>OZ026630.1:40987950-42307181 GCA_964020975.1 Hermodice carunculata | reverse complement strand
TACAGAACACAGTGAGTCAACGCTCGATCACACCCAGGCTGGTAGTGTGACAATATAAATATGAAAACAGCATTTTTCTTTTCTTTTTTTCCTCCCAGTTCTATAACACACAAGTCATCAAACAATTACAATATTGACCCTATTTTTGCCATTTAATATTTCAAGATTAGCAGGGTCAAATACATGTCATAGTTGAAATCCCATAATTCCAAGATCAACCCAGGCCTATGCAATGTAAACCTGAAATGGAAAATCTTGCCATTTTTTAAAGTTTCCTCTTCTTTTGTAGAAAAATTTGTAATCTATCACATATTAAACTTGTGAAGTTCTAATGGTAATATAAACTCATAAATGAAATTTAAAAAAAAAAAAATCAAACTTGACATGGCCATCCATGAACCATGCTGACACTGAATCTGCAGAACTAAAAATGGAAGACCCAACAAGTTCTCAACCTGACATATGTCTCTACTGCTGAAATGTCCCATATATTTGCTTTATTTTTTTAACCTTCAAAGCCAAAATAAATTTCCATCTGATCAACATTTTATAAATTGCTTTTTAATATAGAAGATACAGTAAAACCTCCCTTACCAAACACCTCTATATACCGAACACCCCCTTATACCAAACACTTTTTCTCAGTCCCAATTTTTTTCCCATATGCTTCCATTATAAGCAAACCTCCCTATACTGAACACCTCTCTATAGTGAACATGAACACCTCAAAGGAACACCATTTTCCAAAAAAATCTCCCTATACTGAACACACATTCAGCATATTTTTGTGTATTTGCAGGGAGTAATTACTGATAAGACTGAAACTAACCAGATTAACTTTAGAGACAGGCTTAATTATTGCTTATACCAGCAGCAATAGAAACAATCCACAGACAAGCTGTTGGAACACCTGTTGTCACTTCTATAGATGGCAACAACAGGGTGGACGGTGAAAGTGTCAGTATCACTTAGCAACTTGCTCCTATCCTCTCAGGGATAATTGGACCATTTTTGGGTGTTTTCTTTAATCATTCTAACGAACAATAACTTACAAATTAAGTCATTATGTTTGTCTCACCAAAGCCAGGGGATTTAATTTCAAAGAGTACCAGTAGACTGAAATGAGCAACAGCTCTGCTAAAATAGGTGCAAGGTCCTACGCATGTTATTTCAATATGAACGTACACTATATGTTATAATATTCTTTAATAATTATATATACATGTGCATGTATACATCTGAACTTTGCTCTATCATAGTCAGTACATCTTTCCCAAATCACAAAGCAATCAAAAATTGCCTCTTTGTTGTTCATTTATTTAATGATGTACATGTAGTTAACATGGGTATCGCCCACCATAATGATCTCATCTGGTATCTGCATACATGTAGTACGGTTGGTAAGACATGAGGCCACAATGTGGAAACCTCCCTAAACCAAACACCTCCCTATACCGAACACTTTTGTTCGGTCCCATGGGCGTTCGGTATAGGGAGGTTTCACTGTACATACATATATACAGGGCTTCAAAACTGAAAAGACTGTTGCTTAGAACATCTTCAAAGCATGGAGCAATTTTCAACTTTGTTCCTGATTGACAAGAAAATATGGACAAAAACAATCCAGCACCCATTTTGATTAATTTTCATATATCAACTCTTAAAGTGCTAATTACAGCTATAGTCATTTTCTCCTTACTGTAAAACATATAAAGGTAAAAGGTTCAAATTCCTCATGAAGATACATTTCATTCAAATACCAGCAAGCTTAGTCAAAAGCAAAAAGCAGTCTTAGTCAACAGATTTCCTTGGGACACTTTGCGCACATGGTGCAAAGTGTCCCAAGGAAAGCTCTTGACTCAGTCTTAAATCGGCACTTTAATCTTAAGATGCAGACAAATTTAGCAACTTTCAAGATGAATTTTGTGATATTGTGGTACCTGCTGTGATTGACCACTGCCATGAAAGGCTACATGCCTTTTTGGTGGCCACACTCTAAAGTTGCGTTCAAGTAGCTCGATTTGTTTGTTCTGTCAGCCAATTATGCCATCAGCCAGGTGTGTTCACACAGTCTGATTATATTGTCTGATGCAATCACCCAATGAAATTTTGTGGTGATCCTCTCACAAATAAAAGGGTTGGGGGATTGATCACATGATTGATCACATGTTCATACAAAAAGCCCCGTCACCAGTGGTCCCGTGTGCCCACCAACCTATGGTGTTGTTGGCTGAAGGATAAATGCTTGACATGCCAGACTCTGATTGGCTGACAGAATCAGCAGCTGATGCTCCGACATATTGTATTTGTGTCTTTTTGCCCAGAACCACTTCCTAGTAGTCAATATCCTATTCCGCAGTTCGAACTCTTTACTCTCCATAAGCTAACCTGTCCCTGTCTAACCTGTATATATATGGAATTACTATTGTCTATATTGCACACGTTCCTCTGTAAAATTTTGACATAGGCTGTATCAGCCCAAATAAATTAAAGGGTCTTCAGCGGGTAACTACTCAACATGTTTCGGAGCCTTTTACCCGTACACGTCTCTCTGAGTAGCGGCTCCTTGCCTAAGCTAAATATTCAGCAAAGACAACCCACATAATAATGAATAAATATGAACGTGGCAATTGATGAACTAGCTAAATATGTGAAGTTTTGCTTGTAAATGCAGAGCTTCATATCAAAGAAGAATACCTGTCAAACAAACCATAATTACCAAATTTTCATAGTACAGGTTCAGATAAGAACAATTTGACTTACCCCTGAACCAAAATGTACCCTTTCTAGCTGGACAGCTTTTCCTAGTTAAACCATCCGCCAATGTTTAACTGAAGTGGAAACAAGCTGGGGCATTATATTCAGTCCCAGTGATTGTAAAATAAACAGTTGCAGCTAGACCACCTGTACAAACCAAGGAAAATCCTAACAAGGACTGCAACAATGTACATCCTGTACCAGAGATGTAAAACAAACTCCATGATGACACCTACTCCTCAAACAATTAAGCTCTATTTAACTGCCAACCCTGAGCCAATGTGTCAACTTAATGTGTCAGGTTTGTGACACTTGAGAAAATACTGTCAATTTTGAGTAATTTTTTAATAGTGAGTAAATGTGCATTTAGGCATGTCAGAAAAGAATGGAAGTCATTAGCATTTATGCCAAAAACATGCTATCAAAACAATTTTTCTTAACAGGATTTTAAGTACAATTAGGCAAACATGCAACTGTCTTAGACCGCTTCTTGCTACCTGTAGCCCCTGGGGGTTTACCTAACAGAAAACATGTAAGCCTAAAATGTCTGATAGTGAATATTAAAACAGAAAGATGCCAAAAGATAAAGTTAAGTAGCAAAACAGACAAGTCTAAAAACTGTAGATTATTGCAGCCAGACTTTCTAATAATCTTTGGATGTTAACAGTAGAATTGTAGGGCAAGTCAGAAAAGAATGGAAGTCTTTTGTATTTATGTCAAAAGAATGCAATGAAAATATTAACCAGATATCAAGTACAATTAGGCAAGCTTGTAACTGTCGTAGGCCGCTTCTTGCTACCTGTAGCCCCTGGGGGTTTACCTAACAGAAAACAAGCTAGCCTAAAATGTCCGAAAGGTGAACGTTTAAACATAATGGTGTCAAAAGATGAAATTAAGTAGCAAAACAGGCAAGTCTAAAATCTCTAAAATTATTGAAGCCAAACTTTCTAACCATCTCGGGATATTTACAGCAAAATTTGTAGAAATATTTGATCAAAAGTACACCTTTGAATCCTCTTGACTCAAGTTTATTGTAAATAAATTTGGTTCTTGATGCAAAGTCCTGAAATTTAGAACAAATACGACCAAATCTCAAAATTTGTGACAAAAATGTATTATATCCAATAGTATCGGAAATATTACTGTCCGGGAAAGGATAATTAACTACTTCAAAGTTAAACTCATCTATTTTGTGATAGACTTTAATACAAAACCTGTCATTAGTGACCTGAATATCCAAGTCCAAAAATACATCTCTGAGACCATCTGAATTGTTACCCTCCAAAGGGATATCTTTTGGGTAAATTTCTTTAGCAATTTCATTGAAATTTTGTACATTTACACAAGCAATGTCATCAATATATCTTGCGTTGTTTGATAATTTTGTAGCCATTTGAAAGTCCTTTTTCATCAATTTATTCATATACTTAAATTCAAGCCAGGTTAAATATAAATCTGCCAGTAAAGGGGAGCAGTTGCTACCCATTGGAATGCCTTTTATTTGTTGAAAAACCAGTGGTCCGTATTATCCAAGAGAAATTTTATAGGATCTATCAAAGTTTCAACAGTGTAAGATTTAACGTTACTTTTTGAATATTTATTGTGTGACCAGTATACTTTCTTTGTATATGAATTAATATTTATGTATGGTTTACCATTATGTTTAAACATTTTGCTAATTAATTCTGAAAGTGAACTTTTGACTTCATCTATGGGTAGATTTGTGTACAGTGTAGAAAAATCAAAACATTGATATTTTTTGCCTTTACATCTTTGATTTTAGATACAAACTCGGAAGAATTGTTAATACTCCAAAAACAATTTATTTCACAGTTTCTAGAAATTGCATTACAGTATTTACGAAAATGATTCCTAATTGCAGTCAAACACAATGTTACTTCTTTTGATAATTGCTTTGTAGTACATTTTGAAGCACCAGCTATGAATCTAGATTTAAAAGGGTTTTTATGTAATTTGGGTATCCAGAACAAAAGTGGAATAGAGGAGTCCTCTTCAGAAATTTTGATATTAAAATTCCTTTTCATCTCATCTTTATGAGCATCAATCAAATTATCAATGGATTGTTTGTGTAATTTATAAACGTCATTTCCTCTTATGTCTGAAATATTGTTTATACCAAGTTCCTTTTTCAAAACATCCAGATAATATTTTTTGCAGATGATCCCAAAATTGTTACCTGCCTTATCTATGTTAGTGACTACAAATCTATCTTGTAGTTCTTTGACTGCTTTAGAAACTTTAGGCTGTTTTAGATTAACCGTATTGCAATTCTTAATGTGGGATTTGTAACGATAAATTCTATTTCTAAAGACTCTTTTCAAGTTTGATAACCATCCTTCAAATTTCTGAAATTCCATTTTTTCTTTCTTTGCCCATTTCATACAGTAGGAGTCGAGTGCATCACATGTATCCTGAAAAATACTGTCAATATTCAACTTGGGACATATCCGAAATTTTGTACCTTTTTTCATTATTTCTTTTAAACCTGAATTTTGTATTATATCCAAGTTACCTGTAAATACATGTTTGTGGTGTGCATCAACAAAATTAGAATATTTACTATTAGACATACAGTCACAATTTTGATTTGTTGCGATATCCTCAAGAGTAATTGAAGCCAGAAATGTTTTGTAATTCATGATACTTTGTCCAATATTGTTGCCATATTTATAGGAAATGATGGGGGGATCTTTTATATGTGTTCACATGCACCAATGAGCCTTGGCCAATAAAATGGGGCTATGTGAACATGGCTTCAGTCCCCAGAGTCAATTTACATGTGATGAAAGGCCATATGCGGCATGAATCATTTTTTTTTTCTTGGCCGAAGGAATGACCACATACTACTACATAAAACTAGATCTAGAGGACTGTGACAGTCCTGTGCTCAGCTGACCTTGGATGCAGAGACTGGCATGGTTGCCATCTGAGGCATGTATCCACTTTTTTCTTGGCAGAAGTTGTGATGACATACTACCACATAAAACTATAGGACTCTGACAGTCCTGTGCTCAGCTGACCTTGAATGCACAGATTGAAATGATTCTGTGACTTTCAAAATATCAAGGTCACCAACTTCAAGATCATAATCACTGTCTGCAATATTAGTCTTCACTCACACAGTTCTGCAGTCATCATTTCTGTGGTGAAAAGTGACAGGATTCACCATTACCAAGATGTAAACCAGCATGTTAGTTTGACCTTTCAAGGCCCTGAAGGTTAAAATTAACAACACTAAAAGAAACCCCACAGGTACTTTTCTGTTAGTGTTTCATAGTAGCCATGGGCTCAGGATCCAACATTACCAAGTTATAAGCCAATGTCAGTTTGACCCTTGAATGTCACTCAAGGTGAAAATTAACACCACCAAATGAAACCCCATGGGTACTTTCCCATTAGTGTTTATTACTAACCATGGGCATAGGGTCCACAATTACCAATTGCAACATATAAGTCAACATGTCACACCTACTGCTATCTGTAAAGTCACAATGCTAACATGTTCATGTACCTTACAGTTACAGATAATTCGTAATTTCACAAATTCACTAAAATATAAATGCCTGCAGCACCATGAAGTGAAAAATATTGTGCAGATTGATTCATATAGTATAGACACATTTGTTTTACATGGATTGTGAAAGAAGTCAAGCATTGACTTATCGAGTCACTCTCCATGGCACAGATGTTGGCGTATACTTCCTACCTTACCTAGTGGAGGAAACCGAAGAACTTGGAGAAAACCACCGTGCACAGTTAAAGTGGTAGGAACTTTTTCCACATGCTGCCCAGGACGAGAATCGAACCCGGGTCGCAGAGGTGAAAGGTGAGCGTCTTACCGCTCAGCCAACTGTGCACCCATTCCAGGCACATTTTAGGAAACTTTGAAGACATTCCATCATGCAGTCCATGAGAAAAAAATAGCAAAAACATTAAAAAAAGTTTGAAAAATTGCATCTCCACCTGTTCAACTAGTATATAGGTCTCCAGAAGTACATCTGCAATTCCAGAGCACTTGGCCAAGTGCTTTCAAAATATCTTTATTATTATTATTTTTTTAATTATACCACCAAAATTATCCATAAAAAAAACAAAGCTCACTAGAGCATGACCTTTTGATGAAAAATGGCAGAAATCTACCCAAGGTGCATCCCGAGGCAATCTGGTTCATAGTTTTGAAGTAGAAGTCAAAAATGTTAAACACTATTGCTGTCTACATTGACTTGCATTGTAATCAATAGGAATGTATGCATTAACCATTAAACAACCAAATTTTTAAAAATCCTTGAAAAATCAGGGATCTTGGAGCATCAGCACCAAATGAATAGCTTTATTTGACCCCTCCACATGGAACATCAGTTATCTACTAAGTTTATGCATTATAAGAGTGACAGTTTTGGCGAAGTCAAAATTATGAAAAAACAAAGAAAAATCAATTTAAAAACTAGAAAAAAAGTTGCAGTGCCACCTGCTAAACAAATTAAAAGTCATTGGCACACAACCATTTCAACAAACTTCATACCCAAGGTACACCCTGCCAGGTTTGAAGTGGATCTGACTGACGGTTTTGGAGAAGTAGAAAATGTAAATTATGTAAAAAGACATTGGATGACAGACCATTTTACAAGCTGACTGACAAATCAGCTGAACTAAAATTGTTGGTGATATCTCATTTCTTTTAAACATCAATTGAACATACTATTTTAAAGAATCCATATTTTCACGGTTCTTTCAGTCAGAAGAATAAAAAGATTTTCTAGTCATGAAGAATATTACAATGCCTGGTTACTTACCCTCCCAACGTTTCATTACAATGCCTAGCAATTTTTACGAAAATAGCTTTTTATTCAGTAACTTTCATTTATCAAGGGGAACCGTGGCAGTGGAAAATTTAATAACTTTACATTTCCATCATACAAATGTGGATTTACATATGGATGGCAATGGAATTCTGCATATCTTAGAGGGAGTTAGGGTTCCCATTCCCATACATCTGGACATAGACCACCCGACAAATAATAAATTTTTCTGTATCCACGGCAACCTGATATTCCCTACTATGGTTTCCTGATTGAGACACCATGATGCATGGCACCCTGATGGCGCAACTTCAGATGTCCTCAAAGTAACAGACAACTAACAGTCCAAATAGCTCCTGTCTTCATGCAACAGACCATCAATCTCTCTCCATGGCAACGAACCACTTACTGTAACAGTCCACCCACAGAGAACCCAACACAAAATGGACATCCCAAGAGAAGCCAGCCGGATGACAACTTGTCACACAGTGCACAGAGGACTGAAATCTCTGCAAGACATGGACCATAACTTCCTGCACCTGATGACCCGATCATCTCCATGGCTACAGTGAACAACAAAGAGACACCCTCCTTCCTGATGTTAAATGGACTTTAAATACTTATAAATTTATTTACATTAACTGTTTAGGACATTTTTCTAAAATCAGCACTGTCCAACTCTAATTTGCACTTAGTAACTTTAACGTTATGACATCACAATACGCAAAATGCTTTCACCTTAGTGGGATCAAGCCTTATAAGGACCACCCAATCTTATGCATTCTAAACTCCTCTTTTTAATGCACCTGATGCTGTATTCCATTTGTACATTTAACTCCTCTTTTACAAACATAATAGTTGTGAATTTCAATAAAAAAACTTGAGGACCACCTCCCTCTGAAGAAGGGCCACAAGGAGGCTCCAGGCATTTTAGGGAGGTCTTCCATTTTTACTTTTATTTCAGTCTTCGGTTCTGGTTTCTTATTGAATCCATTTGTTTCCCTGAATAGTGTGATTTTGTTGGAGCTACACAGCAGCTATGTGTTTCATGAAGAATATTGAGGAAACATACAAAAGATACAAAAATGTTTATCAAAAAGACATCCTCTAGGAGCCAAGTGATGAAAGCACAAATTGAGACATAAAAGTTACAGCTACAAGTAGTTCTCATTACTATACATAATAACAATATTAACAATCAATATATATTATCTGTACCGTTGTGTATCTAGATGGAGCTCATCATATACCAGTTAAAACTTGATGCAGCATTACGTTTCTTCACTCTTCACTCTTAGTTGGAAGCCCTCTGAGCACATTTTTGCCACCTCCATAATAATATCCTCCTCATTGTTCATAAGACAAAGGAATTTCTCCTCCTTATTCTTTATTGTAAAAAATTCACATTTCCCTTGTACCATATTGCATTAACTGGTCCATAGATTGTAAATCTCTATGAAGCTGGGTACACTCATCCATTACCTTTATACCACTTTCATACAATATTAACATTCTCTTGCCATTCCGGGATCATAGGTCTTTGATATCTGCCTCGTTCAATTCCCAGGCTGTGGCCACTCACTCTTAGTTTGTCAGAGCAGTTCTGTTATCTTTTCTTTACTTGTCTTGATCTAACTAGTTTTCATACACAAAATTGGATTTGATTTTCCTTTATGCATGCACATGTAGTTTCGCTTCATCATTCAAATTTTGACCAAATTAATGTTTTCCAAAACTGAACATAGTTGTCATGGATCCCCGATTACTTTTAATTTTGTTGGAATCTTAGCTATGAAATTGGTCATCCGAATTTTTTCAAAGTTAACTTTGGGCTGGCGTACAAAAAGTCTTCTTCTGTGCAATTTAATAATATTTTAAGCTATAGTAGCCACAAACAATCAGAACAACCACCTATAATGTAGGCATGGTTTTGACCCAACAGCAAAATGTTTCGGGGTTTTTTTTGTGTTTGTTTGTTTTTTTTGGGGGGGTGGGGGGTTGAGAAAAAAGTAATAGCCATATTGTATGCATTATGCATATGTAGACAAAATTAATAACAGAGCTTGAGGCAATTACATATATTAAGTTTTTGAGTAGCACCTGTGAAACCCCCAGTTATATATCTCTGTCTGTCTCTTTCAGTTTCTTAATCTGGGGTTAGCTTTCATTACAACAACTAATTAGGTGGCCACAAGAGTGTACTCCAATTATTCAATGACCAGTAAATTTTGATGACATGCACTGGTACTGCATTGAAAAATTCATTTTTTTAGAATCAATCCAAATTTATTGAAGAAACAAAAAGACTGTAACAGTCCTGTGCTTAGCTGACCAAGGATGCACAGACTAAAGTGGTCCTGTGATCTTCAGAATGATATCAAGGTCACCTTTTATGAAGTCAAGCTAGACTAACTGCTCAAGTTTTATTTACATTCCACATCAAATTATTCACAACAACACTGTTGTGACCATGACCCCAGTGCCATGCAGGCATATCTAGACCTCACTAGGCATAAGAAATGATGACCATGCTATTTCTATTGGGTCCTACAGTAAATGATTGGTAAACATGTCCACCGCTGACATATTTTAGGCCATAAAGAAGGTCACATAAAGTTATTAGGACTCGGGAGTCTGGACTACACATTTGCACTGCTTTAACCATATACCTCCAAGGGCTCCACCTGCCCAGTCTCATGCTAACTTAATTTGTTCTGGTCCTTCCATCTTTTGACAACTATGCCTTGCAGATCAGCTTAATGGTCTGCATTGAGAATGCCGCAAAGTTATCCCTCCTATCCAATTAGATGGCAATGGTGTCATAAATAATACATGTCGGTAATAAACAAATTGGGTTTATGATCCAGACATGGCCAGTACTTGTGTTGGGAAACTCTTCTCTCCCAAGGGTTACAGAGAAAAAACACTGCTCCTTTGGCCCTATCTAGTACACATGGCCTGTCAATCAGACAAACATGTCACATACTTGTGGCCACTGGCATTATAATTGAGTTTAGCTGTACTGTCCAGTGGACTGGGAGCCATTATGTGATTGATATTATAACAGTCACACCATAATAAAGTTATGCTGTCCATACCCATGGTCGCATAATACTGTCCTTCAAAAGGCTGATGTTTCCAACACAGCATTCAGTTTCTGTTGAATAACATAGAACAACTCCCTGTAACTAGTCAAAATAAACGTTTATGTTTAACCTTGCTTTGAATGGAACTCTGTGGGCCCCAGAAGTGTTCCTATGCAATTTCAAAGCAACTGGCTGAGTGGCATGGAGAAAGAAGACTACTGAAGATTTTATTTCATTTTTATTTTTTTAAATTTAAGATTTTTAGGATTTTACCCTAAAATGAACAAGAAAATATCTAAAAACATCATTAAAGGGTAACCATTTGAATGAATTTAGTAGAGACTCATCTCAGGTACATCCCCACCAAGTTTCAAGTGAATTTGTAGATGATTTTGGAGAGGAAGCCTTAAATGTGTACTACCATTACAATCCCCCTTGATTTACATAGTAATCAATAGGAATGTATGCATTAACCTGTTAACCTAGAAGTTCCCAAACTGAATCCAGAATACCATCACCTAGTGAACAGCTTTGTTTTAACCTCCCATACACTCCATTTCCATCAGTTTCAGAATAATCTGAGTGACAGTTTTAGAGAACAAGCCGAGAATAGTGAAAACACAAAAAAAAAAAAAAATTGCAGATCCATCTGGTGAACAAATTAAGGCTTGAAAGTCGCCAGAGGTGTCCCTATGCAATTTTGTACCAATTGGCTCTGTGGTTTTGTAGAAATTTGTTTTAAAGATTTTACCCCCCCCCCCAAAAAAAATGCAGAAAAAGCCTTTGTAACAAAATATATAAATCATTGGAGTGTGACCATTTGAACAAACTTGGTAGAGATTCACCTAGGGTGCAGCCCCACCAAGTTTGAAGTGAACCTGGTTAACTGTTTTAAAGAAGTCAAAAATGCAAATTACCATTGCTGTCCCCATTGACTTGCATAGTAATCAATGGGAATGCATTCATCTACAAGTACCCAAATTGAAAATTAAAAAAAAAAGTTGTTTAAATTCAGGTATCCACAGCGTCACCACCTAGTGAACAACTTTATTTAACCCTCCCAGAAGCCACATTTCCCACAGTTTCAGCACAATCTGAATGACATGTAATTTTTGGAGAAGTCAAAAACAGTAAAAACACATAAAAATGCATTTTAAAAAATTGCAGTGCCACCTATTGAACAAACTAAGGTCTGGAAGTCCCCAGAAGTGCAATTTGAAACCAACTGGCCTGGCTGCTTCAGAAGATTTATTTTAAGACTCAAACCATAAATGTGCAAAGAAAAAAAATCATAAAAGATTCTAAAATCACTGGAGCATGACCATTTTAATCAACTTGGTAATTAAGCCACCCTCGGTGCCTCCCTACCTAGTTTGAAGGGAATCTGATCAGTGGTTTTGGTGAAGTTAGAAATGGGAAATATCGATGGATGATGACACTACAGACAATGACGTATGAACGGCCAGCAGATGATTCCGCCTCCTAAAAGCTCAGCTGTACTGACAAGTCACCTGAGCTAAAAATGCCTTCTGGGGGTTACAATTTTGGTTAATGTTCTAAATAATAATAATAATCCTGTGGCCCTCTACTTTTCTGCAGGGGTCCTGTGTGACACAGGTGGTCTTGAAAGAGAAGGGAAAAAAAGGGGGAGGGAGATGAGGTGAAGGAAACCATGGTAATCAAGAATTTTCTCATCAGCTTGTGCTGACATTTTTTCCAGGACCAGAGCTTAGGCAAAGGGTCCCCCACCCACTCTCTCACAGCTGTGGTGGGGCCCTGGTCCTGAGTAAATCCCCTACACTCATCGCTTGTACTTTCTTTAAAAAAAAAAACAAAGCTTTCCCTCACACACCCTATTCCCATCAAATGTCATCCAGATTCTTACTGTCCGTGGATTAAAATACATGTAATTTAAAAAATATATGTTTTGAATTATCCTACCTGGGTTCCAAAACTCCAAATCTCATCGCTTGTACTTTCTTCAAAAACCAAAAAAAACCAAAAAAAACAAAAAAAAGCTTTCCCTCACACACCCTATTCCCATGAAATGTTACTCAGATTTCACTGTCCATGGCATGGAAATAATACATGTAATTTAAAAAAAAATATATGTTTTGAATTATCCTACCTGGGTTCCCAAACTCCAAATCTGGCACTACCCTTATTTACTTTAGGACAATGTTGTGGGAACAAAGCAAATGGGTATCAGTTGCAAGCCTGACTCAACAATTAATCTCACCAGGGAGGTGGGAAGAGTCTCTTCCCACCTCCCTACTCCCATTGGGCATTGATGGCTTGGGCTTGACTAAACCAAACAGCTGCTCAAGTTGCAAGTGACTGAAATGTACCATGCACAGACAGTAACACAATGCGCACTTGTAGGTTGATAGCGATGAGAAATGTTTACCATAACAAAATAATCATATGAAAACAGCGTGTTACTACCTTGACCCAGACATGTTGTAAGTTCGCTGGTCAGTGCGAGTGTAATGTACAGAATGACTGTAAACAATCCATTTGATGATGGCGCTTGGCTGACTTGAGGACTCATTTCCACACATTGTGCATCACTTCCCGCATGGACATGGAGATTATTTTTGTCACCATATACAAATATATTTACACTGTCCTACTGTGCTCATTTTCGCCCTTGTAGTTTTCACATCGTCACAATTATTCGCGTTGAAGGCACATTTTGTGGAACATGTGGACAAAAGAGGTTAACTCTATGGTTGCGCTTAGTCTTAATTTCAACAGGTGCCCGCTCGGTGGCGCTCCTACATACCAGTTAAAACAAGGCAAGTAAGGAACAAGGACGAACTCGTTTACATGAGCTTCAGAAACATAATTTGTGGTTCATTTAGTAATCAATTATTCCATATTTGTTAAAAATACTCAGTTTGGTCACAGACAGCACAGTAACATGTAGAAAACATAAACCGGAAGTGGATGAATGAAATTAGCTTCAGCTGCAGTTATATTTTTCCCGGAAAGCAGACGGACTGACAAGTTGGCAAAATTTGCAATGTGTTGTACTTGAGGTACTTATTTTGACATCTTCCTTACATAACAAGTTATCTAATTGAAATAAATCAATTTTTCTGTAGTAATGACATCACTGAGTTTATTTCGGAGCTCCAGGGTAGCATGGGATCAAGTATGCAGCAAAGGAAACAAGGCTGTGGTCTTCATAGACAGCCCTGCTGCAGAAAGTCTTCATTGGATTGGTGGGGCAATGATGCTCTACAATGCTGGGGCGGTTGACATAAAGGAACTGTCATCTTTTGAGGTTTGTATAATCATAGACCACGCAACCTGGGGTTGCTTTATTTTATGGAATGAAAGATTCGTACAGGACAGAATAGCATCCAGGGCTCTTATGCTGGAACAGTCAGTGGCAGTCCACTTGTGTGACTTGTCTGGCACAAGTACCCCAAGCCTTGGTAGAAGCTGCTACATGCTGTTTCTTATGCATTTTACTGGTCCTGCATAAATCTTTATTTGTTGGTGACAATAGGACATGCTAATAATGTAGAGCCCTGGCATCTTTGGTAGACCATTGTTACACAAGTTGAAGAGCAGTGCCAGTGGGCTCAAAAAAAACATCCCCTTGTCTTACTCTTACTCCTAGCATTTAAAACACATTTAACTATATGAAAGATGGGTAACTACCTGCATATTGGTCATCTGCAGATTGAGCTCAACAGTCAAAAGAAATTGATACAAGACACTTCTGAAGCAGGAAAAAGAGTATAAAAAGCAAATTATTACTCACCTGGAAAATGCACACACACACCCAAACCAAGGGAGAATTGGGAGCTGATGAAAGATTAAGAACATGTCAATAGACAATAAGGAAGTAGATGAGCTAAACCCAAGCAATATGTATAAATTGAAAATATGGTAGGAAAAAGTTGGAGATGATAAAAACTAATAATTGTTACCTCAACTCAGGAATTCTTAGATAATAATATAATAAACCAAGACTGTTGGTGATGTGATCACACTTCAGGAAATTAAGTTAGTAAGAAATTGAACAATTACAAGGCAGTTGCCCTTGACAAAGAAATATCATCTGCTTGTACCAATTTATTATATAAATATGGACTTTTGGTGAGGTCACTGGTTAGTTTCATGGACCTGAAAGAAGAAGACTGACCAAGGCCGAAGGCCAGGGTCTGTATTCTTCTTGCAGGTCCATAAAACTGGTCTGGGGCAACCCCAAATTTAAAAGTAAAATTTGGGGTCCCCCCCCCCCCCCCAGAGCAGGTGTATTACAATTTTTTACTTGCCTTGTTTTTCCCAAGTCAGGGTACATTCAAATTGGTGAACCCAGTAATGGCTATTTAAAACCTCATGATGTTTGCTGATGGTTACTTCACCATAAGAAATGAATTCCATTATACATTAAAGTATGTGACACTGCAGCAGCAATATACATATATGATGGCTTATTCTTTAGTTATTGGTGGTCGTCACTTAAGCAGTTTATGACTGATTTGGCTTGTCACATAATCAGTTAGTGGAGTCATCATTCTGAAGCTTTAGTCAATTCATTTCTGCTCAAAGAAAGTGGTAAAACAAAGTGGTCTCAGTTTTGTCTTTATCATGTTGCTTGCCCAGTTATGTGAAAATTGCTCATAAACATGCCAGACTTGAACAGTTAATTGCATATCGAAATAAACACTGACACCTGACTTGACTTGTAAAGATACTCACAGTAATGAATAATTTTGGGCTTAACTTTCTCATTAAGGTAAAAAGATCACAAAAAAGCTGCTTGCTGGCAGATCACCAGTGCATTTAACTGAAAGGGATAAAAAATTCATTTTGAACAAGTTTGATTTTCAGAGCAAATCAACTTTTATGTGTATATCTGATAACATAACATCTCATTGTAAGTGGGTAGATTATCATTTCCACAAAATATGTGTTTTTTTTATTTTACCACAGTCTGCACCCTCTCACCAGAAGAAAGCACTCTTCATTGTGAGCTCACCATTGGAAGGAATGACAACTGACATTATCCGCCACATTTTGCAAGCCAGCAGTTTTCAGTATGTGATAGTTGTGTCAACTTTGAATCCTGTTATGCATACTCTGATTAAGTTTGGAGGCATAGATGATGGGCTGAAAGCTTTCCATGATCTGGAAGACAAGTTGCTAGAGTGGATGGGAAATATGGTAAGAAATGTATAACAAGATGTGGTGGCTTGGGTTAGTCAATAAAATTTCATAAGTTTACATGTTACAGTGCAAATGTATACATTTTAGGAAGTACATATCTGTCATCGGTGCATGAACTCATAAGTGCTGTGGTTATTTTTCCCTGTGAATGTTCTTGTGGTACATAAGGAAAAACTACAGTTAGTGTCACACTGTACTAGCTTTGTTTTCTCAACAAAAATACAGAAGCACTGACCTACCAAGTAAATTACTAGTAAGCTAAGCCTGAGGAAAGGGAAAATGAAAGAGCCACATGTGTTCAGTGGTACATTGGTTGTACTAACATATGCTTTATTGTTATTGCAGAGTTACACTGCAGAGGTGACCCACTTCCCTATAGCAACAGCACCCATCTCACCTCAGCTGTTTGTGTTACCCACACATAGCAAGTTATTTCCTCTCCTACCAACTGATATTGAAACAGTCCGCAAACTTCATACAACAGGCAAACCAAAGGTGAGTTTTGTGTTGGTGCTTTAAAACAGTAATTAAATATGTACCAATCCCCTTTCTGTTCAATTATACAGCAAGCATGACTACTGCTTTGAAAAGGAATGGGATCCAGATTTCAAAACTCTTTAAGTGAATGACATGATGTTGCTTTGAGTACTTAAGTTTTATTTTTTATATTACACCAGTTATTTCTTTAGTTGTCCTGCAATGAAATATCTTTATATACATGCACATGTTTGAGCACATATGGACATCAGGGGTAGCATTAAGGATTTTTCAGTATGGGTCCATTGGACCCATCTTTTAACTTTTTTAGAAAAAATAGTGGGTCCATTGACTACATCGGTGGGTCCAGTCTGAAATTGTGAAATGTAGATATATTTAGTCTGCTGTTCCCATTTTGGAGGAAAATCTTGTTTGGTGTTATTCGATTGATTTTATTTGGTATAATAAATAAAACGTGCAGGTAACTTTGTGCACATATGCACATCTGGAGTTCACTACCAAAGAGACTAACATTTGAACTCACATTTACACATATTGTTTCAGAGAATTCAATGACACCAATACATAAAGTAAATTTTCATTTAGTTTTTCTTTCTTTCTTTCGTTCTTTCTTTCTTTCTTTCTTTTTTTGGCAACATTTGTTGTCATGGTGCACAGTGTAACTACACTGTCACTGGTGTATTTGGATGCTACATTTACCATATTCTTCTTGATGAGTGTCCATGATCTTATAAGCAGCAACAGGAAAAAAATCTTTATCATGATGTTATATTTATAATGTTCCGAATATAGATATCAAATGAAGGCCCATTTTACTCAAAAGTAGCAAATGTTCAACCGTTAACTAAGCATCTTCCTTCGTGGTTCAATGTTCAGAATAGCAGGACAAAATGGAGTGTGATTTTACTTTAAGGTGGCTTTATCTAAGTTTCCAGTCATAGGTCGACAAGGATTGTATGCTCAATTCAAAAGGTAATAGATGCAGTATTATTAGTTTTCAAAAAATCTGCATAGGGCCATACATTTTTACATTTTGCATATATTACAGAGCAAGTGGTCTACAATGCTCTACAGGCCCTTACTAAGAGTCTGACCAGTTTTAGTGCTCAAGCTACACATCAGAGACTGTTGGAGAAACTGTTGATGCTCATCATATGTACTAAGGGATGGTTTCCTCACTGCTACATAAAATGTGCTTGTATTTTCATAGTACATGGGCCCTGGTAGGGCCATTACTGTGGTTGCCATGGTCAGATTTGATTCACAGTGAGTTAGATGGTCAAGATCACTGTTACAAAATAGCTGGGGTCAGCAAGTTCATGTTGTAGGGCTAGAAAAGGATGATCAGTGTGGACTTCTTGCCCAACTAGGATTCACTGGAATAGAGGTTTCTAGGTGTTTTAGGAATCACAGTTTGTCCCTCTTGCTGTCACCCATGTGACAACATGAGCAGATATTGTGGGGGAATGAACCCAGACAGTAATTTTTAGATTTTTTTGTTTTGTTTTTGGATTCCAAATATTTGTGAATAAAGCTTATAGTATATGATTTTGTTGCAACAGAGTTCCTTGGTTTTACTGTAATACTGTCCTGCATGAAGATTTAATGCGAGATTACAAAATATTTAACAGCTTTGTGAAAAGTATGTTCATTTATTCATTCCCCTACATATGGGATATTAAGTTACACATGTTCATTGGTAAAAGTACTTAGATGTCAACCAATCACTATATTTATTGTGACCCTGGTTCTTCTTGTGATTTAGGACACAAAGACAGATGTCAAAATGAACATTGATTTTACTCATTTACCACAAAAGCTTCAACTTCAGTTAAAGGTAAGGACAAATTTCTTTAAATTGCATATGATTTCCTATTGTTCAAGATCATTGAACACATGTTAAATCACTTAAATTTAATCAAAACTGAAGTATTGCAAATCTAAACATTGATGTTCCATCTTTGGAAGTAAAAGATTGATATATTGCTCTTCATTAAAGTTGCTGTGCTCCCTGGTGCATGAAGTAATCCACAAATCACAGCAATAAGGATGCATTTTTAATTGTTGAGAGATCCATGCAACATGTTTCAAAAGATAGAACATCACATTATGTTGTGTACTTTCTCTTAAATTTGTGGCTCTGTCTTGTGTAAATGCTAGCCTTGAATGATTTTTGTTGTCCATTGCAAGTCAGTTTTTAAACAGTTTGTCAAGTCATTGATAAAGACACAGATGCTAGTTTCTGTTGATTAAGTTTATGACATATTTCTGAAACTTACCTGGTATATCAGCTCCTGATTTGTATTTTGACCCATTATGAACCTTAAACCTAAAATGAAATATTAAAGTTGCATTTCATATTGTAGTTACTTGTGTGTGCAATGGACAGTTTGCTGGAGCAGCTGGGTGTGGCAGAGGACTGCTATGCATTAGGCCAAACAAGTCAGATAGTGGCTGCAGAACTAGCCAGTCTGCCATGGGCTAAACCACGGAGAAAGGTCAGTGGAAGTAGGAGCAGTTATTCACTTTCCAAGTCTGCCAAAAATCAGTAGAAAACTTGCAACTATTACTATAGTTAGGAGACTACCTTCTGTATTGTTAAAAATGACACAGTAGTCCCTGTAACAAGAGATCCCTGTCATGAAAGACTGCTTTACATATTCACAAATTGTATACTTTGCATGTAAATCTTACTATAGTTAGGAGACTACCTTCTGTATTGTTAAAAATGACACAGTAGTCCCTGTAACAAGAGATCCCTGTCATGAAAGACTGCTTTACATATTCACAAATCGTATACTTTGCATGTAAATCTACTTGTCTTTTAAAATCTCTCTTTCTTTTCTTTTGCACTATGGGTGGTCTTGAGTGAAAGGGACCACTGCATTTCAAAGTGTTCCCATTCCAAAATAGATCATGCCTATTTTGCTAAGATTGTGGGTGTGTCAGTCCTGTACACATGGTATATCTCTCGAAAAGATGGATGTTTATTTTATAACACTGTTAAAAAGATATATTAATTGTAAAGTTTGAGTTTGAAATTATGTCAAGTTGTCTGGTTGTGTTAAATACAATGGTTTAAGGGATGTCTCCTCACGTATGATTTGATCTTTAAGGGTGCGCTTAAGAATTAGAAAGCCTATACATTTCTCTGTTAACCTAACCCCATTCAGGGGTTAATTATAAATTTTCTGGCATATTTATGTTAAGTACATGAATTGTTTTATAAAATACAAGCTTGAAAAATCCTTTTTTTTTTCATTCAAATGCAATTAAATTTTTGGACAGAACTTTTTTTTTTGTCCTCTAAATATTATGTCCAATAGCAGACAAGCAATGTAACCTGATGTCACCAACTTGGACTTATAATACATTGTGTATGAATATATCATTCATGCTTCAAGCACCAATCCACAAACCTTGTGCATGTGAGGGCCAAATAGCTCTGGTTCTCAATGCTGGACTTCCATTTAAATATCTCCACAGTAGATCCTTGAGTACTGGCCCTATGCTTACTTTTAATTGCAACTTGGCTGGACCCTAAGACTTTCCGTATTAATTCTTTAGTGCTACCTTAATGGTATATACCCAGGGACAAGAAGTAGGATTTGATATCACCTGTCAAGAGGTATCACATGACCAACCCTGACCATAGTGATGGTCAGAATAGGTCCGGTAACCTCTATTTTCACCAGTGCTGCCCTCTATCTCTTGCGTCATGGCTATGCCATTTTATGCACACAGCAAAATTACTGATGAGAAGCATACTTATATTTTGGTATGTTCTGTGAATTTGTTAAACATGCATAAGACCACTGCGCATTTAAACCAAACCACTTCTGCCAGTTGGCATGTTGCCAGAACACCATAAAAAGGAAGAAAACAGCTTCCACTTGCACTCAATGAAACCAAAACAAACTTGATGTGGCGCCTGAGAGCTCACTCCAGTACAATGTAGTGCATGCAAGGTCAGCTGAACACATGATTATCATTGACCACTCTTCTACTTTTGTCCCATTTGGAAAGATATAATCAGCATTAAGACTAGGCTTGCTGATGTATCAGAGTTTTGTGGTTATATGGTTCTTACCTCTAATGTCCAAATTTATTTATTTTTTTACAAATTCATTTATTTTGTTGATTTTCATAAAACACAATTATTTTCAAATAAAAATACTCCTTTTGCTGCCGAAAATTGGCAATTCTAAAAGTGTGCCACTTTAGGAGCCTCATGCCTCAATCCCAATGGGAGCCTTGGTAGCCCCGTAACACCCAGCCATATAGTAATCTATTTCTTCACACAATGATATTCGATTGCCTGTAACATGAATATGGCAACATAAGACACTGGAAGTCAGAATAAATAGTGTTTTTATGTATTAAGTGGGTTAGTTATGGATATACCGGGGGTACCTTTGTATGCTTTTTGTTCATTAATTTTGGAATACTTCTATGGGGATTTTAACTTTCAAAAATTGAAAAAAAAACTCCAGGAAAAAAGCAGTATGCTGCATAAGTTGCAGTATATACAATGTCTTTTTAGAACCAATTTTGAAAGCTCTCAAACTTATAAAAATTCAAGACGTATTTACAGCAGCTAAATTAAAATTCTATTATAAATTTATTCATAATGATCTACCCATAAGATTACTCTCTTTTCAATTCATCCCAATAAATGAAATAAACAACTATAACAACAGGCATTGTAAAAAACTTTTTATTAATAGTGTCAATAAGATCTTTGCAAAACAAAGTTAAATCTATGATATTCCAATTATAGTGAATCAAACAGATAGCTATACTATGTTATAGGAAAAATAGATACTCAGAGTTTACAAGGTTTTTTTTGCTGTATATTAAAAATAACTTTTTGAATAATTATCAATATAGTTGTAATATATATATATATATAACTGCTATATTTGTCAAAATAATTGATCATTATATTTTCCCACCCACGTTGTGTGTGCAAATTGTATTATATATATTAAAGTTTCTTTCCACATTTACTGTTTAAGTAATTGCCATCTACATTGTTTCAAATGTTGAAGGCTTGAAGGTGGCTCCTATGAGAGTGACATGTATTTGTCTTAATAGGAGTCCCCCTAGCCACATCAATTTATACTATTATGTACATGTATCTTCATATTGAAAACATCATTGTATTGATTGGCTGAAATAAATGAGTTCTGAGTTCATTAATGTTCTATCATTGCATAATTGGTTACCATGGTGGTACGAAAGCTTGGAATTGGACATGGATGACCTTGAAACAAAGGTCAAATGATAAGTCACAGATCTGTTGTGGATGGTCTAATTGCCAAATAATATATCGAGAACTGTTCTACATAAGATTTTGAAACTGCACAGGCTCCCACTAATTTTACATTTTTGCCACAGATTCATAACTTATTGGTGCCAAAACACTTTTGAAAATTCCCATTGGTATATCATCGTGTCAATAATAAAGCAAAGAGTCTTATCATAAGGTTGTATTTTATGAGTCCTGTGGGACAAAACATGCCTTTAAGTTTAAGGCCCAAGTTGGCTCAATGGGCTGGACAGATGAATATCAACTCACAAACCTACACAAAAGTGTAAAGTTTTAGTTTTTACCTGTTTCATAATACACTATTACTGATATTTTAATTGAATGTGCTTGATATTGACCTGAAGGTTCAACTTGAATGCCCCTGCATTCAAGCCATCAAGCTTTTTGCCACATTAGCCCAAGTCAGGTAGCAGTTATCACCACTATTTTCAGCAGCAGCTGAGATGTTAAAATGAGATTTTTACCTTGAACCTTTTCTTTGTTTGTTCCAGACAGCCCAACACAAAGCTTCAGTGCTGTTTGTGGACAGAAGCTTGGATGTAGCAAGTGCATTGAGCCACAATACAGAGACCCTGATGGACAGGATTATTGGTTTGCTCCCTCATCTGCCTGGTCATACTAATGATATCCAGGTCAACATGGCCCCTGTATGCTCTGTGCATAGGTATGAACATGTATACTACACCATGTGTATTTTTGTGGAGTAGTATGACTTGATTGGTGAGTCTGATAGCAAACAAAATGCATGTTTTAGAACCGGTGATGGATTTCTGTCTTGTAAAAAAAAACAAAAAAAAAAAAAAAACAACCTTGTCCATAATGAGCACCCCATGGACTGAAAAGTATAACTTGACTTTATCACCTTTACATACATTTCTGGAATAATGTGAAATAATTAGAAAATGCTGTTTGACATCATTGAAGTTTAAAATGCATTACACAGAGTTGCTAGTTGGAAGGTCTTTATAAAAGTATGTTCCCCTTCTTGTATGTCAATGATAAGCATATTAATGTATGCTCAATCTTTTGAACAAGACACATACAGTAATAATTTTGAAGATAGGGATGTGAAAGTTGCACATCTAAATTTTAGAATTCATCTTAGTTACATGCTTTTGAACATTTTGCTGATCAGGTGCACAGTTCCTCTTTCATGGCTAAAGTCATGCCAATTTGTAGTTTTTTTTTTGGCTATATATTGTTTTTGAGAAATGGCGATGACAAGGATTCCTATAAATTAAAGGCAGGAAAGAACTATTGGAAAAAAAAAAGAAGAGAATATCTGTGTCAGCACAGAGGCATACATTATAAGGGCCTGAAGAAAGCAATGAAGTGATTGATTGTGTTTTAATGCAATTCAGTGACTGTGATCCTGCAGTGTTGGTGCCAGGATGTCTGGCTCACCCAGGGGATAATAATACCACAGCACTCCTGCACAGCATACTCACATCTAAACTGAAGGTAAGTTCAGCAACACTTGTTTTAGTAAGGGACACAAGATTTGTGTAAATTTCAGAGAAAATAGGAGGTGTTCATATTCAGCTCTATAAACTGCAGACCTGCTCTGGTACCCTCAGCTGCCAGGCAGCAGAACTATGCTTCCACCATGATGAGGACACTTTCACTAGTCATGTCACTTGAGCATCCAGAAATGATACCTTTTCTACCAAACAAATAAAAATTTTCTAATTATGTTAAGTATGTTGCAAAACCTAGTGAATGACTTTTTTCTTAAACTTTTTGCTTTTTCCAGTTGTTGCTTTTATCATACAGGCTAATTTGGCCCTGCTTAAAACATGAATCTGCCCTCCTTCCTGTCAAGTTCCTTGCTGTGGGAAAGGTGGCAGCACAGGTTCTCAGTTGATATAAAAATCTTGTATTAATTTTTTCAGTAGAAAACCTGTCCCCATACTCCTGTATCCAAAGCAGATATTTCACTATGATAACTGGCTTCTGCTGTAAATGATTTTATAGAGTGAACATGCATCCATCACACCTTATATGTGTATATCATGAGCAGCTCACAAGTACATGCTCCCTAATGCTTTTTTTTTTGTATAATTTTATAACAGAAATATATTGGTCTGTTGTATTAACTGGAGCCAATGAGTTGTAATATGTTGACCATTTTCAGCTTAAATGCATGTGCCATCTGCCTGTTCATATGGATACAATTTTGTTTTATTGATTCCTATGTTTCATCGCAAACATGACACATATGTTGGTCAAAAGTTGTACATGTCAAATAGTCAAAATACTTGTACCCATTCATATATTGGAAGCATGCAGACTCTGTTGACAGAAACCTTGAAGTAACTCTTTTGATGATTGCTTTGCAGAATCTCAACGGAAGGTAAAGCTTAAGGTTCCATGGTGGCTAAATGGTTTACTGTCTGCATTGTGAACTTAAAAGGATCCTTGTAAAGCTTATTTTATTTAAAAAACAAAACAAAACAAAACTGAAACTATTTCAATCATACCCACAAAACCTCAGTAAATTGTATTTCCACCAAGTTGTTCTCAGTGTCAGCTGGATACAGTAGATCCAACCACAGCTTGTTTTCCCTATCATTTCCACCCCCCATCCTAGGTACCACCACTTAAATAAACTGGGTCCCTTACAGGCTTACAATTTAGCAGGCACAATTTTCAATCTACATGTAGTTTAAAAATAAGCAGAGGCCTATAGTATAACAGGAGCATATGTGCAAGGGAGTTTTACAGGAGTTTTTTTTTTTTGAGCTTTGAATATTTATTTATATTTCCAGATTTCTAAAAAAATCTTTCAGCATGGTCAGGTAACATGATTTCTAAAACATCCAATTGGGCAGTAAACACCACTGCTCCTCAATCATTTTAGAATAAATTATCAATCGTTGATATTTTCCTTGCACCATCCTTGTAAGAGATAAACACTTTTGCTGTACACTTTTGCTATGCTGGGTTACAATATATGATCTGACCGGTTTTTAGGAGGCCCTGATGGAGGTGAATAGAAGTATAGTGGAGGCAGCCTCTAAAGAGAACTTGCCCCTGAAGCTGTCAGGTCGACCGGGCAGGGTAACAGCAGACCAACTACAGTCACACATTGCTCTTTTCAAGTAAGATACTTTGCATTCTATATTGGTAACAATCATATACTAACATTTTTTTGGTAAATTTAGATGAATAACCTATATGAATATGAAAATTTTATTTCATTAGCTTCAAAAGTTACCAGTTTATTAATGGTTACATTAACATACAATCCAATGTGACACCACAACTGTATTCAGCTGAATACACATAAAATTGCTAATTGTGACCTCTACACATCAGACAGACCAAAACGACATGGGATGTTGCGCAGGTACAAAAGACTTGACCACAGGGTCTTTGTCACCATGGCAACACAATGCTTACTCTTGTGATTGGATTTTTCATCTCTACACATTTACATTGTGTCATACTGTATCACAATACATTATGAGCTGTTGTCCTGAGGGGTTTTGCTGAGAGGTATCAGGAGCTAACACATCCTGCTAATGAGGGCAGGCTCCCTGCTTCTGTCAATGTAAACAGGAGCATGTATCCTTTAGAAAAGAAACTGGCATAAAGGTGATAAAAGAATATTTAAAAAAAATGACCCAAGCACAAAATAAGTAGGTCTTGTGATTATACAAAATTGGAAGTTTTCTTCAGAGCCAAGTTCCCTCAACCATACAAGGAGATGAGGATTGACAGAATGCACCTTTAGATTGGAAACTCATGCATACATACAAAACATAGGTACACTGCCTGTGATATATAAATGTTGCTCCATAAATTTAGCTTATATTTACATGCATGCAAAAAAATTGTAGAATTAAACTGTTTGAGTTTATAGCTATTACACTAATTATGTTTTACAGGGCAGAATTTTGCATGGTTTTCGTGCAAGAGAATGTGGCCTGGGATTGTGGTAGGTTTGTCCACAGCCGTAATCTGAAAGTCATTCCAGCATTTGCACTGATAGAAATAACAAGGCAGCAGGAAATATTGTGAGGACATTTTAGAACTAGCATTGCACTTCTCTTATCTTTGTCAGTGGTTTCTTTTTTAGTAGTTCTTATGTCTTTGTGACTACTTAGGGAAGTGGACTTAAATATTTTAAGTATTGCACTCCCTTTTCACAAAAATTAAAGACAAAGGATCCATGGGTATTTGAACCTAGATGGCTCTGGACAAGTGTGTTATTTCAACTACCTGTCTTACCCAATACACCATTGGATCTGTTGGAACTTCATAACCTTTACATTTTGTATGCATGGGGAAACTATTATGGAAGGAGTGTGTCAGAGGTTAGAGATTATAGTTTGATGCAATTTCTAAGATTTTTAACAACATAAAGTTCAAAGTACCCAGGGAATGTTACTCCTCTCATATCATATACACATGTACAAATATCATGATTAAAAAAGAATAACCACTCATTGTGGTTGGTTCTTGTCTCAGAATGAATAACAAATCACTCTGTACTTTGCCCATCATGGTTTCTAATTCATGCAGACACAAGAACTCATTCCTTCTTGTGGTTTCTCATCATATACCCATCAAGCCATTCTCCAAAGCAAGAAGAGCCATTTAGTGCCAATACATTTGCTACAGATTGCACATACATGTACCGTAAAACCGGGGACAGGGCTAAAGTACCAACTTATCCACAGGTACCCACTTAGCAGATGATTGGCTCACCAGGGCATACAATAAGGGTCCTGTAATCAAGGGGTTATGCAGAGTATTAAAAAAATAGAAATGAAGAACAATAGCTTGGGAAACCTAAACTGTAACAACTCTTGAAATCCACTCATGTACTCTAAATTCTCTAATTGAAGCCGTGGCTTGTATTAGAAAACATTTTTTATTTGTATTTAATAGTAAGTATGGATCTACGACCCACCATTACCATGATATAAGCCAAAATGTATGTTTGACCTTGCAAGCTCACTAAGTCAAAATTAACAGTAACCATGGGCCCAGGATTTACCATGACAAAGTTACAGGCCGATAGGTCAGATTTCCTAAGTCAGAAGAAAAGGGGAAAAAACTTTAATTCTAGTAAACACTGCATGTGCATCCACTGCAGAGAAGGCAAGATTACTGCATCATCATATCCTTCGGAAATATTTGCTGAAGGTCCACCTGGGGTACATATTATGTATAAAAGCACTGCATTCCATATAACAGGTTTTCGCAATATTGCAACAATATATGCACTGTGTTGCTTCGATATGCTTGTACAGAGCACTTACAGATGCATGGTCCCAAAGTTTGATATTTCATTTCTCCTTCAAAACTAATATAATTCCATCATTTTTGCAAGTTTGTATGATCTTTAGTCAAATTATATTGATAAAATTTCTATTATGTCCAGCTGTTCTGGAGGAAAAGCAAAAAATAACGTTAACATATGAAAATTTATATTTTTGAGTGTTACCGTGTACAGATTTTATAAAAAATAACAAACTGTATATTTATTTTATTGCACTGTCATAAATTAACGAAGTCTGAATGTTACATACCAACTATGCATGTGAACATCATGATTTCACACAGATATCCAATCAAATCTTTCGGTATTGGATACAGGCAGGTAATAACCCAAAATATGCACCAGAATCAAGGAAAATACATGTACAGAAAAAATGTGTCACAGATTTTAAAAGTTTTGTTGCATTTTGACAGCTAAGTCTGTGAAACCATCTGTCTTTGAATTGATGTTGTTTGAACTTCAAATACATTTAACCAAAAACATTCCAAAAGTAAATAAATTTAGTTTGCAGTACACTTGGTACTCTTTCATTTGCTGCAAGTTTGATGTCAAAATATATTAAGCAACAAAAGTATATTCAACATTCGGCAGAAATTATAGTGATCACATTTGTATTTTTCTGTAAAAGCATCACTTTGGAAGCTTACAATTATAACTACAAAATAAATCTCAAACCTGTAAGCTTTTCAGAAATCTCTCAATATTTAGTGTTTTCTTTCACTATAAATGGCAGTCACTTCAAAATCACAACTTGTTCAAGTGTCCAAAGGTCAAATAATTATTCCTTATAAATTTTATCTCTTTATGTGAATTAACTTTGCAGGCTGACCTCATGCTTTCACTTTGTGTTTTAGGGGCAAGAAAACAGCAGTAAAGAATCACAGTGGTGTGCTGCAAGTTGCCCAGGCTGCTGTGGATACACTAAAGCATCCCAATTCTACAAAAGTGGACAGTTTACTTGGAGTTGAGAAAGGCTTATTACAAACTTTGGGTGATGACGATAGCCCTGGAGCACTGCTGCAGATTGTGCAGACCTTGCAGAAAGACTTGGACAAGCCACAAACAGAAAGGTAATTTCAACTCAACCAATTAAAAGAAAAGTACATGTAAAGTGTTATATCTTGAAAAATTGTTACCTTGTAATCAATAGAAGACTGTGAGAAATTGATATGTATTCTCGTCTCACCTAACAGATTGTTTTAAGATTGTCTGTTGATGCACGATAAAATAAAAAAGTTCATGATGCATCGTTCACCTGTATTTCATCAAGTTTTGTCTCAGAAAGTTGGTGACCAATATCACACACACATAGTATCATTTATGTGGAATACTATTTGCCCTTTACTGTGTTTGCAACAGGATCCACTCAGTTGACGAGATTCTACAGCTGTTGCTGTATGTGTACAGTTTGGTTGGGGATGAGTGCAGTGACAGTCCACAGCAAGAAAAGATACTTCAGGTAACATACATGTATATTCTATATATTACACATATGCTGCAGAAAAATGCTTCATTCAGCAACTTTACTGGTTTTTGACCGTCTTTGATTGCAGTTTTATGTATATTATGTATGTATACACTCCCCCCACCAGGCCACTGTCTGTAAAGTTACATGACTGGTGCATTTTGGGTGGCCTTATAAGAGGCGACCATGTTGAGCATTTTTAGCCCAAAGAACCAATGTTCGTAGAGTTGCAATAAATACTTTGCATCATTCAAGTTGAATTTTACTTAAGGTGCTACACTGTATCCATACAAGTCAGCATCATGATTCTGGGTTGTTTGTGTTCTGGTCTGGATGCAGTGTGTGGTGTACATAATTATGAGTACTTCTGTGCATCACAAGGTTTGGCCATGTATTTATGAGAATAGTCCCTCAGAATGATCAATGTCAATGTGCAAGTGGTTGGGGTATTAATCATACAGCACCTTCCACTAATGGCCAAGACAACAATCATTGGATTGACTTCATACTGCCAGGTGAGAGAGGTACATGGATTTCTATGATGCCAGTGGCAAGTGACCTCCATGCACCTTCACAGACAGCCTCTTGCTTATTAAGAATTAAGAGGATGACAACTTTTGCTCTAGTATGTGGGAATGATCCAAACCATACAATGACCAAAGTAACAAATGAAGACAAGGACCGGTGTCATGTCCAGGCAAGGTGGTTAGTTGCTTGCACAGTACATGTATTTCCATAGTTTGCAGGTTTCTCATGTTGGTTCACATAAGAGTAACTAGGTGGCAGCAGCATCTGTCACTTTCACTGTACATTGCATTATTGGATTGCAAGATTTTTTTTTTTTGTGGGGGGGGGGAGGAGAGGGAGGGCAGCATTGTATTGCCAGCTGCCCCACCCTGAATATGATTTGTATTCATCTTGTCAGTCAATCTAACTAAATCTCATCAGTCTCTAAGGATTTCTATCAATCTGTTTTGAGTGCAAACAGTATCATATGCAGAGGGTACATAGTTAATGAGCTGCTGGAGCTATTAAGAGTTTAAACTTTCTCTTTGCTTTTCTAAGAGAAGAGGCGAGGAAAGTAACACATTGTGAAATTTTGTTGTTGTTTTTGGGGGGGTTTGTTTGTCTTTTTTTTTTTTAAATAACAAAAAAAATTTGTAAGTTTGTTTGTTTTTTTTTTTTGTTTTTTGTTTTTCTATATTTTGTTGGTTTTTGTTTGTTTGTTTGTTTGTTTGTTTTTTGTTTGATTGTTTGTTGTGTTTTGTTCAAGAACCAGCAGAGATTTATTCATGCTGAATTAGCACAAAGATACATGTACAATAATGTCTGAATGATATTCAGTGTTAATTGCTGTAAACACATGATGGCATTTATGTTCTCTGTTTATCTGCCTAGGCTTCTTTGGTTCAAGCACTTGAAACAGAAAATGAAAACAATTTTTCTCCAGGCTTGAGAGAAATGAGTAAGTATTTTCTGGTAGTGCAGACAAATACCAAGCAGAAAAATCACAAATCTAATAAAGTTTTTTGCTGGAGCAAAAGTAATGAATGATAAATTTAAAATTTATTGAATATTGAGAGTGAATCAACAGAACAAGATTGAAGTTGAAAGAACTTTGTAATTTTTTGTAATTTTAATTTGATTATGAAAATTAATTGCAGATATGTGAAGTACAAATTTGCAACAGAGTATAGCATATATTTAATTTTCTTAACAGACAAATAACATGGAGTCTTGTTACCTACATTGTATTACAGTGTGTGAACATTTATATAAAATGAAATTTATAGCATACAGAGCATGAGTCAGAAGTAAATGTTATAATCTTGTGGAAATGTGCTCCAGTTGGAAGCAAAAGAAACCCGGAAAAGTTGTCTGGAATCCTCAATGAGATGCTGTACAAAATAAATGGCATGGGTACAGCAAGGCAGGGCCTCAAGCAGTTTGGGTAAGTTTAACCTTCACACCTTTTACAAATGGCTGAATATCAGTACAACTGCATACTTTTTGTACAGAATCCTGTCCCAAGGTGCACAGATTTATGAAACTGACAACTAAAACAGATCTAGAGGCGATTTGGAATTAAACAAAGACTCCCAACAACAAAAATGTTCAGGAATCACCTTCACTTCACCCTAAAACAGATCTGTTTTAGGTCCTGGTGTTAATTGTGTAAATGGAAAATCTGAATATGGATTCAATTAAAAGTGCATCCCTCCTCATATACTCATGTATGATGACCATCTCCATATTGTATTTATAAAACAAAATGGCTGGTTTTGACTTCTTGGCTGCAATTATTTTTTGTGCATGTAAGGGGTCAGGTATTGTTATCAACATTTTCACGTTAGTACATATAGTACGCAGGGGGAGAGGGTCAAGATCAATGTACATTTTCAGCTAATTTTGTAAATGTTCATCAATATTTAGCCAAAAATCAATATTTTTAGAGTACTCTTTTGGGGGGAGGGAGGGGGTTACAAGAAAGAGTACCCTTTGTACACTTTTGAAAATTTTGATAATTTTTGCTGACTCCTAACTGAAAAAAAAAGCCAACTGATAAATTGGATTTGACACCTTTATAGATGGAAGAGGACACATTCTGCTACCTGTATGAAATTGCATGGTGACAGCGGTCACAGCCAACTGGGCTCTCAGCCATCGTGGTTTCATTACTTTTGAAAAACTAACATTTTCTCTACCCTGTTGTCTGGATTGATTTTCCCTGCTCATATTTGATTTTGTTGTCTTTCAGTACTGTATATAATCCTGGTACCATCACATCCCCAGCAAGTACACAGCCATTACTCAAGCTGGTTGTGGAGGCCATCTTCAACCCAAACAAGCCAGAACTCGTAGACATTGAATACAAGTCAACAGGCTTTAGAGATTTACTGAAAAGTGGTTTTGGGTAAAGGACCTTTATCTTTTCACTGTCTGTCCTCTTATTCAAAATTTTCAAGGGTTGTATATATTATGATTAAACTTAATATATCAATGAATCCTAACAGCTGTAACCTTTTAGCATTTATCCATTATGTGTTATGTCCATTGTAGTGCTATTTCTATTCAGAATGCATGTAGAAAAAGTTAGGATAATATTATATTAACTACACCTTGGAAAATGGTGACACTCTTTGTCACATTGTTATACATTTATATGACATGTTTACTGGCAGACTATTTGGGGTGTAACAATTCAGTGTTACATCAGTGCATCAGTACTAAATGGTGGATGGGGTCACTTGATACTTTTGAAATAATGGGATACAATATGGTACTAAAAGTATGCAATTTTGAACCACAAATACTGTTCAATAATAAATCACTGATTTGCAGTCATTTTGCTTAAAATGTTCAGTTTAGAAATTTCAACAAAATGAAAATCCAGTGGAAACAAGTAACCTTTTTGAATTCAAAAGAAACTTATGTCATTTTATTACATTTCCCATTAATCCTCCCCGACAAGTGACATTCTGGTGGGATGTAAAATGACAGTGACTTACACAACAGTCAATGTATGTGAGCATATCAAAACGGGTGTATTATGGTGCCCTCAATTTTAATTTAGTGCTATGAATATAATGGTAAATGAAATAATAGCACAGGGTCTGTGTTAAGATATGTATCATATTGTGGCATTAACATATCCTTCCATACCACACTATTGAACAATTGTTTGGCTATGGATATTTTTGTGCAGTCTTGATATATATGTGTGTGCCTGTATCTTCAGTTACTTTTTTCCACAAATTATGTTGTCTTAAAGCCAGTGTGAAAAGAATCTTTCTTAAACTGTAATCAAATTAATTGTCTACCTGTGTAATTCATGCCGTTGGACTGATTAGTCAATTGTTGTCACTAAAATTTTAGCACAAATTTAATCGTGTGTACAATAATGTGGGTCACTATGATTTTCCAGATTGTTTCTGAATGTGAGCAAGCCTAGACCCAATGACTACCCACTATTGATCATTTTTGTGCTGGGTGGTGTGACCAGCACTGAAGTGAGGCAGATTAAGGAGGCTGTGGCAGCAGCCAAGGTTAAGACTCAAGTAAGCATCTTCATCATCTCAGGCTCTTATACAACTGTTTACAAAATATACTCACATGAAATATTGAATTTGTGGTATAATAATTGAAATGTTTTGCATGAAAATTCTATTTGGGACATAAATAAACTCAATGAAATTTCTATTTTGTTAAAAGCTTCTAGTTTCCCAACAAAGTTTCCCAACAAAGCTTATGACCCTCCCCTTTTCAGGTCATAACAGTTCTAAGTGGTTGTACTGCCATTACCTTTATTGCAGCTATTATCTGGTGTTTTGATCCGTCATATAAGAATTCTTGCAATCCCAGTGACTCTTCTCAGAACCGAGTTGATCCCTACGACCCCTCTGACATTCATTAATTTGAAAGTTTGAAATATAATTTAATTCTTTTTCCTTGTGATTCTGCAATGCAGATTACAATGTGGAACATATGGAATCAGTCTTAAAATACCTAAGAGGCCTAACTTGGTGAGAAAATGATGATATTTTACTTCACTAAATAATATAAATTGTGATAAATCCAAAGTATTTAGTTCAACTATATTTTACACCAGATGAGCTAAGAGTCCATATTGTTCTTTGGTTGCAAGACCTCAATGGGTTAACATTTTATCATGGAGACCATTCCAATCCCTTATCCCATGTAGTATACCTCTCCCTCTGCAAGGCTTGCCTAGTTAAATGAACTGAACTCCCAGTTTTTGCACCCATTATCTCAAAATCCGGACATTTTCTGTGCTGGGCTACTTGGAGGTTCCGTTTAGGACATACATTTATTCTATGTTTGAGGGTGAATTATCATTTTCTAGAGTGAAATTCAGAAGTAGTAACTCACTGTAGATCACATGACCTAAACATTGTTACAAGTAAATTGTGATGCATCTGCATCAGTGACATGATGCATTGACATTTAGACAAAATCAAATGTGTGCGAGAGATGTTTGAGTATACGTCATGCGTGACATGGAATAACCACGACAAACGCAAATAAACAGGGCACACTAGGTCGGTGTAGGCATAGGGCATATTTTAATGCGGTGGATACCCAATTAAACATAAACAAAATCATACATAGCTGGAGAGTGAGTTACTATTTTTCCCTCATGTGAGATCGTTGTTGGTCTGGAAAAACACTCATGATCTGCGGTCACTCGTGATTTTCCCCACCAACAATGATCCCTCGTGAGAGAAAATTAGTAACTCACTCTCAGCCATGTAAGATTCTCTATGTTCATTTAACAGTACTTGAAATCAAATTCACTAAACTCCTTGCTTGAAGGTAGGTTCCTTTAACTTGGTATGTCACACAATTTCTACATGTACAATGTATGTAATTTTTGTAATGCATGTATTTCTGTGTTCAAAAACTCCAAATTTGTAATTTGGGGGGGGGGGGGGCTCTCAAGCGGGGAGCCACTGTACAAGGGAAATACAGTTTTATCCACTGTACTCTCCATTCATATATGTTGGCTGTGATGTCTTGACTCATCTTGGAAGAAATTTTAAACATACTATATATTGTTTTAATTTTGCTGTATTCTTATTTCGCTGATTGCACAAAATTGTGGAAATAAAAACACAAGGAAATAGTATTTTAAAATTGTTTGAACAGGAAATATGTCCAAAAAATAATGAAATTAAAACTATGGTCAAATGTCAAAAATACAAAAAAAAAATATGAAAATTTAAACACTCAAAATTAAAGCAATTTACAGTACATCCTCATTGACACTGCCCATGCAAATTAAATTTGCTAAAATAATGTTTCACTGCTGATGGGAAGAGGTTTATGTGCACAAAGATGTCTGTTACAGTACTTGTTTACAGTGACACTACATTTCATAGCCAGGTTTAACTTCTTGTCAAATAACTTTTGGTGAGGCTTTGTGATCTATCTTTGCCAAGGTGGAAGTATCATGTGCTCATGCATGTGATATCAATGGAAATATTAAAAGCATAAAAACATAATGTGGTGCTCATGCAACCATATGGGCACTGATATTTTACAATCCACACACTGTGTGTGGATCACAGCTTTCAATTTTCAGAAACCTTATTCAAGACATTTACCTGTATTTTGGTGTTTTGTAGGTTGTGGTTGGGACTACAAGTCTGGTGACTCCAAGTGATATGGTGGAAAGAATTCTCTGTCAAGAAAACTTGTATCCAGAACCAAGTTGACAAAAAGCCTGTAGCATGAATCCTAGTGTACAGTATAAATATTTATGACAGAACTGGCTGGTGCTATTAATGAAACTTAAAAGTCTTCAAATTATTCAATCAGAAGTTAATAGGCCATTAACAAAGCCAAGTACAAACAGCTACATTATTTGAAAAGAGGTTGCACAAGTATCTAAATATTCTAGAAGTTTAATTCAAATTCAATTTTATTGAGTCAAAAGGGAAGTGTTAGTTATGCAGAAGATTGACCAAACGTCCTACCATAGGATTGATTGCAAAATACATCAGTGGTCTCTTGGTACATTCTGATGATGCACTTACAGAATTTGGTAAAGAACACAAATTGAATTTTATGCTTCTTTACAGGAAATGTGCAACCCTTCAGCAAGGTACAAAGGCCAATGACTTTTATGTATTTGTAAGCTACAAGACATGCAGAATAAACTTTAGATATATTACAAAAATTTAAGATGATGTAGTGACTACCAGTATTGTATACTTGTTCCACTTCTTCTGTTACAAAATTAAGATATACATTGTGATGTCATTGAAAAAATATATTTTTGTGCTTGTGAGTCAATCCAAGGGCTTGCATGTGCTTGTACATGTGTGAGAACTTGAGGACTACCAATGTGTATTTAAATTGTACTTTGCACTCCATAGTTGAAATAAATAAACTCATCTGCATTAGTAACTGCTTTAACTTTTATGTGTCTAAAAGGGAGAGATCATATATTTCTTTTTTTATGAGATTAACTGTGCAACCAATAAATTGAATATTGTAAGCACTAGACTTAAGCAATGTAAGATCAGTGTAATGGATAGATAGACATACTTGCTGAGTCTTATGCTAAAATTTATATTCTGTGTCCATCTACCATGCCATGATACCTGGTCAGCCCCTCTATTATTTGACTCTTGGAACACCAAAACATGTTTCTTTTTTATGCTATCTTTGAGATGCAAACAGTTCCTTCTGCTAGCATGGGAATGCTCTCTGCCTTCCTATGGCTTCTCAGAAGTGTCTTATTACAGTATTTACTACTATAAAATGTGTTAGAATCGCCTTTTTTTGCCTTGAGGTGGACCTGATGATTGAGATTGCAATCTCTGTCGAAGGTCTGTGACTGTGCCCTTTAGAGCTGCAATTTCTCTGTCAGATTCTGCTTTCATGTGTTGAAGTTTCTGCAAAGAGTATAAATACAGACATGTTAACAGTGAAGATGAAATCAAAGTGCAGGGTTAAAATTACAATTTTTTTTGTAACTTGCCCTGAGAGCAAGTTATGTGTGTACCCAACTTGCCCCGGAAGACATGAACTTGGCCACCATTTATATCAGTGAACTCCAATAAAAATATTTTAGAGCTATTTCATTTATCTGTGTCACAGGCCACACTTATACATACAATTCTCTTTGAATCAGTCTAAGTGTAAAGTCCTAAGACATCAGCACAATCTAGAAATAGTAAAATAAAGTCACTAGAAAATTGGAATAAAATAAATTGAGCAACTAAATTGGTTGTTCTCAATATTTAACAACAAAGCATATGAAAATTCAGATGTTCTGGATCATTAAGCTTGACGTGATTCACTTGAACTAATCAGAGCTCCACAATGAATGTCCCACTTGCATCATGTGGATTGTTAACTAACAGTGGATACTTGGAGGGAAACTTATACAACTTTATATCACACAAGTAATTTTTTATTTTTTTAGCTGTCAAATTCTAACTTGCCCAACAGGAAACTATACTTTACATTTAACTTTTCTGACTGCATTTGAGCTTGCCCTGGAATGGGTGGGGTGGGGGTGGGAGGCAGGTAATAAATTCAAACCCTGAATTGCATATACTGCATGGACTGATGTTAATCGTACATGGGTTAATTTTTATGGTGTTTGGGTAACAGTCAGAACTGTCAACTGTCCCAGACCCCCAGGAACCTGTTGAAAGTATTGGGGAATGATGTGTTGAATATTGGCAGATTAGCCCACTTGTTATAAAGTCTCTATGAGAAACAAGTGACATCCAGGAAGAGCTAACCAGTCTGTCAGGTCTGTTGTGTGTGTAAAATGAAGAAGCTGTTCTTGCCTTTCATTTTTATTCACTGGAGACAAACCAGAGGCTGTAATTTTCTGTGACAGAGTAGATCTCCTACCTTTTTTGGGTGGGGGTGGGGGATCACAAAGGCTACCTATCTCCAGCTGTTTGGAAAGTGCTGGTCATGTTAAATGAATAGGGCTCCCACTTTTTGCCCAACGTGTATTTTCATCAAATCGTATTTTTTCTGTGCTGCTGTACTTTGAACCTTTGACCAACACAAATCTGTATGAATTAAATGTTTGGCTTCCTTGCAGATCAGTATAATAACAAAAGATTTACCTTCCGGAAGATGTCTTGGTTAGGAGTAGAAGATTGAACTGCTTGTTGAGTTTTGCTGGCATGCTTCTGAAGTCTTAGCAACTTATTGTCATACTACAAGACAGTAAGCAAAAACCATGTAAAATTGAGCACATTTCAAAGTTGATCTATGCAACAATTACAGCCTCAAACATGTAAAAAAGAATGGCAGACATTTATTGGAAATTACTGGTTTTTGCCAATTTGTTCACACTGCAAAGTTAACAAGACAATAAAATACATGACATGTTTAGGCCAAGGTTAACTTTTACATGCAACTGCTGAAAACAAAAATACTGATTCAAAATGAAATACAAGGTAGATTCTAAGATACAATGTAGCTACTAACCTCCAGTCTCAGCTGTACCAGCTCTGTCTGGTGCTCTTTCTCAGTTTCCACCAATGTATTTTTCAGACCATTTATTTCCTGTGTTTTTTCCTCTATTGTTCTTTGAAGTTCCCTTTTCTCACCTTCCGCTATTGAAGATAAATGAGAATAAATATTTTTGTATGAAATATGAAAATTTAAATAGGGATAAAATTGCTGATTAAAACAGCTTAATTGTTATTGCTTGATAGACAAATGTAAATTTATCAATTCTGTTGGTAAGCGCATTGCACAAATTTTTTTCTTAAAACTTTGCAGTTTGTTTCAGGTACATGTGTTTTATGGATAATATTAAGAGAAAAGCAGTACATGGAAACCTTTGAAACCCAAACTACATTTGTATGAAACTTATCTGCTATGTCTAGTTACTCTTTGATGGCCAAGAATGTTCATTTATGTGAAAAGTTTCTGATGTACTTATGGTGAGCATCCCCAAGTCAAAAAAGAGGGATAAAGAGTACTCCCATGCTGGCATACTGGAACATTTTATTCACTGTACCAACGCCCTCTTATTTTCTGCACATTTTACTGGCCATCATTTTGGAACATTCCTACATCCTACATGTATTTTCTGCAAGTGGTATTAAGGAAAGGTTATTTCCTGCACTACATACTGGGACAACCCCCAACATAGTTTTCCTATTTTATGAACTTCTTACTGGTCGTCATTTTGGAACATTCTTACATGTACATGTATTTTCTGCAAACCCTAATATTGTTCTTATGTCCTCAGGATAAGGATGCCTGACAGAGGCAATTTTTTATGTTATGTGTGGCATGATCTTCAGAATGCAGCTGTTCAGGGCTGAAAGTTCCCTAGTGCCATCCTACATTAGGACTTACCTAAAGTTTGTTATTAATCGCAAATATTGACCAGCAGGAGTCATGTTTCACAGTCTGTTCATGCCAATTTGGAAAAAGTGAGGTTATAACTTGCCAAAGTTTATCATATGGGCACTCAGATAACATCAAATGTCTTCTTTTTTTAGCTCTGCTGACCTATGATCACGGAGCTTGTGCAACCACTCATGTCTGTCCATCCATCTGTCAACTTTTGCTCAGTGCAATGCTGTCCACAGTTTTCAAATTAGCTCAATAGAACTTTCATGACTTAAGAGTCTATGAAAATCTAGGTTCCTTTCCTTATTTGTGGCGCCACTTACAATATTATGCAATATAGGTGTCAAAATGTTAAAATCTTGTGAACACTGTAGGATCTTTCTTTAATTTTTGGCGGATCTTCACAAAATTTGGTGGGATTGTGGTGGAGGTCAAAGTAAGTTGCTTACGATACTAGTGACGCCACCTATAATGTGAAGGAAATTATGAACCAAAATGTGTTTTAAGATATAAGATGCCATATACGGAAAAGAAATTGGATTATGTATTTTTATGTATCTTCATGAAATTTAGTGGGATTGTAGAAGAGGTCAAATCTCAGTTTGTTATGACACTAGTGGCGCCACCTATAATCTGACGGAAACTATGAGTTAAAATGTCTTGAAAGATACAAAATTGCACATCTCAAAAAATAATTGAATTAGATAAGCCAAGTCTATAGAATATATAGATCATGTCCAATGCTAATATATTATGTAAGATCAGTGACCTTGACCTATTTTGTAAGGTCACCAGATCCCTTAAATTGGAAGAGGTGATTTTGTAATGGTAAGGTGTATTTTGGATATCAGTGGCAAGGATAATTGAGCCCCCAGATCAAAATTGCACTTGCGTACATTGTATATGAAACTCTACTTGGTAACCTACATTATTGGTCACCATGACTCAATGATTTTGTGACCTTGACTTATTTTTAAGGTCATTAAGCACGTAAGAAAAGGACATTTAGTTCAATACTTTGATAAAGAATAAGGCGAATGATGCCCAATCTCTCTCTCTCTCTCTCCCTCCCTCCCTCCCTCCCTCCCTCCCCCCCTGAATCCTACCGCCATATCTGCCACATAGAAGAGTTCAACTGTGAATTTATACCTTTGACTTTGAGTGTATCCATCACATGTGACAGTTCTGCCTTTTGGGCTGACTGGAGATCCTGCAGGCTGGTCTCCAGTTCACCCACTTGCATTTCATGCTCCTAGAAAAAAAAAGATGCATACAGTCGCCATGGCATTTAAACAAAGATGGAATGTGATGTTACTACATTCAGACATTCATTTGCACTTCAATCTATCTGTCACGATTTTCAGAGCTATTACATTCAGGTTCTGTGAGCCACTGTGTTCTTTGTGCACAAACTCTTGAGTAGAGCTGTTATGTTGCCAGTTTTATATATTTAAAAAAAGATTAGACAATATGTGAGAAGGTAAGTATGCACGTGTAAGCAAATAAGAATCCTAAAAGAATGGGGATTCACATAAACTGCCAAAAAAGGCATTATGAATTTTAAAAAATTGACTACAGAGTGTCCATGGGAAGATTGATTTACTTCTGGGCAGGATATGTGCTCAGGAATGTTAACTTTGTGTAGTGCCATGTGAGTTTGGTTTCTCATGTCCAAATATGATGGCCCCAGCATGCAGGGATGATTAAAAAATATAGTATGTACACCATTTACAGACACTATAAAACAATTGAGCAATACATTTATGCTAGAAGACTTTAGCACACAGCATTTCTGGTTTATGCTTTTAGGCTCTCAAAGACATTTTACGTTTGGAAATACATGTAGATATGGCCAAGTTGATTTTTTTTAAGACTATACAGTGCCATAACTAAGAATAAAGGCACAGGACTCTCTTAGGATGGAAGGATGATAACAATCATGATACCTTATTTGTGGACACTGCAATGTTACTGATTGATAGGTTGGATGATTTTTTCACACAGCTTTTTAGTTTGGGGTTTGAGGCCACCAAAAGATACATTTACCACTGGAATTAATTTTTTTGATTTTTTTAGAGTTCTTTTTCACAAATTTTGATACTATATTGTAACAGAATAAAGGCATATAACACTGTGTCTCACTGCTACCACAGCAGTCCTATACCAGTGGCTTCAATAAGCTTTCTTCTGTAATTAGTTTAGTTTTATGGTATATTGGCAGATGATTTTTTGAGACAATCTCACATTTTACTGTGCAAGCTCTTTTCGTATCAGTTATGTAACGTTACATCTCGAGCACCATTGCCAAGACCTCTGTGTCTGGGCATAATGCCCAAGAAATCCAGTTGAGTTGTTTACTCCCTTGATCCTGAAAACCTACGGTCCTGTGGTGCTATATCTCGATCCATGTGGGACTGATGGTGATGTCCAGTGCACATGCGCCCCTTAGCATCCTTCCTGGCCCTGAAACGAAGAACTTCTCAGACTGTGTCTACAAGTCCCTTGACTCGTGCTTCCGTGGGGGCACGACAACCTCGGAAGGGCAGACAGCGATCCGGGAAAAGCAAGCCTTCTGGTAGAGGAAAGAAGTTGGGAAAGCCTTGGTGTTCCTGACTCTTGTATCCCGGAAGAGGTCTCAGGATTGGCAACCACCTTCTTGTTAGACTCTGTGTAGGGCCCGGTCACTGCATATCGCGCGCAATGGGAGTCTTCAACGGATAATTTGTTCTTCCTCAACATTCTGAGACACAGCTACATGCTGCTTTTTCAGTGAAGACAGCCCTCGGTTAAGCTGAGAACCACAGTGGTTTGCGCCACCCACCTCAGAACACAAAGCATCGGCGTTTCTGGAGGCAGTTCAGATGTTCCAAAGCATGCGTGCCATAGAGACAGTAGAGGACCAAGGTTCTCCCAGCTTCTACAACCTACTCTTCCTGGTCCCCAAGGGGGACAGAGGATGGCCCCCAGTCATAGACCTGTCAACCCTGAACACCTGACTGGAAGCCCTGTTACTTCGGATGGAGACACCGTAGTCAGTGGAAGCAGCCTTGCGGCCCCTGGAGTGAATGACGTCCTTGGATTTCAAGGATGTGTTCTTCCACATGCCAATCGCGCAGACTTCACAGAAGTAATTGCAGTTCGCATTTGCGGGCCAAATATACCAGCTAAGGGTGTTTCCGTTCAGTCTCGCCCGGCACTGCTGGTGTTTACCAGGTTAATAATAATAATAATAATAATAATAATAATAATAATAATAATAATAATAATAAAACTCTATTTCCCATAGACACTTGATGCTTACCTTTACCGCTCAGCCGTTCGCATTCACATGTACCTGGACAATTGGCTTATCCGAGCGCTTTGGATTCGCAGCATCACACATAGACCATTCTGGAACTCTGCCAACGCTTGGGCCTGATAGCAAACCTACCCAAGTCCAGTCTTCAGCCAGAGCAGATCTTTGTCTTCCTCAGCATCCAGTTTTACCTGGTAGCCAACATCTGTCATCCTTCGGAGGACAGGTGGGACAGACTTCAGTCTCTACTGAGGCCCTTTCTGACTGGCAAGGTCCGCTTGGCGCAACAATGGCTTGCCCTGCTGGGCTCCATGTCTTTGATGGACTCCTAAGTCCCGTTAGGCGGGCTCCACCATCGTCCCTTGCAGCACACTCTGCGGGGCAGATGGACAAGAGAGCAGGGCTATCACACACCAGTGCCGATCCTCAACGAGGATCAACTGCACCTTCAGTGGTGGACTGTGAGGGAGAATGTCATGAGAGGACAAATGCTGGAGCCTTTTCAGGCCCAGCTCACCATTTACACAGACTCTTCTTGGTCTGGATGGGGAGTCCATGTGGAGAGCAGAGCAAGAATGCAAAACTGCCGGTTTACGTCTCGCCTGTCCCAGACCCTCAAGCCCTAGCAGTGGATGCTCTAGCCATGGACTGGAGCAAACCCTGGGCGTACGCCTTTTCCCCTTGCCAGATCCTTCCAAGGGTACTGGGCAAGGTTGGGTCCCACGATTGCAATCTGATCCTGGTCGCCCCATGGCAGCTGGAGCGATTGCTCTGTAGACCTACTTGAACCAAGTGTCGAGCCTCTGCTAATATTACTGGCATGGCCAAAGCTTCTGGTGCAGCTGCCGATGAGCATGTTCCATCAGAACCCTCAAGTGCTCAACCTCCACGCTTGGCAGTTATCTTACAGCACAAGCACGACAGAGGCTTCTTGGAGTTGGTCTCAGATAGAATTGCCAGAGGAGGGCTTTGATCTTCTCTAGAAGTTTACTCGCCTCAATGGAAAATGTTTTCCAACTGGTGTGCCAGTAGGTGAATTCACCCTTGGGATCCACGCAATGTGAACATTGCCGACTTCCTGTTATATCAGTGGGAAGTCTTAGGCAAGAGCTCAAGAACAGTGGAGGGGTTTCGATCAGCCATCTCTTCAACCCTTGCCAACGTCTTAGACATGTGCATCGGAAGAGATCCTTATCTGTCTACCCTCATTGCGTCCTTCTACACCAACAGGCCAGCAACACAACAGGTCCTGCCCAGTTTAGACCTACTCCTGGTTTTAGTCATGTTGAAGAAGTGGCCCTTTGAGTGCCTTAAGGACCCAAATTGGGTTTCCCTCAAGTACTGGACGTGGAATCTTGTTTTCTATTAACACTCGCTTAAGGGCTAGGAGAAGGGAGATCCACACTCTGGCTCATGACAGACTCCAATGGTCCCCTGACCATTCCCAGGTGACCCTGAGGCCTCACTTGGGCTTCCTTGCAAAGAACCAAGTGGCTCGAGATCCAGCGATCGCCTTTACGGGTTTTACCCTCCATGCGATGGATGCCACTCTTCCTCTTGAGGAGAGAGCCCTGTACCCAGTGAGAGCTCTTCGCCGGTACCTTTTTTGCAAGGATCGACTCAGAGGATGGATGTCCGCCCTCCTTCTACCATTGAGTAACCTACGAAAGAGCAAGTTTGCAAAAACACGTTTCATCATGGATTAAGCAGATGATCCTTTAGGCCTATGAAACCTCACTAGAAAGGCCAGGTGCCTTTCAGCTTGTCTCAGCCAGAGCTCATGAGGTGCGAGCCTTCAATGCCTCCTGGTGTGCCCTGTGGAACATTGCGGTTGTTGACATTCTGTGGGCTTGCCCCTGGCAATCGTCTATGACTTTCACCTAGCACTACTTGCTTGACATGATAGTGCTCAAGAATGGCATGTATGCCTTTGTGGGCATAACTGGCTCCTTTGCGTAGTTTGACCTTTGAGTTCCAATACTTGTTCATTAGGCTTTCCGGATCTCATCAGAGCAGCCACTGTGTTCCAGCTTATGGCGCTCTCGTGGTCAGATCCGATGCAGGCCTACAGGTCAGCGCATTTCTCAGTGGGCATTTTAGGGCTTTGTGCCTAGTAGACCTAATCTTGAACAGTATCAGGCAGTTTGTCCTGACGCCTCAGCCCGTTGCCAGTTCAACACAGGAATCGCTGCCCACGGAACCATATACCGTCCACCGGCGCCCACCAGTTTCTCGACTAGGTCCTGTAAGATCTCCAGGCTTGGTGGAGCTGAAACTGATAATGTCTACCCATGAGGCAGACAGTTGTCATGTTGGCGGGTGAGCACCGGGGGGGGGGGGGGGGGGGGGGGGTCAGTGCAGTCCCATTCTGGTTGGTCAGGAGGGTTTCCCAGTTTAAGCTGGATTCTGCTGTCAGCGGCCTCATCTCCAAATAGGTCAGAGGTTTTCCCTACAGACTTTGCCTCCTCACACGGACTGATGGTTACCCCCAAGCTGCCAGTTGATCCCGCTGGTCAATAAAGGTCAGTGTATCAGTGATGTTACACCCACTGCCACTACGTTTGTATGTAGGCAATGGTGGTGGAGAGGTAGCATTACATAACTAATATGGGATATTTGGAGTAATAACAGTATTAGTAAGTACACTTACCTCTTGACCACCAGAGAAGCCCACCCGACCAACCACACTTCCTCTTACAGCTGATGTCAACTGATCAATCTCCAAAAGAGGAAGGATGTTAAGGGGCACATATGCACTGGATGTCACCATCAGTTCCACAAGGATCGAGAGATGGCGCTATGGGACCGTTAGGTTTTCAGGATCAAGTGAGTAAACAACTCAACTCAACTTTTTGGGCGTTATGCCCAGACACAGAGATCTTGGCAATGGTGGTCAAGAGGTAAGTGTGCTTATTAATACTGATATTTCTCCAAATATCCCATGTTAATACTGTTGACAGTGGTACCTCCCTCACATCTAGACTACTGGTCATGACTACTGTAAATAGTAGCTCTCTGTCATGTCAATTGAATAAGCTAATTCGTTCCCCACCAGGTACTATAGGTTTGTACCGTGTCCTTCCATCTGTCCCCCTTCTGTCCTTCTGACAAAGATTGTCCAGGCCGGTTTTTTTTATACACTAACACCTATACCTACCAAATTTGGCAGTTGGATACTTCACAGGGTAGGGGTTTCTTGTGCACCAAAATTGGGTCACTGTGACCTTGACCTTCGACCCCCATAAAGATTAAGCTTGTCTGGGCTATATTTCCTATACCATAACACCTACAGCTACCAAATTTGGTGACATTTCATATAGGATAGGGGTGTGTTGTGCACCAAAATTGGGTCACTGTGACCTTTTACCCCCTCAAAGTTTTAGCTTTTCTGCACCACATTTCACATACCATTACACCTACATTAACCAGATTTGGTAGGTGAATACTTTATGAGGTACGGGTGTGTCACACACCAAAATTGGGTCACTGTCACCTTGATCTTGACCTTTACCCCCTTTAGCTTGTCTGGGCTATATTTCCTATACCATAACACCTTTTCAGTAGTTATCACAATAACAAATTTTATACCAGTACAGTCAACCTTGCTATCTATTCTCTAGTGGGGGACTATGTATTGTATGCAATACTTGATCTTGTTTTCACCCTATACCTGTTTCTTTTCTTCTATTGATCTCTTGAGATCTTCAATAACAGTATTCAGTTTGTGGTTCTCATCTGAAATAAAATTTAAGTGCAAAGTAATGCAAGACAACATGGTAGTCAGATAAATTATGTTCTGCTGACTTCAAGCCACAGTGTTCGACTGTGAGCTCTGCTGACTTAGTGGTCTGCACAGCTAAAGGTATAGGTTATAGGATTGGCGACGTCCAATAGTTGATTTATTGGGGCCAGGTTCACGTGAAATATGTCGAGCCACAGGCGAGACAATTTCAAGTGAACCATGCCCCAATCATATAACAGGGTTCCAGACAGCCCCGATATCCAAGATATCGGACTGTCTGGAGTACCAAACATCAAAGGATTTGCGGGGCAAGGGATAATAACAATGTTTGATGTCCATCCATCCACTTGTACCATCTAATAATGATCATGATAATATATATGTATGTGTTGGGCAGAGTACTTAAATTGTAGACATGGACTAACCATGAAAAATAAATATCATGACAACATGTCAAGGTATTAAGATGCTTTGAATGTTGTATTTTGCATTGATTTTTCTTTGTAAGACTAGAGGCATACAGACTAGAGGCATACAGTTTTATTTCCAGAAGAGTTACCAGATGATGTGACAAACATTGCAACTTTCAGCATCAATTCTACATAATAACAGAAGCCTTTCTTTTACAAGGACAGATCTGAGGAGGGAAATGGAATGGGGAGAAAGAAATGCTAATGTAAAGTGGTGATTAAGGGTCCTGAGGAGGTTAGACATTGTAGAACCTGTTGGTAATTTGATAACATGGAGGTGTCGTTTAATCCTCTGTTTGCAAACGATAAGTGCAGAATCCATGGGATATATCAATGTATTCTGTTTGAATTCTAACAGTTGATGAGCCTTTCTAAATCTCTGTAGGATTTCAGGTTCATGACTCTGCAATTTTATTCACCAATAGTTGCTATATAGGAAGTTGAGGTAAATACAATAAATTTATTTTGTGCGTACTTTGTTATTATGGTGTATCTGGGATGAAATCATGTTAAATTTGTCTTTCTGATAACCCTGATATGTAATTCCACTGTGTTCTTATTTTTGCTTATTTTGCTGATGCTTCAAAACCATGAAAATAAGAACCCAGTGAAATATATTTTTAATGTGGGATTGATAGGAATTATAACGAAAATAGTGAATTTAAAGTTTCAGTGAAAGGTCCAAAATGCAAAAACCGTAAAAATTAATGCCTGTGAAAATAAATGTATTCACAGTATACCTTGGGTGGATGTCTACCAATTTGTTCAACAAATGCTCATGCTCCGTTGATTTTGTGAATTTGTGTGAATTTTTACCTTAGCTGACTTGTCAGCCAGCTGAGGTTATAGGATAGTCCTTCGTTAACACCTGCGTCCATCTGTCAAAAATTTTACAACTTTTACTGCTCAAAAACCATTGGCTTAATTAACTTGAAATTTGGTGGGACTGTGGATTTGGTGGATCTCTAGATAGTTTGTACAAATGGTCTTGCTCCAATGATTTTTGTACTGATTTTTTGGGCAAAATCTTAAAATATCTTCTTCTCTGAAACCACTTGGGTAATTGCTTTGACATTGCATAGGGACACTTCAGGGACCCCCAGACCTCAATTTGTTCAACAGGTGGTGCTGCATTTTTTTCTTTTTTTTTTATGAGTTTTTGTGTGTTTTGGCTGCTTTTGACTTCTCCAAAACTGTCAACCAGGTTTACTTCAACCTTGTGGGGAATATACCTTGGGTGGGTCTCTACCAAGTTTGCTCAAATGGTCATACTCCGGTGACTTTTTATTTTTCATGAATTGTTCTGTTCAAATTTTTGGCAAAATCTTCTTTGAGCAGTCAGCAAATTGCTTTGAAATTGCACAGTTACACTTTGGAGGACCTCCAGAGCTTCATTTGTTCCACATGGTGGTGCTAGTCTTCTTCTTCTTCTTCTTCTTCTTCTTCTTCTTCTTCTTCTTCTTCTTCTTCTTCTTCTTCTTCTTCTTCTTCTTCTTCTTCTTCTTCTTCTTCTTCTTCTTCTTCTTCTTCTTCTTCTTCTTCTTCTTCTTCTTCTTCTTCTTCTTCTTCTTCTTCTTCTTCTTCTTCTTCTTCTTCTTCTTCTTCTTCTTCTTCTTCTTCTTCTTCTTCTTCTTCTTCTTCTTCTTCTTCTTCTTCTTCTTCTTCTTCTTCTTCTTCTTCTTCTTCTTCTTCTTCTTCTTCTTCTTCTTCTTCTTCTTCTTCTTCTTCTTCTTCTTCTTCTTCTTCTTCTTCTTCTTCTTCTTCTTCTTCTTCTTCTTCTTCTTCTTCTTCTTCTTCTTCTCCTTCTTCTTCTTCTCCTTCTCCTTCTTCTCCTTCTCCTTCTCCTTCTTCTCCTTCTCCTTCTTCTCCTTCTCCTTCTCCTTCTTCTCCTTCTTCTCCTTCTTCTCCTTCTCCTCCTTCTCCTCCTCCTCCTCCTCCTCCTCCTCCTCCTCCTCCTCCTTCTCCTCCTCCTTCTCCTCCTCCTCCTCCTCCTCCTTTTTTTTTTTTTCAGGGATGGTACAACATTTTTATTTTTTAATTAGTACTTACAGTACGCAAGGGGAAGGGGGTTAAATGGGTCTGTACACTTTCACAGAATATGTACTAATTTTGTGGGGGTGGTGGGAGCAAGAAATTTAGTATCCAAAGTACTAATTGAAAAATGTTGATAATGTTGAACCATCCCTTACATATTGTTATGTTTTCACCATTTATGACTTCTCCAAAACTGTAAACCAGATTGTTCTGAAACTTGGTGGAAATGTCGTTTGTGGGAGGGTTAAATAAAGTTGTTCATGGGGTTGTAATACTCTGAATCACTGTTTTTTAACAATTTTGTTCAATTCTGGTATCTGTTGGTTAATGCATGCATTCCTATTGATTACCACATAAGTCAATGGGAATTGCAATAGAAATTCATATTTTTTATTTCTTCTCCAAAACTGGTGATCAGATTCATTTCAAACCTAGTGGGATGTGCTTTGGGTTTTGGTGTTTACCAATTTTTTTCAAATGATCAGTCTCCAATGATTTGAAAATTTTATGTCCACCTGAATTGATGAGCCACAATTTTGGTCTTGTACTGTTATGTATGGTAGTTCCAATCTAATTTCTAATCAAGGTAGGCCTACTTCACTTTGCTCTGCTCATCATATGTCAGCTGAGTATGGGGTCATGACAGCCCTTTTGTTTTAACCTCCTTTGGGGTTGTCTCTCAACACAGCAAAACTTATACTGCAGAACTCACTGTGTTCTGGAAGAAAATGACCAAGCAAAAAACAGTTGGACATTTTGTTCATACAGGCCCAAACATGCCCCCCCCCCCCCCCAAAAAAAACAAACAAACAAACAAACAAACAAACAAAAAACAAGTAACCCGTGACAGTCCTGTGCTCAGCTGACATATACACATACCCTTGCATTTTTTTTTAAGATTTACCCAAAAAAGAACAAAGAAATTCACAAAAAATCCAAAGAGCAATGGAGCATGACCATTTACACAAATCTGGTAGAGACCCACCCAAGGTACATTGCCAACAACTTTGAAGTCAATCTGACTGACGGTTTCACAGAAGTCGAAAATGTGCATTAGCATTAGAACGCCCATTGACTTGCATAGTAATCAATAGGAAAGTCCCAATTAAAAAAAATAAAAATCAGGAATCCACTGCAGTGCCATCTAGTGACTAGCTTTGTTTGACCCTTCCAAAAGGAACATATCCACCAAGTTCCAGCTTAATCTGAGGGATGGTTCTGGAGAAAAAGACAAAAATAGCAATAACACACAAAAAAATCATAAAAATTAGAAAAAAATCACAGTACCACTTGGTAAAAAAATTAAGAACTAGGAGTCCCTAGCAGTGTTCCTGTGTGATAACAAGGCAATCGAGCCAGCGGTTTCAGAGATAATTTGTTTAACATTTGCCCCAACAAAGAACAAAAAAAGCAATCATTAAAAAATTCATTAAAAACCACTGGAGCGTGACCAATTGAGCAAACTTGGTAGAGACCAATTCAAGATTCCTCGCCAGTTTGAACCAATCTGGCTGACAGTTTCGGAGAAGAAGTCAAAAATGTGAATTAGCATTAGAATGCCCATTGACTTACGTGGTAATCAATAGGAAAGGTGCATTTACCAACAAGTACCCAAATTGAGAAAAAATTAAAAATCAGGAATCTGCAGCATTCCCACTGAGTGAACATGTTTGTTTGACTCTTACACATGGAACATATCCACCAAGTTTCAGCTTAATCTGTGTGTTCTGGAGAAGAAGTCGAAAATAGCAATAACACACAAAAAATCATAAAATATTAGAAAAAAATCACAGCACCACATGGTGAACAAAGTAAGAACTAAGAGGAGTGTTCCTGTGTGATATCAAAGCAATCGGGCGAGTGGTTTCAGAGAAAATTTGCCCAAAAGGAACAAAAAAAAAAAAAAAAGGACAGTGACAGTCCTGTGCTCAGCTGACTAAGTTGCCCTATGACTTTGGAAATGAGGTCAAGGTCACTGACCTATTCTGAATTTAACTTACACAGAGGGCCATCGCCATGTGCAAGACCAAAGTCACAGTACAAATAGTTCTCAGGCTATCACTCGACCCATAAAATTCATGTTAGTGGCCCTGTGACCTTGAGAATAAGGTCAAGGTCACTATTGTACGGTCTCAATCTGTCCTGAATAGAAGACCACCAACATCAAATTCCTACCTTCCACAGCTCTCAAGTTAAATGTAGAAAGTAAAATTCACATAAGTGTCTGGGTCCCAGTGACCTTGGGAATGAGGTTAAGGTCACCCATGTACTGTCTAAGCTATTTGTTCAGGACAACCATCATGTTCAACATCAAGGTCAAAGTTCAAATAGCTCCCAATTTGTCAGGCGAACAGTGAAATTTGAGTAAGTGGCCCTATGACCTTAGGAATGAGGTCAAGGTCACTCATCTACTGTCTAAGTCTGGCCCTCATTAAGGACAACTAGCATGTACAATACAAATGTCCTAGCCTTAATAGTTCTCAAGTTACCATATAAGCAGTGAATTTCATGCACCTTGCCCTGTGACCTTGAAAATGAGGTCAAGGTAACTCACCTACTGTACATGTATCACCCTCATTTGGCCAAAAAATGAAACAAAAAATTCATTAAAAAATCCAAAAATCATTGGACTGTGACCATTTGAAAAAACTTGGTAGATACCCACCCAAGGAACATTCCAACCAAGTTTAAATTGAATCTAGCTGATGGTTTTGCAGAAGAAGTCAAAAATTGTCAATTAGCATTGCAAACCCTGATGACTTTGCAATCCCCATTGACTTGCATGGTAATCAATAGGCATGTAAAATCAACAAGAAAATTTCGTTAAAAAAAAAAAAAATCACTGGACCGTGACCATTTAAATAAACTTGGTAAAGAACCACCCAAAGGCACACCCCCACTAAGTTTGAAGTGAATGTGGCTAACAGTTTTTACATGAGGTTGAAAATGTGAATTACCATTGCAATTCCCATTGACTGACATGAGTAAACAATAGGAATGTTTGCTTTGACCAACAAGTACCCGAATTAAAAAATTTGTTCAAATGAGGGATCCACAGCAATGCCACCTGCTTAATCTGAACAATGCTTCAGCTTAATCTGAACAACCTTGGGTGACCCTTCCACAAGGAACATATCCACCAATTTTCAGCACAATCTGAGAGATGGTTTTGGAGAAGTCCAAAATAGCAAAAACACAAAAATTCATAAAAAAAATATAAAAAATTCGCAGCGCCACCTGTTGAACAACTTGAGGTCTGGAGGTCCCCAGAAGTGTCCCTATACAATTTCAAAGTAATTGGCCAAGCGCTTTCAGAGAAGAAAATTTTTAAAGATTTCCCCACAAAATGAACAAAAAAATTCATTAAAAATCCAAAAATCATCGGACTGTGACCATTTGAACAAACTTGGTAGATACCCACCCAAGGAACACCCCCACCAAGTTTAAAATGAATCTAGCTGATGGTTTCGCAGAAGTTAAAAATTGTCAATTAGCATTGCAAACCCTAATAACTTTGTAATCCCCATTGACTTGCATGGTAATCAATAGGTATGTCAAATCAAAAACAAAATTCCTAAACAAGAGGACTGTGTGAACAGCCCATGCTCAGCTGACTTAAATATCCATCACACTTGTGGCTCTGTGAACTTGGGATAGGATCAAGATCACCCATGTTCTGAGTAAGTCTGACCTTTATAGAACAACACTAACATGTGCAACATCGAGGTCCCAGTTCAAGTAGTTCTCAAGTGATATTGAAGAATAAAATTCATGTATGTTGCACTGTGACCCCAGAAACGAGGTCAATGTCACTCATGCACTGTCTAAGCATGACCTCCATAGGGAACCATTAACATGTGCAACATCAAGGTCACAACTCAAAAAAGATCTCAAGTTATCAAGTGAACAGTAAATTTCATGTCAGTTGTCCTGTGACCTTGGGAATGAGGTCAAGCTCCAAACATCACTGGAGCATGATTATTTGCTCAAAATAGGTAGATCCTACCAAGTTTGGCACAAACCTGGCTAAAATTATTTAAGTTGTAACCATTACAAGAAATTCCCAAGTTAAACTTTCCTATTAAAACTTTTTTAAAGATTTAAAAAAAAATCATAAAAAATTTTAAAAATCACTGAATCATGACCATTAAAACAAACTTGGTATAGACCTACCTTAGGTACATTGTCACCTAGTTTGAAGTAAATCTGAATGACAGTTTCTTCAGAGAAGTCCAAAATGTGAATTACCATTAGAATGCCCATTGACTCACATAGTAATCAACAGGAAAGCTGCATTGACCGATAAAATTGAAAAAAAATGTTAAAAATCAGGAATCCACAGCAGTGCCACCTAGTGAACAACTTTGTTTGGCCCTTCCACAAGAAACATATCCACCAAGCTTCAGCTTAATCTGAATGACAGTTCTGGAGAAGAAGTCGAAAATCACAAAAACACACAAAAAAATCATTAAAAAAGTAGAAAAAAATTGCAGCGCCACCTGGTGAACAATTAAGAACCAAGAGTCCCCGGAAGTGTCCCTGTGGGATATCAAAGCAATTGGGTGAGCGGTTTTGGAGAAGATTTTTTACGATTTGCCCCAAAAAAGAACAAAAATTTCATAAAAAAATAAAAAAATCAATGGAGCATGACCATTTGAACAAACTTGGTAGAGACCCACCCAAGGCATATCCCCACCAAATTTGAAGTGAATCTGGCTGACAGGTCTGGAAAAGAAGTCGAAAATGTGAATTGTGGATGGACAATGGACGTCTGTACTATGATATACTTAAAAACATGACCCATACTCATAAATATCAAACCCAAGAATGACAGCAAAGAGATTCCAGAGTTACCAAAGCATCAACATTCATCTTCCAATACCAATGTGAAGAAACAAAGTTCACTCCTGACTTGAGACAGGCAGTCACCCACAAAAGGCAACTGGTGGTTTTAAACCGGTCCTCTCAACCTTTGAAATATTCTTCATTAAATACAGACTATAGTGTTTCCAATATGTACAGGCCCAACCACCTAAAATCCAAATTTTATTACTTCTGCAAAAGATAAAGGAAAATTGGTAGGCCTATCACTATATTGTTTCTTCTGACTAGTTCGTCAGCCGAGTTTATAGCAAAAGTAGAGAGTAGGCCTATATCGTTTTTGTGATATCTATGAATCTGGAATATTATCTAATTAATAAGTGACTGACAGACGACGGACAACAGACCCTCACAAAAACTCAGCTGACTGACAGGTCCCCCTTTCAAAACAGTGAGTATGTTTTTTTTGTTAAGTTAAATAAATAACATACATGTTACATTGCATAATATGTGTCTATTAAAGTTGTATCTGTGTGGAAACCACAAAACAATTACATGTATTCACCTTATTGTATGTGTTTTTTGTTGTACTTTGTTTAAAATTTTGAATCATATCAAATTCATTCAGTCCTTCACTTAGACAAGCCATTTCAACTCTTGCATACCTTCAAGGTCACACTTATGATCCAGAACACACTGCAATTGTTTGACCAATGCTTTCAGATCATGGAGTTCTGCCAAAGAATAAATGGACTGATTATCAAAGAATTCAGAATAAATGCAACTTAAACTGCTTGTATCTGTAAGAAACCATACCTGTCTGCTAAACCTAGTACTGTATACATTTTCTTAGGGTCCAGATACATGTATATATGAATCCTCACCTTCCACTTTTAACTTCACACACATTTAAGGACTAAAATCTGATACAAATCAGGCTATTTTTTTAAACTATGTACGTAGTTTGGATTTTTTCCTGTCAGATAGTACTGTTACATGCACATAAACGCTTTACAGTGCTACTTTATTGTGCATTTGTATTTGAGTATGTTTACATCCAACTCACAAAAAAGTAAACAAATAGCTAAATATATAAATCAAATATAAAATAAAAATAAAGTGCACAAGCCTTCAGTGACAGTCCTCTCTTTCTCCTGACACAGGGCCAATATTTTGTCACTTGCTTCTAGTTTCTCTTGTAGACTGTAGCATTGTCTGGATGTGTTACCAACATGCTGTTCAGAATAAAAGTATAAAATATCAATTTGTTTACTTTTTTACCAGAAACATATTCAAGAGCTAGTGAAGCAGGTAACATGTGAGGATAGCGCTAAAGTAGACCTCTGAGGTTCAGTAAAATCCTGAAGTTACCAGGTATAAGTAAATCAAAGCAAACACAAATGTGCATTGAAAATATGTTGATAGCCTCCCTGACATGTGTTGGGGCCTTTCACCCCTTCTTCAGGGGTACGGAGGCTATCTTATTCCATTGAAAATGTGTAGCTTACTTAAGTGGACATTTAAGGTTTGTTTAGAATGAGATTACGCAGACATCCAGTTAACGGTCAGAGGTAAAAGTTCCTGTGCCATCATAATGCAACAGTCTCCGAGTGCACAGAGTTTAAGTTCAATGTTGTACATTATGATTAATTACTGATGAATGTTGTGGAATTTTAATAAAAGTCTGTTTTGTATCTTCTTCTTGTGTTCTTTTCATGCTTCTGTGTCCTTAATCACATTGTCCATTAATGTGAAAAAAATAATGTGGAACATAATTAATCTCCTATTACTGGTGTGCCTCGTAGGTCATCATCACTGTCCCTGTCTGATAAACATAAACCCTTGACTAACGTAGGTGTGTTCTGTAATATCTTGTTATTCCAGTCCAAGTAAACTGGAAAGGGGTGGGATTATAGGGCTGCTCCAATGTTTTCTTCAAAGTAACTTGATCTGTGTGTTCTCGGGTTGACAACCATAGGAATCTGGTTTCTGTTTGGCTTATTAGCTCCCTTCTTTTCTGATAGGTACACATGGTGAACTTTTTAGTTCTGACCTCAAACAGACACATATATGTATACTTTGTTGCTTCCACAGCTTCTTCCCATGGGATGAATCTCTTGGGTGGAACAAAATCCAGGCCATGTATTTTAAAATGTCTTCCGAAATTGTCAATTCAGCCGTATGTTTTGTTGCAAAAGCAACAGGATAGGTGTACCTTAGCATTCTTGTGTATATTATTGGTATGGCTGTTGAGAGACTGTTTGTAAGCAAAAGTCTTATCGCAAAGCCTACACTTTAGCATTTTTCCAATCTGCTGTCTAAGCCTGCTGGTTGTATTATATTAAATTCCTGTATCCAACAGCTGCTTCATGGGTCGTGCAGGTTATGTTCTCACGTCCTAAGAATGTTTGTATGCCGTATATGGTGATGTCAAAATTAGGACAGTGACCCAAATGTTTGGGAATGAATTTCTGATTGTCGTCTCTTATGTCCTGGCGGTGGCCACAGATTGTGAGGTTTGACCAACATATTGTTTATAACAACTTGTACATTCAATAATATACCATATTCATTCCAATATTAGGAGCATGCTGTGCTAATGCAAAGATTTTCTGGAGCAGACATGGTTTTGGTAGTTTTGTGATCTAATGATATGTCTTACTTTATAATACCACAAGCAATTAACACTTTTTATAGAATCAATATAGCATAAAATAACAACAATGAACCCTCTTCTTTCATCGGAAGCAGTTCATTTTTTAAAATATTTGAAATTCGGAATTTTCAATAAAACCTCCAAGATTAAAAAGCAGGGGGTATACTTTAGTTCTATTCGGGCGTGTGCTACAATTGGAATGTAAACAGTATGTACTATCAAATTGATTGACATATAATTTCCTGTTTGATTGGATATTAAATTTTTGTAGAGGTGCTTTAATAAAGAAATACTTCCTTGTGTAATAGAGACAGGTAGCACAATTTTTAGAACAAGGTCTGCTTCTGGCATGTTCTGTATTAAAACATGTTAAGAGACTGTATAGTTATGTGACTAGAAATAGATAATCATTTTGGGATTTTTTTGCATATTTGTTTGTTTGTTTGTTTGTTTGTTTGTTTGTTTTTTGTTTTGTTTTGTTTTTTTTCTTGTTGTTGTTATGTTTGTGATGGTCATAACATCTGAACTTGTATACATATTTTCATGTACCATTATAGGAACATTACACATGCAGACATTAACATGGAGCAATTGTTGCATCACTGGTGGTGGTATTAATTGGAACTAACATCATAGCTGTATCTAAAACACATTAAATTCATTATTGTGATAATAAGCTGACATGAAACTATGATTTACAAGTATAAAGTTTATTTTCAAATACTCATACAATAGTCTGGTTTATTCATAGCACATATCTATTTAATGACATGAATATTATCTAAAACATAAGTTTTCACACAAATGTATCTCAGTGGATTTTTTAACCATATCAGATGACCCCTCAAAGATTTATACGTGTTGCCAATGATCAAATTTCATAGCATTTTTGTTTTTAAACTTTGACATATTTTTCAAGGTCATTAAACACTTTAAAAGGGAATCTGAAATTGATATGTTGAGAAATTTAAAGGCTGACAATACCAAGTGTTCCACAAATTTTTATCATGTGGAGGTTTGATGTTGCATGATATGGATGACCATGACCTTCTCAAGGTCATAGAGGGAATGCATTTCAGGATTTTTTTTTTTTTTTATGATGGTCATACAAGTACATGTCAGCAGAACATTAGGGCCATGGGCCTCGTCAGCTTAATCTGGTCACACATCTAAATGTAACTGGGGCATAATAAGAGGCCTTATTATTTTTGAGATGGACATCTTAGTACATGTCAGCACAGCATCAGGCCCATGGGCCTCTTCTTAGCTTATCTTGGTCATAGATGTTCATGAAACTATGACATAATAAGAGGCCTTAATTTTTTTATGATGGACATCCAAGTTCATGTCAGCACAGCATTAGGCCCATGGGCCTCTTGTTTGTTATCTTGGTCATAGATGTTCATGCAAACTATATGTTGGACATGATAACAGGCCTTAATTTTGTTGTGATGGACATCCAAGTGCATGTCAGCAGAGCATTAGGTCCATGCACTTCTTGTTAGAGTATCTTGGTCATAGATTTTTATGCAATTATGGCATGATAAAAAGCTTTAGTTAACCCTTCCCACTCAAATCGCCCAAAATGCCCAGATCCAAATTGTTGTCTGCCTTAAGGTTTTCATTTAAATTTCTGGTTACTAGAAAACATTTTGCTGAGGATTGAATGTAAAACCATGCATAATGGCATGCCCAAGGTCAACAGCTTTGCTTGGTGCAAGTTGACTGTATTACATCCCACCCATGCCTAGGAAAACTATTGACTCAGTCATACTCTGACCAGGAATGGGTTTGTTAGATAACTGTAAGGAAGGGGGGGGGGGGGGTTCAATGCTACAAACTTGAATTGGCACTGGAAAATATACAAACAACAATATAAGAAAGCTATTATATCAGACATAATTTCAATGATATATCTTCCATATACAATGTTCATATAACATAGGTTCACTTTCTTATAAATCAATCGGGGGGTGGGGGGGAGGCAAATTTTTGGCTAAAAATAACGCCTCTGGGGGCCCACTTGTTTGGGGGAGAGACAAATATTCTTTGAGTAGCATACATGTAAGTGTTACAGTGGTTGTATTGGTAAAAGTTGATTTTAAAAACTATTTGAATCCCACCAGGTGTACCATGGTACAAAATCAATGGTGGGTAATTGCTGAGGTCAGCAAGAATTGAATAAAGGCTACATAGAGATCATTATAATCTGTACCACACAGCTGCTATAGCTGCCCATTGTGCAATGAGTACTTGATATTTCATTAAGTGTCCGTGACCTGCTTCTCTTGGATCACAAGTGGTTGGCCTGGAGAAGTTATGTCAGTGAATGCAGTCATTCGATCACACTTTCTTGAGCTCTTTTTAGCTCAGCATACTAGTCAATCAATTTAGCATACATGGAACAGGTAGTTGCTGTCCATCCCTCATGTGTCCTTCTGTCTGTCTGTCCTTTGTTTGTCACCAGTTACATTTTTCACTTCTCCAAAACCATAAGTAAGACTGTCTTCAAACTTCATAACTATCACTCAAATTATGTTGAAAATTGGTGCAAATGTACTTTCTGCAAGGGTCAAACAAAGTTGTTCAATAAGTAATGATGCTCCATCCTTATCCCATATTCAAAAACAATGGTATGGGTACTTGTCAGGTAATACATAAGTTCCTATTGATTGCTATGCAAGTCAATGAGAATTGCACAGGTATATCACATTTTTGACTTCTGCTCCAAAATCACGGGACCACTGCATGGCCTCTGCATCCAAGGTCTGCTGAGCAAAGGATTGTCAGTCCCCTTGTTTTTAGTCTTTTTTTTGGGGGGGGGGGCAGGGGGGAGAGGGAAGGTCAGATTACACGGTAAAGTAGAAATATTTCTTGAAATGTTTAAGTTAGAAAAAATTGCCTTCCTTGTACCTGTATCTGTCTTTTTTCTGAATGGTAGCCATACAGAGTGCTTGGAATGGAGGATTAAAAAAATAACTAATCAAAGCAATACAGTTTTCTGCTTACATGTTGCATTTAGTTTTACCATGCATGTTAATGTTACAGATTAACCTGTAGACCTTTTACAACTGTGTATTAATTACCTTCTGCCATTCTGTAAATTCCCCAACAAGCTGATCTAAATCCACACGTTCCATTCTGTTTGGTAGGTTTGCCATCATGGTGCCACCAGTGGTATCCTATAGTAAAAACATTTTTCTTTATGGAAATAAGATTTAAAGATTGAAACTTGTAATGAACAGTGCTGAAATAAGACAGCTGCACAATATTTGTTGTTTCTGACCAGATTTCAGATTTTTAAATAAAAAAACAGTATTATGACTGGCCAATGCACACATACATGGAATTTGTGCCATTCAATACATGTGCATTCACAAAACCCTGGCTTTTGTAACAATATCTGGGGTTTTTAAAATCTCTAGATTTTGTAACTTACCCAGGATGACGAAAGAAATATCATAGTTTTTATATTTTGTTTAATAATATGCACAAATCCCTGGGCTTTATTACAAAGCCAGGGTTTTTGTAGCCCAAACATTGATTTTGTTCACAGAACCCAAGGTTTTGTATCAAAATTCAGGCATTTGTACACAACATTATAGATTTTGTATCAAAACACAGGGTTTTGCTCCATTATCTACCTCGAGTAATAAATCTTCAAAGAAGACTGACGAAGCTTTCCCCAGGCAATTCGTTCAGACACTCCCGTAGAGAAGCTGGCTGAAGTAATGCTCTTGGCAATAGTCTCTACAAGTGAAGCGTAAGAAACTGAGGATTGTAGTGGAACCTGTTGGATTGTGGTTGTTTGAGGAGTTGAAGGAGAAGAGACAGTGACCAGGGAGGCTGGACAATCAACTACAACAGATCCAAGGACCACTCCCTTTTGGGCCACCATGGTCCACGAGAAGGACTTCACACTGCATCTCCTGAAAATTGCACAGAACCTTTAGCAAGGGGGGGGGGGGGTCAGAGGAAAGGCATACGCCTATATTCCCTGCCATGGAATTGACATGTCCAGATTGCTTCCACCACCCAGGGATTCAGCGACCACTCAGTCTGAATCACCTGTGATCGGCGCGAAAGCAGATTTGCCTTGCCATTCAGGCAACCCGAAATATGCCAACAGCGGAGCCTGATACTGTACTGATGGCACTAGACCAGGATCGCCTTGGCCAGACAGAACAACTTTTTTCACCTCGTATCTCCCTGTTTGTTGATGTACACAACCACCATACGGTTGTCACACATCACCAAGACCTGTTCGTTCTCCTGCAGCTGAGACAGAAACTGGACAAGGGCACAACAGATTGCTTCCAGTTCTAGCCAATTGATGGCAAACCACCTCCACTGAGGAAGCCATTTGCCTGAGGCTGTCACAGCTAGTATCCAAATTTGCTCATAAACTCAACTCGCCATTGAAGGACACCATGGACTGCCCCGGCATCACGTTTCACTGGGCAAATATCACCAAGTCAGAATCAGCCGATCGTACAGCTGGATCTGGAGACATCGAGTCAAGAGACGTCCCTCCCAATCCCAGATATCTTGAAAGCTGAGCTAAATAGGCTAACAATGAAGCCTCCCCAGGAGGACCTGGGAGTCCAAGGATGTCAGCATCCCCATCAAACATGTACACTGATGGGCCGTTGGAGCTTATGCCCTCTTGAACTGTTTCCAGAGAGCAAGGAGTATCTTCCATCTATGCTCTGAAGGTTGACAAGTGAAAGGGAATGTCAAAAACTGAATCTCCAAGAACAGAAACTCCCTTGAGGGAGTCAGGCTGGACTTTGAGAAATTCCCAATTAGACCTAACCTCAGACACGGACCTCTTACCAACTGCTTGTCCTTCAGAAGAAGGCCTTTGTCCTGATACTGCAGGAGCCAATCGTCCAGATAAATGTGTAACCAGATTCTTTGCCAGCACTTGGCCAAATGGCAAAGCTTGGAACTGGAAAGCATTAGCCTTGGCTTGAACCATGAAGCACAGGAATTTCGAAGACTGCTTGTCAGTGAAAATGTAGAAATACAGGTCTCTCAGGTCTTTCAAGGTTGCCTAATTGCCTTGTCACTCCGCCGCCATGATTGTGGCCAGAATCTCCATCTTAAAGTGCTGTTGGACAGAATAAGAGTTGAGAAGCAACAAGTCAATAGCCAGTCTTTGTCTGCCATCTCTTTTCTGCACCAAAATGAATGTAAAGCCGGGGGACCCATGGTCCAACACTTGCTCAATGGCCTATTTGTCCACAAGCTTTTGCAAGGTCAGGTTCAAGAGTTCCCTCCACCTCCTCGTGAGGTGGATTGAATAAAAAGGGGACTCTTGGGGAGGGGGGTTGCCTCTGGCAAACTCCAATGAATGTCCATCCAGACGATGTTTCACATGAAGGCATCGTCCATAACATGATCCCATTGGTCAATAAACGACAATAGTTGGCCCACGATTGATCCTTGCCAAGAACAAGGACAGGAACTGCAGACTGGTAGGCCCACAGAGGCATCTGACAACTGGGGTGTGCTCCAAGGAGCAAGGTGCAAACCTCTGGGTGCCTTTAGGAACAGAAGAGCCAAGCTTCCAAAACTGCCCAACCTTCTTCACCGACTTCTTCCTCTGCCTCTGAAGCTCCTGCTGCAGGCCACACGCAGCCACGCTATGCTTTTGGAAGGAACTTGGGCCCTTGGCCAACTTTACATTTGGCAGCAAAGCCTCATCAAGAGACTTTTGCCACTTCTCTTTGGCCATGTTGTCAGCCCTCTCAAAGAGGGGAACAATTCCCTAAATGAACAGCCCCGGATCCGCGAGGAGCACATTACAGTGCACCAACTTGACATTGGCATCCAATGAAATGGCTCCAGTGACCATGTGGCCCACAGTGGGGCCTCAAGACTGCTCGAGGCCCAGCAAGGTCTCCAACAACTGCTTGGTGGAGACTGGTGCCCCCGGGTTGTCACACGCCTCCTCAATAAGCCCCTTGGCAGAACACCTGGAACAGATGAGAAAAGAGTCAACGATGGTCGTCACTCACGCATCCTGTTCGAAACGCAAAAGCATCAACATGGGCAGTGAGACTGTGTCTGCCTCTTTGACATCGTGGTCCTGCAAGGGAGCGTCAACTGTCGCAGGGTGAAGTTGTACACAGATTTGCCAGCCCAGAACAGTTCCAACCTTGACTTTGGCTTTCCCAGCAATTGTCCCTGGCGGACACACTCATCGGCGTATCGCTTAAACCTGCCAGCTTGCGAGAAAGTTCATTGAACTTTCCTCCCACAAAAGTGGAGGATGGCACCTCAAACCTGGGGGTCAGCCGTAGGCTGTGCCACCATGGGCTGCAGTACTGCCTCCCCAGGCAGGGTCTCCAGCATGAAGGACTTGTTCTCTGGGAACAGTGTGCCGGGCTTCTCCGCCTTAGAGGGAGACCGGTCGCCCTGGTCAGCCACGTCCACAGCTGATGCTGCAGACTGCATAGACAACTTCACACATTCCACAGTGTCAAGAAGGCTCTGGTACTAGGCCACCTTCCACTCCCCCCCCCCCCCATAAATGAAAGAAGCGGTGACCTTCCTTCTCTACTTCACTGTCCTCACGAGGAAAAAAAGGAGCAGTCAAGGTTGAGGATATCCTTGGCAGTGGAACAATCATCCAGAGGCAAGGAGCATATCCTCTAGGCACTCCTCCTCAGCCCTCGCCCACAAACCAGCTGAGGCTCCAACAACAAGGTGACTTCTGGTGCTGATGTCACTGGAGTCTCAGACACAGAACCATACTGCGTCTGTAACTCCCCCCATGCACAGAGAGCCTCCACAGGGAACACACCCAAAAGGAGCTTACCCGAGGGGGGAGGTGACACCAGCTGGCTGAAACACATGTGGCAAACAGGCCTAGGCCCTGACAGAACTGGAGGAGCGACTACTGTTGCTGTCTCCTGAATGGGCAGGGTGGCCACCAAACCTGAGAGACCCATAGCCTCGGGGAGGGTAGGCTGGAATTTCGAAGTGGCCTGGCCTGCTGCCACGTTGGCGCAGGTCATCAGAGAGGCAACTCCCCCAACAGAAAGCTGATCGACTGCAGGATCAACCTCCATTGGGTAAGGGACGGGCCAGAGAAACGTTGTCTCCACAGGAACTGTCCTGGTGGTGGGGCTTGCTGCTCAAAGAACATTTCGGTGTCTGTCCCCTCCACCCTCCGCAAGCAGGGCATCCGAGTTGGGCTGAGGCCTAGACCCGGCAGGTGAACTGCCTGAACCTCGGTTCTTGCACTGCACCTTAAGAGGAACAAAGTGGCGGTGCCTCCTCTTAATTTTCTCCCTCCCATGGTGGAAGTGTGGACGCTCACGACCAGGGGAAGGAGGCAGGGAAGAGAACGGCCACAAGGGCTACTCATCTCCCCTGCCAAACGTCATTGTGAGGCTGGAGTCCTCATCACCGAGGACTGCCATGGGGTCAGTGGCCTGGGCCTCAAATGGCCCAGTACCAGCTGCTGCCACCACAAGTGGCACAATGGACTGCACTCCAAAGACAACTCAGCACTGCTGTCAAAAATGGGACCAGGCTTCTCAGCAGGGGGAACAAAAAGGAGTTGCGCTCACATGATCCCCAGAGGCAATGAAGCACTCCAACCTGTTATGTGGAGGCTATAATTGCTGAAAAAGCAAAAACATAGCCTCCACTTAGCCCATAAACATTTGCGCAGAGGACAGCCAAGGTTCACCCTGGCAGAGCCTGGGAACTGGGAAGGAAACCTTGCTGTAGCGGCAGGGAGGGATGACACCATAGGAGTCACCCAGGTTCAACCTGCAGCCATGGCCAGTTTCTAACCCCTCTTGGTGGTCACTGCACGAGGGATCCCATCTTTTTGCCTGATCACCAATGTGCAGCTGGCAGCAGGACGAACAGGCTGGGAGGGGCCACTCACCACAGATGTGGAAGTGGAGGGAACCCTAGCATGGGAATGCCCACCCACTTTCCACAGGGAATCTGTAGTACTGTTGGTCTCGTATCCCCCCGGTGGGGGGGGGCCTTGATTCAAGGATGAACCTCAAATCAAAGATCAGTCTCAGCCTGCAAGGCCGTGAGGCCTAGCCTGACTGGTCCCCCCTCCCCAAGGGGCCTTGATTCAAGGACCAGTCTAGGCCTTGCCAAACTAGTGGAGGCCTGGGCCTCGGCTGCGAGGCCTTGAGCCTCAAATCGAGGACAAGCGTTTCCCTCGCTAGGCACCAATGCGTCTTCACGTCCAAACCTCCTTCTTACAGACCTAACATCTGCCTGACAGACTTTCTGCCACTGAGAAGGGGTCCATCAACAAATGTGGAATGGACTATCCTCAGTGCAGACCATGCCACTCTTGCACAAGCATCAGCAACATGCTGGATGGTCATCCCAGTACACTGTCCTGTGGTGGTTGGCGTCCCACTGGACATCCACCTCTGATCATCCTGAACTAACAATGCCAGCAATAGGACCATGCCGTTACCCAGGAAACTTATCAACTATATGTCACACAGGAAGAAAGAAAAAAGACCAAAAAGAGCCAAAAAAAGGGAGTTTTGATCCATACAATCCTTGTCCACTGCAAATGGACCCCAGATCGAGTAGGAAACTGAAATGTGCATGCTTGCTAATACACATTATCACCACCAGGAGTGCTGTGCCATGCCACAGGGCCTGGATGGGTTCAGTTTACCAGCATGGCGACGGCACTGGTTCCATGGAATTTTTATGAGAGTTCCAGCAAAGCACCCAAAGTGCGTAGAAACCAGCTTTTAAAGAGACCTATGGTGTTGTATTGTGTCATTAATACATAATTTTTTTAGTAATTTCAGTATTAGTAAGAATACTTACCTCTCGACCATCATTGCCTAGACCTCTGTGTCTGCGCCCAACCCCCAAGAAAATTAAGTTGAGTTCAAACCTGACAGTCTCGTAACGCCATCTCTTGGTTCCTATGGATCTAGTGGAAACTCTTGGTGCACAAACTACCCAACAGTCCTTCCTCTTTTAAGTGGTAAGTTTTAAACATCAGCTGTGAGAAAGGAAGCCGGGTGGTCAGGTGGGCTTTTCAATCGGTACGTGTGAGGAGGCGACCTCTGAAGGAAAAACCTCAAAGGTATGTGGAGTTGAGGTTGCCAACAGCAGAATCTGGCTGAATCCTGGAAATCTTCCTTACCCATCAGCATGGGACTGCACTGGATCCCCAGAACTCACCTGCCAACAGAATACCTGTCTGCCATATGGATAGACACGGCCTGTTTCTACTCCTTCAGACATGGAGATCTGACAGGACCTGGTTGTGAAAGTGGTGCATGCTGGGCGCTGGTATATGGTTCCATAAGGCATCCATCACCTTGGTCAACCAGTTGCAACTGAGCCAGGAAAGCAGGGATGACTGCCCAATACAAGTCCAAGATAAGGTCAATTTAACGAAAAGGCCCACTGAGAGGCTTGCCGACGTAGAGTCCATTGAGTCTAAACCACAAGGGCGCCATAAACTGGAACATGGCCGGCTGCTCTAATGGGACATGGAAGCCTAATGGAGAAGTATCGGGAACCTGAGCAAAGGAGCCTCTGATGCCCGCAAAGACCTACATGCCCACCTCTAGCACTATCATTCACGCAATTAGTGCTTGGTGAAGGTTGTAGAAGATCACCAGTGGCAGGCCCGTAGGATGTTGACAACCGCGACATTCTTCAGGACGCACCAGGAGGTATTGAGGGCTCAAACCTCGTTGGCTCTGGCTGAGACAAGTTCTAAGGCACTGGGTCTCTGCAGAGTCATAGGCCTTAAGGATCATCTGCTCAATCCACGAAGAAATCATGTTTCTACAAACTTGCTCCTTACAAGGGTTTCTAAGGGGTAAAAAGAGGACAGACCTCTGACCTCCAAAACTGTCCATGCATGAATGGTACAAACCCAGCACTCTCACAGGACACCAGGCTCTTCACTTAGTAGAAAGAACAGCATCCATGCCACAGGGGGTAAAACCTTTGAAAGCTCCAGCTCAATCTCAAGCTACAGTAAAACCTGTCCGAGTGGGCACCTGCATTTAGTGGGCACTGTTGCCCGGCCCAGTTCCATATAATTCCCATGCTAATGGACCTATGCTAAGTGGGTACCTGTCTTACATGGACAAGGGCGCCCACTTAACACAAGTTTTATTGTACTTGGTTATTTGCAAGGAAGCCCAAGTGAGGCCTCAGTGTCACCTGGGAATGGTCAAGCGACCATTGGATTCAGTCATATGCCAGAGCATGGATCTAGCATCTTCAAGCCCCCAAAGCAAGTGTTAAGAGGAAACAAGTTTTCCTAGCCAGTACTTGGGGTCCACCTGTCGAGGGTCCTCTAGACACTCAAAGGGCCACTTCTTCAACATGACTAAAACCAATGGTAGGTCCCACCATAGTAAGACCTGCCTGAGCTCTGACAGATAGGGATTTGCTCCAAATGCGAATGCCAAGGATGTTGGCAAGGGTTGAGGAGATGGCTGATCGGAATCCCTCTAGTGTCCTCGAGCTCTTGCGAAGAACTTCCCACTGATAAAGCAGGAAGCTGGCAATATCCACAATGGGCGGAGACCAAGTATGTATTCTCCGTCCAGAGCACCAGTCTGAAAACGCCTTCCAACGAGCCGAGTAAACAGTCACAGAAGATCAAAGCCTGCCTCTGGCCATTCTATCTGGGACCAATTCCTAGAAACCTCTGTCATGGATGTGCTGTGTGACAACCACCAATTGTGGAGGTTCAGCACTTGAAGGTTCCTGTGGAACACACTCATTCCTGGTTGCACCAGAAGTTTTGGCCATACTAGTTAACGTAGCCGGGGCTCCATGCTTAATTTGAAGAGGTCTATGGACCAATTTGTCCTCAGTTGCCAGGGGGAGACCAGAATCAACTTGCAGTCGTATGACCAAACCTTCTGCAGTATCCTTGGTAGGATCTGTGGGGGTGGAAAGGCAAATATGCCTAAAGGTTGCTCCAGTCCATGGCAAGAGTGGCCACCGCTAAGGCCTGGGGATCCAGGACTGGCAAGATGTAAACTAGTAGTTTCGCATTCTCACTTGTCGCAAACAGATCCACATGTGGTCCCCATCTGGCCCACATGGCCTGAATGACCAGTGGATGGAGAGACCATTCTGTCCCTACCGGCTGACCTCTTCTTGAGAGTTGGTGGGCCAAGATATTAAGATGACCTAAACATGCCTTGTGTGCATGCGGATGTCTGGTTCAGAGCACCAGTAAGTGATGCACCCAACCAGCTCTGTGAGCCTGTGGGAGGGAAATCCACTTTGTCCCTTGAGGGAGACGATAGAAATCCTGTTGCCGCAAATCACGAGTATGGATTTGTGCTCCACTAGGTCTCGGAAGTGGAGGAGCGCTAAGTGTATGCCCTCCAGTTCCAAAGAGTTTGTGTGGTGACGCAATATGCGCCAGCCAAAGGTCCAACGCTATCCAGCTTTCCACGTGAGCTCCCCAACCAAGAAGAGTCCATGTAGATGGCAAGCTGGCCCTGAAAAGGAGCCAGTGTCTTTCCTGACATGACGTTCTCCCAAAAGTTTTACCACCGAACGTGCGGGTGATTCTCGGGTAGGACCAGCACCGGGTCATGATAGCCCTGGTCCCTCAACCATCTGTCCCGCAGTGCGTGCAGCAAGGGACGATGGTGAAGGCAACCGAGTGGGATCGGGGAGTCCACCAAGGACAGAGACCCGAAAAGGGCTTGCCACTGATGTGCGGAGAGAACTGCACACGTCAGAAAGACTATGAGCAGGGCATGAAGTCTCTCCCACCTGTCCTCAATCCGAGGGGTGATAGATGTAGGCAACCAGGTTGAACTGAATGCCAAGAAAGACAAAAGTCTGTTCCAGCCAAAGACTGGACTTCCTTTGGTTCACAATCAGAAGAAAGTCTTGGCAAAGTTCCAGAATGGTCTGTGTATGATAGTGCGAATCCAAGCGCCAAAACGCCCAGGTAAGCCAATCATCTCGGTACACATGAATGTGTACAGCAGTCTGAAGGTAAGCAGCAACTGCCTGCGCTAACTGGGTGAACAGTTAACACCAGAAGGGCTGTGAAAAGGCCAAACGGAAGTGCTCTGAACTGGTATACCTGGATTGAGAATGGGAACAGCAGATACTTCCATGAAGTCTCCTCAATTGGCACGTGGAAGAACGTGTCCTCGAGATCCAGGGATGTTGTCCACTCCATGGGCCACCGGGCCACTGCCAAGGGGGGGGGGGGGGTCTCCATCCTGAAGGATGGGACTACCAGGAAGGGGTTCAGCATCAACATGTCTATCACGGGGCACCAGCTTCCATCCTGCTTGGGAACAGAAAAGAGTAGCTCGTAGAAGCCGGAAAAACTGTGCTTCTTGACTGGCTCTATGGCGCATTTGCTCCGAAATGAACGCCAATGCTTTGGTTTCTGTGGCGATGGAGCAGTTCAAACCAGTGGGGTTCTTGGCTTAACGGAGGCCCGTCTTCGGTGAAAGTCAGTATGTAGATGTGTCTCAGGATGTTTAGGACAAAGAAATCATCCATGATAGACTCCCAGTGTGCGCAATATGCGGTGAGGCAGCCGCTGACTAGGCGCTGTGCAGAGTCTAACTGTGTGGCGGTTGGCAATCCTGAGACAGCACGATCCGATATTCAAGAGTCAGGAACGCCGAGGATTTCCTGGCCTCCTGCATCTGCTGGAAGGCTTACCCTTCCCTGAGTGCTGTCTGCTCTTTTCAGGGCATGGTGTCCCATAAGGAGCATGAGCGGAGGGTGACAGCAACCGAGCAGAGTTGGTCAGTGCTTTGGAAGGGGCCTGAGCAGGTGCTGAATGGCATGATTGGTGAGCCCTTGTCCTGGGTCGAGATCTGCCAACGGACAAATCCGAAAGTGAAAGCTCGTTCTCTGCCTTGGTGTTCAGGTCTGAAGACTGCGGGCGATGGAGCGGCCACTTGTGACAGCAGGGGATCGGTCACCACGCTTGGTGCTGGGGAAGCCAGGACTTGCACAGAAGTCATCGCGACCACAGACACTGTCTCCACTGATCAGCCCACATTGGGCTAGAGAGGGGAGTCTCCAGAGAGCCGTGAGCAATGATATAGCGGCTGCTAACAAAGGTGTCTGCTAGCCGGTGGGATCGTGCTGGGTCTCCAGGAGAAGCCTGCTGGCAGGAGGAGTCCATAGGGAATTCAGAGAACTCCCAAGCCTCAGTACCAAGAGAGAGCTGGCTCAAGGCAGAAGCAGCAAGCTGCTCTGCCAACAGAGTCTGCTCTGACTCAGCAGCAGTGAAAAACAATGCAGAAGAAGACAAAGTCTCCAACCACAACTGTTGCTCCTCACGGAGCTCAAGATCCACTTGCCTCTCAAGAGAGGGAGGTAGCATACCCAGCTCAAATGCAGAGGCCATCGGAAGGGCTGGACTGCTGTCACTGCTGATGGGGGAACCACAGGTGCCACCTGGGCCACCCTAGGTGCCGACACCACCAGGGCCAAAGACCCAATAACGCCAGAAGGCGCCCCTACAGACTTGGGTGTCTTCCCCTTGCTACCCACTTGCCTTGGCTTACGAACCAAGCTCTTAAATCCGGTAGCTTGGGAAGTTTACTGAGGCACTGGTGGTCTTTGGAAATTACAATCCGGGTGCTTGGACTGCCTGAGGGGCCGGAGGCTTTCTAGAACTCCTGGACTTGTGATACAAGTGCTAAAACTGGCCGAGGTTCTGGAATACCTGGATGGGAACCCGTAGGTTTCCATTTGGGCTGCACTGGTTTGCAAGGCTGATGCTTCGAGGGCTTGGACCCTTAGGACCGAGATTTCGAAAGCTGTAGCCAACACTTGGTTGATTTCTTCGAAGGTGACTTTGAAGAAACAGCCTGAGGGTGAGAAGGGGCAAACAATGCACATCTCAGCCTGCATATGCATGCTCTTTGACATAGACTCCAAAGCAAGGGCAACCTTTGGATCAGTGGGAAGGGCAGAAGTGGGTGCCTTTGGGGGCAAAAATGGGTGCTTGTGATCCCTGTGATGTGATCTGTTGCTTCCCGAATTCGGACTCCAACATATCTTCACCTAACTTTCCCGTGGGGTTTCTGGTGTTCAAACATCAGCCACATGAGACTGCAGACTAATCACATGGGTGAGTCTACACTTTTTCTCATGGGCGGGGGGGGGGGGGGATCATTGGCGAAGACTCAACGGAGTCAGTTGTCTCAAAGTTTGGCAGCTACAACCCACCACTTATGCCTCGCACAATCGGAATTTCTCTATGCCTGCTGGAAGAGCAGCCATTTGTCTTCTCCCCAATCCTGACAGTAATTGCAAGTTCAACTTCTGTCCATGATCCAACAAGGATACAGACTGAATTGTTACTGGATCAACACTTATGGCCTGCCTTTGAAAGGAGGCAATTGCCTGGTGTGCACTGTCTACCCTGTCTCTGTGATATAATCATGGAGACGCCATATATCTTGAAAATCTAGGTTCCAAGCCAAACGACCAGCTTTACTGCCTACTATTTCAGAGGGAACCGCTCAACAGGAATCAGCTATCTAGGTCTCCATAGATTCCAAGACCACTGAGAAAAAAATTTCTACAGATTATGGCGTGCGTAAAGTACTACAACAGTGAGTGTGAGCAAAAGTTCATGGAGCTTCAACTCGAAAGAGCAAGCCAGTAATGGTGCCAAAAAGAGAAAGGATGATACGGGGAGCATGCACACCAGGAGTCACCACCAGTTCCAAAGGAACAGAGAGACTGCACAACAGGATGGTCAGGTTTTCAGAAATTAAGTGAGTGAATTCAACTCAATTTCATGGGCGTTCAGCCCAAACACATCTAGGTCTTGGCAAATGGTGCTTGAGAGGTAACGTTAAGTAACTAATATCAGGATTTTGCAAGGCAAATAAACTGAAGGGAATGAATACAGAAAATGTAGTGAATAACTGGTTTGTGGGGAAATTCCAGAGACAAAATGGAAAGCATAGTGAACAGAGGATTTTGCAAGTTTTTAAAGGCAAATATAATAAAGAAGGGAAAGAAATGCAGAAAATGTAGTGAGTAAGTTGCTTGGGTGAAAATTCTATATAAATGGAAACGTAGTGAAGAGAGGATTTTGCAAGTTTTAAAAGGCAATAATGAGGGAGTCAAATATGAAACAATGTGGTGAATTGTAGTGGATTTTGGCAAAATTTAATATTCAAAACTAAAAGTGTAGTAAACAGGGGAATTATAATGGGTACATTTGACAAATATAATACAGAAGGGCATGAAATACAGAAAAATGTAGTGAAAAGAGGTTTTGCTCAAAGACAAATATACATTGAAAACTTGTTATACTGACACCATCTTTTCCCTAAGAAATGTGTCGGGTAACTGAATATGTCAGATAAATGAGTCAAATAACAAAGAAAATAAACCTTTTCCAATGAAAATTTGGGTCATTATATTGAAAATGTCAGATATCCGAGTGTTGTTATAATGAGGTTTCACTATCAGGGTTTCCGCTAGAGGATAAAAAGGGTAAAATAGCATACCCTAAAAAATCTCAAGGGTACTTTTGCTTACCCTGAGATTTTTAGCAGAAAAGAGCAATTTGAGCACATATTATCCAGAAATCCAGAAATACCCCATAAATTTTTCATTATTAGAATTTTTACTTGAGAATATGAATACTTGATTACCCTTAAATTTCACTCTGGCAGAAACCCGGACTGTAATAAAAACAATACAGAAAATGTGGTGAGTAGGGAATCTTGGCGAAAATTCAGACAATAAAACTAATAAAAAGTGAGAGATCATGCAGAGGAATTTGGCTAATTGTAAGGACAGTAAAAATATAAAATAAATAAAAAAAATGCAGTGAACAATCAAATTTGGGAAAAATTAAAGGTTAAAATTATTTTGAAAAATCATTTCTCAAAATTGCAGATAAAAATTGTACTGTTTAGTGGTTTTACATTGAAACAAAACCAAAGGAGAAAACGACACTCAGTTTAATATTGCTTTTGTGAACACAAAGATTGACCCAAACTGTAAAACTGACAGGATCCTTTTCATACTCAGTAACAAATGTGGGTGGTGTGTATCTCCTGAAATTTTAAGCTAGCTTAGAGCCCTGCATGCCGTCCTTTCACAGGTTTTACCACATTAAAGGTCCATTTAAATATTGCGCCGTGCAACTGCAAGTCGCAGCAGCGATTACCCTACGCTGTTGCCAAAAGACCTAGGCTAGTATAATCATGGAGGCAGAAAGCCAAAAGGGGTAGCCCTATCATAAGGCCTATGGCTATTGGCTATATGACTATACCCTGGCTATATCTTAATTCCTGCTGCAGACGAATGGGAATGCAATCAGAAACACGGAGTTTATCTACCAATTAGGAGGTTTATCGTCCTCATCAATAAATTACAACGTCAACGTCAAAATTAACACAAACTGTTTGTTTTCTCTCTGGTCCTGCCTGTCGGGACGTGTTTGGACCCGCTCATGCGACGCGAGAAAAAGCCGTCTGCTGTTCAGCCAGTGGTGTCACAACTTTATCTACCCTGTTTTAGATATTCGCTAAGTTTACAATCATTTAATTATAGTTGCTCGTGGGGCAGACCATAGTTATAAACATTAAATCATTAATCCATAAGTATCGTTTTATTTATTATATGAGATGATAAAAATAATCACATTATATTTGCGGAAAAAATACGGATAGAATATTTTTGATACCGCGGACAAACATACCGTGACAGCGATATTGCACTTGCGCATAGATGGCGGTGATTTCGAGGAAGAGGAGACGGCAGCAGGCACAATGTTGGGCGTACCAATCCGGACATGCGCAGTCCGGTCCATTCTGGACCACTAGGAGCGTGTGCAAATCCGATGCAGGGGTACCAGAATCCGATGCAGAGGTACTGGGTCCGATGCAGGAGTACAGAAGTTAGAAAAGATCTATTTTACGATTAATAACTTATGTTTAACGTATATGGGTACATATATAGGTGTATATAACGATTAGTTGGCTTCAGGCAGAATGAAAGATTAAGTTATTTTTGTGCAGTTTTGTTCGACACCTGCTCGATCTTCGCATCGATCGGTATTTCTTTTGCCGACCAGGATTAATTTTTCTATGAAAAAAACAAATGCATACTGTTAAAATACATGTGATTCTGAAATGAATATGCATATCTTGGTTATATGTGAATAAAGCTCACTTTGAAGGTCGTGGGTTGATGGCAAACCGAGCATTAACACCGTTATAACACTTTTTCTGCTTCTTTCCTCGGCCAATATTTATCGGACTGTGTATTAGGATTTCCAAGTACACATTCATTCAAACTGTTCGACTTTTACTTTACTTTCACACTTTCACTCTGAGTTCAATGCCAATAGCTATGCATTAAATATAGAGAAGAGCTCTATTGAACTCCAGATTTGATTTATTGTTACTAATGAGTCAACAATGTCCATATTTCAAATATGGTGTATCAAATTTGAAAACATCATTGTTTAATTAGCCCCTCCATTCTAATCTATTATACTATGTTCACTTCCAAATACTGAAATAGGCAATTAATTTTCCAAAAAAGTTGCAAATCTAGACAGTCATCCATAAATCATACTATTCAAAATATGTATTGTCAGTTTTAGATGGTATTTCAAATTTTATTTTTGAATGAAACATTGGTATTTGTCTGCAAAAATTTAAGAAGGGACCACCAATGAAGCAATTAGGAAATTTCTATATGTACTGCAGGCAAAACGACCATCTGTTATTCTGAAGTCTAATACAACTTCAGTGATAAGTTCAATAGTATCAATATTTTTTTCCCAAAAAAAATTTCCCAAAGAAATTACTGAAACTTTGGTGTCTATGTACAATCAAGGAAACACTAACTTGGTAAGGGCAATGTTAATAAATTATCTGTTTGTCATGTCCTGACCGACCATAAAAATTGCTCCTGGCTATAAAATAAAAAGGGTTCTATATTTTCTACAGACCCTGTAAAATTCAAACAGGTGAAAACAAGAAATAGCCTCTACAATGAATGGTTTAGTATGTAGCATCATTGGCTTTGAGTTTGTTCTTAATGAAACTGATTATAAATGAACTTTTGCGATTCACTATTCTCTTTAAAAAAGAACTGAATTATTGGATGTAGTCACCAAGAATTGAACAGATACGCACCATCCTGATTTGCTACATTAGACTCCTCTCGGTTTTTTTAACCTCAGCTGTTTTTTTTTTTTTTTTTACTTATATACTCATATTTTCTACGGTGGTGCTGGACAGGAGAAACTAACAATTTTCTGACAGTGCCCTAAAGCATGGATTGTCCACTAATCCTAGTAAATATTAATAAAGTTCAGTGAAAACTCATTATGAGACTGCCTGTAAATACACGAAAGGAAAAAAATAACTGAACAAAAGGTCAAGATCCTTGTCAAAAAGATAAAAATTCCTGTGTCTTTACTTGCACTTTTTTCATAAAAATCAATTTAAAATGAGTACAGTGGGAAAATTAGTTCCAAATTCTGCCACAAGGGTTTTTAATATGCTAGTATTGTTCACATGCAAAACACATGAACAAGGCAAAAATTCGTATATTCTCAAAGCAGTAACTCAGAATGACCTGATAGACTAGAAATTTCGAATGCATGAAGTAAGAGACCTACATTTACAGTGAATTTTCACTGTAGAAACATTCAGCAACAAGCAAAAAAAAAAAAAAAAAAAAAAAATAAGAACAAACCGCAAATGGCATTCATTTCAATAACAATATACTTTATTATCATAATAATATCAACAACAAAATAAGGAAACAATGCATGCATGCATTTTGTCTCATCTGCATATGGCCATAAAGTTATCATCCACACATGTATTGAATATGTATTCACATGTAAAATAGTCCATATACACTTGTATCCGACATGTATTATACACAAATAAATTCTAGTCTAGACATAGACATAGACAATCTCAATCAACCACATGAAATGTACATAAAAATGTAGCTTATAATTACAAACAGACAATGATAAATTTATGATTATCTCCGCCAAACATTGTGAGAGAACAATATTTGCCCAGTGTGCCCAGGTGACGGGGGAATCATCCATTATGATAACATTAGTCAAAGAAGAGAATAACGTGGTAAACTGAACATAATCTGTTAAAATCACATTCTTTCATGCTCTTTGTTTGTTTGATTTTGTTTTGTTTGGTAAGTATATGTTTTTTTTATATGTGTGCTAATATACAATGTTTTTAGCAATTGAAATTTATTACATGTAACATGTGCTTTTTAAATGTACCAATGATGCAACCTTTCAGTTCACTAAATAGCAATGAACTGACGAAATGTGGAAGTTCCAAGATGGAACTAAACTAAATTACACACTGAATAAAACCATACTGTCAATCTTTTTATGTACAACAGTGTACAAAATCACCTAACCTCGCGTAAAACATAGAAAATGTAACATTCCATACTTGTGGCAAAGAGAGATGTGGTCTTTGTAGATGGGGTAGCCTCTCTTCAAGAGGGACCATTGTACATCAAACTGGCTTACATTTCTCTTAAGATCTTTCTGTGTCTTATAAGAAAAAAAGAAAAGATAAAACTTTCTTAGCACAATACATCAGCACTTTCATGTTTGCCATGTGCATTGTTCAAACCAGTTTGCCATAATTAAACTGCCAGGTGACTCAAACATCCTTGTGAGTTGCTCATGCCACATAGGTGATAATCCATTATCGACAGTTGTGACAAACAACTCCCCAGAGTTGCCCAAGCCACATTGGTGTAATAATTCATTATCAACAGTTGCTGCAAACAACTCTGCATTGGTAAACCCCCTGTGAATGCATTCCAACTTCACAAGACTTTTACTTTTGTGTGTTCAATTGAAATGATCAACTTGTTTTTGGGTGTAATAATGAGCAATGTACAAGCAGAGAGAAAAATAAAAAAAGGAAATGATCAACTTGTTTTGGGGTGTAATAATGAGCAATGTACAAACAGAGAGAAAAATAAAAAAAGGAAATGAACTTGTGCTGTTGGCGTCATGAAATAACTGAGCAATGTACATGAATAAACAAAACAAACAAGCAAGCCAAAAACTAACAACAAAAAAGTAGAAAAATAAAAATGATGAATTTGTTTTAGGGCATCATGAGGATATAGAATGGTCCCCCTCTTTTCAGGTCCCTTTCACCAGAGGTCCCCCTCTTGAAACGCAAGCTTTCTTATGCAGAAAGTATGGTACATGTACTTCCATTATATCTCTCCCCCACACACCCACGCACCCCTCAAAAAGAGGCCTGCCCTGAACAACAAAACTAAACCATAAAAATGCACAAAAAAAAAAAAAGAGAAAACAATGCACTTGTTTTGGGATAGACATCACAATATAAATTAATCTATGCTCAGAGATGAAATTGTCAAACGACGAAAAAGTCTGAAATTGGAGTGTTTGCCTGAACTTAAGTAGCTTTCAAATGAACCGAATTTGTGGGAAACAGGTCCAAACAGTCAGAATTCCTACAAAAGTAGGAACTGTAATCACTATACCTGCTCATTTAGTTCAAATGGAACTATAGCTAGCTGGGGTTACACTCATTTCAAACATTGTTGATCATTCATGTTCTTTTAATGAAGATGCTGAAAAGGTTAGAACAAAAGTGTTGTCAGTTCTGTTTTTCCACCCTTCTTAGGATTTCACCCTCCTCCCCAATTGTATTCACTTCTACATATGAATAATGAAAAATGATTGAATAGAGCGACTTTACAAAAAAAATTCCGAAATTTGCTTTTAATTTTTTTCTTCTCTTTACATTTATATGATAGTTGTGGATAACAAATGCGGTCAAATGTACAGTACCAGAAGGAAACAATATAGTCAATAGACATTTTAAAATATGACATTGAGCTGAATGCTGGGAAGGTTGGGCTTAAGATGCCATATATGGTACCTCAAGGCCAACCTTCCCTGGATTCAGCTTCATGTCAGGCCATATATGGCACTTGGTAGGACTTGGAACTCAAATTCAGTACAATACTACCATATGTAGAAGAAACAATTCACAGTACACATGCATGGAAAAACAAAAATATTTTCTTCTATAAAACAAAATATCATGTGGAACTGCCATTTTGGGGCATACGATTCAGTTACATCACTTGCTACATAATAATATTCTGTGGCACTCCGCTTCTTTGCCGCGGTCCTGACTAGCTTAGTTGCTAGTAGCTAGTCAGGTGGCCTTCATTTACACACAAACACACACCAAAAAAAAAGCCCTATCCCACTGTCGCAACTTTGCGCTTGGCATGCCCACAGGTACATGCATGTACGGACTCTGATCCGAAATCCGAGCACGTCTGCGCATGTCCGGACTCGGACAATCCGAGAGGTACGCCGAACATGGGACCATTTGCGAGGAGACGGGACTGCTGGTCATTTTAGCTAGAGTTTGTGTTGTAAGATACAGGTACGGTAATACAAATATCTTCCATAGATAATATACCAGAGAGAGGCACTGAAATGTGTACGTGGGAATTATTCGCATTCAGTATTATTGTAAAATAAGTTCGCAAGTAAATAAATAATATGATCAAGCTGCCACTACCACTACCACTGTACCAGCCTGTCGGTAACATCAGGACTGACTATGCTGGGCCAGAATCTCAGTCTCATGTCTGGGTAAGATCAGTTGATCAACCCTCTGAGTCGCTTCTTGGCCAGGCCTGCACGAATGCTTAAATATGGACAGCAAAGGTACAATGTCTTGGATCACAACCTTTGAAAATATACTAAAAGGTCTTTTTACCATTAGTTAACAACTTCAATTTAGGAAATCGGGATAGGTTATCACACGGTTGTAGCTGTATTACTCCCTGTGGGCTGTCGCTGTATCACAGCCAGGGGCAGGGGCACCCAGCAGAATGGTTGTCATCATATTCTGGTCGATAGGAACCCATTCATACTGACACTAAGTGACAGCCAAAGTCACTGTCCACCAAAAATACTGATTGGGGTTAGATGGGACAAAACAAAAAAACATGCCCCCCATGGGCATGGCACTGTTTTCCTGTTTTAAACACCTTCTGCTGCCCTGACGCATAATAATCTATAAACCAATACCTAAAGATTCCTCACAATCCACTCTCTCGATCCCTGTCAGACTCAAATAATTCAGTTGTCAGACGTATTTTGGCACATTATTCCTCGCAAAGCCTCTTGATTCCAAATGGGCCACTCTTCGTTGAACGTAAGTGATTCTAGCGTACGGAATTGAATTTCTCCTACGCTCTGATTAGCCGCCAGTGAATAAATTTGTATTTTCGTTTACTTACCAGTTTTACTTTATTCGTTAAATTGTGTACACATCCATAAAACAATAATGTAAATGAAAATAAAAACATTTCATCAGGATTTCTGTTGTCGTGTCGAACAGGACTGTTTTATCTATGCGTATAGAATCGGGTGATGAGCATGTTTAACTGGTTGTATTTTCAAAATATGTACCTGTCTAGTATTTTGAACTTTTGCACAAAAGTATATTGTCAACACCTAAATATGGAAAGCAAAATAGAAGTAATTAACTTTAAAAATTATGTGAATAAACCTAAACATTCAGCATGTGCTATGATGTCCCATCTGCCACATTTTCAAATTCTAATAACAATCAGGTCCATATTTATATAATAACAATAATAAAGTGTTTTAAATGATAGATTTTGATGTTCAATATTAAAACAAATACATAAAATTATGATTTGGGTATAAAACAACGGGAAAAAAATGAAATTTAACGTGTACTGCATATGATACACTGTTCCGTCCACAACAAAATGTCCCGCCTGTGATATATAAATTTTTCTTTAAAATCAAAGTTTTAATTTTTAAAATAATTTTTTCTTACAGGGCCATCTGTAAAGCTCAGCAAATACAGCATCACGGTATCTTATTCCAATCTCTTAATCTCTTTTCTAAAATATTGCTGTTAGCCCCCCCCCCCCCCCCCCCCCCCCCATTGTTACATTCAGCTCCCCTCATGTGCAAGAGATGTTGACTGGGCTGGCCGCGCGTCGCCACCCAGCGGGTCACGCTTCGGCATCAAGCCAACCCTTGACCTGCAGAGCAGCCACGCCGCCTAGCCCAGCCATACTCCCGGTGCATACCACCTAAATTTCATTTAATATATAATACATGACGAGACCGCCAACCAGAGCCCAGCAAGCTGTAAAAGCCCTGGTCCGCAGTCCCGCCATATATATACATCAACTGATCACTACCTCTACCGACTGAAAAGCGTTGGTCAGTAACATGGCCAGGTGATGACTGTCACTGTATGGTTTATTATAGTCATCCCTACTCAGAACTTATTTCAAAGAGTCAACGATGCCATCACACTGCCCAGCAGGGCACTGTTTACTAAAGTTTAAAGAGTATTGGGAGAAGGGAAAAAGGTCTAGAGGAGACAGTCCATAATGTACAATTCTGTCAACCAGGGTACCATGAACAGCTTCCCCGGTAATCACTGCTTTGGAGGAATGGAATACAAAAAGGTCTCTGACAGGAGAAGCAACTGCAAGAACTCATTTTGCCCAGTGACAGAGTATCACGTCTTATGACATCGCTCACATTTTGAATATCTAAGGTAGATAGCACAAGCAAGGCAGAATGATGGCACCGTTTACCAATGCCCATTATACTTTTAATGGTAGCTCCCTGAGCTGATTCAAGCTGCCTGACGGATTAGAGCTTTAAGTGAATGGAATCCAGTCCATAAGTTAAGGAGGCAACCCCTACTGTTTTCCAAACATGAGCTTTAACAGCAGCCGCAAGGCCAAGATAGCTTATCCCCACACTGCTGAGTCGAAACATGGATCGCCATGATTTCTTTAGCTCCAAATTCTCATAAGAATTGAGATTTTTCAAACTCAACATTTGGCCCATAATTGTAGATTGGTACCTGATCTTCCCTATTCTGCAAAAAAAAAAAAAAAACAGACGACCCCTTAAGCTTTATTATATACATGTAGCTCATGATGTTATTGAAGGATCCTTTTGAAATATGTCCTGGTCTTTGAATGAGACAAACTCTAAAAAGTCAAATGTTGCGGACGGGACAATTTTTAGATTTTGACACCCATTAACATTTTAAAATCAAACTTTACTTTTGGTCAAACAAGGTTTTTGATATCCATGTACTCTATCATCATTTGTCTAGGAAGTTTTGCTTTCAGAAAATCACCAAAGCATAAAAGATAGAGCATAATTTGTAATGTCCTATCCGCGATGTCAGTTTCATTGAATTTGAGTTATTTAGGGTACTGAAGTCACAAAGTGCAAACTCATCTCTGTTCCTCAAAATAGAATATCTTAGTTTTATATTTTTGTACATAAAAACAATTTTCAACAATTTTTTAATTTTTAAAGGTCATGTCCATATTACCAAAAAAAAGCCCCTGCACAGGATTATACAGTGGTACCTGTCATGAGAGACCGAATATCTTTTTAAGACCACTCTCTCAAAACACTGTGCTCTATTTTACATGTTATTATACCTCTAATGAAAGACCACCTGTTTTAAGAAACCACATATTGGTCTGCCCTAGGGGTGGTCTCTCAAGACAGGCACTACTGTAGTCCTTATCCAGGGCTATGTCAAGTTAACTGTTTGAAGATGGGTGCCTTGACCTAAATTCAAAGATCAGATGGGTACTTAAATAGTGAACTTGGTTTCTGGATTGTAACTGAGAATTTAAGTTGTGACTTCAATGTTGTACATGGTAATAGTTGTCAATTTGGGCTTGGTCAGCTTAGAAGATGGATGACCTTGACAAAGTTCCCAAGGTCACTAGGTTGGTCAGTAGAGAAACTTTGGTGTCCACACCGTAACTCAAGAAGTTTTTGAGATAGGAATTTGATAGTGCCCAGATGTATTTTCCTATATAAGGGCTAGATGAAGTATGAAGTTGGTTGACCTTGACCCTATTTCCAAGGTCACATCAGTAGTGTCGTAAGTTTTTGTTTCAGCACAAGCTAGAAGTTTTTATGATAAGACCTGTATATTTTACAGGATTATAGTCCTTATCCAGGGCTACATCAAGTTCAAAGATGGATAAACGTGACCTAAATTAAAAAAAAAAACCCTGATGATGCACATGTTAGTTTTCTTCCATAGAGGTCAGACTTATTCAGTACATGGGTGACCTCTGACCTTGATCCTATCCCAAGTTGACAGGCCACAAGTGGGATGAATCTCTGGTCAGCTGAGCATGAGCTGTTCACACAGCCCTCTTGTTCCAAAATAGAGCTGGGTTAAAGTTATGTTGTACCTGTTCTTATGAATGTGTTTCATAATCTGAAATTCTGTCCAAAGTATGTGTTGACATGAAAATTTTCATCATGCACACAGTGTGCAAATTTACATTAAAACATAGATCAACCTTCAAACATAAACATATACACATGCACATCCAAGCTAAGTAAAACCTCCGTGGATGATACAGGTGTACATGTACATACAATTGAACATCGATAGGAAACCACATACATGTACATGTGTGTAGGACTTCTTTGGGTGTTCTTACATTTGACCCTCAGTGAACATTTTACATTTTCATTTCAAGTTGTTCTTTTTCCGCTGACACTCAGAATGGTTGCTGGCACAGGGGCATAGTCTTGTGTCATCCTTACATGTCACCAGACTCTAAACTTGGGCCTGCACACAAGTTAAAATTCTGAGTAATCTTCTCCTTTGTTTCAGAATATGTCATTTGTTCGGCTGCCAGCTAGATCCAGATCTTTTCCAAGATCAAGCCCAGTGAGAAAAGTGAAGAAAAGGAAACCAAAGCCAGCATGGGATGTAAGTGTGGTGGAACCTGTATACAACCATATAAACTAAATTGTGTATTTCTTCGGTACATTTTGAACAAAATTGGCGAAGCCAGGTGTTTTACCTTCTGACTGCTAACATGTCAGGATGCTGTCATCCCATTACTCAATTTACATTTTCAATTTCTCCTCAGAAACTGTTAGGCATGCAGATCTGCTTTAAAGTTGGTGGGAACATGTATTTTTAATAACTATTTAAAAGACAGATGTGTGTGTGTGTGTGTGTGTGTGGGTTTTTTTTTTTTGGGTGGGGGTGGGAGTGTATGTGCATGCGTGTGTGTACAAACAGATGTTTAATAAGTCCCTTCACTATTCACTGTCAATTTTAGGCAAGTTTGATGTCGTATGCAGGAAAAATACTTCTGTAGCAGGTGCCAAACATAACATCTTGAAGAGCTAAGTAATACTTATGAGACATATGCATGGACTAAACAAAATAATGTACTATATTGTTGAAACAGGTCCTTTCGCCAAAGGTAGATTTATGAAGATATTGAGGGCAGCATATTTTAAGTGTGGCTGCAAAAAATGTGTGTATTTTCATAGCAGTGGCCATGCACAGTGGGTACATGTACCATTTTATCTTCTTTTGAAACAGAGTCAAATGATCCAGTACTGCACTCAGCTCACCTGTGTCATATATGTGTGTTTGTTTCAGGCAACAGTATCAGACTTAAGTGTTTATAGGGCATCTCAAGATGAAATTGTAAGTATATTCTGCATTCCATTTTGAACAGACATAATTTAGCTTGATATAAGTGTTAAAAACAAGGCCATGGGATTTGATTTTTTTTTACAATCTGTTACAGAGAGGACTTTCAGGCAGTGTCAAAGGGAAATAAGCACATGAACTATAAAATTTAGCATAAGACTGGGCAAGCATACAAACTTTCCCATGACATTTTAAGCTTGAGTGACTCTTCATTTTATAGCAGTTTGTCAGCTTTTGTAAAGTGTTCATTAAAGCTGTTAGTGATACTGCATTAGTAATGACATTGCTGCCGGTAGGGATAGAAAACTAAGAGCTCATGTTTGGAAGTCCAAGGAGCCCATTGGCCGTTTGTTAAGGAAATCAAGAATAAACACTGGATCATCCATGATATAAGGCCATTTTGCTTCTCCAAATGTCACTGTACATATACTGAAATAAGAATGAATAGACCTGTAGCACAGTTGTTACAGATCACTTATATACTTCCAGGAGAGAAGAAAAGCTGCACACAAATCTAAAAACATGGACCTTGTCCAAGCAGATAAAGTCAATAAGAAAATAGCAAAAGGTAAGTATAAAATCTGTTGAACATTATTTTGCCCTGCCTCCCCCCCCCAAAAAAAAAGTAAAGAAAAGAAAAGAAAGTACATGTATGTCAGTAAATAAAAGTCCATTGTTGTTCTTTGTTTATTTGCCCACCTTAAATGGTTGACAACTACTTTAAAGATTGACTTAATTAATCTTTGACCTGTTTCGCCTATAGTATTTTTAGCAGATGTGATTCATGAAAGTCAAGTGTAGATTACCAATATTAAATGTAATTACATAAAGTTTTTGGCTTATCAGCCATTTTTGCTATATGTGAAAAATTATTCTATACTTCAACATGTACATAACTGACATTTTCTGTTGGTCCTAATATATTTTCAGCAAAAAAACTGGAAGAAATAATCAATGCATTAATCCTAAATCAAATACATTATGATTATATCAGTACCAGTGCATTGAAACTAGAAAGTGCATTTGAGAAACTGGATATTGCTGGCTAAACCACTGTTGGTACTTTGGGCAGTGATACTATGTATGCATGAACCATGAAGACTGCATCAAGTTTTTTGTGCTGATTTCTGTATGATTTGCAACATCCCATACTTTATAAACAACCATTTTTGTACAGCTCGGGCCAAGGAGCGAACCCCAGGAAGTGCAAGGAGACATAAAACAGCAATTCTGAAAGAAGTTCTATACAAACAGTCCCAGGTAAGAAAGTAGATTTTTAAACAGGTGACGATTTCATATCAGTATACTGATTTCTTTTGCAGTTAAAGCACCAACATTAATGGGAAACTATTGATGCAAACCCATAAAACTGTACTTGATGACCTACTTTTGGGGTCATCATGACCCAATAAGTATGAAATTTGGCTTTTGTCCAAATTTATTGTTTTTCGTCAATAACTGGAGAAGTTTTTACCCGATTTGAACAAACTGACCATGTATAAAAGCTGGATGTGGGGCACATGTTTTGCACAAGTTCTTTTTTATCCTAGGTCAAGGTCTAATGGCCAATTTGAATATAGGGTAATATTTGTAAGTTGGTAATAATACTAGTGGTGCCACCTATATATAGGGGGCATAAATATCTAGGCCGAGTTCAATATTGGTGGCCCCACCTACAATATTATGCAATATAGGGTCAAAATATGAAAATCTTGTGAACACTCTTACATCTTTAATCTTTGGCATATCTTCACCAAATTCGGTGGGATTGTGGGGGAGGTCAAATTCTAAGTTGTTTATGATACTAGTGGTGCCACCTATAATTTGACAAATTATGAGTTAAAATGTGTTTTAAGATGTAAAATTCCATATTTGGAAAAGTAACGGCATTAGACTTGCCAAATGTATATGATATATAGACCATGGTCAAAGGTAGACTATTATGTAATATCAGTGACCTTGACCTGTTTTTGTGAGGTGACCATGCCTGAAAGTTGAAAGAGGTGATTTTGTAATGGCAGGTGTAGCTTAGACATCAATGGTAATGGCAGCACAGCACCAGGCAGGCCTATGGGCCTCTTGTATTACATAATCTGGGTGTCCTTGATCTTCTGTCCCAAGATCACTGAGGACATAAAGTTAAGGACTCACTCATTACTGTTTTGGCACATGCAACAATATTCATCACACGAGTTGCACAAATAAGCTATGATTACATGTGGAGCGAAATGCGGTCTGGTAGACAGTTTTTACATTAAGTTTTATAGGTTCAGAAGCCACAAGTGCTTCAGCAGATTGCTGGTAAATTGACCAGAATAAAGAAAAAAAAAAGTTATATTTGCAACATTGTGTCTTTTCTCCAACCAAAGAGAAATATTTCCAGATTGAACTTGACACGTTTAGGAGTGTTGCCTGGCTATGCCAACAATATCGTTTTCACTAGTAGCAGTGGCATGGTGTTTAAAGTGTGTGGCAATTTGAAAAAAAAAGAAAGAAAAAATCCCTCAGTACTTACAAAAGTAAAAATGGTATAAAGTATCTGGATTGACTAGAACCATACAAAACTAGAGATGGTGTAATGTACCTGGATTGGCTAAAAAGACAAAACAAAAAATTTATGGTACTTGAGAATGACTTTCATACCTGGATGCCTGAAAGCAAACTGTTTTCTAGGTATGTACCCGGGTACCCAGTCAATACACTATTCCTAACAGCTTGCTTCTTTGCCATTTCATTGTGTATGTTTGCACACAGTTTAACAAATTGTTTGTATTTTTTGTTGCCATGAGTCTAAGATCTGTCATGTGTAACAAATTTCTTTGTTTCTTCTACATGACTATTCAGCTTGAGGAAGTTCTTGCAAGGTCAGACCGTACCATGGCTATGGTGAAAGATCTGTTTGGAGATGACCCTTTCAAATATCGTGGATTGCCAAATGTGACTGTTGCACCAGATCCAACTTTTCAAGAGCAGTAAGTTGTATGGTGTATTTCTACAGGTTTGACAGTCAAATCCACATGGAAAACTATAATGATGTGATACTGTAGTATAAACTTGAATGAATATTAAGAGTAACATTTGGAATCTGCACAAATTTAGATGTTGAAAAGATTTCTGTTAATTTGAATGAGTAGATGGTCATTTAATTTTTCTAATTTCCATGACATAAAAATGAGCTGTGTGACAACTCCACTTTCTTGACCTTCTGAGTACAGTTGAATTTGTATTTAAGAGAGGGAGACAGAAAAAGCACAAGTAGAGTTTATCGTTCACAACAAAAATTGTTTGACTTTTCCTAATGTAGCTGACAAAATTGACTTATAAAAGAAAAGTACATTTAACCCTCACAGCAAAGTGATGTGCAGAGATTTTGTATACTTTGCCCATGAAATTCCAGGTTAGGAAGTTTACCTGGGGGTACAGGCTCTGGACTTGATGGCTGCAGTAAACTAGATGCACTCAGTGAATCTGTCATGGATAAATCTGCTTTAAACGATTTGGAAGCTCAGGCTTCTGAATCAGAAGGTACGTTTTTTTTTTCTTTCTTGATTAAAGTACATGCATTCCAATGTAACAAGTTGACCAAAGTTGCTAAAATTTTTGCTTTATTTTGTCTATAATAGAGATTGATCCCAAAATTAAGGTTTAAAAAAGTTTTTATCTATATAAAAAAGTAAGTAACTTAAAACAATAATGAAATGACAAAAAAGAAAGTGAGGAAACTGATAAACTAACCCTATTATTGTTTCCCACATCAGAATTGACACAAATTAATCATTTTTTAAAGAAATAATGATGACTGACTGCCAGAAGAAACCAAAGGGAAAAATTGTGGCAGTGGTTACAGTGTAGGCCTTACAATATAACAATCAATGGGAATTTGTCAACCTAAAAACTAACTTGAAAGGCAGAAATCACATTTAGATCATTTCACATCTTAAAAGAACATCAAAGAAAACTACTGGACATGAGTATACCAGATTTAAAACATGGAAAATGTAGGAACAAATTGTGTTGCCATTTGAATGCTACAAATGCATTTGGTTCTTAATCCAAGGTCAATCTTGGCTGCAACTCAAAGAGATCTCATATTCAGTGTCAGTTTTTTCCAATTCCAAACACTAATGTATACTCATTGTTAATGCTGAAATAATTTTTCATGAAAGAGAAGGGTTACCATTGAGCTCATCCTTGCATATTTTTTTTCTTTTTGGTAACTGTTTACATTGCAAATGTGAATATTATACTCTGGTATATAAGCATGTAGCAGGGGGCCATTAACTTCAGTCTCTGATGAGATGCATTAGCATCGATACCAGTCAGGCTTGCATGCCTTTTAAGATTGAATCGTTGTCTGCATTGGGAATTGCCTAGTCATATTTGCTCATTTTTTTTTGTACCCATACTTTTAGGTTTGTCTATTTCATACTACCAAGCACACAACCACAAAGTCCGCGGTAAAATTGATTGTCATTTTGTAACCCTTTTTTACAGATTCGGAAGAGGAAGACCTGCAGTATCGCCCTGTGATGGACTTTAGCCGCTTTCAAAAACTACTGGATGCAGAAGATGAAAAATTTCAACAAGAAAAGCAAAGAAACTTCACAAAAAACCCAGGCACCAGGCCTGTGAAGCCTGTTGGTGCATCTGGAATTGTGGCACAGGGAAAAGCAGGTAAATTATGAAGTCATAAAAGTGGCATTCTTTGATCCAAATGAAAATTTTTTGGGAGGGGGGAGGGGAGGGGGTAGGTACTAGGCAAATGGTACTTGTGGCATGATGGCTAATAAGTACAAGTTTAAGCTAGGATAAGTTCTGCTATTTAGAGTATGAAAAAGGTGTGCTTGGTATAAACTTCAACAGAATTTATATTCTTCCATAATTTTGTACTGGTATGACAATCTAATTTCTATACTTATGTATTCACTTTTTTTTTTATATATTTTAAACGAGGGATGGGAGGGTGGGAGCAACAACTTCTAATTAGTCACTTTTGTGTGCATTCTGTCCAACAGAAGATGTTGTGAATTTAGATGGTAGTTACCTTGAGGACACCCCAAGCAAACCCTACGTTGGTGCCATCAATGACACGGGGAAGGTGCAGAAGACCATGGCTAGGACTGAACAAACTGAACGAGAACAACAGGGACACAGTGGTCATACTTCTGATGGAAGCGTGTCTACAAACCTGACAGACCTTAGAAAGGTAGGTTTATTTCTGTGTTGATAATACAAAATTGTTAGCTTCAATCCTTGCATCAGATTTGGATCAAGATCTGATATGTAAAACTGTTGCACACTTGTTTTATTCTGTATAGGCCTTGCAGTCCATTTTGCACATGATAACATACATACACAGTGTGGTAATGGATTTGTTCCTGCTTATTATCTAAGAATAAGATGGATACATGCACATAGTTTCCCATCAGTCCCTGATGAGACCCAGATATGGTCAAAAGTCATCTGATGGATGAACCACCTTATTGTGGTCACTTGGCTGGGATATCATGGCTGTGTTATAATTGTAATCTGCAAGAGATTGAAGATGCAATCCATTTCTTAGTATGTCCTAAATATGCACTTATTCATGAATTTTTAAAACATATTCAAGATCTCCTGAGCCTGACACTTTCAGACAAATTTAAGTCAATCCTTCAGTGTTAGGAACAATCTGCACTTGTTAAGTTGGTGAAATATTTTTATGAAAACTCTCAGGGAAATTAACCATGCCTATTGTTAATTGGCTGTTGTCTGGCTATTGACGTAGAGTTAGTATTATGTTAAAATCATGTTTAACTTGATATGTTTTGTGTATGGTATGAAGATGTGCAATGTAGAGCCATAGATTACATGTAGGTGTCATGTGTCTGAGGATGAAGTACTAAGTCCTGCTTTCACTGTAGTTGTGTACATATAATTTTCTATTTACTTTGTAACATGTATATGTATTTGAATGCATGGTGCTGCTGGACTGTGTGTCAACTTGTCAACTTCATGCAGCACACAATTAATGAATCTTATATAGGCAGTATTTTATGTCATGTATTATATGTGAGATTTCTTAACAAATGTGGTGCTGTAGTTAAGTCTCATTATGTAGTCCCATAAATATTAATAAGTACCACAGTGGCAATGTGCTGCCACATCTAAGGTATTGAAATGCCTAAAGGTGCATGGTGCTGTGTTGCTAACTACAGCACTTGAAAGCTGTGTCTTTTCCTATTTCAACCTTGTTTGTTAAATGAGTGATTTTTAGCTCTGCTGACTTGTCAGTCAGCAGAGCTTATAGAATCCGTTTGCATCCGTCGTCCATCCATCCGTCTGTCGTAAGTCTTTTTACATGTTCATCTTCTTCTCAAAAGCCACTGCATGGAATGTTTTGAATTTGCACATGGATGATCCCCAGGCGGACCTCTTCAAAATTTTGCAAAGGAGATGATGGTACAATAATTTTTCTATTTTTTATGAATGTTTTAAGTTATTTTTTGAAAAAAACATTGAAGTTTCTGCATCTCAAGAACTACCAATTGCTTTCATATTGCACATAGGGTCACCTAGGATCAACTAGTTCTTATTTTGGCCACCAGGTGGCACTGCAATTTTTTCCTATTTTGTTATGAATTTTGGTGCGTTAGAGCTATTTTCGACTTCTTCTCCAGAACGGCCTAACAGAATTGCAATGTAGTTGGCCTTTAGACAATAAAAGTTTGCGAAAATAATGTAGATAAGTTTATTTTTGGCAAAGTTACAGCATATGAAACTTTGGGACTTAGTGAGTGCTGCCACTGTAAATGTACATATGGCAATACAGTGCATATATTGCACTTTTGTGTTTACATTATCGACTTCTTCTCAAACACAGCTGCATGGAATGTTTTGATTTTGCACATGGGTGTTGCCTAGAGGCCCAAGGAGATGATGATACAATAATGTTTCAATTTTTGATGAATTTGTTAATTTATTTTTTGAAAAAAGTTAAAATTTACTTGTCTCAAAAACTTCCTGGCCAGTTGCTTTTATATTGCACATAGGGTCACCTAGTTCTTATTTTGGCCACCAGGTGGTGCTGCATATTTTTTTCCAATTTTTTTTCATGAATGTTTGTGTGTTAAGGCTATTTTTGACTTCTTGTCCAGAATGGTTAAACAGAATTGCTTAAGGACAGGTAAGACACCAAAAATAAAACCCACTTAAGTACATCCTAGCTCAAACTGTATTTGCGTTAGGATAACATATCATATATGTGTGTAATTGTCATACTCCATAGAGTTTATATGGCCCGTATTTGGGTGTCTGTGATGTTAATTGTTGAATAAACAATTGAAAGTTGACCGCAAAGCATCTACCCCATAAATGTCGATATAAGTCATTAATTATTTGTGATAAATTCATAATTACACTTGCATCTTAATCCTGACATATTGGCAACAAAAAACCATCCTACGATTTTTCATGTTTGGATTCGTTTTTCTGTTATCCATCCTCAAAGTTTGACGGTTCAATTTTCCCCCCTTGATTTTCAGGATGTTCATTTTCTTCATTTCATAGAAAACGAACGAAGCAAAAATTTGAAAATCGCTAATTGTTTTTGCAGTTCAGACATTACAGAATCAAAAGCCGTTAAACCGGATTAAATTTCGCCCAGCCGTTTTCTTGGAATAACCATTCTTAGGTGGGGTTCTCGTCCTATTATCCTTTCTGAGAAAACAAGCTTCAAAGGCCTTTGATGTTGATCATTTGCCTCTGAAACAATACCATTTGCTTGAGTTGAGCTGATATTTGTACGAAACGTAGAAAACATCGTCCCTTAACATTTGGGGAGGTTGTCAATCAATTTTTGGCCAATCACATGAATAAAAGAGCTTTTGAAGTACAGAAAGCATTATTCAGCGATCTGTCAAACAGCGACATCGAGAGTCTGGTTTCAAAGCGTGACGTCATGGAGGCGGCCCTTCGGGCCCCGTGACCTCAAGCCTGGCAACGAAATTTGTGTTGCCTTGCTTCGGTGGGCGGCCTACGGCCGCTCGTGGTCTGTGCACGGATGGCGGGTTTGGTCTCCCGCCCCCTACCTCTTCATCCCATTTTTACGGATAGTATTTTATTGTATTTACTCCTATCTGGATACTTTATGTAGTTAGCTTGTTAGACTTGTCTGTGCACAAGACACTTAGTTAGCTTGTCATTATTTTTTGGTTATTTTGTCAATAAGTTTCAAATTCTCTTTCCAACCTGAATTTTGTAACGTTATTTTGTGTGTTTTCTCTGCTGTTCACGTTTATGGTTATTTTGATGTGTTTATTTGCACTTTTATTTCCTCATCCCTGGGTTTCGATAAAATATTATCATGTACGTGGGTATTGTTGATTAAAGTGTCGGTTTTTTCCCCGCCTGTCTTTGGTGTGCAGCACCACTGGGGTAATCCAATGCGGCACGGCCTTTGAAGGGACATCGTCAGACGATTGCCGCTCCTCTTGAACATTTAAAGTCTCCCTTCGTTAGAACACAAAACAAGCAAGATAGCTATAAAGTAAACCACTAACGCTATGATATGTTAGCATGTTTGCATCTTTTCCCTGCCCACAAACATACTTTCGGCATGTAGCCTTTTTTCGCAATGGCACCCTGATACCACTCTCCTTTTGCCATGGACCGTTGCTAACTGCAGCCACGTGACAGGCTGTTAAGTATGATTGACGGTTGGCGTTGTTCCGTTTGGCGGTTGAAAACCATAATAATGACACATGGACGTTCGGATGTCTACATGCTTGTGTGGTTTTTGGCGTTTTCCTCATATTTCTGCAGTAGTTAAAAGCTTGAAATTTTGACAACTAATAGAAAGGACATTCATCTTGTAAAAACCGTTGAAATCTCAAAATCGGCCATGCAAAGGTTTTTGGTGTCTTACCAGTCCTTAAAATTTTATCAAAATCTAGTTGGACTTTAGACAATGAAAGTTTGCAAAAATATGTGGATATGTTAATTTTTGACAAAGTTATGGCATATCAAACTTTACAAACGTAAGTGAGTGCTGCCATTGTATAAATATATATGGTAGTACAGTGCATGTATTGCACTATTGTATTTACAAGTTTGACTTCTCAAATACCGATGCTTGAGTGTTACCACTGTACATGTATATAGCTATACAGGTTACAGTGCATGTATTGCAATATTTTAAAAGCAGATTCCATCTTGGATTGTAGGTAGTGAAGTACCAAGTAGTCATCATCTTGTATCATTATTCTTTCAGTTTTAGAGGGCACTGTATTGTATAATTGTGTACATATAATGCCCTGTAAATATTTTATATATTGTATAAACATGATAATGTAAGCCCTCTTGCATGAGTGACTGAGATTTGTGATGACATGTATGTCTGAATTGACCTTTGTAATTTATGTCAAATAAAATTACCTACCTACCTACCTACCTACCCACCCACCTACCTACCTATACCTACCTACCTGTCTGTCTGTCTGTCTGTCTGTCTGTCTGTCTGTCTGTCTGTCTGCTTTAACACACTTTTATTTTGCTGATATATACGGACAGGGTTCCAGAATATGCTAGCATGAGTATATCTCTGGAATGACAGCATTGCCTACATAAAAACTGAGAATTTGTTGTCCCAGATAAAAAGTAGTGTGCTGCGTTAGTACATTTCATGTCAAGTCAATTTTGCTGTGCATCAAAACCCTCAGCATGCTCTCTCTAACTTTTAAGGAAAAGTAATTACATGTTTTTAAGTTGAGCATGTATTTGTATGCAAGTGTCAGTATGTTTTCTAGACATGTACACTGATTCTGTTCTAAACGTGGTTGTGCAGGTGATTGATGGCTTGGAGACAGGCATAGCTGACTTTGAAAGACAGACTGGCAGACAACCTGCAGCACAACGCCTTGTACCAAACAGTTTCTCTGGGTGTACGATGGCACTGGTAGATGCAGTCACAAGACTCACTATATACTTAAAAGAAGTAAGTGCATTAGTCTTGACATGCATTTATAATGAATGTGGAATTGGTTTTGATTTCTGAAAGAAATTGTAGAGTTTATGTTAAAGAAAAATTATTAGACACAAATTCAACAAAAAAAAGTTATATTTGTTCAACTAAGATGAAATTTATTTCTTGTGTTTTATGAAATAGTAGAATGATTGTGAGGTCAACTACATTATATTTTGAGATTTAATGAGCCTCACTAGATGGGACAAAAGTCAGTAGTGCTATTGTTGTCAAGTAAAAAAGCCAAAATAAACAACACTAGGAGTACAACTTACCATGCTCTTATCCTTTCCAGAGTGAGGTAAGGCTAAAGGCTGAGATTACACTTCGGGGCCAACTGTCACAGGATGTATTGCAGCTCAATGCCCTTCTGGATGCCTTAACGTCTGTGAGTTGATACTACCCCACAAATACGTTCCAGGAGTTAGACAAATTTCAGCTTTTTCTGTGCACATTGGCATACATGTACAAAATTATAGGAACTTATTTAATGAGATCTAGAATTAGAGGCTGAGTGTTCAAATGCAACAGGCTTAGCAGAGTCCAGCTCCTAATGAAAAGTCTCAACAGAATATTCATAGGATAAAAATCTGTTGTGACTTTTTATTAAAAGCCACACTCTGTTCAGCCCTTTGGATTCAGACACTCTACGTCTTTTTTTTCTTTTTTTTTTTTTTTTTTTTTTTTATTAACCATGTTTGAAGTCTCCTGCATTCCATTGGGAATCCTGTCTTTGTGGTTATCTTTACATAATTTATGCCAAGTTGGTTTTGTTCAGCCAACAGATCTAGAATTAGTTGAGACATATGAAGATAATCAACAGTTAGACAAGAAATTGTTTGTGTGTATTAAGGGTACTTTGTCCAAAGTATGATGCAGAGGCTTGTTAAATCACCCTTGTTATGATAGTGGAGGGTTAAGGTTGAGTTGTATTGGGTTGTCCTATGAGATAACCCTTGTAACCAAATGTGCTTTGACATGAAAGTAGCAGGGTACTGTTCTTCAAGGAGACAGTTAAATTATGTGGCTTTGATGTGCTAAAAGAGAGTATGTGTAAAGTGGACATGGGCATTTGGAGAAAGACAGTCAATAATTGACTATATTCTAGTAGACAGTGAAGTATTTCAAATGACACAAGGATGCGAAATAGACTAGGAAGGTAGATTGGATATAGGCAGTGATCATAACTGGATTATAGTCTCAATTAACATACAGTGTCAAAGAAGAAGGGGGGGGGGGGGGTAAATGGGTGTGAGATATAAAGGAGGGAATAGACTGGACAGAGTATCAAGAAAGCCTAAAATTGGAATTGCAGGAATGGAAAAATAGATGGGAGAATGAAGGGGAAGAACAGGAAAAGAATGGGGATCTAATCAGAAGGATTCTTAAGGTAGCAAAGGAAACGATAGGTAGAAAGAAAGTTCCGGTTGGAAGTCTAGGGTATAGAATAGACCCAGAGCTGAAAGGGGCCATAAAAAGAAAGAGGACTAAAAATAGAGCATGGAGAGTAGCTAGGAAAAATAAATACCCAGAAGGTGTAACAGAAGAAGCTAAGAGACAGTATATGGAATGTAAAAGGAACATAGCAGAGATGAAAGCAGAAAGGAGGGCCAGTAATAATGAAAGAATGACAAAGAAAATAATGGAGAATGGGGGAGAAGGGTCAACCATCTGTTGGAAACAGGTTAATCGGTGTAAACAGAATAAAGCACAGGAAATCACACACAGAGGGAAAAGAACAGATAACAAAGAAGAAATACAGGAAGCTTTAAGGGAGCATTGGCAAGAAGTTAATAATCCACACTGGGGTCAGGGAACAGTACCAGGGTGTCAAGCAGAATACACAAAGAATCAATGGGATCCAGAGATGTGTGGCAGAGTCAGAAGTATAGAAGTTGAAATAGCAATTGAGCAGATGCGACTACGCAAAGCACCAGGGCCAGATGACATACATACTGTCGGAATTCATAAAGAGAGGACCAGAAGAAATTAAGGATAGCTTACAGTCGCTGTTCAATAGGGTTATTGAGAAAAGACAAGTACCAAAGGAATGGAATAAACTCAGGATTTCATATATTCCAAAGAAGGGCCCAGGAGGCCAATTGGATCAATGTAGGGGTATTGCCATTTCATCAAATGTGGGAAAAATATTCAGTAGGATAATGTACAGGAGATTAAGTAGAATAGTCGAAAGGCTTGGACTTCTGGGGGAAATTCAGAATGGATTCAGACCAGGCAGAAGGGTAGGTGATCACATTTTCACATTGACCCAGGTGTTAGAATTGGCAAGGCAGAAGCGGAAGAAAGTCTTCATGGGTTTCTTAGATGTGAGGAAAGCTTATGACAGGGTATGGAGAGATGCCCTGTGGGAAAAACTAAGTGGACTAGGATTTGGTGGGAACTTTCTAGAAATTCTGAAAGCATTGTATAAAGATGTAGACTGTACACTTTCCTTAGGAAAGGTAGAAGTAGAGAATGCATGCCTGGATGTAGGTCTAAAACAGGGATGTGTACTGTCCCCGATTTTGTTTTCCCTGTATATTAAGGAGCTGGGGGACCAGTTTATGGAGTGTAATAAGGGAACAAAGGTAGGTAACCTGAAAATTCCAGGTCTATTTTTCGCAGATGACATTGTACTCATGACAGAGTCCCAGAAAGACCTGCAAGAAATGTTGAACATAGCAGGGGAATACGGGAATAAATGGAGGTTAGAATTTAGTAAGGATAAGAGTAAAGTGATGACTCTTGGGAAGAAACCAGATTGGAATAAAAAATGGAAAATTGGGCAGTTCCAAATTCCAGAAGGTAGGGAACAGTTAATTGAAATTGGGGAGGTTGATGAGCATGAATACCTAGGTGTTAAGATAAAAACAACAGGTAAAGGCATGTTCAGATATCAGGTGGAGAAGATTAAACAGAAAGTGAACCGTACAAAAGGAATGATTAAAGCTACTGCACTGAACAGTTTCAACAGAGCATACACAGCAAGGGTATTATGGGATAGAGTTGCATTACCAGGGATGATATATGGCTTAGATGTGATTTCAATAAGTGAAGGAGATATCCAGGGAATGGAGAAAGTACAGAATGAGATGGGGAAATGGATACTGGGAGTACCACCATGTGCAGCAACAGAAGCTGTCCTAGGAGAGTTAGGATGGAATAAAATTACAGACAGAATTGCCAAAGCAAAGCTTAAGTACTGGGGGTATTTACAATCAGTAAATGAAGACAGGTGGTGCAGGAAGGTTTACAATGAAGTAGTCAGGGAACAAACAAGATGGGTCAAAGATATAAATAAGTTAGCAGAGAGATACAAATTGAAAGAATATGATGAGGTTGAAAACTGGAAAGTGTATATAGGTAGGACTGTTACAGAGGGCTGGAAGGAAGACTGGAAAAGAGGTGTCAGGGAAAAGAGTACATTAAAAGCATACAAGGTACTAGAAAAACCAAAGAAAAGTGTGTGTTGGGATGGAGGGAAGGGATCCAGGCTTCTTTTTCAAAGTAGGGCAGGAGTAATCAATCTAGAAAAGAGAAAACAGAAGTGGACAACAGGTAGTAATGGTAAATGTAAGGTATGTAGACAAGAGGCAGATGAGACAGCGGATCACTGGCTGTTGTGGTGTGATGCATATAGAGAGATAAGAGAATTTTTCAGAAAGTGGCACAGGGAAGACTATAATATCAAGGGTTTAGAAGAGGTTCAGTGTTTAGAGGAAGAGGAACGTGTAGCATGGGTTTTAGGTTTGAAGGGTGGCTTTCTGGGAGGCAGGAAAGGCACTAAAAGTGTACAGGACTACCTGGTAGGGTGCTGGGAGAAGAGAAATGAATTGATAGGGCTTGATAGCAACAGGGTGAATTAGAATCTTAGATGCAGGGAGGAGAGGGAATGGTGGTAGCCCTTATAAGGGCTCCCATGGGATCCCCCATGGGAAATGCCTGAGCCTTAGAGGCGGGGATAGGGTGTATGGGGGAAGGTTTTTCTGTCTTTTTATGGGGGGGGGGGGGGCGTACAAGCCATGAGTGTTGGGGGATATATCCAGGGCCAGGGGCCCAGCATAGCTGTGAGAGAGTGTGTGGTGGACTCTTTGCCTCGGCTCTGGTCCTGGTAAACATGGCAGCATGGGCTGATTAGGATAACCACGGTTTCCTCCATCTCATCATCATTTTTAGCTCTGCTGACTTGTCAGTCAGCTTATAGAATCCGTTTGCGTCTGTCCGTCCTTCCGTCTGTCCGTCTGTCGTTCGACTTTTTATATTTTCGACTTCTTCTCAAAAACCGCTACATAGAATGTTTTGATTTTGCACATGGATGATCCCCAGGTGGACCTCTAGCAAGTTTGGGAAGGAGATGATGATGCAATAATTTTTCTATTTTTTATGAATTTTTAGCTCTGCTGACTGACAAGTCAGCAGAGCTTATAGAATCTGTTTGCGTCCGTCGTCTGTCCGTCTGTTGTTAAGACTTTTTATATTTTCGACTTCTCAAAAACCGCTACATAGGATGTTTTGATTTTGCACATGGATGATCCCCAGGTGGACCTCTACCAAGTTTGCGAAGGGGATGATGATGCAATAATTTTTCTATTTTTTATGAATTTGTAAATTTTTTTTTTTTGATAAAAATAAAAATTTCTTCATCTTAAGAACTACGAAGCCAATTGCTTTGATATTGCACATAGGGTCATCTGGGGTCAACTAGTTGTTATTTTGGCCACCAGGTGGTGCTGTGATTTTTTCCTATTTTTTTATGAATTATTGCCTGTCAAGGCTATTTTTAACTTCTTCTCCAGAACGACTAAACAGAATTGCTTAAAATCTTATCAGAATATAGTTGGACAGTAGACAATAAAAGTTTGCGAAAATAATATGGATATGTTAATTTTAGGCAAAGTTATGGGATATCAAACTTCGCAACTGTAAGGAAGTGCTGCAGCTGTATATATATATATATATATATATATATATATGGCAATACAGTGCATATATAATACTATATACCCTTTTTGACTTCTTCTCAAAAAGTGCGGTATGGAATGTTTTAATTTTGCACATGGATGTTGCCCAGGTAAACCTCTACCAAGTTTGCGAAGGAGATGATGATGCAATAATTTTTCTATTTTTAATGAATTTTTTAATTTATTTTTTGAAAAAAAAAAAAAATTTCTTCATCTCAAGAACTGCCTGGCCAATTGCTTCGATATTGCACATAGGGTCACCTGGGGTCAACTAGTTCTCATCTTGGCTACCAGGTGGCGCTGCAATTTTTTTCCTATTTTTTTATGAATTTTTGGGTGTTAAGGCTATTTTTGACTTCTCCAGAACAGCATGATAGAATTGCTTAAAATTTTATCAAAATATAGTTAGACATTAGACAATGAAAGTTTGCGAAAATAATGTGGATATGTTAATTTTTGACAAAGTTATGCGATATCAGACTTTGTGACTGTAAGTGAGTGCTGCCACTGTACATCGGCAGCCATTGAAACAGCAAGGTAAGTCAATTGATAATACATGTACTACCATGGACAAGTCAGGTCGCCCTATTCAATTTTGTTTCCTGAATAAAAGCAGATCCAGTCAGCAGAGCACAGGATCATCATGATCCTCTTTTTTTTTTTTTTTTTTTTTTTTTTTTTTTTTTTTTTTTTTGTTTTTTTTTTGTTCCTAGGCTACCTGTGTCACACAGGACCGCGGCGCATAAGCGGAGAGCCACAGTATTATTATCATTTTTATTATTATGTGATTTCAGGCACCCACTGAAATACTAGATACACATTGTGAGAATTCTGTATGATTCTCATTACAGGACATTATAAATACTCAGGAAGAATATGCTAACTTGCAAGCAGAGTTCACCAGATACAAAAGGGATATGGATCAACACATTGCTACTTTATATGTAAGTGTTTTCATTAGGTCTGTATTTTTTTATCCACATACATGTAGATTATGTATTTAAAAATGCATGTGTACCTTTCCTTTAACAAAAGAATTCATTTTTTTTTCAAGTGACAAATGTTTGATTCAGCTTCTACTTTTTCACTTATTTTGACTTCAAATTTATTACCAAATGTAAAACACCCTCCAAATTAAAAAAGCATATCTCAAATGTTAAATGTTGTTGTTTCCAAGATACTAGTGTTTGAAGTTGGATTGAGGACACACTAAAAGAAAATTAGTTGTAAACAGCTTTATTGACAAAATGCCACCAAAATTTTAAAATTTGAGACCTGCTTTTTTGATTCATAATATGAATTTAAGTTTCCTGAAAATTTGAGGTCCCTGACATCCGATTTGAATGAGCTGAATTGATATTTGGGGTGAATTACGACAGTATTGTGTCTATTTGTTATGTTAAGATTGCCACCATCTAACATAAAGTTGTGAGAATTTTCAATATAATATTATAGAAACACAAGACAAGTGTCAATGAAAGTGTATACAGGATGTGCCAAAATGCCTGCCCCATTTTTGTCGGCACCTGGACAAAGAATACATGTATCCAGTTTGTTAGCTTTCAGAAAATGTATACTTTACCGCACTTAAAATCTGAATCTAGGGTTATTTGAAACAATTTGTAAAAGTCACTGCAAACTGATGTATATCTTTAATGTTTAGTCTACCTGTTATGCAGGGAAATCCACTTGCACAAATACACTGTCTAGTGTTTATGACAATAGAGTCAATATGATGCCCAATGTCCCACAAATGTGCTCTCTCTCTCTCTCTCTCTCTCTCTCTCTCTCTCTCTCTCTCTCTCTCTCTCTCTCTCTCTCTCTCTCTCTCTCTCTCTCTCTCTCTCTCTCTCTCTCTCTCTCTCTCTCTCTCTCTCTCTCTCTCTCTCTCTCTCTCTCTCTCTCTCTCTTTCTTTTTTCCTTTTTGTCCATTGATTTTTTGAGGTGGGAACAAGGACAACGAAAAAGTTTTGAATTAGAATTACATTAAAAGCATCAAAACATAAGAAATCAAACAGATAAAAAAAGGCAGCATAATATATTTCTATGCATTATACATGTATGTGAAATTTTTGAGGTGTAACACTCAGGTTTGTAGGACAAGGGGTGTGTGGACATGTACCATTTCAGTGTCATTGAATATTGTGTTATATTGTAATCAACTGCCTTTTAAGCAGTTGTTAATTATTTTACACAGAGAGCAGTTAATGCACAAGCTCCGATATATCAGCAGACACATCCTGGGCCAATAAGTTCTGTAAGGACGGGACAAATAAAACCTCCACACACAACTCAGCCACAAGGAAGCCATGCACAAGAACCTCCTTTTGTACAAGTAAGACTGTCCCAGGCAAACCCAACACAATCACTTGTGGGGCAGCACCATCAGGGTCCTCCACAACAGTCCCATCAGTTGATGCCATCTGTCCAACATAATGGTCAACAGCCGCTACATGCCAGTGAGCAAGGACAGCAAGGCACAGCTATACTGGCCCATGGTGGTGAAGATCGAGTGGAACAGTCTCCAGGCATTGTAAGTGGCACAGGCCATCCTTTATCTTGCAGCTTCATAAAATAATTTATTTTATCATGGTAGTCCCTTCTGTGAAGATTTACTCTCTGGCCTATTGAAATGAGTTTCCAGGGAAATTGAAAAACTTCCAAGGGCATACTTTTAATTAAATTTATTACTTTTAAACAAAGGTGTGATAACCTGCATATGCATGTTAATACACCGCAGGTATATTAAATGTAAGATTGGAAAGAGCTAAGAAGTGTTGAAACGAGTTTCCATGGAAATTGAAAAAGGTCCAAGGGCATACTTTTAATTAAATTTATTACTTTTAAACAAAGGTGTGATAACCTGCATATGCATGTAAATACACCGCAGGTATATTAAATGTAAGATTGGAAAGAGCTAAGAAGTGTTCATATATAGAAAGCAAGGTCATGCTGTTTTGATGAATGAGAATAATTTCAAACTTATGGTGTGATAACAAGCATATGCATGCAGGTACAATTACATGTATGTATCTTTAATATAAGAATGCAAACAGCTTAGAAGTGTTTGTAACATATATTGATAGCAAGGGAAGCAAATGAACAACTTCAAAGCAAATCAATAATTGAACTACAAAATTCACCATCCATAACTTTCTAATGCAGAACATTTTTAAATGGACTTCAGCAGTCTAGCAAAGACAGCATCATGAATGAAAAATTAAACCTGGAAATGTGTGAAAAACAAAATTCAAACAATAGCAAGACTAGTTCCACACTTAAACACAACCCAACCAAATATCCCTCATTTCTTGAAATAAAAACTATTAATGCGTACGTTTTTATTTTCCATCCTTACTTTGACATTCATGTTGGTGGATCTGGGAAACGTTTTGTCAAAAAAATGTGACTCAGTGTTTAGTTGGTACCATTCAAAATGGTCATGATTTTTTACAATCATACACAGAGGACTCTTTCAAACCACTCGTTCCTACTGTGTAAAATACTAGTAAAATGATGATTGTCACCCAGATAATGCTTACCATTTTCACATTTAGGGTAAAAAATACACATTTGCAAAAGGGATGACAATTTTGAGTGGCCCATCAGTTGTCAGGTGTGCAATATTCTTAGGGAGACATGTTCTGTCTAGAGATAGGGTTACAGTCTTGTGTCCACATACATGTACAAGTGGATCAAATTACTTATGAAATTAATTCGATCAGTGTATGTATGTGCATGAATAGACAATGTGTTGTCGTATTCCAACAGATCCAGCATCCTGTGGAGTCTGAAGCGATGGCAGCATACTCCAAGCATACTAATATAAATCAGGCCAATCAGCAGCCACATAGTCATACTGATGGTACTATAATTGGCTTCACCCCACAACCACCACAGGTGTCAGGTAGGAGGAATTGAACCTTTTGTGGTTAAGATAAGACTGTCAACAACTTTACTTATCACAGCTTGTATAACCTGCAGCAAAGCTCTTGATTTAGAGCATGTTGTTCTGATATGTCTTTAACAATAAAAAAACCCGCTCAATTACTACTCCCTTCTGGTATACTTGATCTCCAAGGGAGACAAGATTTGTGGTGTTCAGCTTACTTGCTCTTCAGGATGCACCCCCTTCCAGTGGTCCTGTCAGCCAACTACAGTGTAGGAACAGAACTCTGACACACCTTCACTTTTCCCCAGATGTACATACGTGCATTTGCTTGTTATAAAGAGAGAGAGAGAGAGAGAGAGAGAGAGAGAGAGATCACCAAAGCACTGACAGGTGGGTAGGCATCCAGGTTGGTCCATAGGTCAGTGTTCTAAAAACATGTAAATATAGGAAGTACTTTGAATTCGTCACATTGATGTCAATATATTACCTATTGAACAACCTTTTTGGAAATAGCAACCCTGAGATGGCACTACTCAAATTTTTCCCATATAGTAATATATAACAGGGTTGCTAGGTAACCATGGATACTGGCAGAAGGAGCTGAGCTTGGGCTCCTGGAATTTAGGATCTATATTGAGACAAAAAGCAATACAATCATGGCAAAAACGACTGAGGGAAGTAACGAGGTCGGCTTATCATGTTCCGAAATTTGAGAAGTGATACATGTACTAGGCATTTGCAGAAGGATAACGAAGAAGAAAAAAGTCAGGACAAGCAGGACCAGAGCCATAGCGAATGTAGAACAGCTGGAAGCTGTAAATGGGAAGCTGGACAAACTAAATTTATTGCATGAAATCCTTAACAGAGTTGATAATATGGATAAATCTATACAGGATTTAACTTAACTAATAAGTGACTCGGAAAGAAAACAAAAAGATATAGAGGCTGGCTTGGATTACGTAAGTATAGAGACAGAAGATTTGAGAACAGCTTGGGAGGTGGACAGAACACTGCAGTGAAGAACAAAACGAAATGATGATGAATAGAAAAACTCACTAATGAAAATAGAGCAGCAAATTTTATTGTGCATAATTGAGTTGAAAGGGATAATTCAGAACGTGTGTGCTACAACCTTGTTATAGGACTAATTTGGAACCATATGCACTTTACCGGGAACATTGAGATTCACAGTGCCTTCAGGTTGGGCAAAAAGATGAACAACAATATTAGGTCCTTGCTGGTTAAATGCTCGAACCCTACCATGGTAGCAGAGCTGCTTAAAGCAGCTCCCAGATATTTGAAAAGTGATCCATTCCATGGGAAGACAATTTTTTTTTAAGTGATGATGTATGTAAATGCACTCAAGAAAAGCAGAAATTATTTGAACTCAAACTGAAGGAGTTGAGGAGACATAATGAAACAGCGCACATTGTGGGAAATGTCAACCCCATCATTCGAGTCAAAAATGCCCTGGGGAGATGGGCTGTTCACACAAGTTAGAAATGTCATTACCACATAATTTATCAACTTCTGATTTACGGTTCTGTTTATTATTTAACTGATTAACTTGACGTTGGCACCAATTTTGCTTACAGGAACCCACATTAGATAGATAAACAAACTGATGCATTATGGGACTGCCTTTGTGCTGCAGAGACAACCTCTGACCTTTGACCTCTACAAATATAGTAATCCTGACCAGAGATTCCCAGAACTTTTACCCAGTCCTTGTGTTTGTGAACATTTTTAATGACTTTTGTTGTGAAATGTTGCAAATGCGCGTGCAACATTCGTGAAGAAATTGTCTTAAACTGTGCTATACGTGATACTTATACGCATCTTCATGCATCCCAATGCCTGCAGAGTTATTTAGAGCAAAATGATGGGACACTTTTGACACATGACGTGAATGTTACAATCCAGGCAGAACTCTTGATAAAATAATGTATTTGTTTCAGTTTCTGACAGTTCAGTCAAGGCTTATAACATTTCCAACAAAACGTTTTAAATACCATATATGTCATTCAGGTACAATATATGTTCATTAAATCTTAGGGGTATAGGTGATGCATTTAAAAGATGCTCAATATTTCATTGGCCACATAAATCTCATCAGGGTATTGTTTTCCTTCAAGAAGCTCATAGCACTATTCAAACTGAGAAAATTTAGAGAAGTGGGTGGGGCTCAAAAATTCTGTTTTCTGATGGAAGCAGCAACAGTAGAGGAATAGCCATTCTTTTTGCAAACAGTGTAGAATATGTAATTAAGAAAGATATATCTGACACAGAAGGTAGATACTTGATTGCAGAGGTTGAAATAGAAGAAACTACTTTTATATTTTAATTTGGGTGGTGGCGGTAGGTGTTTCAAGGTAATTCCATGATGGCATCTATAACAAAGAACATATACATGTGTACATGATTGTGTGCATGTATGCATGCATGTACATAAGTTAAATTGATGTACATGTATATGTAAATAGGAGTGGAAAGATCGGCCAATTGTGCTACAAGTGCAAATGATTTCTCTGTATAGACATGTATGTGTCTGTATCTGCATTACCAACAGAATAAATGAAGCCCACTTTAGCTTGCTAGAATATCATACATCTGCTAATTCTGGGCTAAGTTGCATCATCCATATGTTTTTGTGTTTTTCTTTGTACAGAGCTGGTATATACAGGGAAGCATTTGATGTAGTACTCTTAAGTTACTTGCCCGGTTTTAGGTTCCACCGAATTTTTAGCTCAGCTGACTTGTCAGTAGCTTAGCTTATCTAATGGTCCTTCGTCCATCATCAATAATCGACTTCTGTTTCAAAACTGTCAGCCAGATTGACTTCAAACTTGGCAATGTACCCTGGGAGGATGTCTACCAGGTTTGTTCAAGTGGTTATGCTCCATTGATTTTTATTATTATTTAGGGGGGGGGTTCTTTTTCGGAGGGCAAATCTTAAAAAAAAATCTTCTCTGAAAATGCTCACTCGATTGCTCTGATATCACACAGGGACACTCCTAGGGACTCCTAGTTCTTAATTTCTTCACCAGGTGGCACTGAAATTATATTCTATTTTGTTGGGGTTGTGTGTGTATGTGTATGTGTGTTTTGGCTATTTTTGACTTCTTCCCGCAAACCATTACTCAGATTAAGCTGAAACTTGGTGGATATGTTTTTTGTGGAAGGGTCAAACAAAGGTGCTCACTTGTTGGAGCTGCTGTGGAATCCTGATTTTTAATGATTTTTCAATTTGGGTACTAATCAGTCAATGCACCTTTTCTATTGATTATTATGCAAGTCAATGGGCATTCTAATGCTAGTTCACATTTTCAACTTTTCCAAAAATAGTCATCCAGATTGACTTCAAACTTGGTGGCAATGCACCTTGAGTGGGTCTGTACTAGTGGTACAGAGCAGCAAAAATGTAATCAAGAAGGGCCTGCCACAGAGTGCCATTGTTTGGGGCCAAGTGCACCTGCTTGTCACTGTGTGCTGCTGATCCCAAAAGGCCCCTACGTATTTTCAGCTTCAGAGAGTGGCAGTGCCACCAACTCCCGCAGACTGCCACCAAAAATGTACCATCTGCTGCCAAAAGGTTTTGCTAGTGATTGTTAAGTGAAGAGATTGAGGCAGACAACGTTGCACATTTGGTGTCTCTTTCGCTGCTTTGAGTGACAGGGCCAGTGAAAACCTGCAAAAAAGGTTACTCCATTTTCTTAGATTGTGTGCAGGAGCAGGGAACCACAAACTGTATGTAATTGACTAGCCAATATAACTTCATAGCAATACATTACAAACAAACAAAAACTCATGTGCATGCAGTACATCCACATGCAAAACAAAAGCAAAAAGAGGCAGCCTTGTGTAGCAAAAGGTGTGTTCATTTAAAACTTGCATGAAGTGAATTGTTTTAATTTGGAAAATTAAAATTGTTTCCTGGGCCTTAAGTTCAAATTGATAGTAGCAATAACATGTGGATTGGATTGGAAAATTCAGATTTAGTTGGAAGCTACAAGAATTTAATATGGAAGGTGGAAATGCCTTGAACAGTATGAAAACTTGGGTAAGAATTTGAAAATGTATTAAAGAAATTGTACACATAAGGTTCTTCTGTGTATTGGATTTTTTTGGCAAATTATGAAAAATAGTGTTAATATATTGAAAACAGATTTTGAACTTGAGAGTCACTGTCTGAAAATTTCCCAACTATCATAGATGTATCATAGGAATAATATGGTAAGTGATTTATAATCCATTATGCTACACAATGTTGATATGTGGGGGATCTGGCTGCTTTGTCAGTCCTGAGGGTTGAAAGGGTTAAATGGAGACCACAAAAGGCTGTGGCAGTCAGATGTTCAGGTGAAAGGTCCATGAAGGTAACTTACACTGTGCAGTGACTGATAAAATCATTACTCTAAAATGCTATCAGTATAGACAAGAATATCAGGACAACATGTATTGTACTAAAGAAGAGGCATTGGTTAATTCCACATGCACAGCAACATAATCAAACCAGTTCATAATTACCCATATACTGACAAACTTACCAACAGGTGGCACTGCAGATGCAACATACTGTCAAGCATCCAGCCACAGTGATGTTCACTTCTGAGATTACACATGAAAATAAAGGCATGCCTTACTTGAGTTGCACAAAACATACTTATGCTTGGCCAGAGAAGTCGATACACATTTACTTGTGTTGTTTTACTTTGAGTATGTTTGCATGCTATAGTACAATTAGTTTTGAATGATGATCTGTGAGGATCTTAACACAAAAGACACTTGGTGAGGCCCCTGGTTGCTGGCCACCTATTTATGGTTTTATTGCATGTTTTGTAAAGATACAGCTATTCCTTGTGTCTGTATTTGATCTTAGTGTGGTACTTTCATGTATTATGGCCAGTGTATAGCTCTGTATAATTGTGTGAGGAAATCACAAGGCAAGATTAAGCACCTGCGTTGTCTGAAATTGTATTGGCTGATTTTGTTATGACTGGTAAAATGTAAAAGCAAGCTGACTTGTCACATAAGCACTTCCATAACCTAAAGGACCAAATTCATAAGGAAAATATAAAATACCTGAGCCCATATTACTGCAAGTTGTTATGATTTGTCAAATTAAATTGATATAAAACAAAAGTTAAAAGGATATGCAAAATGATGCTAAAGTAACATAAAATTTTATCAGAGGTTATTGACATATTTCAAATGTGGGTGCTTCAAGCAGTGTGAGCTGGCTTTGTGCCATACCGAATATTGTCATCAAAATTCAGGTATCTTGAACATGTTACACACAGAAATATCAAAAGGCATCAGCACATTTGTGGCTTTCATAAAGGTCCATGCCTCATTACAACAGAGATGGAAACAGGATGTCCTGTTAATTTGAAATAAATGATTCTACCCTGCTTTGTGGCTACTTCTGTTTACATGTACATTGTAACTTCATTGGTTCAAGGCTCTTGATAACTTGTCTGCTTGGAAAGGTTTTCTGCAGTTATGGTGATATTTGGAGTTATGAGTTTGTTGGGGGGTTGGGGGGGGGTTAGTTCCAGTTAGTTACTATACATGTAGGAGATATGAGTTATGTTCCATTCTGAAGGATTACATGTCAGCAACATTTTGTGGCAAATCAACCTGACACCCCCCCCCCCCAAAAAAAAAAAAAAAAATTAATTAAAAACTAGGTAAAAAATTTCTTTACAAAGAAATTTTGAGATGAAATATGTTACACTGTATGAATTTCAGTGATAATAATGTGATCATTCTGGCGTATCATGCTGGAAAAGATAAACATTTCTTTGCAAGGCGTTGAGTTTTATCAAGTTTCTTTAGTTAATTTTTGCCGTGACTAATATATGAGCATTAGATATATATTTCCAGTAAACCACATGTAACTGGGAAAGCAGTATTGGGAAAAGGGTAAGGTTATGAAAGCATGCCCATTAGGAACTTTCCATTGAAGTATAGCCTTGATACTCATGCTAGGATTTTCTTTAGTGGGCTCAGTTTTAAGTAAAACTGTTAGTCATCTCTTCAATGATTATGGGATTTTTAAAATTAGTCAACTGTGTGTAAGATGTACTTGCAGATGTAAAGTTATCTTCTTTTTTTTGGGGGGGGGGGTTGTTTTTAATGATGAAAATGTTTGGAAGTTATAAAGGAGATTTGGGTTAAAAATTAAGATGGAAAACATCATTACTCGTGTTCTAAAGTGGAATTTTGCGGTTATAGTGCTTGAAACATGCAGTGTGCATGACATTTTCCTATAATCTCCGTGCAAGGACAACTGCATCTGGCAGTAGGATGTGGTACTTCATATCATGTGGTACTGGTGGTGATGTGCAACATTCACAGTATCTCTTGACACAAGCAGCACCAATTGTACATGGAATTTTTGCACTGCAGTCTGTCACCTAGTTGTTTGAAATGAGCTTCTTGTGATAAAAAATTTTTTGTCTGTTACTAGCCCTTAATTTTAAGATGAAGGTTACATATGCATAAAGTAAAGTAAAAGGGTAAATTATTAGGCCCATGCAGTAATCCATAAAAGTGCAGGAATATTCTCTGATCAATGTCATTGAAGAAATAAAACATTTTAATTCATGATACCACTACAGTTGGACCTGGCCTAAGGGACCACTCATGGGAGCTGGTGAAAATGGTCCCTTATGACAGGCGTCCATTAGGACAGGTATGCCATAGTGTGTCTGTAGTGACCAGTGAACCTGTATGGTATCAGCAAAGGCACACTGGGAGAATGAAGTAAAATATGACACCAAGCATGTCACATGTTTCAAAATTCAAGGAAACCAGGCCAGGTCCGATCCCCCATGCATGTATACTAAAAGATGACGTGGTTTTCTCCCTCCCCCATTTTCTTGTACATATTGCAAAGCTCTACAAACTTGTTCCATATTCAGGTAATCATGATCTTTGATATGGGTATAGCCATGGTGTCTTTGTATACTACATATTCTGATCAGTGTGATGGGCAGCAGATATAAAGTTACCTGGTCCATGCAGTCACTTTTGTAATGACTATAGGTACTAAATTACTGCGCCTTGTGATGTGCAATACCTGCCCTTTGTGGACTTTGTCTTGAAATGAGAGGGATTCAGACAAGCCTGGTCCTTTTCCCAACTTAGGAAGACTAACAATATACATGCTTATTTTTACAAAAGAGTACGTAAATTTTAAGTATGTTAAAATCAATCAACCTTCTTTACCAAATTGCTAACACATATAATACATGTTTTGGGTATACATATGATTTGTATGTACATGTATTTGCTTGCAGAGCCTCCATCAGTGGATGAACTGGCAACCCAGATGACAAAGACTTTGGACCAGTTGACAGCGCCACCTAGCTCAGCCATTCTGTTAACTCCACCGAGACACACTAACAGTCCCAGGACACAAGGTCAGGGTTAAAGTCTCTCTCTCTCTCTCTCTCTCTCTCTCTCTCTCTCTCTCTCTCTCTCTCTCTCTCTCTCTCTCTCTCTCTCTCTCTCTCTCTCTCTCTCTCTCTCTCTCTCTCTCTCTCTCTCTCTCTCTCTCTCTCTCTCTCTCTCTCTCTCTCTCTCTCTCTCTCTCTCTCTCTCTCTCTCTCTCTCTCTCTCTAACTTTATGCAAATTAGTTGTTTTTGTAACGAGGGGTGACAGTTTTGAAAATTATGCAAATTAGGGCCATCAGAAAATTTAAATTTAAATCTTAAATATCTTTTAAAGTATTATAAGTAAAGTTGCCATTCTAATTTCAATTCAGAGGTTTGTGCCATGGGCACATCCAGTGAACCACAAAGAAAAGTTGTGTAGAATTTTCATTAATGCTAATTAGAGGCAATAGAAAATTTAAATATTGAATATCTTCAAACAATTGTAGGTAGAGGTGCCGTTCCAACTTGGGCTCATGGGTTTGTGCTGAAGTCAAATCCAATGAACCACAAACAAAAGTTGTACAATTTTAATATATGCTGATTAGGGGCACTTGTAAAAGTTTAAATGTTGAATATCTTCAAAACTATTATAGTGAAAGGTGCCATTTTAAATGTAATTCATGGGTTTGTGCTGAAGGCACATCCAGCAAACTACTAGCAAAAGTTGCAGCATTGAAAAGTATGCAAGTTTTGAGGCACACCAACAGATTTGCTTGGAAGCAAATCTTCTTTTTTAGTTTATGAGACTGTTGTCTGCTTGCAACATTCCACAATGTGCCATGTGGAACATATGATTTTGGAATAAAGAATGGGGTAATGTTGAGAGGGACCTGCAGAACAGCCTGGGCCAAATTAATTACATGTACATTGAAAACTCATTATAATGACACCATCTGTTCCAGAAATTTTGTTTCAGATAACTAAATATGTCAGATAAATGAGTCAAATAACAAATAAAATAAACCTTTTCCCTTGAAAATTTGTGTCATTTATTGAATATGTTGGATATCTGTGTCGTTATAATGAGGTTTCACTGTAATTGAAAATTCTTTTATTTTTTAAATACTTTCAACATTGTTAAACTTTTTATGAAACTTTTAATGTATAGTGTCAACCCTGATGACGTTACCGCGATATCTCAAAAAGTGTTTACTGCAGGTTTACTAAATTTTTGTCAGAGATGTACCTTATGTTGGGCCATAAAAATTTTTAAAACCAGCTTCCTCTGATTAAATTTAAACTTTTTGTGAAACTTTTAATATATTTATTTGAAAGCCGTCTATGTGGCATCAACCCTGACAACGTTACCGCAATCTCTCATAAAATACTGGTCACAGCTTTACCAAATTTCTGTCAGAGATGTATCTTGTGATGGACCAGAACCCGATTAAAAAGCAGCTTCTGCTATTTATTTTCAAAATTTGTATGAAAGTTTTAATGTTTTTGTTTGAAGGCCGTCTGAGTGGCACCAACCCTGATGACGTTAACGCAGTATCTCAAAAAATACTGACCACAGCTTTACCAAATTTTTGTCAAAGATGCATCTTATGATGGACCAGAACCCTATTATAAAACTAACTTCCTCTTTATATTTATAAACATTTTATGAAAGTTTAAAGTATTTATTTGGAGGCCGTCTGAGTGGTGCACTGGGGGACAATGTTACTTTAATATCTCAACAATGATCCAACCCAGATTCACCAATTTTTTTGGAGATGCACATTATAGTGGACCACATTTCTATGGAAACCCAGCTTCCTCTCATTATTTTTAAGCTTGTTATGAAAATTTTGAAGTCTATATTTGATGGTCGTATGAGTGACACACAGTACATTGGTCTCTGTCACAAGGTCCTGCCCCAAGAACACATCCAAAAGTGCTCTTTCATTTCATAGACAACAATATGGAAATTTTATGTAAAATATTCTACTGTGAAGTCTCGCAAAAAAAATGCAGAATTGAGGAGAAAAAGATTGTGGGCGCCGAGGGTAATCCATTCTCTGAACGCTTTTTTTTTTCCTTTTGTGAATCAGCTATTTTATGCTTTTATCAGGTCACTTAATCAAAGTTTCTGTGAATGATTAAATTTGTGATTTTAGATGATTTCAAATATGCTTATATGTTGTTGTAATCTAACACATTTCACATGCATTCAAGTGATTGCATGTTTATACTTGACGCCATTACATTTTAAATCCATGTCTCTCTCTCTTTTTCAGGTGGTAAATTTGCATCAAGGAGAAATGTTCAGCAAACCACTCAGTTGTTTCCTCAACCATCTTTGGGAGATACTACAGATGTACCCAGTGTTACAGCTCAGGTGAGGCAGTGGGTGCCACTGTCCCAGGTATCCATGCAGAATTCATTGCCTACCATTGTAGACCCACAGAGAACTACCATTGTAGACCCACAGAGAACAGTCACTAACAGTAACACTATACAGACTAATGTCTTCATTCCACAATTCAAAAGGGAAGATTTTCAAACAAATCAGGATGTGATCACACAAGATGAGAGGTCAGACCAGACTCAGGCCATACCTGGATATACACAACAGTCCACACAAGCAGCCGTTCCCCACCTGCATCCTCCCAGCCAGCTCCCATCCCAGCTGCTGGGAAATGGCCAAGCAAGTTTGCCCATGCCACAGCCAAAGCCACAGACAGCTGTGGCACCCAGGGATACAGAGTTACAACGTCAAATAGCAGAACTTAACAGACAACATGAAGAGGCACAAAACAAACTACAAAGTCTGTTACAGCGCCAGAGACAGCAAACTGCACCACAGGTGAGTGGTCTTTTGCAGTTTGTGTGCTCAGCTTTATAGGAAGAGAACTGGTTATCACGCTGACAGCATCCTGATGCAAGGAACATATCCCCATGGTTTGGAATTGTAGACTGGCAAACTTAGTGTATGGCATGCCACTAGTATCTGGCAGGCAGGACCTGCATCAAGCAGTTAGTTGCCTGTATTACCCTCAAATTGAGATGCAGTGTAAAATTTTAAAGTCTTATATTTGACAGAAAGTCTTGGATGGGGGGTCACTAGGTTTAAAGTAGCAATTATTTAAGGGGGGAGGTTGAACTTCATAAACTACATATGTACGTATGATTGAGCAAAGAAAGAGAAAAATATTTGGCTAAGATGGATCCAGATTGAGTTAAAATGTCACAAGGAATAAAAATTACTAACATTGTACACTGCAGAAATTTGGCCCAGTGATGAACCACATTAAAGATTATCCATACTGACCACAGGTGCCTATATTATAATATTGAAATATCACTTTATGGTTTTGAGAAAACACATAACTGTGATGTTTGATATATTGTACAGTATATCATGTGTGCAGAAAAATTAAATGGATTGTAGAAAAAGAAAAGGTAAAAGAAGCTGTATCCTTGAGCCATGTGGTAGAATGTCAGTAATACCTCTATGATACAATACTAGATTAATTTGACTTCTTGTTGTAGTAGGAATGCTCTTAAGTGAATAGACACATGATACAGATGAAATATTTGTGGAGTAATTCTGGGGAATTTGATTAAATTATGGTTGTTGTAACCAGATAAAAACAGGTTCAGCAGTTCTCTCTGTCTGTCACAATAGGGAGGTGACGATCAGGATCGATGGATGCAGGGGGTCTGCACAGAGTTGTAATCGTACGCTTGATCATGTTGATAATTACAAACCCAACTGATTGGCATGCAGTTAGCGCGGAGAGTGTCTTGTATTTTAAATCCACATATATATATTGATGTGTAATGTTAGTTTAATTTTATACGCTTTGTTGGTTGTGTGGCTTTTGAAGGTAGATCCCTCCCTGATGTTTGAATAGGTCAGACAGTTTTGTTAGCAGTGAAAAGACCCCTGGGTGGGTAGTGTTGCTTTGTTTAGATCATACCAGAATATTTCATAAATTAGGGCCGCTTGAGTGTGTCTGGCATACAGGTGTGTTGTATATAATCAAAGTATACTGATGGTTCCTTAACATATTCCAATTGTGTGTTATGATATTTTTGTTAATCATTTTTTTTTTCTGGTGGGTCATTGTGTGATAAAATTCAGCATTTGCATACAAGGTTTTTCAACTGACCATTTAATCAATCCTCTCTTTGATGCCTGCTTTTCTTATGGCATTAATAAGAGGTTGTTCAACATATTCCCCTTTGTAAAAAAGCATTTCTTAGGGATAAGCTTTGATTAGTAAAGTCCTGGTCCCTTATATATAGATGTCTTATTCGTAGAAATTGGATGTAAGGATCGTATTTTCACAAGATTTGGTAAGACTGTGTGTCCATAGGTTCATGGTATGTTTTGGTGTGAATAGCGCATCCCTCTTTGACCAGTAAAACATCAAAAAATGTGTCTTGTGATTTGAATGTTCCACAGTGAATTTTATGGTGGGGTGTGTATTTTTGATGTAGTCAATAAAGTCTGGAAGTTTATCTGTATTATGTGGCCAAAGCATCCAGATATCATTGATAAACCTATACCAGACTTCAGGCTTGAATTCAGTGTCTTTGGCTCTGCTGACCCAAGGTCGCAGAGCTTATGCAACCGCTCATGTCTGTCCGTCAGTAAATTTTTGCTCATTAGCACCATACTGTCAACAGCTTTCAAGTTAACCCACTATAACTTTCAGGACTTATAAGGTGTATGAGGCAAAACATGTTCTTTGTTAGAATGAAGTGCAAAAACTGTAAAAGAAGCCATGTATGTGGGGTTTTTTCTGTTCTGCTGTTAATTAAGCCTCTACATACCATGACACCCTCTCTGGGCTGTATGTACAGAGGGAACAAACACCTAGGGTAACCATGATGCTCATGTCAAGTTTTTTTTTTTTTTTTTTGCTTTGTTGTAAAGGTCCGCCCCATGGGGGGACCCTTTATGTTTTCGGCTTGTCTGTCCAAATGTGCACATTCTTGTTACCCCGATATCTACAGAATACCTCCATGTATTTTGCTCAAATTTGGCAATATGCTCATCTTACCTAGCAAGATGAACTGATTAGATTTTGGTGTCACCATGACCTAATTTGAGCAAATGGCAGCCTAATTACCTGCTCGTAATGAAAATATCCAGAATGTTCCAATGTAGTTTGCTCAAATTTAGCAGTACATGTATGCTTATCTAGCATGCCAAGATGAACTGATTAGATTTTGGTGTCACTATGACTTAATTTGAGCAAATGTCAGCATTTTTTCCAGGCGGACCCTTCAGTCAACGCTTTGCATTGAAGGTATGTCTAGTTTCCATATTAAGTTGACTGAGTTGGTTTAGAAAATCTGTTGTATTTCTGAGGTAAGATGCTGTTTCTTGGGCCAGATGTTTAATAAACAAATTGACACATTTGGAAATTTAATATCTTGGACGTCTGTGGCTGAGATGATAGGTCTTCCTGGTACTGACACTTTGTGGATCTTGGGTAAAAATGAATGAAGGGGTGTGTGGAAATTCCTGATCAATGTCACTTTGGTTTTCTTGCTAATGTGCCCTTTCATGAATATGTTTTCAATAAATTTATTTATTTCTGTACAAAACCTTTTAGTGGCGTAATGGTCCATAGGCTGATAATAGTCATGGCTTCTTTTATTTTGTCATTTTTTACTTTGTTTAACTGTCACACCTCCTTTGTCTGCAGGTTTGATAAGTATGTTAGATCCGTTGCTAGATTGTGTAGGGCGTCCCGTTCTATGCAGCTAATGTCAGGGGTACATGGGTGTTGGTGATATCTGCTTCCAGATCAATATACGTACATATCTAATATCCTATTTTGACCTGGTGTGTCCAGCTGGTGAATTTTTTTAGGGGTTCATTACAGAGTTCTGCCTGTGGATAGTCAATATTATTTTTATGCCCCCCTTCGAAGAAGGTGGGGCGTATAGCTTTGCACATGTCGGTCGGTCAGTCTGTCGGTCGGTCGGTAGACTGTGGTTTCCACACGATAACTCAAGAAGTTTTTGAGCTAGGACTTTGATACTATACAGGTGTATCATTCTAGTCAAAAGCTAGGCAAAGTTCGAAGATGGGTGACCTTGACCTAATTTCCGACGTCACATCGGTACCTTAGTTAGCTTTGGTTTGCGCACAATAACTGAAGAGGTTTTTTAAGCTAGGACTTTTATATTGCACACGATTATAGTCCATATTTGGGGCTAGGCGAAGTTTGAAGATGGATGACCTTGACCTCATTTTAAAGGTCACAGAGCCACTTTACTGAATCTGGTTTCATGCTTTTTGCATGATAACTTATACCTTGGAGCTAGGACTTGTATATTGCACAGCTTTATGGCTCTCTGTAAGGGCTAGGTTGAGTTTGAAGATGGGCGACCTTGACCCAGTTTTCAGGGTCACAGAGAGATTGTAGAATTCCTGTGGTTTCTGCACAATAACTCAAGAAGTTTTTAAGTTAGGATTGGGATACTTTACAGGTCTATAGTTCTTGCTAAGGGCCAGAAGAAGTTTAAAGTTTGATGACCTTGATTTAATTTCCAAGGTCACATTGGTACCTGAGTTAACTTTGGTTTCCACATGATAACTGAAGAGGTTTTTAAGCTAGGATTTTTATATTGCAAGTTGGATAATTGCCCATATTTGGGGCTAGGTCAAGTTTGAAGATGGGTGACCTTGACCTAATTTCAAAGGTCACAGAGCCACTCGGTTGAATACTGTTTCTGCATGATAACTTGCATTTTAAAGGTAGCACTTTTATATTGCACAGCTTTGTGGTTACCTATAAGGGCTAGTTTGAGTTTGTAGATGGGTGACTTTGACCCAGTTTTGAGGGTCACACACAGACAGTAGACTTCCTGTGGTTTTTGCACAATGACTGAAGAAGTTTTTGAGCAAGGACTTGGATACTTCATCGCTATATAGTCCTTGTTAAGGGCTAAAAGAAATGTAAAGTTTAGTGACCTTGATCTAAATTCCAAGGTCACATATTCACCTGACTTAACTTTGGTTTCTGCATGATAACTGAAGAGGTTTTGAAGCTAGGACTTTTCTATTGTACAAGATTATAGTCCATATTCGGGGCTAGTCGAAGATGGGTGACCTTGACCAAATTCCAAACGTCAGAGAGCCACTTTACTTAGTATGGTTTCATGATTTCCGCATGATAACTTGTACTTTAGAGCTATGACTTTTATATTGCACAGCTTTATGGTTCTCTATAAAGACTAGGTTGAGAATGAAGATGGGTGACCTTGATATGAACAGTTTTCTGACATTGATGTATGATCAACCTTCACTAATTTTGTAAGGTCACGAGTGCCCCATCTACCACTATCAATAGGGTAGTGAGGGCAAGGGTAATGAGGGCAGGGGGCATCTATGTTTTACAAACATATCTTGTTGTAGAAGTAGGGTAAAGGTTTGATTTGTCTGCCAGATCTTTAACAGTCACTTCTCAGTGAAATGTTGTCTATTTGATGTGGTGTGGGATAGAAACTGAACCCACTAATGAACTCTGGGTGTTCTCTTTCTGTGAGTCTGGATTCTGATCAGTTGGGTTTGTAATTTTTCAAGTGAATCAGTAAATTATATGAAAAGGTTAATCCATAGTGCCGTTGGCCTGCTGTATGTATCTTAGACACATTGTGTGAATGTTTAATCCTCCTGTCTACTAAATATGTGATGACTGCAATAATCAACTGTGTTGGATTGAGCCTATTGAAGTTTTACAGGTTCTTGTGTCAGAATTTTAGCCCATGCCCCATCCTTGTTCAACTATACTGGAAAGTCTTTGTACAGCCTTACTAAAATATCCATTTAACACACAATGTTTATGGAGCAAAATACTTGCACACAGTGGCTAGCATAATTGAGCTAGTTGATAAATGTGGGCTCTGAAGCCAAGTAATCACTCCTCAGAAGTCTTTCAAGAGAGGAGTGCTCTGTGTTGTGTGTGTACTTGCTTTGTACTATTTAAACTTGTCAAGTTAAGCGTGGTACCCACATTTCATAAATGTTGTTTATGTTCTTTTTTTTGTTTGTTTGTTTTTGTTTTTGTTTTTTTGTTTTTTGTTTGTTTTTTTGTTTTTTTGTTTTTTTTTGTGACAGTAAAACAAACCATATCAGGGTTCTGTCACACTTGGCAAGAGCTCCTCATCACATTTATTTTTTGTGGGAAGCAGAGCATGTGTGATCCAGGTCCCACCCAGGGCTTGATGTGATATTTTAAGGTTTTTCAGTGCTTGTCCAGCCACCAATTTTGCTTCAATTTAGGACAAATTATGGGTTGAATCTCCATAGTGTTCAGCATTTGTACTTGTCCTGACAAAAAATTACCTGATTGAGACAGTAGGGCTTGAAACATTGCCACTATACTAGATGTACAGTTTGACACCTCACCTGGATGGGTTATTATGTGCAGATCTTGTGACATCACTGCTGGTCTCACCCCTGCAGCCAAGTGTAGATCTATGTTAGGGTATAAGGCCATCCAGGGATGTGTGGGCATTAATGAAACATTCATTAGCCACAATGATTATGGCAGAATTTCTAAACAGTCACAGTGTGCTGTATATCAAACAGCTTTTTTCTGTTTCTGTGCAAAATGATATATGGTATTGTCTGCTGAAGGTCGTGTACTTGTGTGGGAGGTCAAGATCTTTCAGTCTGTTTATTCCATTTGTGGTATTTGTTTTTAATGTCTCTGTTCCTGGGATGGTGGGTTATTATATTTTCCACTCTCTCTGTACCCATGTATGATTTGTATGTAAGGAGCACTGAAACTAGTTTTGAACCATGCAACCTTACACAGGGACAGAATTTTCCTTGCATTTAAAATGTATTTATTTTCCATATATGTAAAAATTTGTTCACACTTTACTTCTACAATATATTTAATAAAGGTTATACCTCTCTTTTTCTGTGCCAGATCTTGAATGGAAGCCTAATTGCATGCACAAGTCCTGTTGTAAAACTATTCAAAGTTCTGCTCAAATGGAAATAATCAATCAAAAACTGGTTTGATGGATGTGAAACTTTATCCTTTCCCAGGTTGATACATTATTTAGTTGACAAGTGAACAGGGTTTGTCATCATGCTGGTCTGCACAACAACTAAAACTGCTGGCCCTGGAGTATTATCAGTGTACACCAAAGAATGTCACTAAGGATGGTGGCAATCCAGCTGTAACGCGTTAAGGACAAGCGTCTGGTTCAGTGCTAGTTTGTGGGTGCTTGTAAAGATTCTATCACAAAACAATCAATGTGCATAAAAACTGCCAGAAACTATACATTTTTGGAAAGCTAACAAACTACTGATCCCTTTTCTCCCACTCTCCTGTGTGTTCGTTGTCCTATGTTTATACAGCGATTGTACCAAATGCTGTCCTCTTTTTAAAAAAAACTTGAAGAAACTTGGTTTAAACTTTTTTGTTTTCTGATGTAAAGACATTGGATTTGTTGCAAACTGTTTCTAACAATGAAAAAAAAGTGTACATCTCATTTTGTTGTATTTGTGTCTTTTTGTCCAGAACCACTTCCTAGTAGTCATTAACCTATTCCTCAGTCCGAACTCTTTACTCTCCATAAACTAACCTGTCACTGTCTGACTATATATACATGGAAGTACTATTGTCCTTATTGCACACTCTCCTCTGTAGAATTTTGACATAGGCTGTATTAGCCCAAATAAATTAAAGCGTCTGCAGCGGGTAACTACTCAGAACATGTTTCGAAGCCTGTACCGATACAGATTTGTTGTGTGGTTTATGTTTTGTTACTGTGCTACTCACATTTGGTGTTGCATTGATGACACTCACTCAATACATCAAAGGGACCGGACCTTGGCTCATTCTCTTGACAAAAGTAAACTTGTTATTGAAAATCTGAGACATACTTTCCCAGTTTACACTGTTACAAACAGTTTGCCACAAATTTAATGTCTTGACATCAGAAAACAAAAAAGTTGAACCAAGTTTCTCCATGGTTCTTTGAAAAAGAGGATGGCACTAGGTGCGATTGCTGTATAAACATAGGACAATAAACACACAGGACAATGGGTAAAAAAGAATCAGCAGTTTCTTAGGTTTCCAAAAATGAATAGTTTGTGGCAGTTTTTGTGTATCTTGATTGTTTTGTGATAGAATCTTTACAAGTACCCTCAAAATAGCCCTGAACCAGATGCTCATCCTTAAACAACCAACCCACCAATAGTAATGAGGATTACTGACAGATGAATTTACTTGTTGCATTTTTTGTGTTGCTTGAAAGACTTTTAAGGCATGTTTGTGTGCAATTTCACATGTATTCTAACTTTTCTGAACTTACTACAGTATATTGTTAATTTTTTTGTTCCATGTACACGGACAGTTGCATGGAAGCATACTTTCTCTGGTTCCCAGATTTACAAAAATTTGAATTGAAAATATATCTCATCTGATGCCACTAAAAGTAGCAAATAGAATGAAATACTTGAGAAGCTAAGTCGAGCTCTTGGGAAAATATATCTTGTTAACATTGTGTTAGAGCCTCTATGTGTTGCATATTGTAACATTACTTGGGCGTTGTCTGCATAGTACATATTTAGCAGAAGCCAATTGCTCATATACAGTGGTACCTGACTACCTGTTGTATGTAACCACTGCCGTGAGCAGCCACATTGCTTTTTGTGGCCACTGGGCTTGGACATAGGAGTCAGTTTCTTTGTTAATTTACCTGCAGTGACAGGTCACCTGCAGTATGTGGCCACTTTTTCTTGGCTGAAGGGGTGGCCACATACACCTGTACCACTGTAATTACTTTATCTACTTACAATTCACATACAGATAGCTTTTTCAGTCTTAAATTTGTAAAATTAATTAATTCAAACAGGGATTATTTATGTACAAAGTTTTTCATATGAAGATACCAAATTATGTTTGTGGTATTTTGAAATGAAGAGCCTGGTGTATGACCATGACAACAGATACCATCAACATTTGTATATTTGCAGATATAATACAAATTTAGGATTTTCAGCTCACCTGACAAGTCAGCTGAGCTTATGTTATGCATAGGTATCTGCCATCTGTCCGTCCCTCATCCACAATAAACATTTTTGAATTCTCCAAACCATTGGCCAGATTCACTTAAAACTTGGTAGGAATGTACCTTGGGTGAGTCTCTTTATATATAATAACTTAACTTGTTCAAGAGATGGCACTCTGATTTTTTCAATTTTGTTGTTTTTATGAATTTTTGGGTGGTAAAGCTATTCAGCTTCTTCTTCAAAACAATTTCTTGGATTATGCTGAAACTTGGTGAAAATGTAGCTTGTGGAAGGGGTAAACAAAGGTTTTCAATAGATGTTGACATTGTGAATTCCTTATTTTTTACAAATTTTTCAATTCGGACGTGTGGGTCAATAAATGCAGTCCTATTGATTAGTATGGAAGTCAATGGGGATTACAGGGAAATTCACATTTTTTACTTTTTTTTCAAAATGTTCAACCAAATTCACTTAAAAGTTGACGTGAATATATCTTGAAGGTCTCTGCCAAGTTTGTTTAAACGGTCACACTCCAGTAATTTTTGTTGTTGTTGTTCATTTTTTGGCAAAATCTTTAAAATCTTCTCCGAAACTGCCAAGCCAATTGCATAGGGACACTTCTGGAGACCCCCAGACCTTAATTTGTTCAAGAGGTGGCATAGTGATTTTCTATTTTTAACTCAGCTGATAAGTCAGCTGAGCCTTTAGGATGGTAGGTCATCTGTCGTATGTTGTACATCCATCCACAATTCACGTTTTTGACTTCTTCTCAAAAACAGTCTGACAGATTCACTTCAAACTTGGTTGCAATGTATCTTGGGTGGGTCTTTACCAAGTTTGTTCAATTGATCACAGACCAGTGATTTTTTGGATTTTTTATGATTTTTTTTTTTCTGTCCTTTTCAGGGCAAATTTTAAAGATCTTCTGTGAAACCTCTCACCCAATTGCTTTGATATCACACAGTCCTGAACACTCCTGGGAACTACTAGTTCTGAATTTGTTCACCAGGTGGCATTGCTATTTTTTTTTTTTTTTTTTTTTTTTTTTTTTTTTTTTTAATAATGATTTTTTGTGTTATTGCTATTTTTGACCTCTTCTCCAGAACCCTCACTCAGATTAAGCTGAAACTTGGTGGATATGTTCCTTGTGGAAGGGTCAAATAAAAAATTTCACTAAGTGGGAATACTGCAGATTCCTGATTTTTAATGAGTTTTTTCAATACGGGTACTTGTAGGTAAATGCACCTTTCCTATTGAATACTATGTAAGTCAATGGGCATTGTAATGCTAATTCCCATTTTTGACTTCTCTGAAACCGTCATCCAGATTGATTTCAAACTTGGTGGCAATGTACCTTGGATGGGTCTTCATCAATTGTGTTCAATTGGTGACACTCTAGTGATTTTTTTTTTTTTTTTTTTTTTTGAGCAAATCTTGAAAAATTTTCACAGAAACTGCTCACCTGATTGCTTTGATATCACACTGGAACACTCCTTGGGACTCCTAGTTTTTAATTTGTTCACCAGCTGGGGCTGCTTTTGTTTTGAACTTTTTTTATGATTTTTTGTGTGTTATTGGTATTTTCGATTTCTTCTGCAGAGTGACGCTCAGATTAAGCTGAAACTTGGTGGATATGTTCCTTGTGGAAGGGTCAAATACAGTTTTTCACTAGGTGGCACTGCTGTGGATTCCTGATTTTTAACGATTTTTTCAATTCAGGTACTTATCGGCAAATGCACCTTTCCTGTTGATTACTATGTAATTAAATCAATGGACATTCTAATGCTAATTCACATTTTTGACTTCTCCAAAACCATCAGTCAGATTGACTTTTAACTTGGTGGTAATGTACCTTTTGTGGGTCTCTACCAGATTTGTTCAAATGGTCATGCTCCATTGATTCTTTAAATTTTTTGTTCTTTTTTGGGCAAATCTTAAAAAATTGCAAGGGCATTTGTACATATAATCTTAGCACAGGGTGGTCACAGTCCTCTTGTTTATGATTTTATGTGTGTTATGGCTGTTTTTGACTTCGCCAAAACTGTCTCTCATATTGTTCCGAAACTTGATGGAAATGTAGATTGTGGAAGGGGTAAACAACCTTATCCACCAGATGGTGATATGATGGATTTGTGATTATTAATGAATTCTTTAATTCGGATATGTATTGGTTAATGCATGCATTCCTGTTGATTACTGTGGAATTCAGTGGAGATTGCAATGGAAATTCACATTTTTAACTTCTCCAAAACTGTCAGCCAGGTTCATTTCAAACTTGGTAAGAATGTACCTTGTGTGATTCTCTACCAAATTTGTTGAATGGTCATGCTCCAGTGATTTTTAGATTTGGGGATTTTTTTTTTAAATATATTTTCTGACCAAGTCTAAAAAATCTCTGAAACTGCTCAGTCAATTGCTTTGAAATTAGAGGGACACCTGGAGACCCTCAGACCTGGATTTTTTCAACAGGTGGCACTGCAATCCCCGCCCTTCTTTTTACAAATTTTTTGGGTTTTTTTTCACTCTTCTCTTTTCAAAACTGTGACTTAAATTGTTCTGGCACTTGGTGAAATGTAGCTTGCAGGGTGATTAAACAAATTTATTTACTTGGTGGTGATACTCTTTCTGGATTTTTGATTTCTAATGAATTTTTTAATTCTGGTACCTTTTGTTAATGCTTGCGTTCTTATTGATAACTGTATAAGTCAATGGGGATTGTTCCAAACTCATTTCCAATCAAGGTGGGCTTACTTCACTTTGCTCTGTTCATCATAGATCAGCTGAGCATGCTCATCAGAGCCCTCATGTTTTTTCGTCAGATGTCATGGCCCCAAAATACTGAATGAAGTATCATTTACTTTTTGTACTCTGTCATCAACAGCCCTAATCAAATATAAATTTGAACGATGATCAACACAGTTGTTTTCATTTTCTTTATTATCCAAGTTTTATTTTTTTGTGATTTACAATAAACTTATTTTCCTACAACTTGTATCTGTTCCTTTAAAAATAATTAAAAACTGCAACTTAATATTCTCTGCAGCTTGTGACATATGAGCCATGCAAAGGTTTCCTTTTCAATACAGTAGTCCCTCCTTTGAGAGACCGCCCCTAGTACCACCCAAAAGGTAGTCACATAAATCAGGTGGTCCCTCAAAGGAGGTATAAATAACTTGAAAAGTACTACAGAAAGACCTGACAACTGTGGTCTCTCAAAGGAGGTGGTCTTCCAAGGGAGTGGTCTTTCAAAGGTGGGACTACTGTGCATAAAAATATTAAACTCGTTCAAACCCCCCCCCCATTAATACTTATGCATTTTTGTGATGTTGTATGCGTGTACTTATCTTCTTGTAACAGAGAGTTAAAGTTGCCTGAAAATGTACTGTTGAGGGAGGTTTAAGTCAAATCATTCCAGTTGTTCCTGTTTCAGTATTTTAGACTTAAAGCTGTCCATGGATCTGCATTTGTAATATTTCTGTAAGAGTGGCAAATTTTGCACATTTACATAAAAATGGAGTCCCTGCTCATGAAGCAAAAACTAAACTGACTTATTCATGGAAATTGTGTCATTATCACAGGGTTGCCAACATTTGTGGAAAAATAACTGAGTCTTTGCAAGGGAGCAAAGTGACTGAGTCAAGCCTACAAAGCAGGCAAGGGATTGTTGGGTAACCTCACTGTGGTTGAAAAGTTTTTGAAAATTGGACCTTAAATGATGCAATCTTGTGCAATGTGAAAATAATAACTTTACATTGGAAATGCAACACTCCAAACTTTTTCTGGAGACCTACTTTGAAATAACATAGATTTGGGACTTTTTTGAAAAGTAATGCTGTATAATGTAGATGCATTGGAAAAGATGTAAATCTCAGACGAGCTTTGTAACATTGAAAACACTGTAATCACTGATCGATGTCATCATGTGATAGTTCAACATTGAAAATCACTTAATTCTAAATCAATTTTTTAATTTATCTGTTTGTTTGTTTGTTGTTTTTCTTTTATTACTAATTCATACATTCTTTCTTTCATGGTATCCTATTTTATGATTTTGACTTATGTGTTGCTGTCAAGCCTGTAAGTGTGGTTTGACCAGTATAAAAATAAGAGTGTAGATTCTCCTGACACTGTTGGACTAAGAAATTACTTCATCAAGGCTTTTTATTGACTTAATATCATAGTTCTTGATCCGTTTGAGTTTCAGCTTTGATATGTTGCAAGATTATCAATCTCATTTAGATTGGAACGGGATCTTCTCTCAGCTACTTGTCAAATGGTACTTTTGAATACACAAATGGTGATAGGGCAAGAAAGAGTTAAAGACAGATGGAGTCTTTGTAACCACAACTGTCTAAGGTCATACCCCATGGGATGTCTGTTTTCCCCTCTCCATCTGTCTGTGTACTTGCAGTTTGCTAGGTAAATGTTGATCATACCTGTGATGGACTTGTTTACCGAGTATTGACCTGGGAGCATGACATGTATGTCAAGGCACACATGTATGTAATATCCCCACAATTGACATAATTTTGAGTGAACGCTGTAGTCATTCAACCATACAAACAATAAGTTTGTTATGGCGTGCTTTTAACGGTAACAGCAGTGTGGGTGCATGACGGCCCAATCAGTGGCCTGTTATATTGGTGATTTAAATACATTTGCATGTTGATGCGTTGCGTGCCTGCAGCAATGTTCAGGTTTCAGTCATTAACCACCACTTGCTATCTACTCAGATAGAATTGTTGATTTGTTCTGCATCCAGGTATAACCTTTGTTATGAGTTTGGTGGTGACTCATGGCAATTTTGGCAAAAAATGAGGCTTTTGGTATGATCGATGCCAATTTGTGTATGAACAGTTTATTTGCATTCATTCTTCTGCTAGTTTGTTATGAATATAACTTCACAAAGTTCAGGAAGTATTGGTTCTCGGACCATTTAACCCTATGTATCATCTCTAATAGCTGTTGTTTCCTCTAGTTTTCTCTGATTCTCAAAACCCTTTCTGTATAACATTACTTGATATTGTTGACAGTACACTGACAGATCATATGTTCCCATGTAGTCTTGTCTGTCTGCCTTGTCCTCAAGCAATGTAATAAATTAATTAATGCACAGTGAAGTCCGAGTTGACCTGGTACATTTAACTTCACCACACTTTGAAAGTGGTTTCTCCTTGGAGATAGAGAGAAACTTATTGATTTTGGATCAAAAGGTCACAAACAATGGAAATGTTGGTGCTGTCATTTGAATCATCTGATTCCAGGCAGGGGTGGGCATCACCATGCTACATGTAGCTGCGAGTGCTATGACTTCATGGACCTTATGTCTTATCAGCAGAACACTTCTCCATAGTGACTGATCAGTGAGTCTCACAGAAATGGAATGGAATGTGACATTTCATAAATCACACAGGCAGCACTATCAAAGTGTGTTTTGTATCATTATCAGTGCAACTGTGGTAGTATTTTCTGAGATTGAGTGTCACCTGTGGTTATATTGTTCAATTCATGACAGTTTGTGAATAAGGTCACATTGGTCATGGCCTGTGTTGTCAAGCTCCTCATAGCCTAAGAGGCATTCTTTATGTTATCCTGTTAAAAGTGGTCTGGAAGAGTGGAAGTATAAAGGAAATAAATTCCACAAACAGGATGTGCTCTTCCTGACACTGTTGGCCATTGATGCCCTATAGTTGTGCTGTTTTCTACTCCATCACTTATTCACAGCTGATAGTCATAACCCCAGAGAGAACTGTCAAGCCACTGAAATGTATTTTCTGCCAAAACCAGTCCCCAGTTACCAGGAGCTTCAGAGGCCCTCTGCTTTATCTTGTTTCTTGGTTTTGAAGCAGGCTACATGCTATGGACAGAATCAAATTGTTGATGGTTCAGATTTATCAACTCCAGAAAGCAGGGGAACTTGTGACTCTTATATAAATATCAATCTTGTCATCTAGGAAATGAAAAGTATAAGGGTGACGAGTATTGTGTGGGTCAGTTATCCTTTAATTGGTGTTCTACAAAACAGAAAACTGTCATTGTAGTTAAAAATGACTGAGCAACATGCAATATGCTCATTTTCCTGACACCATCCTGGCACTCTTTGCCAATGGTTTTGCCCTCAAATTGCTCTGATCTACCTTAACCATTTGGTTTCCAGAAGCTGCTGATACCTCATATTTGAGCACCCACAGTACAGAATGACGGAGTTGGGAAGGTTAAAATATCAGAAAAGTCAATAGTGAATATACATCAATAGATGTGTACAGAAGTAACAATTTTGTCATCCTGACTAGGGTAGGGGTGGTCGTTGAAGGCAGGTTTCACTCCTCTGGACAAGATAATTGATGTAATTACAAGCTGAACTATGGAATTACATGAGTCATAGAACATCACAGTGCTTGGCCTGTATCTTGTGCCAGTTCTTGTATGTTTTATTAGCTCTGCTGACCATAGGTTGCAGAGCTTATGCGATCATATCTTGTGCCAGTTCTTGTATGTTTTATTAGCTCTGCTGACCATAGGTTGCAGAGCTTATGCGATCACTCATGTCCAGCGAGCTGTCATTCCAGCAGGCTGGCTGGCTGTAAACAATTATCTTGTCAACAGGATAGCATGTGTATCATGTCTGAAAGTACGATATTACATAATATGGGTGACCTACTTTCTGAAGGTCGCTGAGGGAATACATTTTAGGAGATGATATTCTTGTGATGGTCATTCTATCTTTACATGTGAACAAATGTGAATCTTACCATTACAGGAATATTATGCAGAAAAAAGTTTATGATGCATGGAGTCCTGGTGGTGCTACTGGTCGTTTTCAATGGAACTAACACTGTAGCTGTAAAAAACATTTAATTCAGTACTATGATCCTAAATAAAGATGGAGCTTTGAAACTTATACCAACTTATACATTGGGTCAATGGTCAACTTTTGTGAAAATTTGGAGAACTTTGACCTGTATTTTGAAGGTCAAAATACAAATTGAGTGTGTCATTGATAATTAAGAAGTACAAAATATAGGTATAGGTGTGCTAGGGTTTCTAAATTGATACAAAATATACATTGTACATGAGTATTGCTGTTTTATACTCAATATATGGCCTTTAACCGACCTTTTAAAGGTCACTGACGGAATAAAAGTGGAAAAAACCTATGGACATTGTTAGAGTGCTCAATTTGTCATGGAACTGGATGAAATGTGGTGAGAATGTTGGGGAGGCAAAAATGTTGAAGTATGGTGATACTGGTGGTACCACCTGTAAGTCAACGCAAAATATCAGGAAATGTGTTTTGAGACAAGTGTAATTCATTGTCATCAGAAAGAATGAGACTATAATGATTCTAGATGTACATGCATTATAAATGTATACATGTGATTTTTATTATATCACATAATATGGGTGACCTTCATATTCTGTCCTAAGGGCACTGAGGACATAAATTAAGGACTCGCTCATTGTTGCCTTGGCACATGCAACAATATCCATCACAGGAATTGCACAAATAATCTATGATTACATGTGGAGCAAAGTGCCATCTGGTGGATAAATCAGACACTAACATCACATATTTATATGTTCAGAAGTCACTTCAGGACTTACAACTTTGAAATGAAGATGTAGGTGCAATATAGCCGTGTTGCCAGCAGAGCGTAAGGCCCATGGGCTTCTTCTATAATTTAAAAGTGCCTATGGTTTGTTTGGCATTTGTTTTCATATGTCTGTGTCACATAAAATGACAATAATCCCTCTAATGAGAGACCACCTGTAAGGCAAATCCAGAAGTGGCCACACAAAGTAAGTCCGGTGTAAATGGAGGGGATGTTACATGGGAAAGATACCAGCAGGAACCTGTTATATTCAGCCATAAAGCAGATGTTCTTTCAATGAAGGGAAAGTAACATAGGAAAGAAAGCATTAGGGACCTGACAAATGCAGCCATAAAATCTAAGTGGTCTCTCATCAAAGATTTTCTAAGGAGGACTACTGTACTTTCCTGTGTTTGGTGGTCTTTATAAACCTTGGAGGAAGGCACACATGACCATATTGCAAGCTGGTCTAACCATGACCCTTCCTTTTAAGGCTAATTCATAATTAGATGTCCCTCATTTCACCTCAGTGCATACCTGTATATATTAGATAATTTAGGCGATGATATGTGAATTCCCAACTTTTATTGCATTTGTTTGTAATTAAAAATATATAGCCATTGTGTTTGTTAACTAAGCTGCATGACTCCAGGCCCATATCATAGCTGGATATAATGTGGTCAAATACATTTACTTTTTGGCCATCCCTTTTCAAGCAATAAGGTCTAAACAAAATGAAATTGGTATATGTTTTTGTGTCATGAGAGTGATTGGATGGAAAAAGTGCCCAAATAGCTGTCTGAGTTGGTAATACATGGGCATATACATAATTCATCATTTAGAAAAAAAAGGGTAAACAAGGCAAGCTAGGGCCCTGGAGGCAAATGTGCCAGTTTGCAAGACAAAACAAATGAACATAAATAAATGAAAAGTGAAACTTAAATGAAAGACATATTTATATGATTTTTTAAATTGAACATAACCAGTTGTTTTCCAGATTGGTTAGAGTGAACTTGGATATTTTCACCTGAAAATCTCTTATTTTCAACATAGTATTACTATTATGTGACATTTTGGTGAATTGTGTGCTTTAATTCTTTAATTCTCTGTCATGATCATCAAACTAAAGGTTGTTGAGATATTGTTATCCTGTAGAGAATTTGCATGTGTGCCATGGATTTAAACAAACATTTTTACATTAGACAAATATTTTTGTGAAATCTTAAATTTGTACATTTGATTGCATGAAAAGATTTGATACACATGAATGTGCTCTTTGTTTCAAATCAACAAGTGTGACATACCATGCACAGTAACTTGTAAATTCTGTCACCTGGATCTGTTGTGATTTCTAAGTCTGCTGCAAGAAAGGTTACTGTCTGAGGAAACCAAATCACATGTTCAGGGAATGAAAATGTGGAAACAATTTTTCATACAGACAGATGCACAACTATGTAAAAAGTATACATAATTTAAATGTGTAGAGAAGTACAATTTTGTGAATTTTTTGCCACAAGAACAAGGGGCTTTGAAAATAATTAGAATGTCCTTGGACGTGCGTGACTGTGCGTGGGTTTCTGCTAAGTGATTAATTTGTAACATAAATCCTGGTGATTATGTCTAATGCTGAGGAAGATAACAAGCTGATGCTGAAAATTATTTTAACACTTTTTGCCCGGAATTAGGACTGGGTTAACAGCTTTCCATGGGACATGAGTGCCCAACCCATGCCATGGTAAGATACTGACTTACAGCATGCTAACCTTGCAGTGTTTTTCTGCACTAAAGAATGTTATTATATCAAAAGTATTGGAGCAGATGGCATGTGACATCCAACTGGTTTTGGCTTAGTCAAAGGGGTGTGGCGTTAAGATCGTCGTAAACTTTGTCAGTCATAAATGCTGCTGCTAAATCTCCATTGATCAGCAATATTAGCTTTCAATGGGTGACCTGATTTGCGCACATTCATTCAATGTTTACCATTAAATTTGGGATTATTATTTGGCACTTTGGATAAGTAGTTCACTCCTCCTTTCACTGAATTGATAGATATTAAACTCATCCTTACAGTATGTTGATATATATTAAGTAAATAGATATCCTAGATCTATATGCAAAGATTGTTTATAGTTGATTATACTGAGGTTTTGACCAGAAATATACATTTTACAGGCTACAGTAATAAATTTCTGCTTTCAATGAATTTGAACAATATTATCTAGAACCTTAAGTGTGCAGACTAGCATCAATACCTAGATGTCATCATTTTTTGAAAAAAATACCCCACTGTTTGTTATGTAATTATGAGTTTTCTGCTACAGAAATCAGAGTGAATTCCTGTTTGTAAGAACTGCTATTAGGATGCAGTAAGCCAGACATTGTTTGTTGCCCAAGGGGTGTGAAAGACTCAGTTATTGTTGGTCAATTACCCAATTAGTAAGAAAGCAGAAAATGACAGGTGTACATTGCTAATGTATTTGATTTATGCAAGTTTCAGTTCTGGGATATCTCTGAGTTTATACCTTACAAAGGACATGTTACTTTTCAATATGTTATATTTTCATTTATCACCCAAAATACGTTGCCATCTTTTCATGTCACACTACCACTAAGAAATATTATTAATGGTACCATGTCAATGAACTACCAGTTTAATGTCCGTGATGTAAATGCCTTGACTCTGGAGGCAATAAAGTGCAGAGCTAATTGGTTGTCACAATATGTGCAGTCATAAGATTGCTAGTATTTGTTTACTTTCCACCTATTATTCTGTGTGTGGCAATTCCTTGGTTTCCTGTCACATCATTTTGCATGCATATTGCATAGCTGAAGCCATGAACGGAGGGGCCCTGCTTGGTACAGCCTTATTGCAACATTTTAACATTTTATTAAAATCTGATCCTATCTCATTTTATATACATCCCAGTTTTTACTGTCGGCACATGAAGCGCCAGAGAGTATTGTCGTCCCCTGCATCATCCATCCTTCTGTCTGTCCATCTTATCGACGTTACCGCAATATCTCAAAAAAAAAAATCACTGTAGCATTACTAAATTTTTATCAGAGATGCACCTTATAATGGACCAGATTTCTAGTAAAAACCAGCTTCCTATGGTTATTTTTTAACTTTTTATGAAACTTTAAATGTTTTGCAGAGGCTGATCTCTTTCAGTGCTTGTCACAACAAAAGTGGCACCCATCTGAGGAATTATAGTATTCCATAACCATAAACACATTTCTTGTATAAAAAATGGTTTAGGTCAACAGCCTGGCTTGGTATGCATTCAGTGCATTGTGACCAAAATATGCTGAAAAACTTTTGAGTTAGTCCTGAATATGACACTGAAAGGGTTAATGGAACTGTTATGTGAGCTCATGACATGAATAAATTATATGGGTTGTCAGAACTGACAAGGTAACTGATCAGAATTGGAGGAAAGTCAAGGAGAGGCCCAAGGTAGCTGCAACAAATTATGTAGGGAGTTCCAGTATAATATTTGAGCCTGAGTATTGTCAGCATCAGCATGTGTCTACATTAGACATTTTGTCCCCAACACAAAATGTTTGACTGGTCAGGAATGTCATCATCTGTTGCATAACTTGAGAGTAGCTTGTAAAAATGTCATCTCAAGAGGCTGTCAGTATAAAAATAATACACAATAATGATAACAACTTTCAGGATTATTAGATTAGCATCATTTTAGAGAAAGCAGGTGGATTTCAGTTGTGCAGGTGGGTGGGGGGTGGGGGGCTTGGTAACTATGGGAATGGGAATTTATTTCAGCCAAATGCTAGAATTTAAATAGAATGGATCATTTGTGATATTGATCTGTCAAGTGACCAGTACAGATGAAACATGCGAACAATATGAAAGTGATGCTACTGCTTGCTAAGCACATGTCTTATTACACTAGCATCAACCACCACACGCTCATCTTACAGACTTGGGCATAACAGGTTATCAAGCAGAACTATTATTATAATCTTTGTCACAGTTTCATATAGGTAACTTAGTGTTTATTAATCTTCCTTGTGTTGCACATTTGGTTACAGAAAGGGTGCAGCTGCAGTTCATGCAGTCTTGCATTACTATACAACAAACCTGTCTTGTTCTTCAATCATTTATATTTTAACAAAAATTCAAAAGCAGTTTGCTGATTTCAAATTAAACTGTTTTTGCAAGTATAACTGGGGAGGGGGAGAGAGAGATAAACATGAGGGATAGGCTCATATGTGACATTGTAAAAAAAAACCAAATGTTTCTAGGATATATGTCTGGACATGATGTACGTCTGTTTTGTTTGTCTCTTAATTTTGAGAATGAATGATACATACACTAAACAATTAGGTGACTCAAAATACCACAACATTAATTTCAAAACCACAGCCTGGAGATGTTGTAAACAGGAGGTTTGTAATTATCTGCCTGGTACTGGTGTCATTAAGTTCAAATACACTTTTGGGTTTCTAGTGCAAACACAGGCTGTTTTAAATTCCTTGGGGTCTTCAAAATCAAGCCATTCAGACATTACGGCTTTGAAATTGCTGCTTTTACTTTGAAATTAAGATAGGATGTCATGACATCCACCAGGATGCATATTGCATTGACACGTACTCTGTTTCTCTTGATTGCATGCTGCACAGAAAATTGTTTTTTATTATGTACATATATTTATACATACATAATCTGTATGAAGAGATTTTAAGTTAAATACAAATACCACTAAGAATTGGGTGAAAACAGTTATTAAACTTATTCCCAGATTTTGCAGTTCTGGCAATTATCCCAGAAGACCAGATTTGAGGAAGTAGATGGTGTGCTAATTAGTGCACAAATATACTATATAGGATGAATGTAAACAGTATTACTTGTATTCAACAGTCACTCAGGACTTCTTTCAACATTATTAGGGCAACCATAACATTTCAATGTGTGTAAATGTATTTTGGAGGAGGGGTGCTTGGCCTGTACCTGAACCTTTCTCGGAGTCCACTGGACAAAGAAAATCAGTGGATGAACATGTGAAAACAAGCAGATATAGTGCAGTGTACACACAGTTGTCTTTCCAAAAGTTAGTAGGGTAGCTCATTTTGAAACATGGATTAAGTACCTATTGCATTAGTGTGACTAACTATAAGTGACATATGGAGGTTCTCACCATTTTGGTGCGCAAATAGAGAGTGCACTGGAGTGAACATAAATGCAGACTAGGAAATTTGTTGTTCAAAATCCAAATAGTTTCCCCAAGATATTTCCTGCTAAACATGCCGTGCTTATGTATATTCTCTACTCCATGTAGAAACACAGAGCTTGTCTGCATTTGAAGTTACTAGAATTAGATACAATGATGAATTTTTTGATAAAAATCATACTTTTGGGGAGGAAGGGGGGGGGGTGGCAAAAGAGCTAGAAATTACATTCACATGAAAAGAACTGTAAGCACACGTTTGAAAAGATGACATTCACTATGGACTTCAAAAGTTAAGTTGTATTGGAGGGCAGCATACCATAACTTACTTAAGGATAACCTTGCAGGTGGCAGAAACCAGAAAAGAGTACATGTACTGTTTTATACAGAATGTTGGCTGACAGTGAGCAGGCAAGACATGCAGACAACAGCCAGTATCTCAGTGCAGGTTGCAAGCAGGTAAAGTAGAGACAAGTTGAAGTTTCCTTGGTTAACTCATTCCATGCTTAAAATATCTGGAATTGTAACAAGTGCTTTCATTCAAGCACCAACATGTGAACAGTGGTGAAGTTGATGTTTTTTTTGCATTTGATGGCTAGTTTCCCTGCAACTGCTGTTAGAACATGTGTTGCATGACTTGCCAACTGATGCAAAGCAACAGGTCGATTAAGGCCTTTATCAGCACAGTACTCAATGAGTTAATAGCAATGCAAAACCACAGGTCAAGGCCTTTATGAACCCAATACACAGTGAGGTAAAAGCAATGCAAGACCACAGCTCAAGGTCTTTATCAGCCCAATACACAATGAATTAACATATGTCGCAAGGTATGCTTCTGAAGTTGCTGTGGGTAATTGTTTATGTCCTCATCACAAAGATTGCACCAGGTTCTCTTGACAGTTGAATATACTGCTCATTGCTGACTTACCAAGAACATTCGACATTAGATAAATGTGCAACTCATGATACATGTAGTGTGCTCCCAATACTGATTTAGTATTTATCTGTGTTTCAGTTACAGTTATATCAATGATGAAAACACCAAGCAAATGCCTAATGGCTTGGAAGCTTAATCTGAAGACCATGTTAAGAAAGTTCTGGACAAAGGTTGTTACATTTTGCTTCAACCTGTGCTGTGCAGGAACTGTTGTAATTGTACCTGACAATGCCTTATACACTGTATTCTACAGGTTAACGAGACCCTGGTAATATGTGTTATGTTAAGGTTCTCACACTATTGTTGAGGTTTATGTAATTCCAGCTAACCATCAAGTTGATTTGTTCACATGACATTCTGAGTTCATGTGTGTGGATTCAAACGGTTCAGAGGTAATTGTGTTGCTAAACGAGAAAGAAAAAAGAAAACTTAGCATGTTTTTGTTTTTTTCTTTCAAAAAATGTTTGTGCTGGAAACATTTTTCTAAAACTTTGGTTAGCAACATGTCTGCTAGTATTATTCCGTTTAAAACTCAAAATAGTACAGGTTTCAAGTTAGGTTTAATTTGCTTGAGAATCAACCTCTTGCAGAGTGTGTGTGTGTGTGTGTGTGCGTGCGTGCGTGTGCGTGGGTGCATGCGTGTGTGGACAAAATGAGGGATAGAGATTTGGGAATGGTATTTCCAAGCCTGTAAGTGTGGGATTTTTTGGTTTAACACAACTGACACCTCAGTAAACCTTGTGGCTGTCTGTATGGTCTGTACTATCTAGCAAAGTGAACAGTTTACACAATACATCATAACATTTCTTGGGCCAGCACTCATAACTTCTGGTTCATCACTCTTTTTATATGGGGGCTTGTAAAACAGTTTCAGATTTAGATTTTTTCATTATGTGGAGGCAGTGTCAAGTCTTGCAGACATAAACTATGGGCTTGCCATTTCCCCCAAGTGTCAGCATTGTATCTTGCTTGTCACATTTTTCCTTCCCACATATCAAAGCATGCTTGCTTCTGCTTCCTACTCAAATCTGAGTTTAGGAGTAAAGCACACAGCAAAAACTTGTCCAGAAAATTATATAACATTGATTTAGGGTTAATAACATGATTTAGAGGAATTATTTGGTAACTTTTAGCTGAGCTGACTTGTCAGTCAGCTGACCTTGTCTTATGGTCCTCCATCCATCATCCTCTGCCCGTCCATCAGTCAACAATTCCCATTTCCAAGTTCTTCTACAAAACTGCTGGTCAGATTCACTTGAAACTTGGTGCCAATGTACTTTGGGTGGGGCTCTGGTAATTTGTTCAAATGGTCAAGCTCCAGTGATTTTCAGATGTTTTATTGAATTTTTTGTTCACTATTTGGAAAAACCTAAAAATCTTTCTCCAAAACCACCAAGCCAATTGCTTCCCTCTGAAACTGCTCCTTGAATTGCTTCAAAACTATATATTGATATTTTTTGGAACCCCGAGACCTCATTTGTTCACCAGGTGGCACTGTGATTTTTTTCTTTTTTTTTTTTAATCAATTTTTAGCTCAGCTGGCATGGTCAACTGAGCTTAAAGGATGGTCAATCATCCATTGTCTGTCCATCCGTCCATATTTTGTTGCCTTTCATGGGTGACTGCCTGTCTCAAGACAGGAGTGAAATTAATTTCTTCATATCGGTACTGGAAGATGAATACTCTTGAATCTATGCTACCTACTATTTTCAACTTTGGTCTCATTATTGGGTTGGGAGTTTGAATGCGGTTGATGCTTTTCTGAACTATTGTAGAGTGCTGTTATAGTATACCATCCCATGTTCATAAATGTCACCAAAATAAAGTAGCTCTGCTTTCTTCCTTTGCTGTTAACTTAGTTGACTGACCAGTCAGGAGAACCGAAAAGTGGCTGGCCTAACATGTCTCTTTGTCTTTTTATATCTTGGGCACAAGTGATAGATGTGGGGTTTTAAGTGGTAAGGTCTATATGGTTGGGGGAAAAAATAATGTGTGTAGCTTCCAAAGAATGTATTTCAAAGGTTGAGAGGACAGGTTCAAAATAACCAGTTTCCCTTACACTAAGCAAAATAACATTAAATAGTATTTCATACTTGAGAAAGTAACATGTAAAATAGGCTATTGTATTGGGTCAAGTGAAATACTTTTCTCCAGGTTATATATATAGTCTTTCATACTAGGTAGAATAACATGTAAAAAGAAATTTCACACTTCGTAAAGTAACCTGATAAAGAGTCTTTCATATTAGGTAAAATAAAACATAAAAATAGTTTCATACTAAGTGAAATGAAATGTAAAAGAGGGTTTCATACTTGGTAATACATGTATAACATAAAAGAATGGAACTTGGGATTTTGATGGGCTATAATAGCTCTGCTCGACATGTCAGCCTGTCAGCAGATATTATGAAACCACCTTTAATGCAGACAGATTCTACTAAAGCCCTGCAGTCAATTGAGTATGGGGGTTTATTATGCTAGGAATGCATATGTCTATGCTATTTGGTCTAGAGGCAAAGTCACTTTGGTGGACATAACCTTAAGGACCGTTTTAAACCACCAGTTGCCTTTTGTAGGTGACTGCCTGTCTGAAGTCAGGAGTGAAATTTATCTTTTCATATTGTTACTGGAAGATGGATCATACTCTTGAATCTGTGTTCAGCCATTTTTAACTTTGCTGTCATTGTTGGGTTGAAAAATTTGATTGTGGGTCGTGTTTTTTGAACTGTTGGAGATTTGTATGACTACATTCAGTTTCTTAGAGACATCCTTCCACAATTCACACTTTTTACTTTTCCAAAACCAGATGCACTTGAAATTTAATGGAGATATACTGCGGGAGGGACCCTACCAATAGGTAAGGTCAAGATCAACTGGTTCATGTGGGTTTTCAGCAGAGGACTCTGTTGACAGGCGGGCTAGGTATGTGTAGTTCTGTTAGTTTCCATTATAATTTGCACCTATATAACATGATATAACTTTAAAACTATTCTATCTAGAAACACCAAATTTCTTGTGGTAAATGGGAGTATATAGTTAAAATATTCCTGTAAATTTGATAACTTTTGCTTTAAAACTATTTGATGTATTGAATGTTACTTTAACATATAATCTTATGGGAATACACACCTCTAGCCTGCAAAAATATTATGTATTGGGTTTTATATTAAGCCAAATACACATAATATTGTCAATTGTGACCACTGTTATTTGTTCAAATGGTCATGCTCCGGTGACTTTTGGATTTTTAGCTCAGCTGACTTGTAGTTGTATCTGTCATCCATCTTTAACAATTCACACTTTCAGCTTCTTCTCCAGAACCACGTGCCAGATTCACTTCAAACTTCATAAGGGTACACCTTAGGTGGGTCTCTACCAATTTTGTTCAAATGGTCAACTTCCAGCGATTTTTGGATTTTTTATAATTTTTTCTTTGTTCACCGTTAGCAAATCTTATGAAATCTTCCCCACAACTGCCAAGCCCATTGCTTCAAAAATTGCATTTTTTTTTTCAGTTTTTTTTCTTTTAATGAATTTTTGTGTGTAAAAGTTTTTTTTTTCAACTTCTCCAAGATTGTGCTGAATCTTGGTAAAAACATGACTTGTATTAAGGGGTAAATAAAGTTATTCACTAGGGGGTGACACTGTGGATTCCTGATTTTCAACTAATTTTTCAATTCGGGTATCTGTCAGTTAATGCATGCATTCCCAATGATAACTATGCAAGTCAATGGGAATTCCAATGTAAATTCACATTTTTTACTTCTCAAAAACTGTCAACCAGATTCACTTTAAACTTGGTGGGGATTTACCTTGGGTGGGTCTCTACCAAGTGTAAAAGCATATTTTTCAACTTCTCCAAAACTATCACACAAATTGTGCTGAAACTTTGTGGAAACTTAGCTTGTGGAAGGGGTAAATAAAGTTGTTCACTAATTTGTGATACTCTGGATTCCTGGTTTTTGACGAAGTTTTCAATTAGTATGTATCAGTTAATCATACATTTCTGTTGAGTACTATGTAAGTCAATTTGGATTGCAATGGAAATTCACACTTTTGTGCCACCCTTCAAAGAGGGCGGGGCATATAGCTTTGCTCATGTTGGTCTATCAGCAGAGAAACTTTGGTTTCCACACTGTAACTCAATAATGTTTTGAAATGGGACTTTGACAGTGCCCAGGTATATACTCTAGTATAAGGGCCGGATGAAGTATGAAGGTGGTTGACTTTGACCCCCATTTCGAAGGTCAGGGATGTACTGTAGTTGGTTTGGGTTTCCTCATTGGTTACTAGAAAAGTGCTTATGATAGGACCTGTATATTGTGCAGGATTATAGTCCTTACCCAGGGCTAGGTCAAGTTTGAAGATGAGTGACCTAAACATAAATTCAAAGTCACAAGGTCACTTTATTGAACTTTCAGTATTGTAACTCAGAATTTAAGTTATGACTTCAATATTGCACCTGGTAATAGTCCTCAATTAGGGCTTAGTCAGCTTAGAAGATGGATGACCTTGACCAAATTCCAAAGGTCACCAGGTCTGACAGTAGAGAGACTGTGGCTTCCGCACCATAACTCAAGAAGTTTTTGAGATAGGACTTTAATAGTGCCTAGGTGTGTACTCCCATGTAAAGGCTAGGTGAAGCATGAAAGTGGTTCACCTTGACCATATTTCCAAGGTCGCAGAGGTACCATAGTAATGTTTTGGTTTCTGCACGATAACTAGGAAAGTGCTTATGATAGGACCTGTGTATTGCATAGGATTATAGTCCTTATCCAGGTCTAGGTCAAGTTTAAAGATGGATGACCTTGACCTAAAGTCAGAAATCAGAGGGGCACTTCAGTGAACTTGGTTTCTACATTGTTACTCAGAATTTAAGGTATGACAACAATATTGCACATGGTAATAGTCCTCAATTAGGGCTTGCTCAGCATAGGAGATGGATGACCTTGACGAACTTCCCAAGGTCACCACCTGGAGTCCTTTTAGGTTTTTGCATGAAAACTAAAGATGTTTTTACACCTAGGGCATTCATATTGCACAGGTATGTACCCTTCTGTAAGAGCTAGATCAAGTTTTGAAATGGGTGAACTTGAGTCAATTCCCAAGATCACAGAGGTCCTCTTCCAATTTTGTTCAAATAGTCACACTTCAGTGAAATTTTTGTTTATTTTGTGGTAGATCTTTAAAAGTCTCCCAAAGCACCAAGCCAATTGCTTCAAAATTGCATGGGGACACTTATAGAGACCTTTAGACTCTGATTTGTTCTGTTCTACCAGTCGTGCTGCTGTGATTATTTGTTCCTTTTTAAGTATTTTTGTGTATTTTTACTTTTCTTGACTTTTCTCCCAAACTGTAGATTAGATCCTCTTCAGACGTATTTGAAATATATGTGGACCTTTTTTTCTACCAAATTTGTTCACTACATGGTGGTGCTGTCATTTTCCGATTGTTGAAAAATTATCAAAATTTTTTTTAAAAATCATTATTGGGATAAGTTATTGTTAGCAACAGTGATGATGGTTAAACAAAGGTGGTATTGATATCATTCTGAAGTTCACAGGACCACCTCAGTCTGTGTATACAAGGTCAGCTGGACACAGAACTGTCAGAGGCCTCATGTGTCTGTTCACTATTTTGGACTTTTTCGCGAAAATCATTACTCAGATTGTTCTGAAACTGGATGGAGATGTAGTGTGTGGGAAGGTTAAATGAATTTATTCACTAGGTGGTGATACTCTAGATCCCTGATTTTTAACAATTTTCTCAGTTTGGGTACCTGTTAGTTGATGCATGCATTCCTGTTGTTTATGAATAGGATACATCCCAAGTTCGAGGGATTTATCTGGAATCCTGCTTTTTTAAATCCCGGAGCAGAGCCTAGGGATTTAAAAATGCAGGATTCCAGATAAATCACGAGAACAAGGGATGTATCCTTTTTATACAATGCCTTCTTTGTTTTCATGAATATAAATGCATTTTGAAATGTATTCACCAAAGCAAATCAGTCCTTTATTGAAATTTAGCCACGGAAATTAAAGCAGGGATATATGTGTAAGCAGGTGACATATATATCCCTTGAGAAAACAAAGGAGGCATGGTATAATGTGCTAGCAAGGCTCAAAAAAGGTGGTATCACATTGTTCAGGCTGCCTGAAGGTTACCATGTTTCATTTTCTAGAGAACTGTGCTTAGTTCACCGTAAATACTTTATCTTCAATAACAAAATTATAACAGGTTACCAATAGGTTACCACTTTCAAATTATAGGACACCTAAACTCAGGTTTTTGGCTGTGTTCATTATTTCCAGACCTGCCTTAGTCAATGGGATTGTAATGGAAATTCACAGTCTGTGCATGTAAGGTCAGTTGGGTACAGCACTGTCACAGTCCTCTTGTTTTTCTTGTCATACTTTTAATAACCAGACAGAACAGCTATTTTCTCTGTCAGTAATGATTACATGTACTCAGGTAGCTTCATTGTTTTATATTTGATTATGTATAACCTTGAAGGTTGTCCTTTTCTGTTCATGTGCCTCCATCATTATAGTAGATCTAGGCCTAGTTATAAAATACACTTCAGGGACAAGAGTTCATCAATATAATGAGAATAGTCTGACATAACTTTAATTTGTTTGGAATGATAGTATATCTGCTGGCAGTTTGAACACAGAAATTAGCATTTTAAGAAAATAGAATTTAATTACACAATATTATGAAGTGAAAACATTTCATGGTGAAAAATTTAATCCTAAAAAGTCCTTGTGTATGTAGTCTAACATGAGCACTTTGAACAGTACAGAAATTAGTATTTTAAGAAAATAGAATTTAATTACACAATATTATGAAGTGAAAACATTTCATGGTGAAAAATTTAATCCTAAAAAGTCCTTGTGTATGTAGTCTAACATGAGCACTTTGAACAATACTGTGAGTTATATTTCAATGACATTATGAGTTTGGACAGGGTATTTTTATCCACAGGTTAAAAGTATTCTTCATCGATTTCTATTTTGAAGTAGCCTGTTGGCAGATTCAATTTTTATGGGTACTTGCTTACTTTTTATAGTATTAGAAATGGCCCATGAAAAATTCCAACTGTGTGAGACTACAATTCAGTGGTCATGAGGGGTGATTTTTATGACATTGTATTTTAGCTCATGTCATAAGTCGCAAAGACTTGACAGGTGTTAAATGTGTAAACATTTATTTACCCTGGATCACCAAATAATACATATGATAAGATGTGTTTATCAAATGGTTTCTAGACAAACAAGACATGCTCAGCTGTATACACAATAGGTACAAGACTTTAAAAATATACATAAAGAGTGGAGACAGGTAAAGTAACCCTGAGAGACCTTAATCCAATGCAATGGCATGCAACTTTTCCTCATTTAGAATACTCGGAAAGAGTCAAGTGTTCTGAATATTATGTCTTTTTTTGGAGGGAGTTGTCACAAATAATATGGTCAGTGGCTAACCTTAATGCACTGTGTGTGTGGGGGGGGGGGGAGGGGGGGATGAAAAAGAGAGAAACTAGTTAGTTCAATGAAAATTCAAATGTCCATTGTCAAGATTTGTTCTTAATTTGGTACTCTGGGACTCATACTTCATTTGCTACAGTGGCCAATGTAAACTAGCTTATTGCTGTCAGTCACATGATGTTAAAGATTACCTTTGATAGTTTCTACATACCCTTATAAAAAGTAGGATAAAAGTACATTCTAAAGGATGCATAATATCCATTCTTGTACATTGGCTTACATGCTCACAGCGTAAGTAACTGAAGTAGTAAACCTTTGGGAAGGGCGTGGGGGAGAGGAGGTAATACAAAATTGAAACCTAGTTTGAAAAGCTGAAATTATTGAGGAGTGCATGATGCAGATGTTTTGAAATCTCTACATATAAAATAATGTACTTTGAGCACTAATTGTCATATCAAAATGTGACTAGACATAATTTTGTCAGCAGGAGCAAGGGCTAAGATTCTTTTCAGATTTGGGGAGGGGGGGGATGAGGCAGAGGCTCCAAGTAGGAGTAAGGCAAAATAGGGATATGTCCCTGTATAGATAGTTGAACAGAGGGGGATTTTTTTTATGTAAGCACTGAAGGCGCAAAGCTATCCTAAGGAGTTCCAGGGACATGGTTCCCTGGAAAATTTGTGAAATCTGGGTGTTATTTGGTGTATTCTGAGCCATTTCAGGACCATTTCAAACGGAATTTTTCCTTGTCAGAAAATGGACAAAAACCAGTGTGTGTCTACAACAAAATGTTATTTATTTGCTATCACAAATCAGCACCTCAAAACTTGTAAGTTAATTCCCTGAATTTCTTGCCAGTTGTCACAACCCTTGTGTCATGACACAGTTTACATAGTTATGTTAGTGTAATTACAACTTTTCTGTCAGGCATTTAGTATGAATTATATCTACTAAAATCAGTCAACAGTGTCACAATAATATCTTCAGACTCAGTTCAACAAAAATGATAATAAAGAATTTCAGTTTACTCTATTCATGTTATCATAAAAATCAAAGAAATATTTCTGGATGGTACACTTTTGTAAGTCATCTCTTTCATGTGTTTATCGCTACACATGTCATCACAAAATGCAAGAGTCTATCTGGATGTAAGTCTTTTCCTTCATGTGTTCACCACACACCTTTCATCATAAAAATTGAAGATTCTGAGTGACACTCCTTTGTAAATCATGAATGTGTTTATCACTGCATTGCACTGAAATAAAGTCAATAGATAAGGCACTGTGAGTCTCCTTTTTCCAAAATGTACTGTAAATCACTGCTGCATCCAAGTCAATAAATAAGGCATTATGAGTCCTCTTTCTCCAGAATGCTCTGTTAATCACTGCTACATGCATTGAACAATTAATAAATAAAAACAAGTCTGCTCCACACAGTTCATTACATAAAATAATAAATATTCTCTCTGGTCAGCACCCTTTCAGTGTTGAAGTAGTGAGTCAGTCAGATTTATTATTGATCAATTGTTTCATGTTTTTTTTTTCCATGTGGAATATGCCACATATATTTTCTCAGTTCCCTATAGTTCTCTCAACACCCTAGCTTCCTGGCAAGCTCTGTTGTAACTGACAGTTGCTGTCTTGGCAGCACACAGAAACTTTTTTGTCACCTTTGTTGCATAACAGATTTAGTGCAATGCAGCTGTGGTCAGCCAGTGTACAGTATGTTCAAGTATCAGTGTGACCTGAAGAAGGCAGTACACTTTCCCTGCATTCGTAAAAACACTGTTTTTTTCGTGAACTTTGACAAAATTTGGAGACTTTTTGTAAAAAATCAGGAGACTTTGCAAAAAAAGTGCTAGAAATCAGGAGATCTCATGATTTTTTGGGAGACTTGGAGCCTCGTGAAAGAACTTGGGTTGTACTGTAAATAGGCAAGGGCAAGAACAGAAGGTTCAAGAACTGCCTTAAGGACAGTTAAGACACCAAAAACCTTTGCATGGCGGATTTTGAGATTTTAACGGTTTTTACAAGATGAATGTCCTTTCTATTACTTGTCAAAATTTCAAGCTATTAACTAAAGTAGAAATATGAAAAAAATGCCAAAAACCACACAGGCATGTGGACATCCGAACATCCATGTGTCATTCTTTTGGTTTTCAGCCACCAAACGGAACAATGCCACCTGTCAATCATACTTAACAGTCTGTCACGTGGCTACAGGTAGAAACGGCCCATGGCGAAAGGAGAGTGGTATCACAGCGGCAATGGGAAATCAGACAGAATGCCGAGTGTATGTTTGTGGGCAGGGAAAAGATGCAAACATGCTAACATATATCACAGCCTTAGTGGTTTACTTTATAGCTATCTTGCTTGTTTTGCGTTCTAATGAAGGGAGACTCCAAATGTTCAAGAGGAGCGGGAATCGTTAGACGATGTCCCTTCAAAGGCCGTGCCGCAATGGATTACCCCAGTGGTCCTGCACACCAAAGACAGGCATGGAAAAAAACTGGCACTTTAATCAACAATACCCACGTACATAATATTTTATCGAAACCCAGGGATGAGGAAATAAAAGTACAAATAAACACATCGGAATAATCATAAACATGAACAGCAGAGAAAACACACAAAATAGTGTTACAAAACTCAGGTTGGAAAGAGAAATGAAACTCATTGAGAAAATAACTGCAAAATAATGACAAGCTAACTAAGTAAAGTGTACAGACAAGTCTAACTAGCTAACTACATAAAGTATACAGATAGGAGAAAAAACAATAAAACTATCCCTAAAAACAGGATGAAGAGATAGGGGCGCAAGACCAAACCCGCCATCCATCCACTGACCACTAGCAGCTGCAGGCCACTCCACCGAAGCAAGGCAACATAACTTTCGTTGCCAGGCTTGAGGTCATGGGGCCCGAAGGGCCGCCTCCATGACGTCACACTTTGAAACCAGAATGTCACTGTTGCCGTTTGACAGATCGCTGAATAACGTTTTCCGTACTTCAAAGGCTCTTTTATTCATGTGATTGGCCAAGAATTGATTGACAACCTCCCCAAATGTTAAGGAGGATGTTTACTACGTTTCATACAAATATCAGCTCAACTTGAGCAAATGGTATTGTTTCAGAGGCAAATGATCAACATCAAAGGCCTTTAAAGCTTGTTTTCTCAGAAAGGATAATAGGACGAGAACCCCACCTAAGAATGGTTATTCCAAGAAAACGACTGGGGGGAATTTAATCCGGTTAACGGCTTTTGATTCTGTAATGTCTGAACTGCAAAAATTTTTCAGCGATTTTCTAAATTTTGCTTCATTCTTTTTCTATAAAATGAAGCAAATGAATATCCTGAAAATCAAAGGGAAAATTGAAACATCAAACTTCGAGGATGGATAACAGAAAAACGAAACTAAACATAAAAAATCGCAGGATTTTTTTGTTGTCAATATGTCAGGATAAAGAGGCGAGTGTAATTATGATTGTATCACAAATAATTAGTGACTTATATCGACATTTATGGGTGGATGCTTTGCGGTCAACTTTCAATTGTTTATTCAACAATTAACATCACAGACACCCAAATACAGGACATATTAATTCTTTGGAGTATGACGATTACACACATATATGATATGTTATCCTAACGCAAATATATTTTGAGCTAGGATTGACTTAAGTGGGATTTATTTTTGGTGTCTTACCTGTTCTTAAATAGGGCACTGCAGTCAGTGGAGGGCTAGAGTTGTGTATTCCCATTCCTTTACGTTGTAAGTTGCAATTTAATAACTTGAAAACTATTGCACGTAGAAACACCAAATTTCAGACAGTAAATCTACATGCATAACTAAATACTTCACAAAAATCGTAACCACAGCTACATAAGTGACTAGTTTTTAAGGTTACTTTAGCATACAAACTAATAGGAATACACAGCTCTAGCCCTCCTGTTTGTGCATTCAGTTCTGTAATGTGGTGAATACACACCTTTGAGCTAATTCTGACCTTTCCTATTGATCTAGGGTTATGCAAAGCAGCTTGTATAAATAAAAACGGAAGATATAAGTATCATGCAGCTGTGTGGAGAGACATACTACATGTATTATGGAAAGTTACATCAATTCTACATTCTTTTTCTGAACAAAAGGATCTGAGAAGGAGATACTATGTGCAAAATTTGCAGCAACTTTGGTGCTATTAAATGTAATAAGAATATGGACAGGCTTTATGCTTCAAGGAGTACAAAGTAAGTTATTGATCACCCTGAAAGACTTTTTTTGTAAGAAGCAGTACGAAACAAAAGTTAAAAGCATGTAGACACAGCATCAGAATAATTACAACAACATAAAGAAGTGAACAAGATGTCAGCATCATGGTCAGAAGGCAAACAAACCAGGAAGACTAAAGGTCTCAGTGATCAAAAGTCTAATGGATGAAATTTCATCTTTCAATGACTCGCACATAAAACCCTCTTGCCCGCAATATCCCGTCATATATCCGAGACACAACAGATCGACTTTCTAAATAAACTTGAATCTATGAATTTATCAAACAGTGACATTTTAACAATCATAGACGTGAAATCACTACACACCTGTATACCATAGTGCTTTTCCCAGGATTTTGTAAAAGCTGGGAAAATTCCATATTGTCAGGGCATTATAGTTATTTATACCTTCACAAGGGCAATAGAAGGAAGGGCAGTTTGCATTTTCAACAAACAAATATGAAAAAAATATTAGGAGGGCAGAAGGGAGCAGGAGAAAATGGAAAGGAGCCACATGATGAAGATGGGGAGAATCTCCCTTCTAAATCTGCCTCAGAAAAGCACTGCACGATAGGGAAGGTATCTTGCCATTAGACTCTGCTCCACTAAAACAGAAGATTTTGGTACAGGGCCAGTGACGATATTTTCATGATATGGGCACTTGGGACAGATACACTCGGCACCTTTTTGAACTTATTGAATGAGAGCCATGAAACTATAAAATTTACTTGGGAAACCTTGTCAGAAAAAAAAAATTCTAGACATCACAGTAAAGCTACAAAAAGGCACATACTCTATGACCCTATACAGGAAACCTACTGATGGACACACATGCTTAGATTTTCAGTTATCTCATCTACAATACTGCAAAAAAGTCATACCCTGGATACACAGGATCTGCTCAAACATAGAAACCTTTGACTCAAATAACATTTTATAGGAAAAATTTCTCACATGCGGCTATCCATTAGACTTAATTAAGACAGCCATTAGCAAACCGAGAAACACTGACAGATACTCACTCCCAGTCCTACATTACAAAACTGAAGATCTGCGATCCAACAACGGAACCTTAAACATGATAACCATATCATCCAAGTTCTCCATATAGCAAACTAAATCTTCACCGGGACATTCTTAAATTTAACCCTAACATGCTACCTTTGGCTAACACAAGGCTGATCGAGCATATAGAAGGCCAAAAAGTCTCAGGGACCTCCTTGTTCATTCAGATATTATCACAATCAAACCCACACCAGGCAGTTGTCCAGGCAATGCACCTTGTGTTACATGCAAGTACATGGATAACACCACTTCATTTAGGTCCAAAATATCTAAAATTGTCTGTAATGGCAAGGATTATATCAATTGCCTATCGCACAACGGCATTTATTTGTTACTCTATAATCTGTGCAACATTCAATATGTGGGACAAACCTCGCAATCATTAAACAAAAGAATACAGCAACACAGATCGGACATTTCCCTTAAAAAAGATACTACAGCAGGAAGCCATTTTAACACTAATGATCGTGATGTTAACAACTAACAACCTACGCATAATAGGCAGTCATGAAGTATGTGGCAACAGCATAAAGTACTTTGTTACAGAAAGGTTGCTTCTCTTGATGAAATCCCAATTGTATATAAATCCTGACAAGTATGCAGGATGAAAAGTGATATATAAAAAGAAATAACTTGTAAATGCCATATGATTATAATGTCTGGTACATTTATACCTAACATGTCACCCATATACAGGTATAATTATTGTCACACTTTTATTTACACATATACAGTTACACTCTTTAAAGCAGGCAAAAAGAAAAGACTTGGCAACACTCTCATGGTTCGTCACTGGGGATGAAAGTCCAGATGGCTTATGTAAATAAAGAGCCCTGACATCTGGCTAAAGTCTCTGGGGTGGGAATGGATCTGTGGAGGATGCAAGTCCTCGTCAGAGAGCTAGTGAAACAGGCAAAAAAGAAAGAATCGGCAACACTCTCATGGTTCTTCACTGGGGATGAAAATCCTGGATGTCAGAGGATGCAGGGGTATTATAGAGGGGTCCAGAGGAAAAGTGAAACTATAACTAAATATCAACAGAACCCTCATCTTGCCTGATACAAAATTAAAAAACACCTTAATCACAGTTGGCTTCGTTTCATCAACTAGTTTCAGCGGTGTTCCCGCCTTCTGCAGGAAAAACGAAGCATTTTATTGTCAGGAGATGTGGGCGTAAGTATGCAAAATGAGGAGCTTTTTGAACTTCTGTGGATGGCCAGAAGTGACGTCATCAAAAACAATTGCATACATATGAGTAGACAAATGTCAGTACATGAAAAACACAGTAACACAATGTACTGCTTTTGGTTTACAGACAATTTACCAAATCTAGTTTGGCAAAGTTCTTTGATTAAAGACACTGTGGCTTTTCTACCAGGACTTGTGCACTTGTCATATTCTGTAATACATGAAACAAGGCATAGCAATGGAAACTAGATTTGAGAAAGCTGTGTTTTGACAAAATGAAATTTAGAGATATGCAAACTGATGAACAGTTTCCATGTGAGCCTAATCTAGCTAATTTGAAATGAATAACAGCGGAGAAAGAAATTAATAAATGTAGTTCAGTTTACACAACATTTTACAACCACTTTGGTCAGTGCCCCCAAGGTGTCCCAACAGCTAGGCCAATGTCATTTTGCCACATGGCAATGGGCAATGGACCAAGATCTTTAAGGGACAAAGTTCGAAGTTATTAAAGATGGTGTGGCTCAAATATATTAATTTTTGTTCCAAGATTTGGATGCTCAGTGAAAACTACATGATGTACATGCACTAAGAAAATGTGAAAAATGAAAAATATCATGCACATGCACATTATGAAACAATTCTGTATGAACTCTGCAAAACACATGCATTGCAAGTGTGAAAATTCCTTTTGGCAGAACAAATGTGCAGACGTCAATGTCTGTTCAAGTCACTAGTGTACAGTTATTTTGTTGGTTCATGAAATGGTCACTAGGTGTCAGGCTGATTGGTGAATGCTGTCCATGATTTGCCTTGTTGTGGCTGATGTGGTTGGATTACTTCTATTGAACAGCTTCTGTCCTGCACCCCTTCCTCCCCCCCCCCCCCCCCAAGCAGAAGCAAGTAGGTAGGGTATTCATATAACTTTAAAAAAATATGATCTTTCAAGAATATGCAAGGATCATAATGCTTACCCATGCAATTTATTGGAATGGAGAGACAGTAGTTGTATGACTCATAAACTCCCAACAGAGAAAGTCTATTCTTGTACAAAGTTACACAGATTTGAAATCATTCGGTGTGTGTATGTTTATTTATAGATTTTCTGCTGGGGATTCCCTTCATGGCTATGATACCACGCAGGGGATTTCCCCATCATGTATGCAGCAGTGGTTTTGACATATAAGTGGCTTTTAGCTCAAACATATTTCATATCTGACAACATGCTCTGACAAGAAATATGAGCCCGGGGGGGGGGGGGGGGTGTCCCATGGGAGAAATTTTATATTTAACAAAGAATATAGAAGAAATATATGGATTTTCACATGAGAAATTGTAAAAAATAGCCCAAATTCCTAATAAATTTCCAAAACATGAAGTGCAAAATGGTGAAATACTTGACTGGTATGTTGTCTTTTGAAGGTTAACTAATTATGTCTGCTGAACCATCACTGACATGGGACAGGAAAGGATTGTAAGATATTTTATACTGTAAAATCTAAATGTGGCAAATGAACCGATATCATAATCTGTGCTATTCCAGTATAAACAGGTGAAAGTGCAAGTGACAGCCTTCTTTCTGCAGCACATTAAATCAGTTACCCGTTCAACTTGGGCAGTTACGCACTCCATGAAACAAAAGGACTTAATACACTGTGTAATTCTAGCTGTGCCCATACCAGGTTCATACCTTATCCAATAACAACATACAACATTGATTTTGTGTGTGTGTGTGTGTTGTGTGTTTGGCTGCAGACCTGTCTTTTTTTTTTTTTTTTTTTTTGGTTGTTGTTGTGTTGCAACATGACGGGATGTGTACATAGGTCAACAAAGATAGGATCCTTAACAGAGTTGGCTTGAGGCAGGTGTTAATCTGCATGTGTCTGCATAAGTGACTCACACAATATATATATATATATATATATATATATATATATATATATATATATATATATATATATATATATATATATATATATATATATAATAATCAAGGAGCCTACAACTTCAACTTTTTAAGTATGTCATGTAGAGTTGAAGGTTTCTTTAATTTTAATTGTGAAAAATAAAATGTAAATTAAAAGTGCAAAGTAACATCAAAGAGGTTATATATGAAATATTTAACAGTATGTGTATTTTGAAAGCTTTGCAAGGGTCATATATAAATTTGAATATTACATTACAAGTTATTATATTAGCATGTTACCTAGCTTTGGAAAGCAGAAAAAATACAGGTAAAATGCTGGTGTGACAAGTGTTGCAGTGACCAGGGAGGGCCCACTGACTTGGTGAACAGGAAGCCAGGCTTGGAATGGACCCTAGAGGGCACTGATGCACTGATTTCCAGCTGTCTGTTCCCTGACCCAATTCCTGCATACATTTACATATTTGTTGGCCACAGGTACTCCTGGCTGGCAGTAGGCTCTTTTCCAAGGTAAATAGCACTGTTCAGCATATTTTCATGCAGTCAGCTGGAAGTTGCTTATGTATTATGAGTGATGCTTTCATGGAGGAGAAGCTAAATAAGTTATGCAGTTTTGAAGAAAAGCAAAAAAGGAGGCATACCAACATATTGCTAGAGATCAAAGTTATTGTGATGTTTGGGATTGCTAGTTCTTGTTTTGTCAGTGTGTGTTCAGCTCCCTCGTCACATACACTCCTCTTGCCAAAGGCCACAGTTTACAAGCATGAAGATATGTCCAAGTATTTGGTTACCCTTTCTGAGGTACATGGAAAAGACAAAGTCAATAACTTTATTAAGTGTGGACCAACCTCTACCCGATGAAGTTATAAATTGACATTGGAATCCATAACAAAAACAAAAAAAAAGATTGACCTAGCTGGAGCATGCCACCATGATTGTCTTATCAACAGTTCTCAGAAAACTGTTTTCTTTAACACGAAATTTAATGAAAACACTAAAGCAAACAACGATTTATTTCCATGCCCTTTTGGGAAATTTGAGCTGGAAAGGGTTAAAACTGATTACATTTTACATCCAGCTGCTTTTGGGCAATTTGATCAGGACAGGATTAAGCACATATTACATGTACCTGATAGACCCTATTGCTTCAGTGAAGGACAATTTTCTTCCTGACCATAATCCGCTCCTTATGCATGCTTGGCATTTTGATGCTGTATTACATCAACATGCTGACCTTTGTTGAACTATACTGATAATAGCAATAAAAGTACATTATTAACCTTAGGCATTTGCATGTAATTTTTATTGATATCCAGTGACCTTTGTCCTCTGGTGTATGTGCTTGTACACCTGTGTACTCAAATTTTCTTTGTGGCTAAATACAGGGTGGAATTCTTAAGGTGAAATGGTGGTCAGAGGTTAAAGGTGCAACATGTCACTGAGGAAAGGTATGTTGAAAATTAAAAAAAAAAATCTTTTTGACTTTGGATGAAGCAGTGGTTCTTTAAAAATAAAGAAAAATGGTTGATACAAAATACATGTAATGTCATTTGACTTTTAATCAAAGAGTGTTTTTTTTTTTAACAAAATACATGTATGTCAATTTGCTGTTTGTATAGACTACAGTACTACTTCCTGTTTAAAACCACCCCTACTGCCAGGAAAAAGTGGTTGTCTATTGCAGGTGGTTACAAATACAGATAAATTTCACAAAAGAAATAGGATCTGACATCATTAAAGGGTGGCATTAAACAGATATTGGGTCTCCAATAAGAGGTGATCTTCAGAGCAAGCACCACTGTACATGTATTTATCAGGCATTACCATTTAGACTTTCACTGTACCTGAACGTGCTTATACATGTATCCACTTTTATAACAACAGGAACTGATTTTGAATGTATACAAGTACATCTAGTAGCAAAATTGATTAAACACACACTTTTATTTGAAAGACTTAATTTTCAACTTGTACAGCACTTAGAAAATGAATTATAAAAAATCTAAAGTGTACAAGTAAGGGATGGTTCAACATTTTCATCATTTTTGAATTAGTACTTACAGTACGCAAGGGGGGAGGGGGTTAAATGGGTCTGTACACTTTCACAGGATATGGAAAATGATGGTCAATTTTTGGCCTGTTTTGTGCAATTTTGCTATGATTTGTGGGGAAAATCATCATTTTTAAAGTACTAATTTGGGGGGAGGGAGGGGGTCATGAAATTTAGTACCCTAAGTACTAATTCAAAAATGATGATAATGTTGAACTATCCCTAAGTAGTCTGTGCACATTTGAAAAAAAAGTGAATAAATAGAAATAAAAAGACAACTTAAGTGTTCAGGTTTCATTGTGCAGATGAAGATACACAAATTTGTGTGTCTTTTGGGGTATTTCACTGCTGCTATTGACAGTTCACTTGATAATGTGCCAGTTTGAGGACAGTTGTTTGCTGATGTACATACATGTACTGTGTAGTGTTTCCAGCTTGCAAGAGTGATGGCAATTGTGCAATGTCTCCTGGTGTGACACTCTATATGTGTGCTGTCATAACAAGTCTGAACAGCAGAAACAAAAGAAATGAGGGTTGATGGGTTGAGAGGCTCTAATTTATAGACAGTGGTGCCTGTTTTAAAGACACCAGTCATGAGAGACCATATGAATTTTAAGACCCATTTTTTGCAGACACGTATGCCCCAGCATCCTGGTTAAATGTACTTATACGTAATAATAGACTACATGTACTATGTGACACCACTTCAGGCAGCTACTGGAGGTGGTGCTGCTGTATCCGTCTGTGTGATACTCTAATTGACAGTGACAGCATTATACACCATCACACCCAAAGCTACTTGTCTGCATCTGTTTTTGTTTTGGAATAGCAACCAGGATTTAAGTATGTGTTTTCACAGGGTTGAGAGTCCTTCTAGTAATGATTACAACATTATGTCATGCCCAAACTGAGAATACTTAATTAGCATACTAAATTATACTGGGAAATTGATATACATGTACATGCAGTCAGGTTGTTGTTTGGGTGTGCTTATTCATCCAAAGTACAGCACAATGTCTGAATAGTTTGAGACAAAAAATATAAACAGATAAGTTAGCATGCAGTATATCCTGTTACACATACCACTTTGTTTGTCTGGAAGTATTGTATAGATTACAGTGAATGTATACTTTAGACCGTTGTAACAGTACGAATTACAACTCCTCTTAATTAGGATAGTGTTACCATTAAGAGGATCACTGACAATATCTGTCTTCTACAACATTGCCAGCAATCACCAATCACTCGTGCAAGTGTCCATGTGGACAACTTCAAGCTTTTGCACACTGCAGCTTCAAAATAGGATTCCAGTGTCCAACATGTGAGTTGTGGAACAGGTGGACTCACCTATATACAAATACATACACATCAATTCTTCAGGGACATAAGTGTGCAGTTAGATTTATACAGTAATGCCTGTAATCATAGAATATTTATTATTTAAAAAAAAAAAAAAAAACATATCTTCAGAGAAAAAAAAAGTAAAACCTGTCTTCAGAAACCATATTTATAAGGTCCATTTATTGTAATCCTCAGATTTGACTGTCTAGCTACCTCTTGAGTCTTGGAAAGTCTGCAAGGCAGGCAATCCTTTGACATTGTTTGTTTGTTTTTTATACCCTGTGTGGATATAGTCATTCAGGCTGGCTTTTACTGATAGTGATAGTGTGCATATAAAAAAAAACAACCTACATTATGATAAAGAGTCAATAGATCTGATACTGACTTGACTTCATGGTCTACTAACATAATATTATGTCATGATAAATAGCTGTGTATGCTTGAATGCTGTTTTGGTGTTTCTATATTTATAGCAAGAGGTAATTCCAATGTCTGATGGTGATGATGATTTAGTGTTACAGACTGGAAATTCCATTGCTTGGTGCCATGCTTTACAGGAATACATGTGAAAAATTTCTCTGATGGTTATACATGTATTTTTCTTTTGTATTCATGGTCCATTGACAATTTGGGCCAAGATGATGTCATCTCAGAATCCAGATATAAATTGTTGGGGTAGAGCACTTGACACATGCAGTCTGAAATTTAATGAGTTTTTTTGGGAACAGATAATGTATGGATATTTCAGCTCTGATGTGATGTGGTGCCTATTGTTTTCTAAGCCTTTTATCCTTTCTAAAACCACTTGTTTGCAGCTGTTTCAAGCTTGTCAGATGCAGGCTGCATGTCTGCTCCTTTAATTAAACACCAACAGGTTATAGTTTCAAGTTGGTGTCCATATCAGTAGGAAAATTTTCAATCCCAGATTTGCCCTTTCCCCCTAAAACTGGCCAAGCTAGCTCATGGTCAAATGTGTGCTTCATTGTTTTGACTAATTAGAGAGTCATGAAAAACAACTTGAATAAAAATTGCAGATGAGACCTATCAATATAATGTGCTAGGGGTCAGTGGCTTTCCTTGGCATGGGTTAGGTAGTAAAGGTCCAACCTTTGCCAAAGAAAGCTGTTGACTCAATTTGAATTCAAGGGGGAAGGGGTTAAAAGAACATTTTTACTGCAAGATCTCTTTGCTAAATGAAAGTAAAATGCCATATTTCTTCTATGGGTTTTATGAAAGTCACAACTAGATGATTCCAAACCAAAATATTAACTTTTGCTGCAAAGTACAGGTGCCTATGATGGCTTGATTAACCTGCACATGACCACTACTGACTGAAAGTGAAGCCGTTTGACAATATATTGTAACAATAATAATGATAATACTTCAACATCTTTATAGGATAGCATAGCTAGTTCAGTGAAGGACTGTTCTTCCACAGAGTCCACAAGGCAGATCTTAGCCCAAAAGTATCCAGTGAACACCTGAGGCAGAACAAACAATGTAAGGTGGTTGCAGCAGCATTATGACTTTTGACCTTGCATTCCAGAGGAATCGATAGTGCCCCAGGTGCTGGAACTGTAGAACTGTAGGCATGAGACCTGATCACCAAAAGGCCATTTGACCTGGTCATCAGACCTTGGAGGTTTCTCCAGTAGAACAGGGGATGACAGTCAATGAAAATTCAACATCTACAATGTTCTGTCGAATTATATGTGTACAGAGTATGATTAATTAATGATACTTTAGGATCATTTTGAAAAGTTACTGATGCATACATTGAACTATACTCGCAGATGGGATATTCTTGTTGAATAAGAGGACCCATATCATGGAACAATTTGCTATGCTTTCATATACAATGGATAAGGAAGCAACTGCGCACATTTCAGTGAACCAATTAAGCTGCTTCATTGAGAATATTCCTCCAACCAAATCAGCTGTTATTGAAAGCATCAGCAGGCTTATAGGTCTGTACTAAATTGGTTACTGCAAGGGACCATACCTTGGAATTCTGTCAACTGCCAACTTCCAAATGTTGAGTTAGAGCAGCAAGGCACTGGAGCCAGTTTGGATAATGTGTTCAGTGGCACCCATGGCTGCCTGTGAATGCATACAGTTCAGCTGTAAAAAATTTTCTAAAAAGTAGATAAAGTAAAACAAGAAATAAAAAATGTTCATAAGATTTATACAACTATTTGTGCTGGAAAGTGCAATAGATAAATATCAAGCAATATTACACATTATTGCAAAGCATTTATCTTGGTGGGTTCAGTTAGTGTCATTAGTTGAATGCTTTTTCTTTGTATAAAATACTGAATGAATGTATGCAATTTTGTCTTCAATATTACTTGATACAACAATCAATTGTATAACTTTGCACCTGGGGATGCTTTATGTTGTGTTCATGTGAAGACATTTGACATTTGTAATGAGGCAGGGGCATGGTAGCACGTAAAATACTATTGATTTTGATGAAATCTGTGACTGCTATATAGTCACAACAATAGTCAGACTTATCTGAATTATTTTTATTTCTTCCCTCAAGTTCCACATGTGAAAGGCCGCTCAATCAAGTACCTATGTGCCTCGTCAAAAATTTACAATTCTTGAGATAATAAATGATCTGCGTCAAGAGGTTTTGCCAGTATATAAGACCATTAAAATGATCCAGTCTCCAGAAAAAATGTGTACCATGCATTTTTTGTAGATGTTAAATCTGTTATAAAGTATGACTTCCTATGTACAGCAAAAGTAAGCTCCCTCACAGAGGTTATGACATGAAAAATAAGCTCCTTATTTTTTATGTCATAAGTTTAAACTCAAAATTTGAAAGAAGTGATCATTGCTGTCTTGCTGATATTGATGTAAGTGTCATATATGGAGGTCAAGTGGTGACTTGGCATCTGACTCGTCATTCAAACTTAAAGATTTCCAGTTCATGCTATCTGTAGCTAGGCTAACACGGAGAACCATCTGAAGCTTAATAGTCTCATTCATCCCCTTTGGCAACATGCTGGGTTTTGTGACACAAATATGACAGCAGCCAGTCAAACTATGTATAAATGTGTTTGAAGAGCTGATCCAGTTTGAATGGATGAATTTAAGCTTTGTAATCATGTACATTTTATCGTATATAAAGAGATAATTGAGTAACATGTATGTTAATAGAGGCATTTGAAGTCAAAGTCACTGCAGTAATTTGAAAAACTTCATCTTCATGACCATTATTGTTCAATCAATTCCCATGTAATATTAATATTAACTTTAACTCTTTCAGTGCTGATCACAACAACATGTCTGGTGATGTTAATTGTTTTGCCACATTTAAATTCCTCATAGGAAGATCTTTCTTTCTTGTGCCAACATGCCTTTATAGGAAGGACATGCTTTGAGCCTTGAGCTTTTCTGGCCATGCTTTGGGCACAATGAAGCTAAAGTGTGCCAAGGAAAGCTGTTGATCCGGTCTGCAACTTATCATTGGATCATTGGAAAGGTTAAGCAGGCAAAATATTTTTATATGGTCTTAAAGTGAATAGGTGAGACATTGAGTTTGTTTGTATTTGTTTTTGTGGGCTTACATTATGCTGTGCTTCCAGTGATACAGAGAAAGCAAGTTGTGTTGTGTTGTGTTGTGAAGAAAGAGAACCACACATGTATAAAGGAGACCTCCGGGTAGGTCTTGACAGCAGGGTGCACCCAAAGGTGATCCAGTTTAAAGAAACAAAACGTATACCATTTGATAATAATATTATTATATTTTATTATATAGGAGAGAGTAACATGGCAATAGAAGCAGTAAAGTCAAGGCTAACTGTGGTAATTATGAACAATATGTTTTCTTCAAAAACATTGAAGAGTGGTTCCTGTTGGCAGGGTTTGGATGGTGCAAGGAACTTAAACATTCAGTGTTATTAACTGTATGATCTTGTTGAGACCAAGGGCATTTCAGTGATCTGTCCAAGTTGCTGACCCCACTGTTTTCATTCCCTGGGGTGGGTGTTTTCTGGCAGATAAAGTAAATTTTGCAGACACCTGACCCCACTTACAGAGACTTATGTCAGGCAGTTATGCAAGGGGAGCAAGTTGCAAACAGTCACTGATTACTGTATGCTATACTTAACTAGTTCCACAGATCCAGTTTTCTATTTTTATGAAAAGAATAGTAGCTTGGAGCATAAGAGCTTGGTTTTGGTGGTTGAAAGTATCAGGCTGTTTGATGGGGAAAACATGTATCTGGACTTCCTGATATTCAGCAGTACATGTACATGTGTACATGATAATTGTCAAAACACCAGAGGGCACCCTAATTCCCTCCTGGCAGTATTCTTTGTGCAGTGCTCTTTTTGAATTATGTTTTCTAGATAGCTGGATAATTGTGTTTCCCTTTTATTGTGAATACCTCTGGATCCAAACAGTAGTGCATCGCCCTGCACAATTGAATGCATACCTATTTATTATTTGAGCCCGCTCACCACACCCATCCCAGATAGGGGAGGCTTGTTGGAAGTGCCAGTTGGTTTGATATGCCTGGACTAAAGCTTATGTGATTGCTCATGTCTGTCAATTTATCCATCCATAAACTTTTGCTTGTGAATGCAGTGCAGTGTACTATATTGAAGTTATGCCCATGTAACTTTGAGGACTTAAAAAGTGCATGGAAATCTAAGCTGAGTCTTATCTTAGTGGGACCATCTGCGTTACATGTATTATGTAATCTGAGAGTCAAAATGCGAAAATGTTGTGAACACTCTAGTGTCTGTAATTGAACTTCATGAAGTGCGTGATTGCAAAGGATGTTAAAATTTCTATTGGTTATGCTACCAATGATGCCTGCCACCAACAGTTTGATGGACATAACAAGCCAAAATGTTTTGAAAGGTAAAATGCCACATCTTCAAAAATAATTAAGTTAAATCATGTTAAATTTATAGGATATATATATATATATATCTAGATCATGTCCAAGGCTAACATATTATATATATATATATATATATATATATATATATATATATATATATGTATGTATGTATGTATGATATGGATGACTTTGATGAATTTTTCCAGCTCACTAAGCATGCAAAGTTGAAAGAAGTAAGTTGGTAATGATAGGGCATAGCTTTGACATCAGTGTAGAAGAGAATTGAGCCGATACATCTTGACCTAGTTTTCACTCCATGACCCACTTACTGAATAATTTTCATGAAAATTACTTTCAGTTTGGTGGACATGTGTGTGCCTGGGGACATTTTTTCTCTTATTTAGTCTATTAATATTCTGGACCCTTTCCCCTTGCTGTACATAGAGGCATGAATATGAGGCATGGTGGTGCAAGCAGGGGAAAGGCATCATCTTCATGGTCTCATTGCCAAGATTATCCTGTCCTCATTGGTTAAAATTTCAGTCAATTGCTTTCTCTGGGACAGGTTAGCCTACAGCAAGGAAAACTGTTAACCCATGACATGCAATTCTGATTCTCTCATTCAAATATTTGTTGTTGGTGAGAATATTAAGGGGGGGGGGGGGGAGGGAGACACTAAAGGAGACAGTATGTGACACGCGGCCACTCTAAGAAAGAAGGGGTTAAGTGTGGTATTTCTGCTACTGACCCAGCAGCTCACTGTGCACTTCACCCTCACAAATATGAAAACTGGTCATTTGTGTACAAACTGGTCATTTATAAATGAAAGAGATGATAGGGTTATGCAAGATATTACTTTGTCAACTGAATACACAAGTGTTATACAGGCTTTCCCCACCCTTTTTTAATCAGTTGGGATTGACTCTCAGCCTTCTCGATTACATAAACAAAGTAGGCTGGGTCATGGTTGTATAATGTGCTATGCAGTGGCCATTAATAATTTCATACTTGTGTGAGCAGTGACCACTGGCTATATATTTTCTTTGTTAAGAAGGCCTGATTTGCCATCTAGACCTGACACAAGAGCTGAAACTTAAAGTTTATGTTATACAGTTTGGCTTCTCTCCTGCCAGCATTAATCCCCCAACCTGATCAACAACTTAATTATTTGGTATCTTAATTGGGCACATGAGCCCAAAACTGCAAATAGCTTCATGTGGATCAACTGCATGTATACAGAGATCATACTGTGCTACTATTTTGTACTTTTATTGAAAATAGTTATCATTAATAATAATCCAGATCAAACAGAAAAAGTGGACAAGTACACACCTATTTGATGCTTATTTTTATGCTGAATTGATGGAGGTGTCAGAATACTATTTATCTTGAAGCCATGCAACACAATACTTTTAGCGTGCAATGTTATCAAGTGTCCAGGGGACATATGTTTGTAACCAGTACATATACTGCAGATGAAGAGGCAATGTTATCAAAGTTTTAGATGGAATTTTCAGACTCCTATCAGTATGTATGGTAATATATTTGCCTGGTACACATACAGAACATTGAATACGCAAATTAAACAAACAGGCATCACAAGATGGTCAACATTTGGTTAAGTACATGCATGAGCTCAGTTCCGTGGCAAAAATGATGATGAGAAGAACAAGTTTTATTACAGGCGGATCTACACAACACTTATTTTTCTTTTGGTCAAAAACGAAGAAAATAAAAACCCAGTAAGTGTGAAACTGAAATATGTTGGGAAATTTCTTTCAGTAAAATAGTAGACAGATATAAAAACAAAAACAAAAGTACACTACCCCCATCCTACCTGCCAAAAAAGAAGAGAGCAAATTTCCAGCCTGTTTCACTTCTTTGAATAGGAGGTATTCAAAAAGTTCATATGTGACACACGTTTTGATACAGTCTAGTCAGTTAATCAAGTTACTGATATATAGTCAATGCATGCCACTGTGTGTGTGTGTGTGTGTCCGTCTTATTATCTAGGAGTCCGGTTTTGAGGCAACTGTTTGGAGAGAGCCCCTATAAATCTTTCCAAGGAGATAGTTATTATATACATGGGTCAGTGCATCTGTCCATTGACAAGTTGCTGTCCAGGGTGTCAGTTGTCTCTACAATGGTCAATTATATAAAGAATGGAGAGCAATCAGGATCACATGAAAGGACACTTGTGTACAAACTTGTGTAATAGGAAAGAGATAATGAAAGGTCTTGTGGAATCACACAAACTGCTAGTCACTGATACTGAGAAATATGACTCTGGAATCCATGTTCTACAATGTAAAACCTCATGTCTTCAGCAACTTCTTTTGGTTGTTAGACCATAAGATGATAAACTGTGGTTACTTTTATAATGTCAAATTGTCAAAACTGGATGAAAATTTTCAGATGTTCTGTTATCAAGACAAGTTCTTATATATCATGAAAATAAGTAATACCTAAAATGCTTGCGAGCCAGTTATTACCCCTCGGCCTTCTAGGCCGGAGGGGTATTGTCATCCTCTACGCGTCAGTCTGTCCATGCCTTGTTAGCACCATATGTCCAAAAAGACTCACTTTACAGAGACCAAATTTGTATCACAGGGGGCCATTGAGGTGCTTGAGGTGCCTACGGAAAAGTAGGTCACTAGGTCACATTGAGGTCACAGTACTATATTAAAGAAAAAATGGCGTTAACGCAATATGTAAAAAATATCGGATGTAGCTTCATCAATTATTTATAACAGTTGGCCCTATGGATGCCTCAGAAGCCTATCAAAACTAGGTCACATATTTAGGTCACAGTGCTGCATTGAAGAAAAATGGCGGTACCATGATATCTTCAAATCTTAATTTTCTCGTTGTAGCTACACCAATTATTTATGACAGTTGGTCCTAAGGATGCTTCAGACACCTAGTGAAAACTAGGTCACTGGGTCACATATTTAGGTCACGGTACTGCATTGAAAAAAAATGGCCTTGCCATAATATATCTGCTTATTTGCATTTGCAGGAAAGCTTTGTCATTATGTTAAACAGAAGTAACCTTGACCTACCCAAGGGTATGGTCATCACCTATGCGTCCGTCCGCCTGTCCTGGCCGCGGGGTTTTCAGTCACTGATTGGCTCCTAGTTCAATATGTTAACTATTTATTTGTGTGATACCAGAAAACAATGTGTGTGTGTGTATCTGTCTGTCTGTCTGTCTGTCTGTCTGTCTGTCTGTCTGTCTGTCTGTCTATGTGTGTGTTGCTCAAGTTGCTGTGTAACATTCATACCTTACTGTCAGTGAACCAATTTTTACGCTTTTGACTTCACTCCTTTTCTCTTTACCACTTTGTTACTATGTTTATATGTGAGCACACCATGTAGTTAGGTGTATGTCAATAAAATATTCATGTACCATATGGATCAAAAGATGAGGATCTATATTTTATCCTTTTATGTCTCCACCAGGCACCAAAACAGTAGGTCAGATTGTTCAGTGTCAAAATTGATGGAGCTCAAGATTGCACTGGTGGCATTAGAAACTGTATACCTGGGGAACAATTGGTACATTTCATAAACAAAGCTTCCTCTTCTCTTTTCAATCAACAAGATGAGTAACTAGCCTTTGTTTTTCCTTTATTATGGTGTGTGCCTTTGTGTGAAACTGTATACCTGGGGAACAATTGGTACATTTCATAAACAACGCTTCCTCTTCTCTTTTCAGTCCACGAGATGAGTACCTAGCCTTTGTTTTTCCTTTATTATGGTGTGTGCCTTTGTGCGAAATTATGTGTCCCGAAGACAGTGCAATAGTAGCTTGAAGGACACCATTTAGGACAAGATTATGATGTAAATACAGCATAATTTAGGCTGGCAGCAAGTATTAGGTACCTGGATCATGCATATATTTGGAGATCATGTGAACAGTTTGGCATGCATGTTTCCTATGGGCTAATTCATCCAATGTGTTGGCTATTCATTGGCTTTATCCATGGCAAATGGATAATGTGGCCAAAGGCTGTACATGTGCACAGGACAGTAATCAAAATGAGCACAGTTCTGTAGGAGACGGCATTCAGGAAACACATATGGTCCAGCTAGGGGCCATGCTATAATAACACTTCAGCCCATAGGCAAAGATGAGCAGCTTAAATTTACGTAAAATTGAGGTGCCAGTCAAAACCGTTGTTTAAAACTGAGCAGTAGAAATAAATTCAAAAGAGTCATACATCAGACAGATTGTTGTGCAGTTCACTCACAGAAAATGTTTAGAAAGAAATTAATTATATGTACAACCCCCTCTGGGCTAATTCTAGGGATTATTTGAGTGTTGCCAATTTGGGAAAATGTGTTAGCCAAGCTCTTATATCTTCTAGTCAAACCAATTTTAAAATTTTTACCTCACCTGAGTTTTCAGTCAGCTGATCGTGGTCACAGGATGGTCCATTGTCCATCTCTCACCCAGCATACTTCCATGCATTATTCACATTTCCACTTTTTTCAACAAACTTTGTGGATTGAGATACACCATGGGTTGTTGTTCCACAGGTCACAGTGTGGTAATTTTCAGATTAAAAAATATGTGTGTATATATATATATATATATATATATATATATATTTTTTTTTTTTTTTTTTGTTGCTCACCCTTTTACGGGACATTCAGCAACAAAGTACCGCTGCTTTGGAAACAACAGCTCAAAATGAACTTGCACAACTGAAGTATTGCTATGGTCCTGACACGGCCAATTATAACATTGCCAAGAACAGGTTGGGCTTCCTTGTAAGCATCGATAAAACGGACGTACGTTCTAGACAAGAAAAAAAGTTAGCCAGTCTCATCAAGGCCAAACGTGAGTTTGACAACGACGACACTGACCAGCTTTTTCTAGTCAACGGGACGCAAAGGAGCGATGCATCTCCCCAGCGATCCCGGGGACCACAGGCTTCTGTGAGATCCCGAAATTACAATCAAGATGGTGCTCAACAGCCACCACAACAACGACAACAACAACAACAGAGAGGGCTAAGAGATCGCTCCAATCAAAGAAGGGACACATCGACACGTTCCAATTATCCGCCTTGGAGACGACAACGCAGCAGGTCACCACTCACTCCCCCCAGGAGAAGACAGTTCGACGCAAGACGTCAACGTTCACCTCGCCCCCAACAGCTAGCACTGACAAACAGTCAGACGGAGGCGCTTACAAACTTACTCAGCTCCCTGCAAGGGAACCGTTCAGGGAATCAAAACAACAGGGGCAACCCCAGAGGTCCCCAGAGGGGTTACAGACCCCAGAATTTCCGGAAACAACGGCGTTAAAAATAGACAATACCACAAACTCTAGTTTTGGTTGCAGTTCACGTTCTAATAGTTTATTATGGGATGTTCTCCCCACCTGTGCATTGATTTTTGTGGACTTTCATTATGAACATCTACTTGTGGATTACAACACTGGACTACACACAGAGACTTGTGCTTTTAAGTCAGACTTTGGATCTGGAGACATGCTATCTCCATTCCCTACTAGCCTGCAACCTCCAGGCTTCTCTCACTGTAGGATTCCTTCACATGTGAGTACTTTTTCATCCAGTGATCTAGTTGACTCTTATTTATGTAATAAAGCAACTTTTATCCACCCAGCTTGTGTTTACAACTGTAATATGTCCAACAATAGCAGGAATGATTTTCTCATCCCTGAAAATATTATTGTCAATCTTTCTGATTACACACTCTCTGACACACAGAAACTAGTTTTAAGCAAGGGCCTATCCTTCTGTCCTACCCCCAGAGAACCAGATATGGGAACAGTGTTCCAAGATACAGAAAGATTCTTTAGAAATTTGAGATTACAAGCCTTCTTCGAAAAGAAAAGGCAGGAAAGTGTTCTTCAGTCAGCTGAGCCGACTGAAACCTCCAATTCAGACATGGGGTCACCCACAGTGCCCCCCTTTGCACATAAATCCTTCAAAAAGGCCAGTACCTTCACTCCCAGTGAAATACAATTAGGTGATCCTAATATAGAGGCCTTTTGCAGGACTGTGAAAAGTGAACTTGCCTCCCTTGTACCACGCATCCCACGTGTACAGAATCTTAATGCTGACGAACGCCGTGGCTTGAAAGAACTTCAAAGCAATTCTGAAATTGTGATCAAGAAAGCAGACAAGGGCTCCGCTATAGTAATCTTGAACACCATAGATTACATAGCAGAAGCCCACAGACAATTGTCTAATACAGATCACTACCAAAAATTGGAGGTTAATTTAACCTCCTCTCATAACGACAGAATCAGGCTTCTGATCAAAGACCTAGTGGACAACAATTCTATCACTCAAGAAACAGCAGAGTACTTATACGTGGAGGAACCACGTGTACCTTGTTTTTACCTGCTACCGAAGATACACAAGGGTATCTTCCCCCCACCAGGTCGACCTATTCTGAGCGCCAATGAGAGCCCTACAGAAAAAATCTCTGGCTTTGTTGATTTTTTCTTACAGCCTCTAGTGCCTAAAATATTAAGTTACATCAAAGATACCACTGACTTTATTAACAAAATAGAGTCCCTACCAGAACTACCTGTAGGTAGCTTACTGGTGACTTTAGATGTGACTTCCTTATACACGAACATTCCTATTGAGGAAGGTCTCCGGAGTGTAGCAAGAGCACTCATTCACAACAGAGACCCCAGTTCGAAGCCTGCTACAAGTGAGCTCATGCAACTCTTACGCCTTGTACTCACTTGTAATAATTTCGAGTTTAATGGTGACCATTTCCTACAGATCAGTGGGACTGCAATGGGTACAAAAGTTGCACCCTCATTTGCAAACGTTTTTATGGACAATCTTGAAACCAACAAATTGTTATCCTTCCCTCTCAAACCTTATGTCTGGTGGAGGTTCATTGATGACATTTTTGCCATCTGGACCTATGGTGAAGAACACCTACAAGAATTTATCACACATTTAAATTCTTGTCACCCCACCATCAAGTTCTCACAAACTTTTTCGGACCAAGAACTAAACTTCCTAGATACCACTGTGAAACTCAGTGAGACTAGGAAAGTGTACACCACTCTGTACACTAAACCTACAGATACTCACACATATCTGTATTACACTTCAGCCCATCCCAGTCATACTAAGACGGGAGGACCCTACAGCCAACTTGTCAGGGTTAAGCGTATATGTCATTTTGAGGGTGACTTTAACACAAATGCCCTCAAAATTGTACATTACTACAAACTGCGAGGATACCCAGACAATATCCTCGAGGATGCTCTAACAAGAGCACGAACATTAGATAGAAACATGCTCCTCCATCCTACTACCGATGACCATCGTAGTACAGATCAAGACAAGGTGTTCTTGATTACGGAATATAATCCTGCTCTTCCTCCTATCAAATCCATCATACAGCGCAACTGGGGCACTATCCAGGCCTCCAGATATGCCAAGGACCTAGGACAAAAGGAAGTTGTCCTGGGCTTCAGAAGAACAAGAAACCTTAAAGACATCCTTACAAGGTCTAGATTAAAATATCCTCCGACTGCAAGAACAGATGCAGCAGTCTCTGGGATATCAGAGCAAAATCCCTGTGACACCAAGGATTGCCGTTATTGTCTGAGGCTTGATACCTCGGGCAAAGTCACAAGCCATGTGACAGGTCGTTCTTATGCAACACCTAGAGGAGGTTCGTGTAAGCACAACAACCTGGTATATTTGCTCACTTGTCATTGCTGCGGTCTGCAATATGTAGGACAGACAAAGCGCACGCTGATGAGGAGAACCAGCGAACATTTTTATTACATCACGCACAAAGATGTAAACCAACCCCTGGGCAGACACTTCTGTCTACCAAACCATACGGTGGCTAACCTTCCGTTAACCATCCAAATCCTTGAACACATCTGTATCCCACCTGGGCTGTCACGTACCACGACACTCAGACTCGAGAGAGAGAAACACTGGATTCACCAGTTATGCACTACTGAACCGTTGGGCCTCAATGTTATGGGTAGATAGACTTACTTGCCAAGTCTTATGCTAAAATTTTTGTTCTCAGTCTATCTACCACCACATAACCCAGTCAGCCTTGCCTTTAAGCTGACCTTAGGAACACCGTAAAGCTTCCCTGATGTTAAGCTATCGTTTTGATACTTGTTTCAACATTTTTCCTAGCCTACTAAGGAAGAGTCCTTTCCTTTCCTAGGCTAATAGACAGACTAGCATTAGTGTGTCTTGTGTTTTTGGTAACTAAGGACTAGTTACCCTTCTCGTGACGTCCTCACGTTTTTGACACGTTACATCAACCCGTCATGTCGGACGGTTGACTGGTAGTCTCAGTATGCGTCGTGACGTACGACCATTTTTGACGTTGAACTAACCGTTGTTAGCAACGTTACCCCTGCCTATATAAGCAGCGGTACACGGTGATCCTAACCGCCACTGACGAGAATCTTTCGATTCGAAACCGGTCTGGCTTTTTCTCCGTCGGTTTACTCTCCATCACTGGTCTTGCCTGGTATTTTTATTATATATATATTATACTCCCCTCCTACTGGAGGAGGGGCATATAGCAATTGCTTTTTCCGTCCATGCATCTGCCCGTCCGCTGTTAGTGTCCAGGCTATCATTCGCTTGTCCTTCAACTTAGATTAATGAAACTTTACACACAGGTGTATCTGGACACAAGGGTGTTTCATGCAAAAGTAGATCACTAGGTCAAGTATCTGGGTCATAGTGACCTATCCTTTAAAATGGTGTCAGGGCTATAATTCCTTTACTACAGGTATTAAACTTAGTTTCATGAAACTTCACACACACACACACAAACACACATAAATCTTAACCTAAAAGTGTGTCATGAAACAAAAGTAGGTTACTAGGTCGAGGATGTGGATCACAGTGATCCAACCATGTAAAACTACATTACACTTAATGTCTGGGCTGTAATTCTGTTGTCTTTCAACTTAGATTAATGAAACATTACACACAAGGTGTGTTATGTACCAAACATATGTCACTAGGTCAGGTATCTGGGTCACAGTGACATATCCTTGTAAAATCGTGTCCAGGCTGTAATTTTTTTCACTATTGTAATTAGTTTCATAAAACTTCACACACAGGTATATGTTGACATAAAGGCGTGTCATGAAATAAAACTATGTCACTAGGTCAAGTATCTGGGTCATGGTGATACCATCATGTAAAACTACATTACACTTCATATCTGGGCTGTAATTCTGCTGTCCTTCAAGTTAGAGTAATGGAACTTTACACACGGTTGCATCTAAACATAAGGGTGTGTCATGTACCAAAAGTAGGTCAAGTATCTGGGTCAAAGTGACATATCCTTGTAAACTCGTGTCTGGGCTATAATTCTTATACTATTGTACTTAGTTTATTGAAACTTCACACACAAATATATGTTGATGTAAAGGTGTGTTATGAAACAAAATTTGGTCACTAGGTCAACTATCTGGGTCGTGGTGCTATAGTCATGTAAAGCTACAATACACTTCATGTCCGGGCTGTAATTCTCTTGTCCTTTGACTTTACACATCTGTCTATCTGGACACAAGGGTGTGTCATGCATAAAAGTAGGCCACTAGGTCAGGTATCTGGGTCATGGTATAGCCTATTTACCAAGTTATAAATGAGGTGAGGGGGCATGGATCCTTATTATTTTTTTGGCAAAACTTTTTAAAATGTTGTCCAATACCACTTTGTCTATAAGCCAAGTTAATTTTGCCATAGGGTGACATACATACTTTTACTGCTAAGATCTTCCATTTTTAGCTCTGCTGACCAAAGTTGCAGAGCTTATGTGATCACTTATGTCCATGCGTCTTTCCACATTCGCCTGTCTGTGAACTTTGCTTGTAAGCGCGATACAGTCCACAGTTTTCAAGATAACCCCTATGTTACTTTCAGGACTTATCAAGTGCATCAAAATCTAGGTCAATTTTGCCATGAGTGCCACCCCCCCCCCACACACACAGAGTATTATGTGTAATATATGGGTCAAAATGTGAAAATCTTGTGAACTCTCTAGTATCATTAATATTTGATAGATGTTCATAAAATTTAGGGGAATTGTGGTAGGAGGTTAAAATCTCAGGTGCCTATGATACTAGTGGTGCCACCTATAACTTGGCGGAAATTATAAGCCAAAATATATTGAAAGATGTGAATTCCATATCTTGAAAAATAAAAAATATGAAAAAAAAAAAAAAAACATGTCAAATATATGTGATATATAGGTTATGCCCAATGCTAATATAATACCTAATATCAGTGACCTTTGACTTATTTTTGTTATGTCACCAGGCCTGTAAAGGTAAAAGAGGTGATTTTGTAATGGCAGGTTGTAGCTTAGACATCAATGGCAAAGAGAATTGAGCTTCCAGATCAAAATACAACTTGAGTACATTGTACATAAGGCAGTACTTGGTTTCTTACTTTTTGGGTCACTGTGACCCAATGATCATGGAGTTTTGCGCTTGTCCAATTATTGTTTTTCTGCAATAACTGGAAACATTATTACCCAATTTGAACAAACAAACCATGTATGGAAAGCTGGATGTGGGATGCACATTTTGAACATATCAATTTTTTAATCTGAGTTGAAGGTTGGGGTCAATGGCCACTTGAAATATAGAGCTCACAATGTGAAAATCTTGTGAATCTTCTGCACCCCACAATTTTTGAGTTAGGCCCATTTTACTTTGAGGACTTATGAAGTGTATAAAAATCCGCATGGGCTTCAATGTTGGTGATGCCACCTGCAGTATTATGTAATATATGGGTCAAAGTGTGAAAGTTTTGTGACCTGTCCAGCATGCTAAATTTTTTGTTCATTTTTTGGTCAAATCTTAAAAATTCTTGTCCAAAAGCACATAGCCAGTTGATTCAAAATTGCATGGGAACACTTGAGGGCATGAGAGTGGGAGGTACATAATCCATGGGTGATGGTGACCCCATTCTTAAGGTCACAGGATCACTTAGGTGTATTTAACTCTACAGATGATAACTTGAAAACTATTTCAGCTTTGATGTAGATGGTTATGATTCTTTTTGAAAGACACAGTCAGACACTACATGAGTGACCTTGACCTCATTCCCAAGGTCACAGGACATCTGACATGAAATTTTCCTCTCACCTTATAACACGTGAACTACTTTGAGTTACGACAATAATGTTAATGTTTCTCTGTGAAGGACAACTTTGACCTCATTTCTGAGGTCACATTGCAACATACGTCAATTTTAATCTTCACTATAACTTGAGAAATACTTGAACTGGGACCTTGATGTTGCACATGTTAGTGTTCTTCCATAGAGGTCAGACTTACCCAGTAAATGGGTGACCTTGGTCCAATGTTTCTGTTAACTCCCAAATTGGGGTATATTACCCTTTCGAAACCTCAAATACCCTTTGAGAAAATTCTAAAGGGTCACAAGTCTTGTTTATTCACTTGTGAAATTGGAAAAATCTAGTCTTCTCCCCTGAATTTCCCTTCTTGTGACCTCCTGAAAAAATTCCTATTGGAAACACTGTTGATTCTATCCCAAGTTCACAGAACCACAAGTGTGATGAATCTGTTGGTCAGCTGAGCATGGACTGTTCACACAGCCCTCGTGTTTTGTTCATCTTTTGGCCAAAAAACAAAAAAAAACAAAACAAAAAAATCATTTCTCCTGAATCGCTCAGCCAATTGCTTTGCTAGATTGTATACAAACACTTCTGGGGACTCCTAGACCATGTTCAACAGGTGATGCTGCTATTTTTTTCAACAAATTTTTGTGTGTTGAGGCTATTTCTTACATCTTCTCCAAAACTGTCACTGAGATTATCCTGAAATATAGTGGATGTATAGCTTGTGGGGGGGGTAAACAAAATTGTTTCACTAAGCAGTGAAACTGTGGATCTCTGACTTTTACCCTTCGGCTTTATGAGGCCGACGGGTATTGTCGTACCGGGCGCCGTCCGTCTGTCAGTCTGTCTGTCCGTTCATCCCATGGTTTTACCACCATAACTTCAGAAATTTTTGAGACAGGACTTTCAAATTGCACATGATACTACACTTCTATATGGCCTAATTTGTGTGCAAGCATAGTTGACCTTGAAGTAATTCTAAAGGTCACACAGTGGTCACATGTGCTAAGCGACCTTACCGCTCTAACTATTGAAAGCCTGCATCTAGCAATCTAAATCTTACACACAAGAAGCTTCATAGAGTGATCTAGAAGCCTTGTGAAAATAGAGGTCATAGCTGTATATTTGACTTTCTTTTTGAGGTCAAAGGTCAAGTGCACAATGGTGGTATTGGTATAAGTAAGGAAGTTTTTAAGTCAGTTACATGAAATTTTATACACACATGTATCACAGCCAAAGAATTTCATGAATCAAAAGTAGGTCACAAGGTCAAGTATCTGGGTCACAGTGTCCTATTCTTTGAAATTTTGTTTACCACTATAACATCAGAAATTTTTGAGACAGGACTTTCAAATTGCACATGATATTACACTCCTATGTGGCCTACTTTGTGTGCAAGCATAGTTGACCTTGACGTAATTCTCAAGGTCACACAATGGTCACATGTGCTAAGCAACGTTACCGCTCTAACTATTGAAAGCCAGCATCTAGCAATCTAAATCTTACACACAAGAAGCTCCATAGAGTGATCTAGAAGCCTATTGAAGGTCATAGCTCTATATTTGACCTACTTTTTGAGGTCAAAGGTCAAGTGCACAATGGTGATATTGGCATAAGTAAGGAAGTATTTAAGGCAGTTACATGAAATTTTATACACTCATTTGTCGTAACCAAAAAATGTGTCATGAATCAAAAGTAGGTCACTAGGACAAGTATCTGGGTCACTGACCTATTCATTTAAATTTTGTTTACCGCTATAACTTCAGAAGCTTTTGAGACAGAACTTTCAAATTGCATATGATAGTACACCACTGCAAGCTTAATTGACCTTGACATAGCTTTCAAGGTCACACAGTGGTCACAAGTTTGCTGATTGACATTGTGCATCTAGAAATCTAAATTTTAAAACAAAAGAAGCAACATAGGGTGATCTAGAAGGCTATTGAAAGTCAAGGTTATACCTCTATATTTGACCTAGTGTTTTTGAGGTCAAAGGTCAAGTGTACAATAGTAGTATTTGTGTAGGTAACTATACCTTATACTATGGGACACTATTCCTATTCACTTACAGCAAAAGAGATTGAAGGCGGCCGAAGGGTACCACGTTCTTTGAACGGTATTTTTAATGAATTTTTCATTTTGGGTAATTGTTGGATGCATGCATTCCGTTTGACTACAATGCAAGTGAATAGGGATTGCAATGGAAATTCACATTTTCAACTTCTCCAAAACTGTCAGCCAGTCACTACAAACTTGGTGAGAATGGACCTTAGCTGGATCTCTATCAACTTTGTTCAAATGGTCGTGTTTTAGCAATTTTTAGATTTTTTTGTGGAGTTTTTTTGTTTGATTTTTTAGCAAAATTTCAAGAAATCTTCTCAGTAGCCAATCAATGCTTTGAAATAGTATTGGAACTCTTCTGGGGACCCCTAGACCTTAATTAGGCCAACAGGTGGTGGTGCACTTAAAAAAAAAAATTACAAATTTTTGAGTGTTTTCCTCACTTTTTACTTCTACAAAAATGTCGTTCAGATTGTTGTGAAACTTGGTGGAATGTAGTTTGTGGGAGGATTATAATCAAAGTTGCTCACTATGTGTCGATACTCTGGATCCCTGATTTTAAATGAATTTTTCAGTTTGGGTACCTGTCAGTTACTGCATGCATTCCCATTGATTACCAAGTAAGTCAATGAGGATTGATTTGTAAACTCACATTTTTAACTTCCTCTCCAACATTCACATCCCCTAGAGTGGGACTTAATTAATATGGGTTGAATGTCAACATCAATTGAGGAAGGGCTGTTGGCACAACCCTCATGTTTTATTAATTTTGTAGGAAAATCTTTAAAAATCTTTTACTCTAAAACTGCTTGGTCACTTGTTTTAAAATTGCAGACAAATATTTCTCAGTATGCTTAAACCATCATTTGTTCAGCAAGAGGTTCACACAACCCTCATGTTTTATTAATTTTTTAGGAAAATCTTTAAAAATCTTTTACTCTAAAACTGCTTGGTCACTTGTTTTAAAATTGCAGACAAATATTTCTCAGTATGCTTGAACCATCATTTGTTCAGCAAGAGGTGCTTCAATTTTTTTGTCTTCTTGAATTTGGGTGTGTGTGTTGGTAGTTTTCAGCTTCTTCCAAACCGCGCATACATGCACAATCTGTCAAACGTGTATTTAGTAGCACCACTAGTATTTCATCATTTTTAACAAATTTTCAAAATTACGCAATAATAAATGAGAATACATATGAGCATGATTAAAATTGGAAGACTAGTGTACATGTATGTTAGTCTTTTTTTTCCTCCCAAAACTGTAGACCAGATCCATTTCAAACTTGGTGAAGATGTACCTTGTCAGGATCTCAGTGGGACCAGGTCACTTAGTATCTGGACCACTGTAGTTCAAAAACTACCAGCTTATGGTTAGAGTAGGCACAGCTGTGCTCATCATAGCTCAGTTCAAGATGCAGCTGAAGCTTAACTCAGCTCATGTTAGGTTGGAACTTATTTTGGGTCCAGCATATCAAGGTTAGCTGAGGTCAGGCTGTCCACACATAACCTTGCTTGTTTCCCAGTTTGGTTTGACACTGGCTTCCTGTTCCATATGGCCTGATGCATTGTGCATGATACAGGTGCAAGCTGTGTGACAGGATATTGTCAATCATGAGATATGTTTTTATGTAATGATAAATCTACTAAAGATGTCAGTGTGACCCAGACTACTAAGCTTTCATGTTGCAGACAGTTGTCAAACAATGCTTTGAGACAGATGCTATCATGCTTTGAACAAATTGTGAGAAGGAAATTTAGTTTAAGTTGATGCACTGTATGCTTGAGCATCCAGATGAAGTTGGTTGTAAGTGTTGCATTGAAAACATAAAGTACTAGTGAGCATGCAAAAAATGAATGACCTACAAATGGAAACTATGCAGCAACTCCCAGGGTTGCGACAGAACTGGGTTAATGGTGTCAGTGTTACCCACACTGAACAGGTTCCATTGTGACTCTCTCTCATCAGGGACTGCTGGTAGTAAGTTTCTTGTATATGGGCCAGTCAGTGGATAACTGGCTACCAGTATCACTGCTGTTATAGTGCATAGTGTGTCATGTTATATATGTACTTTTGACACATGGACTTGATTGCCATACACCAAATTGCTTTGTATGGTCACAAACATATGAAATAAAGACAAAAGTATGTTAATTATACATTACACACAAAGGAATGCACCAAAGTGCACCAACAAGAAAAGCTGTTGACCTGGACTAAAGTTCCATATAACTAGAGATATCATAGGTGTCAACCCCTGGAGGATTCTGAGCAGGAGTTTTTAACGAGGGAGCGGAGCGACCAAGGGGGGGGGGGGGTCAGGAAGGGGGTGTCCCCCCCTCCCTGAAAAATTTTATAATTTACGATTGAAAATGAAGCAATTTGGTGGATCCTGGGACCTTGAAAATGAGGTGAACTTTCTATACAAACATCTTAATTCTTCACACTTTATGTCCTTTTAGATACACTGAGTGCAATGTTGTAGAAATAACAAACTTAAGTTTTTTCATGTATGGAAGTGGCAGTGTTACACCCCACTGTTATGATCAGTGCATCGTAATTCGAGGTCCGAATGTACGGTGCAAACAGTAGCGTACACTTACAGTAATTTACACGTTGGAAAAAAAAGAAATAGTGGGTTTTTTTTACAGCGGGAGGTTTTTTGCTGGAGCGGGAAGCCAGCGGGAGATATGACGTGAGCGTGAGGCAGGTCCCCAAAACAGGAGATTCCCGCTCAAAACGGGAGACTTGACACCTATGAGATATACTGGTACTTGAATGAAAGGTCTTTTTACAAGGAACAAAAATCTAACACCTTATTATAATTCATTGCAGTTCTCTTAACATGTTCGATGCAAGTAGCAGTTGGCACTGAAAGAGTTAAAGAATTGGGGAGAAGATAAAATTGTGACTGTACTTATAAAAAGGGGAACCATTTTATCCGGTGATATACATAACTCCTGTCAGGTGGCAATATTGAATAAATAAGAACTTGGTTATATTTTCTGTGATGCAAGTTTCCATGATATACCACCTGTTTGTGGGAATTTATGTTGTTATTGTACCAGGCTGTAGCTGGGATGGGGTTTCATCATTTATCTTCTTGTCTGATGCAATCACAAGGATGCTGGTTACCTCATCTGCTATATGCACTGACAAGTGGTAGTGTACACCATGTATAACCTCAACAGATATCTGTTCATTTGAACCATGAAAAAGCTGCACCTCAGCAAAATGTCCAATGACAAAACAGATGATTTTATTTTGATAACAATATTTCACCGTCAATACACTAAGTGTTCACCTCCTCATCCTAAGGGACTGGAAAAAAAAGTAACAAATAGTTAAGGTTAAAATAAAATTTTAAAAAAACAGTGTGATGGGGATAGCATATGCAAGATTGATGATGTTACACCTGTAAGTTCTTGAATCTTTTATTTTTACTTAGGTTGGCATAAATAATTATTGATATAATTGACATCAATCATAAAGGTCCATAGACTTTTCTTGTTATAGTTTTACATGATCCATGATGGCAGAGATCTGAGTTTATATCCAGGTGCAGTGAGTATATACCCGCCTTGCCACTTGCAGGCCTGAGCAAAAATCAGTGTTGTTCAGAACCTTGCCTTCTCAAATCAAGTAAACAGGATTGTTTTTGCTTCTCCTTCTACACAACCTTTTTTGTTGCTCAGAAGTTACAGTAGTGTGGGACTCACAAGGCTTACAAGTAGTTTTGGTGGAGAAAAATGGTGCCCAATTTACCTAGATAAGAGCCAAGCCTCAGTTTTCAACTGGCATCTGGCTGTGTGTGAATATGCACAGTGTGGCCTTGCTGACAGCAGGCAGCCGCAGGCATCACACGGAATGCTGATTTCTGGGTTAATATATGCAGGCTGCCCTGGGACCAGCATCCATGGTTATTTCTGTGGCTGTTGATACGGGTCCAGCTGACCTATCTTCGCCAAAGCAACAGAAAATATTCCTGCTGTTTGTGTACTGATGTATGACATTATGACTGGAACTATTTGCAGTCCCCAAACAACAGGACCTACATTTTGTGCCTCACTAACTTTGTTGTGTATTCATTTTATTTACTGGGACCGAGCAACATGTAAGGATGTTATTGCCTGACTGGGCAATGCATTGTGTGTTCAAGCTGTGCAGCTGCCCACCATATGGGACTGAACCGGGTCTTTCACATAATAATGTAGATTTTGAAGAGGTTGCCCTCTGTCTTCTGCTGTGTCATACATGTACTGTGATCATGTATAAGGTTAACTAAATAGGATGTATCCCTTGTTTTTTGCTCATTTTCAAGAGGTACATCATTATTAAATCCTGCAATCTATGTTATTGTCCAAATAGGCAGACATTTAATATAGAACCAGAATTAAGTGTAAATTGATTAAACTGGGCAGCTGTGATGCCAGCTATCTCTGTGTCAGGCCAGTGCCACTGGATCATTGCTGTGTTCTCTTGGGGCTAGATCGCCTCAGTCAATTTCACATTTTGTGAGCAAACACTCTTGTACTTGTAGACTGGTGTCTTCTGCATGGTATGGCTTTTGCAGGCCATGTAGGAACTTGTCAAAAGGATCACATGAAGGGTGGGTCCTGGGTCCATGACCCATAAAAACTGGAAAAAAAGATGGGTCTATGACCCATAAAAACTGAAAAAAGACCTACAATTTATCTCCCAATATTGCCCAGAACCCCACCCAAAATCTAGATCATTTACAGTGGCTTGTATATAAATGAATCAAAATGCTTCTAAATGGACTCATATATCCTTCAAAATCTTTAATATGACCCCTGCTTATAGATATTCTAATTTCCAAAAACCATATGTATGTACATGTATGTGTATGTAATATGTGTGTGTGTGCTGTCACTGATGTCCCATTTGCTGCCAGCGGGCTCTTTAAACTCCATGTGTACCTCAATACTGGACTCACTTCCTGGCCTATTTTTGACTGTATCTCAATTCCAGGCCAACTTTTTTTTTTTTTTTTTTTTTTTTTTTTGCGGGGGGGGGGGGGGGTCCATTTACAATCTTTTTCATGCTCACAGACAGACATGCATCTGCATGTCTGTCTGTATGAGTGCTAAATTAAGCATCAATTGTTCTTGGTCAGTTTCAACAACAAAATTACACCCATGCACTTTACTTCTATTGTATTGCAAACAATTTACTTTATCCAGGATCATCAGTTAGTAGCCAGCATGTACCTACACAGGGTTATTAGGTCATCATTTGTGAGGTGGATCAGAGTTAATGACTGATCAGATATTGTGTGTATTGACATAAAACCCAACACATGTACACACATGGATTGATTGGATCCGCTGTCCATGATGTACTCAAACATTCCAGTGTATGTTAGTGTTTGTGTATTCCTGTTTAATTGCATGTTAAAGTATTAAATAAAGTACTAAGCTTTTAAGTTTAACCATTTCCCCTTGTAAAAAATTTGTGGTTGAATATGCTGTCTGCATCAATTATATTTCAGCATAAATTAAATAAGATATGAGATATATCATTCCACAGGATGGGGGTCGGGTGGCTAATTTGGCCTTGAAAAAGGTATCAGTATAGGCTCCCAGAGAATCTTTAACCGAATTAATATCCTTCATGCAAAAATATGCAGCAAAACTCTCTGTTGCTCAAAAAGGGTCAAAACTGTCACTGATGTCCCATGTGCTGCCAGCAGGCTCTCTAAACTCCATGCGTACCTCAATACTGGACTCACTTCCTGGCATATTCTTGACCGTATCTCAATTCTAGGCTAACTTTTACCTCAGGTGACTTTTCAGTCAGCTGAGGTTATGGGATGGTCTATTATCTGTCAGTCCACAATTTACATTTTAACATCTTCCCCCAAAACTGTTGGCTGGATCCTCCTCAACACTTCTGGGTACTGCTGGACCTTAATTTGTTCCAGCAGGTGATACTGCATTTTTTAAGCTCAGCTGACTTGTCAGTCTGCTGAACTTATAGTCATCTAATGTCTCATTCTCCATTTTCTTTCTACATGTACCATTTATCTGTCCATCATTTACATTTTCAGCTTCTCGATAACTGTTTGCCAGATCCACTTTTTAACTTGGTGGGGATCTACCTTGTGCTGTGTTCTATCAAGTGTCTCCAAATGGTCATTCTTTAATGAATTTTTACATTTTGGCTTTATCAGCCAACAGGTATTGTCGTTGTCATATCCTCCATTACCGTTGCGAACACGATAACATTCGAACAAATTGTAGTTACCCACCACAAAACTTGCTGTGCAAGCATCCCATGGACATTTCAGATGAATTCAACATTCAGTGACCTTGGTTTATTTTCAAGGTCACTAGGGGGGCAAGATGTTGGCAGCTGAGGGGTCTGAAGGACATTTTTGTTTTGTTTTGTTTTGTTTTGTTTTGTTTTTGGGGGGGGGGGGGGCAAATTGTGCAAAAGTCTGCTCCAAAACTGCTGTCTGCCAATTGCTTTGAAATCAAAATGACTTGTCAGTCAGCCATAGGGAATACTTTCCATGAGCATTCACAATCATGCAAACTGCAATGAAAATATCTCCCATGCCCTGCATTAGTGCTGTAGCCTGCATGATAGCAAGATACTGGACATCATGTGATGTTTCAAAATAGATCAAACATGCATCATGTCTAACATCAAAAAAGCCTCGTTTTTTCTTTTTTTTTTTTTTTTATCTTGATGTGTGTCTGTGTCTTCTCTCTTTCTCTCTCTCTCTCCCCCCTCCCCTCTCCCCAGCATACCACCGACTGTAACTCATGACCCATTTCATTGGTGAATTATTTCTTTTTTGTGAGCAGGACTGGGCCAAGGTGGTGCTTTCTGAATGTTGACATGAAATACAATAGATCACATTGCATTTTTTTTGCTTCCATTTACAATCTTTTGAAATACAATAGATCACACTACATTTTTTTTTTGTTTCGCATGCAATCTTTTTCATGCTTTTATTAACTGGGGAGTCCCAGTGCTTGATATCTGAATTCATTTGAATAGTCTAAGACTGAAAAAAAGTTTTTGTCTTTTTCCCTTTGAACATAACAAAAAAATTCATAAAATGCACAAAAACATAAATAAATAAATAAATAAATAAATAAATAAATAAATAAATAAATAAATAAATAAATAAATAAAAAAGGGAAGAAAGAAAATCACAAGGCCATTTGAATAAAATTGCTTAGTTATGGGAATATATGTTAGGAGTTGTTTACATTAATTAATACATAGTTAACTCGCATGCCATCTGGTGACCTTGAGTCATAGAAATGTGTTTGTAAAAGGATGGGATGATGCATTTCTATGATTGCTGTATAAACACCAGTCAAAAGACGCATATTATTGTGTCAGAAAACAAATCACAGGTTTGTTACCTTCCAAAAATATATAATCTGTAGCACTTTTTGTTTAAATCATTGCCTGATGGAATAATTTGTGCATGTCTTTGTGAACTTGTTCTTGATCCTTAAATTCAGTAGGCGTAAAAACTGAACCTTGTGCAGAAATATGTTTATGGGTGAATGGCAAGCCAGACACAGTTAGACCCGCATTGGACTGGGGTGGATAGATAGCTGTTTTTTGAAACAGCAAGTAGTCCTGCTATTATAAGAATATCAGCAACTATTACATGTTAGTTTATGTCTTAGTTATGGTGGATCCTAGGTCCATGCTTACTATTAAATGCTAATCAATAGGAAAGTACCGATAGGGTGTCTTGTGGTGTTGCTGATTTTGACTGTGAAACTTCAAACTGACACTTGGCTGGTACATGTATCTTGTGAATAGTGAATCATTTGCCTGCATGTGGTTACCATTAAACACTAATAAGAAATTACCTTTGGGTTTTTATGCTGACTTGTTATGTCTTCCGGTATAACGGGGGTACACATTGTTCTTGCGTCCGTTTCTTCCGCTTCTTCTTCTTCAACACATTGTTGCGTGCGTTGCGACGCGATAACTGAAGAAATATTTACTTGGGAAGTTGAAATTTTTTGAGAAGATCCTGTATAAACCTTGCTTGGAATTGCAGATGGGTAACCTTGACCTATTTTTCAAGGTCACATGGGCATGTCATCTAAAATTTACACAGATGCAACAACTCTGCAAGCATTTGACTTGGGAGGTTGAAATTTTGCATATTTATGTTCCATAATACCAACTAGGTTGGGATTGTAGATGGGTGACCTTGACCTATTTTCAAGGTCATATGGCCACTTTTAAAAAATCATCGCAGATGCACTCGAGAGATTTGTCGTAAAGAGGTTGACATTTTTTGTGATTATGTTTCTATGTAAGACTTTTGTAAGAGGTTGTTTAAGACTGCAAATGTATGACCTTGACCTATTTTGCAAGGTCATGTGGGCATTTCGTAAAAAATCAACGTGGATGTAATAACTCAAGAAAGACTTGACTTGGGTAGTTGAAATTTATATAAGACCTTGCTTGGGCTTGCAGATGGGTGACCTTGACCTATTTTGCAAGGTCATGTTGGTGTGTCATGTAAAATCGATAACTCAAGAAAGATGTGACTTGGGAAGTTGAAATTTTATGTGAAGATGTTCCTATATAAGACCTTGCTTGGGATTGTTGATGGGTGACCTTGACCTTTTTCAAGGTCACATGGCCACTCTTTCAAAATCATGGCAGACACACTAGTGAAAGATTTGACTTACAGGCATTTTAATTTTGTGTGATTATGTTTCTATGAAAGACTTGTAAGACCTTGCTTGTGACTGGAGATGTTTGACCTTGTCCTATTTTTGAGGTCACATGGGCATTTCATCTAAAATACATGCAGACATGATAGCTCCACAAGGATTTTACTTAGGAGGCTGAAATTCTGCATGAAAATGTCTATAAAGAGTGTACCTTCACCATATCTGTAGATTATTGGAATCGGTATGCCTATTTATAAAAATAAGGGTGACAATAGTAAGGGCGCATGGGGAGACATTTGATTTTCTGTTGGAAAATCAGCCTGTTCTAGTTATTTTTGACTGAATGACCTTGAAAGGTCAAACAAACATATGGACTTTTATCTTAGCCATGGTGGATCCTGTCACTTATCTGAAAAATGATGACTCCAACACTGTGAGTGAGTGAAGACTTAGATATTGCAAAAACTAACAGTAGTCTTACAGACAAGTAACCTTGATATTATTTCAAAGGTCACAGGACCCCTTCAGTCTCTGGATGCAAGATTAGCCTAGCACTGGACTGCCAGTCCTCAAGTTATAATAAATAATTTTAGTTTTTCTGACTTGTCATTCAGCAGAGCTTTTTAAGTCAGTTTGTCCATCTGTCCATTGGCCTATTTCCCTTTTTACATTTTCAATTTCTCAAAATCTGTTGCATGGAATGTTTTAATTTTGCATGGGGATATTCCACAGGTGGTCTTACCAAGTTTACAAAGGATAGGATGATGCAATTTTTTCTTAAATTTTTGTGAAGTTTTGTATTTTTTGAATGAAAGGACCAATTGGTTCTGATATTTTATTGCAGAATTGGGTGTTTGGCAGGGTGATAATGGCATGTGTTATGGATGGCTATGTGATCAGCTTGTCCTTAACACATGGCACTTCCATATTTGAGAGTGAAAGCCACACTATTTCCTTGACCTGGGTCATTGCAACAAATAAAGCATAATTGTCATCTGCACATGTGCAAGCTATAAAGAAAAACATTGCTGGGTTGGTATTTTTGTTGTCAATGTATATTTTGTGTGATATACAGCATTCTGAATATGGAATATTTCCAAACTTATGAAAATTTACCTGATAGAGATCTTCTCCAACTTATGTAACAATTTGAAAATGTTAATGCTGAGGTGTATGTACGTATTTATATACGAGGCAGCAATGCTCCATATTAAAACTGTAACTAGCTGTCACATGGAAGATCTGCATTCATTCTGATGCCAATAATTATTAACATTGGACATAATAGTCAGGCTTTGTTAACATTTCATTGCCTCTATGAAGGTTTAAAACTGTCTTGCTTCTATTCCAGCCCTTGACACACATGGTGGTTGGTTGATATTGAAATCAGTATGAACGCTTTTTTTGTGTTGTTCCCTGTCTTGCCATGTGGCCAGCAGATCAGCAGTTTTTGAAAGTGACCACATTACATTGTTGTGTCATGAATAATATTCGTCTGTGCAAAACACTGTACTGGGATCAGTGGAATTTTGGCATTTTTTCCCCATTTCCACCAATTTTAATCTATTAATATTCCTGAGTTTAAGGTAAATAAATATCCAACATAAAATCCTGGGATAAATGCAAAGCATCATTAGTGTGTGTTTTTGGTTCAAACTCAATCATTCTGATCACAGAAACCATTCGGAGCTTCAAGGCTCATGCTTTCCATATCAGAATCATTTAGTTTCAATCAGAAACCCTGTTCATGATAGTTTGTGTATTCATAAAAGGTCACCTTTAGTCATGTAGTTCACATTTTGGCCAGCAGGTGTATGTTTCTTAAGGCTATTTTCAGCTTCTCCAGAACAGCTGAACAGAATTGCATCAAGTCTTGTGAGAATATAACGTGACTAAAGATGATGAAAGTTTGCAAAAATGATTAGGGTATGTTAATTTTTTACAAAGTTATGAGATATCAAACTTCAGGACTATGTATGAGTAAGTGCTGCTACTGTGCATGTATGTAGCAATACAGTGCATATATTTTGAGAAGAAAAACTTCTTTTTTACAGTTGTGCACTAATTTGTCTGTTGGGAAACTGATTAGAGCTACAAAGTCCCTGAATGAGGTCATCATTTTTGCTGGTCGTAACACAATTTCTGTACAATTGTGTTGAACGTATTTTAAAAGCAACACCTTCACAGCTTGGTGATGACAGTCCTTTTGAAAGTACATGTACAACAATTCTTTGATGTAAAAACCATTTATCATGAGGAGTTAGGTGCCTTTTTAAAACAACTATGCCAAGATGTAAGACTATTCTAATTATTTTTACCTGAAATTAATTCAAAGACCACCATCCATGCAAAGATCACTTTTATTTGGTAGAGTGTGTGATGTCCAGTAGTAGGTTCTACATACACCACATTTTATTAGATTTGATTAACATATACCCAACTGTTTATGATGTTCTTCCACTTAATGGCAAACATCCGGTATTTTGACATCAGTTTGGCTGTATCATAACTAATTTGTGTAATTTTAAATGTAGGTCTGCAATTAAAGCTTGTTTGTGTTTGAAGATACAAGGACAATAAGTATATTAATTAGGGTAGAAATACAGAGTGGCCCAGTACTTTTTATTTTTGAAATTTCACCCAACTACGTGGGAGATAACTTTCATGATTATGCAATTATGAGGAAAATGACAAATTAATAGTATTCTGTTGAAAGATTCATGCTTAATTATCTAACAACAATTACACTTTAAGAGCAACTGTTCAGCAGATCTAAAATGTATTTTGTATGGGAAAACTGTTATGCTGTATGACCTCCTGGCTCTAAACCCCAATGCAGAATGTGGAGTCAGAAGTTATCAGGGAATAAAGTAAATATATATTTAATTGTACATGTGGTTGACCATGCACTTAATAGTGTTACAACACACATAATAATTATCATGCTAGATTATACCAGCCTACAGTATATTTTATGTGTACAATAAAATTGACCCTGTTGAAAATCAACTGTTCCATTGAGGGTACTTTATTTGATGTGGGTTTTATCTGGTTTATTTCATCTGTGAAAGACCAGAATTTGTGACTCCTGTGGGCAGTTACAATACATGTACCTGTGAAGCAACCGAAGAGTATTGTTGCAGCTGTTGAAATCCGAATGACACTTGTATATTATTAGTTAGTCAATGGTTTTGTGTGAACTACAGCATATAGCCCACACGAAGGAAACTGTTTTTCATGAGGCAATAGCCAAGTGAAATACAGCTTCCTGAGTGTGACCTATGCTGTAGTCCACTCAAAACCATTGGCTGACAATTATATCCCATATTTTGTCTTTTTCTGTCCAAAACACACAAGAGTCAAGTTGAGATACAGCTGTGACTGTAAAATGTTTAAAATTATCACTCTCCAACCATGAGCATGGCATTTAATTTTCTTGGTGCAGTTGACTCAATAAAGCATCCACTTGGTCACCATCGGGAATGTGTTGTTGAAGTTCGTGAATATACTCCTTTCGCATTCTAGTGGCAAGGTTGTTAGCTTTCTGTAGACAAAAAGCTATCAACAGAAAGTTGACTGAAGCAAGTGTCTTCATGTTTCCACCCTTTCAAATAAAATATGTGTTTTACTAATGCAAAATATATATTTCCTTTGGGAGACCATAAAGTTTGACCATTTTTTTCCTAAATATTTTTCAAGAAATATCCAAAATTTTACAAAAATCACCTTTTTACCCAGAATGCTTGTGTTTATACAACAACACTGAATTTTCAGTTCCATCTGTAGTGCAGACAGATTCTGCAAAACTTCCTGTCAATTGAGTGTATAGGTTTAATACATCAGGGATGCATGTTTCTGCGATTTTTGGCCTAAAAGTGAAGTCACTTTTCCGATTTGGGCATTCCCTTAAATGTTAAGATATAGTGTGCAGCGTAAATGATGAGATAAAGTACTGCTGTCATGGCCTTAAACAACATCACTGCTTGCTGTGTCGTTGCACTGTGCTGTCACATTTTCATAAATCAACATTCCTCCAAGCTAACTGACGATCTGACAGTGTCCCTTACCCATATTTCATTCCAGGAGTCAAGAGAAAAAAGGACTTTTCCAGATCTGCTCTTGTGGCAACAATTTTTTTTAACAACATACATCTGTATGCTAGTTCAAGCATGTCCACTGTGTGAAAGGAATATTATAACACATTCAATTGTGTAGGTGCAGAAATGACGTACATGTTCATAGAATTAGTCATCCATAGTACATGTAATAAGAAAAATTCATATTGGATTTGTTTTTATGATCTGTAGCCAAACATTTAATTCCATTTTATGTTCTATTCTCATTGCAGAACTATTACACATATTAAATACTACACTATTACAAAGACGACATACCACTGTCCGGATAATTGTTCAAAATAGCACAATTAGGTTCTCTAGTTCCACAAGAATTTGGTAACCTTTACCTTGTTACTTGCTCTGTTGGTTTGTTACCTGGGGCTATCAGATAAATATCAGGACCTTCTGCACAGTTGCGTATGTTGCAGGTCAGCTTTAAACAGGTCACCAACAGAATATGGATCAGAACAATGTATTTCAATAACGCTTACTGCAGATATTAAATTTAGCATGTTGTATTATCAAATCCGGATGCTTCATTTCTTGAAATAGTTCTTGGTCTCTGTTGAGCATAATTCTTGTGTCAAGTAGTTTGCATGCACATACCTGTCAGATGTCCTTCATATGGTGTGAGTGTCTCACTTCATTATCACAAGAAAATCCATCAATTTCTTGTGTAATATTTGTTAAATAATATGATACCCCCTTCCCTTGCCAGGCAGAAAAAAATGTTTTGATCATCTTGTCCAAGGACCTTGATGGGTAGTTCTGCCACATAAAATAATCAGAGCTGCTGGCATTTCCTGATTTTTAATGAATGACTGAAATAAGGAATTACTGGTAAAGTGTACATGTACATGTTAGCATTGTTACAATAGAAATATCAGCAACTGTGACATAGTGGCTTATGTGTGGGGAATGGTGGGTTCCATGCCCATGCGTACTATTAAACACTAATAGAAAAGTAGCTGTCAGGTTTCTTGTGGTGTTATTGATTTAGACCTTTGGAAAGTCAAACTGACATCTTGGTTTATATCCTGATAATGGTAGAACCTTTGTCCATGGTTGCTGTTATTAAATACCAATGATAAATTACCTGTAGGTTTTGTGGTGGTGTTAATTTTGACATTGAGTGTCCTTGAAAGGTCAAACAAACATATTGGCTTTTATCTTGGTATTGGTGGACCCTGTCACTTTCCATCTCAAAAATGATGACTTTGATGGTGCAAATATTAATGATAGTCTTACACTTTACAGGAAAGTGACCTTGATATTATTTCAAAGGCCACAGGACCACATCAGTCTCAGATTTTGGTGAAACTTGATGGAAATGTACATGTACCTTGTTGAAGGGTAAAATTGAATTATTCACTAGGTGGTGCGGATTCCCGATTTTTAACAAATTGTTCAATTTGGGTTATTATTGATGCATGCATTTCTGTTGATTATGATGTGAGTGAATGGGGATTGCAATTGAAATTCACAAATTGACTTCCTCTCTTAACCATCATCCAGATTAATTTCAAACTTGATGGGAATGTACTATACGTGGGTCTCTATTGTATTTATTCAAGTGGTCACACTCCAGTCATTTTGGGATTTTTTAAAAGTGATTTTTGGTTGGTTCATTTTTTAGCCAAATCTGAAAAAGTCTCTGAAACTCTGTGGCCAACTGCTTTAAAATTGCATCGGGACACCTCTGGGGACCCGTGAACCTTAATTTGTTCAACATGTGGTGCTGCAATTTGTATCTATATTTTAATGGATTTTTGTGTTTTTGCCATTTTTTATTTCTCCAAAACCACGTCTCAGATTGTGCTGAAACTTTATAGAAATGCACACCTTTGAGTGATTTTTTGGGTATATATATGTTGGGGGAGGGGGTATTTGTTGGCAAAATCTTAAATAACTTTCTCCAATCTTCTCTGAAACAGCGTGGCCAATTGCTTCAAAACTGCACTGGAACACTTTGAAGATTTGGGTACCGTACCCACAGACCACTGTGGAATTTATCGTAGGTTGAAAAGAGTCTATAATTTTTGTCGCTATAGGCTCCTGTCAGTGGCCATATCCACAAAGGAGATTGATCTGATACTGAGTTTAGGATCAGACTGAATAAAATCAACTTGTTTGATGGAAATTACTTGGTCCTGTGTCTGATTGCATATTAACAATGCCTGTGCAAAACTGGTCTGTGTTTTTATGGCTATTGCACAAAACATTTGATTAACAACTCAGGGGTATGACTTAATCTTAGTTTCATTCAGATTTTGATGCAAATGTAAAGATAAAATACTGTGTTAAACTAAGATCAATTTAATAAAATGGAAATATGATAAACACAAAGTTCATATTATAACCAAGAAAGTAGATTGGTAAATCTAAGAAGCTTGATCAAATATCAGGCTAGGAATTAAGCGTTCCAGGGTCAGAAGCACATCAGCTTAATTTTAGGACTGACTTAAAGATCAGATAAAATTGTTTGTGACTACAGCCACCTCTGGTGAGCAGACTGATGCCCTGCATGCTAATAGCAGTTTCTCAGAAACACAGCACTTTTCATCTTTTCTCTAAAAGGTGTTTTGTGGGCATGAGTGATGGGAATTCTTACATTTCCAATGTTAGAAAGTGCTGTAATACATCCTGCAAATAATTTTGACTGGTGCTTGTTGTGGCAAGAGAAACTGTCGCTATTGCTAGACAACATCGCAGGAGACACTCTCCTTGTAGAGATTTATGATGTATAAAAGTTCTGTGTACATACAATCCAGTTTTATACCAGTCTCATATGCTCAGTAAATGATATAGAAAGAGATGAAGAAATATACGGCATATTATGTCATTGTTTGTGGCATGCGATTGATTATACCCATTTATAATCCCATAAATTTGGATTGTTTGCTCTGTAGGATGACATATTCCCTGAACCAGATTGTTTTAGCACTCTGCAGTTGCAGTCAATTCTCACTGTACTGTCTTTACCTTTGTGAGCTACACAACAGCTGAGAATCACCTGTCCAACCATGGCATTATAACTTATTGTGTGCTAAAGGGGCGAATGCATAAGGATTATGTGCCTCTTGGTGCAACAAAATTTGGAGGAATTAAGATTGAATGTTTTGCTTTGAAATTGCATAGTGACACTTCTAAGGACCTGTAGACTTTAATTTCTTCATTTGATAGCACTGCAATTTTTTTTAAACAATTTTTTTCAAAATTTTTTAATTCTCTAACAAAACCACCACTTTGATTCTTCTGAAACTTGCTTGAAAATATAGCTTTTGGAAGGGTCAAACTAAAGTGTGCACTCGGTGATGATATTGTGTGTCTGACTTTTTTTAACAAAACTTTCAATTTGGATACTTATCAGTTAATGCATACCTTCCCATTGAGTACACTGAAAGTCAATTGGGTTTGCGATGGTCAGTCATATTTCTTACTTCTTTCCAAAACCATCTGCTAGATTCACTTCAAACTTTGGAGGGGGTGTACCTTGAGTGTGTCTTTGCCTTTTTTTTTCTTTCTTTTTTTTTTTTTTTTTTTTCAAATGGTCACACTGTGATGATTTTTTGAGTTTTTATTAATTTTCAGTTCATTTTTTGGCAAAATCTTAAAAGATTGTTCTCCAAAACTGCCAAGCCAATTGCTTTGAAATTGCATAGGAATACTTCTGGGAACTTCTAGATCTTAATTTTTTAACCAGTGGCACTGTGATTAATTTTTGCTTTTTAAATAATTTTTGTGTTTTCACTTTTCTTGACTTTTTCTCCGAAAAAGTAAGTTTGATCCTCTTCAGACTTATTGGGAATGTACATTGACTTGATCTCCTCCAAGTTTATACACTACATGGTGCAGAGCATCCAAGTCGGCTGGAGATCTCCCGGACCCATGATTTTTTGGATTTTTAATGCATTTTAGCTCAGCATGACTGACTAGTCAGGCTGAGCTTTTAGGAGGCTGAGTCATCTGTCGTCCATCCGTCCGGTCACAATTACATTTTCACCTTCTACTTCAAAACTGTCAGCCAGACAGGTTTACTTGCCCTGTTAGTGGCTCAGATACTGTGTGGCAGCAGTGTCCACTGCACAAGAGGTCAAATGCCTCAACTGACCTTTCGTAGAGGGCTGGGTGGTAGTGGTGTGGGACACGTCTGACATTACTCCTGCAGTCTGTCCAGCCAGAGATGAGCTTAGGGGACTGTCTCATTAGCTGCATGCTGCCCAAGCAGTCTCCAGTTATTAGTCCCCCGCCCACTTGGTGGGGGACTATAGGTTTGCACCTCGTCCGTCCTTCCGTCCGTCCGTCCGAAGCTTCTCCGGGCCATATTTCCAACACCATAACACCCACAGCTACCAAATTTAATGTGTTTGTACTTCCTACGATAGAGGTGTATGGTGTGCCAAAAGTAGGTCACTAGGTGAAATATCTGGGTCACAGAATACATATGTATGAAAAAACTTGTCCGGGTCATAACTTTTTTGTCCTTTTACTTAGAGTCATGAAATGTTACACAAATGTGAAGCTTAGTCTAAGAAAGTGTCATAAAGCAAAACTAGGTCACTAGGTCAAATATTTGGGTCACCGATCGATATGTAAATATGCAGAAACAAATTTTGTCTGGCACATATCTTCCCTATATTAATGCTACCTCTTCAATTTTTTTATGGTGGATAGACCATAGGTAGTAGGTGTGCATAGGCATTGTTTTATGTGGCTAATTACTTGCATTAATTAATTAACAAAGTTCGTTAAGCAAGACAAATTTTGTCCGGGCCATATCTTCTAAACTATTAATGCTAGCCCTTTGAATTTTTTATGGTGTGTAGACCTTAGGTAGTAGGTGTGCATACGCATTGTTTTCTGTGGTTTATTACTTTCATTAATTAATTAGTTAACGAAGTTCATTAAGCAAGCTCAAGATACAATACAAATTTTGTCCGGGCCATATCTTCTAAATTATTGATGCCAGCCCTTTGATTTTTTTTATGGTGGGTAGACCTTAGAGGGGATATGGTAATGGGCACCGTCCGTGTGTCCGTCCGTCCGTCAAATATTTGGGTCACAGTAATACATAAATGTACAGTATTTTCATGTCCTTACTGTAATTCTTAGAAAATTTTGACTTCTTGTTATAAAAGTTTACTGATAATGTATTTTGACCTAAAAGTGTGTCACGACGCAAAACTAGGTCACTAGGTCAAATATCTAGGTCACAGTGTAAACTCCATGTAAAACCTTGTCCATGCCATATTTCCCTTACTATAATACCTACAGCTACCAAATTTATTATTTTAATACTACCTGGGGAGTTGTTGTGTCACATGGCAAAAGTAGGTCACTAGGTCAAATATCTAGGTCACTGTGAAATCCATTCAAAATCTTGTCTGGGCCATAACTTTTTTGTCCTTTTACTTAGATTAATGAAATTTTACACAAATGTGAAGCTTAATCTAAGAATGTGCCATACTTTAAATTTTTTTTTTCATCTAGGTCACACCCCTATATAGTAGTCCATTCAACCTCGTGGGCGACGAGCGGGGGACTATGTATTGCTCTGCAATACTCATTAACTTGTTAAACCTATCACTGCCCCAGCAATAGTGCTAGTAGCCAGGTGGTGTTGCTCAAAATAGCCCTGTTGGTGTGTGAGTAGCCCAACTGCAGGTCCCCACTGGACTAACATGAATAGTGGGGGCAGCCTCCCCAAGCTCATCAGTAGCTGTAGGCTTCTGAAACTTTTATGGCAGATGGATCTTGCGTGGCTGATGAGCTTTTTGATACCTATGTGCATCAGATCCTACTTCATTCGTTATCTAGCAATTTTTGTTTCAAGTGACATGCAATACAGTGGTATCTGCTCTAAAGACACCTGTGGTGAGAGACCAGATTAGTTTTTAAGACTGCCATTTGAAAACACTGGAATCTCATTTCATTGTAATTTGCCAATAATTAAAGACCACCTGCAATATGTGGCCACATTTGTCTGGCCATAGGGGTGGTATTATAGAGCAAGTACCACTGTATTACGTAGGCTACTACTTGAAACTATTTGATCTGGACTTCTGAAATTGATTAATGAATTCATTCGTTTGTTTATTTATTTATTTATTTATTTATTTATTTATTTGTTCATTTATTTGTTCTTTCATTTATTTTTTATTCATTTGTTTACATCATAAATGTAATTTTTCTTTTCTTTTATTTTGTTTTATTTTATTTTATTTTGTTTTCACCTTACCTTACCATAGCTTTTACTTTGACTTGACCTTTACTTTGCACTACAATGCTACAAGTGTCAAGTGTAAATATGTAGTACGTGATCCTACTGTATATTTCTTTACACATTTCAAACCAGTTTTGAAGGGCAAGGGCAATATAATGTTACAGGTGTATACAATTTTTCCCTTTTGAAAGGCAGTCAGCAGGGCACAGGACCATCATGGTCCTCTTATTGTTTTTCTGTTTCCACTCACGTTTATTGATATTGTGGTATGAACTTTAAGAGGTATATAGACCAGGTGCATCCCGTAGCATAACAGTTCCTTATGATGCCCCACTAGTGGCGAAACTGTTGGAAATATAGACCAGCTGTTTCACACCTAAGCTAGCAGGCCCTCATCTTTACATGAACTTTAAAGAATATTGCCATATTTCAAGCACAAATTTGGGATAGGGAGGGGTTACAAAATCTAGTCAACCAAAAAAATTACAAAATCCTGGAAAATGTTACTCTATATCAATCAGTGGTCCTCTGTGAGGGTTGTCATCGCACAGTGGGGTACAGTTGTGTTTTCTTGCAGACAGTAAATGCCTCGGACCATCACCTGGCCAAACAGCTACATGTTATATGCTACCTGCTGTGCCACTGAATGTCTTACTGCCATGGGTGGTATCAAAGAGATGTTATGTTCACTTGTGGGTTGTGCATGATCCATATTTCACTATCCGCTATACTTGCAGATGAATATAGGCCAAAACAGCAGCTGAGCTGTATTTTCAAGATATTGATGTCATGCATGTATTCCTGACTGGAATAAGTTGTTTTGAAGGTGTCAACACACAACTGAACAAACTTTTAAATCAGGTTGCCATTGTTGTGGCAAGACCAGACCAAGCTCAATTGTGTAAATGTGTATAAGAAATGCAACAATAACATGTAAACGCTATTCTCCCCCCCACCCCCTTCAGATACAGATCGATGTATCGAAGCCGATTGCACATCAACAGAATTGAATTTTTTGCCTTCACAGGCCTTGTTCATTTTTTCTGCTTAAATGATATTCTTTGCTCAAGACCCAACAGATTGGATGGAAACAAGGGGAAAGTCTGAGAACCCAGACCAGTGTGACAATTATTTGGTTCAGGTGCGCCACATGGTTACCATGTAGCAATAGATGTGTCCATTTTGCAGCACACCCAGCAATGACACTTCCACCTTTGGCTAAAAACTAGATCAAGGACATTCATGTAACGATTGAATGCAATGGATATTTTGGTGGGAAATATAAGTGTATGTTTCAGCATTGTTGTCTCGCCAGAGTAAGCTGTCGGCGAGACTAAGCACTCACTTTTCGTTGGTCCGTCCTTACGGTCATACGTATTGCTAGAAACACCACACTTTTTAGCGATTTTGTCAGTAGGGTTAGAACTTTGTTGCATAAATTACAACACAATGGTTATAAAAGACAACAACTACACAAAACTTTGTTGAAATGTTTCCAGAGATATGACAAAATATCTAATAAATACAACACTAACTCAAGAACATTAGTCAAATTGTATCAAGATGGAGTTTGAAATGACAAAGTATAGTCCTCAAAGTGTTTAGAGTGGTAAGAGGGAAAGTACCCGGGGTAAAGTATACTTAACCCACCTAGAGAATTTTCTCTAGTCCGTCTTAAGTCGGAAAACCATGATCATACTCACTTTTTGCAGGATTTCTTTCTTTTTAATCTTGATCCAGTACAGTGGAAGAGGTGACGTTCAGCTAATACCTTAGTACACTTTACCTCATAACACCTCTTGTCAACTTCATGGTGCTAAGAATTGTATAACTATTTACCGGTTTATACCAGTGTCGGTACGATGGAATAGTGTATGAAGCTTTTACGTTTCAAAGGAGACTTCCGTCAGTCAACAAAAATATTCAGTGGCATTATTTCACTAACTACACTGAGTAGGGCCTTCATACTTGGGTAAATGATTGATAGTAATGGTCACTACAGATTTGTACCATCACTGTCATACTTCATTGGTTACATCATGCTTGAATGAGCATTGTAGAAAAACTTCAGAGTGGCTTGAATTATGCTGGCGAGACATTCAGCACCCCCCTCCCCCCCCCCCCCCCCCCGGGCATGGCTCTAGTCTGATGTCTCATTTATGCCCATCACAGATATATGTGATTAAGTGATATGAAAGTCCATTCCATCTTATACATATCATATCAGTATCAGATTCTAGATGTGTGCTTGAGCTGGTGTCTAGCAATTTTTTGTGCAGGGGCCCATGAGGGCCCTGCATATTTATATGCTCAGCTGATCTTGACATTCATCACACTTGCAGCTCTATGAACTTGGGAAAGGATCAAGGTCACCCATATTCTGAGTAAGTCTGACCTTTTTAGAAGAACACTAAGATGTGCAACGTCAAGGTTCAAGTAGTTCTCAAGTTATAATGAAGAGTAAAATTCATGTATGTTGCACTGTGATCCCACAAACGAGGTCAAGGTCACTCATGTACTGTCTAAGCATGACCTCAATACAGAAAGATTAACATGTGCAGCATCACAGTACAAACTCAAAACAGATCTCAAGTTATCAAGTAAACAGTAAATTTTGTGTCAGTTGTCCTGTGAATTAGCATTAGAATGCCCATTAACTTACATAGTAATCAATAGCAAAGCTGCATTGACCAATAAGTGCCCGAATTGAAAATCCTTAAACTTGAGATCTGTTTTGAGTTAGCTGCACATGTTAATTATTCTGGATGAAGGTCATGCTTAGACAGTACATGAATGACCCTGACCTTGTTTGTGGGGTCACAGTGCAACCTACATGAATTTTACTCTTCATTATAACTTGAGAACTACTTGAACTTAGATGTTGCACATGTAAGTGTTCTTTTACAAAGGTCAGACTTACTCAGAACATGGTGTCCTTGATCCTTTCCCAAGTTCATAGAGCTGCAAGTGTGATGAATGTCAAGATCAGCTGAGGCACGGGCTGTTCACACAGGCCTCTTGTTTTTTTTTTCTTTTTTGTTAGCCCTATCTAGTATAAATGGCCTGCCAATCAGACAAACATGTTACATGCTTATGAAAACTTGCATTATGACCTAATTGAGCTCTCTTGGGAGCCAATATGTGATTGACATCATAACAGGTGTATGGCATAATACGGTCACATTGTCCATACCAGTTTCAGTGGTCACGTTAAGCTGGGATTCCATAAGCGCGTCAGCGGCAAGCCTAGCGATAAACGCGAGCGTTATCGCGAAGTGAACCCGCGATAAAACTGATTCCATATACGCGATTTAACTTCCGTTTTTACTCGCGCCATATAGCCTTTTTGGCGGCAGTTTGCAAGATGGCTCCATGTTGGTCAATGCTTCAGAACCTTCTCTTTCAACAAGATGAGCTACTTATAATTATCATATTGTACAAAGCGATAGTACAACGCAAGAAACAAAGGAAACGTCGACACAGGTGGTGGGTACATGACATACTGTTAAATCGACGCCAGCAAGGAGCCTACCACAACCTTGTTCGTGAGCTGCAAGCAGACGGGGAGAAGTTTCAGAGCTATTTTAGGTTGACCAGAGAACAATTTGCTCAAGTATTGTTCTTCATCGAACCAGATCTTGTTAAACACTGCAGGGCAAGAGAAGTTTTAAGTCCCAGAGAGAGACTCGCAATATGTTTAAGGTATGTGCACTATAATAACAAGATAACAAGAAAAATAATTGGAAATGTTTTATTCCATCTCATAAAATTTGCAGTGATAAACATTGCCATTTATATTTGTCAGTCCTGCATTACCATTTAATACGTTTATATAAAAATATAAAGAAACTGGAAGTGTCGTCTATTTATACCGGTACACTGGCACACATACAAATCTAATACAGCAACAAAAATAATAATAATAATAATAATAATAATAATAATAATAATAATAATAATAATAATAATAATAATAATAATAATAATAATAACAATAACAACAAAATGGCCTAGTTATAGTGTATGAGAACAAAAAGTCTAATAATCAGCTATTTTATGTCACCATAGACACCTATGTACCGACGTATGTCTATTAATATTTTGGACGGTATTCTTTTATGGGTAGTCACTACCAATTTAATATCCATGCTTGGATCATCTACGTTACGACTTGCATATGGCAGTAGGCCCTGTGCTCCATTGAATCATTAGCACTTGCTCACATATTGTTTGTCAATTGCATAGCTGTAGATATAATATTGGAAGTGCTGTTATATGTGGGCTGTGTATCGAAATTTTGAATTTGATTGAAACCAGTGTACACTGGTTGTTGCGCTTGGGGTAATGGAAGAGATGTTATTGGCACATGTGGCATGCCAGGGTTTTCTGCGTTAAAAAAGATTTGAGAAATCTGCAGCTGTACAAACGATTTGATTTGAGGACTCAATTTTTTCATTCTGAGAGCATAGCTCTCAAAGAACAACTCTTCCTCGCCCTTTCTATTACTTTCATCATTAATCTTTCTCAGTTGCGACTCAATGTCACTTCGATTCCTTTTGTGCTGGTTGATCAGCTCTGTCAGAGCAGATTCCATTTCGACATCACTGTTTCGTTTACTTGTTTGTCTGCCTCTCTGGCTGCTGGATTTTGGTGTTATAAATGAAGGACTCGGGTTCTGCTCCTTGTTAGTTTGCTCATTTCTGCTGGATCCTGTATCAGACGAAGGTCCCACACCGTGTGAGGCTACACTTGACCTGGCAAAATATGAAAAAAAAGTTGTGTTTACAGTTTTATGTATGTATATATTATTTTTCCTTGTACAGATTTCTTGCGACGGGAGAGACGTTCAGGTCCCTTGCACTCAGCTATCGTGTTGGAGCTACAACGGTAGGAAGAATTGTCAATCAAGTTTGCAAAGTACTTTGGAGTCAACTACAACGACGGTACTTGAATATACCAGAAAGCAGCGACACATGGAAACTCATAGCTGCAAATTTCAATGAAAAATGGAACTTCCCACATTGCTTGGGTGCGATAGATGGAAAGCATGTGGTAATGAAAGCGCCTCCAAGATCTGGATCCCTATATTACAATTACAAAGGAACATTTTCTACAGTACTGATGGCATTAGTTGATGCCAATTTGAAGTTTATTGCTATCGATGTTGGTTCCTATGGTCGGAACAGTGATGGGGGTATATTTTCACACTCAAATCTCGGACAAGCTATAACAAGAAATGCTCTCAATTTTCCACAAGACGAAATTTTACCAGAGGCAGAGAATCTGGGACCAATCCCTTATGTTATTGTTGGTGATGAGGCTTTTCCTTTGCACACTCACATCATGAGACCTTTTCCTGGCAGAAACTGCACCTTAGACCAACAGGCATACAACTACAGACTTTCACGAGCACGTAGGATTGTCGAAAATGCCTTTGGTATTTTAGCAGCGAGATGGCGAGTATACCACACAAAGATGGGTGTTCGGCCTAAACTTGTAAACAGAATTGTCAAGGCAACATGCGTCTTGCATAATATGCTACAAGCACAGACTACACCTGCACAGGTAGTATCACTTCTACAAGAAGATAATGGCGTAGTACATGAAGGCTTGCAGGATATTGCAGGACGTGGAAACAGAGCAGGCCTAGATGCCATGAGAATTCGTAATTTGTTCATGGATTATTTCTGCAATATCGCACCTGTTACATGGCAGGATGCTCACATACGTAGAGGAATATTTACGGAATGAAATGCATGCATATATACACACCTTTCAGTTGAACTACGTGAACTGCGCAAATCTTCAAGTTCATCATCACCAATGCTTGATGCGGCATCACTTTCGGCAGAGGCAACAGGGTTGGGAACATTGGACTCGGTACTGTGAAACAAAAGAAACATTTTATTGCCATGGAGTTAGATATGCTATTGAAAAATCAATTTAAAAAATAAATGTAGTTAATGGTCCATAAACATTAAAGTGATTGTACTGTCATAATTCTCTTTATACAATGATTCATTCGTACGCGGATTTTTATGTCACACACAAATATATATATATACATATATTTGGTTGACTTCTGCTTCCTACCTGCTCTCTGCCACGAATGTCTCGAGGAAGGTCATTAGGTCATAAAACTTCCATTTTTTTGCTTTTTCTGCTGCTGATCCACTCTTTTTTTCTTTTATTACTTTACGTTTTTTTACATATGTGTCGCGCAGACTCTTCCACTTTTTCTTCCATTCGACACCTGGAAAATACAAATAAGAATATAACAAATACAATTCAAATATAGTTCTATATATGACAAACGGCAATATACATACATTACATTACATTACATAACATACATACATACATACATATATGCATGCATGCACACATACATACATACATACATACATACATACACACACACACACACACACACACACACACACACACACATTCTTATCTTATTAGGATGTAAAATCTGCATTTTTTTGTGAAATTCAAATAATCGTCTGGAATGAACCAGTTTTAGGGTTTGAACATAATTTGTATATATATATATATATATATATATGTACCCACCATCCATGCCTTCTTTGTCCATGATTCTTGAAATACTTGCCCAAACATTTTGTAGCTTCTGAGCATCCATATGTTCGGGCGATTGTGGATCATAAATGCAAGGTTGCCCTCGAACTAGCTCTATGAGATTTTCGAGTTCATCTTGAGGGATGATTGCAGAACGTGGCATCTTCTTTTCTTTATCCAGAGGCAAGAGGAATGTGATGCTGAAAGCAACACGTGGTTCTAAATAGGTCGGGGATTACCATCGTATTACATAAGAATATGGGAATCCCCCGTGCGTTTCCCAAGCGGTTGACGCTTCGATCGCTACAAGGAGCGATCGAGGCGTCTGGGATGCGATAACGCGTGCGACAACGCTACTGAAACGCGCATATGGAATCACTTTGTTGAAATATAGTTGTTTCCATTTTTGTCGCGCCGCATACGCTTGACGCAACGCGCTTATGGAATCCTAGCTTTATCCTGCCTTTTAAAAGGCCGACGTATCTGACACAGCATTCAGTTTCTGTTGAATCACAGAGCAGAGAGTTGGAACAGAGACTAACTCCTTGTAACTAATAAACATATTAAAAATTTTTGTTTACCCTGGGGTTGACCAGAACTCACTCCCTTCTGATGAGTACAGTTACGGACGAAACAGTTGGGCATTTTGGCACATCATGTGTGTATCTACTTTCATCAATGCTTGCCTTGGATTCTATTTTTTCTGAATATTATATATTATATGGATACACGTGTATTAATTGTCTGTGTGTGTATGGTCAACTGGGGACTGAATTGCAAATAACCAGTGTAAATTATGAGGATTACAGTGTTGCCAATCCTCCCAAACCATTCCTGAGTCGCCGGAAAATTCAGAGGCATGTGCTGTCTGTTGTCCCAACTCCTGAATTACCCCAAGAATCTCACGAAAATTACCACAAAGTCATTCTTGAAAAAAAAAAAGGTAAATTTTAACAAATTCGCATTTCATGGTGATATTTTTAAGGCAAATTAAGCGGCTGTGTGTCTTGCGGCGTGTATCATGCCACCACTCAAACTTGAATCCGTGTACCCTAAAATGCCACGAAAATGCATACATGTTTTGATGTCTATTTTTGAAATTTTTTTTTTTGGGGGGGGACATGCCCCCAGACCCCCTAGGAGAGCTTCGTGGCTTATGCCGCTTGCCATTTCATAATCTTCCCACAATATACCTCTACCAGGTTGGCAACACCGGGATTAAGTATGCATGGTATATTTGGGTTCCTGTTTCATGGGAAATATAAGAAGGCAGTAATGCAAATTGTGTCTTACGTCACAAGGTAGTGAAGAGACAGTATCAGAGGCCCCACCAGCATTCTGAATTGACCACAGAGCATTTAAAATTCAGGTAAGGCTCAAAATTCTTCAAATCTACAAGGAAGATTTGTGTTTTTGCGCAGCTGTGGAGGTAATCTTGTACATGTATGGTTAACATGAGGGTCAAGTACATTGGTTCAATGAATATGCTGTGTTGCTTGACTCTTTTAATAATGCCTCAATTAAATATCAGCAGGCCTATACCACTGTTTGAAAGACAAATATTTCTGCTTGGCTCACGAAGAATAGGCAAGGACAAGAACAGAAGGTTCAAGAACTGCCTAAAAGAGGGCACTGCAGTCAGTGGAGGGCTAGGGTTGTGTATTCCCATAACTTTACATTGTAATTTGCAACTTAATAATTTGAAAACTACTGCACATAGAAACACCAAATTTCGGACTGTAAATCTAGATGCATAACTAAATACCTCAAAAACATCATATAACCATAGCTACAAAAATGACTGGTTTATTAAAGGTTGCTTTAGCATACAAACTAATGGGAATACACAGCTGTAGCCCTCCAATTGTTTGTGTATTCAGCTGTGTATTGGCGCGAATACACACCTTAAATCTAATTCTGACCTTTCCTATTGAAGGCAGACATCCAGCAATAGCACCCCATCAGTGAGAGTCCTATGTAACTGTGATGTCAAATGCCTTTCCATAAAAAGATCTGTGTCATGACCCATGGTAAAGGTGAGGGTGGGAGGCTTCACTTCCTGCATGAATCCATGAATGGATGATTCAGTCATGTACAGACATTCTTATTGTTCTTATCATGTACAATATCATAAGAACAGTCTGAAAGATTGCTCTCAAATTTAAGCCAATGGACTCATATCAGTCAAAAAATGAACACAAGATCCGTGGGTGCCTATGGCCTGCATGATTTTGATGTGCGTTTGTCAAGCTGACACATATTTCAACTGTTAGCCAACGTTGCGCATGCACAAAATAGCGTAAAACCATAACATAATAATAGGTTACCACAGAGTCAGTTACGCTATGGTATAAATACCAGCGTTTGTGTCCGTTACAAACCAGTCTCTGAAGAGTCCGTTTCAGGACGAAACCGGTCAGACTGCTTCTAGTAAACACAGGCCTCTAAGTTACCTAAAGCAACTTTTGTTTTGCAAACCGGCACATTCGCCTCGGCACTTGCCGAGTATTTCATGACACATATTTCAACAGATCAAATCGGGTTCTCAGGCTCTGAACCTGCCTTTTGATTTCATGCTGGATTTGACCTTTCGCAGTAAAAAGACAAGAAAAGCAGCTGTGAACAAATATAAAGATCACTGATTTTAAGGAAATCATATTTCTGTGTAGTTGCAGTCCATTATTGAGGCAATAAAAGATTATTAAAGAGTATATGTGTTGTGAAGGGCAGAACACCTAACAAATGTTTCTAAAGACTTGCAGCTATTTAAAATATGGATGATCATGTGTGTTATGATAATCTGGCAAAAAGGCCTGATAACACACATACACGCAGGTTATATTTTTAATTTCGGTTGGCTGAATCTTTGGCCAGATCAGAACATTTCATCTTTGGTAACCAGTTAAGTGTCAAGTCATGAGAAGTACTTATTTAGAACACTATAAACACAAGAACAAAATAAGGCACCAAAAAAAAAAAAAAAAAAAAAACCCTCAGGGCAACAAATGAGTAAATGTCAGACATACAAATGATATTGACTTTAATACAGCATTTTCTGTATCTGTGTGTTGTTGTCTGTTCCAGGAAAGACGGCCAGCTGTAAGTGCAGTGTCTCCACCTATTTCACCAATACCCCATGCAGCCAATGACAGTGAATCACACAATCATGCAGTCATGCAGGTAAGACAGGCCATTCTTCATTTTGTGTTGGCACTCCTTGCCTGCAGATGACAAACAGCTGTCTCGTGTAACCCAAAGACCTGTCTGCCATTTGGTCTGCTGGCTGGTCACTTCTCCCAGGTAGTTGCCAGGCATGAATGTGGATCAAGAACACATGCCCTGCCACTTTTAATCCTCGATCCCTGCAAACCTTCTTAATGTTTCCTAATTTAAGATGATGGAGTACTATTCCAGAAGTGTGCTGTTGCTAACTATAGACCTCATTTGCCCAGTGGAGCACCTTTTAGTTTTCAATGTCTTTTCTTGCAGGGAGAAATGCTACGTTTCCTAGTTTCCCATTCCATCACTATTTATTGTTTCCATAAATACATAAAAGTGTCGTGACATATGTTTGGCGCACAGAAACAATATGATGCAACAATGAACTGAATAGATTTCTGGGTCACTGTGACCTTGGAGGTGCAGAATACATTCTAGTGTGACTTTCACATGCTATGGTTTGTGATGTGAAGTAGCCAGAAAGTCTGGATTTTTTTTCTCTTCACAGTGACCCATAAAAGATAGTTTCCTTTCTCTCCACACCATGCTGCCTCCCACAAGGTCATGTCAGGCCTGTAGCCAGAGTTAGTCCGGTGTTAATTGTGGTGCAGTTGATGTACAGGATTCTGAAAACTGTGGGAACCTAATTACGAGACATTGGCCAGTGAACCTGCATGGACATGTGGCAGTGTTCTTGACGAAGCATATTCCTTCCTAGAACTACCGGCAGGGGGATTACAATATTACAATTTCATGAGCCTTCAATTTAGAACCCTACTTTGAACTTTACGGGAAAAATACTGGGGGGGGGGGACATAAAATGTATTTGGGTGCAGAGCATATGCAGTCACCGTCTGTCTGACTGTCTCTGTCTGTAAACTTTTTGCTTGTGAATGTGATACAGTCAACCCCTTTCAAGTTAGCTCCATATAACACATAGGACTTATAAAGTGTATGAAAATCTGGGCAGAGTTCAATATTGGTGGTGCTACGTACAGCATTATGTAATACATGTACATGTATATGGGTCAAAGTGTTAAAATCTTGTGACCACTCGAGCATCCTTTATTTTAGATAGATCTTCATGAAATTTAGTGAGATTATGGAGGATGCAAAGTGAAAATCTTCAATTTTGTCAGCATTGACATTAGCTAGGAAACAAACTTAAACATTTGGTTCAAATTTATACATTTTCTTTTCACATGCTGTGATAAATTATGCTTCTTACTTAGCTTGAGAATGTCTCATGTTGATTCATAGTGGAAACATAATTTAACCATCAGAAACAGTACTTTTCGATCAAACAATAAGGTTACATGTAATTGCAGTGCCAGGTAGAAGATCCATCTCGGAGTTTACCTTTGTATTGAAAGTGTGAATTACAAACCATTGTCGTTATGAACTTCTTGACAAGCTTTTCTTGTTGTGATAAGATACCACCCAACTGTGAATCCCACAGGCTTTTGTCTTCAGTGACAGTTCTTGTATTTTTTGATGTTTGTTTGTAACCTGACTGCTAATGACAAAATGTTACAAATGTAATACACATCTGCCAGTGTCAACATGAGGGTTATAAACAGTAAGATTGAAAAAAGAACTAAAGACAACATTTTGTGACTTCCATTGTAACTGTGTGTATTTGTTTGATTCATGTGTTCTGGCATGTTGGCCAGATAATTGTATAAAATGTGGGGAGTTTCTACTAGAGAGGGAGAATCAAGTTAGTACAGAGAAGGAGTACAGAAGTGGGCACAGGTGTAGACACAAAATCTAAACAGTTCACATCTTGTAATGTACATATAGTCTGCGAAACAGCTACTAAAGAGCGGAAATCGGAAACAAGCCAGCCTCGACTCCAGTCTTCACATTGTCACAGTATCTCGGTTGTATATGATACTAGTGGCACCACCTATACTTTCACAGAAATTATGAGCCAGAATGTGCTGAAAGATACCAAATTCTGTATCTTGAAAAATTATTGAATAAGATATGCCAAATTTATAGAATATATAAACATGTCCAATCCTAATATGTTACATAATATTGATAACCTTGACCTATTTTTATCTTAGTTGACTTCTCAGTCAGCTGAGTTTATAGGATGGTCTGTTGTTCGCCATCCACCGCTTTTTTGACTTCTGCAAAACCACTGGCCAGATTCACTTCAAACTTGGTGGGAATGTACCTTGAGTGGGTCTATACCAAGTTTATTTAAATGGTTTTGTTTCAATTTTTATTTTTTTAATTTAGTGATTTTTTTGGGGGGGGGGGTCTATTTTTGGTAAAATCTTCTCCAAAACCACTCAGCCAATTGCTTTGAAATTGCATAGGGACACATCTGAGCACCCCTAGACCTTAATTTGTTCCAACAGGTGGCACCGCATTTTTTTTCTACTTTAAGCTCAGCTGATAATTCAGCTGAGCTTTTAGGAGGATAAGGCATCCGTCGTCAATCTGTCGTCCGTCGTCGTCATTTCACAATTCACATTTTCGACTTCTTCTCAAAAACCATCAGCCAGATCCACTTCAAACTTTGTGGAGATGTACCTTGGGTTAGTCTCTACCAAGTTTGTTCAAATGGTCACAGTGCAGTGATTTTTTGATTTTTAATGAATTTTTTTGTTCTTTTTTGGGCAAATCTTAAAAAATCTTTTTCTCCGAAACCGCTCACCCAATTGCTTTGATATCACACAGAAACACTCCCTTGGACTCCTAGTTGTTAATTTGGTCACCAAGTGGTACTGCAATTTTTTTCTATTTTTTTATGAATTTTTGTGTGTTATAGCTATTTTCGACTTCTTCTCCAGAACCATCACTCAGATTTAGCTGAAACGTGGTGGATAGGTTCCTTGTAGAAGGGTCAAACAAAGTTGTTCACTATGTGGGAATGCTGCGGATTCCTGATTTTTAACAATTTTTTCAATTTGGGTACTTATCGGTCAATGCACCTTTCCTATTGATTACTATAGAAGTCAATGGACATTCTGATGCTAATTCACATTTTCACCTTCTCCTCCAAAACCATCATCCAGATTAACTTCAAACTTGGTGGCAACATACCTTGGGTGGGTTTCTAGCAGGTACGTTCAAATGGTCATGCTCCAGTGATTTTTGGATTTTTGATGATTTTTTTGTTGTTTTTTTTTGTTTTTTTGACAAATGTTAAAAAAACTTCTTCTCCGAAACCGCTTACCCAATTGCTTTGATATCACACACGAAGACACCTAGGGAATCGTAATTCTTTATTTGTTCACCAGGTGGCGCTGCAAATTTTTTCTAATTTTTTAGAATTTTTTTTTGTGTTGTAGCTATTCTCTACTTCATAGCCAGAACAGTCACTCAGATTAAGCTAAAATGTGGTGGATATGTTCTTTGTGGAAGGGTCAAACAATGTCGTTCATTATGTGGGAATGCTGCGGATTCCTGATGTTTAACGATTTTTTCAGTTCGGTTACTTTTCGGTAAATGCACCTTTCCTATTGATTACCATGTAAGTCAATGGGCATTCTAATGCGAATTTACATTTTCGACTTCTTCTCCAAAACCGTCATCCAGATTTACTTCAAACTTGGTGGGGATGTACGTTGGGTGGGTGTCTACCAGGTTTGTTCCAATGGTCATGTTCCAATGAATTTTGGATTTTTTTATGATTTTTTTTTTTTTAATCTTTAAAAAAGTTTTAATAGGAAAGTTTGACATGGGAATTTCTTGTAATTGTTATAACTTAAATAATTTTGGCCAGATTTACTTCAAACTTGGTGGGGATGTGCCTTGGGTGGATCTCTACCAAGTTTGTTCAAATGGTGATGCTCTATTGATTTTTTGGATTTTTTATGAATTTTTTTTATATTTTTGGGGGCAAACTTTCAAAACTCTTCTCTGAAATTGCTCCCCCAATTGCTTTGATATTGTACATAGACACTCCCAGGGACACCTAGTTCCCAATTTGTTCACCAGGTGGCACTGCGTTTTTTTCTGTTTTTTTTGTTTCTGAATTTTTTCTATGGTTTTGCTATTTTCCACTTGTTCTCAGAACCGTCACTCAGATTAAGCTGAAATGTGATGGATATGTTCTTGTGGAAGGGTCAAACAAAGGATTTTGTTTACTAGGTAGCACTGCTTTGGATTTTCATTTCGGGTACTTAACGGGCAATGCAGCTTTCCTATTGATTACTGTGAAAGTCAATGGCCATTCTAATGCTAATTCACATGACAACTGACACCAAATTTACTGTTTACTTGATAACTTGAGATCTGTTTTGAGTTAGTACTGTGATGCTGCACATGTTGATGTTTTTGTATGAAGGTCATGCTCAGACAGTACATGAATGACTTTGACCTCGTTTCTTGGGTCACAGTGCAACATACATGAATTTTACTCTTCATTATAACTTGAGAACTACTTGAACCTTGATGTTGCACATGTTAGTGTTCTTTTATAATGGTCAGACTTACTCAGAACATGGGTGACCTTGATCCTTTCCCAAGTTCATAGAGCTGCAAGTGTGATGAATGTCAAGATCAGCTGAGCATGGGCTGTTCACACAGCCCTCTTGTTTCTAGTTTTTATGAATTTTTAGTGTGTTTGTTCTTTCAACATCACCTCCAAAACCATTCCTCAGATTATACTGAAGATTAATGGACATGTTCTTTGTGGAAAGGCCAAACATAGCTCTTCATCAGGTGGCAATACTATAAATTTCTGATTTTAATTTTTTTTAGCTCTGCTGACTTGTCAGTCAGCAGAGCTTATAGAATCCGTTTGCGTCCGTCATCTGTCTGTCCGTCCGTCCGTCCGTCCTTCGTCTGTCATTAGACTTTTTATATTTTCGACTTCTTCTCAAAAACCGCTATATAGAATGTTTTGATTTTGTGGACCTCTACCAAGTTTGCAAAGCAGATGATGATGCAATAATTTTTCTATTTTTTATGAATTTTTTAATTTATTTTTTGAAAAAAAAATTAAAATTTCTTCATCTTAAGAACTACGAATCCAATTGCTTTGATATTGCACATAGGGTCATCTGGGGTCAACTAGTTCTTATTTTGGCCACCAGGTGGTGCTGTAATTTTTTGCTATTTTTTTATGAATTATTGCCTGTTAAGGCTATTTTCGACTTCTTCTCCAGAACGGCTGACCAGGATTGCTTAAAATTTTATCAGAATATAGTTGGACATTAGACAATGAAAGTTTGTGAAAATAATATGGATATGTTAATTTTAGGCAAAGTTATGGGATGTCAAACTTCGCAACTGTAAGGAAGTGCTGCAGCTGTATATATATATATATATATATATATATATATATATATATATATATGGCAATACAGTGCATATATAATACTATATACCCTTTTTGACTTCTTCTCAAAAAGTGCTGTATGGAATGTTTTAATTTTGCACATGGATGTTGCCCAGGTGATCCCTTACCAAGTTTGTGAAGGAGATGATGATGCAATCATTTTTCTATTTTTAATGAATTTTTTAATTTATTTTTTGAAAAAAAAAAAAAAAATCTTCATCTCAAGAACTACCTGGCCAATTGCTTTGATATTGCACATAGGGTCACCTGGGGTCAACTAGTTCTCATTTTGGCCACCAGGTGGCACTGTGATTTTTCCCTATTTTTTTAATGAATTTTTGCGTGTTAAGGCTATTTTTGACTTCTTCTCCAGAACAGCTGATAGAATTGTTTAAAATTTTATCAAAATATAGTTGGACATTAGACAGTGAAAGTTTGCGAAAATAATGTGGATATGTTAATTTTTGACAAAGTTATGCGATATCAGACTTTGTGACTGTAAGTGAGTGCTGCCACTGTACATCGGCAGCCATTGAAACAGCAAGGTATGTCAATTGATAATACATGTACTACCATGGACAAGTCAGGTCGCCCTATTAAATTTTGTTTCCTGAATAAAGTCAACTATGACCTTTTCTACACTGTCAATTTGTATCTTTGATAAATGCTGAGTCAAATGTACATATCACATGAAGGGATTTGCTATCCGAAACAGACAATTAAGCAAGCAGCTACATATATCTAGTTTGCATTACAATGTTGTGTAACATATATATATATTTGTTCTTTGTTAAAATGTTTATATATCTGTGCTATTTTGTTTGCTATTTTCAAAGTATGAGGATAAATGTTCCCTAAACTGAAATATATGCGTGGAAGTTAAAAATTTTCTACAACATGAACATAAAAGCACAAGGTGTGCAAACCTCTTTCAGACATGTATATAGCTGTACAAATCTAGACTGCAGTCCATGTGTTCCAATACTGTAAAAGCAGATCCCAGTCAGCAGAGCACAGGATCATCATGATCCTCTTGTTTCAATTTGGTACTTATCAGTAAATGCATGTATTCCTCTTAATTACTGTGTAAGTGTATGGAGATTGCTTTATGATAATTTGCATTTTTGATTTCTGAGCGGTCATGCTCCAGTGAATTTTGGATTTTGATTTTAAATTAAAGTTCTTTTCATGTTTCTGCTGACTCAGCATATCACATACATTTATTGGTTTATATCTTCATAATGGTGTATCCTAGGCCCATGGTTACTAGTAAACATAAATAAGAAAGTACCTATGGGCTTTCAATTAGTACAGTTAATTTTAACCTTGAGTGACCTTGAAAAATCAAACTGATTGTAGGAGCTTTTATCTTGGTCATGATGGATCCTAGACCCATTGTAAGTATAAAACATCAATAGAAAAGTACCTGTGGGCTCTCAATCTTGACCTTGAGTGACATTGAAAGGTTAAACTGGAGGTCAGAGTGATATATTGGCTTATATGTTGGTGATGGTGGATCCTAGGCCCATAGTAACTATTAAATATTAATAGGAAAGTGCCCATGGGCTTTCATTTGTTGTTGTTATTCTTGATCTTGAGTGACCTTGAAAAGTTAAACTGGAGGTCAAAGCTGACAGATTTGCTATTGTGCTTCATGCCTGGGCTCTAACTCTTTTATCCTTTTTGAGTGTAATCCATCAGACCACACACAAATGTTTATCTGGATACAAGGTGCACAGGGACTTTTCTGGGCAAGAGGGCAAAACATGCACAGTGTATGGGTAACCTTGACCGTATTCTGAAGGTGACAGGGCCAGTGCAGTGAATTTAGATCTCTATAGCTGATAACCTGAGAACAGACTTGGACAGTTTATGCATGACCTTGATATTATTCCAAGGTCACAGATCATCATCATTGGCAGCTGAGCACAGGGTCATCATAGTTATCTTGTTGGTAGATAACAAGTCCTATAAAGTTGAAAGAGTTGATTTTTTAATGGCAGGGTGTAGCTTGGACAGCAGTGGGTTGAGCCTCCAGATCAAAATTGCATTCGAGTACATTGTACATAAAACTGTACTTGTTTACCTACTTTTTGTGTCACTGTAACAGAATGATAGTGTGACCTTCACCTGTTTTTCAAGGTCATTATTTATTAAGCAATTTAGAAAGGGACATTTAAGTCAATATGTTGATAAAGAATAAGCTGAATGATACCAAATGTACCACAAATGTGTATCAAGATTGATAGTGCATAATATGGGTGACTTTGATTAATTTCTGAAGGTCCTGGATGGAACATATTTTTCAGGAAATTATTTTTTGGTGATGGTCATCAGATTGTTTGTCAGCAGGACATAAGACCCATGGCCTCTTGTTTGGGGGGAGGGGGGAGAGGCTGATTTTTTTTATCTCTCTGATTCCATAAAGTATAGACCCATATCTTTAACATGGATTGCGAAGCAGGCCAAGCCTATACTAATCACTATCCATGGCACAGATGTTGGCATATACTTTCCTATCCAATTGTTTGGTGGAGGAAACCGAAGGACTCAGAGAAAACCACCCTGCACAGTCAGAGTGGTAGGAACTGTTTTCCACTTGCTTCCCTGGCCATGCATGGAACCCCAGGCTTCAGAGGTGAAAGGGGAGCATGTTGCAGCTCCACCAGCCATGCACTTCTGATTCCAAGGAGGAGGGAGGCTCTTTTCAGAGCAGGGGCCCTTATTAGGAGAAATACAGTAATCCTGCATTCAACTCATCTTGTCAGTTGTGCATCTCAGAAGTATATTTTGGATGTTCAGATTTGTGGCAGAACTTGCAGTGCGGGTTTGGTTTGGGACATCACAGCTTAAGAGCCACCCAGGAAGTAAAAAGGGGCTCACTTTTTCTGCCTGATTACCTTTGATCAAGACGTATTGACCAGGACAAAATTCGATGCTAGGCTTGACATTTGCCTCCGAAGCAAAGCAAGAGCTGTGTTATCTGTACTACACTTGGTTTGCCCTTCTTTGGGATGATTTTACTTATAGCAGGTGCCCCCAGTTGTGCACAGGTAACAATTAAACTGACGTCAAAGGAGGTGATGTATAAAAGGGGAAAGAACGTTGGTGAGCGCCATTTTTAACATGGGGCAATGGGTCGCAGGACAGTTGCACAAAATACATTTGATTTGGAGATCAAAGTGAATCATGGCCACAGCATATATCATATGATTATTATTGCTCTGAAATAATTGCAAAATATATGCTTTTGGTTTCATATATTATAAACCCCTCAATATTGTCCCAATACTATCCTCATTTGCGAACTGTTGGGTGCAGAATCCACAATTTTCAAAATGGCAGCCAAGTCAATGGGTTAGTCCCGAGTGGATATTTTGAAGAGGTAGTATCCAAAATATTATGTGTTATTAGTGTTAAGGGAAGGTTAATTTGTTGAATGAATATGTAAAATATATGTAATGGGACTTTTCTAGTGTGAGCATTACCTAAGAATGTAAATACACCTTGATGTTACCAGTTGTTGGTGGGAGTGGGCCCTAGAATAGGAATATTGTACCTGTATTAGACACTGAAGTTACCTCCAAGCTATGAATTAAGTTGGAGCTTAGTACAGAAGGTTGCCCTGAAAGTGGATACAGGTCCGAAAGTGCCGAAGGGGGGGGGGATATATAATTGGTAATAAGGGAAGTGAAACTATATTGTGACCTTTCCTTCAGACTACAACACAAATCAGAAAGTTGATCATTATCACTTTGGCCAATAGCAGCCTGTGGTCTCTGGTGTACAGCAACCTGTTACCAAGATAGCCATACTCAGAAAGTGAGTTACTGTTTCAATGTTAAAGCAGTGGCCTTGATAAACAAGGATAGATCAAAGCAGAGTAGACATAAGATGTGACCTGGTCTGCCTTAAAGGCAAGCTTGAAATGTAAGATAAGTTTGAGCTGCATACAGGTAGGTATGCCACATGAAGGAACACCATTATAAAGGCTAAAGTCATCTGCGTACCATTATAGTTGTGGTAATTGAACTGTAACAAAATAATATAACAGCAAAGCAAAAGTTTCAGCATGGCCAGGAAACTAAATAAATATATATACATGTATCTATAGGAAACATTTCTTTTTATAAGATGTAAAATGACCTCTATTTGCATGTTTTTAAGTTACATTAAAACAAAGTGAAAAATTATTGAACAATGCCTGTCAATTTCAAATTATCCCTGCATAAAACGAAAATGCATTGCAAATGCTGAATTACGTCAAGAAATGTACTTTTTCACAGAAAGAGTTTGGTAACAGTCACCTGTAATGATTAGAAATTGTTTTGACCTTCAAGCAAAAAAGAAAAGAAGGCTTTTCTCCATCTCAACACTTCAACTAGGGCTATTCAGTCTTTACCTGAGGATCAGACTGCATACTGGGTGTTACTGTCTTTGCCCTTCCAGTCAGCAGAGCCATCATTTATGGTTAAGAAGGAAATATAAGTCTAGACATTGCACAAAACAGCTGTTTCAGCCTTAAAACTCTGAAAGGTGGGCTAAGTGTGGTTGGTATAATTCCACCAGTGCCACAAAGTTTTGTATTACAACTGAATCAAATAAAAAGAACCAAAATGAATTCTGCTGAACTCAGTTAAAACTAGTGGTGTCTCATGACAGCTTTTAAATAGAGCAGATGGCAATTGTAATGAACATATAAATTGCAGTATTTCTGGTGGTCAATAACTCTTATTATCTCCCGCCCACAAAGAGGGGGGGGGGGGGGGCAGATATGGTAAAGATGACCGTCTGTCCATCCCGGCATGGTTTCTGGACCATTTCTCCAAAACTGTTACACTTAGCAATCTGAAATATTTATGGCTTATAATTTATACCTGCTAGATATATCTTTATGGTTTTGTGTGACTAATTATTCCCCTTTGTTAGTCAATAAGTGATGTTTGTTAAAGGTCTCAGAATGGTTTCTGGGCCATTTCTCCAAAATATTACACTTAGCAATATGAATTTTTTATGGCTTGTCCTCACCTTTTTTTTTCATATTTTTATTGAGTTCCTCTATTTCCAGTATACATGTGTTGCAATAGATGATGCAACTTGTTGCTGCATTACAGTATAACACACGTGATAGTACTTTGTGTGCAAGATATGAATTGTTGCAATGTGAAAATATATCATGTATAGTATACATAGTCTTTTTTGACTTATTCATTATACACTTGTTGTAATTATGAAGCACAAAATACATTTGATTCAAAAGGGTTATTCATAACCATTATAAATATTGATATAGCACACACATTACAGTGATAACTGTTGTATTTGTGACAGTTTAAGCGAAATTGCTTTTTGCACTTTCCCATGTTGCTTTAAATTGTGTAGCTCTTGCTTTTAGTGCACTAATGTGTTCAAATACACAAATTTTCCTTTTTAACAGGAGTAAAAATGATTGAAAGTTGGTATTTTCAGCACCAAATCTTTGTGAATGAATAGAACATTTTCCATTCAAGACACAGTAGTTCATGTCGGTTTCGTTGGGAGTGTCAGACAAACCAAATATCATATTTTCCTTTGCAAATGTGATTCTTTCATTTATGTATGTTTCCAAAAAAATTTATAACTGATTCCAAAAAGAGTTTGCAGAGGGACAGTCCCAAAATTTGTGAACTATTGTTTCTCTATGTTCTTCACATATTTCATTATCTGTAATTCCAATTTTGAAATTGAAATGCTTGTAACTTTGATTCTATTGCAGTTTTGAATGACAACGAAAAAACTTTTTTCCAGAATAAAGCAGTGTTGGAGTCCAGTTCTGGAAAGATATCGAGCGAATTTATAGTGCATAAAGGTTCGCTTACTTCACTATGTTCTATCAAATGATAGTCCTTACATGATAGACGTGCCTTTTGATGGTTTTGTGTGGCTAATTATTCTTTTTCGTTAGTTAATTTATGATGTTCATTAAAGGTCTCAGAAGGGTTTCTTGGCCTTTTCTCCAAAAGTATCACACTTAGAAATCGGAAATTTTTATGACTTAAAGTCCTTAACTGATAGAGTTGCCTTTTGATGGTTTTGTGTGGCTAAATATTCCACTTCATTAGTTAATTAGTGATGTTCATTAAAGGTCTGAGAAGTGTTTCCGGGCCATTTTTCCAAACTATTACGTTTAGCAATTTGAATTTTTTTATGGCTTTTAGTCTTGACCTGCTAGATGTGCCTTTTGAAGGATTTGACCCGTCCATTACACAGACCAGCACATCACATGGGTCGCTCTGCAGAAACACAACATGTAATCTTAGTAAGAAAGAAACTGTAATTGTGTTTCATTAATGGCACATATTTTTATCTCATTTTCAGATGCCAACAAGTCAAAGTTAACTTTCACCTCTTTCACTGCTAAGTATTAATTCTGTCAAGACACACTATATGAATTTTCATGCTTGTGGTCAATCATCTAAGCATGCTGTCTCAAGATACTTGGTCCATACAAAAATTTAAGCAGTATAAAAGCCAAAAGGTAGTAGTACAGGGCCTGTCAAATATGACCTTTTAATCCTGGCATAGCTCCTTGGGGTGCTCTCTCAAGGCAGAAACCATTGTATTATTATAGTTACCTGGGTGGGAGATATGGTTACCGTCGGTGTCAGCTTGTTACTGTTGAACAGACAACCAGACACACAAAAGTAATGGTAAATGTATATACTGATAAAGGCAGATTCATTCCACTATTTTCCTTCAGTCAACCCAAAGAAAGATATATTTTAGACACTGATGGATAGATACCAGTACCAGAAAGTTGAGCACACGTATATTATTTTGTGGTGTTTCTTATGGGATTTAAAAGTGTGTCAGAGCTGCATATATTACACTTATATATTCAGGGACATGGACACAATGAAACATGACTGTAATATGATGTTAATCCATACACCTGCCCTCTTAGACATATATTAACCTGATTTACCTGGGAGTTGGCCAAACCTTACATAATATGAACACAAACATATTGGTCATGTGCCACAAACAGGTGCTCTGTGTTGTGAGTCAGTATGGCCCTGGAGGTCAGTAATGGGTTATAAATGACCACAATGGGAATATCCCTGAAAATATCTGGGCCCTGGTCTGTCATGCCTGGACCATTTTACTTAATACATGTTACAACATACTAGTTACCTGGAAAAGCAGTGTATGTTTCAGAACACAAAATTAAGGTAACCTTGTGGCCTGCAACTAGGTGCCCGCGGAATCAAACCTCCACTGAGCTAATTGTCAAGTTTACAGTTGGAGGAATAAAGTTTCATGTTTACAGCAAGGTGGTGTGCAGTCAGAATGGTAAGGTAGTGACGGGACTTTTTTTACACCATGTGGTTTGGCAGAGCAGCAGATGTTGTGAACTTGTGGTACAGGTTCAAACAAAGTCAAAAGTTCACATGGGATGCTGTGGTTAATAATAAACAGAATACTTGAGTTTTGTATGCTAAGTACAAATATGATAGATGGGATCATCACATTTGTGACTCCATTGCAACAAGTGGAAGCATACGTTTCAGTGGGGAAGCCATATTTGATAGTATGTGAACTGTCACAAGTTTACAGCTGCCAGTGCATCACAGATGCAACTTTTGCTTTACTTGTTGTCATGGAAATATTCTCTCTCTCTCTCTCTCTCTCTCTCTCTCTCTCTCTCTCTCTCTCTCTCTCTCTCTCTCTCTCTCTCTCTCTCTCTCTCTCTCTCTCTCTCTCTCTCTCTCTCTCTCTCTCTCTCTCTCTCTCTCTCTCTCTCTCTCTCTCTCTCTCTCTCTCTCTCTCTCTCTCTCGTTTGAAGTAACCTACTTTTCAGTTCCTAAATATCTGCAGATCTAAAGTACAATGCATTCAAAAGCATGTTCAAGTTTCTTATTGTTGCAAACAGAAAATAAAACAAAGAGAATGAATGGCAATGGAATATTAAGGATAGCCAGAGAAATATGTCTGCCTTGTATTACAACAAGCCAGCAATTTATGATGATCATACTACATGGTAACAATAAACTATTATATGATGTAATGTCAATAACCTCAGTTGTGCATGATACCTGTACATCTATAGTAGTTTTGTTTTGTTTTTTTGTTGTTGTTTTTTAACCATGTAATGACATACAAAAGCATACAAGTTAACTGACATATCAAGAAAAAATAAAAACAGAATTACATAAAATTTATCAGTATCTTTTGTATTGACTTTTGATGCTGCCTGATGGAGACAAAAATTGTAACAGGTGTGGTCCCCAGATTATCATAAAAGTAGCCATGTTTTTCTGTGAATACAGGTCTACATATTCAAAGCTTTCAAACTCCTCTCATTGCATCACAAGGAATTAAGCAATTCATTTATTGTGATATTTAATATTTGGTGAATTGAAATTGTGTAGAAGATATTAATGCTCAACAATAAGTATATTATAAGTCCCCCACCAGGGACTATTGATTTGTACCTTGTCCTTCCGTCCGTCCTTCCATCTGTCCTTTCGGTAAAGCTTGTCGGGGCCATATTTTTTATAACACCATATCACCAACACCTACCAAATTTGGTGGATGAATACATCAAGGGAGTAGGGGTGTGTCACACACCAAAATTGGGTCACTGTGACCTTTGACCCCCTTAGAGTTTTAGCTTGTCCAGGCCATGTTTTATATACCATCACACCTACAGCTACCAAATTTGGAGTGTGGACACTTCATAGGATAGGGGTGTGGCACACACCAAAATTAGATCACTACAACCTTGACCATGACCCCCATAAAGACTTAGCTTGTCCAGGCTATATTTCTTATACCGTAACACCTACACCTACCAAATTGGTGACACTTCATGGGTAAGGGTGTGTCGCACATCAAAATTGGGTCACTGTGAGCTTTGACCTTGACCTTTGACCCCTTCAAGTTTTAGCTTGTCCAGGCCATATTTTGTGTACCATTACACCTATGGCTACCAAATTTGGTTGGTGAATACTTTATGAGGTATATCCAAGGTAACCTTGATATTAGATCAGGGTGACACAGATACTGTCACAAGCTAGGTCTCACTCAGATACATGGTCCTAACACATGTCACTAAATTCTTTTTTTCAGTAGTTATTGCACATAAACCAATTTCATACTGGTACAGTCAACCTTGCTATCTATTCTCTGGTTGGGGCTATATATTGCTATGCAATACTTGATCTTGTGTTCACAAGGTTTGCACAGCATTTGCCTGACATATTAAATGTCCAGAATACAAGTGGATTTTGGGTAGGTTTCTAAAGAATCATTTTACTATCAGGCAACGTTAATCAATTGTCCAGCTTTTAATGGATTATACCAAAGTAGCAAGGCCAGTAGTAAGCTTAATGTCTAGGGTGAGCTTTTGTGTTTGCTCAGACTATTTATAGTCACCCCTCCATTGTCCAGTGGCATGGTGTGGCAACCTAAATGAAAATTGCATGTAGTTTTGGGGTGCTTTTGTCTCCCAAATGTATTTATGGGAGGAGGCATTCTTGGTAGTGTTATAGCATATCCTAGTAGCCAGTCTCTGCCCACTTTATAAAGGAATAAAGCTAGGGCAGAGAGGGGGTATTTACTCAAATATGTATCGAGATATACAATAAAGAACAATTTCTTGAATACATGTAATTATAGAAATATAGGGATATTAATTGAGTATCCCTTAAAAATGTGTAGCAGCTGTGAAATGGGAGAGATTGAGATTGAGTTGCTCCCAGCATTATACATTCTGTGATACTTGTGATGAAAAAATAAGCATAGTCAGTACAAAAATTTAGCGTAATACAAAGCAAGCATGCCTATTTTCCCGTCACGTTGAGACCAAATGGTTCCATGGTACTATGATTGTCATCCAGACTCACACAATTTGATGTGTAGCTTTACTGATATGACACAAATATCTGAAAATTATGTGAATGATTATGGTTGTGCAGCAACTAAGAATGTCAGATATTGATTAGAATTTATGGGTGACCCATATTTAATAGGTTGAAGAATATGCCACATTGATACCAGTTTTAGAATGTCCTATATTGTTAGTTTTCACAACTGATAGGGAACACTAACATCAAGATCATGGCACGATAATGGTTGTGGAGAGGTGCTATGTGGAACGTCAGACAACTGAGGCCACTGTGTGGATATTGACTTGAGACAACGGTGAATTATGATTGTACATGAGTAATGATCACTATCATTTCATAATCATATCGAATTTTCTACCTGACATGTCCCTTTTGGCCTGCATTTAGAAAAAAATCAATTAATGTGTTTAGATACTTAGTGGGTCACTGTAGTTGATAATGTCATAGGTCACGAGAAGGGCACTGTCATGTGGTTAGTTTGCCCACTACAATGTACATGTACATGAAAATGACCATCCCTTTTGGCCTGCATTTAGAAAAAAATCAATTAATGTGTTTAGATACTTAGTGGGTCACTGTAGTTGATAATGTCATAGGTCACGAGAAGGGCACTGTCATGTGGTTAGTTTGCCCACTACAATGTACATGTACATGAAAATGACCATCCATTTATTTGACTTGCTTCAAACTTTCATAACTTCATCAGAGATCAACCAATAAGGGGAAAGCAACTTTTTCCAATGTCCTAAACAAGAAAGAGGAGACATATTTTTAGGCTTGCTTGTTCTGAAATCTAAAAAAAAAAAAAAAATGTGATGGGGAAAAAATGGAGAAACAAATTTTGAATAGATTTTGTACAGAGGTACCTTCATGAAACAAAAGTTCAGATTTTTGAGCCATTGCAACCTCAGAGAGTCAGTGCAATGTATTGATGCACTCTCTAGTTTCAGTGCTAATGAAGGTGTTTTACCTACCTAGTTTTAATCCTAATTTCTGATCCCTTCCATCAACAGCACCAATACAAAACTGAGTGCTTGAACTTGCATGACCTGATATCTTTATTAAATAGTCAAGACAATAAATATATACATGATGTGTAGGTATCAATATAGACATCAAAATATGATAATCAGTGAAGGATAACAAAACATAGGCCTAACTGCCATATATTTATGGCTGTGTGCCAACACAGACATTGTGTTTTCCCCCTGAGTTCTTTCTTTCTTTCTTTCTTTCTTTCTTTCTTCCTTCCTTTCTTTCTTTCTTTCTTTCTTTCTTTCTTTCTTTCTTTCTTTCTTTCTTGCTTTTCTTCACTAGCAAATTTTGTTCGCAAGTTTTCTGAAACACTATTATACTCAGAAACTTCAAACTTGGCATGATTATAGGTTTATTCATGAATTTGTGCCTTTTAATAAAGAGGAGAAATTATGTTGAAGATTACTCAAAATAGGGGTATTTTAAATTTTAAATCTTGAATATTACCAAAACTATTATAGGTACAGGTAACCAATCCAACTTCAATTTATAGGTTTGTAACACTGCACATTTTTATAATTTACATGTGACCTGTAAAGGTCAAAGGTCAATTTACATGTAACCTCTAAAGGTCAAGGTAATTTGGACCTTTGAAATTTTCATCCAGCTATAACTCTGCCAGTTTTTGTTGAATTGTGACCATGTTGTACCCAAATCGTAGGTATTGCAACACTGCATATCTTTGTAGTTAACATGTAACCTGCAAAGGACAAAGATTAATGTCATTTGGACCTTTGAAAGTTTCATCTGGCCCTAACCTGGTCAATTTTCATCCACTTTTTATCATGTTGGACTCAACTTGTAGGTATTGGAACTCTGCATATTTTTGTAACTAACATGTAACCTCTAAAGGTCAAGGTCAATGTCATTTGGACCTTTGAAAGTTTCATTCAGCCAGTCAATGTCATTTGGACCTTTGAAAGTTTCATTCAGCCATAACTTGGTCAATTTTCCTCCAATTTTAATTATGTTTGATTCTACTAATAGGTATTGCAACACTGCACATTTTTGTAATTTACATGTGACTTCTAAAAGTCAAAGGTCAAACTTATTTGGCCCTTTGAAATTTTCATCCAGCCATAACTTTGTCAATTTTCATCTGATTTGGTTCACGTTTGGCTTTAATTGTAGATATTGTGAAACTGTACATTTTTGTAATTTCATGTGACCTCTAAAGGTCAAACATCATGGTCATTTCGACCTTTGAAATTTTCGTCCAGCCATAACTTGGTCAATTTTCATCCAATTTCAGTCATGTCAGGCTCAAATTGTAGGTATTGCAAGACTTCATACTTTTTTAATGTACACATCACCTCTATAGGTCAATGGTCAAGGTCATTTGGACCTTTAAAGTTTTCATCTGACCATTTTTACAACTTTTGAAGGCACACAAACAGATTCTACCCTAAATTGTGGGTAGCCCCCCACCACCCCCACCACCCCCACCACCCCCACCACCCCTAAACAGTGAAGGTAAACAACCACAAAATTAATTACCACCTATTTATGTCCCCATCTTGGAGGAAGACAGCAGCATTTTTCTGGCTGTTAAACAAACATTCATGTAGTTCACCTACATAAGAGCACCTTCAAAATCAGTGTGGAAGATAAGTGAAGTGGTCCACCTGTCATGATTTGTTAGTTTCACCGTGGAATTAACTGGTGTCCAGCAGCACTAGTTGTGAAGGGTGTGGACATTGCATGTGGCACTTGATGTATATTTACATGAACTGCAAGTGAAAAACTGCAGAGTTGTTTGGTCATGATGAAGATCACCAGTCTTTCTTTCTTTTTTTTTTGGGGGGGGGGTGGTCAAAGGGAAAAATAACTTATAGGTAGCAAAACCCATTTGAGCATTGAGTTTCATCTCAACATGTGTGACTTGCAGCTAGTTATGGCAGATTATCCCATTTTAATGTTCAGGTGATGCATGTGATGAGTAACCAGCTGTAAAGGGGGTAAGAGAGGGTCCCAGTATGCTGGTCCAGGTAATCATTTTTCCCTAGTAGAAAGAAAATAAGAAAATTTAGAAATAATGGCTGATGCAAAGCATGAAAACGAGGGGTGTCCAGTATGCAAGTACAGTAAAGAAAAGTTACGAGTAGCTCAACATAGAAACCCCCTTTAGCCCCCTCAGCTATTAGCATGGGGAGACTATGATATAACTAGGCTTACCTTGCTATCCATCAGGGCCAGCCAGACAGATGATGTTGGCCTCAGTCAGCAGATTTCCTCAGACCGCACATGCTGCAGGTCCCTCATGCCTATTACCACAGCATGCTTCAGGCTGGTTGTTCTAAGACATTCCTCCATCCATGTACAAAAGTCACTGTCTTGAGAGACCAACCCTAACTACTGCAACAAGAAATGGTTTTGGAAAAAAAGAATGGTGACACAAGCAGTTGTGATGGTAAATTTACGTAGGAAGACTATGCAAAGAGATTGTGGTCCCTCACAACAGGTATTGCCAGAGACACAGATCACAGCATAAGTATTTGCAGACACGTATCTGCATGACACATAAGTACCCCGTATGGTAAAACATGGAACTCATTTGATAGCTGGGTCATGATAACCTTACTAAAATAGGGAAGGGGGAGGGTGTGAATATCAGCAAAACCCCATGGGGTTTTGATATCAGTGACTGTGTGCATTGAAATGTAAGCAGAAAACTTTTGAGACTTGGGGGGGGGGGGGGGGATCAGGTCAAATTCAGTACTTCACTCTGTCATACTATTCTATTCCAGTCATTTGGAGGTTGTGGTTTCTCAAGATAGGCAATTAAGTATAACTCATACAACTATCAGTACCACATGCTGTACTACAGACTGCTTTGATATATGGTGCTTAAATTCCACACAAAAGAGTATATTATATACCCAGGGAATTTGTAAATTGATCACTACAGTACATTTACCATTATCTGTAAAACCTGCTCCACATGTGTACTATTAAATGCCATTTTTAATCAAAGATCATTTCAGAATGTAGTATTAGTTGGACAATCAATTCCACTGTTGACTGCAGCATTTCAAGCATTACAGTAACGTGCAAGACCCTGGTAGTTCTTTTCTGCAGTATTTGCTTGGTGTGTGATTGTGCAATCACAGACTAGCCCAAGTGGCACCAGTGGGTTATACAAGTACAATGTATACTCATGTAATCTTCTTCAAGTTAGAGCTGACACCTGGCACTGAAGTGCATGACGTGGAGGCCTCTCACTACTTCCAGCAGAGCAGCAGTCAAGGCACGACCTCTACCCTGGAACCAATGCCACAGATGTAAAGAAATTGTATATTAGGATATGTTTGAGTTACCATATTAGCAGTGAAGTGTTGAGAAGGATTAAAACACTGATTATTTTGAAGCTTGCTGAGAACAGCCATGAGAAATTGCAGACTGATATAAATTAGTCTACCTGGAACTTTGTTTTTGTGACAAATGCATGCAAGTATACTTAATTGAGTCTGTTTCAGAAATGACAACCAAGAACATGATGTAAATGTAGTTGCACATATATTTTCCTGCAAGATAAGTGTCACTTTGTGTATGTATTTACTGAAAGAGTTATTATGACTATGCTTATATATCATAATGAGAAAAATGAAAAACATATTCGTGTTTAAAGACAGAATAAATATAGCAAAAATGTTCTGGTTTCAGACATTAGCATGTCAGCTAGAATTGGTTTCGGCATAAAGTGCCAGAGGGTATTGTGATCCCCTTCCTTGTGTGTCTGTCTGTCCATCCATCCGTCTTGTCGGTATTAGCGCGATATCTCAATAAAAAAACACCGCAGTGGTACCAAAGTTTTTGTACAGAAGGACCTTCTGATGGACCAGGTTCGCTTTGAAAACCAGCTTCCTCTGATTATTTTTAAACTTTTTATGAAACTTTTAATGTATTTATTTGAAGGCCATCTGAGTGGCACCAACCCTGATGACGTTAACACAATATCCCAAAAAATACTGACCACAACTTTACCAAATTTTTGTCAAAGATGCATCTTATGATGGATCAGAACCCTACGTAAAACCAGCGGCCTCTTTGTATTTATAAACTTTGTATGAAACTTTAAAGTATTTATTTGGAGGCCATCTGAGTGGTGCACAAGGGGACAATGTTACCATAATCTTTAATCTGTAAAAATCGCAAGGGTGTATGTATATGTCAGCTGAGCACAAGACTGTCACAGTCCTCTTGTTCTGTTCTCTTTTGGGCAAATCTTAAAAAAAATCTGGTCACAGGGGGTCACTGACTTGGTATGACTGATGATCATGGCACTAATTTGCTGGAAGGAGCTGCAATTTACAAACAGATTCCTGTCTATCTCGTGTTTGGCTAATAAAGCATTAAGTGATTTGCCAGTACCTGAACGGCTTCCAGTCAAAGTCAGTCAGGCACATAAATTTACAACTTTATTGTAGCTATTAAGTATACTATGCACGAATTTAAAGAATCGCTTGTGCAGTTGGGTTTCAATAGACATGTCACTTGAACCTAACGGCAGTAAATTGCATTGTGTCCTGGCAGGCAGTCGCCAAATGAGATGTATAGCTTTCCTCCATGCTACAAAAATTTTGTCTATTTCCCTGTTAGAAAAATCGCACAACTGAGAGCCACAAAATGACATACAATACGATTTGAAAAGATTATATGTGGTGGAAGCAAATATGTTTACAAACTGAGCCATGAGTAAGTTTACCTCAGAATAAAATATTCAGGTGCAACTTTTATTTTTTGAACAAGCTTGGGTGAGCCAAACACAGGCTGTTCACACAGCCTTCTAGTTTCAGACATTTTGTCTTATCATCTGTAAGTACCCTTCCCTGCAATTCCCAATTACAGACATCAATATTGCAGAGCATGAACAGAAGCTTCTACTGCTCTCCTGTAGATGGCATTTCAGTCATTCAGGGCTAGAGTTGTGTATTCCCATTACTTTTTATTGTAAATTGCAGCTTAATAACTTTAAAACCACTCGTTGCAGAAACAACAATATTTTTGTATTAAAAAACATGTACATAGCTGAAATATAGGCATAAATTTTATTCATGCAGCTTTAAATGTAGTCTTATAATTTGAGGTAAATTTAACATGCAATCCAATGGGAATACACATCTCTAACCCTGAAGAATTCTGTGTATTGGATTTTGTATTCAGCTGAATACACAGATAATTGGTAATTGTGACCACTCCTATTTTGGTTGTTCAGGTGTATCAGTTGGTTGTATTTTTAAGAAGAGCTCATAATGCAGTTTTATTATTTAGATTTTAGTTGCACTTAAACTTGCCCCTGCTTAAGAAGTGGTCATCTTTGCAACTTAATCATGACTTTAAATCTGGGTTCCACAAAATTTTTGCTACCAGTGGAATTATTCAGCAGTCAAACTTTTGACCTGCAGTCAGTGACAGGTTAAGGGTGTATTAGGGTCATGTGAAACTCTTAAAGTTGTCCTTGCATGTACCTTCATTCTTATGTAGGGTTCAGTTTACCAAATATTGAGTGTCCAGACATTATTGAGCGTCCCAGACAGTGTAAATATATGTGCCATGCTGGACATCTATTGGTGGCAGTGGTGCCATACCCAAAGTTCCCACATCAATATCTGGACTGAGTCAATGATGCATGAATTGATGTATGTGCTCTTTTCTCGGTAAATCTATCACATGGGTCAGTGGGTGATGATAGTTACTTCAGTTTTTCTGACCAAAGAATAATGTAGGGTAGTCTTTCTTTTGAGAGAGCCCTATGATGAAAGACCACCTCCTTGAAGGATCACATTTGCTGTGACCTTGGTGCTGTCTCACATGTTACTTAGCCACCACTGGGAGACCTCCTGCTTGATGTGACCACTAGTGGGGCTGCCTCAGGGGGTGGTCTGTCAAAGGAGGGACTACTGTACCATAAATGTACTTTAATAAAGTTTTAATTCATCATTTTGAACATAGTTCCTGTGGTACTATTTCATTGTGTTTTGTTTCAAGGTTTTGTGCCATCAGTGTAATAAGCAAAAATAAAAATACAGCAAATTTAAGTGAATTTGCTGCAACAGTAGTGCACTGGGTAGGTTGATGTTATTTAACTATAAGACACCTAATACTGAAGTACCAGCATGCAGCTTTTCCCATTAAAAATTACCAAAAAGTATGTAATGTCATAAAAGCTCTTATGCAATCAAGAATAATATACTGAACCCCAATGAAAAGTATCCACATAAAAAAATTAACACATTAATTTTGTAAGTTACTAAGTACTGTGTGTGCATATATGCATGGTTTGGAGCCTACATCAGGGTCATTCAGGACAACTTTTTAACTTTTGCTGGGTTGTTACATAATGCATGTGACTTTTGTGCACCGAATATGGCTTCTGACCACCACTCCTATTGGATGGCTAAAATGACCTGATGTTTTCAGTGGCTTTAAAAAGGGATGTTCAGCCAAGAAAAAAGCCAGTGGTCTCAGGTGTGTTGAGGCGATCATGCCGCGTCTGAGCCAAGGTCAAAGACACCATGCTTTGGGGCTTGCAGAGGGTGGAGTCCCAATCACTCAAATCGCACAAAGAATGGGGTGTACTCGGCGCACCATCCAATGACTAATTGAACGGCAACAAGAAACTGGATCCGTAGATGATCGGCCTAGGCCTGGCCGAGAAAGAGTGACAACACCTGGCCAAGACCGTCACATCCGGCTGATGCACCTGCGAGACCGTTTCCGTACAGCAGCCCAAACAGCCCGTGAGACTCAAGGGGTGAATCACCGTCCTGTCAGTAGTTCTACTGTGGAGAGGCGACTGAGGAGCAGTGGCCTAACAGCCAGAAGACCTTACAGGGGTAACCTGCTGACCCAACCCAGAAGAGAAAGACGACTGCAGTGGTGTAGAGCACACTCCAGGTGGACTCGCCAGCAGTGGAATACCGTCCTTTTTACTGACGAGTCCCGTTTTTGTGTCAGCAGAGCAGATGGCAGAGAACGTGTGTGGCGCCGGACTGGGGAGAGATATGCAGATGCCTGTGTCCGTCAGGCAGATCGATAGGGTGGACCCTCTGTCATGGTGTGGGCAGGCATCAGCAACCGCTACCGGACACCCCTAGTGGTCATTCAAGGGATCCTCAATGCTAGGCGGTACATTGATGAGGTGCTGGAGCCGCACATGGTCCCATTTATGGAGCAGCATCAAGATCTGGCGATCTTTCAGCAGGACAATGCACGTGCACACTCTGCAAGATTAACAATGAACTTTCTCAATGAGAACAACATCAATGTCATGGAATGGCCAGCGTTCTCACCCGATCTGAGCCCTATTGAACATTTGTGGGATCAGTTAGGCCAAGGTATTCAACGGAGGACACCTAGGCCTACTACCCGAAACCAGCTGATCCAAGCTCTGCAGGAAGAATGGAATAATGTTCCCCAACACAGAATTCAAACCCTGGTCAGCAGTATGCGCCGCAGATGTATAGCATGTGTTGATGCTCGAGGTGGCCACATCCCATATTGAACAGAAAAATTTGTGTGACTTTCAATTAGGGCAGTTAATGACATTTTTTGCCTGTAAGTGACGTTAATGTCGGTAGAGCGTGACATTATTTTTACGCCAGAAAAGTGAATGCTTTGTTAAGTTCTAAGCACGTCTAGGTATGAAATGTTTCAAGTATAAACAATAAAATACTTCAAAATTGGCATGTGGATACTTTTCATTGGGGTTCAGTATATGTTACAAACAAGCAGCTGTCCTTGGTGCAGTGTGGGCTCAATGCATGTTTGTATATGGTCAATAAATCTCTGTATCTGGCAGAACTTTCCTTGAACCATAGATCTCTATACCCATATCAGTAGTTGAATCATTGTTAATTACAATGGGATACATGCAAACTTGATCTGCATGTACATGTACCAATATAGTACACAATTACTTTACTATTTTTACCCAAACTCAATGTAGCTGAGAACAATTACTGACTCTTTAGGTCCAGCTCATACTTAAAACATGTTAAACAGACCACCTGTACCATATGGTCTACACACAGGTTCTTGGATTCTCAGTTTTATGCACCTTTATTTGCATACTTGCTAATATTCAGAATTCTCTGCTGCCACATGAACTTTTAAAACCGGGCAATGTTTGAGAGTTCTTCTTTGAAACACTGTAGATGTATACTTTTGCTGGTCAAAAGTTCAGGGTAACCACTACAGAGGTGAAACATGGAGGCATTGTGGTGTATACAAATTGATAGACCAAAACCATCTGTGCCAGTACACATATTTATGTTCCCGGTTACACCAGAGTTCAAATTAAACATGAACCAATGGTTGTATCTTGGCAGGATTTTGCAGGATACAAAATTTAATGTTTAGTTGTGCTGTTCAAGAGCAGAATGACAAGTGAATAGTAATTACCAAATTGTATTGATAATAAAGTATGATTATACATGTGTCTGTGTAGCCTGGGGCTAGGACACTCTGGATTAGGACAGAGTACATTCCTCATTGGCAACTGCCAAGGTCTGCCAAAGTACCCACTATGTCTTTGTCCAGTGTACCAGAATTTGCCTGGCATCTCAGGCCACAATGTTTTAGTAATTTTAATTTTATCACAGCAGACAAAAGGGTGAAGCCATATTAGATAGCATGTAAATTGTCTCAAGTTTACAACTGCCACTGCATCACAGGTGCAACTTTTGCTTAACGTGTAGTTGTTATGGCATTAAACCATGCCTCTTTTGTCACTGCGAGGGATTTCTTCTGCAGTTTTTTCCAGTTTAATCCCTGTGGATGTCTCTTGTATAAGATCTACTTTCTGTGACCAGAATGCTGGACTTCAAATTTTGCCTTGGAGAACTAGTGTTCTTTCTGCCCTACTTCAGGAAAAAAACCAACATATCAGTAAGGTGCTGGCAGGATTCGAACCTGCACTGATTTCCACAGGTTGAAGTGACTGCTCTAACCTCCACACCATCCAGTGATATGGTCGTTAAGGCACATTTTGTATCTCTTATGGTGCTCAGTGGATTGTGTCAAGGAAGACCTGGCACGTGGGTGCACAGGCAGGTCAAAAATTAGTTCTATACTGTTTTTTATACCATGCCTCCTTTGTTTTCTCAAGGGATATACATGTCACCTGCTTACACATATATCCCTGCTTGAAATTTCTATGACTAAATTTCAACACAGGACTGATTTGCTTTGGTGAATACATTTTAAAAGGCATTTATATTCATGAAAACAAAGAAGGCATGGTATAAAAAGGATACATCCCTTGTTCTCGTGATTTATCTGGAATCCCTTGAACTTGGGATGTATCCTCTTCTTAGATTAAGGTGGTGAAAAGGGTTTCCAACTATAAAAATGGGCAAGTGACAAAAGAGGCATGGTTTTAAACTGGAAATACCACTTGTTATTGGGATGTATTCTGAAAGCCTGTATTATAAATCCCTCCCGCTATGCGGTTGGGATTTATAATGCAAGCTTTTAGAATATATCCCACTAACGCGTGGTATCTCCTATTCATATTACCTGGTCATCCCAGGATAGACATAAGTTGAAGCAAAATCTCTCTCTCTCTCTCTCTCTCTCTCTCTCTCTCTCTCTCTCTCTCTCTCTCTCTCTCTCTCTCTCTCTCTCTCTCTCTCTCTCTCTCTCTCTCTCTCTCTCTCTCTCTCTCTCTCTCTCTCTCTCTCTCTCTCTCTCTCTCTCTCTCTCTCTCTCTCTCTCTCTCTCTCTCTCTCTCTCTCTAAAAATATAAATAAATGAAATAAAAAAAAATAAAAGTAATCAATTTGATATGTCTGATATGAATCTGCAAAATGTGGAGAGTTAAAAAAATTAAAGATACACTGTAGTTGCAAGAGATTTTTTTGTTTTATTTGTTAAATTCAATTCATTTTTTTGTTCTTTTGCTGGTAAAGTTAGTGTCATTTGAGCAACAATTCTTAGATATCCAATTTGAGACAAACTGTACGGTAAAGTTGCTTTAACTGTGGCCAGAAAAGCTCTTGACATTGCTGAAAACAGCATGGGAATGGAGTTATCTGCATTCATTTTGCTTCTTGTGACAATGAGAGCGAAAAAAAAATCAATATCTGATAGCCTGAGACAAATATGTGTTATTTACCAGGGGTAGCCAGTGCTCCCCAAGACATCCCCTGTGCATTTGATATACAGAGAAGGATACACAGATTGAGTTCTTGATTGACAGAAACAGGACAGTCTTTTTGTGGACTCTGCTCTTCGTACCTTTTTTTTTTTTCAAGTCACAAAGCTGGGTCACATAGAAATTAAACTGCCAGTTGGTGCTATATTTAGTCCATGTTTTCCAGATCCTTACACTTGGTCACTTTTTTCTCTGGGCATATTTGTTTTTTAACCTTTTTCCTCTGTAGAGGACTTTTTCAGCTGCATATTTACTTTGTAGAAGTGTTTATCCATTTTTCATGTAACTAAAAAAACAAAACAAAAAAAAACAAACAAAAAACAGCAAAGTGTTTGATCAACCACCGGTTACAGGAGACCATTTACAAACTCCAATCAAATATGAATAGTTTAACAAAAGTTAGTTGTATATTTTTTTCTTCAAAAGCTGGAAAGGAAAATTGTTGCCAGATGAGGCTGTAAAAATAGATTACTCTGTGGGAACATAGGTGGAAGTGATCTTGGATGTTCAGTGTTTAAAGGTGAGGGAGTGGCTTGTTAACACACAATATCAGCACACATGTGTGCTGGGCCCCTTGTTGAGCTATAGGAGCAGCAAGGACACCTTCAAGAGTTTCAGGTGAATAAAACTTTCTTTCTTTCTTTCTTTCTTTCTTTCTTTCTTTCTTTCTTTCTTTCTTTCTTTCTTTCTTTCTTTCTTTCTTTCTTTCTTTCTTTCTTTCTTTCTTTCTTTCATTCTTCTTTCTTTCTTTCTTCCCTTCTTTCTTTTTCTTCCTTTCTTTCTTCCCTTTCTTTCTTTCTTTCTTTCTTTCTTTCTTTCTTTCTTTCTTTCTTTCTTTCTTTCTTTCTTTCTTTCTTTCTTTCTTTTGTTTTTTACTATAATTCAAATCAGATTTCTCAGCATCAGCACAATCTCCAGAGAAAACACAGGCACCCTCTGGCTATATATACATGTAAACATGACCCTTTGCTGTGGCCCGGAGTTGACTGGCCTTTGCCAAGTTGTTGCACAACCTTATCTGGGCATATGTATGGTCACTTGCAGCATGCAATATGAGCCATGTCTGGCTGACTACAATAGCCCTCTACCCTGTCAATTGAAGCAAAGTGCCTGGGATGTCACATGTCTACTTCAACTTCTTTCTTTTCAACTTTATTTTCAATGTAATTAGTGGATGAAACCTTTCAGGGCATGCTCATAGTGAACAACTTTTTTCTGCTTGTCTTAGGTAAGATGGTTGGTGGAGGGTTGTCAAAGCCAAAGTTAGCAGGAGAAAGTGATCAGCTGAGACTTCTTGTAAGTTTGGGGAGATTAAAAGCTGTTTGGCTTCAGTATCCCCAAGATAAAACAAGAATGGCCCCACAGGCCTCGCCATGCAGGCCATTGATGTCAACTGAACAGGTTGATGGTGCCCAGCTTGCAGAGCTAGCTTTCTGTAATTGACTCCCAGGGTTACAAGTGGAATAAAGTCACACACAAAAAAAAAAAACACGCACGCACACACACACACACACACACACACACACACACACACACACACACACAAACAAACAAACAAAGCAAAAAAACAAAACAAAAAACAAAACACAAAAACAAAAACACACAAGCAATGAATAAAATAAAATCCCTATGTTTTGCCAAAGGAGAATAAGCAGAAAGTCATGCCACACATTTTTACCTACCCAAGGTTTGATGATATCACCCATATATTCATATGTGTGTAATTATAAAATTCAGGAATGGCGAAACCTTGTCAGATTAGAATGATACCATCTGTTCCCTGCAACATGTGTCAGATACCTGAGTATATCAGATAAAATGAGTCACATCAGAAAGGCATGGACTTTAAGTCCTTCAAAGCTTGTGCCATTAAGTGAAAATGGTGAAAATCTAAGTGTTGTGATAATGAGGTGTCATTTTGTAACACTTGCATCCACCCACTTCCCTGTAGCTAACACAGATTTTAGCTCTGCTGACCTGCCACTGCTCATGTCTGTCTGTCCGTCTGTCCATAAACTTTTGCTCGTGAGCACGATACTGTCCACAGTTTTCAAGTTAACCCAGTATAACTTTCAGGACTTACAGACTATATGAAAATCTAGGTCAAGTTCGATATTGGTGGTGCCACCTACAGTATTATGTAATCATGACATATGGGTCAAAATGTGAACATCGTGTGACCGCCCTAGCATCCTTACTGTTTGATAGATCTTCATGAAATTTGGTGGAAATCTGACAGAAATTATTAGCCAAATGTGTTTTACAATGTAAAATTCCATATCTCAAAAAGTAATTGGATTAGACTTGACAAATTTATACTATATGTACACCATGTCCAATGCTAGAATGTTATGTAATATCAGGGACCTTGATATATTTCGGTTAGGTCACTAGGCCTGATAAGTTGAAAAGTGATTTTGTAATAAGGTGTAGCTTGGACATCAATAGCAGAAAATTGAGCCTTCAGATCAAAATTGCAATTGATAACACTGTACATAAAACTGTACTTGGTGACTTACTTTTTGGGTCATCATGACCCATTTATTATTGATTTTGGCACTTGTTCCAGTTTATTGTTTTTCTTCAATAACTCGAAAAGCTATTACCCAATTTGAACAAACAGACCATGTATGAAAAGCTGGATGCAAGGCACACATTTTGAACAGCAACCATGTTTTAATCTGAGTTGAAGGTCCAGGTCAAATGGCCAGTTGTTATATGGGGGTCATCTTGTGAAATGCTCTGTACTCCCCAGTTTTTTAGTTAGGCCCAAATAACTTAAGGACTTGTCAATTATATGAAAATCTATGTCTATGTCAATATTGGTGGTGGTGCCACCCATAGTGTTGTGTGATATACAGGTCAAAATGTGAAAATCTTGTGACCAGTACAGCATCCTTAATTTTTTATTGATCTCCATGAAATTTAGGTCTAGGGCTGTAGAACAGGTCAAACTGAGCTGCTTATGTTACTAGTGGTGCCACCTATACATTGATGGAAATTATGAGTTAAAATGTCTTGAAAGATACAAAATTCCATATCTCGAAAAAATAATTGAATTGGACATGCCAAATTTATAGGATATATTGGTCATGTCCAATGCTAATATGTTATGTAAATCAGTGACCATGACCTATTTTAGTTATGGTAGGGTGTAGTTTGGACATCAATGGCAAAGAGAATTGAACCTCCAGATGAAAATTGCACTTGAGTACATTGTATATAAAACTATTTGGTAAGTTACTTTATAGGTCAGCATGACCCAATGAATGAGTGACCTTGACCTATTTTTCAAGGTCGTTAAGCACTTAAGAAAAGGACATGTAATTCAATATCTTGAGAAAGAATAAGGCGAGTAATGCCAAATGTACCACAAATGTGTATAATGTGGTACTAGTAGTTTGATATTGCATAATATGGCTAAGCTTGATTAATCTTTCAAGGTTGTGGATTGAATACATTTCAGAGATTGATATTTTGGTGATAGGAGTCAGCAGAGCATTAGGCCCATGGGCTTCTTCTTTTTTTTTTTTTTTTTAAATTAATTAACATCCTTTGACAAGAAATTTACATATGGAGACTTTTGAAGAGTAGATAAATAAACAAGTGGATTTTCACAATTAGAGATTGTCCAAATAAGCTACGTTTGAATTGAAAACCCCAAAAGTAGGAGGCTTACTCAGATGAAGTGACCTGACAAGTGTGCTCCCCACCCCCTCCCACAAAGCTCAACTGGAAAAAAAAATAATGGATCAAATTAGAATTTGTAAAAGATAAGCAGCCTGCAGGTTTTACTGTGCATAGAGTCAATTAATACATTTGTATGTGATCTGCAGAACATGAGTCAAGCACAGAATCTCCAGTTCGTTTGTTTTTACCTACTGTTTAAACCGTGGCTCTATTATTCACAAACAGGACATATTTTAAATGACCTAAATTTGGGTAATGTCAAATTGCCTCTTGTAGGTGGGTGGAAATAAATTTCCAAACCCCTACATTAGCTATGTCACATAAACTGAAAGAAAACAAGAAATATTAGAACACATTCAATTTTAATTTCAAAAATAAATTGTAAGTCTTATTGGTCTAAAAAAACCTATGCTTCTTCACCTCTGCATAAAAGCATCTATTTTGTGCCACATGCTGACGCTAGACATAACTTGATATTGTTTTGTGAATGATGACTAGAAAACCAGAAAATGAGGTGTGGTAACTGACGGGGTCTTTGCATAAAGTATGGTAGCCTACCATGATTGTCCTTATAAAATTATGAAAATTTTATATTGAATGTGAAAGGGCTACAGTTACAGTTGCTTCCTTTGAAGTACTGGTGCTCTTGTCTTGTGGAGGGAACTCCTTTGTGCGTGCATCTGCTTTGCTGTCAGAAGTGGACACCTTACCTCCAGGTGGCACTGTAATACCTTAGACAATCTTACCCACCTCCTTAAGTTGATCACTACTAGTTCTTTTGTAGTCCCTCACCGTGCTGGCGTGATGACCAGTCCTCTCCTTCATTAGTTGGTCATCTACTTTTCTATGATACAGCCATGTTTCACATGTAACCTGCATTGAGTGGTTAGTGTAGAATCCTAGAATGAACAAATTAAGATTTAGTAACTGTATGTCCCATATATAAAAGCAAAAGTCTGTAAAATTAACATTCACAGTCAACAGTTTCCCAGCGAGAGGGATCAAAATAGGGCATCACCCTTTTTCCAATCCTAATCAACTATATATATATATATATACCTCAAAAGTCTGTAATTTTGAGAATAAAATACGTTTAAACCAACAGTTTGCATTGTACAGATTTTACTCATGGTAAAAGATATTGCACACTGTAATAGATTGCGACCAGTACATGTGAGTCTTTTTTTCTAGGTCTGCTAAACAAGAATATTCAAATAAGGATCACAGTGACAAGACATTTATTGTGGGTCAACCTAGGCTTTTAGCCTCACACTGCCCCCCTTCTCCCTCACTGATACATGACAGACTAGACAGACCATGCATGATGGGAATTATCTCCTGGCAATCAACCTCACCATGGCACCTTGGGCAGCTTGTTAATGTTTTTAGCCCAGCTGACCTGTCGGACACCTGAGCTTTTGTGAGGGTCCCTCATCCATCATCCATCCATCCGTCGTCCATCCAGTGTCCACAATTCACATTTTCAACTTCTTCTCCAAAATCGTAAGTCATACTCACTTCAAACTTGGTGGGGATGTGGCTTGGGTGGGTTTCTACCAAGTTTGTTCAAATGGTCACCCGCTAGTGATTTTTTTATTTTTTATGAATTTTTTTGTTCTTTTTGGGGGTAAATCTTAAAAAATCTTCTTCTCTTAAACCACTCACTCAGTTGCTTTGATATGACACAGGACCATTCCAGGGACCCTTAGTTTTTAATTTGTTCACCAGGTGGTGCTGCAATTTTTTTGTAATTTTTTATGATTTTTTGTGTGTTTTTTCTTTTTTTGACTTCTTCTCCAGAACCGACACTCAGATTAAGCTGAAACATGGTGGATATTTTCCTTGTGGTAGGGTCAACCAAGTTGTGCACTGGATGGCACTACTGTAGATTCCTAATTTTTAGCGATTTTTTCAATTCAAGTACTTATCGGTCAATGCAGCTTTCCTATTGATTACTATATAAGTCAGTGGGCAATCTGATGCTAATTCACATTTGGACTTGTTCGAAACGGTCATCCAGATTGACTCTAAACTTGGTAGCAATGTACCTTGGGTGGGTCTCTACCAGGTTTTTCAAATGGTCATGCTCCATTGATTTTTTTGGATTTTTAATTTATTTTCTTGTTCTTTTTCTGGCTAAATACAAAAAAAAGTCTTCTTCTCCAAAACCGCTCACCCAATAGCTTTGATGTCACACAAGAACACTCTTACGGACTCCTAGTTCTGAATTTGGTCACCAGGTGGACCTGCAATTTATTTCTAAATTTCTATGATTTTTCTGTCGTGTTTTTGCTATTTTTGACTTGTTCTCCAGAACCGTCACTAAGATTAAGCTGAAACTTGGTTGATATGTGCCTTGTGGAAGGGTCAAACAATATTGTTTGCTAGGTGGCAATGTTGTGGATTCCTGATTTTTAACAATTTTTTTTTTCAGTTCGGGTACTTAAAGGTAAATGCACCTATCCTATTGTTCACTATTAAGTCAGTGATCATTCTAATGCTAATTCACATTTTTGACTTTTTCTCCAAAAACATCATCCAAATTGACTTCAAACTTGGTAGCAATGTACCTTGGGTGGGTTTCTAGCCCATTTGTTCAAATGGTCATGCTCCAGTGATTTTTTTTATTTTTAACTCTTTTTTTTTTTTTTTTGAAAATCTTTCAAGAAGTTTTAATAGGAAAGTTTAACATGGGAATTTCTTCTTGTAATGGTTATAACTTCAATAATTTTGGTCATACTTGTGTCAAACTTGGTGGGGATGTACCTTTGACAAGTATCTACCTATTTTGTCCTATTCCAAGTTCACAGAACCACAAGTATGATGAATCTCTAGGCCAGCTGCCCATGGGCTGTTCACACAGCCCTCTTGTTTATAACTGCAGGGGTATTACTGGACGTAGTGCCAGCTCTAAGTTCAGCCATAGAGGTATTATCCGTATAATACCTCTGTGGTTCACCTGACTGGAGCACACACACATGTAGACCATGCAAACAAATAAATTATAACTGGCCAGTCATTCCTGCCACTTCACATATGTGTTTGACCATTCTGGACAGTACATTCATACCCACTGGTTGGTTTCTGTACAACAGGTTGTCTCCTGGCTTCTCCAGGGGTCAAAGGTAAAGGGCATCCTCCACTGAAGGACACAGGGACATACACATCGCAAACAACCTCACGACACATCATTGTGGCATGTCAAGATTCTCATACCTTTGACACGCCTGGGGGGTATACTCCTGGGTATACTTTCCTTTGGCCAAGTCCTCCTGAGTAACACTTACTGTCTCAGTGTATTGTAAATACTTCCCTTCCTTGTCACTGAGCACAACAAAATTTTATGACCATAAGTTACGGTGATGATCCCCACTGCGAAATGAAAATTTCAAACTAAGCATGTACACCAATGTATCCAGTAAAAAATTTGTGTTTGAATCAACAAGGTGACCATCTTTCCACAATTTATCTTTGTCAGTTGTTGAAATCACATTTGCTTGTTTATGTTCCAGCTCATTGACAGCTTTAGTCAATTTTTTCATGGCCACATCCAACATGCATTTAAATTCTTAAATTTTAGGGTCATGTAATAACTTTACTGGGCATTTATTTTTGCTCAGAAACATTTGTATCGCGATTGTGATGTCGAATAGAGTGTTCGACCTATAATCTTCTCCATTCTTTTTCTTCACTTCCAGGATGAAATGCGACATTGTCAAGCATAATTTGATATCATTTAATTGTATCAGTGATTTGGTAATGACGGAATCATGTGCAAAGTTCAATGGCATGTGAATGCAATTATTTCACTCCACCTGCCACTCATCAAACAGGTTTTCCCTCCATTTAAATTTTTGTTCATGGTGTTTTGAGTTATTTCTTTCTTCATCAGAGCGTCTATGTTACTCTGGTCTGTCAATTCTGCAAAGCATGTGCATTACAGGATATTTTCTTGGTTGCCTTCTTTGTCACTGATATCTTCATGTGCTGGCATAATAGACTCAATGTCTTGCTATACACAAATGCAATCCTTGTCACTCATTTTATATTCCCAGTCAAACCTGGAAAAATACAAAAGACCTTATACATGTTTATAGACTGACCCATATGGTATGCACTGGAAACCATAAGTGGAATCATGAAAATATTACTATACTTACATTTTTGCAGAATATGTTCCGTGGGTGGTGGTGGTGGTAGTGGTGGTGGTGGTGGGGTGGGGGGTTCTCCCATTAGTGATGATATGGGGTAGGTGCCACTGTGAATGCCCCTCTTGTCTGCAAAATTTCCCTTACAAAAATCCAGTATTTTGCCAAAAATTCCCTAGAAAAGGGTAATTTTTCTCTTTTATGGACCAAAATTTGGGAGAATTTCCATAACCAAGGGCAAAATTTTCTTCCTGGAGCACTTTTCACGCCAATTTGGGACCATATTTTCTACTATTTGGGTTAAAAAATTCCCTAACAAAGAAATAATTTTTGTTAAAAAGTGCTGTAACAAAGGGTGGGTTTTTGAAAGGTCAAGCTGCACACCCCACCAACAATTTGGGGAAGTACCCCACCCCCCACCCCTGGGGTTCCAAGGAATCTGTTGTCTTTGCATGGTCAAAACTGTGTGTACCAGTAACATACATGTCTATATTATGACTGTCCACAGGTGCCAGTGAGATGCTGCACCTTGACCAAACCTGCAGGAGCAATTTGGTTGGGTCGTGTGACTTCACACATGGATGAAGCTGCGCGTGCAGCAATTTTTATTCATAGAAGCTATGGAAAACAAATTCCCGTCGCTCATGGAGTTTTTCACTTTTTGTCATCTATTTTGAATGGAGAGTTGTGCACTGTGACCCAGGATGTATTCAACTATCTGCAGATCCCACTTTGAAAAACACAAACGACACAACAAGAAACAAATATTGGATTTCATTTAATTTACCGGAGGAGGGCTAGACAACTGCCGGGATTTAATTAAATTAAACACTTTATGAACTGGACATCTTGACCAGACAGTGCTAATGAATCCCGAGGACACGGAGCACCCGAGGGAATTATTTGAACTGTCTGCTCAGGATATCCCGTTCCCTCCGTGTTTAACCTATATATATATTTCATTGAGTTTCAATGTAGTGGTCTGAGAAAGGTTAAATTACATATATCCTGGTACCAGATAGTTTATATAATGATCATAAGCATGACTTGTGAAAAACTTTTCACCCAAGGCTGCCTTTCTGTGTCTGTCATGCATGTGGTGACTTGAGCCAGGGGTGTCCACATACCAATGTTTAATTGCTGGAACTTTGATGGATTGCTGTACAAAGTTGAAATTCTGGAAAAAAAGAACAATTTATGTGCAGGAAAATTTAAATTTACTTCTGCTCAATAGACTTTAGCTTAACCAGGTTTGTTGTCAGTGATGGAAGTGGTCTCTCAAAATGGAGACCTTGGAGTGTAGATATAGTCACACAAAGTCCAGCTATAAATCACCACTTGAAATGTTCAAAATATTCACTGGCAATGTGCACACACACAAACTTTTGTATCTCTGATAACAAACTTGATGATGCCACATAACTTTTTTTATATACCAGCAATTCTTTTTCTTTCATTTTATGTGTGGGTGTACATTCAATAAATATCAATGTCATATCCCCTTTTCAAGGGACATTTCATTTTTAAATCTGGATGCAATGAAAAATAGTGTTCAAATGTATTGCAAGTTGAACAAACACTTTTTTTTACCTCAGCTGACTTGTCAGTCAGCTGAGGTTATAGGATGGTCCATCCTCCATTGTCTGTCTGTCCATCTGTCCATCCATCCAGACATCTGTCTATTCAGAATTGATGTTTTCAGCTTCTCGACAACAGTTGGCCAGATTCACTTCAAGCTTGGTGGGATCTACCAAGGTTGGGTCTCTACCAAGTTTGTTCAATATTGGTCATGGTCCAATGATTTTTGCATTTCTTAAAATGTATATATATATATATATATATATATATATATATATATATATATATATATATATATATATATGTATATATATATACACACATATATATACATATATATATACATATATACATACATATATATATATATATATATATATATATATATATATATATATATATATATATATATATATATATATATATACATACATACATACATATATATATATATATATTCTTTGTTCATTTTTGGCAAAATCTTAAAAAATCTCCAAAATCACTAAGCCAGGAGAGATCCATGCTAGTTTTAAATTGGCCTGAAGGTAGTGCCCATCCTATTCATGGTTGAGTGCCCACATCTTGTGGTCACTTTCCATTATCCTCATTTTTTTCTCCATACATGAACATGGGGAATTAGGAGATATAAATGTAATCTTTCTATCTGTTGCCAAATAGGCATTAAACTTTCATTTTATCACACCAGGGTGCAATTGCAAGATGACAGTATGTACTTCTGGCAGATTAGAAAATGATAAATACAAAAATCTTCCTCATATGAAGGGTGAAACTTTCAGGACTCTTAGGTTCACCGTAATGTACTTATCTGTTAATGTATACATTTCTTTTGATCACTATGCAGGTTAATAGGGACTACAGTGGTACTTCACATTTTCAACTTCTCCAAAACCATTTGCAAATCCTCCTCAAACTTTGTGTGGACCTCGTTTGTTCAATTTGTCATGTTCCAGTAATTATGTCATTTTTTTTTTGTAAAATTGTAAACTCTCCAAAAATGCTTGGCCAATTGCCCCAAAATTTTAAAGGGACACTTCTAGGGACCCCAAGACCTTAATTTGTTCAACAGATGGCACTGTGATTTATTTTTTTTTATTTTTTTTATTTTTATTTTTTTACACTCATGCAGGGAGTATATTGGAATCCTCATGTCTCTCCAAAAAACCAACAACTACACAAAACTCTGTTGAAATGCTTCCAGAGATATGACCGAATACCTAATAAATACAACACTAACTCAAGAACATGAGTCAAATTGTGTCAAGATGGAGTTTGATATGACAAAGTATAGTCCTCAAAGTGGTAAGAGGGAAATTACCTGGGGTAAAGTATACTTAACCCACCTAGAGAATTTTCTCTAGTTCGTCTTAAGTTGGAAAACCATGATCATACTCACTTTTTGCAGGACTTCTTTCTTTTCAATCTTCATCCAGTACATTGGAAGAGGTGGCTTTCAGCTGATACCTTAGTACACTTTACCCCATAACACCTCTGGTCAACTTTATGGTGCTAAAAATTGTATTACTATTTACCTGTTTATACCAGTGTTGGTATGGTGGAATAGTGTATGAAGCTTCAAAGTTTCAAAGGAGACGTCCGTAGAACCAATAAAGCCATAGGCCTACCAATTTTCTTATTATTTTTGGCAGAAGTGATAAAATTTGGATTTCGAGTGGTTGGGCCTATACATTTTGGAAACACTATAGTCTGTATTTAATGAAGAACACTTTGAAGGTTGGGAGGACCGGTTTAACCACCAGTTGCCTTTTATGGATGACTGCCTGTCTCAAGTCAAATTTGTTTCTTCACATTGGTATTAGAAGATGAATGTTGATGCTTTAGTAACTCTGGAATCTATTTGCTGTTGTTGGGTTTGATATTTATGAATATGGATCATGTTTTTCTACATAAGTGTATCATACTAGAAATGTCCTTAACACTGAATTTATATAGACAACTAGTCCCAGGATTTTTGTCTCACCAGCATAAGCTGTTGGCGAGAATAAGCAGTCACTTTCCGTCCGTCCGTCCGTCCGTCCGTCCGTCCGTCAACAAAAAACTTCGGAGTGGCTTGAATTATGCTGGCGAGACATTCATGCCCCCGGGCATGACTCTGGTTATTGGATCCCTTTCAAACTTTGCAAACTTAACTGGCATGATGTGGGCCAGTGCATATTACATTGTCATGTCACTGCTTTCATTTTCTGATTTTTAATGATTTATTTCAATTTTACAGATCCTAGGTAAATATACATGTCCATATGTATGGATGGGGCTGAACTTGTATCTGCAACTAGTCCCTTTTTTGCATCGGATCTCTTTCAAATTTGGCACATTTCATTGGCATGGTCTAGGCTAGTGCATATTACATTGGCATGATACGGCTGTCAATTTCTGATTTTTTTTAAATGATAGGTAAACATACGTGTTAATATTTATGGAGGGGGCTGAACTTGTATCCTCAAATAGTCTCAGGTTTTCCAGCAGAAGTCTTTGAAATTTGGGAGACTTTACTGACATGATGTGTGTTAGTGCATATTACACTGCCATGGTGCTGCTATCAGTTTCTGATTTTTAATGCATTTTTAAAAAATAATAAATAAATTTACAAATTAGGATTATGTGCAGAGCTGAACTCAGGGTTTATATGTGCTCCCCATTTTCAAACCATGCTAAATGCCTTGGGGATACACTCTTCAGGTAGGCTCATATATAAGTGATCTCGGGCGCGGGAGTATATTATCGTGTCATCGCTAGATGACACTTCTCTCTAGGTTTTTTTTTTTTTAATTTTGTGTGTTAAAACTATTTTTTACTTTTACGTCAAAAGCGTCACTCAAATTGTGCTGAAATGTGGTAGAAATGTATCTTATGGAAAGGTCAAACAAATGTTTGCTAGGTGGTGATGATTGGATTCTTGATTTTGAATGAGTTTATCAGTTTGGATACTTGTTGGTCAATGCACATGTTGTTGATTACTGTGCAAGTAATAGGGGCTTGCAGTAGTAATTCTCGTTAATGACTTTTCTCCAAAACGGTCAACCAAATATGCTTGAAACTTGGTTGATGACTTTTTTATTGGGGGGGGGGGGAATCTTAGAAAGTATTTTCTATAAAGCCTCTTGGCCAGTGAGTTTGAAATTTCACACAAAAAGTTCAGGGTACCCATGGAACAGATTGGGACTAAGTTTCACTTAAAAGTGTCAAAGGCAGCTGAGGATGGGCTGTTCAGACAGCCCTCTTATTGACAACTTTGATAGCACTAAATCTAGATTGTGTGAGTTACTATCAGAGCCAAAATACCCAAGGAAAATACAATAGCATGTGGCTCCACTCCAGTCATGCTGTGAGTAACATCCTGGTTCTAGGACATGCTGTGATCAATGCTGCTCTTATATCAATATAAGACAGTGACAAATTTGGCTGCACCCACTTGAAGTTAACAAGCATTGTACACTGAACACCTTTTCTATTTTCCTCATGCTTCCTGTTTTAAGTCGTACCAAGGCCACCAGGTACATACGGAAAAAACTGAGCATCTGCAGGTCACTGGGTGTTCTTCCTGGGATGTTGTTTTCCAGGATGCTGCCCAGAAAACCAGTGCAGTTGTATTTTGAGACAACTCCCTGTGTGGCATGACTGTGTACAAGTACTGAACAACAGGCTGTGCCTATAAATTGATAGATGTGAAGCTGTCTATTAGAAGCAAAGCCTTCTAAGAGGTAAAGTTTATTCACAGGAGGATAACGCTACTTTGAGAGAACATCTTATCAAGTGCTCACAGACAATTCGGTTGTGTTTTACTCAATTTTTAGTGCTGGTTATATCCAGAATGCAGCATGCATTCATGTAAGTCCACATCCACAATGCACTGCTTCTTAGCATGAGCAGTGCAACATGTCAACCCAGTTCAGGGGAACAACAAACTTAAAATAACAAAGGAATGTATAGCCCAAATGATTACTGTCTACAGGAAAGTCAACAAATTGTGTGGATACTTTAAGTAGACAATAGTTTTTACATCTGATTAAGTTTTATCAGCATTCACTGACCAAAAAGTGTATTTTAAAGAAGGTGACTAGGCAGCCTCAGTGAAGGTTAGCCCAGAATGAGAGAAGCTGTTCCCCTGACCTAGTTTGGCCAATATGTGTTGCCCAGGACTTTTCACACCTCTGCTTATGCTCAGAGCGATAGATTATGGAGGCAGACTTTTAGTCAATTGTTTTTCATATTTTTGTGCAGCCCTGGGGTGCAACATGGTACCCCCACTACCAAATACAGCTTGCAACCCAAATCCATAGTTTCTTGTTTTAGTTTCATCAATATGAATCACTTTTGGGCAGTCAACCATTTTGAAGAGGCTGAAAGACACCTCAGCATACCACTTGGCATAATGGGGGAGAGAGGCAATAGGCTAGGGTATACTCAGGCATACCTTTGCCCTGACTATTGTTCTAGTAACAAAACCTATGTTTGAGCACCTCCAGCCCATTGCCTCCTTCAGCACACCAGGTGTTGTAGAGTTGCATATATGTGTGCCCAGTATGACAAATGTTGGTGAAAAGTTGCATCTTAAGTGTTAATGTTGTTTGTACCAGGCAGACATCTCACACTACAACACTGCAGGTTACAAGTCCATCTGTCTGACTGTATCTGGCAAAAGCTACAGAAAGATGAAAATTAGTAAAGTTAAGAGAGTTTTTTCTGACCATCTTGAAGTTGCACAGTTTCAGAAGCAATTGTGATGGCTCACACGTTCTGTGAGTGTCTTAGGACATAGGTTATATTCATAGTTACCCACATCCTATTAGGGTCTTGTGGCAAAAGTGGCCTCATTAAGGAATGTATGGGTACGTATGGTGAGAAGGACAGTTTATCCTTTCTGCCTTGAATTAAGACTGAGTAAAGAGCTTTGCTTGGCATGGGTTTGGTACTCAGATGCCAAGCAAAGCTGTGGACCTTGGTCAAGTTACCTTGATAGGTTTCATCTACAATTCTCATTCAAATTGTGTTTATTACAGTTGAAAATTATTGAAGCAGATGAATATTTGACCACCTGCCAAATGTGACTGATTTAAAGGAGAAAGGGCTAATTGAAATGCTGTTCATGTGTAAAATACTGCTCTTGCCATATGAGGAGGTAGCCTCTGTGAGTATGGTGGCCAGTGACACGAGAAGCCTGTCAATGAAGAGATCATGGTGTAAACCACAGGACAGTCACATCATTAGCACAATGACTCTCTGAGACTTGCATTCTTTGTGTTTCAGGTTTCACAGGCTCTTGGTGTTTGTATATAGTATCACTCAGTACGACCAGAGTGGTCCTTCTGTTGAGTGGCTATCTGAATGGAGACTGAGCCCTGAACACTTTACCAAGCCCCAAGTACTTGCTATATTGTCCTGAGGAAACACTTGGTTTTAGGCCAGCCATTGGATTTTTCTGCCAAGAGAATAACAAACAGTTAGCTGTATGGGCTTTTGTGGAATCTGGGAAGTATTTCCAAATCAAACATTTGACACATCTTATTTCTACCATGCAAAGTGGAAAAGCCTGTTAAAGTTTTATTTTGGACTACAGTAGTACCTGCTGTATGTGGCCACCCTTTCCGCCAAGAAAAAGTGGCTGTATACAGCAGGTGACCTGTCACCACAGGTAAATTTTGCAAAGAAATTGACTCCTATGTCTGAGCCTAGTGACCACAAAAAGCAATGTGGCTGCTCATGGCGGTGGTTGCATATAGCAGGTACCACTGTATTAAAGTTCACTTTATAAGTATGGTCACTGATCTATTCAAAGAGACCCAACAATAATGATTCATTACACTGCAGTTCGTGCTTTTATTATCAAGCTGTTGCTATCCATATTCATAATTGAAAATAAGCTGATGACTGGGATAAAGGAGCAGGAAATGATTCATACCCAAAAGATCTTTGCCTGACATCCTCATACTGTATGTAGCAGGAATGGGAATTATCAGCTGATCAGCGGATTTTCAGAGTTTTGTTTTTGTGTATGGTACTTTTCTTTGATAAACACTTAGTGTTTTCAGCCTCATTTCAAAGCTTTCCACAAAAAAAATTCTCATCCCTGATATAAAAGGCAAATGAAACCAACATAACTTCTTAGGGGTGCAGATCAGATTTTTATCGATTTTGGGAGTGGATACTGACCATGCAGCACATCAGTGATAAACCCCTACTTGTTGATAAGATGACCATGACTGTTTCACATGGCCAATCATGAGCTTCCATATCCATAGACCCAAGCACCACTTTTGATCATCCTGACAACCTGATGATCATTCAGATCATTGGTTAATAAGATTGAAGAGGCACATATGAAAATCTGATATGACAGATACATCTCTGCCACCTTGCAAATACAGAACCAATCCCAATTGGCATGCTCTTTCTGAAATAAGATACAGTGACATTTGGAAGGAAGACAGCTGACAATCCTACTTCCCATACATGACCAAAGGTGCCACTTGGAAAAAGATCAACCCATTGGCAACTCAAAATAGATTTCGCTCTATATGTAGTGGATTCAGGGAAACAGGTGGAAGCAGGAAAAGTTAGGCAACAGTTGCTGGATCCTACAGGTTATGTAGCAAGCCTGTATACTTTGGCTCCATAGGCATAAATCAAACACCAGTAGGGACAGCTGACTGTCCCTATGTAGAACACACCATAATCCTACTGTTATATTATATAAATAAAAGATGTTCCTTGTCACATATATCATGTGGCATATGAACAGATTCACCATAACAGTAACTGCAGCAACCCTCATGTAAGTTGTAACCCCATACTGCTCCAAGTCACAATGTCACATTTGAGGGGGGGGGGTGCATTTGGGTTTGTATTTTATTTTTTTGTTTTTTTTTCTTTTCATTTGGTTTTTTGGTTTTCTAAAATTTTTCATTACATAATGGAAAGCATTTGCAGGGAAGATGGCAGGAAAAATTTGTAATGAGAATTGTCAGGATAGCCCTTGACTCGGTCTTATTCAAACCAAGAAAGAGCAAGTGTAGTGATAATTGCCATGTTGAATATATGTGCTTGGTATTTGTATGTAATAGGGCTACTTACATAACTGCAATTGACTGTCCATTGTCTTATGGATTGAATGATATGTTACGAGGGCAAGATGACATTAGGACACAATGGGTACATGACCTCATTCGTTGCATGTTGGTTGTGGTCAGACAGGCATTGGGTATGTCAGGTGAATACAAATAGGTAGCCACTCATGACTCCAGGCAAAATTTGACAAAACCACAAAGCTCATGACACAAACTGTGCACCTAAATGTCCATATAATGGGCAAAAGTAATACCCTAGATGTGGTAAATTAACTTGTGACAGCCAGCAGTGACTCATCAGTGAAGTACTGATATATTATACACCTTTTGCACCCATGCAAACACAGTACGGTAAGATCAACGTTGTTTGCCTTGCTAATTAACCAAAGAAAGTTTGATTTTTAAAAAGGTTTTTTGAGGCTGGACTCGATTGATGAATGGTTTGGATAAAGAGTGTATTGTCACAATGTTAGTAAGCCACCAGAAAATACAAAAATAAAAGAAAAGTGTACAACTTATGCATTAGGCCTGGCACCTAACAAGTGTTTCTAAGGCCAGTGTTACCCTGTATTGTAGAAGTAATTACCATGTATGTTATCTTTCAGTCACTGATGAGTCCTGTCCATGGGGAAACCAGTGAGAGGAAGTTGGCATGTTTTAACTGGTGTGAAAAGAAGGTCCCTGTTACACTGATGGGCTACTAGTATTTGGTGAAGGCAGCACTTGCCTGGAATTATTCTGTTGGGCCTGATTTAATACTTCCAATGTAACTTGTTGCAGTTTTGATGTAGCCTTTTCGGTTAGGATTGCCTCACGATCATACTGATCACTGGGTGTCAGTGGCTTTGCCCCTGGCAGGATAGGCAAACATGTTTGTTCCGCAGGCAAGGCAGTGTTACAAATAAATTATTTCCACTTGTCCACAGGGCACCAAAAAATTCAACATTAATTGATTTGTATTGTAAATTTGGACAAAAACACCTGTCTGCAGCAGAATCTACTTATTACAGGCAGGCAGACAAGCCCCAGTTCAAGCCCTGCAAGGGTTAGAGATTCCAGGGTAAAATCTGTTGATGAGCCTATGTTCCCAGTCATTACTTTGCTACCTTTTCACCCACTTATAGTGCTAGATATGGAGCAGACCTTAAACATGTCATGAAGATCTGTAAAACAAACCTGAATTTATGATTTAGGTAGATGTAATTTCATCTGATTGTTTTGTCAGCCCCTACCTAAGTTTCCTGGAAGATGTCCAAATTCAAGACTGATTACATTTCTTTCGGTGGTCTTTGCCATTCAGGTTGGAATGTACAGGTCAAGATACAGTTGATCTACTTGCTTTGGGAGGAATCATTGTTCCACCTGTTTCCTGGTTCTCTGACTGGGCATAGCTTTATCTACTTGTGTGTAATAAATGCATCAACATGTGACTGACGAGGAAAGGGCTGCTGCTGATGGATCCATCTGGGAATTCAGGTTTCGTAATTGGATAAAATATTCTGCTGGTCAATTGTGTCAGTAAAATGTTGTTTGGTTTTGTCTTGGTGGAGCCGTACTGTCTCCATGGTGATGATTTGCATGGAGGTGCAGTGTGAGCAAAGTTTGGCTAAAATGAAGTAACTGGAAGTCACACATTGGGGACCAATGTGCCTAGAGTCAGGGAAGCTTTGGTTTTGATGATCATGATTGTTGTACAAAAGCAACCATGTGTAAGTGATGAGCACTTGGCATACACAACTTTATGCTGGCATCTGGGCCAAATACCTGGGAAAAATATTGACACTTGTGTAATGTGGCCACGCTTTGTATGCTCATGCGCTTATGACTGCTGTCCAGTCAGTTGTATGGTTTTGGCACTGTTTCTATGGCACAATGATTAGAGCTGTACTTATTGAGGTAGTATGTTTGTGACGTATGTGCTATTACCACATGGACGGCACGTGGCACAAACATTGCCACAAATATGACTAGGAGAGTATGAATGTGACAGAGGATGACATAGTTGTACTGTCAACCAGGCTGTCACCTATTGCATCCTCCTACATGTTAATGCTGTACTTTGGATGACAGGTGCTCTGGTGTCATTTGCTTGCAGGCTTACCTGTCACACACAGTGAGAGCTTACTTTTGTATCTGCTGACTTTGATAGATGAAAAGTAAGTCTGTCACCATGGGAATACCATTCAATTGATTTCAGTGGTTGGTGGTACATATATTCAGCCATGAACTGTCTTAAAGACAGGTCATTGTGACTGACGTGCATCAGTGCAACTAAGCACTATAAATCATACCTTTATAGGTATATATATATATGTAACCAAGAAAAAATCAAATGAATAAATTTATTAAGTTACATTGATGTGGACCAGCTGTGCTCCCTACATTTCAAAGCCAACTGAATATATATTTGGCACCTTGTGTACACTGGTGAATACCAGGCAGTAAGTCACTTTTGACATAAGGTTAATCTGCAGCAGGAGGCCAAGTGGGTCCTTTAACCCTTTCCTGCTGATTTTGCCTGAAAGCACCTGGATGTAAATTGATGTTTGCCTTAATGTGTTCACTTAAATTTCTCGTTACTAGAAAACATTTTTGCTGAGATTTGTATGCAAGACCATTCATAATGGCACACTCTAGGTCAGTAGCTTTGGTTGGCATGGGTTGGACAGAATGCACCCAATGGAATGGGTTAAAATTGTTATTTGATATTTTAATGTGAATTAAAAACTTGACCTTATTTGTTGTAATAAAGCAATATAATTTGCACATTATAAATGAGTCAGCGTTGTGCAATAATGGGTGGTTAATCAACTTCCTTTTAATTAGTATTGTATACTATTAGATGATCCAGAATAAATTTGGTTAAACCATAACTTGAGTATGATTTTGATGATGATCACCAGTAGGGTCAGGGTGAAGGCTACATGGATGACCTTGACCTAATTCAGGTCACATGACTTTCCTTGTGCACTTGATAACTCAAAATTCTGAGCGAGGACTTCAATATGAAGATGGCCTGAAGGGAAAGGGTGAGACTGCACATGGATGACTGTGACTTGATTACCAGTGTTACAGAGCCACTTTATTCTGTACATGCTTGATCAGCTGAACACAAGACTGCCACAGTCCTGTTGTTTGCACTTTTATATATCTTGTGTTGTTATAAAGGCAATATATGGTTTGTTGTGCAAGTTAGGCATTGATCATGGCAAGGGATTCAAGTTTTCATTATGGTACATCATAATGTACATATGCCTGTCAACCTGACTGAACAGCCACAGGTTGCAGCGTGGGTCAATCCTGGCCCAGATTTATGAATAGACAGCCTAATGTGAATTTTGACATTCATTGTTGTATTATGTACAGACTTAAAGCAGGTCAATGATGACTGGGAAAATTTGTGTTCAAGAGAGAGATTAAAAGACAATTCTAAATAATACAACAGGATATCAAGTTTTGCTATTCTGTGTTAGCAGATGTGTGTAGAACGCACTTATTGGGAGACAAGCACAATGACCTTATTCTGCAAGAACTAATGAATTTCCTTTCCAGATGATGACTTCCCATTCTTTAGAGTCACCATCTAATGATATTCTTCTATCAAAGCTACTAGAGTGAAATTGTATCAGCATGATCCTTTCTCAAAGGTGTGGATTGTTTGGTTTTTAGCTCTGCTGACCAAAGGTTGCAGAGTTTGTGTGATCTCTTATGTCCTTTTGTCCATCCATAATTGTTTTGTTTGTGAGTGCAATACAGTGCACAGTTTTCAAGATAGCCTCATGTAACTTCCAGGATTTATCAAGTATATGAAAATCTAGGTTGAGTCCAATATTGGTGGCACCACACACAATATTATATGTAACATGTTGGTCAAAATGTGAAAATCTTGTGAGCAGTCTAGCAACCGTAATATTTGATAGATGTTCATGAAATTTTGTGGGATTGTGGAGGAGGTCAAAATGTCAGTTGCTTGTGATACTAGTAGCTCTATCTATAACTTGACGGAAATTATGAGCCAAAATGTGGTGGAAGATGTAAAATTCCAGATCTCGAAAAATAGTTGAATTATACATGCCAACTTTATAGGATATATAGATCATGTCCAATGCTAATGACCAATTATATAAAAAAAATGCCAGTATTTATCCATTAGCTGGACAACCTTCTCCATTAAGCTCCATCTTTGACCCAGCAGGTGATCTAGGTTCCTTAGCCAAGTGATGCCATTTAATTCATAGCCTTGGGTGACTTCAGTGTCTGATACAATATTCCTATTGTGGGGCTCACTGCTGCCCACAACTGGTAACTTCAAGGCATTGTAGTTACATTTTTAGGTAATGCTCACACTGAAAAAGTCTTATTATATATTATACATTACGTTCATTCGACCTTCCCTGAACACTAATCACACAAATATTTTGAATACTACCTCTTAAAAATATCCAATCAGTAATGACCCACTGAACTTGGCTGCCATTTTAAAAATTGTGGATTCCACACCCAATGGTTTGTAAATGAGGATAGTAATGGGACAATCTTGGGGGGTTTACAATACATGAAACCAAAAGTATTTATGATGCCCATTTTCGAAGAAGGTGGGGCATATAGCTTTGCTCATATCTGTTGGTTGATAGAGAGACTGTAGTTTATGAACCATAACTCAAGAAGTTTCTGAGATAAGACTTTGATAGTGCACAGGTATATTCTCCAATGTAAGGTGGTTGACCTTGACCCAATTCCCAGGGTCACAGAGGTGCTGTAGTCAGTTTTGGTTTCTGCGCATAAAACCAGATTTTTTTTTATGATAGGACCTGTATATTGCACAGGATTAGTGTCCTTATCCAAGGCTGTGTCAAGTTTGAAGATAGGTGACCTTAACCTAAATTCAAAGGTCATTTAAGTGAACATGGTTTCTGCTTTGTAACTCAGAATTTAAAGTATGACTTCAATATTGCACATGGTAATATTCCTCAATTAGGGTTTGGTCAGCTTAAAAGATGGATAACCTTGACCAAATTTCCAAGGTCACCACATAGAGTCCTATTAGAGGTGGTTCAACGTTTTCATCATTTTTGAATTGGTACTTACAGTATGCAAGGGGGAAGGGGGTAAAATGGGTCTGTACACTTTCACAGAATATGGAAAATTATGGTCAATTTTTGGCCTGTTTTGTGCAATTTTGCTATGATTTTGGGGGAAAATTGTCATTTTTAAAGTACTAATTTGGGGTAGAGAGTGGGTGATGAAATTTATACCCCAAGTACTAATTCAAAAATGATTATAATGTTGAACCATCCCTTAGTGAACTTGGTTTCTGCATGGTAACTTAAGATGTTTTTGACCTAGGGCTTTCGTATTACACAGGAGTATAGCCTTCTATAAGAGCTAGGTCAAGTTGTGAAAAGGGTGACCTTGACCTAATGTCCAATGTCACAAGGCCACTTTATTGAATTTGGTTTTAACAGCCACTTCCCAAGGTCATGAGTGCCCCATTTAGTACTATCAACAGGGTAATGAGGGTAAACATAATGATGGAAGCAGGGCATCTATGTTTTGCAAACATGTCTTGTTTTGCAAATTTTTCAGAGCTTCAATAATATGATATATGTTGTTTTATGGTGTATATTATTAGTTATGTAATGTAACCCCTCAACCACCATTGCCTAGACCTCTGTGTTTAGGCATAGCGCCCAGGAAAATCAAGTTAAGTTCACTCACTTGATTGTTCCAAAGCTTGACAGTCCCGTGACACCATCTCTCAGTTCCTATGGATGCGGTGGTGACTCTGGTGCGCATACTTCCCTATCCTCCCTGCTCTTTTGGGAGCCATTACTGGCTTGCTCGTTTGAGTCATCTGAAGTTATGAGAGGGTCCATCATCTGCCATTAACTTGTTTTTCAGTCTGTCCACAATTGACATTTTTAATTTATTGTCCAAAACTGTTGGCGAGATGCACTTCAAACTTGTTCTTTTTTGTTGCACATCTTACAAAATCTTCTCATAACCACTCCCCCTATTGCTGTGATATCACACAGGAACAGTCCTAGGGACTCCTAGTTCTGAATTTGTTCACCAAGTGGCACTTCAATTTTTAAATAATTTTTTATGATTTTTTGTGTGCTATGGCTATTTTCCCCTTCTTCTCCAGAACCATCCCTGAGATTAAGCCAAAACTTGGGGGATATGTTCCTTGTGGGAGGGTCAAAGTTGTACACTAGGAGGTAAAGCTGCGGATTCCTGATTTTTCACAATTTTTTTTCAATTCAGGCACTTGTCAGTAAATGTACCTTTCCTATTGATTACTATGTAAGGGATCATGTACAAATGAAACCATTCCAAAATTCTGAGAAACCATCGGACAGGATGGAGGGGGTCCAAGCCCCAAATCGGAGTGTCCCCAAAGTTTTGGAAACTTGCTGTTGAGCACCATCTCAAGCATGTAGAGCGGTAAAAGCCACCTCTGGAGAGTCTGTGTGCCCATATCACGATGCTGTTTCAAAACAAGCATTGCACAGCAACATTCAAAGTCCTAAAAGCATTCAAAACTGGAAAAGGTAGCACTAATACCTGGTGCAACACATTACATTTTATAACTCTCTGAGAGAGTTTTCAAAGTGTTTCCTTTTGTAAACTGGTTGATCTTGTATATTTATCTGTCCATCCATTTCCATGCTTAAAGTACTCATTTTACATGTTGAGCTTTTGTATATAAGTGTAATGTTATGCTCAACATGGTAAATTGACCAGTGACTTTTAACTTAACATGGATAGTGACGAAATTTCGGCTGTACACCGGTCAGTCAGTGCAAACATGGTGAACAGTTTTGTGCAGCCAACACTGTTTGGCAGTTGGGTCATCCTTGGTCCATAAAAATCCCATGAACGCTTATGAAAGATTTTAAAAAGGTAAAATAATTCTGTTGTGGAGTGCTTTCAGTGCTGAACTATTTTGCTCTTTATACTATAATGATGTTTTGCAGTCCACATGAAACCTGGTACCGGTATCCTGAGGGAACAGGTGTCATTTGAGAATAAATAGTTGACAAAATGCTGCATTTTTCAGTCCATATCAAGATAATACCTTATAAAGATATCAACTTGTAACTTTTATGGCATGTTTTGAATACTTTGCTTGCTTAAAATCGACAAAACAATGCCAAAAATGTGGCAAAATTTCACTCTTTTGACTGTGCCGTAGCCTGTTGTCTTGGATGAACACATGCCATGTGTGAAACCATCTTGAAGCCCTGGATTTCCGCTAATCATTTAGATGATTTCCTATGGGCCAAAAGCTACTTCAATGCAGTTAATTTATTCTAGAAAGGTCATATTTCAAAGCTGTCAGTTGTTGTTTCAGACATATTTTCTAAAACCAGCATCCTCTCTTAATTTATAAACTTGATGTGAAACTTGTAAGTATTTATCTTCAAGGCCGTATGAATGGTGCACAAGGGGATGACGTTACCATAACATTTCAACAATTTTTCCCATTTAAAACCAGCACCCTCTTCTTATTTTTTAAACTTATGAAATTTTTAAAGTATTTATTTGATGGCCATCTGAGTGACGCACAGTGCAGTGGTCTCTGTCACCAGAACTTGCTCCAAGAACACATCCAAAATTGCTCTTTCATTTCATAGACAACAATATGGAAATTGCATGTAAAGTATTCTACTGCGAAGTCCCCCCCCCCCCCCAAAAAAAATACAGAATTGAGGAAAAAAAGATTGTGGGCGCTGAGGCTAATCTGTTGTCTGAACGCTTTTGGGGGGGGGGGGGGGAGGATCTTATAAATTTTCTTCTATAAAGCCACTTGGCTGATGGGTATGAAAGTACACACAAACAGTTCTGGGTACAGGGTGAACTCATTTTAGGTCAAAAGGACCACGGTTAGCTTCAGACAGTCCACTTGTTTATTCTATATTAGCCAATGCATGGCAGAAAATATGCAATTATTTGCAACAAAAATGAGTGTAAACCATTATATGATATTTGGTATGATAGCGTTACAAGTTGATGGCCAACTGACTACATTCACAACATTTATGAAAAGCTTTTCATAAATATTCTGCTGTCATTGAAGCACTTGTGTCAGTCAGTGCTTTCCATTGTTGGTGTATGAGTTGGATGTAAACAACCCCATTAGTACATGGCGAGATTGCAGATATGACAGGAGTTTCCTTTTCAATTCAGAGGAGAACCTCGGGTAAATTTAGTGCAGTTAACTTTTCACAGAGTAACAATTATAAATTATGTTGTAATGAATATTAATTTGGGTGTTATAAAAGTTTGTTAGAGGCACATTGAATTTACTCAGAAATATGGGCATCTCTTCTTATTTTAAACAAAAATACTATATCATTGTCTGTATGGATTTATCAAAAATGAATGCACTTGTCAAACCAACATGTTTTCAGCTTTACATGTGATTACAATTTTCATCTAAGTTCTAAACAATCAGGAAAAAGCATATGTTTGTGAAAATTGTCAGTTGCTCATATATTGTTATTACCCCACACCCACACACACACACCCTTGCAAACAAAGTTTTAGCTCTGCAAAACATTGATCGCAGAGCTAATATACAATCACTAATGTCTGTCTGTCCATCAGTCATTCCATCCGTCTGTCCATAAACTTTTGCTTGTGGACGTGATACAATCAACAGTTTTCACATTTGTTTTTTTTTTGTTTTTTGTTTTTGTTTTTTTTTTGTTTTTTTTTTTTTGTTTTTTTTTTTTTTTTTTGTTTTTTTTGTTTTTTTGTTTTTTTTTTTGTTTTGTTTTGTTATTGGTGGCACCACCTATAATATAATATATGGGCCACAGTAGGGGAAATTTGAGAATGCTGGGTTTTTTTCGTTTTTCTTTTTTTTTTTTATTTAATACTTTTTCATGAATCATGTCGAAACTTATAAGGAATGTTGATCAGGCAAAAAAAAACAAAAACATGCTGAAATTTGGTAGTGTCATCTACAGTACTATGGAAGATATAGACCAAAGGGTGTTGAAAACACATTAAATTCATTATGTTCAGAAACAATAAGGCTAATGATACCAAATGTACCGCAAATGTGTGTCATATGCAGAATTTATGTGTTCCATGATATGGATGACCTTTACCCACTTTCTCAAGGCCACAAAGGGAACAGTTGCAAGGAATTATTATTTGTTATGGCCACTATGTCAGAAATTGTGCACATGTATCAGTATACACACTACAGAAACATTCTACAGAGAAAAGCCTGTAATGTATCGAGTCATGGCGGTGCCACTAGGGGTGTAAAGTGGAGCTAGCATTACAAGTGTAAAAAGTACATTAAATTAATTATTTTGATTATAAATTAAGATGTTACTTGTAAATTTTCAACAAATATGTGTTAGGCCAATGATCAGAGTTTGTCTAATTTTGAATGACCTTGACCTAATTTTCAAGGTCATTTAGGCTGCTGTACAGGACACCAAATTCAACATTTTAAGCAAGAAGAAGACCAACAATACCAAATGTACCACAAATGTGTATCACATATAGAATTTTTTTATATTACATAATGTGGGTGACCTTGACCTACTTTGTCAGGGTCATGGGGGAATATACATCAGGAAATGATTTTTACCTGAGCTGACTTGTCAGTCAACTCAGGTTATTTTGTTATGGTCATTACACCTTAATTTGTGCATATGTGTCAATGTACCATTACAGGAATATTATTCAGACTGAAGTCTTTGACGTGTGGAGTCATTAGTAGTGTAACGATACACTTTTTCATATCATACATATTGCAATACAGTACTGATGATATGATTCAAAATGATGAGATTAATGAGATGAGGTGCGAAGTATATAATCATTGAAATAAAGAGTTGTCTATTCATATTGTTTGTGCTTTTATTGAAATAAAGAACTGTAAAACACTGATGGGAATCATTTGTCTTGGCTTTCTAACACACTTTTAAGTAAACTAATAAGTTTAAAAGAGCGAACAACATCTAGAAATCCATGTATAAAAGATAACAAGACAAGAGAAATGCAGTGTAAAAAAAGAAAGTTCTAGGGAAGCCTCCCCCGACGCGTTTTGGGCCCCAGATGGCCCTTCATCAGGGGATGGGAGGCTCCACTTTATTTATGTTCTTACAGCATCTTTAGTACTAAATATGAGGCTCGTAGAGGCACATTATCGTACTGAGAAAAGAAAAAGTTCTGTGGCGGTGCTGCCCTCTGCCGGTGGTGGGATCGGTCAGGCATTGTGACGTAATTTGCTGGTGATATGTGTCTGGCGCTGTCTTATGCTAACGTCTTACTTATGGAACAAGTGAAATTATTATGGTAAAGAAAAAAAGAAAGAGAGTCACCCAAAGTAATCCGACACAATCAGACATCAATTTAATAGGTGACTTCTCCACACCAACCACAACATGGTCTGTGTTTGTGCTGGTGACGCCATTTTGAATGCATAATAATAATGTATGCATACCGGGCTTCACCCATGAAATTATGACGTTGCACCACAAAATATCATGTGTATATGTGGGGATTCCCTCAATATCATAAAAGGCAAAAATAGATCACATAAACATAATGTAGATGAACGCTGGGTTGACTGGCAACTTTCAGTAGACAAAACTGTGAAAAGTTATAGGAACTGGAGTGTATTTTAATCAGTCTTTGACTGTTTATAGCTGAAACTACATAAATGAAGGAATGTATCGTATTTTTGCATACAGGAGATTTTATTTTGAAATGTGTGTTGTGGCTTGTCTGTATTGCAGTGCATTATTATCGTGGTATATCATAACACACTTAGGAGTCATGGTAGTGCCACTGGTGATATGTGATATGAAGTGGAACTAGCATCATTGTATTAAAAGTTCATTAAATTTATTATTTTACTTGTAAATTGAAAAGAACTTGCAAATTTACACCAAATATGTATTAAGTCGATGTTCAAATTTTAATAAATTTGTGGGTGACCTTGACTAATTTTTCAAGGTCATTAAGGATATAGTATAAAAGGACACAATTTGACATGTTGAGAAATAAGAAAACTAATAATACCAAATCTACCACAAATGTGTATCATATTGTTTAATATGGGTGACCTTGACCTACTTTCTCAGTTCACAGAGGGAATGCATAAAAGAAAATGATTTTATTATGATGCGCATGACATAATGAATTGAGATAGAACTACAAAACTTACACCAAATATGCATTAGGCTAATGGTAAAATTTTATATGTTGAGTGACCTTGACCTATTTTTCAAGGTCATCAAGCACTTGTAGGAAGGACACAAAAATTCAATATGATGATAAAGAATAAGAGGAATGATACCAATGTACCACAAAATGTGTGATCATGTTGAAGTTTGATGTTGCATCATATGGATGACTGAGACTAATTTCTCAGGGTCATGGAGGGAATGCATTTCAGGAAATTAATTTTTGGTGATGGTCATCAGATTGTATGTCAGCAGAACATTATGCCCATGGGCCTCTTGTTAGCTTGTCCAACTGTCCATCCACCAGTCTGTCAGTAGTAGAATCCTTTTCAATAAAATATCTCACGAGTTACAGGCCACATCAAGTTCAAATTTACATTAATTGTTTGTTTGACATTTTTTCATGAACTGATGACATTTTGCTGACCATGACCTCATTTTCAAGGTAATAGGACCCATGTACATGTATGTGCATAGTTGGGTTATCCAGTCTGTTGTGATGACTGTTCTAGTTCTATTTAGCATAATGACATACATGTATATGCATATAAGTGAGTAAGCATGTTGTTGAATAACAGATTTCTCAACTTTTGTTACTTGTTTTGCTCAGGAGCAAATGAGTCCAAGGGACCGAACTGGAGGCTCCCTGAGGGAAATCAAAGTACACCTTCCACAAGTTCCCATCACCTCAGCCTCCCCAGATGTGGCTCATTGATAAGGCAGGTAAGGACGCTACACTTGGCAAAGTCCCAGCTGGGTACTTGCTCTGCTAGTCAATAAGAACAAACTGGGCAAAAGTTTTGTTCTTTTTCTCTCACATAATTATATATTAGTCATGCTCTCTTTTTATTATCCCTCGCCAACAAAGTGGGTGCGGGGATATGGTAATGGGCACCATCGGTGTGTCCGTCCTTCCGTCCGAAACAGATTTTGTGCGGCCCATATCTTCTACATTATTAATGCTACCTCTTGGAATTTTTTATGGTGGGTAGACCTTAGGTAGTAGGTGTGCATAGGCATTGTTTTGTGTGGCTAATTACTTGCATTAATTAATTATTTAACAAAGTTCGTTAAGCAAGACAAATTTTGTCCAGGCCATATCTTCTAAACTATTAATGCTAGCCCTTTGAATTTTTTATGGTGTGTAGACCTTAGGTAGTAGGTGTGCATAGGCATTGTTTTCTGTGGCTAATTACTTCCATTAATTAATTAATTAACAAAGTTCATTAAGCAAGCTCAAAATACTATACAAATTTTGTCCGGGCCATATGTTCTAAATTATTGATGCCAGCCCTTTGATTTTTTTATGGTGGGTAGACCTTAGGTAGTAGGTGTGCATAGGCATTGTTTTGTGTGGCTAATTACTTGCATTAATTAATTAACTGACAAAGTTCGTTAAGCAAGACAAATTTTGTCCGGGCCATATCTTCTAAACTATTAATGCTAGCCCTTTGAATTTTTTATGGTGTGTAGACCTTAGGTAGTAGGTGTGCATAGGCATTGTTTTCTGTGGCTAATTACTTCCATTAATTTATTAACAAAGTTCATTAAGCAAGCTCAAGGTACAATACAAATTTTGTCCTCGCCATATCTTCTGAATTATTGATGCCAGCTCTTTGATTTTTTTATGGTGGGTAGACCTTAGAGGGGATATGGTAATGGGCACCGTCCCTGTGTCCGTCCGTCCGTCCATCCATGATTACTGTGGGCGGGGGATATGGGTAGCGTCAGCGGCTACTTGTTTCTCCAAGTCACCGCGAAATTCTGTTTTGTCAAGTCTTCCTCGCCAATTTTACAACCACAAGAATGGACATATTTCCAATTTCTCCTGAGTGGTAATGCATATTCACTCAAAAGCCCCAATAAATGCAGGCGGCCACTTTACCGTCATATTGCATATACTACTACAACAAAGCATCGCTACTATCATAGAAAATTACACTAAAATATGCACGGCAAGAATGACTCGGTTACCTTCAACGGCGCCCAATGTAGCCCACTCAATCTTTCCTTTTCATGTTATTGATTGTACTGGTAGGTTTAGGCCTGTACATATATACTTAAACCAAAAGTGAAAACTGACATTTATTTTCCCTTGATAAAACTGCAATAAAAATGAATAATGATGCAACTACATGTACATTTTATTCGTATGAAGTTAAACCAGGTCCAGGTCCAGGATCAACGGCTACCTGGCATTTTCGGGCATCGCCATACCTGAACTACTGCATGTGTTCCCTATCCTCATCTGTTCCTGTAAATGTGTTCAAAACACAATTTATTTCATGTTCATGTGTAACTTTCTTCAACAAACTTTATTGTCATTTCATATTAATTGCGATTTCATCATGGCTGTTGAATCTCGGCACCTTACATTTCAAATCATGTGAGTGGGCATGCACAGAAAGCCCTAATGTCATTATGGGGGATTCCCTTGAATTACGTTCCAGGGACATACAAAGACTGGGCATCCCTCATTCCTTCCAGCATGACTATTATTTTCCAACAGATACACTTACTTCTGTTTGTAATTACATAGATAAAAGCCCATGTAGCTTCAATTTGTATCCTATTCTGAGTACCGTATCTGAGCAAATGACATAAGCAATTGGCAGTGCTAGTGGACAACCACACACAAAACTTGCTGAGAAGCAAGAAAGTGATATCAGTTCCATGAATGTTGATCTTTAGACTGCCTACTATCACTGATTGGGTCCTACTGTTGGTCACCGTAGAGTACAAGGCAGAAGTAGGGTAGAAGTGCACATCCTAAAAGGGAAAAAGAGCCATAATTGAGCTTGTACAATTTATGGGGTCTGTGGGAGCTACAGTTAAAAACATGGGGCTGTTAGGATCGATGGTTTGAAAAAGGGGATCTTTAAGAGCGACAAGTGGTCGAAAAATGGGGGTCTTTTCTGCAGAGCCTAGCTATAGTGCTAAGTAATTGGAGCACTCCCCCCCCCACGGGGGGGATCCCCAATATTTGTTTTTGACTGAGAGAACTTGTGTGATGAAAGTGAAATCCACCTTCAATTTCCACACTCGTGGAAAAACTTACCTTGGACCTTGGTGAAAGGCAGACTACCTGCCGAAATCTACTTATGTACTTCTGCTTCAGCGAATGTATTTCTATTTCTCTATCAATTTATTTGTAGATTGTGTAATGGCTGGTAATAGCATTACTGGTGTCAGTTCATTTGTATGTAATTTTCTAAAATATTGGTGACCATATCCTCTTCAAACCTGATGGGAATGTGCCTTGCATGGGTCTCATGGCCCATGTTATTTATGTTGTGCCAAAAACCTTAAGAAGTATTTCTCCAAAAGCATGTGGCCAATCACTTTGAAATTGCACAGGGACATTTCTAGGGACCCCTAATCAGCAATTTTAAAGTTTATTGGATGGTCCGTTGTTTGTTGTGCGTTGTCCACCCGCGAGTCCACAATTTACAATTTTGACTTCTCCAAGACTGTTGGCTGGATTCCCTTCAAACTTGGTTGGAAATATACATTGGGTGGATCTGTACAAAGAGCAATCAAATGGCCAAGGTCCAGTGATTTTTGGATCATTTATGATTTTTTTTGTTCTCTTTTGGTAGAATCTTTAAAAATTCTTCTGTGCAACCGCCAGGCCAATTGCTTAAAAATTGCAGAGGGACATTTCTGGGGACCCCTAGACCTTGATTTGTTCTTCTGAAACTCAATGGAAATACAGCTTGTGGAAGGTTCAAGCAAAGTTGTTGCAAGGTGATACTCTGAATCTCTGATTTTTTATTATTTTTTTAATGTGGGTACTTAACCCTTTTCCCCTCAAGTCGGCCGAATCTGGCCTTTTTCAATGCATGCATGTAAATCGATTTTCCTTTCTTTATCAAGTCATTTATATGAAAATCATGAAACCCATTTGCTGAAGTAGGCATTTGTGCATCATTTCCTTCATATCCATACCAATATTGTGACTAAAAAGCAGGATGGAGTGTTTTTTTCGGTGAAATTACTGATCGCGTGAAGACGGTGTTTACAATGCACATTCAGCACATTCAATGACTTTGACTCTTCCTGTGGCTCATGTCCATGTGTTTTGCTCACTAAGTCTATGTGTCTTTCCCCTTTAGCATAGTTTGTGTGGGATGCTTCTCCCTCAAAATTTAATGATGGACAGCAAAAATAAACTTGTTGCGTCACATTTTATGCCCCCTCCTACCGGAGCGGGGCATAATTGCGTTTTCTGTCTGACGTCTGCTTTTCGTGTCCATGGCTATAATTTGCTTGTCCTTCAACTTAGATTAATGAAACTTTACACACAGGTGCATCTGGACATAAGGGTATGTCAGGTACCAAAAGTGGGTCACTAGGTCAAGTATCTGGATCACTGTGACAGTCTTGTAAAATCGTGTCCAGGCTATAATTCCTTTACTATGTAAATTAAATCAATGAAACTTTACATACAGATGCATCTACACATAAGGGTGTGTCATGTACCAAAAGTAGGTCACTAGGTCAAGCATCTGGGTCACAGTGACATATCCACAAATCATGTCCAGGCTCTGATTCCTTTACTATTTAATTAGTTTCACGAAACTTGACACACACACATATATGTTGACCTAAAGGTGTGTCATGAAACAAAAGTAGGTCTCTAAGTCAAGTATATGGGTCACGGTGATATGGTCATGTAAAACTATATATTGCACTTCATGTGCGGGCTCGAAGTGGTGTTACAATTCTGTTGTCCTTCAAGTTAGATTAATGAAACTTTACACACAGGTGCATCTACACATAAGGGATGTGTCATGAACCAAAAGTAGGTCGCTAGGTCAAGTATCTGGGTCACAGTAACATATCGTAAAATCGTATTTGGGTAATAATTCCTTTACGGTTTAATTCAGTTTCATGATGAAACTGCACACACACATATTTATTGACCTAAAGGTGTGTCATGAAACAAAAATAGGTCACTTCAAGTATCTGGGTCTCCACAATTCGTGTCCAGGCTATAATTTGCTTGTCCTTCCACTTAGACTAATGAAACTTAAAACACAGGTGCATGTGGACATAAGGGTGTGTCATGTACCAAAAGTAGGTCACTAGGTCAAGTATCTGGATCACAGTGACATATTGTTATAAAATCATGTCCGGGATATAATTCCTTTACTATTTAACTTAGTTTCATGAAATTTCACACACACATATATCTCACCCTGAAGGTGTATCATGAAACACAAGTAGGTCACTAGGTCAAGTGTCTGTGTCACGCTTATATATTTGTGTAAAACTACATTACTCTTTATGTGCCGGCTGTAATTCTGTTGTCCTTGGACTTAGAATCATGTAACTTTATGCACCTGTGTATCTGGACAGAAAAGTGTGTCATGCTTAAAAATAGCTCACTAGGTCAAGTATCTGGGTCACAGGGGAATTGCAATGGAAATTTACATTTTCAACTTTACCAAAAGTGTCAACCAGATATACTTTAAACTTGATGGGGATGTATCTTAATTTGTTCTCTGCTGAGTTTGTTCAAATGGTCATGCTCCAATGATTTTAAGATTTTTTTGTGTGTTTTCTTGTTGATTTTTCAGTAAAATCTTTAAAAATCTTTGAAAGCACTCAACCAATTTCCATGCATAGGGACACTTCTGGTGACATCTATACGGTAATTTGTTCAGGGGCACTATGACTATCTTTCACTTTTTTGAGAATTTTTTTTTTTTGCATTTTCATTTTCTTGACATTTTCTCACAAAGTGTAATCCTCTTCAAACTTATGGTCAGAGGGGATTGCAATAATGTTAAGTCACATTTTTTACTTCTCCAAAACCTTTTTTGTTCAAATGGTCACACTCCAATGATTTTTGGATTTTTGTCCTGGGTTTTTTTTTTTTTTTTTCCTCTTTTTACCTCAGCTGATTTGTCAGTCAGCTGAGGTTTTTTGAGGGTCCGTCGTCCGTCGTCCGTCCGTCGTCCACAATTCACATTTTCGACTTCTTCTCAAAAACCGTCAGCCAGATTCACTTTAAACTTGGTGGAGATGTGCCTTGGGTGGGTCTCTACCAAGTTTGTTCAATTGGTCATGGTCCAGTGATTTTTGGATTTTTAATGATTTATTTTGTTCTTTTTTGGGCAAATCTTAAAAAATCTTCTCCGAAACCGCTTACCCAATTGCTTTGATATCACACAGGAACACTCCCTGGGACTCCTAGTTCTTAATTTGTTCACCAGGTGGCGCTGCGATTTTTTCCTAATTCTTTATGAATTTTTGTGTGTTATAGCTATTTTCGACTTCTTCTCCAGAACCGTCACTCAGATTAAGCTGAAACATGGTGGATATGTTCCTTGTAGAAGGGTCAAATAAAGTTGTTCACTATGTGGGAATGCTGCGGATTCCTGATTTTTAACGATTTTTTCAATTCTGGTACTTGTCGGTCAATGCAGCTTTCCTATTGATTACTATGGAAGTCAATGGGCATTCTAATGCTAATTCACATTTTCGACTTCTTCTCCAAAACCGTCATCCAGATTGACTTCAAACTTGGTGGGGATACACCTTGAGTGGATCTCTACCAAGTTGTTCAAATGGTCACGCTCCATTGATTTTTATATTTTTTTTGAATGCACCTTTACTATTGATTACCATGTAAGTCAATGGGCATTGTAATGCTAATTTACATTTTCGACTTTTTCTCCAAAACCGTCATCCAGATTTGCTTCAAACTTGGTGGCAATGTACCTTGGGTGGGTGTCTGCCAGGTTTGTTCCAATGGTCATGTTCCAATGAATTTGGATTTTTTTATGATTTTTTTTCAAAAATCTCTACAAAAGTTTTAATAGGAAAGTTTAACATGGGAATTTCTTGTCATGGTCATAACTTTAATAATATTGACCAGATTCACTTCAAACTTGGTGGGGATGTGCCTTCGGTGGATCTCTATCAAGTGTGTTCAAATGGTCATGCTCTATTGATTTTTGGATTTTTTATGAATTTGTTTGTTCTTTTTGGGGGCAAACCTTCAAAATTCTTCTCCTCTGAAACCGCTCACCCAATTGCTTTGATATCGTTCATAGACACTCCCGGGGACACCTAGTTCCCAATTTGTTGACCAGGTGGCGCTGCAATTTTTTTTATGAATTTTTTGTATGGTTTTGCTATTTTTCACTTGTTTTCAGAACTGTCCCTCAGATTAAGGTGAAATGTGATGGATATGTTGTTGTGGAAGGGTCAAACAGTTGTTTAGTAGGTGGCACTGCTTTGGATTCCTGATTTTTAAGGATTTTCAATTACGGTACTTACCAGTCAGTGGAGCTTTCCTATTGATTACTATGTAAGTCAATGGGCATTCTAATGCTAATTCACAGGACAACTGACACAAAATTTACTGTTTATTTGATAACTTGAGATCTGTTTTGAGTTAGCTACACATGTTAATTATTCTGTAGGAAGGTCATGCTGAGACAGTACATGAATGACCTTGACCTCGTTTGTGGGGTCACAGTGCAACATACATGAATTTTACTCTTCATTATAACTTGAGAACTACTTGAACTGTGATGTTGTACATGTAAGTGTTCTTCTATAAAGTTCAGACTTACTCAGAACATGGTGTCCTTGATCCTTTCCCAAGTTCATAGAGCTGCAAGTGTGATGAATGTCAAGATCAGCTGAGGCACGGGCTGTTCACACAGCCCTCTTGTTTTTTTTTTTTTAATCTTAAAAAAATGCTGTTCTCCAAAACTGCCAGGCCAATTGCTGTGAAATCGCTTGAGGACACTTCTGGATACCCCTAGGCCTTAATTTGATCAACAGGTTGCACATCAATGATTTGTCACTTTTTAAAGAATTTTTTGTCTGTCTTCACTTTCTTGACTTTTTCTCTGAAACAGTAAGTTGGTTCCTTTTGAGACTTAATGGAAGTGTAAGTGGACTTGATCTCTATTTGTTCACTACATGGTGGTGCTGTCATTTTATGATTTTTAGCAAATTATCAAAATTTAGAAAAAAAATGGTAAGGGGATATGTACATGTTACTAATAGTTATTATGGATGATATTCTGAAGTGCACAGAACTGTAGGTCCTCTTGGTTATGAATTTTTGTGTGCTTTTGTACTTTTTAATTTTTTTTCTTAAACTGCAAGGTAGATTCTCTTCAAACTAAGCAGGAATGTAGCTTTACTCAATCTCCACCAAAGTTTTACTTACCCATTTTCAAGGTCATTAAGCACTTAGTAAAGGACTCTAAATTCAGTATAGTGAGAAAGAATAAGGTAGATGATACCAAATATACGGCAAATGTGTGTCATGTGTAGAAGTTTGATGTTGCAAAATATGGATGACCCTGACTAGTTTCTCAGGGTCATTGGATGGAATACATTTCAGGAAATTATTATTATTATTGTTGTTGTTATTATTATTATTATTTGCTTGACCCAATTTTCAAGGTCGCAGGTAATACACATATGCTACAGTATTCTTCTGTTGCAAAGCTGAGCACAGACTGTTCTCACAGACTTATTGTGTAAAGTTGTGATGAACTTGTTTTGACAGCTGTTTTGTGCATCTCTACATCACAGAAGGAAAGGAATTGATCTTTTTTTGTGATGAAGAGCAAAAATGTGGGTGAAGTTATATCTGGTTTAGTGTGTTATCAGGGCAGAGAAATTTATCATGAAATTATAAACATACAACATGGCACGCTAGTCAAATATTTTGCAGACCGTTGGAAGTCCATTTTATCCTTTGGCAATACAAATATTACAGTGTGTGTGTGTGTGTGTGTGTGTGTGTGTGTGTGTGTGTGTGTGTGTGTGTGTGTGTGTGTGTGTGTGTGTGTGTGTGGTGTGTGTGTGTGTGTGTGTGTGTTTGTGTGTGTGTGTGTGTGTGTTTTTATATTCCTAAATTTTATAGGAATTGCAAAAATCTTTGAATACAGCAGTTTTCAACACTACACTGTGGTTATTTTATTTTGATTTCTTGTGCATGTGAACCTAGCATATTTTACTGCCACAAGCTGACTTATATGTGTGTACATTGACAAAAATACTTGTACCATTTTGGTCAGATAATTATGAGTAGCAAATTTTAATAAGGGACATGTCATATGAATTTATTTCTCAAATGAAAGGTGTAAATCTGTAAAATTTACACTTAGCCTCCTGGATATTAAAGTTACTCAGCATTCTTGCTCAGCTTACTTAAATATATTAACAGTTCATGTTTTCTAAAATAAATAACCCAATAGGAAATGACTTGTAACAATGGGAATGTTATACACAGCTGTGGTTGTTCATAAAAATGGTAAATGCACAAGACCAAATGGTAGATGTGTGAGCAATTACAGGCTGGTATTCCAGCAAAATGACCATTAGCTCCCATGAAGAGATATATAATTTTTTAAAAAATGATTGGCATATTATCATTGGTAAGCTTATATTAATTACCATCGTATTATTGATCTTCAAAAAACAAGGAGAACATATTTATGTCCCTCCGCTCTGAAGGAGGAGGGGCATATAACGATTACTTTGTCCGTTTGTTTGTCCTTGACCTTTGACCCATTATAAAGATTTAGCTTGTCTGGGCTATATTTCCTATACCAAAACACCTACAGCTTCCAAATTTGGTATGTGGACACTTCATGAGATAGAGGTGTGTCGCACACCAAAATTTGGGCCACTGTGACCTTGACCTTTGACCCCCATAAAGATTTAACTTGTCTGGGCTATATTTCCTATAACAACATCTATAGCTAACATTTTTTTTTTTTTTTTTAATTTGGGTACTTATTGCTAAATGCACCTTTTCTATTGATTACTATGTACGTCAATGGGCATTCTAATGCTAATTAACATTTTTGACTTGTTCCTCAAAACTGTCAGCTAGATTGACTTCAAAGTTGGTGGCAATGAACCTTGGGTGGATCTCTATCAGATTTGTTCAAATGATCACGCTCCATTAATTTTGGATTTTTTATGATTTTTTTTTTTTGGGGGGGGGGGGCAAATCTTAAAAAAAAATCTTCTCTGAAAGCGCTTACCCAGTTGCTTAGATATCACACAGGAACACTACTAGGGACTTGTAGTTCTTAATTTGTTCACCAGGTGGCACTGCAATTTTTTTTTTTTTTCAAATTTTCTATGAATCTTTTTGTGTTATTGCTATTTTCGACTTCTCAAGAACCATCTCTCAGATTAAGCTGAAACTGTGTTTATATGTTCCTTGCTAAAGGGTCAAACAAAGTTGGTCACCAGGTGGCAGTGCTGTGGATTCCTGATTTTGAACATTTTTTTTAGTTTGGGTACTTAACAGTAAATGCACCTTTCCTTTTGATTACTGTGAAAGTCTATGGGCATTCTAATGCTAATTCACATTTTGGATTTCTCTCAAGAAACTGTCAGTCACATTGACTTCAAACTTGGTGGCAGTGTAACTTGAGTGGGTCTCTTCCAATTTTGTTGAAATGGTCACGCTTCATAATTTTTGGATTTTTGATGATTTTGGATTGGGAATCTTTAACAAGTTTTAATAGGAAAATTCAACTTGGGAATTTCTTGTAATAGTTATAACTTAAATAATTTTGGCCAGATTTGTGTCAAACTTGGTAGGGATGTACCTTTGATAAGTGTACCTATTTTGTGCAAGTGGTTATGCTCCAGTGATTTTTGGACCTTGACATCATTCCCAAGGTCACAGGACAACTGACATGAAATTGACTGTTCACTTGATAACTTGAGATCTGTTTTGAGTTAGGCCCTTGATGTTGCATGTGGTAATGTTTTTCTTTGAAGGTCACACTTAGACAGTACATGAGTGACCTTGACCTCATGTGTGGGATCATAGTGTGACATACATGAATTTTACTCTTTCCTCTAACCTGAAAACTACATGAAGTGGGACCTTGATGTTGCACATTTTAGTGTTCTTCCATAAAGGTCAGACTTACTCAGTACATGGGTGACCTTGATCCTATCCAAATTTCACAAAGCCACAAGTGTGATGAATCTCTAGGTCAAATGTGCGTGGGCTGTTCACACAACCCTCTTGCCTAAACTCAGTCGGGAAGTCTGCAAAGCAGCCACAATAATGGAATAAAGGATCAAATAGGACTTCACTTGCACGGTTATGGAAATACCAGGTGGTTTCTGGAATTGTGTTGGGCAGACCAGTACGAATAATTAGTAGAGTTGACAAAAAGAGGCTGTAAGTTATCCATTAAGAAAGTTGTTTTCTGAGCCTGTAGCATCCTAGGTAGAAGCAGCAAGTAAGCTGTATTGTACTGTGTATAGGCTTGGAAGCCGTGATTAGTCTGCTGCAACTATGGCTTGGAACATATGATACCGTGACTGCATCACCACAGTACATGTGTACTTAGGATTGGTATGGTCTGGCAAATAGAAATGATAGATTGAAGTTCTGAACATGACAGGGGAGCCTGGATGTCCAATAAATATAGGAATTGTGCCATGGGCATCAGCATAAAAGTGGACAAGAAAACTATGCTGCCCTAATAGCAACAGGAACTGGACTTGCCTGCAAAAGCCACTGTCTTTAGAGTATGAGGCATATGACTACAATGAAAACTAGTAGCTATTTTGAATAGGAATTTGATTATGCAATTCTTTAATTGCAGTGACATACAAGGGAATCTGTTAGAGTGGCTTGAGTTGATATATAACCAACAATGTATGATTAGTAAATGGTTTCACATCTTAAATCAAAGGCATTCTGTAAGCGACATTAACATAACTATTGACAGTGGATATTTTGTTGTGGGAGATGTATAACCAACAACTGATATTACTGAGTCAGGATTCTTCTTCACACTCTTTGATTGCCTGTATCTGCAAATCATGAGCATAAACAAACTTAGGAACTGTGCACAGTATTTTCAAAAGTAAATTTTCTTGAAATTGCATGGATTTTATCAGAGGATGGTGTGCAAGGGCATCAGAACACATGCCTTCGGGGCCTGTTAACCCTTTTAGGTACAACTACCTGGCAAAACATCAAACACACACACAAGGCCCATGTGTGAGGTATGTCTGCCATACCAGTTGACATTGCTGCTGTGACAGAGTCACCTCAACACAGGTAATATCAATACTGTGGCCAACCTGTATATGGTACTGTGCTGGGGAAAAAACAAAAGCAAGAAGAAGAAAAAAAAGACAGATAATTAGATTTAAAAACAAAACAAAAAACATGGCCCTGTTTTAAGAATTTGTCCTTATTGTCAGTAAAGCTTTGTGTGTGTTGTGAAAACAGATTGTCAATCATGTTTGGTAAAATAATATGGAGAGAGTAGGATTTAGGATTTGGTATCCAAATTGGTCCTATCACAGGACCGTCAAAAAAAATTTACTGTGGTAAACATTTCTTATCATTTGAGCCTGTCTTTCACTGAAAATACCCAAAAAGTGGAGAATAAAGTTCATCCATATTTCAAATTAAAAGCTGTGTAATTTCTCTGGGCTGTTTGTTGGTTGTAGATGCAGCGGGTGTGGAAGAGTACAACATGGTGCACAGGATTTCTGGCTGCTCTAGTTAGTCTTATGGTTGGGTAGCGCTACACCAGGGTAGTGCACCTCAGTTTGCTGATAAACAGCGAGTGGGAAGCATTTGATGTGTCAATGAGTAAATGAGCACGTGCATTAGAGCAAGTAAGCTTGGCAATAGACCCTGACACACAGGTATGAGTCAGATGACAGCCCAGGCCAACCCGGATGTGTCCCACACATAACTTCCCACTCTATATGTTTCACTGTGCCAGCTCAACTTATCCCGGTGTGCACGTGATGGATAGTGAAATTATCAGCCAACTCCTTAACCTTCAGAGGGTGGCAGGTCAGTGAATCCACTCCCAATGTGACAATTAAAGGCCTTTAAGCCTGTGGGAACAGAAGTTTTATGATTCTGAATGAACCACAATACTTATTTACCGTTTCTGACGTGCTGTATCGATGTATGAGCATAGAAATTTCCTGAATACATTAGCCTGTGAGTAATTGATTTTTGTCACAAATTTCTCATTAATGTACAGCTGGTTTAGGTGTACTGGTTTTCCCCATACTGTGTGTAGCTAAAAAATATATAGCCATGAGGTGAAGCTAAAAATAATTTTGATGAATCCTTGAACATGTGCGTTTGCTGTATTGTTCCATATCAGCAGATGTGGGCTCATGGAAAAACGTAGATGTTAAGTTCATGAGTCAATTTTTCACACCATGTATCAATTCTTATCAATACTTGCCTGGTCTTCTTATTATATGAGTCAATTTAAACCATATCATACTGTTTTCTTAATGCAGACAAAAGTAGTAATATTGAATGTGAAACTCTTTTAATGGTCTAAGACCCATTATGTTGAAAACAAAAAGTACTGAGGTCCATGTTAATTTCAAATATCATCCGAGTGCCCAAGCTGCTACACCATGGTACATACAAGTAAAAACAAGTGAACAATTGTCATGACAGGCCAGTGCATGGTCAAGTCTTCTAGGACATATCTACCAGCTTGTTAGACTTTAAAAGCCCTAAATCTTGGTGAGCAACTTAAGGTAGCAATCTAGTGAAGACTAATCAAGTGTTCCATAGTTCCAGTTGCTGTATCCTCTTCAAAATTTAACTGAAACACCATTGGAGTTTTTATATTTCCTGAAAGAAGAGAAAGAGGGGAGTGCAACAATGGCAATTATTTTTAGTTTTCATGCGATAACTTGAAAAGTTTTTGATATAGGCCCATCAAATTACAGGTGATAACAATCGTACTCTAGGTCTTGGATGAGTTGAAAGATGGGTGACCTTGACCCAATTCCCAAGGTCACAGAGCCATTTAAGTTCATTTGGCTTTCATGCTATAAATTATAAAGTTTTCTACATGTTGCTTCCATATTGCACATGCTTATAATCCTGAATAAAGTCTTGCAGGGGGGGTTCAAAGATTGGTGACCTTGACCCATTTCCAAGGTCACAGAGCCATTTTAGTGAATTTGGTTTTCACACAATAACTTGAAAAGTTTTTGACACAGGCCTGTCAAATAGCAGGAGGTTACAGTCCAACATAAGTTCTCGGACGAGTTCGAAGATGGGTGACCATGACACAGTTCCCAAGGTCACAGATCCATTTTAGTGAATTTGGTTTTCACATGGTAACTTCACAAATTTTTTGCATAGGGCTTTCATATTGCACACGTTTATAGTCCTGAAGAAGGTCTGAGGTTAGTTTGAAGATGGGTGACCTTGACCCAATTCCCAAGGTCGCAGAGCCAGTTTTGTGAACTTGGTTTTCATGCAATAACTTGAAAAGTTTTGTGCATAGGAATTTCCTATTGCACATGCTTATAGTCCTGCATAAGGTCTCAGAGGAATTCAAAGATGGCTGACCTTGACCCAATTCTAAGGCCACAGAGCCATTTTAGTGAATTTGCCCTTCACACAATAAGTTGAAAAGTTTTTAACATAGACCTCTCTTATTGCACATGGTTTTAATCCTACATAAGGTCTGAGACAAGTTCAAAGATGGATCACCTTGACCCAAATCCCAAGGTCATAGAGCCCGGGGAGGGGGGCATAGACATAGCAATCTCTGATTGTGTTTAGTTCATATTTTCAACTTCTCTGAAACTGTCATCCAGATTGATTGACTTCAAAGTTGGTGGCAATGTACTGTGGGTGGGTTTGTAGCAAGTTTGTTCGAATGGTCACGCTTCAGTGATTTTTAATTTTTTTATGAATTTTTTTGTCCTGGTTTTTTTTTTAGCTCAGCTGACTTGTCAGTCAGCTGAGCTTATCTTATGGTCCTCCGTCCGTCGCCCGTCGTCCGTCCGTCGTCCGTCCGTCGTCCGTCCGTCCGTCGTCCGTCCGTCCGTCCGTCGTCCGTCAACAATTTACATTTTCGACTTCTTCTCTGAAACCGTCAGCCAGATCCACTTCAAACTTGGTGGGGATGTGCCTTGGGTAGGTGTCTACCAAGTTTCTTCAAATGGTCATGGTCCATTGAATTTTGGATTTTTAATGAATTTTTTTGTTCTTTTTTGGGCAAATCTTAAAAAATCTTCTCTGAAACCGCTCACCCAATTACTTTGATATCACACAGAAACACTCCCTGGGACACCTAGTTCTTAATTTGTTCACCAGGTGGCACTGCAATTTTTTTCTATTTTTTTATGAATTTTTGTGTGATATAGCTATTTTCGACTTCTTCTCCAGAACCGTCACTCAGATTTAGCGGAAACATGGTGGATATGTTCCTTGTAGAAGGGTCAAACAAAGTTGTTCACTATGTGAGAATGCTGATTTTTAACGATTTTTTCAATTTGGGTACTTATCGGTCAATGCAGCTTTCCTATTGATTACTATGGAAGTCAATGAGCATTCTAATGCTAATTCACATTTTCGACTTCTTCTCCAAAACCGTCATCCAGATTAACTTCAAACTTAGTGGGGATGTACCTTGGGTGGGTGTCTACCAGGTTTGTTCAAATGGTCATGCTCCAGTGATTTTTGGATTTTAAATGAATTTTTTTGTTCTTTTTTTGGACAAATCTTAAAAAATCTTTTTCTCCAAAAGCGCTTACTCAATCACTCTGATATCACACGGGAAGACACCTAGGGACTCTGTGTTCTTAATTTGTTGACCAGGTGGCGCTGCAATTTTTTACTAATTTTTTATGAATTTTTGTGTGTTATAGCTATTTTCGACTTCTTCTCCAGAACCGTCACTCAGATTAAGCTGAAACGTGGTGGATATGTTCCTTGTGAGAGGGTCAAACAAAGTTGTTCACTATGTGGGAATGCTGCAGATTCCTGATTTTTCACGATTTTTTCCATTTGGGTACTTATCGGTCAATGCAGCTTTCCTATTGATTACTATGGAAGTCAATGAGCATTCTAATGCTAATTCACATTTTCGACTTCTTCTCCAAAACCGTCATCCAGATTAACTTCAAACTTAGTGGGGATGTACCTTGGGTGGGTGTCTACCAGGTTTGTTCAAATGGTCATGCTCCAGTGATTTTTGGATTTTAAATGAATTTTTTTGTTCTTTTTTTGGACAAATCTTAAAAAATCTTTTTCTCCAAAAGCGCTTACTCAATCACTCTGATATCACACGGGAAGACACCTAGGGACTCTGTGTTCTTAATTTGTTGACCAGGTGGCGCTGCAATTTTTTACTAATTTTTTATGAATTTTTGTGTGTTATAGCTATTTTCGACTTCTTCTCCAGAACCGTCACTCAGATTAAGCTGAAACGTGGTGGATATGTTCCTTGTGAGAGGGTCAAACAAAGTTGTTCACTATGTGGGAATGCTGCAGATTCCTGATTTTTCACGATTTTTTCCATTTGGGTACTTATCGGTCAATGCAGCTTTCCTATTGATTACTATGGAAGTCAATGAGCATTCTAATGCTAATTCACATTTTCGACTTCTCCAAAACCGTCATCCAGATTAACTTCAAACTTAGTGGGGATGTACCTTGGGTGGGTGTCTAGCAAGTTTGTTCCAATGGTCATGTTCCAATGAATTTTGTTTTTTTTTATAATTTTTTTCAAAAATCTTTACAAAAGTTTTAATAGGAAAGTTTTAACATGGGAATTTCTTGTAATGGTTATAACTTAAATAATTTTGGCCAGATTTACTTCAAACATGGTGGGGATGTTCCTGGGGTGGATTTCTACCAAGTTTGTTCAAATGGTCACGCTCTATTGATTTTTGGAATTTTTATGAATTTTTACCTCAGCTGACTTGTCAGTCAGCTGAGGTTTTTTGAGGGTCCGTCGTCCATCGTCTGTCCGTCCGTCGTCCACAATTCACATTTTCGATTTCTTCTCAAAAACCGTCAGCCAGATTCACTTCAAACTTGGTGGAGATGTGCCTTGGGTGGGTCTCTACCAAGTTTGTTCAAATGGTCACGGTCCAGTGATTTTTGGATTTTTAATGAATTTTTTTGTTCTTTTTTGGGTAAATCTTAAAAAATCTTCTTCTCTGAAACCGCTCACCCAATTGCTTTGATATTACACAGGAACACTCCCTGGGACTCCTAGTTCTTAATTTGTTCACTAGGTGGCGCTGCAATTTTTCCCTAATTTTTTATGAATTTTTGTGTGTTGTAGCTATTTTCGACTTCTTCTCCAGAACCATCGCTCAGATTAAGCTGAAACATGGTGTATGTGTTCCTTGTAGAAGGGTCAAGCAAAGTTGTACACTATGTGGGAATGCTTCGGATTCCTGATTTTTAACGATTTTTTCAATTCTGGTACTTATCGGTCAATGCAGCTTTCCTATTGATTACTATGGAAGTCAATGGGCATTCTAATGCTAATTCACATTTTCGACTTCTTCTCCAAAACCATCATCCAGATTAACTTCAAACTTGGTGGCAATGTACGCTGGGTGGGTTTCTACCAATTTTGTTCAAATTTTCATGCTCCAGTGATTTTTGGATTTTAAATGAATTTTTTTGTTCTTTTTTTGGACAAATCTTAAAAAATCTTGTAGGTCAATGGGCATTGTAATGCTAATTCACAGGATAACTGACACAAAATTTACTGTTTACTTGATAACTTGAGATCTGTTTTGAGTTAGCTACACATGTTAATTATTGTGTATGAAGGTCATGCTGAGACAGTACATGAATGACCTTGACCTCGTTTGTGGGGTCACAGTGCAACATACATGAATTTTACTCTTCATTATAACTTGAGAACTACTTGAACTTTGATGTTGCACATGTAAGTGTTCTTCTATAAAGTTCAGACTTACTCAGAACATGGTGTCCTTGATCCTTTCCCAAGTTCATAGATCTGCAAGTGTGATGAATGTCAAGATCAGCTGAGGCACGGGCTGTTCACACAGCCCTCTTGTTTTCGTTTTTTTGGGGCAAACCTTAAAAACTCTTCACCTCTGAAACTGCTCACCCAATTGTTTTGATGTCGTTCATAGACACTCCCAGGGACACATAGTTCCCAATTAGTTCACCAGGTGGCACTGCAATTTTTTCTATTTTTTTTATGAATTTTTTATATGGTTTTGTTATTTTTCACTTGTTCTCAGAACTGTCACTCAGATTAAAGTGAAATGTGATGGATATGTTCTTGTGGAAGGGTCAAACAAAGTTGTTTACTAGGTGGCACTGCTTTAGATTCCTGATTTTTAAGTATTTTCAACTCGGGTACTTATCGATCAATGCAGCTTTCCTATTGATTACTATGTAAGTCAGTGGGCATTCTAGTGCTAATTCACAGGACAACTGACACAAAATTTACTGTTTACTTGATAACTTGAGATCTGTTTTGAGTTAGTACTGTGATGCTGCACATGTTAATGTTTTTGTATGAAGGTTATGCTCAGACAGTACATGAATGACTTTGACCTCATTTCTGGGGTCACAGTGCAACATACATAAATTTTACTCTTCATTATAACTTGAGAACTACTTGAACCTTGATGTTGCATATGTTAGTGTTCTTTTATAATGGTCAGACTTACTCAGAACATGGGTGACCTTGATCTTTTCCCAAGTTCATAGATCTGCAAGTGTGATGAATGTCAAGATCAGCTGAGCATGGGCTGTTCACACAGCCCTCTTGTTTTTCAAATCTTTAAAAACTCCAAAACTGCTCACCCAATTGTTTGATATCACACAGGAACACTCCTAGTTCCTAATTTTGTTCACCAAGTGGTGCTGCAATTTTTAGCTCATCGGACTTGCTAGTCAGGCTGAGCTTTTAGGAGGCTCAGGCGTCTGTCTTAGAAATACTTCTAAATGTCATATGCACTCTGCTTAAACTCAACAGAGGTCTATTCAGTTGCAACTTTGATTTTGTGGAACAAGCTTAGGTCAGCTGAGCAGGGGCTGCTCATGCAGCCCTCTAGTTTTATTGGTAATGCTTAAATCATTTTAAATTTTAGGGGTTTTTTTTGGGGGGGAGGGGGTAATCTTTAAAAAAAATATGTTTTTGTTTGAGGCCACTCAGCAAATTGCTTCAAAAATGCATAGGGATATTTCTGGGGACCCCAAGATCTTATTTTGTTCAACAGGGTGGTACTGGAATTTGTTTCTATTCTCTTATGAATTTTTGACTGCTTTTTGTGGTGTTAATTTGCATCTTATGTGACCTTAAAGGTCAAACTGACACAGTGGGGTATGTCTTGATACAGTAGTAATGTCTAAACTTTTTTTCAACTGTTGGCATACACTAATACTGTACATGTATAGACCAGTAAAATCTGCACTTGCAGAAGCAGCAAATTCCAGTCAGCAGAACACAGGATTATCATGATCTTGACTTTGAATGACCTTAAAAAGGTTAATCTGAAATATTGCATAAGATCTTGGCGATTTGTTTCTGTTATCTTGTGATTTTTTTTTTGTGTGTGTGTGTGCTTTTGCTATTTTGACTGTAATGGGGTTTTTGTTGGTGTTGTTAATTTGCACCTTCATTGATCTTGAAAGGTCAAGCTGAGATTTTGGCTGATATCTTGGAACATTGAAGTGCATTGTGTCAACAAATAAAATTGCTTTTTTTTTTTTTCAATCAGTTTGATATTAAGTACAGTAGTACATGCTGTATCTGATTGCCTGTTCTGCCAAGGAAGTGTTGTCCAACTGGCACTTTCTGTAGCAAAATTTGATTTCCTGGAGCATTATCTCAACATCTTAACACCAGAAATACTTATTTTGAATAAATTTTGTAGCATTTTTTTAAAACTGTAAGGTATAATTTTGCTACAGTGCTCCAGTTGGACAGCCCTGCAAGAAAACATGGCCACATAGAACAGGTGACTCTTCAATACATGTACAGGTAAATTAACAAGATAAACAAAACATTATTTTTGTATGCCAAAAACTGTGACCACAAAGAGGTGGTGACCTCCTATGACTGGCAGAACATACAGCAGGTATCACTGTAGTAGCTAGGCTTATTTTGCTTTCACACTTGCTTTCTTTTCATAAAGACTGAGTGTGACAGACCCCATTACAGTTCTTTATTTTTTGGTATATTGCAGGTTGTTGGAGTTCCATGAGAAGACAGGAAATGTTTCACTCACCTCCCACATCACCTTGATCAACCTGCACCAGGTCTACCTGTGGGTCACCTGGGGACAAGCCACATTCTCTGAGGCACATTGTTTGGCTGTAATGGGACCACTGTAGTTACAGGACATGGTCATTAAACATGCAACTTTTGTGGACATTTCTGACTGAGGTATAAACTTGGAGGCTGATTTAGTTTAGACATATTGTGATCAGATGAGTTGGCTCTAAATTTTAAGTATGAAAGAAATATATGTAAATTTAAGCCTTCCACAGTTTTGAAATGCAAGCAGACTGTCGTCAGGCTTATCACCAGTCATTGTACTGTACTTGTATTAAGTCTGTCTTGACAGTCCATGGTGTATCTGAAATTGGCATTCCAATAGATGATTATTTATGAAGAAAGGTTTGTTTCTTTCGTATTTTTTTAAGAATGTATGATTGTAGTCTACAAGTATATTGTATATTTTCAATACAGATTTGCATTGTGCTGTTTGTAATACACAACCATAGGGTTGAGAAAAAGATAAATATAATGATGTGCGAAGCCTTATGAATGAAGTATAAGGCAATGATAGCATTTTTGTGTTGTAGACTTTCAGTAAAAATTGCTTATATTTTGTCAGAACTCTTTATCTCAACTTATTCATAAGTTGATCCTTTTAGTATGAAAGGTGTCAGCATTAGTGAATTATTCACATGTACATCATCACTTTAACCAACAGATTAACATGTATGTGTGTGTGTGTGTGCGCGTGCGTGCGTGCGTATATGTATGTACGTATAGATTAAAATGTAGCATATCTGGAATTGCAGGATAAATATATAAGAAAGTCACTGGAGCATGAAAATTGGGTCATTGCAACCCAGCTACTCATTCCATAAATAGTGCACTACAGCCTGCACCAGCATGCCAAAATATTTGTAAGATCAAAATGCAACCGTCCAGAGTCAAAGATGGAGACATGTACTTATTTTAATCATTGAAAATAATTAATTGAAAATTACTGGAATGATATGGGGTACTTGTCTGCATTGAGAGTCCTATTCACCCAGCTATTATGTATGGATTTCAATGGAGGGCAACTGGAACAGGCTCAACGTCAGATCTCCATAGTGCTATAAGAAGGATCTGTCTACACAGGCAATAGAGTGCTAATAATTGCTGTGTAATATTCAACTATAGAGTAAAAGTCTGCTACAAACCTTTCATCGGATTCAATACTGCTGTGATGTGCAGCACATGACATGAAGTATGGATCTCTCTCCTTGACTCATCTAAGACAGATTACTTGTGACCTTTGTCAAATAAATTTCATTGATCTATGCAGGAATGAGAATGTTGCTCCTTACGAGGAATGTATACCTCCAAAATATTGTAGATTTTGTACCAAAAACTCAAATCTGAGGATATGTAGGGTGAATAAAATCAGCAGGGGTTGATTTTCTTCTTTGTCACAGTTTGCTGTTTTGATCCTTCTCCATAGATCTGTGGATAACCTCTGAGCTACTGAGTTTTTCTGAAGCTAAATAAATCTTAAGGGGAGATTGAGCAAGAGACAAAGAGAGATTCTATAATGGTTTTCAAGTTATTCAACTTTGAGAAGGCTTGATGCTGACACCCAGACAGTCCCTGTGTCTCCTTTCTTTTTCCAAATTGTAGAAAAGGCAAGACAAAAACAACATAAAGTGGACAAGAGGGCTGTGTGAACAGCTGTGTGAACAGTTCTTAATCTGCTGACCTTCACATTCAACCTATACTAAGTCCCACCCTTATCTTGGGGTACCCAGAAATGTCTCTGCAATTTTGAAGCAATTGGCAAAGCAGTTTTAGAGAAAGGCTTGAACTTTGATGCTGACACCCAGACAGTCCCTGTGTCTCCTTTCTTTCTCAAAATTGTAGAAAAGGCAAGACAAAGACAACATACAATGGACTACAGGGCTGTGTGAACAGCCTTTCATCTGCTGACCTTCACATTCAACCTATACTAAATCCCACCCTCATCTTGGGGTACCTAGAAATGTCTCCATGCAATTGGCAAAGCAGTTTTAGAGAAAATGATTTTTTATGAGTTTGCCTAATTTAAAAAAAAATACATATCATAAAAATCCAAAAGTCAATGGAGCATGACTATTTGAACACACTCAGTAGAGACCCACCTATGTTACATGCCTACAACATTTGAAGTACATTTGGCTCATAGTTTTGGAGAAGTTGGAAATGTGAATTACCATCCCTATTGACTTACATTAATCAATAGAAATGTATGCATTGGCTAACATGTACCCAAACTGACAAATTTGTTTAAAACCAGTGATCCATAGTGTCACCACCTACTGAATAATTTTGTTTGAGCCATCCACAAGGTACATTTCCACCAAGTTCCAGCACATTGTAAGTAACAGTTCTGGAGAAAAAGTCAGAAATAACTAGAAAAGGAGATTTACTTCACAGCAAATTTGTGTGTGTCTTCAAAACTTGAATAAGTTAAAATACTGCAAACATAACATGGTTTGCTGTTCATTGGATGTGCCTATAGCTAATTGAAGATCACTTCTTATATTATTTTGAAGATGTTTAAACATTTCAAATTTTGTTAATCTTTTGAAATAGCCAAAAGTAAAATTCTGCTATTGTGGTCATCATCATTATGCATCCCCCATAGGAGGGGATGCATATGGTGTTTAGTCTCGTCGTCCACTGCCGTCTCCTCCACTGCCTATCCTATTTTCCTTATATTTCTGTCCCATCTTGACCTATTGCCTCCTGATTTGGTACAGATAATCTATGGGTGTGGAAATTTTTCTATTATAATGATATATAACCTTGAAGTCAAAGGCCAAGGTCAAATCCTTGTTGCATTTTTCTGATGTGATGACTCAGCAATTTTCAAACATTAGCTTCTACCTTCTCAATGGTGCATTGTAGGCCCCTTACTATTAAATGTTAATAGGAAAGTACCTGTGGGCTTTCAATTTGTGTGGTTTATTTTAAACCTGAGTGACCTTGAAAGGTCAAACTGCATACACTCCTGTTGATTACTGTATACAGTAAAACCTGCCAAGCCGAACACCTCTGATAGCTTAACATCTCTGTAACCCAAACACTTTGTCTGGGTCCCAAGGGCGTTCGGTCTTGACATGTTTAACTGTAAGTCAATGGGGATTGACCTAAGGTCGCCCTCTTAGAGAGTTGGCCGTTGGTGAGAGGCACCTGCTTGGGGGATGCATAATATTTTTCACATGGAAAACTTGCTTCTAGTTTGATGTGCTCTGTAGCACAAATCTATGGATTGAACTTGGAATGGCAAATCAGGCTGGAGGTCCATGTCTCTTCTGCTGAGGGCAATGCTAATTCACATTTTCAACCTCTTCTCCAAAACAATCAGCTAGATTCACTTCAAACTTGGTGGGGATATACATCATGTAGGTATCTACCAACTGTGTTTTTTTTTCCCTTCGGGGAGGGGGGGGGGCATTTTTGCATTTCTATTGTACCATGCAAGTCAGTGGTCATCTAGTGCAATGGTAGTTCACATTTTGACTTCTTTAGAACTGTAAGCCAGATTCACTTGAAACTTTGGGTACAGATTTTTTACATATGATTGTGAATGACCTTCAGGTCATGGGTTACGCTCACAATGCATTGCAATATAAAATGGTTTCCCTGCCACATCTTCAAATGGGTATGACCGAAGTCCATCAAACTTTGTTATCATTTACCCAGGCGAGACTTCCCTTAAATTTTTTAAGAGGTGACCTTGAGGTCGAAGGTCAAGGTCAAACTTTCTGTAGAAGAATGGTGGCCCTCTTAGAGGGGTGAAACCAGGTGAGAGGCACCTGCCAGGGGGATGTGTAATGTTTTTTTTTAACAAAAAACTCGCTTCTAGTTTGATGTGCTCCATAGCACAAATCTATGCATTGAACTTGGAATGGCAAATCATGCTGGGGGTCCATGTTTCTACTGCTGGGGGCAATATTTAATTGCTGGTGACAATGTCCATTTTTATATCCCGCCCACAAATTGGGGAGAGGGGGTATATGGTAATGGGCACTGTCTGTGTGTCCTTCCCTCTGTCTTTCCATCCATCCGAAATATTTCTTTTTTTTCTGGGCCATATCTTCTAAACTATAAATGCTAGCCCTTTGAAATTTATAGAGTTGGTAGATCATAGGTAGTAGGTGTGCATAGGCACTGTTTTGTGTGCCTAATTACTTACATTAATTAATTAGTCAACAGAAGTTCATTAGGCAACCTCCGGATCAGAAACAATTTTGTGTGGGCAATATCTTGGGAACTATCAATGCTAGCTCTGAAATTTTCAGGGTTGGTAGATCTAAGGTAGGAAGTGTGCATAGGATTAGATTTATTTGGCTGATTACTTTCTTTTACTAATTAATTAATTAAGCGTTAAAGCACTGATTTGAGACTAAATCAACAGCTTTCCTTGGGACGCAATGCGTGCAAAGTGTCTTGAGGAAAGCTGTTGACTAAGACTACTTTTTGCTTTAGATCAGGTTTGCTGGTGTTTGAATGAAAGGTATCTTCATGAGAAATTTTAATCTTTTAACCATGATATGTTAAACGGTAAAGAGAAAACGACTATAGCTGTGATTAGCACTTTAAGGGTTAACAAAGATCATTAAGCACCTGAAAATCACATGCATCTGAAACAAATTTTGTCTGGGCCATATCTTCTAACTATAAATGCTAGCCCTTTGAAATTTATAGAGTTGGTAGACCAAAGGTAGTGGGTGTGCATGGGCATTGTTTTGTGTGCCAAATTGGTTACATTTAACCTAATTTCTTTAGGCAACCTCCAGATCAGAAACAGTTTTGTCCGGGCCATATCTTTGGAACTAGAAATGCTAGCCCTTTTATATTTTCAGGCTTGGTAGATCTTAGGCAGGAGGTGTGCATAGTATTAAATTTATTTGGCTGATTACTTTCATTTCTTAATTAACAAAGATTGTTAAGTACCACAAAGTCATCTGCATAATTTTGTCTGGTCCATACCTGCTAAGCTATAAATGATAGCCCTTTGAAACTTATAGGGATGGCACATCTAAGGTAGTTGGTGTGCATAGGCATTGCCTTGTGTACAAAATTACTTTCATTGATTAATTAATTAATCAACAAAGTTCAGTAAGCAACATCCAGATCTGAAACAATTTTGTCCAGGCCATATCTTTGGAACTATAAATGCTGGCCCTTCAAAATTTTCATGCTTGGTAGATTTTAGGTAGGTGGTGTGCCTAAGAGCATGAATTTAGTTGGTTGATTACTTTCTTTCTCTAATTAATTAACACAGATAGCTAAGCAGCTCAAAATCACCTGCAGAGTTTGTCCATGCATTTTCTTGGAAAGTAGAATATATACCCTTCAAAATTTGCAATGTGGGTACTTATATTGAAAAAATGCGCAGGCATAGTTTTACATGGCTAATTATCCTCCATGGCTAATTAATTAACAAAGATCAGTAAGCTTCAAGATCACAGGGCCTTTCAAATAGAATTCTATTGTATGCAATATCTGCAGAAGGATTTAATGGAAGGTCATTAAAGATGATCACCTGTTTCAAGGTAGATCATGTGTATTTACCACCATGATTATCATGGGTGAGGTACATGGTTGGCGTCATCAGCTACTTGTTACACTGTTTAAAGTCATTCTGGGCACTTTTGACATTTGCCTTTGACCTGAACCTTGACCTCAGACCTTGACATTGGCCTCTGATCTTTACAGTAGCCGTTGACCTTATCTCAATATGTAATTCCTTCTGGGCATCATAATAGTCAGGATATCAAACACTGCAGCATACAATTTTAATTGTCCCTAATTTGCATAATTTTCACTGTCAAGTTTTGGAACAATATGCAGAGCTTCACTATTGGTGCTATACCCATGCAGAATGTGAATTTTGTGGATCAAGCGGAGTAGTGTAAGCCACCACAAATATCAAGTGGACTGAAATGAAGAACTTCAAAAGAACAATAGGGGAAAGCAAGAAAAGAAGCTTCTAGCTGCTTGCTCTCTTGTAGAGGGAATTTTAAGTCATTCAGGGCGAGAGTTGTGTATTCCCAAACTTTTCATTGTAATTTAAAGCTTAATAACTTTAAAACCACTTGTTACAGAAACAACAAAATTTGTGTGGCAAAATTATGTACATAGCTGAAAATGTTCACGTAAATTTTATCATTGCAGCTTTAAAAGTAGTATTTTAATTTGAGGTTAATTCAACATGCAACAGTGGGAATACACATCTCCAGTCATGAAGAATTCTGTGTATTGGATAATTGGTAATTGTGACCTCTCCTATTTGTTCTCTCTCTCTCACACACACACACACACACACACACACACACACACACACACACACACACACACACACACACGTAATAAAATCACCAAAAAAAAAAAAAAAAAAAGTGAAAAAATAGTAAAAACTTGTCATGCCACCTTTTGCACAAATTAAGGTCTGGGGATCCTCAGAAATGTCTTTATGCAATTTCAAAGCAATTGGCCAAGCAGTTTCACAGATTTTTTTTGGGGGGGGGGGGGGAAGAGGACCTTTTTTTTGGGGGGGGGGCAAATCACTGGAGTGTTGTGACCATTTTAACAAACTTGACAGAGACTCGCCCAAGGTAGATCCCACTAAGTTTGATGAGGATCTGACTGACAGTTTTGGAAAAGAAGGTGTTGATGACAGACAGACAAAGATCCACCACATAACCACAGGTGACTGCAAGTCCACTGAAGTAAAAATCTGCTTGGAAGAAGAGAATAGATCTTAATACAATATGTGTAAAGATCTAGAATATTGTGGTTCATATATAATTTCATTATGTACAGTTAATACCAAAAATAAAAAGCTTTAATTTATACATACAGAATTTTGGGAGTTTGTTTTCATTTCATTGCCTGCTAAGCAACACTTAAAAGTACCTGCAATTTGTGTGGAGGGTGGTGGTTATGAACAATCAGAAACAACACATGAAGTCCATTAAGCAAGCAAATTATTCTGACAATGTTTGCTTATTTTTGTGTAATTTTTAGTCGTCAGTTTTTGCATTTCAGGCCATCTGCTTTTTCTTGTCTTTACTAAGACTTGGTAAAGGAAGGACTCGTCAAGACAGTTCTGGGACATGTGAATATGGATAAGTGCAGTGCCAGCCGAGTGATCCATGTATTCACATGGGGAGGGGAACTGTCCTAATGGATTCCATCATGTTTACACACTAACCTATATCCAACCTAGGAAAACAAAAGATATTCTTTTGGGGTGAGCAAAGAGGCTGAAATTAAATTAGTGGATTTAATTCGAAAAAAGCACCTTCTTATTCCAAGATTTTTATAGAATTTTGTAGGCACCTGCTGTCTAGACACACTGACCCATGTAACTTCATTCCCACCTGTAGCTGACAAATTCTAAACATTTCAAGAGTTAACTCTTTCCCAGTTAAACCAGCCAAAACTAACTGGGGTCAACTTTCATCTGCTTCAATGTTTTTTTTTATTTATTTCAAGAGTAGAATTGTAAATAAGAGCTATGCTATAAAAATGACACAACCCAGGTCAACAGCTTTCCTTGGCATGGTTTGGGCAGTAAGTGCCCAACCCATGCCAAGAAAAGATGTTGACTGAGTCTTAATTCCAGGCAAAAGGGTTAAGGGCAAGCAGATACCAGAAGCACATGTGTTGGAGGACTTTGGTTTTTCCAAGTGTCAATAGTTGGATCAGAGCCAGTCTGTCGGATTTTGATAAGTTATCAGCAACTGACACAACCTGACCTGTTCTGTTTGTGCATGCAGTTACTTTTCGTGGGTCATACAGAGGGCTTTATGTTTTGAAGCTTGCTGCGTGGGCCCCTTTTTTCTTCAAAGAGTGTCTCCTAACTCTGGAGTTAATAAGGGCAGTTCCACATTGCCAGATTTGGTTACCAGATACATTTTAGGCTCAGCTGACTTGTCAGTCAGCTGAGCTTATAGGATGGTCAATCATCCATTGTTGGTGTTGTCCATTCACATTTACATTTTTATGACTTCTCTAAAAAGTATTGATTGGATTCTCATCAAACTTGGTGGGGATCTACCTTGGATGGTGCCTCTGTCAAATTTGTTCAACTGGTCATGCTCTAGTAAATTTTGGATTTTTAAGCTCTGCTGACTTGTCAGTAGCTGAGCTTATCTTATGGACCTTCGTCCGTCTTCAACAATCAACTTCTTCTCCAAAAGTGTCAGTCAGATTGACTTCAAACTTGGTGGCAATGTACCTTGGGTGGGTCTCTAGCAGATTTATTCAAATAGACACATTGCATTAATTTTTGGATTTCTTAAATTTTTTTTTTTTTTTCGACAAATCTAAAAAAAATCTCTAAAACCTGATTGCATTGATATCACACTGGGACACACCTAGTTCTTAATGTTTTCACCAGACGGTGCTGCAATTTGTACTTTTTTATTAGCTCGGCTGATAAGTCAGCTGAGCTTTTAGGAGGGTAGGTCATCCGTCGTCCGTCCGTCCCCAATTCACATTTTTGACTTCTCAAAAACCATCAGCCAGATTCACTTCAACTATGGTAGCAATGTACCTTGGGTCAGTCTCTACCAAGTTGTTCAATTGGTCATGGTCCAGTGATTTTTGGATTTTTTATGATTTTTTTTGTTCTTTTTGGGACTAATCTTAGAAAATCTTTTCTGAAACCGCTCATCCAATTGCTTTGATATCATACAGGAACACTCTAAGGGACTCCTCGTTCTTATTTGTTCACCAGGTGGTGCTGTCATTTTTAGCTCAGCTGACTTGCTAGTCAGACAGAGCGTTTAGGAGGCTCACTCGTCCATCTTAGAAATCAATCATTTGGTCTGCTGACTTTCATATTGCACAGGAGTACTGCCCTGGATAAGAGCTAGATCAAGTTCTGAAATGGGTGACCTGAGTCAGTTCCCAGATCACAGAGCCACATCACTGAATTTGGTTTCTGCTTAATAACTGCAGAATTTTTGAGCCAGACCTTTTATTCTTCTGTTAGGGCTAGATCAGCTTCAAAGAAGCATGACCTTGACCTAATTTCCAATTTCACAAGGCCACTTTAGTGAATTTGGTTTCTGCATGCATTTCCCAAGGTTCGAATTTCCCCATTTAGTATTACCAACAGGGTAATGAGGTTGAACATAGGGACAGTAAGGGGTCATGTATGTTTCACAAATATGGCTTGTTATTTTTTTTTTTTTTTTTTGTAAAAAAAAAAAAAAGAAACAAAAAAAAAACTATCAGAATTTCTTTCTCTCAGGAACTCCATACAGGGTCACTTGGGGTTATGAAAATCACATTTTGGCCATGTGGTGATGCTGTTAATTTTTCACTTTTTTTTTCCATGAATTTCGTTTTGGTTAGGCTATTTTTGACTTCTTATGATTGAATAGAATTCAATGAATCTTAATGAGAATATACACAAACTAAAGATGGTGAGTGTGCACAAATTTAAATCATGGGATATCAAACTTTGGGACAATGTCAGTATGTGCCAATACTATATAGATATACAGTAGTAGTAGCAGTACAGTACATATATTGCAATATTGTCACAATTGTTGATTGGAATAGTTTGCTCTTACACATAGATGTTGCCCAGATGGACCTTCACCAAAATGTGAATGACATGATGATGCAATAATTATGCATTCTCTAACACAAGATGCATGTATAGTGTTTAGTAAAATAGTAGCATTTTGCAGACTCAACGAATCTGACATACTGGCTTATATCTTGGTAATGGTTGATCCTAGATCAATACGTGTATTTATTTTTAAATATTAATAGGACAATACATATAGGCTTCTCTTGTGTGTGTGTTGTAACTTTTGACCTAGAGTGAACTTGAAAGTTCACACTGACATACTGTCCTATATCTTGTTAATATTAAATTTTGAGCACAAATAAAGTACATGTAATAGAACAGTAAAGTGTACACTTGCAGAAGCAGCAGATTCCAGTCAGCAGAGCACAGGACCATCATGATCCTCATGTTTGGGATTTTCTTCCTTTTTATTTTATTTTATTGGGGGGGGGGAATCTGAACAAACAATTCTTAATAAGCACTTGGCCCATTTCTTTTGAAATTTCACCGGAACACATCTCCAGTTCCCTAGTCTTTAATTTCTTTGACAGGTGGTGCTACAATTTTTTTAGTATTTTTTATGAATTTGTATGTCTTTTTACACTAGTTTCAACTACTTCTCCCAAACAGCAAGTTGGGTTCTCTTCAGACTTGACAGGAATGTACTTGGACCAAATCTGCACTATGTATGTTTGTTCACCACATGGTGCTGATGGCATTTCTAGATTTTTGATGAACTGAAATAAGAAATTATTGGTAAAGGTACATGAACTTGTTGGCACTGTTACTGTAGGAATAGCAGCAACTGTGACATATAGGCTTACATCTTGGAAATTGGGGGATCCCAAGCCTATGGTTACAATTAACCACTAAAAGGAAACTATCTACATGGTTTCTCTCATTTTTAATTTTGACCTTGAGTGACCTTGAAAGGTGACACTGACATATTGGCTCATATGTTGGTAACATTGGATCCTGTCCCCTTTCATTTAAAAAAGGATGACTCTGGAACTGTGTGAGTGAAGACTGTGAAATTGCAAACAGTGATGATGTTGCTACAGAATGTTGATTTTGATGTTATTTTGAAGGTCACAGGACCATTTCAGTTCAGGAATCTAAGGTCAGCTGAGCACAGGACTGTCACTGTCCTGTAGTTTATTTCACATTGTGAACAATTATCTGGTCACTCAGAGTTTCCACACATTTGAATACTATCCACAATGTTACTGCACCAGGTAAATGTAATAGATGCAAAGTTCAAATTTCTTCTATGTAATTGTACCTCAATCTGTTTATAGCACACTTTTGACCCCGCCTTTGGACTATAGTTTTCAAAGAACAAGCTACTGAGAAGTTTTCTTGAATTTTGATAATTTGGTTCAATCAACTGTGGTCATAAAAAGCAAAGTAGTCTGTCAGGGCAGTGGTCTTTACTCTTTTAAGTGCCACATTTTGGACTGAGTCAACAGCTTTTCTCGGCACGCATTGGGCACAATGCACACTGAGAAAAGATATTGACCTGGGATATTTTTCTCTGGAACTAGAGGCATGCTGATACTTGAATGAAAGGTCTTTTTACAAGGAATACAAATCTGAGATCCTAATGATAATTCAGACTTGGTTCACTTTAGTAGATCAACTTTTGATATGATTGGCACTGAAAGAGTTAAATTGCAGGTACATGTATTGGTCTTCCATCAGTACACCCATATCACAGCAGCTGATTGTCACCATTGCCAACCAATATGGCCAGATATTTTATTGAGAAAATAATCAGCTATTAAATTGTTCCTTTTTTAATAATAATCACTTGAGAACCATCTTCAGCCTAGACTTTGGCAGTGCCTGGGCCTGTTTTTTATGAGGCCCAAATTTGTTGATCATTGACCCAAATCTCAAGAACACAGAAGCGAAGTCAGTTGTTTGCCAGGCTTCTTGAAGGTTGAGTGGGGTAATGTAAACTTCTGGCCATCCGGGTTTTGTTTTGTTTGTTTTTTTTGGTTTGTTTTTTGTTTTTGTTTTTGTTTTTGTTTTATTTATTTTTTTATTTTTTTTTTTGGGGGGGGGGGGAACTCCGTTGTTTGAAAATGGAATGAACTTTAGACATAAACTGCTTGCTTGAAAATTAAATACATGTACTATAATTTGACAAAAGATCAGCCCATCCTATTTTTCATACAGCACTAGTGGTACCTGCTTTTAAAACTACCTTTTCAAGACTTCTTTATTTCTTTGCTACTCTACCTGTAATTAGAGACAATATATGGTTGTTAACAATTAAGGGTGGTCTCAAACAGAATATACTACTCAACTGAAGTCCACATTTGTTTTCTTACCAAACCAAAGTTGGGCCTCATGTTGTGACAGATGGTTTTCACCTACAGATAAATTTGACAGTGAATAAGATTCCATTGCTTTCAAAGGGTGGGTAAAAAATTGGAAGATGCAGTATTGTCTTGTGACCAATGCTGAATTTAGCCATGTTGTCACAAGTGTTCTCTGAATGGGTACATGTATTAACCTGGTGTTGTCTTTCAAGCTTGTGTAAGTTGATAATACAGGGTCATCAGGTGTCTTGGTGTCCTGATCAATACTAAGTTCTGTATTGAGAAAAGCAGTTATCCTACCTGATTTACAATCAATCATGTTTGACACGAGACAATATAGTGCCCCTTATTTGTCAGCATACTTTTGTGTCACTATGTCCATGGATTATTACTTCTTTTTACCTCATTTTGGTACTCTACACATCAACATACAACACAAAATTATTTTGGCCCATATACAAATGACAACATTGTGAGTCCTGTGCTCAGCTGACCCTGGATGCAACAGACCCAAGTGGTCCTCTGACCTTTGGATTAATATTCATGTCACCTTTCTTGAAGACAATTCTCACTGCAGTTCTGGAGTCATTTTGAGTGACAGTTTGGGACAAGTCAAAAATTGCAAAAACATTAATATCCATAGAAATAGAAAACAATAAGCCTGCAGCAGTCCTGTGCTCAGCAGATGTACCAAAATAAAAGCCAATGTCAGATTTGGACTCATATTAAGATTTTTTACGTCGCTATCATATGAGCCACCTATTATTATCTAACATCTTATAGTTTGTACCACAGCGATGCTCTTTAAATTGAAATGCTGTAACATAGGTTTTTTATGAGGATTATAATAAATAAAAATCAAAATTGGAGGAATTGGGAATAAAATTTCACATTATTTTAGGAGTTACATACATGAGAGTTTGAGACATTGCAGATTTTTTCATACTTTTGCACAAAATATTGTTTGATATATTTTTTAAATCCTTACTAAATGTGTGTATGCACTTTGCTTTTAACTATATCCGGTGGGGCATTGTTGACATTAGCAATCTCATGTTGAACCAATTTTATACTCTCATCTTATAAATGCTGTTTTCCTCATATATTGTAGTAGTATATGTCTGATGTGTGCAAGATAGGAATGCTGTGGCAATAAACTGGTAATCTATTGTTACAAAGTTTAAAACAGAATTTTAGAGGTTGGCGTTTGTAGATATCATCAAGCTTTAATAGATTTGTTTGTGTGAAAATGGGTTCAGTGTGCATTGTATTTGCTATGGTTTATTGTACGTACTGCTCTTTTCTGTGCATTTGCTATGGTTTATTGTACTTACTGCTCTTTTCTGTGCATTTGCTATGGTTTATTGTACTTACTGCTCTTTTCTGTGCATTTGCTATGGTTTATTGTACTTACTGCTCTTTTCTGTGCATTTGCTATGGTTTATAGTACTTACTGCTCTTTTCTGTGCATTTGCTATGGTTTATTGTACTTACTGCTCTTTTCTGTGCATTTTCTATGGTTTATTGTACTTACTGCTCTTTTCTGTGCTTTTCTGTCAGTTTTATGCCCCCCCCCCCAGCAAGAAGACAAAAATTTAATCTTAATATTAAAGAGTAATAACTTAGTTGTAGAATGTCCATTTGTATATAATCTTTTAGTTAAATCATGATACTAACTGTCTATAAAATTCTTGATGGAACCATGTCTTGGTGTGATTCCAGATCATACATGTACATGTATATGTCAATCGTGAGTCCTAGTAGATAAAAGTTATGTACATATTCTATTTGGGGATTATTTAATTCAATTAAAAAGGACTTGTCTGCAAGATGCAGGCTTTGGGTCCAGAGTATTTGGACACACAGATCCCTATTGTGGGTTTAATCAGTTCAGTTTATGGATTTGAATGTGGCGTTGGATGTTGGGTGAGACACCAACCACCACAGCATGGCATACTGGGATGATCATCCCACATGTCACTCTTGCATGTGCAGGAGCGGCATGGTCTGCACTGAGGAGAGTCCATGCGACATTTGTCGACAATGGACCCCTTTTAAGTGGCAGAAGGTGCGTCAGGCAGACATGATGTCTGCAAGATGCAGGCTGCCGCATGTGGCGGCACATTGTGAGCTACAGGCCTTAGTGCCTCGCAAAGGGGACACTGGTCCTCGATGCAAGGCTTGAGGCCCAGGGCTCGACTAGTTTTGCCAGGCTTCACAGCTGGGCCCAAACTGGTCGTGGAATCGAGGCCCCTTTGGGGGGTCACCAGTCAGGCCAGGCCTGGTAGCCAGGCTCAGACTGGTCCTCAAGTTAAGGATGATTGTCCTCGAATCAAGGCCCAATTGGGGGATACTAGGCCTACCACAGAATTTCTATGAAAAGTGGTTGCGCATTGCCATGCTAGGGTCCCCTCCGCTTCCACGGCCACTCCTTCAAATGTATCTGTGGTGAGTGGCTCCTCCCAGCCTGTTTGTCGTGCTGCCAGCCATGCATCGGTAGTCAGGCAACAGGATTGGACCTTGGTCATCACTTGCACAGTGATGACCAAGGAGGAAAAGAAGCCGCAGGTGGCAGCAGGTCGAGTTCTGGTGATGCCTTCAGCATCATCCCTCCCTACTGCTCCACCAGGGTTTCCCGGGCTCCACCAGGGCAAGCTGTGGCTGTCCAGTTGGAAGCCTCAGCCCAATTTTGTTGGGCAAAATGGAGGCCATGTTTGCTGTTGTCGGCGAACAGTTGGATAGGTTGGAGTGCACCTCTGCCTCCAGGCAGCTGGTCAGCAATCCTCCTGTCTCCGCTCCTTCTGATATGCCTGGCCCAACTTTTGAGAGTGGTGCTGAGTCGTCATGGTGTCGGCTGGTTCCGGACCTTCCAAGGCCCAGGCCTCTGATCCCATTGTAGTCCTCAGTGGTGAATGCTCCTCCATCATGGTGACATGGTGGGGGGGGGGGGGGGGGGAGGAGATGAGACGTAGCCCCTCTCTCCTCTCCCTCTTTCCCCTGGTTGTAAGCATGCACCCTCCTGCCACGGGAGGGAGAAGAAAAAGAGGAAGTGAAGGCACTGCCACTCTTCTCCTCTGGAAGGAAAGGTGTGGCACCATAAGCTAGGTTTGGGCACTTTACCTTCCAAGGCCTAGCTCGGATGCCCCCCTTCCAGAGGGTGGAGGGAATGGGAACAGAGTGGTTCTCCCCACTGCTAGCCCCACCATCAGGACAGTTCCTAGAGAGACGGTGTCTTCTCGGTCTGCCCCTTCCTCAATCAAAGTTGGTACGGCGGTCAATCTTCCTTCCCTTTGGGAGTTGGCCTTTTCAGTCACCTATGTCGATGTGGTGGAGGGGCTGGGCTTAAGGTTACCCCTGCCAAGTCCATGGGTCTCTCAGGTTTGGCTGTCACTCTGCCAGTTCACCTCCGTCGGGGCCTAGGTCTATTTATCTGGTACGTTTCTGCTGGCCGGTGTCTCCTCGCCCTTTGGGTGAGTTCCTGCTGTGCATTCTGCCTGTGGAGACTCTCCTGACATGGGTAGAGTTGCAGACGCAGTATAGCTCTGCGTTGGTGGCTTCAGTGCTTGAGGTCACTGTTTTGCCAGAACCTCAGTCGGTTGCGTGGGCAAAGAGTGAAGAAGAGCACCTTGAGGATATGATTGTCACATCCCTGAAGATATCCTATGCATTGACTGTTTGGATTTCCTGAGTGAGTATTCCGAAGCAGAAGAGGAAGTGCACCACTTCTCTCACTTGCAGGGGAGTGGAAGGCAGCCGGGTTGTGGCCATTTCTTGCCACTGCTGAGAGGGTTAAGATCTCTCTTCAGTCATTGGCTCCAGCCAAGGAGGTGGCAGACCGGGGCAATCGGTCTACCACTAAGGTGTAGTAATAAGCCAGTGAAGAAGGGCGGCCAGCCTTCTAAGAAGGGCTCTTCTGGTCCTAAGGGCAGCCAGAAGTTGCTGCCTTGTCCCTGGAGGCATGGGCCGGTTGTCCAATGCCTCTGCTGGCTCACCAGTCTGTAATCCCTGCCCTTGTTCTTTGCAAGGATCTGTTGGCAGTCAACTAGTGTCATTTACTGACCATTGGGATCAGGTCAGGAGAAACATCGTCTGGCACAGCTCTTCTCTAGAGTTTGCCAGAGGCAGCTCCCCTTCCCCCTTTCTAGAGGCCCCTTTTCTTTCAATCTGCCTGGGGAGGAGGCAGATCGGGAACTCTTGAAAGATGCCATGCAAAAGCTTGTGGACAAACAGGCCATTGAACTAGTGTTGGACAATGGGTCCCCAGGCTAGATACACCCCTTGGATAGATCCCTCTTTAGGTGGTCTGCTGATGGGAGGGATGTTTTTCTAAGGACTCAGGTGGGATTAGTGGCACGTGACCCTTCAACCACTTTGATGGGTTTTGGGGTTAAGTCACTCTCGGTGACAATGTCCAGGTCCAAGCCAGATCGGGTCCTTTGACCCAATAGAGCACTCAGTTTCTATTTGAGTAGGACCGAACCTCATTGAGCAGGGCAGAAACCTTTGTTTTCCTCTATTAAGCTGGCTACTCTGTCCCATGACTTCAACCACGCAGAGTTCGTTTAAACATATTTTATTGTCAAATTTACAAAGAAAAATCCACAACATAATCATATACAGCAATTGGGAATAGGGCATGCCTTATATGAATCCTCTTGCGAGAAGGGAAGACAAATAGACAGGACAATACAGAAACACACACCACCAAAATAAAACATGAACACTGACAAGACAGATACTGGGGCAATATCTTCAGTGAACATGATATACACTCTGAACCAGGTCGGAAATCAAAATATGTAGTAAAGATTGCTGTGTATTTAAAAACAGAGTAAAAATTTTTGAGGAGCAGAAGCCAAAACCCGAAAGATGATCACTGGTGGTTGTAAATCCACAAGTTTAACCAATGCCAGTTGGTTTAAAGTGGTGAGTTTTCTTGGAGAGAGCAGTGAAATGAGCCATATAATAAAGTTTGTAACATAAAGGGTGCAAAACGGACAACCGTGGTGTGCAAGTGCAATCGTGGTACAATATATTTCTTACAGGAAAAGAAATAATACCAAATATCTCCATTGGTTGCACCACATGAGCAGGCAGGGGAATACTTGATACCAATTTTAAATAGATGAGAATTTAAGAGGCTGGCACCAAGACGAAGACGTGTATGCTGAATAGCTATAACTATATCTCCAAGATTGAATAATTCTGGGAATTTCATAGGTCATATACTTTGTTTAGCTATTTTGATTTAAAAATTGAGAGGGATGCAGAGTTTCTAATATTGAGAAGCAGCTGGTTCAAAAAGTCTGATAGTAGAAGGAAAAATTACTTATCAAAAAGTTTAGTACGAGCTCTGAAATGAGGGATATCAAATTGTTGTCAAGTACTGTATGTATGTGTGTCTGTTCTAGGAGATGTAATAATAGAACAAGAGGTTTCGGGTACAAGCTTGTTCACTATTTTGTACATCAAAATTAATTTAGCTGAGTTGCTTCCAATCCCACAGATGTACCCAAGATGTACGGGGTGCTGGCCTGTACTTGGGAAGTTAAGCCTTCCTGGGCTCTGGAGGCATCTGGTGCTCTGTGTCTGGGAAAGAAGTTTCCGCCCAGTGTATACTTAACACAGAGAATCTTCTACATGATCGTAACAGACATCAGAATCATCCTGCAAGTGCTGTCCGGATCTGATGTAGAGGCCCTAACCCAAAGTCAACTGCCTTTCAGGCTTGGGGACTGCTTGGATTTGGACCCTGATGTTTGCAACGTCCTTAACATTTTCAGCCAGATAGAGCAGTCCAGGGCATTATCACTACATCATGCCTTGGAAAACATGGTTCACCTGGATATCCACTCCATGCTAGTCCAATAACAGCAACCTAAACATGTACTATTCATCCATTGATCAGTCCTGGTTGTTTGATGCAGAAGTGCTGAAGTATGTCATAGAAGAAAAGCAACAAGAGTCCCATTTCCAGCTACCTTTGCTTTCCTCCAATGACTCTGCCAGCAAAAGTCTTGACGTGAAGAGGGCAGTGGTGCTCATAGACCATATCAAGGACAGGCCAAGAAGTTCAGGTGCAATGAGGGCTGGGGCATCAAAGCTTGTGGCAGCCACAGAGAAAGAGTTGGCAGCAGAGGAGGAGCAGGAGGCCCAGATCGGCAGCCAGCCAACCAAGGCAACAGATGGTGTGTTCCAGTCATTTGTTGCCTCACAGCTATCCATTACTCACAAGCCACAACAGGGGGGAGCCAGGTTATCACTCGGTGTGGACAGATGACGATGGTACACCACAGATCAGTATATTTCAAATCTGCTAAGTTGCAGGTTACCCTCTTTCTTTTACAGAATCAGGTCCACCTCCATTGTCAAACTCATGTATTCACTTTTCTGTCTCACAGAGGACATGAATATTAGAGAACCTAGAAATAGTAGTCAGATCCCTGTTGCAAAAAGGGGTGGTAGAGAAAGGCCTAAAACCACAGTCACTGGGGTTTTACAGCTGCCTATTTCTGTTTCCATAAAAAGACAAGTGCGGGGGTGGAGGCCAGTGATAGATCTCTCCAGACTCAACATCTTTATCTGAAAGAAGATGTTCAAAATGGAGAACCCAACTTATATGTAGTGGCAGCAGTTCTAGGAGACTAGACAACCTCAATGGACATGAAAGATGTTAATTTTCACATACCAATGACCAAGTCGAATTGCAAGTATCTGCCTTTTGTTGTAAACACAGTGGTATATCAGTTTTGAGCACTTCCATTTGGCCTGGCTCTGACACCACTGGTGTTCACCAGAATAATGAGCATGATAGCTGATTATGCACACCACTGAGGCATATGCATCCACATATACCACAATTATTACTTGATTCATTCCCTTTTGTGTGATGATCTTTGGGCTGACACAGCCCTCATACTTACAACCTGCCTAGATTTAGGCCTTGTAGGGAATTATCCAAAGTCAAATCCAGAGCTTAGAGTTGATGTTTATAGGCATGCTTTACCAAACAGTACCATTCATTTGAAAACCTGCGGAAGTATAGCAAGCGGTTTTGACATTTCATTCTATTTGATGATGTCATTAAATCTTGTAGTGATATCTCAAAATCATTTAGCGATATTGATAAATGGTCTCACCAATGAAATCTGTGAATACCTCTTGTGGTAGTGCAGCAGGGACAATGTGATGTGTAGACACTAGTCCCCTTCCATCTGCAGGAGATATTTACATGGACACATCGCTTCATGGGTGGGGGGCCCACATGGGCTGAAAACGGTATCTGGAGTCTGGCTTCCTCAATATAGGTTTGTCCCATCAGCTGGCTGGAACTAGAGGCCATTTGTCTGGCCTTAGAAAAATTCTAGCAAGATATGTCACACAAACATACATTGTCCTTCTTTGCTCAGACAATTGAACAGCAGTCACATATATAAACAAACTCAGGGGACCAGGTCAGCACCAGTCATGTTTAACTGCACTGCACTGCACTGGTGTGTGGTCAGGGGCACAAGGCTCTGTTGTGTGCACACAGCAAGAGTCCTCAAAGAGAAGTCCAATCTATTGTTGCCCTGGCACCAAGCCATCAGCATGAGATGCTACACCCACAGATTGTCAGGTCTTTATGGGACCTTGTGGTACCCTTCATACAGACCTGTTTGTCATGAGAGATGACCATATTACTGACTTGTGTCTCTCCAGTACAGATAGACTGGGAGAACACATTGGCTTATGACTATCCCCGATTCCTTAATTCTGTTAATCTTGGGGAAAGTCAGGACAGAGAAGGTTGAACTAATTTTGATCACTCCTTTGTGGCCCAAGAGACCATTGGCCACCAAACTTCTGGAACTCAGCATGGAGCCCCCCCTCCCCCCCCCCCCCCAGCTCTACCTGCCTGGCCCACTATACAGTGACAACCTAGATCTGGTATTTTTCACCAGAATCTGGCTGTACTTTATCTGCATTCTTGGAGACTGTCACAAAGCCAGGCTTTGCAAATGTCAGATTGTAAGACAAGGTGATGGCCTGAATTGCCAGGGGCAAGCTTCACACCACTTCTCTGAAAGTGTATGACTCCAAGTGGGCAAAGTTCACCACATGGTGTGATGAACAACAACTGGATATTGACACTTGGAAGGCTTCCATTCAGCACATAGAAGACTAGTCAATAGTCTGAACAACCTGGTCTTTTTGCTCATGTTTGCCTCTGGGGCCAGGAGAGGCGAGATTCATGCCCTTGACCACTCCAAGTTAGGCTGGTCAGAGGACTGCACAGAGGCATTTTTAAAACCTAACCCTTTGTTCAAAACACGTACATGCTCCTGATTGACCGATTACAGCCTTCTTGGGCTTTTCCATCAAGGCTCTATCAGTAAGTTTGATCAGCAAGATCATGACAGATCATTTTGTCCAGTAAGAGATCTTAAATTTTTTGGCAAAAGGAATGGTTCCTATCCCCTGATCCCTACCTTAAAAGAAAACACTTTGGTTTTGTCAGATTCTCCAGGAATCTGCATGAACACTGTCTCTAGTTGGGTTATCAAGGCAATCAAATTGGCCTATATGATGCCTTTCGTTTTTGTCACCTAGGCAAAATCCTGGAGCTCTGACAGTTGCACCAGATCAGAGCTCATGAGGTCAGAAAGCATATTTACACCACCAATGTCTAAGCCATTATCTAGTTTAGAATTCTCTGACTAAACATTTTTCCTCTGGGGCCTGATTCTTTGTTTCAATGCAGTGATACATACCAATTTATTATGGTTTCCACATTTGTTAGTGTTAATTATATATATATATATATATATATATATATATATATATATATATATATATATATATATATATATATATATATATATATATATATATATATATATATATATTACCTATCCACTACAAAAAAGCCCACCCAGCCAACCTCACATAAGAGCATTCCAAGGTTAGCATGTCATGAAATCCTGATGTGACAGGTCAATAACAGAGGTCAAGTACAGGGCAAGGAAGTCACCAGCTTGAGGACACATTGTTGGCCTCCAGTCCAGAGGAACATTTATGTGATAAAAATGTTTTGTGATGGGATAAAATTTTGGGATTTGATTCAATCTCAAAGAGATCATACCAAATGTAGTGGATAGGAAAGTATTACTAACAAATGTGGGGAGTATAATAAATTTCCAGGTTTTCAGTCACCTAGAGGTAGCACTACTAGTATTACTCCAGATGTTATTCTCCAGAATATTTTAACTAAATTTCATAAGGATCCATTGAAAATCAAACCCATCAAAGCATTTTATTTGTTTGTTTATTTATTTTCAACTTTTTGGTCCTGTTTTATGTACTTCACTAACTGGTACCACAAATGATGAAAAGTTCATAGATTTTCAATTATAGAACATGCAAACAAATTCAAAATGCAAACTTAAAATTATAGATGCTATCATGTTTACAGACAGATGGATGGAATGACATGCATGAGTGATTGCATAAGCTCTTTGACCTATGGTCAGCAGAGCTAAAAATCACTGGAACATGACCACTGGTACAAACTTGGTGGCAACCCACGAAGGTACATTCCCACCAAGTCTGAGGATCAAGCCTATGGTTTTGCAGTAGAAGTCAAATAAATGAGTATGAATAGATGACGGACCATCCTATAAGCTCAGCTAACTGAGAAGTCAGCTGAGCTAAAAAAATTATATAAACCACTAGACAGTAGCAGTAAAGAACTAAATAGGGATAGCAGTGACCTGAACAGCTTCTGTGTTTCTTTAACACAAAAATAATAAAGCTGTCAAGTTCATCAGTTTGATGTGCACATATCCTCATTACCAGCTGAAATGTGATGAGAGATTACTGGTGGAGGGCAGCCTGACCCTCAGGCATTGTCACCTAAGCACCAGCATTGCAGTTTCAAGGCAAGATTCACCAGCAGAAAATTGGATGCTACATTCTACTCTTTAGGTGCATTCTGAATTTACTTAAATTGATTACAGTATTGTTGAAATTAGTTTGGTATCACCTCATTTACTTTCCATGACCATCAAGTTTCCTTGTAGACTGCAAAAGTATCATGACATTAGAACATGCAGGAGCAGATACGTATCTTTCTTTTTCCTTCCTAATAATTCAGGGCAAGAAAAGTAACAGGGATATCAATTGGGAAAAATGTGTGATGACCATGACTGGTTAACACCAGATGCACTTGGTCTCTGAGGGTCAAACCAGGGATACCATGCAAGGAGGGGATGGCCTGGAGCCCAGGAGGAAGGAATCTCTTGATGACTGTCTGCTATTCTTTCCATCACATCAACACTTGTAAACAACATTTACTGGGTCAGTTTCAGTGAACTTTTAAACTTAAAATTTTCTTCACTGTTAAAATAAGTTTTACAATTACAGTTGCAGAACAGCGAGATGTTTTAACGTTGACAACTGATCTAACAAGAGGACTGTGGCAGTCCTGTGCTCAACTGACCTTACATGGCACAGACTGAGTGATCCTGTTAATTTCAGAATAATATAAAGGTCACCTTTGTTTAACACCATCATCAATGTTGCTAACATACATATCCCCTTACTGATTTGTCCAAATTTAGATAATTTGTTAAAAATCAGAAAATGACAACACCACCATATGTAGTGAACAAATTTGGTGGAGATCAAATCCATATACATTCCCAATAAGTCTGAAGAGGATCAAATATAAAGTTCTGGAGAAAAAGTCAAGAAAAGTGAAAACACATAAAACTTTTTAAAAGTGAAAAATGATCACAGTGCCACCAGTTGAAAAAATCAAATTTTTAGAAGTCTTCAAAAGTGTCCCAATGCAATTCCAAAGCAATTGGCTCAGTGGTTTTGAATTTTTTTTTTAAATTAAGATTTTGCCAAAAATACTTGTTTAAAATTTAAAAAATCACTGAAGCATGATCATTTGTATAAAGTTGAAAAAGATTGACAAAAAGTACATTCACCCCACCAAATTAAGTGAGATTCTGATTGACGGGTTTGGAGAAGTAAAAAATGTGACTTACCATTTGCAATTGCCATTGAAAAGCATTGTAATCAGTGGCATTGTATGCATGAACTGATAGGTACCCAAATTGAAAAATTTGTTAAAAATCAGAGATATGGAATATCATCACCTAGTGAATGACTAACTTTGTTTGACCCTTCCACAAGCTACATTTCCCCCCCAAGTTTCAGAAGAATGTAAGAGATAGTTTTTGGAGAAGACGTCGAAAATAGCTTTGCCATATGGTGAAGAAATTAAGGTCTAAAGGTCCCCAAAAGTGTTCCTATGCAATTTCAAAGCAATTGGCCTGGAGAGAAGATTTAATAAGATTTTGCAAGAAAAAAAAAAAAAGAACAAGAGGGCTGTGTGAACAGCCCGTGCCTCAGCTGATCTTGACATTCATCACACTTGCAGCTCTGAATTTGGGAAAGGATCAAGGAAACCATGTTCTGAGTAAGTCTGACCTTTATAGAAGAACACTTACATGTGCAACATCAGAGTTCAAGTAGTTCTCAAGTTATAATGAAGTGTAAAATTCATGTATGTTGCACTGTGACCCCACAAACGAGGTCAAGGTCATTCATGTACTGTCTCAGTATGACCTTCATACAGAATAATTAACATGTGTAGCTAACTCAAAACAGATCTCAAGTTATCAAGTAAACAGTAAATTTTGTGTCAGTTGTCCTGTGAATTAGCATTAGAATGCCCATTGACTTACATAGTAATCAATAGGAAAGCTGCATCGAACGATAAGTACCCGAATTGAAAATCCTTAAAAATCAGGAATCTAAAGCAGTGCCACCTAGTAAACAACTGTTTGACCCTTCCACAACAACATATCCATCACATTTCAGCTTAATCTGAGGGACGGTTCTGAGAACAAGTGAAAAATAGCAAAACCATACAAAAAATTCCTAAAAAAATTGCAGCGCCACCTGGTGAACAAATTGGGAACTAAGTGTCCCCGAGAGTGTCTATGTATGATATCAAAGCAATTGGGTACGCAGTTTCGGAGAAGATTTTTTTGATTTGTCCAAGAAAAAAAGTACAAAAAAATTAATTAAAAATCCAAAAATCACTGGAGCATGAACATTTGAACAAAATTGGTCGAAACCCATCCAACGTACATTGCCACCAAGTTTGAAGATAATCTGGATGTCTGTTTTGGAGAAGAAGTAGAAAATGTGAATGAGCATTAGAATGCCCATTGACTTCCATAGTAATCAATACGAAAGCTGCATTGACCAACAAGTACCTGAATTGAAAAAATCGTGAACAAGAGGGCTGTGTGAACAGCCCATGCTCAGCTGATCTTGACATTCATCACACTTGCAGATCTATGAACTTGGGAAAGGATCAAGGTCACCCATGTTCTGAGTAAGTCTGACCATTATAAAAGAACACTTACATGTGCAACATCAAGGTTCAAGTAGTTCTCAAGTTATAATGAAGAGTAAAATTCATGTATGTTGCACTGTGACCCCAGAAATGAGGTCAAAGTCATTCATGTACTGTCTGAGCATGACCTTCATACAAAAACATTAACATGTGCAGCATCACAGTACTAACTCAAAACAGATCTCAAGTTATCAAGTAAACAGTAAATTTTGTGTCAGTTGTCCTGTGAATTAGCACTAGAATACCCATTGACTTCCATTGTAATAATTAGGAAAGCTGCATTGATCGATAAGTACCCGAGTTGAAAATACTTAAAAATCAGGAATCTAAAGCAGTGCCACCTAGTAAACAACTTTGTTTGACCCTTCCACAAGAACATATCCATCACATTTCACTTTAATCTGAGTGACAGTTCTGAGAACAAGTGAAAAATAACAAAACCATATAAAAAATTCATAAAAAAAATATTAGAAAAAATTGCAGTGCCACCTGGTGAACAAATTGGGAACTATGTGTCCCTGGGAGTGTCTATGAACGATATCAAAACAACTGGGTGAGCAGTTTCACAGGTGAAGAGTTTTTAAGGTTTGCCCCCAAAAAACGAAAAAAAATCATAAAAATTCAAAAAATCAATAGAGCATGACCATTTGAACAAACTTGGTAGAGATCCACCCAAGCCACATCCCCATCTAGTTTGAAGTAAATCTGGCCAAAATTATTTAAGTTATAACCATTACAAGAAATTCCCATGTTAAAACTTTTGTAAAGTTTTTAAAAAAAAAAAATCATAAAAAAAAACAAAATTCATTGGAACATGACCATTGGAACAAACTTGGTAGACACCCACCCAAGGTACATCCCCACCAAGTTTGAAGTTAATCTGCATGACGGTTTTGGAGAAGAAGTCGAAAATGTGAATTAGCATTAGAATGCTCATTGACTTCCATAGTAATCAATAGGAAAGCTGCATTAACCGATAAGTACCCGAATGGAAAAATTCCTTAAAAATCAGGAATCTGCAGCATTCTCACATAGTGAACAACTTTGTTTGACCCTTCTACGAGGAACATATCCACCACGTTTCAGCTTAATCTGAGTAACGGTTCTGGAGAAGAAGTCGAAAATAGCTAGAACACACAAAAGTTCATAAAAGATTAGTAAAATATTGCAGCGCCACCTGGTCAACAAATTAAGAACACAGAGTCCCTAGGTGTCTTCTCGTGTGATATCAGAGTGATTGAGTCAGCGGTTTTAGAGAAAAAGATTTTTTAAGATTTGCCCAAAAAAAGAACAAAAAAATTCATTAAAAATCCAAAAATCACTGGAGCATGACCATTTGAACAAGCCTGGTAGACACCCACCCAAGGTACATCCCCACCAAGTTTGAAGTTAATCTGCATGACGGTTTTGGAGAAGAAGTTGAAAATGTGAATTAGCATTAGAATGCTCATTGACTTCCATAGTAATCAATAGGAAAGCTGCATTGACCGATAAGTACCCGAATGGAAAAAATCGTTAAAAATCAGGAATCTGCAGCATTCTCACATAGTGAACAACTTTGTTTGACCCTTCTACAAGGAACATATCCACCATGTTTCAGCTTAATCTGAGTAACGGTTCTGGAGAAGAAGTCGAAAATAGCTATACCACACAAAAATTCATAAAAAAATAGAAAAAACTTGCAGCGCCACCTGGTGAACAAATTAAGAACTAGGAGTCCCAGGGAGTCTTCCTGTGTGATATCAAAGCAATTGGATGAGCGGTTTCGGAGAAAAACATTTTTTTAAGATTTACCCAAAAAAGAACAAAAAAATTCATAAAAAATCCAAAAATCACTGGACCGTGACCATTTGAACAAATTGGTAGAGACCCACCCAAGGCACATTTCCATCAAGTTTGAAGTGAATCTGGCGGACGGTTTTTGAGAAGAAGTCGAAAATGTGAATTGTGGAAGACGTACGGAGGGACGACGGACGGACGGACGACGTACGCTCAAAAAACCTCAGCTGACTGACAAGTCAGCTGAAGTCAAAATTCATAAACAGAATGCAAAAATCAATGGAGCGTGACCATTTGAACAAACTTGGTAGTGACCCACCCAAGGTACCATGTTTGAAAATGAATCTAGCTTACTATTTTGGAGAAGACATCGAAACTGTGAATTGTGAACGGACACCAGACAACGGACGATGGATGAAGAGTGATGGCCTAAGCTCTGCTGGCTGATAAGCCAGCTGAGCTAAAAAGAAGAAGGCTTCATGAAGAGCCCGTCCTCAACTGACCTTGACATTCAACACACTGAAAGTACCACTCTAGTCTAGGGGATGAAGATTTTGCGAGCGAAGTTAAACTTGTGAGTTTCCATTGAAATCCCCATTGACTTAAACTGTAATTTTGAGGACCGCATGCATGAACTGACAAGTACCAAAATTGAAAAATTTGTTAAAAATCCTGGATCCAGAGTTTCACCACCTGGTCAAAAAATTTCGATTATCCTCCTACAAGCTACATTTTCACTAAGTTTCAGAACAATCTGAGTGACGGTTTTGATGAAGATTCAAATGGGAGAAACACACAGAAGTTTGCTGAAAAATAGATTTTTTAAAAATGCAGCACCACCTGTTGAACTCATTAAGGTCTGGGGGTCCAGAGAAGTGTCCCAATACAATTTCAAAGCAATTGCCTGAGCAGTTTGGGAGAAGATTTTTGAAGATTTTGCAAAAAAATCATTAAAAAACTATAATATCACTGGAGTGTGTAATCGTTTGAAGAAACTTGGTAGAGACCCACCAAAAAGTACACCTGCATCAAGTTTCAAGTGAATCTGATTAACAGTTTTGGGGAGGAAGTCGAAAATGTGAATTTCCATTGCAACCCCCATTGACTCACATGGTAATCAATAGGAATGCATGCATTAACTGCCAGGTACCAAAATTGAAAAATTCGTTCAAAATCAAGGAAGCAGAGTATCAGCAGCTCCTGAACATATTTGTTTACCCCTCCCACAAGCTACACTTCCACCGCAAATAATCTGAGTGCCGGGTTTGGAGAAGTCGAAAATACGAAAAAAAAAAAAAATTATTAAAAAGTAGAATAAAAATCGCAGTGGCACCAGTTGAACAATTAAAGATCTGGGGTCACCAGACGTGCTCCTATGCAATTCCAAAGCAATTGGCTGAGCGGTTTTGGAGAAGAAGATTTTTTTAAGATTTGCCAAAAAATTAACCAAACAATTCATTTGAAACCCTAAAATTCTCGGACCGTGAGCATTTGAATAAACTTGGTAAAGACCTAACCAAGGTACATCCCGAACAAGTTTCAAGTGAATCTGGCTAACATTTTTTGAGAAAAAGTAACAAATATGAATTACAGACCAACGGATCATGAAAATAGAAGAAAATGCATATTCAGAAATCAGGCACCCCTCTCTCAGTACTGTGGTAAAAGTTGATATTTTATGCACAGCACACACAAACCTTTGATTGCTTCTATGCGCGATCAAAAATAACAATTTCTGTATATGAACAGCATTTAAGCTACATACATGCTGAAAAATGTGACATCATTTGGTCTGGGATGAGTGAAAATTGATGCAGGACAAAAGATAGAAGCACCTGTCTTTTCAAAGGTAGACACTAAAAGGGCTTCTGACATTAAATGTAGGTTAAAAACATCATGATCTATCATGCCTATTTTGTTTCTTGTTTCTTGTTAAATGCAACCAATAAAAATTTTGTGATTTAGTTTCCACTGTGCTGATAAATGGTCCTGGTATCAACAGACCACTCTAAGGGTCAATCCAAAAGTGACCTCTCAAAAGATGTAGGCTTACATTCCCGTTGATCCGATCTGATGCATGTGTTTTTCAATAAAGAGTTCTAATATTTGTCCTTTGCAGAGTCACTCAGCTTTCGCCTTTTGACTGCAGAAGCATGAATGTCATAATAATAAAACGTGCGATCTATTTTTTTTTTTAACAATATCAGTGTACTCTGGAAAAAGGGTACTCAATTGCAGGAATTGTTCTGGGATAATGTACCACAAAAGGACCCTTTTCTCTTTCACAGTTGTCAAATACTTCTCCGATATGTTTTGACAACCTTGTTGACTTCTGTGTGTACAACAGATGGTTTCCTGTTGTATTCAGTGTGTCCTTAGTCCTGAGATGCAGTGTATGTGTTCACCTGTCGTGGTATTGCTTTCATCCTTATCCCAGTTTCTGGTTTTGTCACGGCAGATATCTTCTGTCTTACCACATGGCCTGGCTCCAACTCCAGAGAAAAACAATGCAATAGACGAGCAACAACCAACTTCTGCTCATGCATGGCGAAATGTTGTCCAATACAGCCTCTGGGCCCAGCAGAGAAAGGAACAAATGCAAAGTTGTCCATCTTCTCCAAATTTTCAGGTGAAAATCGGTCTGGTCTGAATTCTGTGCTGTTTGGCCACACAGTGGGGTTATGATGCAACATATACAGTCCTAATTGCACCATGGTACCAGCTGGAATGATGTACCCGTCAACCTCTGTGTCTTTTGTCAGTTCTCTAAGAATAGAATGTACTGGTGTTTGTATTCGCATGCCTTCCTTGATGCACATGGTCAGGTACTTCAGCTTCGACAGGTCATCCCAGGTGATTTCATCAGAGTCCCTGCCCTGCAAAATTTCATCGATCTCCTCCTGACATTTTACTTGATGATTTTGGTTGGTTGCCAAGCAGTACAAAGACCAGGATATTCCACTTGCAGTTGTGTCATGGCCTTCAAACAGGAAAGTGTCCACCTCGTCTCTTATTTCTTTATCTGTTAACCCCTGCCCTTCCTCATCTCTTGCTGTCAGAAGAATATCCAGAAAATCCAAATATTTACTATCTTTCAGAGAAGAAGGTGTTTCAGAATAATTACCTAAAACTTCCCTTCTCTTCTCGATGACAGTCTGAGAAAATGAATGCACAAAATCACAATTATTCTTGAACTTTCTGCCAGTAGGGGTCAAGTAATATATGAATGAAGGATGCAGCAAAGGATTCAACATTCTCTCCACCAAGGCTTCGGTCATCTCTGCGATGGCTTTCACATAAGGGTGACTTTCTCCCCTCTGCTGACAATCTGACTGGTAAGAGAAGGCACATTGCAACAAGATATCTAATGTCAACAAGGTAGTCAATGCAAAAACATCAAAACCTTCTTTTTCTTTTGCAAATTTTGTCATGTTTCCCAGGTAAATATCTGATGCTTTGTTATAGACGGCAAGGTAAGGTTTCAGAATATCAAAGTGAAATGCAGGTGTCAATAGACGACGATTTCTGTGCCACTTTTGTCCACCACTCACAAGCAGTCCATCACCAAGCCAAGGAACCATAAACTTGTATGGCCCATTTGTATGTGCTTTTGGTTCACTGGACTTTAAGATGGCTTTGACAGTATCTGGATGGACCATCCACACAGCAGGCACAAGGGGTCCATACCACATCCGTAACAAGCGAGGGTACATGGCCACTTTTTCCCTAAGGAATGCAAAACCTTCTTCATTTGGCCCTGGAAAGTCAAATAGATGACCAAGCAGCCAGTGGGAATCCATGCCTGGTAATTTCTGGATATACCTCTTGCACCTCTGTAGGTCAGCAAAGAATGTCCACACAGAATAGGCATAGTAGGCCACTATGCCTGCCACCAAAGCTAGCACTATAGTCACAAGCTTGTCTGCGTTCTCCATCATTTAACCTGTGTTACCGAATTAGTATCCTTGCTAAGGTGACGTGCATCTGGTTATACAGACCTACACATATAGATTAATCTCCACACAGGAAGACACGTGGATACATAACAAAAGGGCTGTGTGAACAGCCCGAGCCTCAGCTGATCTTGACATTCATCACACTTACAGCTGCATGAACTTGGGAAAGGATCAAAGACACCATGTTCTGAGTAAGTCTGACCTTTACAGAAGAACACTTACATGTGCAACATCAAAGTTCAAGTAGTTCTCAAGTTATAATGAAGAGTAAAATTCTTGTATGTTGCACTGTGACCCCACAAACGAGGTCAAGGTCATTCATGTACTGTCTCAGTATGACCTTCATACAGAATAATTAACATGTGTAGCTAACTCAAAACAGATCTCAAGTTATCAAGTAAACAGTAAATTTTGTGTCAGTTGTCCTGTGAATTAGCATTAGAATGCCCATTGACTTACATAGTAATCAATAGGAAAACTGCATTGAACGATAAGTACCCGAATTGAAAATCTTTAAAAATCAGGAATCCAAAGCAGTGCCACCTAGTAAACAACTGTTTGACCCTTCCACAACAACATATCCATCACATTTCAGCTTAATCTGAGGGACGGTTCTGAAAACAAGTGAAAAATAGCAAAACCATACAAAAAATTCATAAAAAAAATTGCAGCGCCACCTGGTGAACAAATTGGGAACTAGGTGTCCCCAGGAGTGTCTATGTTCGATATCAAAGCAATTGGGTGAGCGGTTTCAGAGGAGAAGAATTTTGAAAGTTTGCCCCAAAAAAGAACAAACAAATTCATAAAAAATCCAAAAATCAATAGAGCTTGACCATTTGAACACACTTGGTAGAAATCCACCCAAGGCACATCCCCACCAAGTTTGAAGTAAATCTGGTCAATATTATTAAAGTTATGACCATTACAAGAAATTCCCATGTTAAACTTTCCTATCAGAACTTTTGTAGAGATTTTTGAAAAAAAATCATAAAAACATCCAAATTCATTGGAACATGACCATTGGAACAAACCTAGTAGACACCCACCCAAGGTACATTGCCACCAAGTTTCAAGCAAATCTGGATGATGGTTTTGGAGAAGAAGTCGAAAATGTAAATTAGCATTAGAATGCCCATTAACTTACATGGTAATCAATAGTAAAGTTGCATTTACCCCAAAGGAGCCGAATTGAAAAAATCATTAAAAATCAGGAATCCGCAGCATTCCCACATAGTGAACAACTTTGTTTGGCCCTTCCATAAGGAACATATCCACCACATGTAAGCTTAATCTGAGTGACGGTTCTGGAGAAGAAGTCGAAAATAGCTATAACACACAAAAATTCATAAAAAATTAGAAAAAAACTGCAGCGCCACCTGGTGAACAAATTAACAACAAGGAGTCCCTAGATGTCTTCCTGTGTGATATCAAAGCAATCGGGTAAGCAGTTTCGGAGAAGAAGATTTTTAAAGATTTGTCGAAAAAAAGAACAAAAAAATTCATTAAAAATCCAAAAATCACTGGAGCATAAACATTTGAACAAATTGGTAGAAACCCACCCCGGGTACATTGTCACCAAGTTTGAAGTTAATCTGGATGACGGTTTAGGAGAAGAAAATGAAAATGTGAATTGTGGACAACGGACGGACGGACGACGGACGGACGGACGACGGACCCTCAAAAAACCTCAGCTGACTGACAAGTCAGCTGAGGTAAAAATTCATAACAAATCCAAAAATCATTGGACCTTAACCCTTAAAAAAAAAAATTGGTAAAGACTCACCGAAAGTACATCCCCACCATGTTTGAAGAGAATCTGGCCTTTATCAGAAGTTTAAAATGTGAAATGTAATCTGAGGGACTTTGAAATTTGCATCAAGCCATAAGCTAAATGTAATGTGAATTACCAAAGGATAAATGTTGTAGCATTTAATATTTACAACTTTTGAAGGGACACAGATTTGCTTTGAAGCAAATCTTATTTTCTAGATTTTTTTTCCCCAGTAATGTGCATAAAAACATGAATTAAAATGTCATCTATAGTTTCAACTTAAAGTCCCATGTATAGGCAGGCCAAGAGTAGTTTCCCATGAGGTATGTTACATGAAGATATGTTGCATAATTTCATTTTTTTTTTATCATTTTTAAGGCATCCAGACAGATTTGCTGTCAATCAAATTTTATTTTCTATTTCAGGTTTTTATTACCACAACAATCTCACAAGTAAGTTTCATGAAAATCTGACAAAAAGTAAAAATACCACATAGACTGTTCATACCATTTTCACATTTGTACAAATATATTAAACTTGTTAAACATTTTCATACCCTTGGTTAAATCCTGAAAGTTATATGGGGCTCACTTGAAAACTGTGCAAACTCATAATTTCCATCAAAATATAAGTGGTGCCACTAGTATCATGCAAATGAAAATTTTTAACATCTTCCACAATCCCACTAAAATTAATGAAGATCCATTGAAAACTAGATGTAATAGTGGTGTTTGCACCACTGAGGGGACCACCGTATACAAACATGGTACAGTTTAGGGCAGCAACTATTGCTGCATGCTAGAAGTTTATCCCTCTAATAAGGTCACATTTCCAGTGCATTTTGGGTGGCCTCAGTAGGAGAATCACTTAAAATCCAGCATCCAGAAGCAAATAAGCTTAAACAAGAGGGCTGTGTGAACAGTCCATCCTCAGCTGACCTAGAGATTCATCACACTTTTTGTTCTCGCAGTGCCATGTGGTGAACAAATTAAGAACAAGGAGACCCAAGAACTGTTCCTGTGTCACTTTAAAGCAATTGGGTGAGCCGTTTTTGAGAAAAAAACAATAACAACAAAAAATTCATAAAAAAATAAAAAAATCAATGAAGCATGACCATTTGACCAAACCAGGTAGCGACCCACCCAAAGTACCTTCCCACCAAGTTTGAAGTGAATCTGGGTAATGGTTTCGGAGAAGTTGAAAATGTAATTGTGGACAGATGCACGCACAGATGACGGATGACAGACCATCCCAAAAGCTCAGCTGACAGACAAGTCAGCTGAGCTAAAAAATTCAGTGAATGTGGAGACACTGAATTTTACACAAGTGGCTGTGTCACCTTGATGAAATGGGTCAAGGTCACTGAAGTTCAAACTTAACATTAGCCCTATAGAGGACTATAATCATGTACAATATAAAACCCCAAAATGAAAAAGCTGATAAATTATTGTGCTGCACTGAGTTTCACAAAAGTGGCTGTGTAACATTGGGAATCGGGTCAAGGTTACTCATGTTTGAACTTCACCTTGGTCGGATAGAAAACTATAATGTTGTGCAATATGAAAGCCCTAGCTAAAAAAATGCTCAAGTTATCATGCGGAAATCATGCCGACACTATATTCAGTAATGTGGCTCTGTGCCCTTAAGAATTGGGTCAGTCACCCATCTTCGAACTTGACTTAGCCCTCACAGGGGGCTGTAATATCAAAGCCCTAACTCATACGCTTCTAAAGTTATCATGCAGACACCAAATTCACTGATGTGGCTCTGTGACCTTGGATATTGGGTCAAGGTCACCCAACTTTGAAGTTGACCTAGCCCTTAAAGAGGACTATAATTCTGAGCAATATGAAAGCCCTAGCGCAAAATTTTCTCTTGAAGTTATATTGTGGAAATGATCCGTACGGACGGAGGGAAACTGCAATCACTATAGGGGACTTGCCTTCAGCGGTACCCTAATTAAAGGACGCAAGAGCAGTCACAGGACATTAACATTTTGCCTCATACATTACATAATACTGTAGGAGGTACCACCAATATCAATAGGAACCCAGATTTTCATGCACCCTGCAGGTCCTGACAGTTGTTTGGGGCTAACTTGAAAACAATGGACTGTGTCACATCCACAAGCAAAAGTTCACACATGGATGGACAGTGACACACCTGATCACATGAGCTTGTGACTTTTGGTCAACAGACTTAAAAGGCATCTCAATCATCATACCAGGGTTAAGAACCCTGTATACTTACTCCGTTGAAACTGAAAATTCCCTGCCCCCTCACCTCACCCCCTCCAAAAAGGATCTCAATAATACCAGTTTTCAGAACCCTGTGAACATTCTTACTCTTGTAACATAAAAAATCCCCCCCCCCCCTCCACTTTCAAAAAGTGGTCAGCATATGCGAGTGTTCAACAGGGTTCCGCTCCATGGTACACCTCTTATTACAAATTTGAAGCTACAGTCTGTAGCATTGTCCTCCACTACGGTGCCCCTCATCTGACCCATAAAATAAAATTTTTCAACTTTGTAACACATAGGCAGCAGTCTGCTTCTAATACAGTCTTGGATCATTTGTAAAGTACATCTTTGACAAAAATTTGGTAAAGCTGTGGCCAATTCTTGAAATGTGGCATTTATACCTCCCTTGTGCAGCCTCCAAATATAGTGAAACCTGTGTGAGTGAACACCTCTGATTTATACCTCCCTTGTGCAGCCTCCAAATATAGTGAAACCTGTGTGAGTGAACACCTCTGATTAATGAACACCTCCAATTAGTTAACACTTTTTTTCCTATTGTATTTAATATGGAGTGTTCCAGTACAGAGTCAACCTGTTGTTAGTGAACACCTCAGATCTGTGAACACTGAATGCTTTTTTTGGTCCCCAACAGCAAATTTACCTGAGATTAATGAACACCCTGACGGACCCAAAAAAGAGAAAGTGCATTTTTCTTGTGTGTTTTGGATGGTAATTGGGTATATAGGATTATCTCCAAAACTTGTCAAACCACCAATCATGCTGTGTATTATCTTACATAATTAAGACCAGGTTTATTACCCAAGGGTATCTATCTACACTGCTGTGAAGAGACTGTATGTACAAGATCAAGCACTGTACAAACTTCAATTTATTTATTTATTTATTTTTATTTTTTTAAAGGCGGCGGAGGTACATGTGCTGGTTTAAAATGCATTTAGACTATAATTTGACACTGCTGCTAACTTACAATGTGTCACAAACAAGTTAAGAACTTAAGTGTGAATAGGAATGAAAAGGCCATGCTCATTGGGGTGCTATTAATACAGCAGTAATCCCTATTGTTTTCAGGCAGAATATAATTCAATAACAAAAGGCACTATGACCCAATGCATATATGTGTGAACATCTACGCACAGTTACATTTCTTATAATGGTCTCACCATATCTGTACGCAACACAGTGGTGCTTGCATGTGCAAAGTTCAGGACGAGTCTCAAGGACAGAAAGAACTTATCTCTGGCAGATAAATATGCCATAGTTAAAGATGCTGAAACTGGCTTGAGGCAAAGAAAGCTGGCAGAAAAATATGAGGTGTCAGTGGGATCTGTAAACACTAGTCTTGAGAGTAAGAGACGCATCACTGATGCTTATGAGGATAAGGATCCTCAGGCTAAATGGTTCTCATACACTGGAAAGTATGATGAACTGAAACAGTCTATGAAAAGTGCCTGGATTTAGAAAGGCAAATGAACAAACATGATTAGAAAAAAAAAGTTGGTGCCAGACAAACATATATCACTTACTTTTTCCCCCCAAGTACAGATGTACAATACCCGAGACTAGGATTCCGGTCTCTGACAAAACTGATCGTATCATGATAAAAACTGAACATTTTTATTTCTTCAGCCGACTTTTTAAACAAAGCTACAAGACTGAACTTGAATGCATATGTGCCTGTGCATCATTTTTAATAAGATTTTAAAACAATATACAGTGCAGGTGTACATGTTATTGATCATGTTTCACTTTTTTGTTATAAGGACAAGACTTTGAAATACTGGAGCTGATTAGTCACTGAACCATTGTGGTTAAAGGCAATCTTAGTTTAGATACACTTAATTCTTTTTCCATGATTAGATTGGACTTTTTTTCAACTTGGACAGGGTTTGAGATACAGGCATTTATTTCAACATTTAACTATATGTAAATAAATGCAAGTGGATAAACAAGTATTATCAGTGTATATGTACATGTGCTTCATGTCACATTCATCAATAAGCCAACCCTGACATTAGTGATCACCTCTGTTTAGTGAACTTTCTGGTCCCAAAAGCATTCACTAAAGTCAGGTTTCACTGTAAAACCTTTTCAATATTCAGTTTAAACTTACTTATTCCAACTACATTCCCAAACAGTTAAAGGGTAACTATGCTGGAGGTTCTCAATGTTCATGAACCATTAGCAGAAGCTGGTCTTCTGCAGGTTTCTGGTCTGTCAGATAAAAATGAAGTGAATTTGTCATTAGTATTAATTTTTTTTTAAATATATACACATAGCAGAATGTCAAGGTGGATGCATGGACCAATTCAATTGGGGGAAAAAAATAGGCAGCTCTGAATGTGCCACATCAAAACATTCACCCATTCTGTGGCCCAGTGAAGCAACAAGCAAACAATGCACACCCACTTCTTTTCAAGATGAACTCCAGGGTAGTGTGCTGTCATGCGTATCCTATCATATCACTGGACCAAATTTACTGGTTGGCAGCGATCTCTCCAATTGCTCCCAGTCATGCATGTGCCCCAATCCACTGTTTTTGTGTTCATTCTCACTTACTCAAGCATGAAAAACAACACACCTTTCTCTCCCCAGTGAGGTCTTCACCCTTTTCATAAACAGGAAGCCTCACCACTTCCATTCAAACTACTTCCATGCAGCCACTTTCACAGCAAGATATGCATGAACTTTAATTCCCAATGGCCTGACACCAAAATGAAAAAGCTTGCTGAAGCCAAGTAGATAATATACAAAATAACTAATACTTCAGAAATTTCAAGTTTATTTTAAAAATATACAGTATTGTGAAGGATGGAACAATGTACATATTTGTGAAAAGTCAAGATTATTACAGTCCATGCACAGCTATATTTGCAGAAATTGTCATCAACATGAACACAGCATGTCTATCAGACAGGCATGGAGTCTTATCATTTCAGACACCAAGGTGTATGAATATAAATCTGAATTCCATATTACTTTACATACACATCTCTTAAACAAAAACCTGACTGCTGATTATTCACAAACATGACCCAATTTCAGTTAAGAACGTCACATGGCAACATTTTTCGTTAATTATTATGCTTTGTACAATTTCTTTTTACCATACAGCTGTTTCAAATGAATCGGAGGTTTCCCAGAATTGGGGGGGGAAAAAAAGTGGGGTGCAACAGTAGCAATACATATTCAACACAAAGGTATAACTGTTTAACAAGGGTACCTTGAAGGTTATCTCCCTTTTTCCACATATACTTCAATCTTCTATAATTGGTGGGATGACTGTATTTATTATACCCAAACCCAACACTTCAGTGCAGTAAACTAACATCGTTCATCTAAACACATTGTAACTACACCACTGTATAGTTAAAATTAAATGTCAAGATAAAAGAGGTTGAAACACACATATAATCTGCACTTGCTAGATGTTTCTTTGACGTTGTCCCTCATCTACTGTTTGATAGCTGCCAGTGGATTCTACTACATGACAACTGAGTGGTGGTGCTGATGGGCACTTGCAAAGTTATAACTGGGGACAAAGCAACTATTTCTGTTTGCATCATGCTGAATGAAAATTAACTTACAAGTTACTGCTGGAATGGACATTCCCTTTTTCATCCAGCAGAACTTATGCCTCACAAATGGCACCCCTGAGCTGAAAATACTATTTTCTTTGATGACACTGCCAACACAGCCTCACTGAAAGGAACCACCATGGACTGAAATGGATTTCCAACATTTTGGTGACAAAATTATCATGCTTGTTCACAAATTCTACGACTTAGAACTGTTTTCTTATTCTACACTTCATTCCCCCTGTGTGTGTGTTATTACAAGACAATGGCAGAGGAAAGTCAATGAGGTATTTTAATACAGGATTCAGAGATTCCCCAATCTCTGTTCAACTTTTAGCTCATAACAAAATCCCAGACATTTGGATTATGGGACTACCAATCTTTATAATCCCAATCCAAATTGGCCAGCTACACCAGATGTTGTATTCACAAAATTACATAATGTATTAATTATATGTCAATGCCAGAAACACAGTATTTATGTACCCAATTCAAAGATGCATCTTCTTCATCACCAAAAGACAAAGATCAAATAAATTCTACATTTCAACCTGATCTTCTGCTCCTATGTACTTACTACCACTCAATGTCCAAACATTTGAATATTGAAATCTTCCAAAGATCAACATACAGCTATCAAAATCTTTATGCCTATATAGTATTTCACCTTGTTGCAAAACTATTGTGTGGGCTGACATGCAGACAACAGGACAGTCTGGATACAAGTTCAAAAACAAAACTTGCAGCTTTCATCTATGGTTTGTCAGCAGATGCGGTCATCCATACACATACATTTCTTGTAATATGGGACCAAACATGGCTTGATCAAAAGGTAAACGCCATATTACACTAATCATTTTTTCGTTACATATTCAATGTTCACATTACAGTCCAACCATGTACAAAAAATTGGCTTGAAGACAAAGAGAAAACCACATCTTGTTCATGAATGCATCACAAGAAACAATGATACTCATGAAAACACTACAAGTACATGATCACCACACTTGTTTACATGATTCATATGTATGCCATGGATGTAACACTCTGGTGGCATTAAGATGTTTAAGATGTATTTTCACTGTCTGAATATCTGCCATGTTACAATGAGTAATAACTTGCCCAGGAAGCTCCTCATACATTATCTTTGTGAGCTTTTCTGAAAATGTCCATGTATGTTGCCTTCCAAGTTCGCTTTTAATATGAATGCAACTTATTTCATGCAGTTATACTGGGATTTATACAGGCCAGGTTGCTCAAACTTTGGGTATGTGCAATGCTTCTCACCGACATACTCTCAGCTTCAATTGCACAAACACATGCATACAAAAATTGTTAAAAAAAAAAGATAAATCTTTGGTACAAGTATAAATTGGGTACTTTGCTAGCTATCCCAACTAGCCAGCATGATCAAACAGTGTGCAAAACTTGGTCATGACAAAAAGACAAAACACTTTTTGGTTTGATTTACTAAATCGCCAAGTACATGTCTTGCATGCAGAAGGGCAGGATGCATAGGGAAATGGCTATGACCAATGGAAGACTGTAATTAAACACTTTGTTGCCTGCTATGGAACAATTACCAGTACCAGCAACAATACTTTAGGAGATATACCATATTAAATTTGGCAAGTTGCACATAACAAATTTCAAATGCATACAGAGCACTCTTAGCTCTGTATAAACATTAGTCCACCTATGGGTCAGGTGAGAATTAAGAGCTTTAAATGCCAAGCCGGCTAGTGTAGAAAATTGTTACACTTCCAAGAAATGTTATCGACTGACATATCTGTGGTATTTCAAACCCATTCTCATGCCTTTTTGTGTTAACTCTTTCAGTACCAATCACGTATGAAGTCGATCTACTGAATTCAGAAAAGTCACTCAAGAATTATCATTAGCATCTCAGATTTGTATTTTTCGCATTAAAAGACCTTAGCCCAATGCATGCTGAAAAAAGCTGTTGACTGTCAGTCAAAAATTTGGCACTAAAAGGGTTAACACTCTCCCTAGTCAGTACTGTATTATTTACTTGTCTAATTTTTTACTTGAACTGTTGTGGAGATGGAGTCTTTCACCCTACCACAGGGGATGACTGTTGAGTCCCAATGACAACATATTGACCATCAAGTTCTACAATTACTTGGCTTCTCTGACCAATTACTAACAATGTTCTTCGACTATGTTGATTGCCCACTGATTGCATGTGCACTGTTAGCATGTTTGTTCGAATTTACACTCAGTATACCAGATACAAAATTAATGGATGGGAGGTGCAAAATACAGGACTTGATTTGAAACGGCAATTGCAGGAAGTCGACTGTTTTCAATTTCCTTGCATATGGTACTCATACAGGACTGGTCAACCAGATCACCCATACTATGCTTTCACATCAAACTTTCTAAAAATCAATATGAAACAACAAGATTTCCACAAAATGGAAAAGTCTGCCTCGTGCAGTGGGAGCCATGGTACCATAGTGTCATGTCAAAATTGCCATATAATGATGGATGTGACAAAGAAGGGGCACTGTAGTGAAATCTACAATGTGCAGGTCCTAATAATGCTTTTTTAAAATAAACCCTTCTATTTTACCTTGACAAAAATTTGACCTTAAATTGCGAACTCAAATATGGACAAGTTCTCAGTAACTGGCTAATAGGCCTACCAATACATGTACTACAATTCAATGCGAAGTTTGTAATTGTATATAAACATGACAACACCGGCCATCTGGAATGATGGTGTGTTGAGCTCATTGAAAAAATTAAATTAACTTCTCATGAATTGCTTTTATCTACTCAACTGTAGGATGACCTCTGAGCTTTACCTATATAGAGTGGTGGTGAAGTGAATGATGAAAATATGCTACTTGGTAAGACCGTATGTACCTCAGCTTTGACATTTTGACAGTATGTTTAGCATCACTTTTTCCAAATGCACAGGATCAAACTAACCTCTTCTGAGAAATAATAGTTATATTTAATACAAAAATTTGATTTGAGATTGTCTAGGAGTCAGTGTTTCAAATAAGACTTAAATCCCCTTGTCTCATATAAGTAAATGTATCAACAAACATGTCACTTTCACACTGAACTTTTCTTGTCAAAATTTAGAAGTATATTCTGCAGTAGTCACCTTATGTCATGTACAAACTCGTCCAAAATGTGGGCCATAAGTGGTCCTATGTCACATTCTCCTCAAAGGAACCTACAACTGAAACACATACAGGTCTAGAACAATTTCTATACCATGTACACAGCGTTATATAATGGCCTCTGGTGCCAGGACCTTTAAATATCGGCCGAGTTCACTGGCCTTATTGCCAGACAACCACTCAATTAAAAATACAAATTCATTTCACATTCCCACTTTCTCACAAACAAAATGCACTTTTCAAATTTGTTTTCATTTACAATCCTGCCAGAATTTATACAATGCTTCTTTGTCCAGTGATTCTTGTCCCCAATCCAATCAATATTTAAAAACAGAGATAGTATTTTGACAGGCATCCTGCACATAATTAATTACATGAAGGAGCCTCATCAGTGAAAGACAGTAATGGATGAAAGAATACTTTAAATTAAATGACAGTGTTGGTCATATTTTGAGCCAAGGTTAAGATAACACAGGAGACGTTTTCGTGACAGGTTTTGTTTCCGGCCATGCTCAACAGTAACGAAAGATTTTATAATGACCTGTCATACTTTCAAGACAGGATTTGTTTACTGCTGTCCAGAATCACGTCTGTGACAATATCCAAATGGCATCTTGCACTAGTTGCACACTGTAAAAACACTTGGCAAATAAAACTAAATGTCACATGGTTATTTATGGAATATGCTTGTTATGTTCTTTTGTCAAGGCAATCCTAGAAGGTGAAAACTGTCTGGTATGCTAAAATCAAGGTGCTCCTCAGTAAAATATGCTCAGTTAGGAGTATGCAAGCCTGCATGCATCCACTTCATGATGACACGCATTTGATAGTGTACATAATGCCCACATGCATTTTTGACAAGCAGTGCAGCAGCAGTTAGAACTCCACATGAGGTAGACCTCACAGCATTTTTTTCAATATGAAAGTACCATGGTACAGTTATCTTGGTAGCACAGTTATCTTGGTAGCATGACATTTTTTCCTTCACTCCAACTACTTATCTCTCTTTGAATATACACATTGTACTCAGAAAAGCTCTTTTGAAGGCCAATGCAGAATGTTGTGACTAGACTGAAATTCATGGGACAGTGATATTGATGGAGGTCTTCATGGTTACTTCCTTCCTGTTAAGTTTTGTTCTTTCAAACCGAACTATGTACATGTATGTATATCACCAAATGTACTGTGCACCTGTACAATTTTGTATGAACCATTTAAACTTCTTCTGTGTACAAACTGAATATACATCGTAGAATGAACCTACATTCTTGTACCATCAACTATGTATACAGAACACCCCTCTGCTATTTTCTTATTTTCATTGGCACCCCTTCCTTGGACTCTCAAGGCCTTAGTAAGGACACACTTAATGCACTTCTGAGTGTGCAAAAATATATGTATGCAGAACGTTAAATAGATCAACAAATATGATCCATAAATATGTATGACAATGCAGTTTACCCCTAAATGTTGAACAAACTCACTTACAGTCATCCCAGTGAGTAGCCTTTATAATATTCAGTATACAATGGTTCCTGTCTTGAGAGACCACTCCCATAAGACCATCTGCCTTAAAAGACCACCCTTTCAAGTTAATGTGTTTAGTACTTATCATGTCATTTATACATCCTACATAGAGACCAAGGTTTGGTCATACTTAGGGGTGATCTTTCAAAGACAGGTTTCACTGCATTACATCTGTACTGAATGCAAGACCAAACATCAAACAAAGGATTGTCATAAATGGTGCCTACTGAGATACTAACAGTCACCCAGGAGTCTGAGCTGCATAATTAATGTTATCATTGTTTAATTGCAATCAGTCTCAATGCAAACTGTTTACACATGAATTTTAAAAATACTGTATCATGCACATGAAGGAAAAAAGCCTGGTTGTCCTCTGCAGCCATAACCAGACACCTGGCACCATGGGCCTGATCACATAATGATGCCTGTCCAGGCTGGTTTGTGGGCAGACAAGCCCTTCTTGTATCAAAGCACTCAGCTTTGTGCTCTCCCTGAAGGAAAAAAAAAAAAATAACAAACAAACAAGCTCATACTTGTCGTATAGTATCCAGCCCCTGGGCTTGGAGCATCAGTTGCTCCCCATCTACCCATCTCGGGAAATTCTGGTACCGCACTGTAGCACCAACTGGCCTCATCTTTGCACCATTTCAATCACATCATACATACTCTGCTGGGCCTTTGAAATTTTCTTTGTTAATGTTTTGGTATAATGCATCCTTGCTTTTATCATACTCATCTATTTCCCACTCCATGTTCTGCATTATGAATTTGACAAACAGCTGATAAATGGTGTGTTTTGCTTTTATCTGCACAGACATTGCAATGAAGAAAGACACGAAGAACAGAACACCACAAGAAAGTGTAATAATTTCCTCTGTAGTAAGGTCCACTTTGTTTCTTGGGAATTTGGTGATCTGCCCCTTATCAGACAGAAAGCACATAACTGTTGCAACTGCACATCCAATCATGATGAGAAGATTGATGATGAAGATGAGATGAAGAATTTTATCTTGCTTGGAGACTCTTGGGAACCTCCAGTGGGAAAACTGCAAGACAAAATAACGGTATAAGAAACAACTATAATATACAAATTTGCGAGAGTTTCCACTAATTCTCTATAGATGAATTAAGGACCATCATCACTAAGGGGCTGTCCATAATTGTACACATTTTCAAAAGTGTACAAAAGTTATACTTTTTGGGACACTCCCCCCACCCCCCACCGAAAGTGTATTTTGATAAAATCAACATTTTTTAAAGCCAGCTTAGCTGATTTTACTGTTGGAACATTGCCTGAGCCTAGTGAAAGGAATCTCTTGAAAGAAAAAAATGTAGCAACTGTTTTACATATGAATTTTATTCTATGTAAAGAAAATGACACAAATTGAATACCAGATCAATATTATACTATTTGTATATTAGCAGAAGTACAACTTCAGTGACAAGTAGCATCTTGCAGTTTTATATACATATATTAAACTCCACAACAAAAAATAATTTAAAATGCATTAATACAGAGATACCAGTCTTGTATCTAACTTTGTATTTTCATATGTACATTAAAATGCATTGCTCTTTCTTTAAAAATCACTGTCAGTGTCAGTCACTTGAGTCATATTGTTGCACCACATTCCTATTTCTTTGATCTGCCCTTTGCAAGTTTGTGGCCTGTTAAATTTGGTGCTTCAGTAGTTTATAACAGGTATCAAAAGACACATTGCACACTTTGTACATATGACTGACTGTGGTCTTTCCTACCGAGTCACCTGGTGAATCTCTTTTTCCTTCATGTACCAACAGCCCAACCCTTGTAATACACACAAGCTTAATTGAATGAATCAGGTTGCACCATGCAAAACACACATATTATTCCACCTCTCTCATTTTCTCTGCCTGTCTTTCTCCCTTAAAACCTTTTTCTTCTGCTTTAAAGTCCATAGGGATAATATAATAAACTACAGTGGGATTAAAAAAAAAAAAAAATCAACATTTGTCCACCAGGGTTAAAGTGTACACTTCAGCTCAACCCCCCTCCACCAGGGTGCATTTTCTACACTTGTGAAAATTATGCACCCCCCCCCCCCCCATCATGATATCAGTGATATTTGACTTTGACCGTAAGGTCATCACTGAGCAAAATTAAAGGGAAGTCTCACATTTCAATCATACCTATTTGAAAATGTGACAGGGAAAACCTTTTCTAGTTTGCAAGGGAATTGTGACCTTGGTGTATGACCTGAAGGTCATCAACAATCATAAAAAATATTCAAAAAATCTATGGAGTATCTGTAATAAGAGTGTCAAGTGAATCTGTCTTACGATTTGGAAGAAGTCAAAAGGTGAATTACCATTGCATACCCCATTCACTTACATGTTAATCTACAGGAATACAAAAACAAAACAACAGAAAAAAAAAAAAAAAAATCATAAGAGCATGAACATTTGAGCATAGATTTTGGTAGATATGTACCCGATGTACATCCCCACCAAGTTTTAAGTGAATCTGGCCATACTGTTTTTGAGAAGTTGGAAAATGTGAATTAGCATTGCAATCCCCACTGACTTGCGCAGTAATAAACAGGAATGTATGCATTTTGACCTTTCAAGGTCTCTCAGGTTTAAAATAAACCATACAAATCGAAAGCCTGATAGTAAACTTGGGCCTATGATGCACCACTAAGAATGTATACATAAGCCAATATATAAAAACTGCAGAGTCAGCAGAAAAATGCAAGAAGTATTTAACCTTGACCTCTAGGTTATACATTATCATATGGGAACAACTTCCAAGACCCATAGATTATCTGTAACAAATTAGAAGGCGACAGGTCAAGAGCGTAGAGAAATATAAGGAAAATAATATATGTGTCGTAGACGGCGGAGAATGGGACTAAGCACTATGTGCATTCCCCGTATGGGGGATGCATAATTAACCAGTGTACATGTATGTGTGCAATAAACATATCACCTAAAACACACTTAAACTCATAAAATATGTGATTAAAAAGTCAGAGCACCACCTGTCAGACAAATTAAATCTCGGGATCCCCAGAAGTACCCCAACACAATTTTGAAGCACTTGGCCAAGCAGTTTCCTAGAAGGTTTTTTTAAGATTTTGCAAAGCATGGCCATTTTAAAAACTTGGTTGAGACCCAGCTTATGTAAACCCCTAAGAAGTCTGAAGTGGGTCTGGCTATCAGTTTTTGAGGAAAGGTCAAACGCGAATTGTGGATGAATGGATGAGTGAATATCCAAAAAGATCAGCTGAACTAAGAATTATTGTACAGCACTTACCTTGAATTTCTTGTGTCTGTGGTATTGAAAATGACATAGTTCACATTTTGGTGGCTTCCTAGACTTCTTTGTTGTGATTTCTAACCACTTCTGCAATGAGGGGAAAAGCAGACAAATAGATAACAAGGGAGAATATCGTTGCATTTCTGTGTTTCAGGCAACTGACAAAGACAACATCTGCAAAATGTAAGTTCATTTACTTTACCCTCCTGCCCAAATGGAAGATTTTTACCTTTAAGCCCATTCCATAAAATTAGGTTCTTGATAGGATATCCACTTTAGCATCATCCTCTGTTCTGACAGCTCAAAAATTCTGCTTACATCAATCCCACAATGTGTGATGGTGCATTCTGGGTATCAATTGGTATCGTATGATCAAGCCTGCAACAAACTGAATGTCCTAAATGTGGGTTCTATGTACAACTAATTTTAAGCCTCAATCCATAAATATATATGTATGCAATAGATCTATGCAATTTCACTGTGATACCTACCATTAAGCATGTACTGTGAATGAACTGTAATGTCCCTGCACATCTGCAGGGACTAATAAGAATATCTGTTTCATCATCTCCTGGCATATGACATATCCGGCAAATAGATAATATGGCAGAATTGGTCTCAGATTTGTCCATCAAACTGGTTGGATATCCAGAAGTTCCAGGTGAACCTGATGAATCATATCGATGACCCAATGTTGGGGTCCACATGAATGTCTGGCTGAGGGGCCAAGTTTGTGGTGGCACAGGTGCCACTGAAGGAGATTCATCTGATGTAGAAACATCTTTCCCACCACCATGCATGAACGGCTGTGATTCTTCTTCTGTATCCACTATCCCTGAGGTTTTTGTATTTCCTGGGACCGCATTCTCCTGCTCCTCAACATTTAACAGGGGAGCAGCAGGCCCTGAGCCTGTTGGTTCTGTATTATCCATCTCCCAAGGTCCAAGTGGCCTGAGCAAGAGGTAAAAAAAAAAAAATCAGATTTCTACACATGAATTGTACATAATAATTCATAAGAAACAGCAAAGCTGAAACAAAAGCAGTCCAATTCTCAACAATGACAGGTCACAATATGTGATGTCAGGATGCAACCTCACATTGAACTGTAATATTAGTGTTGGGTGGCACAGTAAAAGTCTGTGTAACAGTCATAAGTTGACCGTGAGTTCCTCAGGGTCACACTCACCAACATACAGTTTAGCATTTCTGCAAACACAAGGTTTCCCAGTCAGTGGTTTACAAATCATAGCATCACAAATACATGGCCTCTGGTGCCTTTCATACCATACCTAAACCACCATGTTTTGTCCTTCCTTGCAGTGTCTCCATTGCATAATTTCTGGTAAAACTCCATTTTTAGGGGTACAATTCCTAGTACCCCAAAATGTTCGAAATATGAGCACAAACATTTACCTCAAGATGACTAAGGGATGGTTCAACATTTTAATTATTTTTGAATAAGCACTTTCAGTACACATGGGGGTGAGGGGGTAAATGGACTTGTACACTTCTCCAAATAATGGAAAAATGATGGCCATTTGTAACCCAAATTTTATTGTATTTTGGTTTTACTTCTTGGAAGATCATCATTTTTAAGCACTAAGTTGGAGGGAGGGGGGTCATGAAATTTAGTACCCTAAGTACTAATTCAAAAATGATGATAATGTTGAACCATCCCTAAGATCTATGTCCTTATCCAATGTGAAACAAGAATACATATATAAATAACCAATCACAGCCAAAGATGCATTTGCGCATGTCCTTTTCACATGGGATGCTCGAGAAAATACAGCATGCATTGCGAAAAGTGTCCTGTTGACACTAAAACTTCATCATTTCTTCCTAATTTTTTGAGAGAAAAAAAATCAAATCCTTTTCTGGCAGAATGGGCCCAGGTTGCAACATACTTGGCTATTCCATGCCATTATGGTATTCAATTATATGCCTCCAGCAAGAAAAATCTTGATGCATGTAGGAATGCTGTCACAGAAAATCTTCCTTACTAGGAGTTGTTACCCCCCACCCCATGGGGTTTTTCTGATTTCTGGTGTCCATAAAATACTTACACATATTATCAAACAATGAAATCCATTCAAACTCTTAGGTGTCTTTTTTAACTCCATGTACATTAAAGTTTTCTATATTCCTTAAATCCACATGGCACTGATTTTTTTTAAAACGAACATGGACACGGGATCATACTTACCTTCAACAACCAACATCCAAGGGGTCACTCATATCCCCAACTAACCAAACAGTCTATCTTTTAATTTTAGAATTTTGCCTCTCCTTCACATTGACTGTTAACATGGAATATACTGAATAAATATTTATATTTCCCAGCATACAATTTCCTGAATTGGCCCTAAAATCAAATTTTATTTTATTTCCCCAAATTTAACTAGTACTGGGAAAAATGACAACAAGAAAAGAGAACTGTGTGAAGAGTCTGTGCACAACTGGCCCTTTCTGAAGTATTTAAATTGGACTATCTGGGCTACGAATTTTACCTTTAAAAGCCAATTTGGCTACAGCTACACAATTTCTTTAAGCCAAACTTTTTCGACATGTATAATAATTTTAGACAGAAGGAAAGAAAGAGCAAGCTGGTATCCCCCCCCCCCCATAAAGGTCTCAAAACAATAAACATCAAACTGACAAAATTGCACAGATTCTTTTGCCAGTGGCAAATGGCTAGTATCAGCCCTGACTATGTACAGGTAAGCTTTCACCTGCTTACTGAAACCAGTTTCAATGTTTAAGGTAAATACAGCTCCCAAACTGAGAAAAAACTTTGTTCAATCTGTACAAGTGTACTGCCAGTCAAACTATGGGTCTAGCATCCACTATTGCCAAGATAAGTGCTTCTGATCTAAAGATCCAACATTATAAAGATATTATAAGACTTGCTTATATCCGTGTGCATTTATGACAGTGTACAAGTACCTGTACTCTTAAAGGCAAGTCATAATTTTGAAAATTGATTTAAAAATCAAGAGATTCCATCAGCACCACATAGTGAACTAACTTTGACAGTACATTCTCACGAAGTTTCAAGAGAATCCAGCAGAATTAAAAAATAATGAAAACACGAAAACCCTTTTAAAACTATACACCACTCACTAAACAAATCAAATCCCCGAAACATGTCTCTACAAAAAAAAAAAAAAAAAAAAAAAAAAAAAAAAAAAAAAAAAGGAAATGCCATTACCATCACGTGATGAACAAACTAATTGACAGAGATCTGATCAATGTACATTCTCACTATGTCATTTGGTAAAACAAGTTCAAAAATGTTAAAACAAGCAAAAAATAAAAATAAATACAAGAAAGGAACAAGAGGCCCATAGGCCTTGTACTCTGCTGATTCAAGATCATCCATATTATGTAATATTCTACTTTTAGTTATGGTAAATATATCCTATAAATTTGGTATGACTAGCTGGATTTTTTTGGAATAATGGTTTTATACAAGTTTCAATACATTTTGACTCAGAATCTCCGTACAACTATAGGTGGTGCAAAAAGTATCATCTTTAATCGAGATTTTTACCTCCCCACAGTTAAACCATATTTCATGAAAAATTGAAGATGTTCGAACATTCAGAAGATTTTCATATTTTGACCCATGTTACATAATATTGTAGGTGGCACCACCAATATCACTCGACCAGTTTTTTTTATCTGCTTTTAGTTCTGAAAGTCATATGTATGTGTCTACAACTCATTTTCATATACATGTGTTACCTAGCCCAAAGTATCTTTCCTGTAAATTTTGTAATGTCAAAAATAGGGCATTGTGAAAATAATTAATTTAAAGTATCCATAAAATACAACAGGTGGCGCCCCCAGAACTTCACACACAATCAGGATTTGACTGTATTAAACATGTTATGTTTTATTACACAAGCCTTGCAAAACAACTGATCCTCAAAAATTAGTGGCCATGGGTCAACAAATACCTCATTTTATTTTTTTTGGGGGGGGGGGGGGGAATAGTGCTGCTGAAAAGTTTTTTATTGCCCAAATGTTAAACTTCATTTCTCCAGCATCCAAAAATCACATTTACTATTTGAGCAAATTTTGTGGCTGTTCCCAGGGATGGTCCATTAAATTTTTTCTTGCCCTAATCCTTGTCCAAGGAAAAAGAACATGAAAATTGGTGAGCCCTGGTATCTTTACTATAGTAGATACATTCAAAGCATACATGTAATATGTATGCACACTGCTATACATACCCTCCCTGCAGATCCCAAGCCCTTGTATCTGGTGAAGGATATAAAATGATGTGGTGGGCCGATGCCAGGAGACACGAAGTACTTTGTACGAGCAGGGAGGTTCCACCTCCATGGTGCGAGACAGTGGGGAAACTATGAATATTTTACATGACATTGTGGTGGGTGATCGGTTTTGCAGGCAAACCACTTGTGGTCTGCTGGCACTGGCGCACGATGAACTCACTGGGTCCAGCAAAACATCGGTATCAAATATTCCTGAAATGATTAGGCATGTTCTGTTATAACGAAAATGAAAAGGACCAACCTGCATTCACTTTAATACCTAAATATCAAAAATGAACGTAGGTCGCCTTTGACCAAAAATAAAACCCGTCAGAGAACAGCTGAGCTGCTCCTGCAATGGACAGCAAAGCCACTTGAAGTTGCCCACTGACAGTGACACTGTCACCTGATAGAAACAAGCTTTTCAAATCAACCTACAATTCCAGCACAGTAAAATTCCATCATAACAAATTATAAAAAGAACATCTTCTTTCCTATACTTGGGTGGTTACTAATTTGTCAAATTGCGAAATACCGTAGCGCACACGAAAGACGACTTTGCAGGCAAAGGCTTCGCAGCGCTGCCATATTTGATCGATAAACAGCTGATTCCTACGTGCTCAACACATGGGAACGCTCAAATAGCAACTAAAATTCTCTAATTGATCCAACGTTACATAAAATCTGCCAGACTACATAAGATCCTTCCATTCAAACGAACCATGTCAAAAAATTTGTCAGTAAATGCTACATTTCCAAGCAAATCATACAAAGAGCACCAACCTTCCAATTTACAACTGCAACTGCCAGCTCCGGCGATCAGCTGATGACCTAATTCTCTTTGTTAGCCCAGCCAGACACACTTTCGCTTACATTGCATGAAATACACATGCACAAGTTGTCTGTGGCAGTGCACAATTTTGTCAACTGTACAAAGTAGCTCCTCGTGAAAATCACGTCTGAAAGTATGTCACATAAAGTTAAATTTTAAACGATTTACAGCTGACACTCACGGACGCGAAGCTGAATGTCATTTACACGGTCACGTGATCTTGTAGCAAACTCGTAAACAAGGTGGTCCGACTTGAGGGCCCCTTAAGTACCAAAATATCAGTTAACTATAATGGCTTTGCCTTTTTATGACTGCATGTAGGCATTCAAAATGATTTCAAATGAAAGGGTAGTTTCAAATTTATAATAACATAGTCTCATAATCCCATGAAATCAAGATTTAATAAACTGAATAAAACTTTATTAATTGTACGCCTTAATTATAACATAGGTTTCAAGCGGGCTTTCGGCAAAATCATAATGACGCACACCTTTGAGGTTGTGCTGCCCAGCTGATGGCTGGCTGCAAGACAAGGGTGACGTTGCAGAGTAAAGCCTGCGATTACTGGGATTTTTCACATGAAAAGAGTCATGTGCTATATTTTTGTGAATTCTGGTACTTCATCAACAACATAATACACAGAGGGAGGGAGTATCCCAGTGAAATTTGACCAAACAACCGTACAGAACTGTTGGTCCTTTTCGAGGGCATCCGAGGAAGAAGCGAACAGCAGTGAGATCCGGTTTGATCTGGTCGTTGTGGTATGCCACATGCGAACCAGGAATGGCGACTTGATCAAGTCGATAAAAATATGCTTTAATTTCTGACCAGGAGAGTGAGAAGATAAAACGTTCTCAGCTGCACTAACTGGGGTGACTCCAATCATTGAATCAGGCAGTAACTGTGAAAGAGCTTGATGAAGATGTACATAATAGTCTAAAATGATAACAACCTCGAGTCTTTCACTAGTGGTCTTCTTTCATATTCCGAATGGAACAATCTGACGCCACTTGTTGCCCTTCCCCACCAACCTTTCCCCTCTCAGTCTCACCAAACAATGTACACAATGAATGCATGAGTGCGTGTTCGAAACTGACCGTGGAGGTATCATTAAGCCAAGGCCTAAAACCACAGTTTCTGTATTTAGACACGAGTTATTCAGCAGTTCCGGACTTTCGATAACAGATTTTCAAAAATATCCGACCAGGTAAAATTTATAATTATAAACCTGATTGGAAGGGATGATATTGATAATCGAGGCATGTCAATAATTGTATGCATACTTCATCAATACTTTTCAGATACAATTTGTCTGGAAGTTGACTTAAGGCTATAAAAGCAGATTTACGTCAGCAAATATATTCGTATGTCTAAAAGGAAAACTGTTCACAACTTGCACCAGCTAGACCAGCATTAAAGTCACAAATTACACAATACAAGCACAGAGTTTAATTTATGAGTTGTAAAACTTCTGTGTATCATATTTCAAAATTTGAATCACCAATTTATAATAATTTGAAATGCTAGAACTACTGTTCATGATTCTTTAGATGTGCCTTCATCAATTGAATGCACAAAGTCTAGAAAAATAAAATGACACATCTGTCACAGTTTTTAAAATATTGAACATGTAAATTTTGAAATTTATAATTCATTTGGCATAATGTGAAGTACTACAACTTTAAACTCTTGTTCATTGTCTGTAACATTGATTTGTTAATTGAGGATGATTTGCATAAATTTGAAGAGTCTTGAGTCATATGTGCATTTGATGTGCCCTATGCCATAAACATATACGTAGAAGTTGGAACTAAAAAAGAAGATTGCTTCAAAGCAAATCTCTGCATACCTTCAGAAGTTGTAAATATTAAATGTTTAACTTTTGTCGTTGGTGCTTCATATTCCCATCAAGCGTTCCAAATGACCTTGACTCTTGACCTTGAGAGGTCGCATATAAATTACAGAAATGTGCAGTGTTGCAATATTTACAATTTGAGCCCACACATGACTGAAACTGGTTGAAAGTTGGCCACGTTATGGCTATATCAAAATTCAAAGGTCCAAATGACCTAGACTTTTGACCTGTAGAGGCTAGATGTAAATTACAAAAATATGCAGTGTTGCAAAACTACAATTTCAGTCCAACATGATTAGAAATGGAAATTGGCCGAGTTATGGCTGGATTAAAATTTCATAGGTCCAAATGACCTTTGATCTTAAGAGATCACATGTAAATTACAGAAATGTGCAGTGTTACAATATTTACAATTTGAGCCCAACATGACTGAAAGTGGATGAAAATTGGGCAAATGATGGCTAGAAGGAAATATCAAAGGAACAAATGACCTTGACCTTTGAACTTTAGCAGGTTACATACAAATTACTTCCCCCCCCTCCAACAAAAAAATTGCAGTGTTGCAATACGTACAATTTGCGTCCAACATGCTTAAAATTGGAGGAAAATTGACAGAGTTATGGCTGGATAAAAATGTCATAGGTCCAAATGACCTTAATCCTTGACCTTTAAAGGTCACATGTAAATTACAAAAATGTGCAGTGTTACAATATCTCCAATTTGAGCCCAACAAGGTCAAAATTCGATAAAAATGACCGAATTATGGCCAGAAGAAAATTGCAAATGGCAAAATTGCATTGACCTTTAGATATCACATGTAAATTACAAAAATGTGCAGAGTTACAAACATGTTACTTGAAGTTGGATTGATTACCTGTACATTTAATATTTTGGGTGATATTCAAGATTTAAATTTTCAAATGGCCCTAATTTGTATATTTTTCAAAATCGTTGAACCTCTTCACAAAAACTCAAGACTACGGGAAGTATAATCATGCCAAGTTTGGACATTCTACATATTATTGTGTTTAAAAGAATCGTCAGACAAATTAGAAAGAAAGAAAGAAAGAAAGAAAGAAAGAAAGGGAAGGAAAGAAAGAAAGAAAGAAAGAAAGAAAGAAAGAAAGAAAGAAAGAAAGAAAGAAAGAAAGAAAGAAAGAAAGAAAGAAAGAAAGAAAGAAAGAAAGAAAGAAAGATTTATGACAGTGAAGTGCTTTATACCAATGGCAATGCAATCATGAGTCGGATGGGACAATTTGTTGAGAATGAGCGGATCAACTATTTCACTCATTGTAAAGTTTCTTTTTGTATACTGTAATATAAAAGTGAAATGTGTATCGTATTTATGGGCTGTGGCCTGAAATAAAGACACTGAAACTTGAATCTTAGTTTAATAATCTGCTCTGATGCACTGCGCCATGAAGACCAAAGAAGTGTCATTTTTTTATGACAGATGGCAGCACCAAACAAGTCAGGCCTTGAAAAGCCAGGCATCCACACTTGTTGCTCCAGAACGGGAATGGCCCCCAATTTTCTACCCTATGTAGAATTTTGACCCTTTGTTTGATGCACCCATGAAAGTAAGAAAATTACACACACACCCTCCCATTTTCTCAGATGTGATAAAAATTTCGCGATTTTTTTTCTTGCAAAACATCACAAATGACAAGTTTACCCTTTTTGGCGCTGTGTGTGTGAAAAGCACCAGTTAGTCATTTTAAAATGAAAATGGAGCATTTAGAACCCCCATTTTTTTTTTACACCTCCCCCCCCCCCCCCCCCCATATGTGGCAGCAATTTGCATGTAGAATCAAGGGTCAAGCCTTCCAGGGCGCCAACCTGCCCTTTTCCAGTTCAAGTACCCTCCCTCACCACGCCACACCCCACCTCCCGGGTCCAGACCACTCTGGTTGACCTATTAGGTCTAATACACAGGCCTAGGACTGGTCTTCTCCTTGTAAACTTGTTATTCGGCCTGTTTATCATGAAGCCCGACATCGAGTTTATAAATTACTCTAATAATCATTGTTTTTTTGCTTTAAAATGGTCAAATATAAAATACAGCATACAACCGTGCCGAATAGAGTAGAGCAAGAACAAATGCTTAATTCTACTGCTCTCCTGCAGGGGGCATTTAGTCATTCAGGGCCAGAGTGTGTATTCCCATTACTTTCCATTGTAATTTACAGCTTAATAACTTTAAAACCACTTGTTGCAGAAACAGCAATATTTGTGTGGTAAAATTAGGTACATAGCTAAAATTTTCACATCAATTTTATTGTTGCAGCTTAATAAAAGTAGTCTTTTAATTTGAGGTTAATTTAACATACAATCCAATGGGAATACACATCTCTAGCTCTGAAGAATTCTGTGTGTTGGTTTGTGCATTCAGCTGAATAAATTATATAGATAATTGGTGATTGTGACCTCTCCTATTGTCAGACGCGCCAAATTCTCGGAAATCGCCGATAATTTCGCCATTCATTGACAAAGATTTGTGAACAAAGTTTAATGAGCGCAGAGAGACTGGTGTGGGATCGAAGACAAGTTGACATTTGTGTAAATTTGCACATTTTTAGACACAATGTCAGCTTTTAGGTAAAATATACATTATAGTTGGCAAGTGTTATTCACCACCCATGCAACGAAGTTTGCAAACCAAAGTTGTCAATCTAATCTGTGTATTGAAATACAGAGGTTCTCACTTCAAGGGATGGAGTATACTTCCCAGCTGAAGGTGCCAAAAAACAATGTTCGACGTTTGGGCACACCTAACTTTCTGCTCATAGCAGGATTTTCTTGATTATCTCTAGTAAAATGTGTACACCTCGAAATCCAGAGAGTGTGATTTGACAAGGAGCATACGCTAACAAACCAGAGTTCGGTCTTTTCAGTGGCACTGCCAAACAACATCAGTAAATGTAATTTAATTTTCAGTTTGGCTATGAATGCAACCGAGTGCCTAGCTGTCCGACATCCCAGTATATATTGAGCAAAGTGCGCTGAGAAAAGCTGTTGACTGAGACCATGATTTCAGAAACTGAATTTAGACTAGGCATGCTGGTACTTGGATGAAAGGTCTTTCCACGTAGAATTTGAATATCGAATCATCTCGTGGGTATAAATCATCTTCACTACTAAAGTCGCTTATAGCAGTGAAAAAGATATGATTTTCAGTCTTGTTACATCTTTTCACTTAATTATTACACTGAGCATTTACGACCTGGAGAAAATACACCTACCCTCACCCCCTGAAATCTTGGCTTGTATACAGGCGTGTGGAATACATAGAATGAGCGAGTCCACAACCGTTTACCCAAGAACGAAACAAATTAAATTTTGAAATACTTATCAAAGTGTGTTTATGAAGTGTTTTACTGTTTGTTTTTTTTTCTTAAACCTTAAATTGTCATTTTATATATTTATCAACAACTTTCCCTGGGCACACTCAGGATGCTTAATGCACAGAGTGCACAGGGCCGTAGCCAGCCTTCTAAAATAGAGGCGGCAAAGGGTACTGGTGGGGGGTGGGTATGGGAAGGGGGTGTGCCCCCTCCCAAAATTGAAAAGTTTTGAAAAATGGCGCATAAATTGGTGTAATTTAGTGGGTTTTGAAGGGAAAAAAAAGACTTTATACATATATAAATTCTCAAAATTTTACTTAAATGTGACTATTTTTTTATCATTTTATTTGAATTGAATTTGGTCCTACAACTACTAGGGCAAAGATACAAGTAATCATTGAAAAAAGTACGCCTTCTGTGATGCTCTTATCTTCTATCACTATGAGTGACTCAGAGTCTTAGTTACAATAGGGTCTTTTTGTTTTTGTTGTGTATAATAACTTTAACTTAACAAGTTTTGTTGAGGCTAAATAAACTATTTCTATGCTAACTCCTAACATCATCAGCCAAAATTCAGAGGAGGCAAGCGCCTCCTCTGTCTCACCCTGGCTACGGCACTGGTGCACTAAGGAAAACTATTGACGAGGGTTTCTCTTCAAGCCTCTTCGCAACATTCATTCAAATTGTTTTTGTTTTTGTTTTTTTTTCTCAAACGTGCAGGACAAGAGACCCTGTTCCGGTTTCAAAGACACAGTTGGCATATATCTGTAATAAAGTTAATAATATAAGAGCTCAGTCAGACAGATTCTATAGGCTATGTGTGCCAGTAACATCAGGATTACATATATGGATTGTAATATGGCAACGTCTGTATTTTGTACGCATATTGCAATATAGGTCGACCTGGAACTCGGCATCGTTTTCTGATTTTAGTCTCACTTTCAGATCCTTTTTCACGCTTTGAGCAAATTAACGTCAATGGGTGATGAACCTCCTTCCCCCTAACGTCAAATGCCGTTAAGCGTGACAAGTGACATGGCCCCTAGGATAACCATGGTTTCCTCCGTCTCATCTACTTTTTTTTTTCTCCTAGGCCACCTGTGTCACGCAGGACCGCGGCACAAAAGTGGAGAGCCACGGTACTGTTATTATTAGTAGTTATGAACTTTCTTTCTTTCTTTCTTTCTTTCTTTCTTTCTTTCTTTCTTTCTTTCTTTCTTTCTTTCTTTCTCTCTCTCTCTCTCTCTCTCTCTCTCTCTCTCGTTCAGAACTTGACTTGGAGAGCATCTTTAAGGTAAAATTTGATTAACAGGATGACAACCATAGCATTGGAAAATTACAAACTTAACCATAAGGAAGGACCAGTTTGCCTCCACAATTTATTAGATCATAAATCTTCCGAATACTCTTTCCGTTATGACAATACAGTAAATATACCAAGGATATGTATTATAACCTATATGGACTCCGAAGCTTCAGATACTCTGCAGCTAAATTGTGGAAAAATTTACAAAACCACTTTAGAGCTACTTCCAGTTTTAATCAGTTTAAACAAGGAGCGGCATCAAATGCACTTGCAGTGCCTGCCGTTAGTTCATCTCGCTCCACAGGAGAGCCTAATTTATAATTGCTGTGATAAAAGACAGGGTTCCCAAATTGCTGGTGGGCCCCATCGATCAGAGGTTGCAGGCTGGGGAGCGTCTGGACTGGCCCCCTTGGATCAGTGGCGCCCTCGGTGGGGCTGGCCCTGACACCAGATGCCTTGCTTTCTTCCCATGACAACACATCTTCTTCTTCTTCTTCTTCTTCTTCTTCTTCTTCTTCTTCTTCTTCTTCTTCTTCTTCTTCTCCTTCTCCTTCTCCTCCTTCTCCTCCTCCTCCTCCTCCTCCTCCTCCTCCTCCTCCTCCTCCTCCTCCTCCTCCTCTTCTTCTTTTTTTTAATTGAATCATTCAAGAGTCAGGTCGATTTCTGCACTGATTACGGTTTTTGTTTCCAGACTTGGCTACAGGTTCTGAAGGCTTAGCTCTGTCCCTGCATTAGTCAGGTAAAGCATATTTGTTGGGTGCTACTATGGCAAAGCAAAGTCTTATATTCATATCTATCTTGAGGCAAGTGACAAGTATTGTTGCTTTATTTTATTATCACAGTCGTTATGTTTTATACTTTTTATACAGCATTGCTGTCGGTTGAATAGCTCCTCGGAGCTAATGTTCACTACTGTATAGAAAACCGACCTGAAATGAAGCTTATTTTGAACTTGAACTTGCCTGCAAGCAACCGTTCCATACCCTGAAATGCACTTTTCAGCCACTAGATGTCACCAGCTACCAGACCAGTGTGTTGACCAGCAAGCTTGCCACACCCTGAACTGAGCCTTTTGGACATCAGATGTGCCTCAACTACCAGGCCCATTTTTGTGGATTATGAAGATTTTAAATTTCGAATCATCCTAACTTGCACAATTTTCACAATGTTTACTCCTCTTAATTAAAAGGCCAGACTATGTATGGAGGTATAATCATGCTAACTTTGGAATTTCTACGTATAATAGTGTCCCAATGAAATGTCAAGTTGCTGGAAAAGAAAGAAAGAAAGAAAGAAAGAAAGAAAGCAAGCAAGCAAGCAAGCAAGCAAGCAAGCAAGCAAGCAAGCAAGCAAGCAAGCAAGCAAGCAAGCAAGCAAGCAAGCAAGCAAGAAAGAAAGAAAGAAAGAAAGAAAGAAAGAAAGAAAGAAAGAAAAGAAAATTTGGCCAGTGTTTACTAATTCAGGGAAACCTCTCTACAGTGGGCAACCTTGGGACCAGTGTCTTTCTTCCTTTATTACACAAACAAATCTTAACAGAAGCTGTCAAGAAACTACATATACATGTACCTGTGAACCAAGACAAGCACTATACTGTCTCAGATTAACTACCAGATTAACTACCAGAAATCACCCAAACACAGATCCAAACTCCATGTAATCACCAACTGCAACATGGAAGGGTTTTGGTCAGGGTCAGTGGGTTCATTGGGGCAGGCAGAGCTCCCGTAGCGGTTCTATTTTTGGTCCCAGCTTAATGCATACATTTCAGGTAATCTTGAGTAACTTCAAAACTATTATAGACTGAGGTGTCATTGAAACTTCAGTTAATAGATTTGTAGGAGAGTTGCATCTATTGAACCACAAATCAAAGTTGTAGCAGTTTGATGTTTGCAAATTAGGCAAATACACATAATTTAAATCTTTGGATACCTTAAAAACTAACAAATTGAGGTGCCTTTCCAGCTTCAATTTATAGATTTTTGAATAAACGCATGAAAAATATATTGTTGCAGCAGTTCAATAAATATTGAACAGGCAATGTTTAGAAGTTTTTTAGGCCCACAGACTGATTTGCTGATAAGCAAATCAAATTTTTCCAGTTAATTTATTTATTTCAGTGTGCCAGTTTTGTGGTCAGCTTTTCTTGGACACTATTGTTCCAAGAAGTACCAAACTGAGCATGGTAATAGACCTAGTAGTGAAGTTGTGTGCATTGTTTAATAAAGTGATGATGTTGAAAATTATGCAAATTAGGGGCATATTTGTGGGAATTTTTAAATCTTACATATCTTCAAAAGTTTTCTAAATAGAGTTACCATTCAAAGCTTGATATGTGGGTGTATTGCTAAAGTAAAATCCTATAGAATGCAAACAAAGTCGAGAAATTTATGTTAAATTCACCGAAATTTCCAGTAAATAAACAAGCATCGGACATATTCTGGGCACCCCACTGTGCCCTCATGCTGGTAACTTTTTCTGACAGGCTGTTTAAATGCAACCAGAAACTAGAAAAGAAAGATTTGCTTGAAAGCTAATCTGTCTGTGTGTGTGAAAAATTTGCACAATTACAAAAATATGCAGTGTTGCAACACTTACAATTTGAGTCCAACATGAATAAAATTGGATGGAAAGTGACCAAATTATGCCTAGATGAAACATTCAACAGGCAAAATGACCTTGACCATAAGAGGTCAAATGTAAATGAAAACTATCTGGATATCAGAAGAAATTAGAATTTGCCTGTAAAAAGTATTCTTTATTTCCAAAATATCAGCAACATCCTGCCTGCCCACATAGACAAGGCAAAATGACCTTGACCTTTGATCTCTGGAGGTCACATATACATTACAAAAATATGCAGTGTTACAATATATACAATTTGAGCTCAATATGATTAAAATTAGATGAAAATTGACAGAGTTCTGGCTGGATGAATATTTCAAAGGTCTGAATGACCTTGATCTTTGACCTCTAGAGGTCATATGTAAATTACAAAAATGTGCAGTGTTACAGTAGCTATAATTTGTGTCCAACATGGTCAAAATTGGATGATAATTGACCGAGTTATAGCTACATGAATATTTCAAATGGCAAAATGACCTTGACCTTTGACCTCTAGAGGTCACATGTAAATTACAAAAATGTGCAGTGTTACAATAGCTACAATTTGTGTCCAACATGATCAAAATTGGATAGAAATTGACTGATTATGGCTGGATGAATATTTCAAACATACAAATGACCTTGACCTTTGACCTTTAGAGGTCACATGTAAATTACAAAAATGTGCAGTGTTATAATATCTACAATTTGGGTCCAACATCATCAAAATCGGAAGAATACTTTGTAAGCCAGAAGCAGAAGCAATTGAATTTTTTTAATTGCCTTAATTTGCATAATTTTCAAAATCTTGACTATTTAGAATGATATGCAAAACTTCACTGCAGGTGCTATAGCCATGCAAAGTTTGAAGTTTCTAGCTTGCACGGTGTCTGAGTTTAAGACGACACAAAAATCTGGCAGAAAGAAAGAAAGAAAGAAAGAAAGAAAGAAAGAAAGAAAGAAAGAAAGAAAGAAAGAAAGAAAGAAAGAAAGAAAGAAAGAAAGAAAGAAAGAAAGAAAGAAAGAAAGAAAGAAAACAATATGTCTGTGTTCACACACAGACATAATAATTGCACTGTGAGAGGCTGGCCTCCATGGCTCTCAGTACACAAACAGTGATGTCCTGTGCTGTGGCTTACCCTTCGATCCCTGAGGAGACTGACCATGTTGGTACAATAAGTGGGCTGTGTTGTGTAAACAAGGAGGCAATATATATGGTCTGAAGCCTCCTGAAGCACCAGCTGATTGGGAGGTACCATTTCAACAATAATTCAGTGATATAATAGCATCCAAGGAAATATGAACCAAAGTTTAGTATGTCTTTGTAAAGGGAGATTCAGATCAACTACCAGAAATGACTCAAATATAGATCCAAACTGCCTGTAATGACCAATTGTAATATGGACGGATTTTGGTCAGTGCAGTGGGTACATTGGGGCATGCTGGCAGTCTAGCTCCCATAGGCATAGCTGTAGTATTTCTGGACCCGGCAGTGACATTTGCTCATCAGTTAAATATCTAGAACTTTGTCTCATAACCTTTGTAAACACTGCCCACTTCCAGCAAAGATACATCTTATTTCATTCATGTTCAGCCGCTGCACACTTGCAATTTAAGTTTGTCCACACCTTTTGTAGGTTGTTGAACCTCAATAGTGAAACATGTACATGTACATGTACCGTGGTATAGATTTTTTTTAGGAGCTATGTGAAGTTGGATGTTGCCTATGCAAACTTACAACTTAAGTTTGCTGATACAGTAAGGCTGATGACACTTACTACTTAAACACATAGATTGAAGTTGAATGTTATGTATGACTGTGGATTGGGTGAGCTAATAGTTGATATTAGTCAAGATTGTCATTAATGTTTTAGTGTTCCCGTAAATAGTGAAACTTAAATACATGTACTTATAAATTCATGTATATCAATGCATACACGTTTCACTTGTTGAAGTAATTTTATGCTCCAGATTTACAAAGCAAGAGAATCTGGTGTTGATGTGGTAATTCTTACTTTATAGTATAAATGGGTTTAGCATCATATTTAAATGTCATGTATTTATGCAAATTAGGGGCAATTAAAATTTTAAAAGCTCTGTATCTTTCAACTTATTACAGATAGACACAAAATTTAAAGTAGTGCATACAGGTTTGTGACACCTGTCAATCTATTGGACAGTGAACAAAAACTAGCATTTGAAATTACGCAAATTAGCAGCACTTGAAAAATTTAAAAGTTGAATATCTCCAAAACTACTATAAATGTAGGTGTCAGTCGAACTTCAATTTGTAGGTTAGTCACATAGGCACATCCAATGAGAGATGAACCAAAGTGGCAGCATTCTAATTTATGCAAATTAGGTGAATACACAAAATGTAAATCTTGAATAACTTCAAAACTATTTAGATTGAGGTTTCATTCAAACTTCAGTTGATAGATTTGTAGGGTAGTGGCATCCAATGAACCAAGAATCAAAGTTGTAGCAGTCTGATATATGTAAATTAGGCAAATACACAAACTTTAAATCTTGAATAGCTTCAAAACTTAGATATAAAAATGATTTTCACCCTTACACACAGCGAACTGTAGTATGATTTTGTGTGAAAGCCAGGACACAAGCATTATGAGGATGTTTCTATTTTGGCTAGTGTTCTGGTTAACAAGTTTGCATTTGGCAACAGTTTCACATGTGCATGGTAACAAGAGGGCTGTGTCAACAACTCGTTCTCAGCTGATTTTGACATTGAACCCACAAGTCCCATTCTAGTCTAGTCTAGGGGATGAGAATTTAGGAGAGGAAGTAAAGTTTCTATTGCAATCACCCTGAACTTGCATGCTAATCAATAGGTATGCACGCATTAATTGACAAACACCCAAATTGAAAACTTTGTTAAAAACCAGGGATCCAGAGTGTCACCATCTAGTGAAACAAGTTTGATTTTAAAATCCTCCTACAAGCTACAGTTCTGCTAGGTTTCATAATAACCTGAGTGACAGTTTTGGAGAAGTCTAAAATGGAAAAACACAAAAATTTGTTATCAAATGAATAAAAAACTGCAGTGCCACCCATTGAACAAATTAAGGTCTGGGAGTCCCTAGAAGTGTCCCTGTGATATTTCAAAGCAATCGGCTGAGCAGATTTGGACAAAATTTTTTATAGATTCTGCCAAAAAATGAACAAAGAAAAAAATGTTAAAAATCAGGAATCCACAGCAGTGACACCTAGTAAACAACTTTGTATGACCCTTCAACGGAATAACATATCCACCAAGCTTCAGCTTAATCTGTGAGACTGTTCTGGAGAAGGAGTTGAAAACAGTGAAAACACACAAAAATTAAAAAAATTGGAGTGCCATCTGGTGAACAAATTAAGAACTAGGATTGTCCCTATGTGATATCAAAAGCAATTGGGTGAGTGGTTTTGAAGAAGATTTTTTCAAGATTTGCCCCCCCCCCCCTCAAAAAAAACCAAAAAAAACTGAAAAAAATCACTGAAGCATGACCATTTGAACAAACCTGGTATAGACCCACCCTAGGTACATTGCCACCAAGTTTGAAGTCAATCTGGATGATGGATTTGGAGAAGAAGTCAAAAATGTGAATGACCATTAGAATGCTCATTGACTTACATAGTAAGCAATGGGAAAGGTGCATTTTCTGATTAGTACCTGAATTGAAAAAATCTTAAAAAGTCAGGAATCAACAAAAATGACACATAGCAAACATCTTTGTTTGACTCTTTCAAAAGGAACATATCCACCAAGTTTCAGCTTAATCTGAGAGATGGTTCTAGAGAAAAAGTCAAAAACAGCCAAAACACACCAAAAAATCATAAAAAAATAGGAAAAAACAATTGCAGCACCACCTGGTACACAAATTAAGAACTAAACTCCCTAGGAGTGTTCCTATGTGACATCAAAGCAGTTGGGTGAGCAGTTTCAGAGAAGAATTTTTAAGATTTTTGGGAACAAAAAAAAAAATCATAAAAATTACAAAAAACACTGGAGCACGACCATTCGAACAACTTTGTAGAGACTTACCCAAGGTACATTCCCACCCACTTTGAAAAAAATTTGGCTGACCGTTTTGTAGAAGTAAAAAATGAGAATTGTGGATGGACGGACGAAGGACCATCCTAAAAGCTCAGCTGACTGACAAGTCAGCTGAGCTTAACATCACAGTACAGCCTGTTGTATAAATTAAGCTATGTGAGTCAGCAGAAATTTCCCTTTGCCATTTCAAACACAATTGGATGAGCGGTTTTGGAGATTTTTTTTGCCTAAAAATTGAATACAAAATTCATACAAAATTCAAAAAAATTGCTGGACCCACCCAAGGTAAATTCCAACCGAGTTTGAAGTGAATCTGGGTCATGGTCATGGAGAAGTTGAAAATGTGACTTTCCATTGCTATCCCCATCGACTTACATAGTAATCACTAGGAATGCATGACAAGTGCCCAAATTGAAAAATTCACGAATAATCAGGGATCCACAGTATCACTATTTAGCGAACAAGTTTGTTAGCCCCTCCCACAAACTACACATCCGCTATGTTTCAGAACAATCTCACTTACCATTTTGAAGAAGTAGAACACACAAAATTTGATAAAAAAATAAGAAAAAAATTGCAGCTCTTTACTTAATTAAGGTCTAGGGGTTTCACGGACATGTCTCTATGCAATTTCAACGCAATTGGCTCAGCGCTTTTTTGGAAAGAAGTTGCATAAGATTTTGCCAAAGAATGAACCAAACAAGAGGCCTGTGTGAACAGCCCATACTCAGCTGATCTTGACATTTATCACACTTGCAGCTCTATGAACTTGGGAAAGGATCAAGGTCACCCATGTTCTGAGTAAGTCTGACCTTTATAGAAGAACACTAACATGTGCAACATCAATGTTCAAGTAGTTCTCAAGTTATAATGAAGAGTAAAATTCATGTATGTTGCACTGTGACCCCACAAATGAGGTCAAGGTCATTTTTATGTACTGTCTAAGCATGACCTCCATACAGAAACATTAACGTGTGCAGCATCACGGTACTAACTCAAAACAGATCTCAAGTTATCAAGTAAACAGTAAATTTTGTGTCAGTTGTCCTGTGAAATAGCATTAGAATGCCCATTAACTTACATAGCAATCAATAGGAAAGCTGCATTGACGGATATGTACCCTAATTGAAAATCCTTAAAAACCAGGAATCCAAAGCAGTACCACCTAGCAAACAATTTTGTTTGACCCTTCCACAAAAACATATCCATCACATTTCAGCTTAATCTGAGTGACGGACGGTTCTGAGAACAAGTGAAACAGCAAAACCATACAAAAAATTCATAAACAAACAAAAAAAAAATATATAGAAAAAAAATTGCAGCACCACCTGGTGAACAAATTGGGAACTAAGTGTCCCTGGGAGTGTCTATGTACGATATCAAAGCAATTGGTGAGCGGTTTCAGAGGAGAAGAGTTTTTAAGGTTTGCCCCCATAAAAGGACAAAAATATTCATAAAAAATCCAAAAATCAATAGAGCATGACCATTTGAACAAACTTGGTAGAGATCCACCCAAGGCACATCCCCACCAAGTTTGAAGTAAATCAGGCCAAAATTATTAAAGTTATAACCATTACAAGAAATTCTCATTTTAAACTTTCCTATTAAAACTTTTGTAAAGATTTTTGAAAAAAAAATCATAAAAAAGTCCAAAATTCATTGGAACATGACCATTGGAACAAATCTGGTAGACACCCACCCAAGGTACATCCCCACCAAGTTTGAAGTAAATCTGGATGATGGTTTTGGAGAAGAAGTCCAAACTGTAAATTAGCATTCGAATGCCCATTGACTTACATGGTAATCAATAGGAAAGGTGCATTTACCGAAAAGTACCTGAATTGAAAAAATCGTTAAAAATCAGGAATCTGCAGCATTCCCACATAATGAAGAAATTTTGTTTGACCTTTCTACAAGGAACATATCCACCATGTTTCAGCTTAATCTGAGTGACGGTTCTGGAGAAGAAGTCGAAAATAGCTATAACACACAAAAATGCATTAAAAGTTAGAAAAAATTTGCAGCGCCACCTGGTGTACAAATTAAGAACAAGGAGTCCATAGGTGTCTGTCTGTGTGATATCAAAGATATTGGGTAAGCAGTTTCGGAGAAGAAGATTTTTTAAGATTTGTCCAATAAAGGAACAAAAAAATTCATTAAAAATAAAAAAAAAATCACTGGAGCATGACCATTTGAACAAACCTGGTAGAAACCTACCCAAGGTACACTGCCACCAAGTTTGAAGTAAATCTGGATGACGGTTTTGGAGAAGAAGTCGAAAATGTAAATTAGCATAAGAAAGCTCATTGACTTCCATAGTAATCAATAGGAAAGCTGCACTGACTGATAAGTACCCAAATTGAAAAAATCGTTAAAAAACAGGAATCCACAGCTTTCCTACATAGTGAACAACTTTGTTTGACCCTTCTACAAGGAACATATCCACCATGTTTCAGCTTAATCTGAGTGACGGTTCTGAAGAAGTCGAAAATAGCTATAACATGAAAAAATTAATAAAAAATAAGGAAAAATTTGCAGTGCCATCTGGTGAACAAATTAAGAACAAGGAGTCCCAGGAAGTGTTCCTGTGTGATATCAAAGTAATTGGGTGAGGGGTTTCAGAGAAGAAGATTTTTTAAGATTTGCCCAAAAAAGAACAAAAAAAGTCATTAAAAATTAAAAAAATCACTGGCCCATGACCACTTGAAGAAACTTGGTAGACACCCACCCAAGGCACATACCCATCAAGTTTGAAGTGGATCTGGCTGACGGTTTAGGAGAAGAAGTCGAAAATGTGAATTGTTGACGGACGGAGGACCATAAGATAAGCTCAGCTGACTGACAAGTCAGCTGAGCTAAAAATTCATTATTTTTTTAAAAAACTCATTGGACTGTGACCATGCAAAGAAAACACATTTCAAGTGAATCTGCCTGATGGTTTTGGAGAAATTGCAAATGTGAATTGTGGAAGGACGGATGGATAATGGATGTCAGACAATGGACCATACTATAGCCTCAGCTGACTTGTCAGCTGTGGTAAAAAACCATCCATGTTTGGGAGAGGCTTTTGTTGAGGACTTTAGATAAGCACAAGCATGCACCTTTGTATAAGCACTCCATGACACAAGTTAGTGAAGATCTTCTATGTTTTTAACATCAGAGACTTTATGGTAGAAGGTGATATGTAGGATCCCTGACTGTGGCACAGTGCAGTTCTGATTTGTTTAACTTTGATATCATTATGATAATAATACTTTGTGGCACTCCGCTTCTATGCCGTGGTCCTGACTAGCTAGTCAGGTGGGCTTTATTAACAACAACAACAACCCACCCCCACCCCCACCCACACCCCCACCCACACACACACTCAGCCCTATCCCACTGTCACAAGTTTGCACTCGACATGTCTGGAGATTCAGGTGCTACTTCATTTCCTTGAACACACAAAAAAAGAGAACTTCATTTCTTGTAGTTAGCATGTGGAAAAAGACCTTGATAGTTGGCAGTCTTATGTTGTGGAAATTGAATATTAATCACAAAAAAGTTTATCCCGGGGAACCGCTGAGGCCCATGGGCCTCATGCTCTGCAGACCACCACCACCACCAAAAAAACCTTTCCTGCCTTGTATTCCCTCCATGACCTTGACATATTAATCAAGGTCATCCATATTATGCAATATCAAACTTCCACATGATAAATATTTGTGGTACATTTGTCATCATTCACCTTATTCTTTATCAAGATATTGAATTAAACGTCCTTTTCTTGCGCGCTTACTGACCTTGGTAAATAGATCAAGGTCACACGATTGGTTCAAGGTGACCCAAAAAGTAGGTTTCTATATACAATGTACTCATATTCACAAGTGCAATTTTGATGTTGACGCCTAATTCTCTTTGCCATTGCAATTCAAGCTACACCCTGCCATTAAAAAAAAAACTCTTCCAATTCAATAGGGGTGGTGACCTATGAAAAATACGTCAAGGTCACTGATCTTACACAAAATATTAGCATTGGATATGTTCTATATATCCTATAAATTTGGCATGTCTAATTCAATCATTTTTTGAGATATCACATTTTGTATCTTTCAAGGCATTTTGGTTCATAATTTGTCAAATTATAGGTGGTGCCACAAGTATCATGTGCAACAAAGATTTTGATCTCTTCTAAAATCCCACTAAATGAATGAATATCCATAAAAAATTAAGGATGCTGGACTGGTTACAAGATTTTCACCTGTATATTAAATAGCTACAGCTGGCACCACAAACATTGACATCAACATAGATTTTCATAAACTTTTCTGGTCCTAAAAGTTATACGGGCCTAATGCAAAAACTGTAGTATGCAGAGCATTTACAAGATGACCCCTGTATTCCAACTGGCCATTTCACCTTGACCTTCAACGCGGATTAAAAAATTGTTACTGTTCAAAATGTGTGCCCCCCTGCCCCCCATCCAGCTTTTTATACATGGTCTGTTTGTTCAAATTGCTTAAGAACTTTTTTAGTTACTGGAGAAAAACAATAAATTTGGACAAGTGCCAAACTCCATAATAACTGGGTCATGGTGACCCAAAAAGTAGGTCACCAAGTACAGTTTTTTGTACAATCTGACCACATGCAATTTTGATCTGGAGGCTCAATTCTCTTTGCCATTGATGTCCAAGCTGTACCCAGTCATTACAAAATCACCTCTTTCAAATTTATATGCATGGTGACCTCATAAAAATACGTCAAGGGCACTGATATTATATAACATTCTAGCATTGGATGTGGTCTATATATCCTATAAATTTGGCAAGTCTAATCCAATTACTCTTCCAAATATGGAATTTTATATCTTAAAACACATTTTCGCTCATAATTTTCGTTAGATTATAGGTAGCATCACTACTATCACAAGTACCTTAGGGCTGGTTCAACATTTTCATCATTTTTGAATTAGTACTTACAGTACGCAAGGGGGGAGTGGGGTAAATGGGTCTGTACACTTTCACAGAATATTGAAAATGATGGTCAATTTTTGGCCTGTTTTGTGCATTTGCTATGATTTTTTTTGGAAAATCACCATTTTTAAAGTACTACTTTGGGGGGAGGGAGGGGGGTCATGAAATTTAGTACCCTTAGTACTAATTCAAATATGATGATAATGTTGAACCATCCCTTAGACTTTGACCTGCCTCATAATCCCACTAAATTTGGTGAAGATTTACCTAAAATTAAAGATCATAGAGTGTTTACAAGATTTTAACATTTTGACCCCTACATTACATAATATTGTAGATGGTGCCACCAATATCGAAAAGCACCTAGATTTTTATACACTCTATAAGTCCTGAAAGTTATACTGAGTTAAGATCAAAACTTTCAGTTATCGTGCTCACAACCAAAAAGTTTAGAGCTGGATGGACAGATGGACAGATGGCCAGATGGCTGGACAGACATGAGTGATGCTATAAGCTCTGCGACTTCAGGTCAGCAGAGATAAAAAGGACTCAGCAACCTCCTTTTTGCTTTTCTAGTTAAGAAATGGACAATGTAGATTGTTTGATAGACCACAAAATACCGATGGACTTTATGAAATTAGCTCACAGACAAACTGTGCACTGAGGTATAAAAAAGTACAAGGATAGCAACAAGAATTCATAATTTCATTAGTCTGATGCGTTTACAGGATAAAAATGCCTAACATTAGTTTTGATGTCTGGGTGCCAAACCAGACATATTGTTTTTGTAGGAGTTCTTTATTCTTTCCTTTTTTCTTAATACATTTCTGCCATTTTGTGAGGCAGTTTTCTCAGCCATTATACAAGTTACAACATTGAAATTTTACATACTACGAGACCCATAACTGAATTGTGCACCCGGTGTGGATTTATTGATATATTATAAATTATTAAAGTTATGGGTAAAAAATGAAAAAAAAAATTCCTATTCAGCTATTGGCTGAAAAAACAATGGTAGCTGTATTAGCCAATCACATTGCATCCCTTGACTACACCTGTTGCCTGGTTACTCTACTACTCCTGTTCAGCAGATTGTACCTGATGACCCATGATTAATGATGTCACAAAACAGTATGGGAAGGGGTTTCAAAACAAGCTCCAAATGGCACCCAGACAGATTTGGTTGCAAATTTATCCATTCTAGTTTATTTATAAATATTTTTAAAAATTCTATTCTTATATCAAAGTAACATGATACATCAGATCTACAGTGAAATTATGTCTTCAAAGACAATTAGCCCCCAAGGAAGACCAAAGTGTTGGTCCCTCAAGAAAGGTTGTTTTTCCTAGGAGGTGGAAAGAACATGAAAATTGCTCTGTGAAATATGCTGAAAGGGATATCTTTGACTCAGACAGGTGGTCTTTCATTAGAGTGATCTCTGAAAACAGGGATCACTGCACTTTTTTTACTCCATTGGTCATATTACAACTTAGAAATAGCTTGATATTCTAACTCAAAAAACTAGAACTAAATAAAAAAGTATTATGTTCCCAAGCTAATGCTGTGTTTGAGTCAATTTTCAAAAAAAAAAAAAAAAGTTACTGAGGCTGATAAACCAACTGATACTGGTACTCAGCAGGTAGTATAGTCTGGTAGACCACTTGCCCCTCTGAACAGCTGGCATCCATGGGCTGTTCCAGTATGGAACTATTACTGATAGCATTTGTGATGTTGTTAATTGCTGAAATAATCTCCACTTCCTGCAATGTGGTGCTGGTTGAACCACCTACTGGGTCCCGTACAACATTAATATGAATACTTTTTGTTCCCATGGTTGCAGAATTAGCTTGTTTTGCTGGAACACAACCATCCGTCAATGCTGCGTTTGTCACAGTGTCTTTGCGCTTTGCTATACTTTTATTATCTCTTCTCATATGCATGTTTTTTACATGTCTGCTGAGCCGTCTTTGCTCCTTGAATCCTGTTCCACATTGTTCACACATAAACTTATTGTGTTCACTATGTTGTTTCATATGTGTATTCAATTCATATCGAAGTGCAAAGGCCATACCACACTTTTCACATACATGAGGACGATCCCGTGAATGTACATGAGCGATGTGTGCTTTCAGCTGATGTGCACGTGCAAATGTCTTTCCACAATGGTCACATATTTTGTTTTTCAATCTCAAGTGCACCACATTTTTGTGAAGCCTCAGTGCTGCTCTGCTCACTAAAATTTTGCCACAAATATCACAAAAACATTGATCCATCTTGGTACAGTGGTGTTTTGAAAGATCAGCCTCAGTTAAAAATGGTTTGTTGCAAAGCTTACACATAAAGTGAGAACTGCAGTACTGTTGATGAAATTCAAGACTACCCTTCTTTCGACCCTTAAATTTGGAACAGTATTTGCATGCTTTCCAGTCTTTGATGACATCTTCACTAGCCACTGCTTGATCTTCCTTATCCTCAACTTCTGTAGAACCAGGGTTACTGTCTTGACTAATTTGCCCTTTGCTGCTTTTGAATTCATTGATTTCCTGTAAAATGTCTTGAAATGTTTTGTTCACAGCCATTTGTAGTTTGTGCATGGCTTCTGGGCTGTCCCCAGCATCTCCTTCAAAAACAAGTAATTCTGCATCACTGTCTGAGGTTCCATCATCAGTGAATGAATCAGATATGTCCTGTTTGTCTTCCAAGCTACTTTTTTCTTTTGCTTTTAACAAAGCAGTTGTTATCTTTGAAAATGTACAAAGGACTTCAGATCTATCTACAGATTCTTGGGACACTGTATAGTATTCATTATCATGTATGCAAATATCCCTTTTGTGCCTTTCTTGTCTTGCAACATTATCAGTTTTTAACTTTTGAGGGCTTAGGTTGCTTTCAATATGTCCATGTGAAGACATTTTCCTCTGTATATTATTTCGGCTTGATTTACTTCGCTTGACATTGGAGTAAGGACAGATATTAAAAGCATGTTTAGTATGTCTATATGCAGGTCTTTTCTTCTGAACATTCTTCCTGTTTGTTTTACTCCCATTGGATGTAGAAGACAAGATGCTCCCACTTGTACATTTGACTTCACCTTTGGTATCAGTATCTTTCTTTATGACTGGGTCTTGTGCAGCATCTAATTGCAGATTGGCTACTTTTGTCTTTGCTTGCATGTTATGGTCAGCACAGTTCCCAGGAGACTCATCCTTTGGCTCAGTATCTGTATCAGCAACCTCTTCCCTCTGGTCTTTCTCACCGGCATATGCAAGCAACGGGGTGTGCCATGCACTTGGATGTAACTCACCTTCACCCAAATGTTTTGCCTGCTTACTGGTGTCACATAACAATCCACTTGAATTTAACACATGATCCGGCTGTGTGTTCATTACTTCTTTTCGACATTGTAATTTTAAGTGATACTGTGAATTTGTACCATTTTCATCCAATAGTTTTTCATGCTCTTCTGCAAAATGGACAGGTACAATAACTACTGGTTGCACACTCTGTGGAAGAGTTTTGTTTGTACATTGCTCCACATCATGTCCTTGCAATTTGCTGATCACCTGTTTATCTGCAGTGACACCAATAACTGAATGTGTTAATGGTGCAATTGGATTATCCGGTGTCCTCTGTTCCTTGTAACTTATGGACTGTACTGACTCAAAGACATCACTCACACCAACAGGTTTACTTGATCCATCATTCAGACTCTTGCTACACAGTTGTAATATTTGAGATAGATCCAGTTTCTCCGCCAAATCCTGAAGGCTTATGAGGCTGTTGTGTGACTGATCATACAAAATACCAGTGTAGAGAATTTCCAACATAGCACTAACAGTGTTGTCAGTGTGATCTGGAAAAGTAATCTGGACACAGTTCTTGTCTTGAAGATACGAACTGAGCTTAGGACTCCCTGCTGCCAGCACACACTTGTGTGCATTGAAGACCATACTGTTCCGACACACTAACTGAACATCACAAAATATACCCTGTAAACGCTGCTGGTTCAGGCTGTCTAAGACGCTCTGGCAATATTTACCATGGTCATGTTTACTCCCAAACTCCAGCATTGTAAAGCTAGAAGCAGATAAAATACACAAAATATTTGTTAGATGGACAAGGAATAACTACAAATGAAGCTTAATCCTGCCTGCAAAGGGGACCATTGTACGTGGTTATTGGATTGCCATCTGATCTACATGTACATGTTGTTTTGAAAATACAAATTTTAAAATTTTTTATTCTTTCTCATTACCATAATATTAAAGTAGAACTTTTGTTCATTTTTCATATAGTGAACAAGTCACTGCCATACAGGTAGAAGTTGCAATGATACTAGTCAATTATAGTTTTGATGATATTCAAGATTTAAGGCAATGTCCAACCAATTTTGGATAATTTTGTTCATTTGGAGATTTGGGGACATTTTGGTAGACATATACATGTATGCTGTGTATCATTTGTCCAAATGTAGTTGTTCTAGCCGCAAATACAATCTGAAGAAATTAACAAAATACTTTCAATGTTAACATGGTAGTCAATAGACTCTATGAACCTTTGGATCTTGATTACTGACGATAGGTCTCTGCTCTAATATGTGTGTTTCACAGATATTTCTCTAAAACAAATTCTCTGATTTCAACTAAATAACAAGAGCCTAATGCTCTGCTGGCCACCATCACCAAAAATCATTTTCTGAAATGCTTAACCATACTATGCAATATGAACTTTCCACATGACACGCATTTGTGGCCCATTTGGTATCATTTGCCTTATTCTTTATTAAGATATTGCATTAAATGTCCTGCTTTTAAAGTACTTAATCACCTTGAAAAATAGGTCAAGGTCACACAAACATTTTTTCATTGGGTCATGGTGACCCCAAAGTAGGTCACCGAGTAGAAGTTTATATACAATGTACTCAAGTGCAATTTTGATCTGGAGGCTCAATTCTCTTTGCCATTGATATCCAGACTACACCATTCCATTACAAAATCACCTGTTCCAACTTAACAGGTCTGGTGACCTTACAAAAATTGGTCAAGGTCACTGATCTTACATAATATACTAGCATTGGATATGATCTATATATCCTATAAATTTGCAAGTCTAATCCAATTACTTTTTGAGATTTAGAATTTTATACCTTAAAACACATTTCCATTCATAATTTCCATCAATTATAGGTGGCACCACTAGTATCACAAGTAACTTAGACTTTGACCTTACGGATGCAAGAGTGCTCACAAGATTTTCACATTTTAACTCATACTTCATAATACTGCAGGTGGCAACACTATTATTGAACTCAGTCTACATTTCCATGCACTTGATAAATCCTGAAACTTATATAGGGTTATCTCAAAAACTGTGGACTCTATCACACACACACACGCGAATTAAAAGTTTATGGACAGACACACATGGGTGATCACACAAGCTCTCCAACCTTTGGTCAGCAGAGCTAAAAACTCATCTCTTGAGCAAAACTGTATCAGGGATTTGCAAAGAAATTATCAGTTCTTTTTTTGAATACATCTCAAAAATGACCAATCCCACAAATTTTATCAATTTCACAAACACAACCATTTTCCAATTTTTGTATCACCATTGTAAAGAAACAGTTAAAGTTATGAAAAATCCCTAATACGTTTTTGGAGATACGTGTTGATATTATAACAGCACAAATTTGACTAAATGTATATCATCTTGAATATTTTTTTTTTTTCAAATTCTGGGAAAAAATTTGTCTATTTACATGAAATTTACATAAAAACAATACACCGGCAGATGACAATTTATGTCGAAGTACTTTAAGGCAATGTGAGCAGAACTGAAGGGTTGAATGAGCCACATATTTCAATCCTGACTGAAATGTCAACTTTGCAATTTGATTGTTCGTGAAAAAATTTACATTTTTGACATTTGTTGGTTTGTTTATTTATTTAACCTCCACACACAGAGAAATTTACATATGAATCATACATCAAACTAATTATAACACAGAAATCATAAAACCATACAAATAACAGGCCATGTCACTTGTCACACTTAATGGCATTTGACGTTAAGACCTTTTGACCTTACGACCCCCTCCCCTTAGTATCAAAAGTGAACCTCCATGACACGCAACTGATCTTTCCCTTATGCATCATGAGTCTGCTCTAGACCATTATAGTTCACCAATTAATATGCAGGCCTAGGACTGGTCTTCTCCTTTTAAACTTGTCCTTTAGCCTATTTATCATGAAGCCGGACATGAAGTTTATATATTTACTATAATAATCATTGTTTATTTATTTATATTTAGCAACTTTTCACCTCCAATCTTTATGATGCTTGCTCTGGTACAGTTTGCGCACTGTGCGCAAAAAGCGCTGAGAAAAGCTGTTGACTGAGATCACAATTGCTGAAACTGAATTTAGACTAGGCATGCTGGTACTTTAATGAAAGTTCTTTCCATTTTTTTTTTTAATATCAAATTATCTCATGGTCATAAATCATCATCACTTCTAAGTCACTTACAGCAGTGGAAAGGATATAGTTTGCAGTTTTGTTACTGCATTAAAAATTAATCTTTACACCTAATTATTTAACATTTCTAAACTGAGCAGTTATGACCTCGAGAAAATACACATACACCCCTCTTTGAAATCTTGGCTTGTGTATAGTTGTGTGGAATGCATAGAATGCGTGAGTCCACGACCACTTATCCTAGGATGAAAGAAATAAAAGTTGGAAATATTTGTCAAAGTGTGTTTATCAAGTGTTTATTGATTTTTAACCCTTAAATCGTCATTTTATATGTTAATCACAGAGCTTTCCTGGGCACACTCAGGATGCTTAATGCTCAGAGTGCAGCAACAGAAGCTTTTGACTAGGGTTTAACTGTTCTCTTAAAGCCTCTTTTGCAACATTCATTCAAATTCTTTTCTTAAAAGTGTGAGATAAGAGACCCTGTTCCAGTTTCAAAAACACATTTGCCATATGGAAAAGTGAAATGGGAGACATGTACAGGCAATCAGGAACTAACTTTAGGTGAGTCTTATACATTTGAACCAACTTTGCTTTCTCATGATGTTTGGCTAAAGCTTCCCAACCAAGTTTGTGAAGTTTGACTGTGGAAGTTGATATAATTCCACCTGTGACTATAGGCGCAGCAGCAAGCTGAATTTTTTCTAATCTCACATCACCTGACAGGACACAGCGATCCCAGACCATGCATGTGTACTCAAGTAAGGGCCTGATAAAACTTTAAAGAAATGTAAACTACTACCAGAGTATTGTGATTAAATCAGTATTGCAATGATTTCCATATATATTTGATTGTCTGGTGCCTTCATAATTATTTGGTTCATTTGATCAGTACACTTTAAGTCTGGCCGAAGTATAACTTGTAGATAAGCAAATCTGACGGGTCTAGACCGTAGATGGAAGAGACTTTTGTGGTTTTTCGACGTAAGACTAGTTTCGGTGATCTGTTCACCTCATCAGTTACGAAACCGACCGTTGAAAAAACTGCGTGTGCCTGTTTATATACGTTTGGGTTGCTACGTAAAACACGTGCTATTGTTTACGTTGATTCAAAGAATTTTTCTTTGAAAATAGGTGTTTTCCTAATATGGAAACACCTGGATGTTTGATGACTGTGGGTCAATCAGTACTTATCTTAGGCTTGTTTAGAATTAGAACAACAGAATAGTTGTTCCAATGGCCCTGGATAGGGACTATGGAAATATTTAGGAACATTTCCCTTGTGAATAAATATGCAGTTATTTTCAAATTAACACTATATGTGTTAATTGAGTGGTACATAGCATGGGAAAATGAGCTCAGACAATGAAAATTTAGTATTAGACTGAGCAAGGGAGCTCACTTTCCCATGATATTGAGGCCGAATGGCTCAATCGAGCGTAGTTGGTGCATCCAATGCTTCTCCCGAGTTAGTCGCAGCTCTCTGGTACGGGCTTGTCTCGGAGGAGTCGGGATGTATTCTAGGATATGGACTTCAATGTTCAGTCCATCATGTCCTTGTAGATGTCTGGGATTTTCTACATTTTGAAGATGACCTTGAAAGATGAGTAAAGATGATATGTATGTTGCTCTTTATGAGATATAAGCATTAGTTCAGTTTTTTATACATATACATTGAAGGTTACAAGCTGCCAAACATTAGACCATATATCAATAGATGCTTGATCTGCATTGACAGTAGCATCTGCAGCAGCAGGATCTTCAACGGTTAGGTACAAAGATGTGTCATCTGTAAAAAGTTTACTTTGAGAACGTACAATATCAACAATATTGTTTAAATTATCAAAATAAGTAGGAGGCTCCTGAACAGAAGGCTAAGGAATGCCAGTGTATATATCGCCACACTCAGACAATTGGCTTTTGATGGTCACTCCCTGCTTTCTATCTGAAACATAATCATGAAACCAGGAAAGCAGATTTCCGGTGATACCATTCTTTTCCATCTTATTTACTAAACTATTGTGCCACACCTTATCAAAGACCTTACTTATATCTAATATGCTGGCTACTTCCTTTTGTTAATAAACTGATACACAGAGTTCATGGTAAAGCATTAACAGTCAATTTACTGTAAAATCTTCACAAATAAAACCAGATTGATTTGCTGATATAATACACCTATGCCTACAAAAATTAGCCCTGTTTCAAGATAACTTTTTCCATGACTTTGCAGACATAGATTAGTAGGGATAATGGTTTGTAACTATTATGATTTTTCATCGCCTTTTTTATGTACGGCAGTTGCATTTGCTCCTCTTTCCCATTTGAAAGGGAAACACTTTGAGCACAAACATAAACTGAAAAATATGGCTAATGGTTTGCATATGGTGGGTGCAGCTTCTTTCAAAAGCATGGGACCTATTCCATCATAACTGGTGGTCTTTGTCACATAGTGACTTTTCAAACAGTCAAGAACTCCTTTTTGGTTTATAATAGCAACACTGAGTATATTATTAGGAAGATTTTGCACAAAGTGTAGGTGCAGATAAAATATTGAAGTTACACTGGCTCAGGAAAAAGGAATTGAAAAGTTCTGCTTTAGAGAGGCTGTTGGATACATAGTTGCCTTCATTTAGAGAAGGAATATTAGACATATGGTTGCAGCCCAGAAAACACTTCACAGTCCTCCACCAGACTTATGATATTTATGTCCATTTATAAAAGTTTCGCTTAATTTGTTATGACAATCCTTCTCAACTAATTTCAGTTGTTGCTGATAATTATTTTTTAACTGTTTGTAAGTTGCCCAAGCCCTGGTATTTTCAACAGTACCTGTTTTAGTCTTGGCATTTTTATGTGCACGGATACCTTAACTTCTGGCACAGCACAAAAAGTTTATTATACCAGATAAGATTATTTGGTCTTATCATGATTTGTTTGTTAGGAATACATTTATTAGCGATTTAGCGGAAGCACTCAGACCAAGACTAAGAACAAACATTTACGTCAACGGAATCAAAACAATGATCCCAGTCACTATGATTTCGACAGTGAAAAAAATATTCAAATTGGCTTTTCTATACTTCCACACACACAGAATCTCTTTTATATTTAAGTAGCAAAAATTACACAATTAGCTATCAAGGGAAGTACTTCTAGATTGCAGACAAAATTGGTGACATTAAACAAGAACTGGTCTAAACAACATGCAGAATTTTCAGTAATATGGGAAGGTTCAGTGACATGTTTCGTCAGGTAATTAGTACTACAAAAATTGTGTAACCTTGAACCGGCATGCAAGCTGGGATCAGAGTAAATGTCACCTGTTACAATAATATTGGTTGGTTTTGCAAGGTCAAGGCTATCTTGTAAATTATCCCAAAACTAATTTGTGGAGTTTGGAGGTCTGTAAACATCGGCAGGAAGAAATTTAGTATCAATCATGGAGTATTATTTCGGACCACATAATTATAATATATATATATATATATATATATATATATATATATATATATATATATATATATATATATATATATATATATATATATATATATATATATATATATATATATATATATATATATATATATATATATATATATATATATATATATATATATATATATATATATATATATATATATATATATATATATATATATATATATATATATATATATATATATATATATATATATATATATATATATATATATATATATATATATATATATATATATATATATATATATATATATATATATATATATATATATATATATATATATATATATATATATATATATATATATATATATATATATATATATATATATATATATATATATATATATATATATATATATATATATATATATATATATATATATATATATATATATATATATATACATACATAAAAGGCCACACATCCACCGAGACCAGTAAAGCGATCACAGCAAAGTATATCATCATAACCTGACAACTTGCAGGAGCGAGTCAGAAAGCAAAGTCTCAGATAAAGTGATAATGTCAAAGTTTTAATTGTTTTGTCCCCATTCTCTGCATATGCCTAAAGCCCGCAGTGCAAAATACTCATAAGAGGTTCTGCACTAACTAGATGTCAGAAGAAGGAACAAATATACCATGGCGCTATCATCATACTTCCATGGTCATACATGTACCAGGGAACTGCCATCTTATATAAGTTCCCTGGTTATACGAAGTAATGATGATGAGGAAGCACCCGTTGTGTGATTCTGGTAGACATAATCTCTGTATAAAAGTAGCTGTATATTTTCATTTTTAGAAATGGGGGGAGGGGAGGGGGCATATTTTCGGCCATTTAAGAGTTCACACTGCTGCCAAATTTGTTTAAAATGTTATTTCATCCTCTCACACCCAGAAACAATTCTAGTAATCTGCATGCCAAAGTTCAAAGCTGTTACTTCAAAATGTACAACAAAACAATTATCAAAAGAAGTAACATTGCGGTTGACTGCAATTAGGAATCATTTTCGTAAATACTGAAATGCAATTTCTAGAAACTGTGAAATAAATTGTTTTTGGAGTATTAGCAATTCTTCCGAGTTTGTATCTGAAATCAAAGATGTAAAAGCAAAAAATATCAAATGTTTTGATTTTTCTACACTGTACACAAATCTACCCATAGATGAAGTCAAAAGTTCACTTTCAGAATCAATAAGCAAACTGTTTAAACATAATGGCAAACAATACACAAATATTAATTCATATACAAAGAAAGCATATTGGTCACACAATAAATATTCAAAAAGTAACATTAAATCTTACACTGTTGAAACTTTGGTAGATGCCATAAAATTTCTTTTGGATAATACTTTTTTTGTTCAATGCGGACCATTGGTTTTTCAAAAAATGAAAAGCATTCCTATGGGTAGCAACTGCTCCCCTTTACTGGCAGATTATATTTAACCTGGCTTGAATTTAAGTACATTGTATATGGATAAATTGATGAAAAAGGACTTTCAAATGGCCACAAAGTTATCAAACAATGCAAGATATGTTGATGACATTGCTTGTGTAAATGTACAAAATTTCAGTGAAATTGCTAAAGAAATTTACCCAAAAGATATCCCTTTGGAGGGTAACAATTCAGATGGTTTCAGAGATGTGTTCCTGGACTTGGATATTCAGGTCACTAATGACAGGTTTTGTATTAAAGTATATCACAAAATAGATGAGTTTAACTTTGAAGTAGTTAATTATCCTTTCCCGGACAGTAATGTTTCAGAAGCTATTGGATATAATACGTTTCTGTCACAGATTTTGAGATTTGGTTGTATTTGTTCTAAATTTCAGGACTTTGCATCTAGAACCAAATTTATTTACAATAAACTTGTGTCAAGAAGATTCAAACATTTACTTTTTATCATATATTTCTACAAATTTTGCTGTAAATATCCACAGCTGGTTAGAAAGCTTGGCTTCAATAATTTTAGAGATTTTAGACTTGCCTGTTTTGCTACTTAATTTCATCTTTTGGCATCATTCTGTTTTAATATCCACCTTTCAGACATTTTAGGCTAACTTGTTTTCTGTTAGGTTAAACCCCAGGGGCTATCAGTAGCAAGTAGTGGCCTACAACAGTTACAAGCTTACCTAATTGTACTTGATATCTGGTTAAGAAATATTATATTTTCATTGCATTCTCTTGACTTAAATACAAATAACTTTCATTCTTGTCTGACTTGCCCTTTAAATTTTGCTGTTAATATCCAAAGATTATTAGAAAGTTTGGCTAAATGATTTTACAGTTTTCAGACTTGTCTGTTCTGCTACGTAACTTTATCTTTTGGCATCATTCTGCTTTAACATTCACTTTCAGACATTTTAGGCTTACATGTTTTCTGCAGTGATGTCAACACTGGAGCCCAGTTTTCGTTCAGTATGACAAGCGGTTGCAATGTGCAAAATATCGGATATGTACTTCTTGGCAAGGTAATTGATTTATTTCCAATGATAAACATTGCTTGAAACTTTATCTTTATTGTGTGTAATTTTATTCAGGAAAACATCCTGCAAAACAAATAACATGAAACAGGAACAAAAGCAAATTCACGGAAACGTAAGTGAATTGAAATTTAAGCAAAACATTTTTCATCATTTGAGAGCGATGAAATGATATGTCCATGGGAAGAAACACCTAGATTCAAAATTTGAAATAAATTTTCCACCTTCAATTCATTAAGATGTGTTATTAATACTTTACAATATAGTTCTACCTGTGTAAGTACTTCCTTTCTCCAAGCAGCATACTTAAAATTCTTTATTACGATCTTCATAAGGAGAAAGTATGTACAGTTAAGACATTAGGTACTAAAATATTCAAATGCATATCCCGCAGATAAATACAAATTACTTCGAAATAGGACAGTCATAAATGATATAAAAGGTCTATCGACAACCACCAGGTAAGCGTAGAAGGCTTTAGTCAGGAGGGTAAGCAAGTGTTCTGCTAACCAGGGTTTTATAAAATTATCCGCCTGGAGAAGAGCATGCTAGAAGTCAAGCCACTCCTTTTTGGGGGTAAAGCTTAGACTTACTTCTTGGTCAGTTGGACTCTTCATTCTCATGAGTTGAGTCATGACTCACACTTTTATCACTCTTGTTATAGACTGGGGTGCCAAATTGTTGGCAGGTTAACCATTGTATTGTGTTTATGACATGCAAAAAATCAAATCTCATGTAAACATGTTGTTTGGCAGTGCCATTGAAAAAAACAGACTCTGTGGTTTGTTTGCATATATTCCTCATCAAATAAGACTCTTTTGGTTATGAAAACCTACATGTTTAACAACAGGTGCTGGAGAAAATCCTATTACGAGCAGAAAGTTTGGTGTGCCCAAATGTTGGGAATGGAAAGGTATTTAGCTCCAAGTCATATCTGTTCACTTTGCAGCTGCATACCTTACTTTTTTAGCATTTTTTACCAAAAGTTGTTGACCTGGGGTATTCTCTCTGAAACTATAGGCATACTGGTACTTAAATGAAAGGCCTTTTTATGAAGAGTATGGATCTGGGATCCTAATGATAATTCAGAATAGTCTGACTTAAGTAGATGGACTTAAGACGTGATTGGCATTGAAAGAGTTAATACTCACATTAACTTCAAAATTTTACTCTCCAAAACTTGTAGCATTGGTGTTAAAAACCCTTAAGCACAAAAATATAATTTTTTTATCGAAATAAAAGCAGGCTTTTTGTCTGAAAATGATGCAAATTACAAACTAGAGGGCTGCGTAAACAGCCCATGCTCAGTCCCTAGGAGTGTTCCTGTGTGATATCAAAGCAATTGGGTGAGCAGTTTCAGAGAGATTTTTGAACTCATCAGTGCCAAGTTTTGGACTGAGTCAACAGCTTTTTTTGGCGTGCATTGGGTGCAATGTGCACCGAAAAAAGCTGTTGACCTGGGATATTCTCTCTGGAACTATAGGCATGCTGGTACTTGAATGAAAGGTCAGTTTACGAGGAATACAAATCTGGGATCCATATGGTGATTCAAACTAGTTTGACTTAAGTGGATGGACTTGCGTCATGCTTGGCACTAAAAAACTAAAGATTCGCCCCAAAAAAGAACAAAAAAATTCATAAAAAAATACAAAAATCATTGAAGCACAACCACTTGAAAAAAATTGGTAGAGACCCGTCTAAGGTACATTGCCACCAAGTTTGAAATGAATCTGGATGACGGTTTCTGAGAAGATGTTGAAAATGTGAATTAGCATTAGAATACCCATTGACTTACATGGTAATCAATAGGAAAGGTGCATTTACCGATAAGTACCCGAATAGAAAAAGTCGTTAAAAATCAGAAATCCACAGCAGTGCCACCTAGTGAACAATTTTGTTTGTGTTTGACACTTTCACAACGAACATATCCACCAAGTATTGAAGTTGCAGCTCAATCCGAGTGACGGTTCTGGAGAAGTGGAAAATAGCAAAAAACACAAAAAGTCATGAAAAATAGAAAACGATTGCAACACCAACTGGTGAACAAATTAAAAATTTTGAGTCCCAAGGACTGTTCCTGTGTGATATCAAAACAATTGGGTGAGCAGTTTCGGAGAAAAAGATTTTTTAAGATTTCCTCCCAAAAAGAACAAAAAAACTCATAAAAAATCAAAAAATCACTGGAGCATGACCATGTGAACAAATTTGGTAGAGACCCACCTGAGGTACATTGCCACCAAGTTTGAAGTGAATCTGGTCCATGCTTTTGGAGAAAAGTCGAAAATGTAATTGTGAATGGACGGACGACTGAGCCTCCTAAAAGCTCAGCCTGACTTACAAGTCAGCAGCTAAAAATGTCAAATTGTCTGTGATCCTGCATTGACAATATTCCAATTTCAAGAATGGATGAATTTTACTTTCTTGGCCGACGTATTCAAGAAAATTTAAACTGGAATGCTCATTCAAGTAAAGTTGGAAATAAATTTCTATAAAGTAATTGGGATCTTGAAGAGACTAAATAAATATATACCAACAAAAGACTTGCCTCTATATAATTCACTTTTCTTGTCTCATCTGAACTACATCATTCTTGCCTGGGGTTTCTCATGTGAACGTATCTTCGTCCTTCAAAAGACAAAGCTACTCCTTTAATTTGCCATGTTAAATATAATGCTCACATGGACCCCCTCTTCAAAGAACTACATGTATATCTTTTAAAAGCACAGGATTTGCTGCAACTCAAGGCACTCAAGTTTATAAGTATACTAAGAACGAACTTCCTGCTTATTTCGAAATTATATGATAGCCCTCTCCAAATCATACCTATTTTACCTGCAATAGAGAGAACCCTTCTATCCCATTATTTAATAGGACCAGATCCAGAAATTGTAGAAGATATTATGTCATGTTTTTGCTTCAAAGCATCTGTTCCAGTATGACGGATAAAATATACACACATTCATACTATGGTTTTTCTAATCATGCCAGAATTTTTTCTTTATAAACAAGTATCAAGAAGTTTGTATGGTGCCTCACTGTTTTGTATGGAACAACTAATGAAATTACTACTTTCAACCCTTTTGTTGTACATGTATCATATATAATATCTTTTACAGTGTTTATATTCAAGGTCATCAGTGTGCACCCAAGGTGTTGTAAATGAACAACTTTCTGCAGGTGACCTGTGATAGCGGATTTAATCCTTAGCTATAGGGTCATCCTGATGCATCGCTGAACTATATGTTAAATGTTCCATCTCTATACATTGTTATATACTATATACTCATCTGATTATATGTCAACTAAATTTGTTTTGAGTTCTGCATCACTCACTCTGTGCATATTAATTTTGTAATTTTTAAAGATATCTCATCCACCAATGGCACAATTATCGCCAATTTATGACAATTGGGCACCCTATGCACCGAAGGACCTCTACCTCGAACACTGTTTCAATAAAAGAGTCATGTAATTTCCTTTTTGGCGTGTTAACAAAAAGGTTGGTCCCAGCAATCATACATATGGTCTTTTCACTGTCAACGGTCATTCGCTATTTTTTGTAGTAACATGCCACTGGGATTTGCCTCAGAAAAATAAATATGTGTCAATAATCATTGTTGTGTTTGTCTTGCCCTCGGATTGAGTTTGCTGGACTGTGGTGTGGGCGCGAGTCATTTTTAATAGTAATCTGCATTAGAAAAATAAAAATGTGTTGTTATTGTTGGGTTTGACTTGCCCTCTGATCCAGATGCCAGACTGTGGGCAGGAGTCACTTTTGTGAGGAGTAAAATGACTCCCGCCCACAGTCTGGCGTCCTGGATCAGAGGGCAAGACAAACACAACAATAATTATGGACACATTAATGTTTTTCTGATGCAAATCCCTGTGCTTTATATTAGAACTAAAATCACTCAATGATTGATTGCTTCATTCATTGAGTTTATTCGGTATAATCAACATACAAATGACAAATGAGGTTACATAAAATGATGGATAAATAAAACATACAGCCTAATTACAGGTAACTAGAACATAAAAATAAGCATAATATAAGTTCATACAGGTAAAATAATCAATGACTGAAAATTCTGAGATGGTGGGACAACATTTAAGTCGTCGTCGTATGCGCATGAGTTGATTATATCGTTCATGATTCTCACACCCTACTAAGATTGTTCAAGCTGGCATACCAGGTCATTACTTTGTTTCCACTGGCCGAAAACTGGGCCCGGCCGAAAACTAGGGACGCAACTGAATGTTCCTCCTGGTTCAATGGGATATCCACCTTTTATCGCCCATGCTGTAGCAGGATAAGGAAGTGTTTATGTCCAGCTATCACTGTAGTTCATACTTACCCGCCTTATAACTTGTAATAATATCCCCGTAATTTCAGACATTCAGGAATATACCCTGTTCAACTTGCACTTAAACGTCGAAATGTGCCCATGTGTACCATTTGACACAAACGACACTTCATTTTTACCACTAGGTGTCGTTTTCGCAAGTTCTTCGCGTAGGAAATGACGGGGAATATGCAGAGGAAGGGGCGAGGTGAAGGAGGCGAAGAGCAAGTTCTCGTTAACGTATGGGGCCATGCTACTTATCACGCTTGACGGCCTTTGACGTTAGGGGTGGGGTGGGGGGTCATCACCTACGGACGTTAATATGCTCAAAGCGTGACAAAAATATAAAAGTGTGAAAAAAATCAGAAAACGAAGCGAGTTCCAGGTCGACCAAGGCTATATTGCATTTGCAATGTAGCCTACTCACAAAATAGGCTATTATCCAGTAATTATATAGCTGTATCATCCAGAAAAGGTGGAAGATACAGACTGGGTGATAAACCTGTCCATATCACCACAGTGCAAAGGTCAATAGTAAATCCAGCCTAGTGGAGGAGACGAGTCAGCAGACTGGCCTCGTTCCCGCGGCGGATCACTCCGAGTGCTTGCACGAGGAGGGATCCGCCGCGGGAACGAGGCCAGTCTGCTGACGAGTCTCCTCCACGCGGCTGGTTTTACTTTTATGCAGTAATTATAGCTGTAATTATATTTTCATCGTTAAATACAAAAAAAAAAAGACAATTTAAAACAGTTTCAACGTTTGTTTCATCAAACAAGACTTTGCATAGTTTTGCGTATGAATAACTATAACGCAGGATCCAGTAATTGGGTCATTTGAAAACTACATGCTTGACGTGCGCCTACTACAAGAATTTAGAAGGAAAGTAGTTCTCAGTGACCTTTGCACTGTGGTGATACGGATTGACCTTTGCACTGTGGTAATATGGACAGGGTTATCACCCAGTCTGTATCTTCCACCTTTTCTGGATGATACAGCTATAATTACTGGATAAAATCCATATCACCACAGTGCAAAGGTCACTGAGAACTACTTTCCTTCTAAATTCTTGTAGTTGGCGCACGTCAAGCATATAGTTTTCAAATGACCCAATTACTGGATCCTGCCTTACAGTTATTCATACGCAAACCTATGCAGAGCCTTGTTTGGTGAAATTAACGTTGAAACTGCTTTTAATTGTCTTTTGTGTGTGTGTGTGTGTTTACCGATGAAAATAAAATCACAGCTATAATTACTGGATAAAAGTAAAACCAGCCGCGTGGAGGAGACTCGTCAGCAGACTGGCCTCGTTCCCGCGGCGGATCCCTCCTCGTGCAAGCACTCGGAGTGATCCGCCGCGGGAACGAGGCCAGTCTGCTGACTCGTCTCCTCCACTGGGCTGGTTTTACTATTGTCCCACACTACAGACGCTGCCACACTACTATCCCTAGGCTATAGGTCCCTATAAAGTCCTATGTTACTGGCACATTTATAGAACCTGTTCAACTGAGCTTTATATTATAATACATTATTAACTTTATTATGGGTATATGCCTACTGTATCTTTGAAACCGGATTAGGGTCTCTTAATTAATTATCCTGCACTTAAGAAAACAATTTGAATGAATGTTGCAAAGACTAAAAGAGGTTTTAAAAGAATAATTAAATCCGAGTCAACAGCTTTCCTTGGTGGACTCTGTGCGTTAAACATCCTGAGTGTGCCCAGGAAAGCTGTTGATTAATATGCAAAATGACGATTTAAGGGTTGAAAACAATAAACACTTCAGAAAGACACTTTGACAGCTGAATATTTCCAATTTTTATTTGTCTCATTCTAACCAGGGTAAATGGTCGTGGACTCGCGCATTCTATGCATTCCACACGCCTATACACAAGAGGATCTTTCAAAGAGGGGTGAAGGTGAATTTTCTCCAGGTTATAAATGCTCAGTGTAAAAATGGTAACTAATTAGGTGTAAAGAAATATTTTTCATAACAGTACACACCTGTAAATCACATCTCCTTGGTTGCTATAAGCGACTTTAGTAGCCTACTGAAGATGATTTGTATTCACGAGATAATTTGATATTCAAATTCTACGTGGGAAGACCTTTCATTCAAGTACCAGCATGCCTGGTCTAAATTCAGTTTCAGAAATTATGGTCTCATCTAGTCAACAGCTTTCTTCGGCGCACTTTGTGACATGGCCCCTAACGAATCACGGAGAAAGATATGTGCTTTCGCATTTCAGAGGGGCTCAAAGGGGTATTTGAGTGATACGTTATCATCTATATTTATTTCTCGTGAACTGTGAAATCGAATATCATTTTAGCCTGATTCGTGATTATAAGTATTTGCGTGATTCGTTATTCTATATTTATTTCTCGTGCACTCACTGTGAAATCAAAGATTGTTTAACATGTTTCGTGATTATAAGTATTTATCACGTAGGTCTAATTGTAATTCTTATAATTTGGATCTAGCCGTGAAAGTACATTTAAATTTTCTGTGAATCGTGATCACCCCCCTCCCCCCCGTGAGCCCTCATTTCACGGTGAAACACGGTAAAAGGGTATATTTCACAGTTGAGACAAAAGTTTTCATTTCCTAATTCTTGATTTATTGAATTATCAGTTCACACTGGGACCCATCTGGGATTTTTTAACAGCCAAACAGGTGGTTCGAACGATCTGTCCGCGCAGTGTATGGGAGTGTGCACGATTCAGGAATCGCGCTGCGCGGTTGGGGCAGGACCATATAATATAGAAACCATGAGGTGGAAGGCCCCTTACATTTTTACCTCCATGTAGGGACCAAGAGACTTCCCTCCCCCCCGCGCCCACCGCCTATCCACAGAAGTGTCAAAAACCTGGAATTTGATACGTTTTCTTCTCTTTCACTAACACTATGTATTTCACCGGATATAATACTCCATTGAAGAAAAAAATAAAATAAAATAAAATAAAAATCGATGATTCTCACACTGACGAGAATTGCTACTTTACATGGAATTTGATATTCCTTGACGTTATCAAATTGTTGCTTGCTTGAACTGCTACCTTACATCAATTTGATACTTTTTAACCATAATTGCTACATTGTATCAAATTTGATGTAAGTTTAGCAAGGCCTCCCCCCCAAAATTACTTGTTTATCATTACCGCCCCCTTTTATTTTCCGCCGCCCTTATTTTTTATTTTATATTATTTTCCTTCAAATCACACAAGTTTCAAACTTTCAGGAACAAGGTCCATGTTCAATTAGTTCCGGTTCAAGTAAATTCGTATTTTATGGCTACTCTGCCACATGATGTTTTAGAGCAGCAGACGCCCAAGCTGCAAGACAAGCGATGTTTTTCATGGGTTCTTCAAATCAAGCGTCGTTCACACATCATAAAGCCCTTGATGGGGATCGATGGCATATTCCTGATTATATTTGAATAAATCATGGATAAAAAATGAAAATAAAATCCTCCCTCCCTCCCCATAATTTGGAAAAAGTAATGATAAACAAAATATTTTTACGGGGCCTAAAGTTGCACTGTGAGTGTGACCAGAAGTCTAGCGTAGGGAGGATGGAAGAAGGGAGGGTGCCTCTCCCCGCCCCCTCCTCCCACGGGAGTTTCTTTTTTTCTCTTTCTTTCCTTTTTACAAAATAAGCGGCAAAATGGCGCTCTTTGGTGCGTTCTAATGGTCAAATATACCTTAATATATAAGATTAAATATATGTTTTCAGGCGCAATGATATTTCAAAATTTTATCAGCTCCAGAACTGTTTTTGCCACAATGATATATCTAAGACTAAGTCCCCAGGCTAACTACCAGTTATGTGCCACATAACGGGTTGTACATTGCCATTCTCCTGGGTTTTGTACCGCAAATTAAGTATACCATACATTTTTTTAAACTTTATTGGCTTTTGTCGATGTAATCAGAGTAGAGCACGTGAACTGAGTCGGTCTCCTTCCTACCTACACACACACACACACACACACACATAGCCCAGGTGTACATAGGACCTCTCGTTACATACGTATCTATCTATCTATCTATCTATCTATCTATCTATCTATCTATCTATCTATCTATCTATCTATCTATCTATCTATCTATCTATCTATCTATCTATCCATCTATCCATCCATCCATCCATCCATCCATCCATCCATCCATCCATCCATCCATCCATCCTTCTTTCTTTCTTTCTTTCTTTCTTTCCTTCTTTCTTTCTTTCTTTCTTTCTTTCTTTCTTTCTTTCTTTCTTTCTTTCTTTCTTCCTTCCTTCCTTCCTTGGGAATCGGATTGGTTAATTCAAACCCCCTCCCCGATCCGCTACCATCACAGTTCATGATTTGATGAAACTGCTGAATCAATATTTGAATCCACTTATATACACAGTATGTGTGAATTCTTTTCACTTGTGTACTTAAATGTACACATATGTGCAGTATAAAAAAAATCAAATAAAAGCAAAAAATAAAAAATAAAAACCCACATACCTTCTCTCTCTCTCTCTCTCTCTCTCTCTCTCTCTCTCTCTCTCTCTCTCTCTCTCTCTCTCTCTCTCTCTCTCTCTCTCTCTCTCTCTCTCTCTCTCTCTCTCTCTCTCTCTCTCTCTCTCTCTCTCTCTCTCTCTCTCTCTCTCTCTCTCTCTCTCTCTCTCTGCACTGAAACAAATGCAGCCTGCTCAGTAAGAGCCGAACTTGGAAGCTTTCCAGTTCTGACTGGTCATTTTAGTAGAGCGCGAAAATACCGACCACGATGCAATCGGCGATCTTCACGGCGTAAATGTCCTTTTACCTCTCTAACAGTCTGGCTGGATGCAAGTGAAAAATGCCACTCATGTCAATGGCTAACATAAATTGAGGACATCGCGCTTTTAACCTGCAAAGCAGACTAAGTTACGTGTTACTACCCAGCGGAGTAGACAAAAGACGCAGCTTGGGGTTACTTTGGAGGCAATTTGCGCTCAGGCAGAATTTGAAATACGAGGCATGCATATTAATTTCCCGCCACAAGTACATACCTGGTTGTCTTAGTAACCATAGTCTCGCCTGACGAGATACGGACCGGTGCCTGTGCGGGGAAGCGGGATATTACTAATATTTTGGAAATAAGGGATGACAAATTAAAATTTTAATGACACTTGGTGATGGAAAGATAGCATCATAACATAACATAATCCTCACCTTCACCAATGCCGCTTCTGAAAAACGTTCCTATATGACAGGTCATAAGTGAATTACATAATAACACCATATTCTTCTGGCCCCTCAACACTGATTGATTGGCAAGGACCTCGGTTATAGTGATATGTATATGCGTACGCACAAGTGTGTATATGTGTATGCATATGTATATGTGCATGTGTGCATAAATGAAATTTATTTGCTGCAACATTACAAAATAATACAATGACATTTTGCCAAACAATGCAAATAAATTAACAGTTGTACAACACCATAAGACATAAGTGCAATAATGGTATTTACAAGAAATTAAACATGAAGAAAAAAGACCGAAAAAGATAGGTCGAAGAAAAAGAATTCAATTTGGTACTAAAATGAATAAATAATTAAATATATGAATAAATAGTGAAGAAAGAAAGAAAGAAAGAAAGAAAGAAAGAAAGAAAGAAAGAACAAAAATGGACGATAGGAAGCGACGGTAAATATAAAGTACATGTATGTACACAGGGGGTCGATGAAACTAAATCACTGGTTTGTGAGTGTGAAGCATTTAACGCTAAGACAGACAATATTTTCAGAAAATGGAAGAACAAAGACCAAATTGTAGGAGCTTGGAACAGATTCGGGGCTGAGTGCGAGGAGGCGGGGGGGGGGGGGGCGGGGAGAGAGGATGCTGGGAAAAAAAGAAAATAATGTCAGGAAGTAGAAGGGAACACAATGCAGTAGAATGTAAGAATGGAGGGGAAGGGTGGTAGACTGTTTAAGGGCTCCTTTGAATGATTATTGGTCAGTGTAGGAACATAACAACAGAAATGCCTGAGCCTCAGAGGCGGGAACATGTGGGATGGGAACCGAGGGAAAGTGGGCCTATCTTATTTATTTTCACCTCTTTTTCAGGTGTCCGGTGAAAACTGGCCGCAGCACACAAACGATCGACCGCGGAAATATTATTACAGGAAATGGAGCAGCAAGCGAAGGTCCTCGGACCGCAGACCAGTAAGGTATAATGACGGATCATGCCCCACAAGCGCGGCACCTGCATTCGAGCCACTTCTGAAAATCTGTAATATTTGTTCAGTTTTTCATGTTATCAGGAATAGAATTTGATAATTTAGGCCCATAGGATGTTAATGATGGTAAGCCGTATTTGGAAGCTTTCGAGTGCTCCCATCACCAATCAATTTATTTATTTATTTATTTATTTATTTATTTATTTATTTATTTATTTATTCATTCATTCATTCATTCATTCATTCATTTATTTATTTATTTTGTGGGCTTTGGGATCATTTGTGGCCCGACAGTGGTCATCCATCGCAAATGACCACTGTCAGGCAAACAAACATTATTGTTATATTTTGTGAAATTTTCAAATAGAATAAACTGGTTGCCGTCGCTCCCACGACCTTACCGTATGTGCCCTTTGTTATGGTGTTAATGTGCAGGTAATGCCCTTTAAATGAATAATAATGTATAATACTCTATGTCAGTACTGAGTTAGCATTGTTAAGTTTTTCTATAGGCGTATAGCCTATATATTTAAACAGGCCCACATGAAAGGTGGAGAGAGTCTGTTGATGGATTTAAAAAGCCCTGAAATATTGGTTTTCTTAATTCTTAGCAATACAAAAGCACTAAGTCCGGCTTTTTTTCAGCAGAGTTTCATGATCACTGTGAAACTCATAGACTATTTTCAGACTTCTACGTACTGCTATTCTGAAGTCTTCCCATTGGGCCTAATTGTAACGAAATTTTGAATCTGTTGTGTTGTGAATTTTTTCTGTTCGGTCACTACAAATAACAAAAATCATACTAATCAAAAGGATTTCAAATATACATGTTCAGTATTTGAAAAAATGATAGATTTAAATGTCCTTTTTTTCCATTTCTTTATATAAAGCCTATGCCATCAATAAAAGCAGACCCAAAGGCAAAGATTAATGAACAGCACTTAAAAATATTATTTCAAATAATGGTAAAAGTAGGTAATCTACAATATGAAATATATGATACTCAGTAGCTTCAAAATTAATAGATGGAGAAACTCTTTGAATGTGTTAAAACGTTGACTAATTTGTGACTTTAGCTCGCTGGTACCATTTGTAAACAGTTAATGTTGGCAAAGAACGAAGACAGATTTGCTGGGAAACAAAGCACCCGTTGCTCTATGCATGCGTGTGCCGTCTCGCAAGATCTCGCAACGTCAGCTGCGTGTTCACACGCGATTTTGTTTGGCAGGTGTCATGGCTGCCATGGTGTCGGAGCGGGTTGCGCGAAAATGCTTTGGATTTTCGGTACTGCTTTGAGAAGAAGGTAACGGGTAAGTGTCAGAAGACAAATATGTGTTACGTGAAGTCCGCAATAAAGTAATTAAAATGTAGGATACATATTTGCAAAAGTCAAGCTGAAGTGGATTTTTTTTTTTTTTGGCCGAAAGTTGCACCGTAGTTTGGAGAGAGGGGAAGTCGTTGCACTGTTGTCAAATTTACCAAAAGCAAAAATAAACATAAACTCCAAACAACGAAGTTTTGCAACAGGACATTTATAATTGTTTGCCGGATTTGTAGGGTGCGCATAAATGTGTGCAGCATATGTGTACGTTATGTGGAACGCTCCGATCCGTGCACATGGTCTGTAATTACTAATTCAGCGATGGGCATGGAGCTAGAACTTCTCTTTCTGAATTGTAGCTCTAGCCTCTATCCCAATGGAACTACAAATCAACTTCAATTGGGCTTAACAGTATAACACGCCAGGACAGTAGTGCTAGTGTCTCATGCAATGGCCATTCGGGTGATTCCTTTACCTGATGGTGAATGAAGCCCTTCATCCAGTGCCAGGGACTCTCAACTTCGTTCAGGCCCAACGCCAGGAAAGATGCTGTTACTGTATCTTCTGGCAGATTGTTCCACTGATCCGCCACAACTCTGACTCTGATTCAGAAGAAGTTCCTCAGGACTTCTGTCATGAAGCAAATTGTTTCATGAGCGTGAGGGAGTAGCGGTGCAGCTGTCTGAAAAAGATGTCATTACAAGATATATATTGTAGAGGTATTTATAAGTTTCTGCCATGTAAATGTCAGTCCTTCTGTCTTCAAGAGAAGGTAGATGAATTAATTTATCCAGTAATTATAGCTGTATCATCCAGAAAAGGTGGAAGATACAGACTGGGTGATAACCCTGTCCATATCACCACAGTGCAAAGGTCAATCCGTATCACCACAGTGCAAAGGTCACTGAGAACTACTTTCCTTCTAAATTCTTGTAGTAGGCGCACGTCAAGCATGTAGTTTTCAAATGACCCAATTACTGGATCCTGCGTTACAGTTATTCATACGCAAAACTATGCAAAGTCTTGTTTGATGAAATAAACGTTGAAACTGTTTTTAATTGTCTTTTTTTTTGTATTTAACGGTGAAAATATAATTACAGCTATAATTACTGCATAAAAGTAAAACCAGCCGCGTGGAGGAGACTCGTCAGCAGACTGGCCTCGTTCCCGCGGCGGATCACTCCTCGTGCAAGCACTCGGAGTGATCCGCCGCGGGAACGAGGCCAGTCTGCTGACTCGTCTCCTCCACTAGGCTGGTTTTACTATTATATTGTTCACACAGATTCAAGCACAAATCCTAGACTTTTTTAGTTTGATTTTCTCAGTTTTAGCCGTAGTCTCCACATCTGATTAAAAATTTATATGCAGGATGCAGACTTTGTCCTGTGGGACTTGTAAATCCGGTGAAACATGTTCGGCACATGGTAATGCATTGGTTGGCTTTCTTGATTATTCTTGTTTTATGCTGGTAGGGTTTGAGGTCTTGCAAGATGTCTCCTAGGCCTTTTTAGCTTGTAACTTGGTTCAGGTAGTGACTATTGAGGGTGCAGATATTTTGGATACTTTGCCGAATTTTTACTACTTCACATTTTGTTTAATTGAAGATGAGTAGCCATTTGAAGTACCACACAGCTGGGGCAATTTCCCTTGAATTAAATCTGATTCAACAGCTTTCCTTTGCATGGGTTGGGCACTTAGTTTTCAACCCATGCCAAGGATAGCTGTTGCCATCGGGCATGTGATCTTGACATATCTCATCTACATTATTCTTTGTCACACTGTTTTTCATTATCCCTCGCCCACGAAGTGGGGGAGGGGATATGGTAATGGGCACTGTCTGTGTGTCCGTCCGTCATTTTGTCCGGCCCATATCTTCTACATTATTAATGCTACCTCTTCGAATTTTCTATGGTGGGTAGACCTTAGGTAGTAGGTGTGCATAGGCATTTTTTTGTGTGGCTAATTACTTGCATTAATTAATTAACAAAGTTCGTTAAGCAAGACAAATTTTGTCCGGGCCATATCTCCTATAAAACTATTAATGCTAGCCCTTTGAATTTTTTATGGTGGGTAGACCTTAGGTAGTAGGTGTGCATAGGCATTGTTTTCTGTGGCTAATTACTTCCATTAATTAATTAACAAAGTTCATTAAGCAAGCTCAAGCTACAATACAAATTTTGTCCGGGCCATATCTTCTAAATTATTGATGCCAGCCCTTTGATTTTTTTATGGTGGGTAGACCTTAGGTAGTAGGTGTGCATAGGTACTGTTTTGCATGGCTAATAATTTTCATTGATTAATTGATAAAGCTCATTTAGCAAGCTCAAGATACAATACAATTTTGTGTGAAGCATAACTTTGCAACTAAAATTGGTAACCCTTTAAGATTTTCAGCATTGGTAGACCAGTGGTAGGAGGTGTGCATAGGCAGAAATTTTTTTGACTAATTACTTTCCTTCATTAATATATTGATTAACAAAGCTCATTAAGCAAGGTCAAGATGCAATATATTTTGTCAGGAGTATAACTTTGCAATTATAAGTGGTAACCCTTTTAGGTTTTCAGGGTTGGTAGACCAGAAGAAGAAGGTGTGCATAGGCATAAATTTATGTGGCTAATTACTTTCCTTTATTTGTTTATTAATTAAGTTCATTAAGCAAGCTCAAGATCCCAATACAATTTTGTCTGGAGCATATCTTTGCAACTATAAGTGATAGCTCTTTGAGATTTGCAGTGCCACCAACAGAAACCTTTCGCATTTTACCAACTATAATATACCAATGTACATCATGTGTATTTACCACCATGATTACTATGGGCGGGGGATATGGCTAGCGTCAGCGGCTACTTGTTACTGTTGAAATAATAATAATAATTTTTTAAAAAAAACTTGAAATTAGTTCAAAACATCAAAGCAGGCAACCTTTACTACCAGCAGATTTTGGTTGGTTGAAGGTGCTTGCTCTTAGGGTGCATATAACATAGTGGTACAAAAAATGCCACTGTCTCTCTGTTTTTCTACAAGCCCATTGATGTATACATTTTTTAGTTTTGTCAATATATGTAGTTTCTTTGCATGAAGCAATGATATCCTAAGACTAATTTGTAAAATGTGAAGGGCACTTTATTCAGGGGGTCTGATTTACATTTTAGGAGAGGATCATAACAAAACTTTTGGCTTCAAAAGCATGTAATTAACGGTCATGTAAAGAAAATAGTATAACTTAGGAAGCCATTTTTGTTTTGTGTTAAAAGGAATGTTTTTCATGTTATTGAGTTTTTTACAACTTTTTTCCATTTTGGAGCTCAAAAAGTAGCATTTAAAATTAGAATATTGCCAAACAAAAAATAGCTACGTAAGTTATACTTTATATAGCGATTAATTTCACAAAACTTCGTCAAAACCAGTTTTTGAATGAGGTTTTCTGAAATTCCAAGTCTTGTGAAATTTGTTTCTGAGATATTCACTACCAAAGATAACCAAGGAGATTTGCTTACTTTAGTTTAATTGCTCACAAATGACATCTGCTCAGGCCATTAAGAAGGGTGACTAAATGCTAAGCCCTTAAACTCTGTCATAACTGACCTACACACTTACAAACAACATAGTGGTTTGAATCAGTCACATGTGAAATAATCCACTCATCTGTAAAAACATATCCAGTGAGGCTTTGACTGTGAATGGTTATCTAAACGTCACCATTTGTGACCACATCTAAAAGCCAAATAATAATTAACTGATTGACTCCTTAAAGTTTTGCATATAAGTGAACATGTTACAGTAAAACTATTTAGCATGGATAAAGATTAGCACTTCATCCTGAAAGTAATGAAAGCTCAATTTCACTGATTTAAAGCTCTCGGGTAAGCTCCGGCACCTTAAGGGGAAAAAAGGTAAATTGTCTTGGAGGATTACAGTCAGTGGGAATCTGGATGCTTCTGTTCTTCTCTGTCTCATCTGAAAACATTTTAGCTGTGGATGAAATGAAATCTAGAATGTTGTTAATGTGTAACAAGAAGATGATTTGGCTAAGGATGGACCCTTGAAGGACTCCCCTTGTGACATCTGTCAATATTGGTGGTTAATGCTGATATAATTACTCTGCTCAAGTCCCAACAGAACCATTTTTGGACACAAAAATAAATCAGGATATTGTTAAACATGTTAAATACTTAAATCCCTGATGAAAACATGGTAAGCACTACAATCCTTGCTCTGTCTCTCTGTCTGCAGATACATTGCATTGGCAGTGTGGTGCGGCAAACCTACTCATCATGATGCTTATGCAGTGCGTTAGTAATGAGTTGCCCTGTTTACTGCTTGATGACTCCCCCAAGCAATGCAGCATGAAGTTCATGAAGTGTGGTGCAGGTTGTCATTGTGATTTGACCAATTCATGTTTATAGGGCCAATGCACCAGCATTTCCCCGTCACTGGTCTTGCCAGGTTTTCAATTTTAAATTTCCAAGTAAAAACTTCACCTTGTTTACCTCTTTCTTATCTCTCTTAAGAGTGGTAGCTTTATATTTTATGGCTCTGTGAACTTGGGATAGGATCAAGGTGACCCCTGTTGTGAGTAAGTGTGACCTTTATGGCATGTGCAACATCAAGGTCCCAGTTGAAGTACATGTAGTTCTCAAGTAATAGTGAAGAGTAAATACATGTTCATGTAAGTTGCTCTGTGATTCCAGAAATGAGGTCAAGGTCACTCATGTACTGTCTACGCGTGACCTTCATAAAGAAACATTAATATGTGCAACATCAATGTCCTACCTCAAAACAGATCTCAAGTTATCAACTGAACAGTAAATTTCATGTCAGTTCAGTCACTTGTTCTGTGAACTTGGGAATGAGGTCAAGGTCCAAAAATCACTAGATCATGACCACTTGCACAAAATAGGTGAACACTTATAAAAGGTACATCCTACCAAGTGCGACACAAACCTGGCCAAAATTATTTAAGTTACAACCCTTACAAGAAATTCCCACATGTGTTAAACTTTCATGTTGAAACTTTTTTTTAAGATCCCCCCGCCTAAAAAAAATCATCAAAAAATTAAAAAACCAATGGAGTATGACCATTCGCACAAACATGGTAGAGACCCACCCAAGGTACATTGCCACCAAGTTTTAAGTAAATCTGACAGACAGTTTCTTCATAGAAGTCCAAAATGTGAATTAGCATTAGTATGCCCATTGAATTGCATAGTAATCAATAGGAAAGGTGCATTATCGATAAGTACTCGAATTTAAAAAAAAAAAAAAAAAAAAAAAACGTTTAAAAATCAGGAATCCACAGCAGTCTCACCTAGCACACAATCTTGTTTTACTCCTCCACAAGGAACATATCCACCAAATTTTAGCTTATTGTGAGTGATGGCTCTGGAAAAGTCAAAAATAGTAAAAACACATAAAAATCATGAAAAAATAGGAAAAAAATTGCAGCGCTGACTGGTTAACAACTAAGAACTAGGAGTCCCTATGGGTGTTCCTGAGTCATATCAAAGCATTTGGATGAGCAGTTTCAGAGAAGATTTTTTAAGGTTGGCCTCCAAAAAGTACAAAAAAATTAATAAAAATCCAAAAATCACTGAAGCTTGACCATTTGAAGAAACTTGGTAGAGATCTACCCAAGGTACATCCCCACCAAGTTTTAAGTAAATCTGGCTGACAGTTTTGGAGAAGTAAAAAAAGGGAATTGTGGATGAACGACAGATGGCTAACCCTCCTAAAAGCTCAGCTGACTTACCAGCTAAGCCAAAAATGTGAGAATCTTGTATCTCATTTGGTCATATTTTCTGTTTTACGGCTCTTATTTGCATTTAGTTTACCTCATAATATTTTTCTATTCTCAGTTGGATTCATAACAAAATAGGTTTCTTGTCAGCTTTACTTTGGTTCTCAGTTTAAACTATTTCTGACCAGATGAGCACAGTCTGTTCACAGAGCCTCTTGCTATAGTATTCAACTATTAAACATAAATTAGTTTATAATTAGGTGTTTTTTTATGTCTTTTTGGTTTGCAGACATGAACAGAAGTCCTGGGCAGGAAGGAGGCAGTGGTGATGGTGAGCCTGTTTCCAACTCTCCTTACCTGGAGGAAATTCTAAAGGGGTTAGAGGAGTCCAGAGGATCACCACTTGGAGATGGTAGCTTTACACCTTGGTCTTCTTTTACTGAAGATTCACCATTCCAGTACACATATGACAACAGCTGGTCCACTTACAGGACAGATATAGATTATACCATAGGCTGTGAAAGACCCAGCCCTTTAAGTCAGTTTGCAACGTATGAGGATTATATTGCATCCTTAAATCAGGCAGAATCAAATTCTGACAATGGGTCAGAAAGCGGTTGCTTTGGTCAATATACTGGTCGTGTGGATGGCCTTGCAACAAATGTGGATTTTCCTGAAGCTGCTGAGCAGGGAAGAGATATGTATACAGAAGCCATGAATCAGTGGGGATCTGGTAATTTCAGTGGTGTTTACAGTCCATTTGGTTCTTCACCTGTTCTTCAAGATACCAAGAATGTGATGCCAAAACCACACCAAACATCTGTGGACACTGGCAAGCCCACTTACTCAGATGTGACAAAAAACAACCCCCCAAGTGGCTCTGGACCTAAATCCAAGCAAGATGAATATAAGGTACCTGGTGGTGGGAGGCCTGATGCTCATCTTTCATCAAATCAAAAAGCTCCTTTCAAACGTGCTAAACTGCCCAGGGCATTCTTTTCAAGATCAAAGAATTCTTCCACAGATGCTGGTCCAAGTGTGCAACCAAATTCCAAGTATGGCCTTGATAGTTTTGAAGATCCAGTGCAAAGTGCTGCAAACAAAGATCCAAATCCAAAGGTTCTTTGTGCAGATGGGTTGCCACCAAGCCGCAAGGGTAGCACAAGTAGTGTTAGCAGCACAACAAGTGGTATAGAGGAAATTCAGCTGAGTAAGAGTGTGAATGCTTACAATACTGCAGGTCCTGGGCCTGGTGTGGGTGTAAAATACGATGCAAGAAAGGCAGAATTCTTAGAAGACAGAGGTGCTTCACCTTGCTCAAGTGAAGCCAATCATGTAGGTGCAGCTGACCTTTCCAAACCTGCGCCCAAAACTACCAAAAGTAGCAGAGCCCAAGAAAAGCCATTCTTTGATCCTAAGAGAATATTTACATCAGAAAAGAAATCAAGTGACAAGAAGAAGCCTGGTTTATCTGGGAAACAACATACAGTGCCCAACAATCACCAAAATAGCAGAAAAGAGAAAGAAGAGACCCTTTTGAATAATGGCAAACCTAGGTCAAACTATGCCAATAATTGTAGCATGAACAAAAATGCCTCTGCAACATATATTAACAATGATTTGAGGGATAAATCTGACATGAGGAAACAGACAAATACACCTGGCTGGGGAGGATGCCAGGAGAGGTCTTACAGTGGTGGTGATCGGCGGGACAGTGGTGCTCGAGCAACAGCTGCAAACTCTACTTCTGCACAGCGAAAGTCGGAGAGTGTAGCTGGCAAAAAAGCTGAAACTCAACATCAGCAACAGAAAGTGTCTTCCAAGAAAGCTAAAAAGTATCAACCTAATGTTGCAGGTAAGCTTCAGCTAGCATGGCTAGACCTCCGTTTGGTTTCAAATTATATCATCTTGTCTTTAGTACTTTGCTGTCCCTTAACCCCACTGATTGGTGGATTGTTTGGATCAAAGTAAAAATTCATGACTTCAAGAACTTTAATCTAAAGAGAAGATGACGTGGTTTCGCTTAATCTAAAGAGAGGATGACGTGGTTTCACTTTTCTTTTATCCAGGAACTTGGCTTGAGTGCTCATAGATTGCTGTGAATTCAGTTCATGGAGAATGTCACTTGGATTCATTGGTGTCAAGACAATATCTGTGCAGTAGCAAAATGAAGCAAATATAAGTTCAGCTCTCGGTTGATGAATACATAAATATGGATTTGAGAACAAGTTAGACCTATAGTTTGAATGTCTTGATCCTTTCTTCACTCATATTCATACATTGATAATTGGTGGTGGTCACTTAGCATCCTTTTTTATTATGCTTATAATGACTTATGTATGTATGCATGAAAAGTCCGGATTAGCATAATAAAAAAAGGTTCTTCATCTGTCGGTCTTCAGGATACCAAGAGTGTGATGCAGAACTACATCAAACATCTGTCCTGTATGTGGACCATATGTATATATATATATATATATATATAGATACATATATATATATCAATTGAATCTGATTTATTGCATAAAAAAAAAGAAGTGAATACTCAACTTGAAAACTGAAAGTGTCATGAAGCATGAAAAATATGGCAATAGCATATATTTGAAAATTGGGGGAATGCAGAATAAGAAGATGAAATACAGGATCTTCAATGTAGGCCTCTCTTTATTCATGTGAAAACATTTTTGAATGTACTCTTAATCTTGGGAAATTGACCATATGGTAAGTTGCCACCACAAACTACTTGTCCAGGATCCTAAGTTCGAACCTACAACAGTAAAGTTGGTACCTCATTGCAGGATTGTTGTTTTGTAAGGTCATTCTGAACTTGTTATAATCTGATTTTGTAACAAGGACTGTAAAAGAGCACCTCCAATCTTTGATATCAATGGACATGTCTTTAATTATGTTAATTTTCATTTAAAAAATACCCTAGCATTTCTGGCCAGGTGTTAGGAATTTTACTACTGTTGCTAATTGGTTAATTCATTGCTAACCTTTTTAGTATTAAGTACATGTACTAGTTATTTCAGCCAAAACCATGTGAAAAAATCTAGGTTTGTAATTTATGCTTGATTTTAATTAAGTAAAATACGATGTATATGTATCAAAAGTTTGAAGATATTTTTAAATATACCCTTCCAATTTTGCTAAAGCAGACAAAATGTCTTTTACCAAAATCACACTTTTTTATGTTGGTGGTCCAGCATTTACAGAAATGGTACTGGTGTAAAAGTCTATTATTTTCTGATTTGTGTCTTTTTGAATAACAATTTTGCATGTGTAAACAAATGGTGTTCTAATGAAACTTACACTGGCTGTAGTTATGTTCAAGAGTGCATTTCTGTTGCACAGTTCTGGGCTTGTGCTATGGATTTTACTTTGTTGGCCAGCTTGCCTAAAATCTCTTAAAGCCAAACTTAGATTCCTTTAGGTAAGGTCAGCTCGCATCTTCAAATCTTTTACATGTAATAGATGGTAGTTCGAGGATAAAACAGTAAAACTGATTATGAAGCTACAGAGGAACAAAATATCTTTAAATAGCCAATTTAGCTCAAAGGTTGCAATTTTTTTTAGCCAAATGCCACAATCATTAGCCTGTGGCTTATGATTACTAGCACCAGTCCAGCAGTTAGAAGACATGCGGGCATCCGCATCCAGTCTTTTGACTGACTTGTCCAAAGTCAATCAGAATTTGTCCAAAATTATATCTGACATTATTCATATTTTTGGCCACAACTGCTGCAACTTAGTGCTTGCAAAAAATAAAACTATATTATGATGTAGTTTAATATTTAATACATATACTGACAGTTGTTGGTGATTAAAGTTGAAAACTAAGAATGTTTTTAATTTGGCCATAAATGTGAAATAGGCCACCAAGAGCATTCCTGTACACATTAAATGCATATGTGGTACAGTGTGATTCTATTTCGTGTAACAGTATCACTGTGGTGCTAGATTTAGTTTTAAAATGATTTCTATCTCAGTTCTGGCACCAGAATTGGCATTTCACAGTAATATTTTGTCACAGACAAGACATTTTGGAGACTTTATATGGTCATATTTGAGGATTTTGAAAACTTAAGACATGCACCCCACAGACAGGACATGACAGATAACACTGACAGCATCATTTTATGTAAACTAGTTACAGTCATCGACTCATGTCAAATTTTGAAAGATCATTTCAGTGGACTACAAACACATAAAAGGGTAAAAATCTGCAGTGAAATCTCCCACTTAACATGACTGTATAAAGAGATCATGTATGTATAACAGTGAGCAAAATTTCATGACCTTATTAGGATTGTTTAAATTATGTTTATTTATAGTAATCAATAAGTCCACTGCCTAATTTATTTGGTCTATTTTTTTTTCATTTCAGGGAGACTGTACAGTACTTTGAAATGTTTTCATGATTGTTAAAAAGAGAACTCTGCTTTTCTGAGGACAATCCATATTGTGCAACTTGACATTGCAAGCCCAGGGCTTGGCAGTAAGGCAAGCCCTATTTAGGACAATAACCAATACCAACATTTCAAAATTCTTGATGGCTGCTCTGAAAACATAAACAGATAAAAAGACTGATTTTTAAAAATATTTCTGCAGTAGATATCAAAATTTTTCCATTTGAAATGTTACTGACAGGACATTATGAATATAAGACAGATTGTATATTAATTATCATTAATAATTCATTATCATTACCAAGTGCTTGATAAACTAATCAGCCATGTCAGTGCAATAAAATTTTCTACAAACGTCTGGATATTTGAGATACATACAAAAATAAATTGTCCGGTTCGTAACACACATGTTAATTTGCATGAAAATATAATAAACTTATGATTCAGGGCTAGAATTGCATGGTAATGATCGTTCTCTGACATTTCAAGATATAATTTTTCAAATAATGTAAAGGTTTGATCAGTTTGGCCTAATTTTTTCATAACTGTGTTGTAGTTATTGTGAAATGTCCCAATTTTAGTCTGATGCAATTTACATTTCTGCTTCTCATTAATATGATTAACAATTTTGAAGTTTTGTTGGCATCGTGTCAAAGTATGACTGTTATATTTCTTTTTTATTTTTTGTTTACCAATTTATTTATTTTTAATTATTTGAGAAATAAAGATTTGTGTGGACACTAGAACATTAGATTGCTTCTGTTTTGTCTTTAAGGGCCAACAGCTGTGGTTAGTGTTGCTTTCATTTCTGTTGTTTCAATTAATTAATGGTCAACTCTGTGAATTTATTATTAATAAAACAAACCTCTTGTTTCTATTCATTAAGGCCTATTTTAAAAAAATTGTTATCTCATTTGTTGTGTGGTAAAAAACCAAAATGACCATTTACAGGGACTGATATATAATGAAACACATGCTAATGTTTCATTTCTTTGGCTGACAAAAAATAAAATGGTGTAAATTATTTTAAGATAGAGTATGAGTGCATTTCCAAATTTTCTAAAATTAGCAATTCTTTCTGTCTGGATCAGTCCATTTCTTCAATTGCTTTTTTGCTGTGGAACTGCATATAGATAATATTAGCATTTTGTGTTTTTGTTCCTGTAAACATATTAAACAACCCTCACATTTGTCTGGTAAAAGTGTGAGAGTGGTTTTATTTGGTCTGTGCATTTTCAAGACAACAGTCCTGCCTGAGACCACCATAACAGCCAGTAGTTTGATCTTAATTAGTTCTTGCACTTTTCACTACATTCTTGATTTTAACTAAGACTGACCAAATGACACAAAATCACTCACTAATTTTTGGGGCTAAGTTGGTCTCAACAACCCAGTTGAGACCTCAGCATGTTCAGTGTTATCCCTTTCAGTCCTAGGTTATAAACCAAGTCAAGAGTTGTCCTCAGCCCCGTTCAGATGAGCCCAAAGTACACTGTGGGAAGTTGTTGACATGGGTCTTTTTCTTTTTCTATGGAAATACAGGCATGTTGGTATTTGAATGAAAGGTCTTGTGAGGTGATTCAAACCTGGAACCATTAATTGAGACTAGAAGTTATTTTGTGAGTAGCAAACAAGAGCTAAAGACTAATGGCCCAGGTACTGTTAAAACATACTTATTTTGCATATTCCATCATATATAATCATACGATGGCAATTATTCTGTGAAAAGATGAGTATTATATTTTGTACATTAAGTCTGTTACTGGAGGTCTTTGCAGCTTTTCAAGAGAGCAGGGCAACCTTTATCTGTGAGGACACTTTAGGAATGGACGGGCGCTATAAACATGATCAAGGGCACCTATAGTGAAACCAGAACTTGTGTAAGATTTATGTATGTAAATATGGATAAATAGACTGCTTTGAACTTACTTCTTACTACTACTTACTGTAATTAACAAGGCCGTGGAACGAAATTGAAAAGCACAACAAATTATCCTGGCATTCTATTTTGAGCTGCAGAGAACACTGTACAAAGAGTGGCTTCCTGTAGCAAAATTGAGCTCCCTTAGGGAGTCCGTCTGCTTTATTATTTATTTTATTTTTTTTTTTTTTTTTTTTTTTTTTGGTTTTCTTTTTTATTTTCAGACTGTACCGTCACAGAAAATACAGGCATATGGCAGTGTGGCTGTTGCCCTGCTACCAAAGGGTACCAATGGCTTCAAGTTTTGTCTATAAGCAACTTTTTTTTTTTTTATTTTATTTTATTTTTTTTTTTTGTGCCTTAGCAGCTGAGCTAAAGACTGGAGCTGCATGATAAACTGGGTTGGAAGTGCTAGTAGCATCGTGGGGCGTTTCGGTTCTTGAGTGAAACTTCACCAGTAGACAGATTCGGTGTACCAGGCAGAATTGGAAGAGGTTGGATATTTCATTTAAATAAAACCACCTGACCATGACAAAATGTTTCCTTGTCTGTTGTTTTAGCTGAATGGTGCAAGCGAGGTTGGGAGTGGAGCAAGTGGGCATGTCTGGAAGTCATCCATATTCTTTGGAACCTAGGTCTCCTGGTGCTCAAGTTTCTTCTACTTTTGTAAGTACATGTCAAACTGTTTGTTGGGCATTGTATGCCAGGGTTTGTAAAACCTGTCAAGGCCAAACGGCCTTGGGACCCAGCCAAAGTGTTCGGGTATCGGAGGTGTTCGGTGTGGCAGGTTTTACTGTAGTTTCGTGTTGTCCAGGGCATCCATCAGCTGATTAGATTATTAGGTCATTTTCACCTATTTGTGGTCAGTATGATTTATTTATTGTCCATTTAGCTTTCTTACAGCAAGATGTTTCTTTTTGCTGAGTACAGTTCAGCTAAAATGATACTCCAGCCTCACTTGGCACATCTTGCTTGAGATGGTGACTTGGCTTTTACTAAAGGTGTCCATGTCAGCCTAGCACAGAAACTGGACTGATTTACTAAAATTACATGATTAGGCCTCTCCCAGACTAAAATTTCATGTATTTTCAACAATAAACTAAAAAATGTATTCTCAGGCACCTGTACTTAAAAATTGCCTGGTTGAATATGGTTTGGGTGACCTTGATCTCCTAAAAATCAGTACTGATACATTTAGGCCTTATTATATTTAGCTATTTTCGACTTCTCCAGAAGCAGCACTCAGTGTGTGCTGAAACTTGGTGGGAATGTACCTTGTGTTTAAGGGTCAAATTATAAAGATACATGTATAAAGTGGGTAATGCAGAACCGTGATTTTTGATAAATTGTTAAATTTGGGCACTTGTCCCTTGAAGCATACATTCCAATTGATTACCAAGTAAGTTGATGGGGATTGTCAGTATTTCTGTTAACCCCCAATTGGGGGTATATTACCCTTTCAAAACCTGAAATACCCTCTGGAAATATTCTAAAGGGTCACTAGTCCTGTTTATTTACATGTAAAATTTGTGAAAATACAGTCTTTTCCCCTCAATTTCCCTTCTTGTGACCCTCTGAAAATTTCCTAATGGAAAAACTGGTTGCGGTGGTAATTCCCATTTTTTACTTCTCCAAACTTGGAGGGACATACTTTGGGTTGGTCTCTATTGAATTTATACAAATGGTTATGCTCCAGTGCTTTTTTTTTTTTTTTTTTATCTGAAGTCTGTTCATCCAAAGTTAGTTAATCCACCCATCCCCACCCATCTGACATGCTGGCTTAAATCTTGATAATGGTGAGTCCCAGGCCCATCATTACTGTTATAGATTAACAGGAAAGTCACCCTTGGGGTTTCTTTTGGTATTGTTGATTTTGAACTATAGTGATCTTGAAAGGTCTAACTGAAATATTTGTTTAGGTTGGTGATGGTGGATCCTGGGCCTATAGTTGCCACTTCTATAAAAACCCACCAGTACTTTCCGAACTGTATCCACTATCGAGGCATCCTTCTCCACTAAACTCTATCTTTGACTTGGCAGGGGGGTCATTCCATGTGTGCCCTGTACTGCTGCATAATTCATACCCTGGGAGCGACTCGATTGTCTGATACAAAATCCCTATTTTGGGGCCTACAACAGCTAACTGTATGGTGTTGTATTTACATTTTCAGGGAATGCTCGCTATGAAAAAGTCCCATTATATGTTGTGCATTACATACATTTCACAAATTTTACCTTCCCTTCACATTATTAAATCACACATATATTTTGGATACAACATCTTCCAAATATCCAATCGACTTGGCTGCCATTTTGAAAATTGTGGATTTTACATCAAATGGTTTGTAAATGAGTATTGATATGATGGGGGAGGGGGGGGGTATAGTATATATGTGAAACATAATGATATGATGTATGCTGTGGACGCGATTCACTTTGATATCCAAATCAAATGTATTTTTGTGCGACTGTCCCGAAATCAAGCATACTTCACAATATTCGAAATGATGCTCATCACATGGTGGCGGCTCAAAGGTATTGTGTTGCATTTGGATTTGTAACTAAAGATGATAACTGCTTCAGACACAACCAAGTGGGTAAATAAAAGTTAAGACAGTAAGTCATGTTTTAAAATTAATTTAAGGACAGTTTGCCCTGGTAACTCGGAGAACGGACACCTGGAACTTTGCGAAATATTACAATAACGAACACCGAACAACCAGGGTTATGCTGTTTCCCCAGCCCAAGTTAACCCTCCAGACAAATTGAAATAAAATGCTGTATTCGATTTGACTTTACATCAAAATAATTACACATGATGGCCACTTTCTCAATAAAATCTTTCAGCCTGGGTTGATCAATTTTAATTTGGGAAGGGCGGTTTGAGAGTCCTTTTTTTTTTTTTTTATTTTCTTTTTTTGTTCCATTATGTGAGGGTTGGGTCTTTTTAGTAGGGTCTGTCAGGTTACTGGAACCACCCATATATTTTTGTTAGGACTTAGGCAACATGGACATTTGTTGAAACATGTTTAAAATGGATGTTCTTTCCCATTTTACACATAACCTCCTTTGATGTCATTTTAATTTGTTACCTGGGTTCAGCCAGAGGCACTTGTTCCTGTTAGAAACATAAATAGGAAAGTACCTGTGGGGTTTTGGTTGAAAGAAACAGTAGAGTACAGAATTATCATGATTTTTAAAATTTTTTTTTGTATATTTATTTTTTAAATCTTATTTTTATTTAATATATATATATATATATATATATATATATATATATATATATATATATATATATATATATTTATTTATTTATTTTAGGTATGAAACTTAGGGTGAGGTTAATGTTAATGTAGGAAGTACAAAATGGATATGTACATCAGCACCCCAGTATGTGGTTACCCTATTGGCCTGACAAGATCAGCCATGCATTCAAGTGGGTAAGGTCTCAAGGCAGATAAATTTACAAAGCAGTAGGCTTTCAGCCACAAAGTACAGGTGGTTTTGAATCAGGGACCACCACATATGGCAAGTGGTACTTTTTTTTTTCTTTTTGCGTTGGAAATCCTAGGAGCTTGGAGAATGGTGCAATGCAGCACTGTGTACATATTATGACTCATCTAAACTGCTGTATGTATGCCATAGATTATTGAATTTCTCACATGGACCAATGTGTAAGATCAGAAACTGTTTCAGTGCATCTGTTTGTATACTGCTTTCAATTTTGCATGATTATGTACACGAGAAAGTGCTACCTGATTATAAACTGGCTGTGTGCTGTCCAAACTTTTCCCGATTGATCTTGCTTTTGTCAGAGCAAGAATACCTTGACTGACTGTTTCACCTTATAAGGCCACCCTATGTGTGCTGAAGGGAAGAGGGGGTGGAGGTGGGAAGTGTGTGAAAGTTACTGCTTTGAGAAATAACCTTTACAGCTTTAGAACGGGGATGGGCTCTCATAATAGTGGGTGGGGCGTAAAAGAGGAGGCCACTGCAAATCTTCCAAGTTAACATTTCAATACAAGGACAAAAGCTATGGGTGCAAAGTGTTAATCAGAAATTTCATTCGTTTCCTGTTGTCAAACTTTCTAAGAACACCTATCAGGTCCATGGGCTGGTCCAGCATAATCTGTCTTAGTGCATTTATTACCACAGCCTTTGAAGTGGAATGTATGTGAAGACTGGGAACATACATGTGTTGTAAATTCCAACTGGTGTCATGTTTCTGTTTCTGTTAAAAGTTCTCATATTTAAGGTCATGTTTATGTTGTTCTGACAGACAATATGACCAGATCCTGTGTTTGTTTATCCAGGTTACTTCTTGCTCTACATTATTTTGTGACACTATGCAAGAAAATATGGGGATACATTCATTCCAAATTGCCTTCCTGGTTGAAGTTTGGTCGGCAAAAGGATGAATATGATTGGTCTAATCCCTCAGCCCAAAATAGATTCCGTACACATGGCCTAGAAGAAAACATTCAGCTACCAGGCACAGGTAAGAGCTTTCATTTTGTTCTTGTCATCTCATCTGCTTTGTAACTATTAGAGTGTTGTCAATGTCTTGACTTTTACAAGATTTATGCTATTGTAAATATGCTACTATTGTATAAAAAGTGTAAAATGTATTAAAACTACAGTCTCCAGAATTCCATGTATGAATAAAATGATAATCTCAGATTGCATCATTTAAGGTCCAATATTAAAAAAAAAATCTACAGGAAGGGTAGAGGGTATTACCCATCTCCTTGCCTGCTTCATGAACTCCACTCTGTTCTTTTGCTCTCTCAAAAAATTTAATTTTTCCCTTATATGTTGACAGCCCTGCAATTAACATCCTGTGCACCTGGGCATGGAGCTTATCAGAGTTTGTCTATATGGAACTGAATACCAGTGTTTAACCCTAAAGTGCTAGGCACGGCTATAGCTGTTTTCTCATTACCATTAAACATATAATGGTTAAAAGATTAAAATTCCTCATTTAGATGCATACCTTTCATTCAAATACCAGCAACCCTAGTCTAAAGCAAAAATTAGACTTTGTCAACAGCTTTCCTTGGGGGCACTGTGCATGCAAAGTGCTCCCAGGAAAGTTATTGACTTGGTCTTAAATCAGCGCTTTAAAGGTTAAGCTTTATGTGATTTTTCTGTCATTTAGAGTTTACTGTATGTAGCCCTGAACAGCAGTGTAGAATTTACACAGAGCTAGTGGACTGGTATCAGTCCAAGCGCACAGTATTGGATCAATGTTGCCATGCATAAATTAACAAAACAGCTTTAAACCTTTACAGACTGTCAAGCTGATACAAAGTACTGGAGAGTTTTTTGTTCTTTTTATTTTAATGTCTCCCATTAGAACTGGGGAGACATATTGTCTTGTGCTTGTTTCTTCTGCTTGTTGCTGTTCTTCAAGACTTGGTTTTCTTGTCATAAGTCTTGAAGCAATCAACAGAACTTCATGAAACATGGTAGGTTTGTATACATGGGTGAGACCTACGTTGGGATTGTATCTGGGTCACTCAAAAATGTCAGGGTCACCAGGTAACTTATGTGGGTTACCTTTACCTAATTGTCATGATCCCAGGATCACTTGTGTAAATTTATTTTCCATGTGATAATTCCTGTCAAATTTCATGTAACAATATAAAAACTTTTTTTAAAAAAAAACTTAGGCTTATACAGTGAGGTCTCATTGTAATGACACTCAGAGATCTGACATATTTACTGAATGACACAAGTTTTGAAGGTCTTAAAGTTCGATTCTTCTGTTTTGTGACACATTTATCTGACATTCAGGTATCAGACACATTTTGTAGGGACAAATGGTGTCATTATAATGAGGTTTCACTGTATATGCAGATGAGACCTCAGTTGTAGTTGTATTAAGGTAATCTTGACACATGTATCAAGGTCATAGGGGTCTAAAGGTGATATGGTCACTTTTGTTTCCATGTGATAAGTCTGGAAACACTTTACCAAACTTGATCAAAATTGGTAGAATTATGCCTGCTTAGTCCTTCAAAATGGGTCCAGTTGATGACTGTTGGGAGAGTAGACTGGTCAATACTGAAGTGGGTCACAACAGAATGAACACAGATCCTCAGTCAGATTACCTGGCAAAATACCTTAAAGGGTGTGGGTCCTCTAAATGCAGATGCATTTTTACCACAGCTGACTTGCCAGTCAGCTGAGGTTATGTAGTCGTTAGCCACCCATCCATCCAACGTCGTCCACAATTGACATTTTCTACTTCTTCTCTAAAACTGTCAGCCAGATTTACTTCACACTTGATAGGAATGCACCTTGGGTGTGTTTCTACCAATTTTGTAAAATGTTCATGGTCCATTGATTTTTTTAAAATTTATAATTAGTGATTTTTTAAAGTTAATTTTGGCAAAAGCTTAGAAAATTTTTGCTGAAACTGCCAAGTTAACGTACTTTTGTGAGTTGGCTATTTATGACTTGTCCAAAACTGTCACCCATATTCATTGTTTTGACACTTTGGTGGCAATGTAGCTTGTGGGAAGGATAAAAAAAAGTGTTCACTATTTAGTGATACTCAGGATCCCTGATTTTTAACAAATTTTTCAGTTTGGGTGCCTGTCAGTTAGTGCATGCATTCCCATTGACTTATATGCAAGTCAATGGAGATTGCAACAGAAATTTGCATTTTCGGCTTCTTCTCAAAAACCATCAACTTGGTTCACTTCAAACTTGGTGGGGATGTACCTTGGATGGGTCTCTACCAATTTGGTTCACATGGTCACAATCCAGACATTTTTGGATTTTATGATTTCATTTTTTAAAATTTTTTTTGGTCTTCATTTTTTGCAAAAAGCTGAAAAAGTCTTCTCTGAACCACCAAGCCAATTGTTTCAAAATTGCACAGGTACATTTCTGGGAACCCCCAGATCTTAGCTTGTTTAACAGGTGGCCCTGTGATTTCTTTCTATTTTTCTACAAATTTGTGGGTGTTAAGGCTATTGTCAGCTTTTTAACTGTTACTCAGATTGTTCTGAAACTTGGTAGAAGTGTCGCTTTTGGAAAGGTTAAACAATATTGTTTGATGCTTTGGATCTCTGATTTTTAACAAATTTTACAATTCGGGTGCCTCTCAGTGAATGCATGTATTCCGATTGATTACTGTGTGAGTGAATGGGGATTGCAATGGAAATTCACATTTTCAACTTCTCCGAAATCATGAACTGGATTTACTTCAAAGTTGGTGGGGATGTACCATAGGTGGGTCTCTACTAAAGTTTGTTCAATGGTCATCTCCCCCCCAGTGATTTTTTTTTTTTACTTTAGTTTTTGTATGATTTTTTTTGTTTTGTTCATGTTTTGGCAAAATCTTTAAAAATCTTCTCCAAAACTGCTTGGTTAACTGCTTTGAAGATGGATGGGGACCCTTCTGGGGACCCCCAGACCTCAATTTGTTCAACAGGTGGTGCTGCAATTCTTTTTTTCCTTTTTTTTATTTTTTAAAATGATTATTTTGTGTGTGTTCCCCATTTTTTGGACAACTACAAAACTGTCACTCAGATTGTTCTGAAACGTGGTGGAAATGTAGCTTGTGGGAGGGTTAAAATTGTTCACTACTGATTCTCATATTATAAACAAATTTTGCAGTTCAGGTACCTGTTGGTTAATGCATGTATTCCTGTTGATTACTGTGTAAGTCAATGGAGATCACGATGGAAAGTCACATTTTTACTTCCTCTCTAAAGTCCTCATCCTTAGACCAGAGTGGGAGTTATTAAGGGTTGAATGTGAAGGTCAGGTGAGGATTGGCTGTTCACACAGCCCTTTTGTTTCTTGCATTGCCTGGCAAATTGTTTAACACCTTGTACAAGGACAACTGGGGCATGATTTATTGAAGGAAATGCAAACATTTATGTGTACCGGTAAGGCTTTTCCAGTTAAGTCTATTTTAGGCCAAGGAACATACTATTTTTTCCTCTGGGAGTGTCATCCTCTGCATCATCCATCCATTCCTGAGGATGAACGAGATGTATCTTGGAAATCAGTATCTGCAGATCATTGTTGTTTGTTTTGTTTTTTTCATGATTTTTGTCTCGCCAGCATAAGCTGTTGGCGAGACTAAGCAGTCACTTTCCGTCCGTCCGTCAACAAAAAACTTGGGAGCGGCTTGAATTATGCTGGCGAGATATTCATGCCCCCGGGTATGAATCTGATTGTAAAAAATCATCACAATATCCCAAGAAGGATTGATATTAGGTTTTCCAGTTTATTTACAGAGATGTAACTTTGGATAGACCTGATCCCTGTTGACAGCTGGCTGTGTCAAGATGTACAGATTTGAGATGGAGAAATGGCAGTTAATTTAAAACAAAGTAGCAATAAGAAATGAAATAAAGTGAAAAAATTGCAAGTGGCTGAGTGTAGTATGTTCTTTGAATGCAAACTATTTTTTAATGTTAGGTTGTGAACCTTTATGTGTTTGGTTGTGATTGTAAATGTGGCGTGAATTCAGTTGTTGTATAGATACCCTAGGCATTGATGAGTGTTCTGTCCTCAGAATGTGTAGTTATCTGGAAAAGTCTCAGATTTTGGTGGAGACATGTTGATTTTGAGTGGAACATTTTTTACTCTCAAGTAGAATGTGCATTTTGTATCTAAAACCAGCTACCACTGTGTACATGTCATGGGACATTTTGTCCCCAGTACAGAATGAGCTCAACACAATTTTTATGTCATCTATTATGTGCAGGGGAAGAGGCAATGAAACGGCTGTTGGCATGTAAAGGAAAGGATCCATATAGGTAAGTTTGGAAAAACTGTCACTTATACACAGTTAAATTAGTTGAGAATGGTCAAAATTTAGCAAGCATTTATATATTTAATCTAAAAAAATTACTCTTTAATGACATTATTTCAGGCCAAAGTTAAGTACACCATAATCTACACATGATTGGGAAAACTGATAAGTGTGAACTTATGTGCTCATCAGTGTCAACATAGTAGAGCACTACCCGAGGTGACAGGTTAGGTATTGCATATTAACTAACAGTAACTGGGTCACAGTAATGAATACATATGCAAGTTAGAAATTTGATCATTTCATCTCTTATCAGTGACAGTTGTGCAAATTCTGGAGAAAGTCTGTCCACCAATTTTTTTTTTTAAAGATAAGGTTACAAATTTGAGTGGAAAATACATGCCTTGCATGAGTGCTAGTCACCATATAGATAACAGCTACCCAAACATCTAATCAGGTCCTGTTAGCATTATGTGGCACTTTTGTGCCAAATTTGAGCTAAATCTGTGTTGCAATTTGTATATGTGCTGGTAACAATCAAGACAGGATTTTTTAAACAGTATTTTAGGTGTTCGATGTGATGCATCTGATGATGATATAAAGAAATATTATAGACGGCAAGCGGTACTAGTCCATCCAGATAAGGTAAGATGATATTCATCTTGCAGTTATAATGAGTGTTGTCTCCCTGAAATTTCTCTAGCCTGATGTGTTTTTGTCAGTGTGAAGACTGCAGTAAAAAAGGGTAGGCCTGAAAATTTGTTAACTCATTCCATACTATGGTCACAGGCCTTGGTCAGTGGTTCTGGCACTGCCTAACAAGTCATGCTACAGCTGCCATAAGGGCAGCTGCAGCATGACTTGCCAGGCAGTGCCAGAACCACTGACTTAAGACCATAGGCATGCTGGTACATGAGCGAAAACTCTTTTCATGAAGAATTTAAATATGCAATTGTCGTCTTAAATCTAGGTAAATATATGGAAAAATCAGGGACTGGTATGGTATGAGTTAAGCAGACACACTTAGTGCAGATAATGACTACAAGTCTGACAAAGCTTGGAAGGGAAATGTTTATGATAAATTCATTGGAAATTTTCTAAAACCATGGGATTTTTTTTGTAACTTACAAGAATGGGATGTACTCATACAGTGGATATGTGTGAATTATCTCAGTCTGCTCTAGGCAGGACCAGAGTTCAGTGCCATATGGCCATGATCAGGCAAAGGTTGGTTTTTGATGTGGTTTAACTGTTTCTATAGTCATTCAGAGTTCACTGTTTCCCCATTTGTATTGGAGGAAGTCCCATGAAATCAATAAGTATGACCTAATTCACTGCAGTATAATTTATAAATGTACACATATCTTTGGTATTGTGCCAGAATATATATAATTTATGATTGTAGAATCAACAGCCTGGTGCAGAGGAGGCATTTAAGATTTTAGGACATGCTTTTGAACTTATAGGAGAAACGGTGAGTAGTTTCACAAATATGTGTATGGGTTTACCATACGTGAAATATGATGTATATCTGATCCTTTTTCTGTTGCTTTAAAATATGAATTTTAGAGACAGCTCATCATTTTCACAAGCATACATAGAGTATGTTGGGGAGGGGGGGGGGCAGGTGTCGATGATTATGTACTCTTTTAATAGTCCAAATAAACAGTGGATTTTTTAAGGGGACGCAGAATAGGGACACAGTTCTACGATAGATGGCACCACTTGCCGGTGATTGAATTGGTGGTGACGCTCTAGAAGCATTGTTGAAGATGTGCTTTTTTCCTTTTGGGGGGGGAGGGGGGCAAATCTTAAAAAAACTTCTCTGAAACCGCTGACCCAATTGCTTTGATGTCACACAGGAACACTCCTGGGGACTCCTAGTTTCTTAGTTCTTTATTTGTTCACCAGGTGGTGCTTAGGTTTTTTTCTAGTTTAAAAAAAAAATTTAGTGGTTTTTACCTCAGCTGAGCCGACTTTTCAGTCAGCTGAGGTTTTTTGAGGGTCCGTCGTCCACAATTCACATTTTCGACTTCTTCTCAAAAACCGTCAGCCAGATTCACTTCAAACTTGGTGGAAATGTGCCTTGGGTAGGTCTCTACCAAGTGCGTTCAAATGGTCGCGGTCCAGTGATTTTTGGATTTTTAATGAATTTTTTTGTTCTTTTTTGGGTAAATCTTAAAAAATCTTCTTCTCCGAAACCGCTCACCCAATTGCTTTGATATCACACAGGAACACTCCCTGGGACTCCTAGTTCTTAATTTATTCACCAGGTGGCGCTGCAATTTTTTCCTAATTTTTTATGAATTTTTGTGTGTTATAGCTATTTTCGACTTCTTCTCCAGAACCGTCATTCAGATTAAGCTGAAACATGGTGGATATGTTCCTTGTAGAAAGGTCAAACAAAGTTGTTCAGTATGTGGGAATGCTGCGGATTCCTGATTTTTAACGATCTTTTCAATTCGGGTACTTGTTGGTCAGTGCAGCTTTCTTGTTGATTACTATGGAAGTCAATGGGCATTCTAATGCTAATTCACATTTTCTACTTCATCTCCAAAACTGTCATCCAGATTAACTTCAAACTTGGTGGCAATGTACCTTGGGTGGGTTTCTACCAATTTTGTTCAAATGTTCATGCTCCAGTGATTTTTGGATTTTTAATGAATTTTTTGTTCTTTTTTTTTTTGGACAAATCTTAAAAAATCTTCTCCGAAACTGCATACCCAATTGCTTTGATATCGTACATAGACACTCCCGGGGACACCTAGTTCCCAATTTGTTCACCAGGTGGCGCTGCAATTTTTAAAGGAATTTTTTGTATGGTTTTGCTATTTTTCACTTGTTGTCAGATTCCTCAGATTAAGCTGAGATGTGATGGATATGTTGTTGTGGAAGGGTCAAACAGTTGTTTACTAGGTGGCACTGCTTTGGATTCCTGATTTTTAAGGATTTTCAATTCGGGTACTTATCGTTCGATGCAGCTTTCCTATTGATTACTATGTAAGTCAATGGGCATTCTAATGCTAATTCACAGGACAACTGACACGAAATTTACTGTTTACTTGATAACTTGAGATCTGTTTTGAGTTAGCTACACATGTTAATTATTCTGTATGAAGGTCATGCTGAGACAGTACATGAATGACCTTGACCTCGTTTGTGGGGTCACAGTGCAACATACATGAATTTTACTCTTCATTATAACTTGTGAACTACTTGAACTTTGATGTTGCACATGTAAGTGTTCTTCTATAAAGGTCAGACTTACTCAGAACATGGTGTCCTTGAACCTTTCCCAAGTTCATAGAGCTGCAAGTGTGATGAATGTCAAGATCAGCTGAGGCACGGGCTGTTCACACAGCCCTCTTTTTTGCTATTTTTGACTTCTCCAGAACCGTCACTCAGATTAAACTGAAACTTGTTGGATATGTTCCTTGTGGATCCATTGGACTTATAACAGTCAGTTCAGCACAGGAACATCATGGTTGTCTTATGGAAGTTACATAAACTTTCAGCCGAGCTGTTCACTTAATAACTTGAGAACTATATGATGTAGGACTATGATGTTAAACTTGGAGGTGATCCATTCTGTCAGCTAGAGCAAGTTGGTGTGTATGAGTAACATTGACCTCATTACGAAGGTCACAGTGTTATTTTTACAGATTTGTTCCCTCAATAGATTAAAATTTATTTAAGCTAAGACTGGTAATACACAGGATCATGGAAGTTCGAAGGTCAAAGTTGGACAGTACATGATTGACTTTGACGACGTAGGACTATGATGTTAAACTTGTTGGTGATCCATTCTGTCAGCCAGAGCAAGTTGGTGTATGAGTAACATTGACCTCATTACGAAGGTCACTGTTATTTTTACAGATTTGTTCACTCAATAGATTCAAATTATTTTAAGCTAGGACTGGTAATACACATGATCATGGAGGGTCGAAGGTCAAAGTTGGACAGTACATGATTGACCTTGATATCATTCCCATTACACATCATATCATCATCATTATCAGCTGAGCACAGGACCATCATAGTCATCTTTTTAGTGGTTCATTATTAAGTGTATTGAGGTTGTGGAAAAGGTCAAAATCTTGAGTGATGGAGCTATGGGTTAAGCCATCTACAGTTTGACTGAAATTATCAGGCAAAATGTATTGAACAAGACAAAAGTCAATTCCTTAAAAATGATTAAGCTAGTCATTCAAAATTGATATTTTATATAGGTTATGTCCAACACTATTATATTGTGGAATACGGATGACTGTGACCTAATATTTATAGGTCACCAGCCTTGTAAAGTTTAGAGAAATGATTTGGTAATGGCAGGGCATAGCTTGGACATCAGTGGAGAAGAGAATCAATCCTCTTTTTTCCCCTTCTGTTTGTGCAGACTGAATGATGTCTTTCAAAAGTAGCATCATATGTAGTCTTGATATGTCTGCATGTATTACATTGAACATTTTTTTTTTAAATTTTAATAGGTTAAATGCATTACTTTCTTTATTGTTTGTCATTCATTGTAATACAGACTTTAACACTTAATGTGGGGATGTAACGGTTGAGGCATTTTACACATATGAAGTAGTTTAACAAATGTTGATTGAGGAGTGAGACTGACATGTCTTGTTTTATTTTAGGAGAGACGCAGGGCATATGATAGCCAGAGAATGGAAGCTCAGGATACTGCTGCAGCCATGGTAAGCACAGCAAATAAAGAACATCTGTATGGTCAACGTTGCAATATCTAAATATCAGATCTGGAGAGTCAAAGAGCAAATGCAAGACTAGTAAGACATGGTGATGTCCATCTTGGGCTTATGTCTTAAAATCATTACTGGAACGTGAGACAGAAATATGCATCTTTTTGCATTCCCAGTGAAGGGTATTTTCATGAAAGTCTGCAGCGATGTGTATAACCTTTAGTAGAAATAAATAATAAAAGAAGAGATTGTTGGGTTCCGATTGTTGTGCCTCAGTAGTTCACTAACTTAAACTCATTCCGGGGCACCTAATCACTTATTGTCTTGATCTTTGAACTGAACAGACCCACGCTATGCAAAGCCTTTGACAATCACATTACACATTTGCAGACCTGAGCCAGAACTTCCTCTAACATTGTGCAGTCAATGTGAAAGCTCAATAGGCAGTCTCATAAATAACCTACGGCCCAGAAGTTATTTTCCCTGATTTTTCCCTAATCACTGCCAAAATTAGTAAAATTCACGGATATCTCCTGCAGGAAGCAGTATATTTGTTTTTCGCCCATTTTCCAGAAATTCCTTGATGCCTATGAACCCTGCTTTAGGGACTTACTTTTCCATCATGTACATGCATTGGAAAGAAATATAACTCATCTTGCAAGCACATACGTATAAACACAGTTTGCATCACAGCTAAGAGGGCTAATCATTACAGTTTATTCTGTCGGCAGTAGTATGCATTGTTACAGTCTGATCTGTTTATATCAAGCACATGGAAGTCATTGTGCTGTGAGTGCACCTCACTGTAGCTGTTATGAAATGAAATAATTTTGGGCTATGACTAAAAATAATTTGGAGCTTTCATTTTATATTTATAGCAGGAATTTGCAGATCTGTTGACAAAACTGCAGGAAAAGATGCAAGAGGTATGTTTGATTATGTTATATTCCTCCCTCTCAAGAGGTCCACTTCATGAAGTTGTGGACCAGTGAAACAAGTAAAAATTGTGTGGGTGTTACAAAAATGTTCGTCTTTGTTCACTGCCAACCAAATGTAAACAAATTTTATGAACTTGAAACTGTATTGAATGGAATTTTGCTGAGAGAAAATGAACATCAATTAGTGTGTGTGAATCAGTAGTTAAAATTTGCACATACAGTTGTATATATATATTTGTACAGTGAAAACTCGTTGCAATGACACAATCTGTTCCCTAAGAAATGTATCAGATAACTGAATATGTCAGATAAATGAATCAAACAACAAAGAAAATGTACTTTTGTCATTCAAAACTTGTGTCATGATAATGAATATGTCGGATATATGTGTCGTTATTATGAGGTTTCACTGTATATGTTCATGTATATATACAAGCACAGTTGTGTGTATGTATGTGTGTGTGTTTATATATATAAACTTTAGTCCATAGAGCAAGAATGGTAAGTTAAGGCATATGAAGGTGTTTTTTACACACATGCAGACAAATATATGCAGTACCTATGCTGAGTATTTCCATCAATGGAATATTTGTGGTCAGTTTCAAGTATATGTACGTGCACACGTACTTGTGCCATAGTACATGTATGTCTCTGAAATTAGGTGTAAGTGGTATCTTGATCTTATTGTGAACCTTTTCTGTGTCTGTATAGGCAAGCAATCTATGCGTCTTTTTTTTATTTTGTCAATTGCAGGCAGCAAACATGATGCGATGTGATAACTGTGGGGGCAAGCACCGTCGTGTGCCTGTGGACCGACCTTGGTATAGTGCACGATACTGTGATAGATGTAACACCCGACACTCAGCCAAGGAGGTATGCCATCTGATGCTATCATCTGCAGTTCTCTTGTTCTAACCGCAGTTTGATCTGTCAATATAGCTATGCACATACAACATGTAGATATATTGGAAAAAAGTGAAATTCTGGTGGAAAATAAATTATTTTTAATATGCCTCTTCACTTAGAGTCAAGTGTTGTGATCTGATGTTCATGACCAAATACAGGTACAAAGAGTGGTAATCACATTAAAGGCATTATAATTATAGTTAAACTCCTTTTGTTGCCGCTAACGCAGACCAAGCTCCATATTACCTCAACTAGAACTAAAGGGGAGAAAAGATGGGAGATTTGTCTGTTGATGAAGCAACTCCATTTGGGGCTTTAAGCACAAGATATTGATCTTTAACCTCTTTGTATTACAGGGTGACCTGTGGGCAGAAAGCAGTGTCCTAGGCTTTCTTTGGCACTACTATGCATGCATGGAAGGCCATGTGTTTGACATCACAGAATGGGCTTCCTGCCAGGTAATGCAACCTCATAATAATAATGAGTTTATTAAACCCTCCGAAAGACAGGGAAATAAAAGTATACATCAAACTGTAACACATATACAGCATATAAATCGAACATAAAATGCAACACAAATTACACATGAAAAATAACCCAAACATAAACTAAAAAACTAAAAATAAAAACACATAAAACTCAACAAACTTAAAGATACAAATACAGAATTGCACACTGAAAGCAGGACTGCTGTAAACCGGTAAGTTGTAGGGTACAACTGCACCAACCTGGAAAATTTGACACAACTGCAGCTGAACAGAGGACCTGAGGCCACAAGGGACCATCAATAGGACGGTCCAGTGTGAACCAAAACCACCAACCCAACTTCAAAAATGGATTTAAAAAGACATTGTTAACAGAGATGTAAGTAGATGCTACTGTTTGTCCATGCACGTTTTCGTCCTCAGTAGACCCAGGACCCTCAACTGTTGGAATTGGATCTTGGGTCTGCCAGCTTTCACTGCAGTTTACTGCCAGCCCTGCAAGTGGTACCTCTACGTATCATTGGCTGGACCTCATTGCCTTATTGCACCCTGCAGGGCAAGATGAACATTCTATGCAAGTTACACAGATCTGGGCAGGAACTAAACATTTAGCAAATGCACAAAACTACATTAGGTTTTAGCTCAGTTGATTTGTGAGTCAGCTGAGCTAATAGGATGGTCAGTTGTCCTCCTTATGCATTTTACATGTTCAGCTTCTCAAAAACTGTTCGCCAGAGCCTCTTGAAACTTCATGGGAATCTACCTTGGATGGGTCTATACCAAGTTGTTCAATGGGTCATGCTCCTTTTATTTAATATGAATTTTTAGCTCAGTAGACTAGCTTGTCAGGCTGAGCTTTTAGGAGGCTCAGTCGTCCATCGTCCGTCCATTCACAGTTACATTTTCGATTTCTTCTCCAAAGCTGCGGGGCAGATTCACTTCAAACAAGGTGGCAATGTACCTTGGATAGGCCTCTACCAAGTTCTTTCGAGTGGTGACGTTCCAATGACTTTTTGATTTTTTATGATTTTTTGGGGTGTTTTTGGAGGAAAATCTAAAAAGATCTTCTTGTCCAAAACCGCTGACCCAATTGCTTTGAGATCACACAGGAGCACTCCTATTGACTCCTAGTTCTGAATTTGTTCACCTGGTGTTGCCGCACTTTAAAAAAAAAATTGTGTCTTTGCTATTCTCGACTTCTTCCCCAGAACCATCACTCAGATAAAGGTGAAATGGCCACGCCCTGGTAAAATCAGCTTACTATCCCCTTTCTGGTCAAAAAAGTAAAAATAATTCATGTAAACATATGCAAAGTATATATTTTTTGAAAGATCATTATCTGAAGATTACAAACAATCTAAAAACATGGCCCTTTGATATAAATAAAATATAAATTGTTGTATAAACAACAATTTTTTTGGTCTCCAAATTTTTTACTTCTTTTCCAGAACGGCTGAACAGAATTGCTTAAAACTTCAGATAATGAAAGTTTGCAAAAAACATGAAACATGAATATGTTAATTTTTTGGGTTTTTTTAAACCTTACCTTTGACTAAGTGACCATGAAAGGTCAAACTATCATATTGCTTCATCACAATATATCTCTGTAATGGTGGATCCTACGTCCCTTGTTCCTGTTAAATATCAACAAGAAATTGCAGTGTGAGGTTTGTTTTGGTATGGTCCCTTTTGACCTTGCAAGATCAAATTAAAGTCCAATGACATATAAGCTTATATATTGATAATGATCAATCCAAAGACTGTGGTTACCATATGCAGTCACAGGCCACATGAATTCCATGTACTAGTTACCACACCACAAATTGGGAGCAGGGATCATAACAAGCTCCCTTTGTCTGGAACATGCACACAATCATCATGATTCTCTTCTTTGAATTTTTGCGTGTTAAGGCTAATTTCGACTTTTGTTATGATATATCAAACTTTGGTAGCACTGTTCATGTATATAGGTATACAGGCTACAGTACATGTGTTGCAATACTATAAAAGCAGATTCCAGTCAGCAGAGCACAGGATGATTATGATCCTCTTGCTTCAATTTAGGTAGTTATCGGTAAACAAAACAAAGTTGTTTACTAGGTGGCACTGTGGTGGATTCCTTTTTCATTTTAAGGATTTTTTCAATGAATAGTGTCATTAGTAATACTTATAGATCATAGACAATTGGATTAATAATCCGGACATGGCCAATATTTCAGTGGGGAGACTTCTCTCCCAAGAGTTACAGAGAAAAACATGTTTCTTTGGCCCCTCTCTAGTGCCCATGGTCTGTCAGTCAAACAAATATGTCACATATGTGTGACAACTGGCATTATAATTTAATTCAGCTCGACCATCGTGTGGACTGGGAGTCAATATGCGATTCACATCATGACTGTTACATCATAATAGAGTTATGCTGTCCATTCCTGTGGTCAAGTTATTCTGCCCTTTAAAAGGGTGGCATATGAATTGCAGCATTCAGTTTCTGTTGAGTCACACAATTGTGAGTTGAAACAGATACCAACTCCCTCCAACTAGTTAACATAAACATTCATGTTTACTCAGGGGTTGAGCAGAACTTGCTCACCTCTGATGAGACCAGTTCAGGATGGAACCTGTCAGGCCTTTTGGCACATCTACTTGAACCAACACTCGCATTGTGTTTCTGGCAATTTTGAACTTGAGTTACCTTGAAAGGTCAAACAAAGTTATTGCCCCCCTGTAACTAGTTGACATAAACATTCATGTTTACTCTGGGGTTGAGCAGAATTTGCTCACCTCTGATGAGACCAGTTCAGGATGGAACCTGTCAGACCTTTTGGCACATCTACTTTAACCAACACTCGCATTGTGTTTCTGTCAATTTTGAACTTGAGTGACCTTAAAAGGTCAAACAAACTTATTGGTTTTTATCTTCATAATGATGGATCCTGTCACTTTTCATCTCAAAAATGATGATTTCAACACTGGGAATGAGGGAGTGAACACATGGATATTGCAGACAGATAATAGCCTTACAGAAAAGTGACCTTGATATTTTGAAGGTCACAGGACCACTTCAGTCTCAGTATGCAAGGTCAGCTGAGCAGAGAACAGTCGTCTAGTTTTAAGACTGTCCTTTCAAGACACTAGACTCTCATTTCTTTGTTAATTTACCTGCAAGTAAAGACCACCTGCTGTATGTGGCCATTTTTGTCTGGCACTAGTGGTGGTCATAAAAAGCAGGTAGCACCATACTGTACATGATTGATGGCTACTCCTGCATAAGCCACTTGAAAGTGTTGTTCACAAGTCAGGGCCATAAAGAAATCTGTATGAAAGCGGGCTGACTCGCATGTAAAACCAGACGCATACAAAAATTGCCTGAGTTACTTTAGCAGGTAACATTCATGTTCATGTTTAATATTATGTGAAAGATGTGTATCAAAACATACATACACACACTCATACATACATAAACATAAAAGTGCTTGCTTTTGAGAGGATTATGATAAAGAATGATCACATGCAAACACACAAACTGAAGTTGACATTCTGACTTGTATGCCTGCCTTCCTTGTTCTCTTGCTTTGTCAGTTTAACTTGATCACATTCTTTGAGTTGAAAGGAATATGTTCACATCATGAGCTCTTTTAAGATTTTGAGTGCAGACTCTACCGAGTATAAAGTCTTCATTATACTGGCTTAGTGGAGTGTGAAGTAGTTTATGATGCATGAAGTATTTATGATAAAAGTGGCTCAATACCATTTTGTCAGACAGTTCATCTATTTGCAAGTTATGTAAAAAGTATTTGACAATTAGTATAAGAAAAACAGTATGCTACAAGAAAATGTCAGTTTTAGTTTATACTTGATGTGATGTGTGACGGTTATGGTGGTAACAATGACTGATTTTGTTTGCAGCAAGGTCACTTCAAGCACATGCAGGCCAATGCTCACCATGTCATCTACCGCATTGCTAGTCATGCCAAGCAGCAACAACAGCAGTCCAGGACTAAGTATGTATAATACTTCTGACAGTTCCTAACTATTGTTGCAAGAGATTTGTTTTGTTTTTGGTTTACCTGTTATTGATGGGTAGGATGTTAATAAATAAACAACAGAATAGGGAAATTTTAATGGTAAAATTTCAAGAGGTTTACATCTGGTTTGAAAAAGAAAAGAAAAAGTGTTGAACATAATAACATTAATTATAAATCATTCCCTTACCATCATCCAGGTTCACTTCATGGTTGGCAAGAATGTACTTTGAGTGGGTTTCTATTGAGTTTGTTCAGGTGGTGACACAACATTGATTTTTTAACGTTTTTTTCTTATTTTTGTGTATTTAAGCTACTTTTGACTTGAGTGATCTTTAAAAGGTTTAACTGACATTTTGGCTTACATCTTAGTAATGGTGGATCCTTGGTCCATAGTTACTATTAAACACTACAGTGGTTCCTGCTCTAAAGACCACCTCTCATGAAAGACCACGCTAGTTTTTAGACAGCCCTTTCAAGACACTGGCATTTAATTTCTTTGCTAGCGTACCTGCAGTAAAAGATCCCCTGTCATATATGACCATTTTTGTCTGGCATTAAAGGTGGTCTTAAATAGCAGGTACCACTGTAATAGAAAAACTGCCTGTAGGGTTTCTTGTGCTTTTGTAAATTTTGACCTCAAGTGATCTTGAAAGGTCAAACAAACATACTGACTTACATCTGGTGTGTCCTGTCAGTTTTCAGCTCAATAAGGATGACTCCAACACCGAGTGAAGACTGATATTGCCATTCATGACAGTCTTACTGTAAAGTGACCCTTGATATTATTTTGAAGTTCAGAGGGTCACTTCAGTCTCTGGTCCCAAGGTCAGCATGCACAGGACTGTTTTGATAATTTTTTAATTGGTACTTTTTTTTTCACTTTCCCAACTACTGCAAAATATTTGTCAACCCACTCTGATTACTCTATCCCAATTTGCTGATAATTTATGAACCAAGCCCCATACATGGTGAGTCAACATGGATTAAAGTTTGTCAACTTCCACTTTAACTCCATGTGCATGCAGCAGTGTATTGACAACATAGTGTTACATGGGAAACATCAAAAGTACAGACATAGTTCTACAGCTGCCCTTTGTGTCATTTATTGCATGTACATGTAGTTGCCAATTTGCATTTTTCAGTGAGGCTGAGTTGGAAGACTTTATTAATCACTTATTCCACCACACAACCCAGACAGATGGCAACAAGACTGGTAACTACAATTACGGATCAAGTGGCCAGCAGTCCCGCAGTGCCTGGAATGCCAGCAACAACACTGCCAATGCCGGCAAGAAAAAGAGACGCAAGAGGAAACACTGAGATTGCTTCCTTTGCTGAATTATGGACATTGATCGTGTTTAATGGAGATTGAAGGATTTTTTTTTTTTTTTTAAGAGATCATTGTACAGGAAGGTAGTATCCCCAAATGGAAATAGCTCAGCATGGTGTTAGAATGTGCATCTCATTATATTTCCAACAATTGGCAGTATTCATGACACATCAATCACTATGTGTACAATCAAGATGAAACATTCACAAGGATGGCATGTGTACCCTGGCACTGGATATCAAGGAAATAAAATAATGATTTGAAATGCTAGGCATGCACCATTACTTATTTGAGTTTTATTAACTCATCTGGCGTGTCAGTCACCTGGGCTTACAGTATGAGTCTCTCAACAATTTGACAATTTTTGACTGAATAAAAGACTGGCCACATCTACTTCAAGCTTAGTGGGGATGTGCCTTGGGACTCCGTCTCAATCACAGTTGTTCATTAGGTGCCACAGATCTGATTTTCTTTTCTTTTTTTTTTTCTTTCTTTTTTTTTTTAACAAGTACTTAGTGTAAAGAGTACATGTTAGAAAGTTCAAGAAAGATATTGTATTCTGCATATATGTGCATGTATTTTTCTCCAAAACTGTAAACCAGATCCACTTTAAACTTGATGGGAATGTACATCACCTTAGTCTCTACCAAACCTATTCAATTGGTCATGCTTCAGTGATTTTCTTCTTTTAATTTTATATTGTTCATTTTGGGGGGGAAATCTTGAGAAATCTTTTTCTGAAACTGCTTTGTCAAATTGCTTACAAATTGCATAAAACACTTCCAGGGACCCCTGAAGCTTAATTTGTTGAACAGGGGGCTTTGCTATTTTTAAATTGCAAATGATCTGGAATAGCAATGTACATATATAGATTAATAGTGTAGCATGACCACTTGAAGTTTCCTCCCACTTTGGTAGTTTCATTCACTTTAAATGTGGCAGCAGGCTCCTGTGAACTGGCAGAACTTTACAAAGTCCATCTTAACACTCGAGTCAGTTGAGCACGGTTACAGTCCTAGTTTTTCATAGCTCTCAAAGCCATGAAAACAAACATGGTGCTAGTACAACCAAGGTTGTTTCAGTTGGTACAAAGGGATATTTGCAGTCAAAACACACTGGCAGATTTTTTCTTGTAACAGTTGGTGACTTTTTTTTTTTTTTTTTTTTGAATGGGTGACAAGTTTACACAGCTCATGGTAATCACCTGGCTTCCACTGTCTAGATAATTGTACATGTCAAAATATTGCTCCAGCTTCCACTTGTTAACTCTTCGTCAACTTTTTAAGTAATTCACACTATATTTGCTGATAGAATGTTTCATTATGTAAAAGGATTCCTTGTCTGCTGCTGATCAGGTTGTTTTATTTAACTTGCATCATGACATGCGCATGAAAGTTTCACATCGGACGTAATATCCAGCAATTTCTATGCCACCCTTGTTTAATCAACCTTGTACATAGCTTTAGTGTAGATTGATTGAAACTTTGTCACACAGCCTTGTATTCATGGCTGTGTAAGTGTAGGAAATGAATTAATATTTCATTTGCAAAACGTTTGATCCATACAGTGGCCCCTGTTACAAGAGACCAACCCCACTGCAACAAGAAGTGGTCTTAAAAGACAAGCGGTCTCGCATGACAGGCAGGTTAACATGGGACGTGTACGATTTAGGAATATGTAAAGCAGTCTCTCATGAGAGGAGCAGTCTCTCATGATAGGGACCACTGTACCCCAGAGATTAATGTTATCAAATTCATCACATATTAATATGTACATTTGGATAGACTGTTTTTGTTGATTTATTAGTTATGGTGCTCCTGAAGAGTGACCAGTTCCCTTTAAAAAAAGTCATTTTTCTGCTGAAGGTATGGCCATTGTTCCTGTTACATGATATAAACCAGCACCCTCAAGAGAGGCCAGCCCACTTACGCAACCACATCTCTGTTCATTTGGAATGGCGATAGCAACATTACAAATTTGAATACCATTAAGCAAATTTTGTAGAACGGATGGTAAATTTCCAGACATGATTAACAAGCATCGTGTAACAATGTGTGACTCAAAATTGAGTATTGTCACACTTTCAGACTTTGAACATTTCTTACTTGAATAAGCCAAACTGTTAAGACAGATTCAGAATGTTAAATTCAACCATGAATTTTGTATTTTGCCGAAATGGTTACTTTGAGCACTGAATAAGCTTATGTGGATACCGTAATCTTTTGAGAATTAGTTGCCTGCTTGGCTGCTGTAGAAGGCTTATTTCTCTTCTGGCGGTAGGTCATCATTAATTCAGTTGAATTGCCTGGCAGTGACAAAGAAATACTCAAATGTCTCGCACAGCAGGCAAGAAAGCTGAGTAAAACGTTCCATAGCCCCTGGTAAGATGACCTTTCATTGTACAGCATGATGAGAATTCTTATGGTCTATCAGCTTTCCAAATGAAATAAAATGTCACAGAAATTGTCTGCATTCAAACACACAAAATGTATTGTTTACAAAGCAAACTGGTAGCTTATTTGAATGCAGTTTTCATGCATGTAGTTAAATGATCACTTGTATCATATGAAGAAAATACTGAAACTGATTTACAAGATTCAGCTCAACAGATGCAAGCTGATAGGGATGTTACATCATGGCTTCAGGCAATTATTGAATGAATAAACTCATTGATTAAAACTTATCTTTGCAGCTTTGATTTAGAAAGTTTTGAGAAGGGACTGCACAGGGCCAGAAGAAAAAAAAAGTACTGCTATCACAGAATTCCACTTTTTCTCAGAGCTCTTCAGGACTTTGCCTGTCAGACTGGAGTTTGCAGCCTAGTCTTTTGTTACCCAAAAATGTCTTTGGAACCTTGCGAGCTAAATAATGGGGGGAGGGAGAGAGGGAAGGCATGATTGGGTCAATATGGGTCTTACTGTTCAGGCTAAAACAGCATGTGTGCAGTTTCACCATTCTGAATAAATTAGATGTAATGTGCTCTTTATGAATTATTTATTTACTTGTTGAGTTCTAATGTAGATTGTGGTAATATTTTACAGTGGTAACTGCAAGTCAACAATTTGTATGGGAGGCACATCAGGGATATGGAATGCATGTCTTTGGGTGCATGTTATGTATACAGCCTGAGCAATATCACTGAATTTCCAAAATAAAGATCTACCCAATACTCAAGTAAAGAGACTTACAAAATATCAGTGGTCAGGACCAGTAAATATCTTAATATATTCAAATAAGTGAGACCCTACGTTTAGAGTTTGTTCCAAGAACAGCTGTTTGAGCATATTTGAAGCATAATAGGATCATGGTAATTAGACATCCAAAATAGGGGATTTATGACAATAGGGATGATATGGTGTATGTTGCATTTTGAGTGTCTTTAAAAAAAATTTTAAAAAAGAAAAAAAAAAACGTCATATACATGTATACGTATTAATCAGGTGGATGACTGTCAATCATGACAAATAATGTACTTGTAAGTTGCATACAGAAAATCAACTCATTTTAAATGTTATCTGCCATTAATTTGCTTGTAATAAGTGTTAAAGCAAGTACTTGTGTTTTACATATTCTTTGAAAAACAAGCATGTGTTTTGAATGTGTGATAAACATAAACTGAAAATGTGTATAAAAAAAAAAAAAAAGTACCTGTGAACATGCATTATATTAATTGACTCCTTCAGTGCATGGTTCAGTTTTTCTTTTCAAAATGAATATTTGAGTCAATGACCTACAGTACAATTGTCAGTGCTGATTCCACAAGCTAAGTACATCCAAATCACTGGTCACAAGCGACAACCTCACTGGTGGGAGAATAATGTTATTGAGTTTGAAAGAGAAACTTTTTTTCTCACTTTCTATCCCATTACTTATAATGTTACTGAAAGAAGACATAAAAAAAAAAGAATTGCTGGGTTATGTACAGATTTTATTTATGTTGTAAATTTGGTGCAACACTCAGATAAATATCAATAAAGTCCCAGATTAATCTTAACATCAAATAGAAGCTGAATGAACTGTACTAAGAATTCTGGAGTGGACAGAGTGTAATATTGTTCATGACTTGTTGGGTGCACATGTTGCCATAAGGACCAATCTATTGTATGAGATGGTTATTCACAGGAATCACTGGAAGATAGTATTGAAAATGTGTTTTCACTTATAAATCTGTATCAGAACTGTACAACGGGCACTCCAGTATTCTGCTGTTCTGAAGCAGATAAACTTGCTTTAATAAAGTTGCCACATACAAATTGCTGGCTTCTTGGATTATGAAAGTTGCATCTAACTTTTTCATATGAATTTAGGGACAAAGTTTAGAAAGTCTACTTTCTGAACATTGTTGACATCACCAGGTGGTACAAACAGGCAAGTTGTTCACTTTATGACAGTGGCAACATGTATACATCTGCACACAGGCTCTATTTTTCTTACTGTAATTGTATGCAACTAATTAGGAGCAATTGTGGCAAGTATTTTGTCATAAATAAAGACCTATTTCTGGTAAAGATGGATTTTGAGTTCTTTGTTCACAAATGTCCTTGATAACTGTACTATACTTAACCTGGGGACAGCACGATATTTTGAAAGTAAACCAGGATTTTAGACTTGGGTATAATATTCCTCAGAATACACATTTGTAGATATGCTCTATTCTTCCTGTTATTGTTTCTCCAGTTGGCTTGTCGCCTTTAGGGTCCATGTGCTCCAACACACACACAAACTGCAACAATAAAACGATCCCAAGTTTCTTTCACATCCATTGTGTTTCCTGGGATTATCGAGCCATAACTTGGCAGCCTTGAGGCTTCTGTATGCATGGAAACCACAAGAATAATCCAAACTTCTTTAGTGTCCATTGTGTTCCTGTAATTGCCTAGCCATAGCTCAGGAGTCCAGAGTACCTGCAAAATTAAGACCACAGGGGATTCTTTTAAAGGCAAATGCTTTTCTTTTTCCCTTGAGCTTAGCTGACCTGTTGGTTAGCTGAGCTATTGCAACTGGTGGTATTGATCTGTCTGTGTCAGTGTCCACAAGTAACATTTGACTTCTCCAAAACCGTCGGTCGGATCCACTTCATACTTGATGGGGATCTACCATGGATGGATCTTGATCCAGTTTGTTCAAATGGTCATGCTTCAGATGCTTTATATTTTTTTATGATTTTTTTTGTTTATTTTGTGGCAAAACCTTCAAAAATATTCTCTGAAACAGCTCTACCAATTGCTTTGAAATTCCAAAGGAACACTTCTGGGGTCTCCTAGACCTTAATTTGTTCAACAGGTGGCACTGCAATTTTCCTTCCTTCCCTTATTTTTTTTCTAAATGAATTTTGTATGTTTTTGCCATTTGACCTTCTTTACCAAAATTATCACTTGCATTGTTCTGAAACGTGGTGAAAAATAGCTTGTGGGAAGGTTAAAGTTGTTCACTAGGTGGTGATAATCTGGATCCCTGGTTTCAGCTGTCTAGGTCTCTATAGATTTCCTGACCATTGAGTAAAGATTATCAACAGATTAGAGTGCGCACAAGGCACTAAAGGCATTTCATCCTGCGATGACCATCCTCACTGCTATGGTTGTCGCCTTTGGGTCAAGTTTGCTCTTGCGCGAGAGCAAACTTGCAGATACTGCCAGGATTGGGGAGAGGATAAATGGCTACTCTGTGAGCAGGCACGGAGAAAGTCTGACTGTGCAAGGCATAAGCGGCAGGGCACTAGAGTTGCCAAATGTCAAGCTGTGATGACCGACTCCATTGAGTCCTCACCACAGACCCCCCAGGAGAAAAAGGGTAGACTCTACATTTCGGCTTGTCTGCAGCCTCATGTGGCTGATGGGAAAGAGCGTAGACTTGCTTCAGCTCATCTGCAGTCCCAGATGATGGATGTCTCTACACCTGATTCCACTGCCACATCTGCTGTTGGCAGTGATCCAAAGGTTATCTGTGCTTTGGAGTCCATGTCACAGAGCATGATGATGCAAGCTGAGATGCTCTGTGCATTGGTTGCCCCTTCTCAGCAGCCCGCTGTTTCTTTGGAGTCTGCTCCAAAGAAGTCAACCAAACATAGATTGCAGCTGTCGAGATCTCAGTCCTTCGGGTCCATGTGCTCAGGACAGCAGCAGTCATGCAAGCCAGCGTGCCCCGGTTGGAAACCTTTGGGTTCCTGTCCAGGTATTATTGAACCTCGGCCAGTCTGAGCACTCAGGTCCTAGTACTCGGATCGTAAGTCCAAGAAGTATGGAAAGCCAGTACCTTGGCCAATACTAGTACTCGGATCGTATGTTCAAGGTCCCGGCCAAAGCACCGGTGCCTGTGCATTCTTCCCGAGCTCCCAGGTCCGAGAGCTGGGAATGTAAGCATAGGCAATGGGGACCAAGAAGGGAGACGCCTAGACATGTAGTGCTTCTGCTGCCAGTGGGTCTTTGGCCACTGTGGTGTCGACAGCTGCAGTGGTCCAGGCAGAACCTTCAGCTCCCCCAACAGCGGTAACAGCAGTCCCTTCTGCTCCTCAGGCGGCTTTGCCCCAGAGTGGGCAGTCGTTGTACCCCGGTTTGAGCCGGGTATCCTGCCTCACTCTCTCAAGCGGCAGTGGAACCAGAGCTCCGTGAAGATCGGCGGTTGCACCAAGAGGCTTTGTCTTCGGCATTGGCCACTACCACTATTGCAGAGTCGGAGCAGACTCTGTTAGCTGAGCAGCTTGCTGGGTCAGGTTTGAAGCAGCTCTCGCTTGGTTATGAGGCCCGGGAGTTCCCCGCGCTCCCTCCAAACCCATTCTGCGAGCAGATTTCTCAGTTGGCAGCAGCTGAGGTCTTGGATAGTAGCCTCTCGGAGGCTCAGCCAGATCCCTCCGGCCAGCAGACTTCTCAGTCCGCAGCCACCAAGATCTAACCTTAGGAGCCCTCCGTGCCTCCGAGTATCCCCACGTGGAAGACTCAAGTCAAGGAGGCAACTACCTCCCCAGAGGTCTTGCTACCCCTGTGCCTGGCATGGTAACAGATCCCCTGCTGTCACAGGTGGCTGCCCCATCGCCCTCGGACAATACATTGCTCGACAAAGCTTTGGGCATTACCACCCCCCCCCCGTCTTCGGATCTCAACACCGAGGCGGAAGACAAATTTCTGCAGTCAGATTCGTCCGCCATTAGATCTCGACCTAGGTTGAGGAATCGCACATGCCATTCATGCTCTGAGGGGCGCAGAGAGCCAGTGACCGTAGGCTCTGTAGAGGGCTCTGCCTCTGCTCCCATGGACATGGCACCTGCTCCCACTAGAGGCTTTGACCATGTCAAAGCTCTCATTCAGAGCCTGGTTGGTGACCAAGCTGTGGTCCCATCGTCGAAGGAGAGGACGGTGCTGTTGCCCTGTCATGCTGGGGCTTGTCTCTGCAAGACACACAGCAACACACCCCAATACCTGTTCGCCCTTTGTAGGTAAGTTTTATGACCAGCTCACAGCTAAGACTCATGGCATACAGTTTTCCGTACAGCCGCCAATGTCTGGCTACCTGGGGCCAGGGCGACTCCTCCCTAAGCTGGACTTACAGGGGAGGCAGAAATCAAAATATCCTGCCCAATCAACTCTGGAGGATGGGTCACTTGGTAAGGACAGAGTGGTCACTCCACCCAAAGGTCATTCAGACCATGTGAGCTAGATGGGGAGCTCCACATACTGACTTGTTTGTGACTCGCAAATATGAGAAAATGCTGGTTTACATTTGCCTGTCCTGAACCCCCAGGTCCTAGCAGTGGACGCTCTAGACATGGACTAGAGCAACCTTTGGGCGTAAGCCCTTCCACCATTGCAGATCCTTCCAAGGGTACTGCGCAAGGTTTGGTCCCACGATTGCAATTTGATCCTGGTCGCCCCTTGGTGACTGACCCCGGAACTATTGCTTGGTAGACCTGTTGGAACTGAGCATCAAGCCTCTGCTACCACTACCAGCAAGGCTGAAACTTCTGGCGCAGCTGAGGATGAGCGTGTTCCACAGGAACCCTCAAGTGCTCAACATCCACACTTGGCAGTTATCTCACAGCACACCGGCAACAGGTTTCTCATAATTGGTCTCATATAGAATTGTCAGAGAAGGGCTTTGATCTTCTCTGTCTACTTAGCTCGATGGAACGTGTTTTCCGACTGGTGCCCAATTAATGGAATTCACCCTTGGTCTCTGCACATTGCAGATATTGCCAACTTCCTGTTGTATCAGTGGGAAGTCTCAGGCAAGAGGTCGAGAACAATGGAGTTTTTCTGATAAGCCATCTGAGTACCCATAGCATGTACACCTCAAGTACTGGACGTAGAAAACTTGCATTCTGTTAACACTCGTTTTTGGGGGGCTTGGAGGAGCGAGGTCCATGCTAGCTCATGACTGACTCCAATGCTTGCCCAATCACTCTAAGGTCACACTGAGGCCTCACTTGGGCTTCCTTGCAAAGAACCAAGTGGATCAAGATCCAGCTTCAGCCTTCAAGGGTTTTACCCCCTGTGCTATGGATCCTGCCTTTCCCCTCGAGGAAAGAGCCCTGTAACTCGAGGAAAGAGCCTGTAAGAGCCCTTCAACGGTACCTATCACACACAGACGGACTTGGGGGATAGAGGTCAGCACTTCTCTACCCCTGATTAACCCGCGTAGGGACCAAGTTGGCAGAAACAAGATTTCTTCGTGGATTAAACAGACGATCCTTTGGGTCTGTGAGATCTCACTGGAAAGATCTGGTGTCTTGCTGCTTGTATCGGCCAGAGCTCACCAGGTGGGGGCCTTTAATGCTCCTGGCACGCCGTGCAGAATGTCACAGTTGTCAACATCCTGTAGGTCTGCAGTTGGTGATCGTCTACAACCGTCACCGAGCACTAATTGTGTGACATGATAGTGCTACAGGCAGACATGTATGCCTTTGCGGGTATCACAGGCTCCTTTGCTTAGGTTCCAACACTCATCAATTAGGATTTTCAGATACCATCACAGTAGCCCTAGCAATAAGACTTCAGCACTCTCATGGTTGATTTGATGTAGTCTACAGGTCAGCAGACTTCTTAGTGGGCCTATGGCATTACGCTAAGTTGACTTAATGTCGGACCCATATCAGGCAGTTTGTCCTAACGTCCTGGCCTATTGTCAGTTGACATAGGAGTTCACTGCCCGAAGGAACCACATACCAGCCCCCCAGCGTCCACCACTTTCGCAACTAGGCCCTGTCAGATTTCCAGGTCTGATGGAGCTGAGTTTTGAGTTTTTTTGAGTTTGAGAATCCAATAGCGTCTACCCACAAAGCGGATAGCTGTCATGTTGGTGGGCGAGTTACATGGGGCTCAGTGTGGACCCAGGCTGGTCAATAAGGAGGGTTTCTGTTTCGGCAGAATTCTGCTGTTCGCAGCCTCAAGTCCACCTACCTCTGAGGTTTTCCCTTCAGACATCACCTCCTCACTCGGACTCCCGGTGGTCAAAGTTGGTCAGTTTGCCAGTAATGTTACACCATGTATATTTTACATTTGAATATTGGCAAATTGACCAAGTTATGGCTGGATGAAACTGTCGAAGGTCCAAATGACCTTGACCTTTGACCTTTAGAGGTCACATGTAAAATACAAAAAACACAAAGTGTTATAATATCTACAACCTAAGCCCACCACGAACCAAATCAGATGAAAATTGAAAGTTATGATTAGATGAAACTTTCAAAGGTCCAAATGACCTTGACCTTTGACCTTTAGTGGTTACATGTCAGTACAAAAATTTGTAAAAAGAAGCGGACATCAGAAAACTCATTGGTGTCCAACTGAGCGCAAATCTGAGCTCAGGCTAGATGTGGTTTTCTTATGTAAGGCTGGCAGACCATTTGGAATTAGGATAAGTGAGTGAGTGAGTGAGTGGGTGAGTAAATAAATGAATAAATGATGAATGACAAAAGTAAAATAAATAAATAAATAAACAAACACATAAATATGTTGACTATAAATGGGATATACAACTGCAGATGGCACAGTGTCATTGGGACCTGCCTGCTGGTAAGAACAGTCAGTGGTCAAAATTATCACAATGTTGATTCAACTGAATACGCAAATACGACTGGACAAGACCAAATGTTGTAGATCTCTGATCCATGTAAATCTGACTGTGCTACCTACATATGCAGTGGTCTCCCATGACACAAGTCTATAACATTCAGAAATTGGTCAAATCCAAACATGGGAGGTGGTTTGCAGTCATGCATAGCATTTGGGTATTTCCACACAAAAACAGTTAGAGATTTACAAAATTACATGGAAGAAATGAGGATAGTTAATACAAATTATGTCATGTCTACATGTTCCTGAAGGGATATTGTGAAAAGCTACTTCTGGTCAGTACTTATAGTTTTGACTTACCTTCTAAAAAAGCCAGTTCATCCACACGTTCTATGGCATTATCTGCATAAAAAAGTAGGGTACAAGTTTATCAGCATTATCTTTTCACTACAGCTGCATGCTGGAGTAAAAGTAACTATTTTTCACGGGCTTCCCTATCACTTAACCAACAATTTATTAACTGTGTTTCACTCCATGATTACAATGTTACAGTGATTTGTTAATTGTTGTACACAACATTGTACATTTTGACTTGACTTGAACTTGTGTACCCCAAAGGGGTTTTAAGAAATAAAACATTCATTCAAAAGTAAGTAATCATGGTTCTTGATTCTCATTGGATCAAAGCTTTACCTACAATAAACAGTTAAAGCACAACAATTGAGAGTATCAACACATCTGATTTATGTTATTTTCTGGTTGCTCCTACCTACACGAGTGTTATGTATCTTGATAAGGGTCTGTTTAATCTTTAGTAAATGTCCTAATTTTTGCCTCCATGGTAGCACCATACACCATTCAATTTTGTCATATTTGTGTTTTGCTACAAAAGTAAACTTTGCAAATATCTTCATGAGATGGTGTACACACACACACACACACACACATATATATATATATATATATACACACACACACATACATACATACATACATACATACATACATACATACATACATACATACATACATACATACATAGCTTGAAATATGAGGCAGGTGGTTATAGAGTTGTGACTACATTTTGATACCAACCTAGATCTTTTCTCTGAACAGTTTTCCGTTTTCCCATCTTCGTGAATACATATGCCTCTTTTGCCAGGTCTTGAACAAACAGCTCCTAGAAATTACAGAAACAGAAATAGAACAATGTTTACTTTAAGCACTTTTTTCTTTTCTGTAGGAGAAAATGCTTCATATTAGTAGGATAACTTTTAAACTAAGCAAGAATGTCAAGAGCAGATTTGATAGAAAGTGTGCTACAGTGAGCAAAAACAACAAAAAACAAGTTGACGCTGACGCTGTCCATATCTCCCGCCCACATAATTTTAAAACAAAGATAACTGTATATTTGGCAGGTACATACTGGCATGTTTCTGATATTGTGCTTAAATGGGGACGATACGTTAACTGTACCTCTACCCTGGGTGTCATGGTAAGCATATACTCAAGTAAATAAAAAATAACTTGTTTCTTCAGATATTGCATACAACAAATTCAAAGAAAATTGAATTGCTGCTGGTGACCTTGGAATTAGGTCAAGGTCACACACCTTCGAACTCGATGTAGACCCTAACAAGAGTGATCAACTGTGAAAATTTCATAATCCTATCATATCCGGTTCTTAAGATATCACGCGCAAGAAGTTTAGAGATAAATGACCCTGGTAACCTTGAAATGGGGTCAAGGTCACTCTCCTTCGAACTCGACGTGAACACTTATAAGGGTGACCAACTGTAAAAAATTCATGATCCTAGCTTAATCTGTTCTTGAGATATCGCGCGCAAGGACGGACGGATGCACGGACGGTCGTCATTACTATATCTCCCTCAAACTTCATGGGCGGGAGATAAAAACAAACAAAAAAACACACACACAAAAAAACAATGAACAAAAAAAAAAAAAAAAGAAAAAAAAACAAGAAGGTTGTGTGAACAGCTCCTAAAGATAAGATAAGATAAAACTTTATTTCTTGTCAGTTTTGGTACAAAGAACATTAGCCCTAATGGGCTATTTGCCGACAATAAATATGACATAGTAGTACTACACTACTGATAATAATCAGTGATTGACCACTTTAATTCAAAATTTATGCATGATATGGTCAAATAAATTTACACGTGTAAAAGCAGAGAAAACAAGACATAGATAGAACCAATATTAAATGGCACAATGACAGAGTGCTATAATCCATAACTCATAATTATGCACAAATAGAACCATAGGAAAAAAAATTGAAAGGCAAAACAATAAAACGTAATACAACACAGTCATGGAATAGTCAATTACACATGGTTTGGCATTAATTTCTGCAGAAGTTGCATGTGCAGCCGGCTCCAACCCATGTCTTGATTAAATTCTTGAATTGGCCAACAGTAATAGCATTCTTAAGATGTATGGGCAGCTGGTTCCATATTTTGGCTCCACCGTGTCTAAAAGATTGGGTCCCGTATGTTGTGGTTCTATGACCCTGAATATTAAAATTGTTATTGCTACCTCTGGTATTATACCGTGAGTTTTGCAAGCCAAAATAATTGCCCAAATATGATGGAGAAATTTTATTATTAATTTTATATACCTCAATTGCAATTTGTTTGATCCTGGAAATGTGAAGAGTGGTACAGTTTGCTTTCTCAAGTAGGTTATCATATGTAGATTCATAGTCACAAAACACAAAATGCAGGGCCCTTTCTCGAATCTTTTTGAGCTTGACAGCATCAGTCTTGTTACAAAAATGCCATACTGTGGCACAGTAATTGAAGTTGGAAAGCACAAAGATTTAAAGATAGCCATTTTGCTTTCCAAATGGAGTAATTTGGAAAGTCTTCTCAAAACATTGAGTTGTTTACCAGCTTTCTTACAAAGATTTGCCACATGAGCGGAGAATCCTGCTCAGCTGACCTAGGGATTCATCACACTTGTGGTTCTGTGAACTTGGGATTGGTCAAAATAGGTACACCTATCAAAGGTACATCCCTACTAAGTTTGACGTAGTATTGGAAAGGTGCATTCTACAGATAAATACCCGAATTGAAAAAAATCATTGAAAATAAAATATCAACAGCATTGCCACCTGGTGATCTGCTTATATTTCATACAGACCTGGCATATTGGTGCTAAGGTCTATTCATTTTCTTTTGCCTGGCAACAGGCCAGATTCTCTTGTAAGGGGCCACAATTGCCAATTACACTGTCCCTCACTACTCGCTATCCCTCTGCAACTGTTTTTCTTAATGTATGACTTCCATGCATTAACTTCGTCAAACCCTTTAAAGTCATATTTTTCTGCTAATTTGTCTATATTTTGGACCCACTTTGTTTGTGCTTTTACTGCCTCCATGTAAATTTTCCTACACCATCTGTCTTCACTAACTGTTTGTAGATATCTCAGTAATTTAACTTGGCTTTGGCGATTCTATCTGTAACAGTACTCCAGCCCAATTCCCCCAAGGCCGCTTCATTTGCTGTACATGGCGGAGCCCCTGAATCCACCCACCCATTTCATTCTGTGCTTTTTCCATATTTTGAATGTCCCCCTCATTTACTGAAATTACATCCAAACCATACATCATCCCAGCTATTGCAACTCTAACCCATAATGCTCTGGCTGTAAATGCTCTATTGAAGCTGTTCAGTGATGCAGGCTTCTACAATTTTTTCCAGAATCACTTGTCTATAGGACAAGTGAATCTGAATCTTCACTTGTCCGTCTAAAAATTAACTTGTACGTCCCTCTAACATAGATCATGCATTACAAAGAAATAGGGGGGCGGGGTGTCTCAATCAATACTGAATAATTGTCTGTCTCATATGCATGTATTTCCGAAATAGTTTTAGAAGCTACAAATGTATTTTTTTTAAAAGAACCACAGCTTGCCAATGTTTGGTGACACCTTCAGCCCAGCCCCATGCTACACCAGCTAACTTGTTTGCATTTTCCACTGGCTCAGTCAGTATTCCAGGCAATTGGGCTTTAATAAATTATTATTTACGATAAAAAATTTGGTTGTCCACTGGACAAGTGATGTTCAAAAGTCACTTGTCCCACTTAGATATCCACTTGTCCGGGACAACAGGATCATAGGAATTGTAGAAGCCTGAGTGATGTAGCTTTAATCATTCCCTTTGTTCGGTTCACCTTATGCTTTATCTTCTCCATGTGATATCTGAACATGCCTTTACCAGTTGCTTTAATGCTAATTCCTAAATACTCATATTCATCAACCTTGCCTATTTCGATCAACTGTTCCTGTCCTTCTGGAATTTGGAATGTCCCTACTTTCCACCTTTTATTTATGTCAGGTTTCTTTCCAAGGGTCATGGCTTTACTCTTTTCTTTACAGATTTCTAATCTCCATTTCTCAAGTTATGTCCAGCAGATCTTGCATTTCTTGTTGTGACTCTGCCATAAGCACTTTATCATCGGCGAAAAATAGACCAGGAATTCAGTGTTGTCCTATTGTCATCCCCTTGTCACATTCTGTTAACTGATCCCCCAATTCCTTAATGCAAAGTGCAAACAAAATTGGACAGAGCACAGAACCCAGTTTTAAACCAATATCTAATTGTTTATTTTTCACTTCTATGTTTCCCACTGAAATAGTACAATCTACATCCCTATACATTGCTTTCATGACTTGAAGGAAATTTCCACCAAAGCCAAGCCCCTGAAGTTTCTCCCATAGATGATAGTGCATCCCTCCACACTCTGTCATATGCCTTTCTCGCATTCAAAAAGCCCATAAAGATGTTCTTGCGCCTTTTTCTTGCCAGTTCCAGAGCTTGCGTTAAAGTGAATACATGGTCATCCACCCTTCTCCCTGGTCTTAATCCATTATGGATCTCTCCCAGGAGGCCAAGCCTTTCAACTATTCTGCTCATCCTCCTCTACATGACTCTGCTAAAACATTTTCCCTACGTTTGATGCCATTGCGATACCCCTACAATGATCCAAGTGGGTGCTGCTGCCCTTTTTTGGATGTAAAATATTTTAAGTTTGTTCTATTCACTTGGTCATATATGTGCAAATGCAATTCTTGCACGGCAATGGCAGCCGGCAAGATTTGATGGTGGAATTCTATTAGAGGAGCAGAAAAAGAAGCCAATATCTTATTTCAATTTCATGAACAGGGATGAAATGATACAAAAATGCATGATACAAATGATACATGAATGACATAGACATTCAAGGATCCCATAAATATAAGAAAATTGACAAGAACATTTATTTATATTGTGCAGGTGAGGCATTTATTGAAAGGTCTGAGTGAAAAAATAATCATGGACTCATCTATCCGTGTCTGATGAGAACAAAATGGATTCCACTTCATACCAAACTAGAAGCGAGTTTTTCTTACGAAAAACATTATGCATCCCCAAGAATGACATCAGTGATCAGTGTAACTTTTGCCAATGCATGTCAAGAAAGACACCAAGAAAAATCTAAACACCTGCAGCATTTTTATAAGACCTGTCCATTGGGATTACATGACAAGTTCCAATGCATGATTACCTGACTTATATCTATGAATTTATATAGTTACAGTTAACCAATCAACTTTTTGAGGAACGTGTGACCTTTATCTACAGCGTGAAGATCATCAACATGCATGTGAAATTTTTTTTTTTCAAAATCCATGGACGATCTGCACTTAAACAGAAGATAAGGTGTCAATAGTGGGCAGAGGTATAATATAAATAGGGATTACCCTATAAAAAATAAGAATCACCCTGTGACCTTGATCTTTGGCCTCAAGGTCATCCATTAACATATGATTAAAAACTCTGCAGACCCATAGATCATCTGTACCAAATTAGGGGGAATGAGCCAATAGCGACCAGATACAACAAAAATTCCCCTGTGGCCTTGACTACTGAACCGTGACCATTTGAACAAACTTGGTTTAGACTGACCCAAGGTACATCCCCACTAAGTTTGAAGTGAATCTAGCTGACAGTTTTGAAGATGAAGTCAAAAACGTGTTTCACAGCAATCCCTATTCACTTACATAGTAGTCAACAGGAATGTATGCAGTTTGACCTTTCAAGGTCACTCAGCTTTAAAATAAAGCATACAAACTGAGAGCCCATGTGTACTTTCCTATTAACAATTAATAGTAACCTTGGGCCTACCATGCACCATTAAGAAGGTATAACTTATAATAATGCAGTGGCCCTCCTCTTGTAAGGCCCCTCTCACCAGAGGCCACCCCTCTTAAAACACCAGCATTCTTGTGAAGAAAGTATGGTATTTCCATTATATTCTCCCCGTCAAGAGGGGTCGCCTCCCTTATATGGCCACTTTTGGGCTGCATTTAGGGTGGCCTTATAAGAGGGAGACCACTGTTAGCCAATGTGAAAATTGTGGAGTCAGCAGAAAATGCAACAAGGATTTAACCTTGACCTTTGACCTCAAGGTTATATATCATTATAAGGGACAAATTTCCCAGACCTATACATTATCTGTACCAAAATAAGAGGCAATAGGTCAAGAGGGGACAGAAATATAAAGAAAATAAGATGCGCAGCAGCGGCGGACAACAGGATTAAACACTATATGCACCCCCCCCCATTGGGAGATGCATAATCAAGCCTAAAATCTTTGAAATAAACTTTTCACAACAGTATAAACTCAGTTTAGGCTTGTGTTCAAGGTAGAAATCAACGCACAGTGCTTGTGGGATACATCTATCGCATTGAAACACCAACAACTGCACAAAGTCATGATCCTCAATTGCATCAAACTCTACAGTCCAATGTAAGCCTTGGCGGAATAACACAAGGGATAATCACAGGTCATTTTAACTCGAATCTTATTAAATGGAATCCCGAACCATCACTACCGGAGGGTGTCAATGTACAAGCACCAGAAGCCAAGTTTGCAAAATGCGTTAGGGATACTTTTCCTCCATAAGCACATCACAGAACCAACTTGTTGTAGAGTAAATCAAAACCCAACACTCGATGACATATTTTTTACCTCAGAAAACATTATTAGGGCTGTCCAATATAACCCTAGCTTGAGGAAAAGGAATCACATGTTATTTCATTTTCCCTTGAAAGTTAGTTTTGACAAGAAAATACCTAACAGGAAGCATAATATGTGTGGGAAAGCAGACTATGCCAGGATGACAGGACCACTTTCACTGGACTGGGCTGCAGAGCTCCATTTCAAAACAATCCAAGAAGCAACTGATCATTTTCAAGAAATTATACAAGCAGCTATTAATGAATGTGTACCTACTACACAGTACACAACCTAGTGCTTCCCATCCTAAAATATAAGCTGACTTTGGCAATTTGGATGAACCAATCATCATTGCAGAAAGTACAAAGGAAACAATCAGCCTGGATCTGATACCTAAACACCAAAGATGACCAGTATTACCAAACACATCTTCAAAGCAAGGAATACAGCGCAGCGTGCTATGAGGAAGGCCAGAAGACAGTTGGAAAAGAAGTTGGCTAAAGAATGTTAAACCAATAAAGTAGTTTGGAACTATGTAAAGGAAGGATACGATTAAGACGGTTCTTCAGTCCTGAAGACGTGGGCGGAGCTAGCGGAGCGAAGCGAAGTGGGCGAGTCCACCCCCCGGATATATGAACTTTTCTAAATAGAAGCAGTCTTCTGATTGGATTAAAGTGTAGAAACTCTCATCATCCCTCTGGGCAGCAGGGTCATCCGGAGAAATGGCATAGGAAAACAGCGGTCAAGCAATGGAATCATTGGCAGATATGCTTGACATTCCTTTTGACATGGGCCTAGGCCTCGACCCAGACGAAGTCACTAGTGCCACGCAACTTCTCTGCATACTGACACAGGGACTACTGACCCCGGAGCCCAAAGTTGAATCAAACAGTCGTTTTGCGAGGCCAGTATCTACAGAGGAACTGCAACAGCGCAAAATTGGCGCCATTCCCGAAAAAAATAAAAGAAACTATACATGGGCATTGTCAATCTGGCTGGAGTGGGCCAAATGCAGAAACTCTTTATTTGAAACTGTTGTGGCCCCAAAATATCCCATAAATGAAACCATTACAGACCTTAACGATGAAGACCTGGATTACTGGTTGCAACGATTCATTGTCGAGATCCGGCGGAGCGACCAGACGCCATATCCACCTGATACACTCGTACAGATTGCATCCTCGTTGCAGCGAACTATACGTGCTCAACGACACGACAGTGACTTTAGTATTTTTCAGGGGCGAAAATTTCAAGGATTCCGCGATTCTCTGGATGCAAAAATGAAAACTCTCCCTGGAGAAGGTTACGGTACCAAGCGCAAATCCAGGGACCCAGTGACGCAGGATGATGAAAAAAAACTGTGGGATAGTGGTGTTTTCACACTTAAAACGGCACAAGGACTATTGAATATTGTTTTCTTCTACAATGGGTGCACTTTTGCCTTTCGCAGAATGCAGGAGCACAAGTCCGTGTGTGCTGAGCAATTTGAGATAACAACTGACACATCAGGTAGGCGCACTTTGACTTACAATGCTAGAATTACAAAAAATGTGCAGGGAGGACTTAAACAACGCAAACTTGAGCCACGTGTTGTTACACACATGGAGGATCCTACCAATCCCAGGTGCCTAGTGAAAATTTACAGTTTGTATTTGTCCTTGATTCCACGTTTTGGGCTATTTTATCAGAAACCTTTACCAGAATCAACTGACATACGTTACAGGTACCCCAGGTTCAGCGCTGCTGCTTTACCTGCCTACAAGATGGCTTCTATGTTCAAGGACTTGTTTAAAGAAGCAAATATTGACACTACATCCAGGAAAATTACAAATCACTCGGGCAGAGTTGCATGCCGCACTAAACTCTACAACCAGGGTTTTGCTGACAAGGCCGTAATCAGTCGTTCAGGCCACAGAAGTAATGCTGTCCATGGGTATCAGCATGAACAACCTAAAATATTACAGGATATTAGCAATGCACTCGCACCACCGAAACCCGACAGCGATCAGAAAGACTTGTTAAAATGTGAAATGATCACATTTGGGCCTACAGGAGCAATGCAGGACCATCATCTTATTAAGCAGGAAAATGAGGCACGTGCAAGTGCCACTTGTACAATGCGACAGACTAGGCCCATGTTCACAGACGGCGTTTCCCCTCACAATGATCTTCCAGCATCAAAGGGCCGCCCGTCGACCGGAGAACTTGTAATTTGGGTGCATGAAAGCTACCACACTGTTGAACTGCATGTTAACGGAGAAGTATTGAAATTGCGTGTGGGATAAAGAGATTTTTTTTTTCGTTCCTCGGACCATTGAGCTCTATCATCGGATTGAACTTCTTTTTTTTTTTTCCTTCATCTTCATGGGACTGAGTGTTTGAACTTTACATTCATGTACGAAGTCCAGGCGGCTGTTTTGTTTTGTCACAATCATGATTCATGGCTAATGATATAGCCTTTGGCACATTAAAAGCCATCTTTGAAGACCTCGTCCAATGTTACATTGTTACTTTTGTTCAACTTGCAAATGATGTCATTAAATTGTTGTGAAATGAATTGCGACGTGCTTATGTTGTTTTGCTTGACCTGTTAATCTTAGCCTGCTGTCGGTCAATCAGGGGCCGTTTTACTGTTTGCAAACCTTCAGGTCTTAATGAATTAAGATTGTGTCTTAACAGGAGAAATCGAGGCACCTGATTGGCTGATAATGTAGGTTGAGGTCTAAATTTCAATAAAACCCACAAAACAAGATCTGGGATCTCACAATTATGAACTGTGGTTCAAAATTCAGACTAAGTTCAAAAATTGAACTGTAACTAGGGTAACAGATGAGACACTTTTCTGTTCTTTTTTCTTCGACATGTATGCCCATCTTATATAAACTCATAATGCAGGTCTTGAGCACTTTTATCCTTAACTAATTAGCATCTTAGTGCAAAGAATGTGGATGATTAAGAGTATTTTCTATACACAAAATGCAAAAGTGGGGCCCATATGACAAGAAAATGTGGGGATATTCCTGATCTTTCAGGAACAAGTTTGATATTGATATTTAGATCCAGACATTCCTATTTGGTTCTTGGTTATATTTATTTTTCTATTTAAAGGCCATACTAATATTACTATGGCTATCTGCTGGCGATAAAGTTCTCAACATTTGTAATTATATGCAAAGCCAGTGCTATCATTTTCTTGGTTGACATGAGGCCTACCACTGTGCAATGCAGTTTCCTGCTAAGATAATTAATGCAGGTCTATCAGCAACACAAACAGGAAAAGGACGACAGAGGACTACAAGGGATTCAGTTATCCTAGCTATGTAATAGGGAAGGGCAGTTTCTTAAGTTTCCAGAAACTTCCACTGCACGGCGCAAGTCATCGCAGGTACTCGCCTGCCGGTAAACATTGGTGTCGGCGGATTTGCAAACACTGTGATAACATTGTACGTATCGGCAATCAAAGTGCCAAAAATGTTCCTTTTCACGTAATATCTGCTAATAAATTTTACACACACGAAAGATAAGATTGTATTATTGGAGAGCATGAATGCATTTGTTCGTATGTTGTGTTCAAAAAGTGAAAAATCCATTTGAACCGCGGTGACCGGGAACCACATTCTGCTTGTTACATTCCTGCGTAGCACTACGTACTAGACTATGTGAATGGTCAAAAGAAATGCAATAATAAAGAATATTCTTCGACAGTTATTAAGATAATGCAATGATCACATATAACAAAATATCGCCATAGCACATAATATGGACTCAACAGCGTGAGGATTTCGTAAGACTCCTGTTGCAAGGATTTAATGTGACCCGGTTCATGGCGGGCGATAATGGTGGATCGAGTAGAATAAAACAACATTCTTCATCGCGTTTTAAGATTAAGAAGTCGATTGTATTTTATTTGCCGGGTGTGTTGTCATTGTGTCAAAAATAAAGACAAGTCGACAACCTCATCAGAATATGTTATTGTAGATGAATTCCCAAGTTTTACAGTGTTAATGTATGTGTGTGGGTGGGTGTGGGGGGTCGGCAGGTAGCGTTAGAAGTTAAATTAAAATTAAAATCAAACTCCACAACAATGTGTATTGCATTGATTCCTTGATTGCATTACTTTCTACAAAAAGTATTTATTAGTGATAACATTATCATGATTATGAGTTACACTTGGTTATTTCATTTGCCAAGAAAAACGCTCAGTTTGCACCATGCGTTAACACATCATAGTATGCGACGCTACTCAGGTTGACCGCTATTGCATACCCGGATGAAAGCTGTCCGCAGCGCCACATGGCGGTCAATGACAGAACGCAGAGTTATTGCTCTACCATATTGACATGATCTCATGGTGATGTCATAAGCTTTAATAGTGATGTCATAGATATTTAATAATAATGTGCAGGAGGTATGCCAGTAGCCTACTAGTCTCATTAGGCTCCACATTGTCTTTTGGTGCCACACAGTGCAAGGTGCCATTTTCAGGGTCACAAGTGTGTAGTAATTTATGACCCATGTAGCTTATATACAGGTAGATGAAGAGCCTATAGATGTTTTCTTATGTCCATGTATATATTTATTGTACTATTAACTGCTTACATTGTATAATTTGTAGTAGATGCCTGTAGTTCATGTGATCATAGTGCTGTATACAATGTACGTAGGACAAATAGGTCAGTAATGACCTGTAGTCTTGTCAATAAAACCTTTACTTACTTACTTTACTTAAACCTAGGCATGGCATGGTGTGGTTACACCACCTTTCTGAAAACTGGTCCACTTTTAGAGATCTATTTTTAGTAGCATTCCTCATTGCCTTTTATCCGAAGTGGTTATGCCAAATGAAAACATAGATATCCCCAATTGGTTCAGGGCCACATGTGAACACTGAAATTTAGATCATGGCATTCCTAATCTGTTCTGGGCTATCATTATTATTTATTTACTCACAAGTGACCCTGCACTGCACCGATTTTGAACCCGCGCAGATTCCTAAACCGCGCAAACACAAACATAGCCACGAGCTTGTCAGTCTGACACCAAATTCTCCTCCAAAGGCTTAAGTCACATACTTTATTTTCTTCACCTTGATCTTGGGCTACTAGGCAGTGCCTGGCCACACAGGGGCAACCAGCAGAATGGTTGCCATCATATTCTAATCAATACGAACCCATTCATACTGACCGCCAAAGTAACTGTCCACCGAAAATACTGATTTGGGTTAGAAGGGAACAAACAAAAATCGGCACCACCCCCCCCCCCCCCCCCCCGTTGTTTTCCTGCTTTAAACACCTTCTGCTGCCCCGACACCTACAATCTATACATCAAAAGATTCGCCACAATCCACTCTCTCAATCCCTGCCTAATGTTTAAGTTGTTGGACGCATTTAGCCCACTGGGTCCACTTTATTCCTCAAAAAAAGCGTCTCGATTCCAAATGAGCCACTCTTCATTGAACGGAAGTGGCCCCCCGTGTATGGACTCAATTTTCTCCTTCGTTCTGAATGGCCACCAGTGAATAAATTTGTATTTTCCTTCACTTACCAGCTTTACTTTAATCACTTTATTGTGTACACATCCACAATAAAATACTAAAGTAAAGGAAAATACAAATTTATTCACTGGGGGCCAATCAGAGCAAAGAAGAAATTTGAGTCCGTACGCAGGGGTCACTTCCATTCAACGAAGAGTGGTTCATTTGGAATCGAGACGCTATGCGAGAAATAAAGTGGCACAAGTGGGCTAAGTACGTCTGACAACTCAGTTATTGGGCTCGGATCGAATGAATGGATTGGCGAATCTTTTGGTACATAGATTCTGGGCAGCAGGTGTTTAAAGCAGGAAAACAGCGGGGGGGGGGGGGGGGGCGCCAATTTTTGTTTGTTCCCTTCTAACCCTATGCGTATTTTCGGTGGACAGTGACTTTAGCGGTCAGTATGAATGGATTTGTATCGACCAGTATATGATGACAACCATTCTGCTGGTTGCTCCTGGCCAGGCTGAGAGTGTCTCTAACAACCATGTAAATGACCGTTTTGATGTAGCCCTATCCTGCTTCTCAGTGTGGCCATGCCACTTGTTCACCTCCAAATCTATGCCTTTGGTGGTGAATAGGATTAGGATATAAAAATATATAAATTTTAAAAGATTTCATTCATAAAGACATTTTTCATTTACATAAAAGGTAGCCCAGCTTTAATCAGATTATCAGTGCCCTGGAGATAGAGTTTTTCTCATCCTCAACTCAACTGGTCACTCCGACCAGGAAGCTGCCACAGGCATATGTTAGAATGGCGGTCATTGGCATTGCCATTGCCGCCTATGACTGACAGATTCCTCCCGTCTTACTTTGTGCACGTTTTGCTTCCTAGATCTTTTTTAAAACTGTCTGTACAACACATCGAGTTAAAACTACAAAATGTGTGTGGTATTCACATTGTTTGGGGGGAGGTGTATCAAGTAAACTGCGTTCTGAGTTATAAAACCTGCTCCCTGTTCTGGACGGGCCGAGTGACAGTCAAGAGAAAAGTTCATCAGTTGAACAAACCAGGTCCAAGGACAGTCACGTCCCTGAACAAACTCACTGCAGCTTTGGCGATCATAACCACAGCATCCTGGCTTGCCAAATTTACGTCCGGATCCAGTTTTATAAGATGCTTAATTCTCGTAAATGGCAGTCTGTTGACACGTTCAGATTTGTCCGAATCAACGTCTTGTGTACCATCTATATTATCGTTTTCTTGTGTCATTTCCACATGTTCCGAAGAATCAGTTTCAATTCCCGCCATCTTGTACCCCCAAATGATACTCTTGCGCGACAGCTTGTGAATAACGACCGACTGTGAGGCCATGGCCTTCCAGTGAGGCAGACGCCGACTTCTATCTTCAATCAAATATTGAAGCCCCGGGATTGAAGAAAAGAGTCATATTTATTTATCACATTCACATCCTCTTGGAGCCAAATGATTAAAAAGTACATGTACAGTGGAACAAAAAAAGTCTGTCTGTACATGATACAGATATACAGCATACATAAGTATAACGATACATAAAACTTCCAAAAATGAGAACAAATCTGTCTGTGTTCCTTGACAATAAGTATACTTTAAAAGGTAAAATTTTGTTCAATGATAATTAAACTTATTTCGCATATAATTCTTTGAATTAAAATTGCTCCTTCAGGTTTGATAGTTTTGAAATAAGTAGAATTAGTCTTCCAAGTGTGCTTAATTAGCATTGATCAAAATTTCACAGCTTTCCTTTTCATTGCACTGGAGTCTGGATGACCTATATCGCACACCAGTAAAGTGAAGTTGCTGTTGACACTTCTATCTGGACTAAATTTGAAGATAGTCAACATTGAAAGTTCAGAAGTATGCCTAATTAGCAAACCTTCAAATTTTACAACTTCAATTTTCATTTCATAGGATGCATTTATGGCACAAACTAAACAATTTGAAGTTGGATTGACATCTGTATTTACAATACTTTGGGGAAAAAAGGGGTGGGGGGTGATTTACCTGTACAAGCAATTCATGTGTGTCTAAAAATGTATGCATACTTTGTTTTCATTGAATATTGAGACTATTTAAACTTTAAATCTTGAATAATGTCTTCTAAGCTCACTGCCACTGGTTTGAGGATGGTGCACCTGATGAAGGATATACAAAATGAGTAGCATATGAAAACATGCTAATTAGATGCATTTGACATTTTAAAAGTTTAATGTCATCAAAAGTTACTCTCAGGTATACACAAAAATTGCAAAACCGATTTTTACACTAATATTCTCTTCAAAGAAGCACCATTGGGACTGAGGAAAAGTGCCCATTGTAGTGATGTACCCATTCCAGAGAGGGTCAGTCCTTTTCGAGGAGTATGGCTAAGAATATACATGTATGTGTGTAACATAATATAACGTGTACATTTTGTTGTAATCCAAGATTCCTTTATCCTTCATTACACATATATATATATATATATATATATATATATATATATATATATATATATATATATATATATATATATATATATATATATATATATATATATATATATATATATATATATGTAAGAGTATAGACCCATATCTTTTACATGGATTGCGAAGCAGGCCAAGCCTATATTAATCACTCTCCATGCCACAGATGGTGGCGTACACTTTCCCACCTACTTGTTTGGTGGAGAAAACTGAAGGACTCAGAGAAAACCAATGTGCACAGTCAGAGTGGTAGGAACTCTTTCCACTCACTTCCCCGGCCATGAATCGAACCCGGGCAGCAGAGGTGAAAGGTGAGCATGCTGCAGCTCTGCTAACCATGCACCCATAATACACACACACACACATATATATATATATATATATATATATATATATATATATATATATATATATATATATATATATATCTTACTGGTTACTAGAAAAAGAAGAAAAAATACATACACACACACATCAAAGTCTCCCATGGCAGGCTGGAGAAAATTACTGAGATGACACTAATCCACACACTAATTGTTTCACACTGTGGTTATTAAGCTTATGTCCAGCCTGGAAAAAGTGACTTCACTTTCAGGACAAATATCACAGAAAGATGCATCCCTGACATAATAAACCTATGTACAGAATTGACAGCAAGTTTTGCAGGGTATGTCTGCACTAAAGATGGAACTCAAAACTCAGGCTTGTTGTATACATACAGGCATTCCGAGTTTTTTTTTAAAAAAATTGTTTTAGAGAAATATCCATGTGAAGTGGCCTTTCAAGAGCAAAGACCTATTGTCAGTCATCAAGATCCATAGGCTAACATGGTCCACTGACCACCATGTTAGCACTGAAAGTATTTTATTATTTCTTCAGACTGTATTGGGGGCTAGAACTACTAAAATTTGGACACATGATAGACAACATAATTGTCTGCCAAAATGTTCCCATATCTCAAAATGAACAAAATTATATAAAAAATTCAGTTGGAAATTGCCTTAAATACACAAAAGTCATTAAAATATAAATGTGGACTTGAAGACAGTTATGCTTTGTGCACAGAGCAGGCTTCTATCCAGAGGTCCAGTGGTCCCTTGGGATGAAGGCCAAGCTTAGGTAGCGCCTGTCAGTGAGGCACAATGTTTTATGCACATGTGACATATATTAAGCAACATATGGAACTAGCAGCATTGTGATGGGGCTCACTCTACTATTTTGGGCCTTAGAAATCTGTTCAACATAAACTGCAAGAGATTATTGATATTTTATTGGGAATCTAAGCTAGTATTGCAAAGTTGTTTTTTATCTAGTTTATTTTAGTAGTAGCAGTAGTAGTAGTAGTAGCAGCAGCAGCAGCAGCAGCAGCAGCAGCAGTAGTAGTAGTAGTAGTAGTAATAGTAGTAGTAGTAGTAGTAGTAGTAGTAGTAGTAGTAGTAGTAGTAGTAGTAGTAGTAGTAGTAGTAGTAGCTACAAGACTTTAGTTTCGCCTTTCAAAGCTGGCAGTCGTGCTGTGGAGAGTAAGTTCTTTTTTTTGAAATATTTACGCTTCTCTGTCAGCACATTCCATACTGACATTACTGTAACTCTGAGATCCTCCAACAGGGGGCAATCCAGTAAAAAGTACACAGAGTCACCAAACACGGACCGACGCTGGAGTCGAAGGCATGATGGTCAGCATCTGGCAGCCAGCACTGCTGCATGTCAAGTTTGACAAGTGCAGGTGATTCCTACCTGATCCCGAGTACACACCTTGTTGACATAAATTCCTGTCGTAAACTGAAAGTAAGTTAATGTTGTGTATACTTCACAGACAACAATCACGACTTACATGGGCTAAGTATTATACGTGTCGACTCATGTGGGTAGCTTGACACAACTTCAAGCCCCGGACTCAAGCCGTTAACAACTTCGCTGTGCCACAACACACAACAGTACACTCCGTATTCGTGAGATATGACTCAAGAGAACACTGTCTCAGACTCAACAAAACACTGCACTGCTGTGCTGGTTGTTTTATCTGTCATGTTTGACTGACTTTACATGTATTTGTCTACCTACCCATCGAAAAACGACGGCAAAGATGTAAACTGGCCCCTATTGCAGCGGTGTGTTGTTGAGCGTATGCTGCTGATGTTGGAACCAAGTTCCAGGGAACCCAACCCGTTGTATTATTGTTTATTTCTTTCATTTGTGTTTGTGTGTGTGTGTAATTTGACTGATCTGGCCATTTTCATTGTCCAAATGTTGATTGAACGAGTACATTCAGCTGTACAATCTATGGACACTGTGCCACATTTTGGTGTAATGGTATAGTGGCTGCAGTAGGTCCAAGCAGGGAGGTGGAAAGCCGGCCTGCTTCCACCTTCCAGGTCCAAGTGAGAGTGCCAACATCTGTGCCACATGGGTTATGGTGTAGAGCTTACAGCTTGGAGGAATCACAACTCTTAGTGATGCCTGCAAGCTTGCGGGTATCTGGGTATTGTGTAAGGTCAAAATGGCTACTCCATCAATTACAGAGCTAGATAGTATTAGTAGATAGGTTCTAGGCATAGAGCTGTAGCAGATGTCAGTATGACCTAGGTATAGAGGTGAGCTGATGCCAGATATATCATGATTATTGTGTTTTTGTAATGTGAAAATACCATGATTATTGTATTTTGTATATGAAAATACCATAGTTGTATTTTGCATGTGACATATTGTCATATAGGTCAACATTGACCTCTATTTGTCAATAAAATTATTATTATATTGGCGATTTTTAAGATCACCAATAATAACAATGGGTTGAGTTCCCTGGAGCTAGTTGGAACTGTCAACATGGATCTGCATCCACCAGTACTGCATAATGTTGGTCATAGGCATAGCTGTGGTGGCATTTAATTCTAGTACAGCACCACAGCCATGTAGTGAGATAGAGCAGTCAATTTTTTTACTTTACTTCTATTATGCAAATACAAATACATACATGTACATATCTTTATTGCACATACACTAAGTTACATCAGTATGCTGGAAAGACATATTAAAAAGAAAATGACATAAATACGTAAACAACACTTAGATCTGTCTACAATAACATGAACATTAAATAGACTTGAGACTAAAGACAGAATGGTGACCATGCTTCATGCAGTGTATTACCCTTAGACTTCAAAGCATTAGTCTGAATATTTTAGTGATACATTAGTCAGTGTCATATGTTCTAAAGCTATATTGATCTCCCATTAACTGGTGTTCCACTTAACCCTTTTGCCGTTAAACCAGCCAAAACAGACAGGTGGTCAAATGTCGTCTGCTTCGGTGCTTTCAACTGATGTCAACAGTAATGAAAAACAATTGACTGAGAATTATAGATGAGACCTACTAAGATCACACACTCCAGCTTAACAGCTTTCCTTGGCATGCATTTGACACTAAGTGCCCAACCCATGCCAAAGAAAGCTGTTGACTCAGGCTTAATTCAACGGGAGAGGGTTAAATACTCATAGCATTCAGTTTGCAACTGAAATTTTTCATTCTTTGCTGCTGAGAGCAAGTGTAATTTTGTAAAAGTTATTTATTTTATTTTATTTTAAACATGTACTATACCTATTGTATATAGCAATGTAGTACATGTATACCTTGTATTCTGTGGGTCGAGGTTGACTGAATATGTGGTTAACAAAAATATTTAACTTACTGTACTTATTGTTGCAGATGCCATAAATGTAAGGTGCCCCCAACCCAGCCCATTACAGCGATGTTTGTCACCACATGCATTCAATGTAGTGGACATTGAAATGCTCAGCTGCCCATGGCCACAGTTCTTAGTGTTTGGAAATTTGAGGTGCCTCAGAACAGCTTTCCTTGGCATGGACCAACCCATGCCAAGGAAAGCTGTTGACCTAGAACATGTGATCTTGATATGTCCCATCTACAATTCTTAGTCAAATTGTTTTTCGTTACAGTGGGAATTAGTTGAAAACATTGAAGCAGATGATATTTACACCAGCCTGGTTTTGACCAGTTTAATGGGGAAAGGGTTAAATCGGTTTCTTCTTCTTCTCCCCTTCCACTTTCCTCCTCTCTTTCTCTTTTGTAGCTATTTTGTTATTTGACTGGAAACCTTGACTAGAGTACAGGCAGGTGTCTGACTGCATTAGATGGTGCTGAGAGATCAGCATTCACACCACGAGGAAAATGACACACAATGAAGCTCGGGTACATTGGATCAAAGAAGGTGTGATAGGCCTTGCAGGTGGGTATACTGTATGGTTTAAAGTACAGCCAGTTGAAGAATGGGGTACACATTATGTGTACAAGATATTCAGTCACCTAGTTAATGGAAAATATGTATTTTTGGAAAATATGTATTTTTGTGTACTTCGCATCCTCATCAGATGATAGTCGTGTTATATCATATCCTTTAGATTCTTTGGATCTGATATATACTATACAAAAAAGTTAAGCCTCCCCTCCCCTTAATGGGGAAGGGCTTAACTTTTTTGTACAGTATAAAATGAAGTCAGTCACAGCTGATACAGACACTAAAACATTTCTCCAAATATTTGATTGTATGATTGAGCGATGTAAAGATTTCCTTTTTTGATGAAACACATGTCAAATGTGGTGCTCTAAATATGCATTCTCAGCACATGCAACAATAAATTTATAGAATTTAGTATGAACAGTCTACTGTACTGTATTGTAAATTGCTTTAATTTTGCTGAACTCTTATTTTTGCTTATTTTGCTGATGGTACAAATCTGTGAAAATAAAAACACAGTGTAATAGTATTTTAACATTGTTTGAATAGGAATTATATCAAAAGCAGTGAAATTATAACTACAGTGAAATGTCAAAAATGCAAAAACTGTGAAAATTTATACACACAAAAATAAAGCAACTTTCAGTGCATATATATGGTGACATCTACTGTACTGAAACTGGAATGTACCTTTCATGTTTTCCCCATAGTCATCATATCATGGCATTATCATCCTAACATCATGACAGTTACATTTCCATTCAGTCCTATACTCAGTCACCAATAGTCAATGTTACCTTAGTGACTTCTGGTAATATCAGGTCAATGAAACAGGATATGACCTGACTCCTATAATACAGTGTATTTGTCACTTCAAGGTGAATCACATTTTGTGTGCAGCCACTTTTTTGTCACAGTTTTGATTTCTTTCCAAGGCCTAGTTTTCAGTTCTTGTCCAGTCATCAATATATATTGCCTCAGTGTATGACTTGTGATGGGTTAAATCTTCATGGAGCTCAGCATTTTTACTTGTCCTGACAAAAAAACAAAAACAAAAACAAAAATAACCCCAAAAACTTGTCCCAGACGGTTGGGCTTGCCTTTATGTCAAATTCTGCTTCCTGAAAACAGCAATGGGGCTCATGATGTACAGTGTCACTGGGAGCTACTCATAGCCTTCTAATCATCACATAGTGCTTAAATTCTGGGCATGTGCAGTGAGAGTCAAGACAAATCAAGGCAAACATCACATAAACATTACAGTAGTACCAGTAACGTTACCTCTGTTGTCAATAAAAAGTGGTCTTATGTTGCTCAATCTTAAAATACATGTAAATGTGCTACAATTTAGAAAAATACCTCCAGTGTGATGAAAAGGTGGTCTTAGAAAGGTGAGCATTTCCTCATGAGACATGGTCTTATAGCATTGACCACTGCAAATGATAACAGCAAGGAGGCTACAGTGGGCTTCCTTGGTAACAGTAAGTATACGCCACAATAAGAAATTACCTCATGGTGGTATGTCAGCATGTTTCTTCTTCTTCCTTAAACGACCGCCTTCAACATAATGAAGATTCTGTCGTGGTTGCGAATGCTGTCAGTTGTGAGATAAGTTAGTTAGAAAAGAAGGATATCATGAACTTAAAGGCAGGTTTAGTGGTTAGTGGTTATTGTGTGTTTGTTACGTTATGTTTAGTTTGCTTTGGACACCAGTGACACGGCAGCAGGAATATCAGGTGGGAGTGCGTTCCAGTCCGAAATTGTCCTGGGGAGAAAGGAGAATTTGCAGTAGTCTGTGCGGCAGTCGGGAATTTGAAAACTGTGGCTATGGGAGTGGCTGATAGGGCGGAGTATGGGGACAAGGTACAGGGCGAGGGGAATGGCTACCAGGTGGCGGTGTTTATGATGATGGTCAATGGAACCAGCAGAATTTAGCATATGAACTGATACATGGAGAACTGAATAAAGTGTTCAGTCAGTTTAATAAAATAAAGTGTTCGGTCAGTTTAGTATTCTATACTGTGGCCAAAGAAGTGAATGTGTTTGCCATGGTATTACATTGTATGATGGTCAAGGCTTTCTCCACCATTGTGTACATGTCCCATTGGGTGCTTGCTTCCTGGTGCACAGATGCCACTTGTGTATGTGGTAACATAGATTTACAGGGTTCTTGTTTCACACTGACCTTTGAATGAATGGACAGAACAAACCATCCCCTGCTGTGAACATGACACCCACAGTGGCCAGGGCTATGCCACCAGTATCCTGCGTTCAAGTTGTATCAACATAGCAGGTTCTTATTACCTGTGGACTTGCCAAGGCATCCCAATCCTATCACAAGCTTCACTGTACTGGAATTGCTGGAATCTTTCATATTAAGTCTGTGTGCCAACACAGACTTTCTATTTTTCCTAGTACTTCTTTCTTTCTTTCTTTCTTTCTTTCTTTCTTTCTTTCTTTCTTTCTTTCTTTCTTTCTTTCTTTCTTTCTTTCTTTCTTTCTTTCTCTCTCTCTCTCTCTTTCTTTTTTTTTTCTCTCTCTCTCTCTCTCTCTCTCTATCTATCTATCTATCTATCTATCTATCTATCTATCTATCTATCTATCTATCTATCTATCTATCTATTGTATTTGTGTCTTTTTGCCCAGAACCACTTCCTATCTATCTATCTATCTATCTATCTATCTATCTATCTATCTATCTATCTATCTATCTATCTATCTATCTATCTATCTATCTATCTATCTATCTATCTATCTATCTATCTATCTATCTATCTATCTATCTATCTATCTATCTATCTATCTATCTATCTATCTATCTATCTATCTATCTATCTATCTATCTATCTATCTATCTATCTATCTACGTCTGAATTTTGTCCTCAGTTTTTCTCAGACACTTGTTGCAAAAAGTACCAAACTTGGCATGGTAATTGACCTGGTACATGTAGTGAAATACATATAGGCGCATCCAATGGACCATAAACAAAAGTTGTAGAGTTTCAATTTATGCAAATTAGGGGCGCTTGAAAAGTTTAAATGTTGAATATCTTCAAAACTATCATAGGTAAGAGTGCCATTCCAACTTCAATGTACAGGTTTGAGTTGTAGATGCATCCAACGGACTACAAACAGAAGTTGTAGAATTATAATTTATGCTAAAAGGGGTACTTGAACAGTTTAAATGTTGAATATCTTCAAAACTATTATAGGTAGAAGTGCCATTTCAACTTTACCATATAGGTTTGTGCTATAGGCGCATGCAATGAACTGCAAAGAAAAGTTGTAGATTTACAATTTATTTATGCTAAGGCCCCCCAAAATATAAGTGTGTGTTCCCTGACTGACCAAAATTTTTGGGGTAGGTAGGCATAATTTTTAGCTCAACTGACTTGTCAGGAGCTGAGCTTCTCTTTTGGTCCTTCGTCTCCAAAACCATCAGCCAGATTGACTCCAAACTTGGTTGCAATGTACCTTGGGTGGGTCTCTACCAAATTTGTTTGATAGGCCATGATACAGTGATTTTTGTATGATTTTTTTGTTGTTTTTTTTTGTTTTTGTTTTGTTATTTGAGCATCTCTTAAAAAATCTTCTCTAGAACCGATCACCCAATTCCTTTGATGTCACACAGTAACACTCCTAAGGACTCTTAGTTCTTAATTTGTTCACCAGGTGACACTGCAGTTTTTTTTTTTTAACCTTTAATGATTTTTTGTGCGTTTTTGCTATTTCTGACTTCTTCTCCAGAACCATCCCTCACATTAAGCTGAAACTCGATGGATATGTTTCTTGTGAAAGGGTCAAACAAACTTTTTCACTAGGTATCAATGCTTTGGATTCCTGATTTTTAACAATTTTTTTCAATTTGGGTACTTATCAGTAAATGCACCTTTCCCATTGATTACTATGTAAATCATTGGGAATGTCTAATGCTCATTCACATTTTCAACTTTTTCTCCAAAACTGTCATCCAGATTGACTTCAAAGTTGGTGGCAATGTACCTTGGGTGGGTCTTTGGCTGACGGTTTTGGAGAAGAAGTTGATTGTTGACCATGCATGCCAGACGCCAGACGAAGGACCATAAGATCAGCTTAACTACTGACAAGTCAACCGAGCTAAAAAAGTCTTCTTCTCTGAAACCACTCACCCAATTGCTTTGATATCACACAGGAACACTCCTGGGGACTCCCAGTTCTTAATTTGTTCACCAGGTGGGGCTGCCATTTTTTTCTATTTTTTTATGATTTGTTGTGCGTTATGACTATTTTCAACCTCTTTTCCCAAACATGTCACTCAGATTAAGCTGAAGCTCAGTGGATATGTTCCTTGTGGAAGGGTCAAACAAAGTTGTTCACTGGGTGCCACTGCTGTGGATTCCTGATTTTTTATATATTTTTTTTTCAATTAGGGTGCTTATCCGTAATTGCACCTTTCCCATTGATCACTAGGTAAGTCAATGGACATGCTAATGCAAATTCATATTTTTTACTGCTTCTGCAAAACCATCATCCAGATTGAATTCAAAGTTGGTGGCAATGTACCTTTGGTGGGTCCTTACCAGGTTTGTTCAAATGGTCATGCACCAGTAATTTTTGGATTTTTAATGAATATTTTTGTTCTTTTTTTGGGTAAATCTTAAGAAATCTTCTCCAAAACTGGTCACCCAATTGACCATCACTCAGATTAAGCTGAAACTTGGTGGGTATGTAACTTGTGGAAGGGTCAAACAAAGTGTACACTAGGTCGAACTGCTGTGGATTCCTGATTTTTAACAATGTTTTCAATTGGGGTATTTTATCGGTAAATGCACCTTCCTATTGATTACTATGTAAGTCAAAGGGCATTTTAATGCTAATTCACATTTTTAACTTCTTCTTCCAAAACCATCATCCAGATTAACTTCAAACTTGGTACCTTGGGTGGGTCTCTACCAAGTTTGTTCATATGGTCATGCTGTATTGCTTTTTGGATTTTTCATGATTTTCTTTTGGGGAAAATCTTTTTAAAAAGTTTTAATATTGAAGTTTAACATGAGAATTCCATAAAATGGTTATCACTTAAATAGTTTTGGCCAGATTTGTGTCAAATTCATTAGGGATGTACCCTGATAAGTGTCTTGTTGTGCAAGTGGTCATGCTCCAGTAATTTTTTATGATTGACCTTGATGTTGCACATGTTAGTTTTCTTCCATAGAGGTCAGACATACTCAGCACATGGGTGACCTTGATCCTATCCCAAGTTCACAGAACCATAAGTGAGGTGAAGCTCTAGGTCAGCTGAGCATGGGCTGTTCACACAGCCCTCTTGTATTGTTTTGACACACTTTTGATTGTCTCCACTTTCTTTAGACTAATGAAATCATCATTATCATCAAAGACCCAGCTGCATCTCACACCACCAGGGTGCCACTTGTTGATTCAATACACAAGTTACTAATAAGAAATTCGGGCTAATAGACTATTTGCTGTGTACTGCGTTTCCATGAGAATACATACACATCATTAAATCAGACCAGTCAGATCAAGGGAATTGATTGATTGATGTTATTGATATTAAAGGGCATAGTATAAAAACAGCAAGATATAAAGACAGACTTCTGACAATCATATGTATGTCTTGTAAAAGTATCCCAACATAAACACCATTACATTTGAAAAAAAAAAAAAATATGTGCACTTGGCAGTAAACCTGAGTAGGGGGTAAAACTTTGCACCTTTGAAATAAGAACACCAGAAGTGAAAGACTGAACAATCCCATAGCAGACCCAAACACAGTTAGGGGATGAGGGAATTGAATAATAATTAAACTTAAATTAAAACTTCACTTGCAAGTGTTTCCATCTCTTTCAAAAAATATGCTGTAACTTTATTTTTAAAAATAGATTTGATTGCACGCATTTTCATTTCCTCTAGGAGACCATTAAATAGTTTAACCCCCCCTTTGTACTTCGAGCCTTTCTTGCCTGGGGTCCTGATACTAGGTAACATGAAATTTAAGCCACTGTGTCTTGTATAATGATTGTGTGTATCTGACACCTCAACAAGATGGAGCTGTGCTGGAAAATGTCATAGAAGAGAGATACTGTGAGGTAATCAACCTCGCTTGCCACATTCAACATGTTTAAGTCATTAAAATTCTTGGAACTAAGACAGTACAGGTCTATTGTGAAATCCTGATAAACCTGATCATTTTGTTTTGTGCCATTTGTAATTTTTCCTTGAACATACAGTTCAAACCTCGAAACCAGACATACAAACATCAAAATTCTGACATACATATGTATTGTATTTGTGCCTTTTTGCCCAGAACCACTTCCTAATAGTCATTACCCTATTCCGCAGTCTGAACTCTTTACTCTCCATAAGCTAGCCTGTCCCTGTCTAACCTATACATATGGAAGTACTATTGTCCATATTGCACACGTTCCTATGTAAAATTTTGACATAGGCTGTATCAGCCCAAATAAATTAAAGGGTCTTCAGCGGGTAACTACTCAACATGTTTCGGAGCCTTTCACCCGTGTTTATGTGTGTTTGAAGGCTGGGGTTTACTATTTATGATCATAGATTACTGTCTTTGCAGTGGGAGTACTGTATGGCACAACTAGTGTGGTGGTCGGTCACCCCTTTGACACAATCAAGACAAAGATGCAAGCCCAGAAGGGTTTTGAGACAGGAGGAATGTTTCAAACATTTACTAAAACTTTGCGAACCCAAGGCGTCATTGGTCTCTACAGGTGTGTAGGCGGGTACTTTGTCTCTACAGATGTGTAGGCGGGTACTTTGTCTCTACAGGTGTGTAGGCTGGTACTTTGTCTTCACAAACAAGGTGTAGTACATATTTTATAAATACTGGAAAAAGATACATTTTAAAATGTTTGGCACAGATGGGCCATTACAGTACATTTTTTGTATCACAAAGGTCCTAGTTCATTTTATTTCCAGAAAGTTGTTTTGTTAATTGTTTTTTATTTAATTTTCAGCTGTGCTGACCATAGGTGACAGGGCTAATGTGATCAGTCATGTCCATCCATCATTCATTCCATTATTCCTTGAATAATTGCTTGTCAACACAATAGTGTCTAGTTTTTAAGTTAGCCGCTTGAAATTTTTTTGACATATTCTGTGTAACGCAGGGTAATGACAACACCAGTCTTATGACGGTATAATGACCTTCATTTACCAATGTCCTTTCATCCATCAATTTCTGGAAGACCCAACAAGGACCCCAGAAAAGACTTTTGGAAAGACATGACCAGAAAATTACCGGAAATGACCCAAATGTTACAACTGCTGTTCTCTTGTTGGAGGCTGGCATGCAACTCATGCAACATGTGCATTTCTCATTGTTAAAAACGTTTACAAAAGATGTGGGCAAGTCTTGGAATTTTTCCACTCATTTCCTGTTGGTCACTCTGAAAGCAGGAAATGTCTTTGTTTTGTAAGTTCAAGTACTTACCCATTAATAAGGAATGCCAAAATCAGAAATAGTTGCACCTAAAATATAACCCCATCCCAAATATGAATAAATTTCTTTGAAAACCAGTGACGTTAACATTGGTCAGTTCACTTCCATCTCAGCCTCTGCATGCTCTACCCTAATTGGACACCTGACACCAAGCCTGTACTTGTGTGACCCACTGAGGAGTTCAAAGATATAGACCATCCTTAACCCTTGGAGGCCTACATTCTTACCAAGGCAAAAGTATCTAGGGGGAATAAACCCCAGTTTACAGCATAGAATGAACCCTGGAATTTATATTGATATAAGTCTATTCATTGGTACCTCTAACCATCTCACATCTGTGAATGAAAATCCAGGTTCCTGTCATTATTGGTGGCACCACAAAGAACATTATATAATAAAGATGCAAAAAAAAAAAAAAAAACATCTGAAAATGTTCTCTGGTGTGTTTGATTTTCGATGGATCCTTATGAAATTTGGTGGAAACATTCTGGATGCTATTATGTCCAACGCAAACAATACTAGTGATGCCACCTATAGATGAACAAGAAATATGAGTCATACGGTGAAATTTTAAAATTCATTATCATAAGAAATTATAAGGCTAATTTTACCAAATGTACAAGTGTGTGTTGTGTGGAAGTTGAATGTTACGTAATATGAGTGACCTTGAGCTACTTTCTCAAGGTCATAGAGGGCATACACTTCAGGAAATAATATTTGTGATGGCCATTACTTCTGAATTAGTGGATATGCTTCCATATCCAAACGCCATGACAGGAGTATTATACAGATAAAAGTCTGTGATGTGGATTCATGGTGGCCCCATTGGATCTTAATTATTGGAACTAGCATCATAGGTATCAAAACATATCAAATTCATTATTGTGCCATTAAATTGAGATGAAACTGCAAAATTTATGCCAAATATGCATTAAGCCAATGGTCAAATTTTGCAATATGTTGTGTGATGTTGACCTATTTTCCAAGGTCATTAAACACTTAATAAAAGTGTCTAAATGTATTACCCGATATGTAGATAAAGATTCAGGCAAGTGATACCAAATGTGCCACAAATGTGTCGATTAATTTCTCAAGGTCATGGAGTGAATGCATTTCAGGAAATGAATTTTTTTTTCTTTTTAGCTCAGCTGATTTGTCAGTCAGCTGAGCTTATCTTATGGTCCTCCGTCCGTCGGTCGTCAACAATTTACATTTTCGACTTCTCCGAAACCGTCAGCCAGATCCACTTCAAACTTGGTGGGGATGTGCCTTATGTAGGTGTCTACCAAGTTTGTTTAAATGGTCACGGTCCAGTGATTTTTGGATTTTGAATGAATTTTTTTGTTCTTTTTTGGGTAAATCTTAAAAAATCTTCTTCTCTGAAACCGCTCACCCAATTACTTTGATATCACACAGAAACACTCCCTGGGACACCTAGTTCTTAATTTGTTCACCAGGTGGTGCTGCAATTTTTTTCTATTTTTTTATGAATTTTTGTGTGTTTTAGCTATTTTCGACTTCTTCTCCAGAACTGTCCCTCAGATTAAGCTGAAACATGGGGGATATGTTCCTTGTAGAAGGGTCAAACAAAGTTGTTCACTATGTGGGAATGCTGCAGATTCCTGATTTTTAACGATTTTTTCAATTTGGGTACTTATTGGTCAATGCAGCTTTCCTATTGATTACTATGGAAGTCAATGAGCATTCTAATGCTAATTCACATTTTCGACTTCTTCTCCTAAACCGTCATCCAGATTAACTTCAAACTTGGTGGGGATGTACCTTGGGTGGATGTCTACCAGGTTTGTTCAAATGGTCATGCTCCAGTGATTTTTGCATTTTTAATGAATTTTTTTGTTCTTTTTTTGGACAAATCTTAAAAAATCTTTTTCTCTGAAAGCGCTTACTCAGTGGCTCTGATATCACACGGAAAGACACCTAGGGACTCCGTGTTCTTAATTTGTTGACCAGGTGGCGCTGCAATTTTTTACTATTTTTTTTATGAATTTTTGTGTGTTCTAGCTATTTTCGACTTCTTCTCCAGAACCGTTACTCAGATTAAGCTGAAACATGGTGATATGTTCCTTTTAGAAGGGTCAAACAAAGTTGTTCACTATGTGGGAATGCTGCAGATTCCTGATTTTTAACGACTTTTTCAATTCTGGTACTTATCGGTCAATGCAGCTTTCCTATTGATTACTATGGAAGTCAATGAGCATTCTAATGCTAATTCACATTTTCGACTTCTTCTCCAAAACCATCATCCAGATTAACTTCAAACTTGGTGGGGATGTACCTTGGGTGGATGTCTGCCAAGTCCCATGGTCATGTTCCAATGAATTTTGGTTTTTTTTATGATTTTTTTTTCAGTATCTTTACAAAAGTTTTAACATGGGAATTTCTTGTAATGGTTATAACTAAAATACTTTTTGCCAGATTTACGTCAAACTTGATGGGGATGTGCCTTAGGTTGATCTCTACCAAGTTTGTTCAAATGGTGACGCTCTATTGATTTTTGGAATTTTTATGAATTTTTTTTTTTGGGGGGGGGGGGGCAAACCTTAAAAACTCTTCGCCTCTGAAACTGCTCACCCAGTTGTTTTGATATCATCCATAGACACTCCCAGGGACGCATAGTTCCCAATTTGTTCACCAGGTGGCACTGCACTTTTTTCTATTTTTTTTTTTTTTTTGAATTTTTAATATGGTTTTGTTATTTTTCACTTGTTCTCAGAACCGTCACTCAGATTAAAGTGAAATGTGATGGATATGTTCTTGTGGAAGGGTCAAACAAAGTGTTTACTTGGTGGCATTGCTTTAGATTCCTGATTTTTAAGTATTTTCCATTCGGGTTCTTATCGATCAATGCAGCTTTCCAATTGATTACTATGTAAGTCAGTGGGCATTCTAGTGCTAATTCACAGGACAACTGACACAAAATTTACTGTTTACTTGATAACATGAGATCTTTTTTGAGTTAGTACTGTGATGCTGCACATGTTAATGTTTTTGTATTAAGGTCATGCTCAGACAGTACATGAATGACTGACCTCTTTTCTGGGGTCACAGTGCAACATACATGAATTTTACTCTTCATTATAACTTGAGAACTACTTGAACCTTGATGTTGCACATGTTAGTGTTCTTGTATAAAGGTCAGACTTACTCAGACCATGGATGACCTTGATCCTTTCCCAAGTTCCTAGAGCTGCAAGTGTGATGAATGTCAAGATCAGCTGAGCATGAGCTGTTCACACAGCCCTCTTGTTTTTTTTTTTTTTTTTGGTGATGATCATCAGATAATATGTCACCAGAGCATTAGGCCCATGGGCCTCTTGTTACTTTTATTTCACTTCCTTTTTGGGGGGCGGGGTGGGGATGGGCGTAGTCATGTTTATGATGCAGCTGAATGTTGTTACATTCAGAAGCGTTCAGAAAGGTATTTTGTCTCTTCAAAGTCGCAAACCATGCAAAGCCTATAATGATACTGTATTTTGCAATGTTTGGTGATATGCATATTAATTAAGTAATGTTACCTCTTGACCACCATTTCCAAGACCTCTGTGTCTGGGCATGAAGTCCAAGAAATCGAGATGAGAAGCTTGCTTCATATGCTTGATTCTAAAAACCTGGCAGTCCCGTGGCACCATCTCTTGGTCCATGTGGAACTGATGGTGACGTCACATGCACATGCGCCCCGTATCTTTCCTCTTTTGGGCGCCACTACTGGCTTGCTCGTTGTAGTTGAGGGCTCCCTGAATTTTTCTTCACCATCACTGTTCTAGTGCTTCATGCACTTTCCCTTCTGTGGAAAATCTTTTCTCAGCGGTCCAGGTCTCTTCGGATCCCTAGATAGCTGATTTATGTTGTGCGAATACCACTGAAATCACTGGAAGTAGAGTTGGTCATTTGGCTTGAAACCTAACTTTTCAAGATAGCATTTTGACGTTCAGATCGCAGGGAGAGGGAGGACAGTACCTGTCAGACAATTGTTGCTTTGCAGGGTCTGCGCAATATATGTCTAAGCATTCCTGGGCTCACGGATCGCTTAATTTGACCTTATGGATGCCTGTGGGAAAAGTGGATCCAGGACTGGTAGGTGCTGGCTCGATTCTTTTCTTTTTCCAAGATGGTGTGTAGGCGGGTTAAATCGCAGACAGAGGAAAGACAGTTTTACGTGCTGTGGTTTAGAGGCTACATCTCTTTGCCCTTGTCGAGTAAATTAACAGAAGTACGACTCACTTAGCCACTTGTGGTTAGAGACCACTTCTCTTTGTCCTTGTCAGGTAAATCGTCAGAAGTAGGATTTGCATGGCCACTTCATGGCACCATGTATCACGATCATTGTTTGGTTCTCACTCAACTTGACTTTGTGTGTTCTCTGAATACAAATATAGGTTTTGTGTCAGATTGGGAGATGACACTTGTCTTCTTCCTTGCGTCTATAGTTGCAAGTCGATTTGCAAGAGATCACCTTATGGGGAGCTGGAGCATTCAACACTACCTGGGTGACAACTGTGGCTCCTTGCTGACTGTCCGAGTCTTGTGGACACGTCTGCTCGGACCCAATCCTATTGATCTGATCCATGTATTGTTTCTTCCAGGCTGTTGCTCTTCGGAGATATCTTCAAAGAAGTCAGCCATACTTTGACTGAAGTTGTTGGGGTCTTGGTCCTTCGGGTACGAGCGCTTGGAGTAAAAATCATGTAATCTGGTGTGTCCGGTGTGGGAACCTGTTCCTGTCCAGGTATACCGGAACCTCGGCCAGTCCGAGCGCTTGGGTCTGGGCCTTGGACCGTAAGTCTGAGAAGTACAGGCAGCTTCCAGCACCTTGGCCGGTCTGAGCGCTCGGATCTGGGCCTCAGATCATAATCCAAGAGGTCCGGAAAACCACTGAGTTCCCGAGAATGAGGACCCTTGGGTTTCCATCAGGCACAGGGACTATAAATTCGAGAAGTAGGGGAGGTCTGCAAACCACTGGTGCTTTGATGGGCCACTCCTGCCAGCAGATTTCTTAGTCAGCGGTGGCTGTGGATCCTGAGAATAGAGACCTTAGGGTTTCAATTTGGGTGTTCTAGAAACTTGGCCAGTCCAAGCGCTCAGGTCTGGGCTCTGGGACCATAAGGCTGAGAAGTATGGGAGGCCCTCCGGCACCTCGGTCAGTCCGAGCGCTCAGGTCAGAGTGCTGGGATCGCAAGTCCAAGAGGTCAGGGAAAAAAGGGAGATGAATGGACGACACCTTGGTGAGAGGTGGGCCTGTGGTCCCAGCGGTATTGGCACCTGTAGAGGCCTGGGTGACACCTTGGGTTCCCCCATTAGCAGTGTCCACTTTGCGATCGGAGGCTCTCTCTGCCTCCTTTCATGCCGCCACTGTATCCAGCTACGGCCGTTAAGGGTTTGACCCTATGTGCGCTGGATGCCGCTCTTCCTCTCGAGGAGAGGGCCCTGTGCCCAGTGAAAGCTCTTTGCTGGTACTTTTCCCGCACAGACGGACTCGAAGGCTGAGGTCTGCTCTTCTTCTACCACTGAGTAACCCACATAAGGAGCAAGGTTGCAGAAAAACGATTTCATCATGGATTAAGCAGACGATCCTTAAGGCCCATGAAACCTCGCTGGATAGGCTGGATGCCTTGCGCTTGTCTCTGCTAGAGCTCATGACGTTAGAGCTTTCAATGCCTCCTGGCATGCCCTACAGAACGTTGTGGTTGTGGACATTCTGCGGGCCTGCCGATGGTGATCGTGTACGACTTCTGCTGAGCAGTACTTGCGTGACATGATAGTGCTCGAGGACGGCATGTAGACCTTGCAGGTGTAATAGCCTTCTTTGCATAGGTTCTGATACTGGTTCGTTAGGCCGTTCCAGATCCCATCAGATCTGCCACCATGTTCCAGTTTATGGCGCTTTTATGCTTGATCAGATGTAGGCCTATAGGTCGGCGCATTTCTTAGTGGGCCTTGTAGGGCTTCATGCCAAGTAGATCTCAGACAGTATCTGGCAGTTTATCCCAACTTCCGGCCTGTTGTCGGCTTGGACACTGGTTTATAACTGCCCCGGGAACCTCATAACCCCCCCCCCCCCGCGCCCACCAATTTCGCAACTATGACCTGTTAGATCTCCAGGTCTGATGGAGCTGAAACCAAGAATGTCTATCCACCAGGCAGACAGTTGTCATGTTGGCGGGCGTGCAAGGGGGGATCCATTGCGGTCCCATGCGGGTCAGTAAGGAGGGTTTCTGGTTAATATTCTGCTGTCGGCGGCCTCATCTTCATCTAGCTCTGAGGTTTTCCCTTCAGGTGTCGCCTCCTTACATGGACCGATGGTTTCCCCTGAGCTGCCAGTGCTGGTGGTCTATATAGAGGTCAGTGTACCTGTAACGATGACCCCACCGCCAGTACACTTGTATATCGATAGGGGTGGTCGAGAGGTTATGTTACATAATTAATACGGGATATTTGGAGTCATCAGTATTAATAAGTATACTTACCTCTCGACCACCAGAGAAACCCACCCAACCAGCCCTGCTTCCTCTTACAGCTGATGTCAACTGACCACTTGTCAAAGAGGGGATGATACATGGGGCGCATGTGCACATGACGTCACCATCAGTTCCACATGGTCTGAGACATGGCGCCACAGGACCATCAGGTTTTTAGAATCAAGTGTGGGTAGCAAGCTTCTCATCTCAATTTCTTGGGTGTCATGTCCAGACACAGAGGTCTTGGCAATGGTGGTCGAGGGGTAAATATACTTATTAATGCTGATATTACTCCAAATATTTCATATTAATGAACAATTTAGATCATACATATTTTGTTTCTTTTTGACATAGACAGGAGCAATTTTGGTATCCCTTCATTAGTGCATTAGCTGTTTCTAAAATCTTAGAATTAGTGACTGTAATTGTAATGTTCTTATCAAAAGAGCTTTGTTATTGGTTTATTTTCTCATTTTTCTTTCTCATTTGAAGGGGCTGTGTTCCTCCTCTATGGGGTTCAGGGATCTTCAGGTCTACACAGTTTGCTGTATTTGAAGCAGTGTGAGTATGTCAATGCCTATTGTGAGTATGTCAATGCCTTTTGAGACATGTACAGTGGCACCCTGTGATAAGACCATCCCTACTCTTGGAGACCAGTGGCAACCTAAAAGGGATATCCATTATAGAGGAACATACTGACAACTCATATATGAACATATGGCTACTGGTGCAAGGGATATTCAAAGAAGGAAGCCTTAGTCTTTCTGCTAGCAGGCGACCACTGTACATGTACAGTGTATAATAGTACAGTGTGCAAGTCCATGGCTTTTGTTTAGAAGTAAAAGTTAAACACATTTGGGACCAATATTACATGTTAATAAGTGAAAAAGGCAGAATTACAGTGAAAATTTCAAATTTCAAATTTCAAATTTCAACAAGGACATTTTGAATTTCAGATGATGATGTGTTTGAGTTTTTCATTCAGGGGAACTTTAGTTATTGCCTGACCTTTGTCATCCCATCCATCCGTTGTCTGCAATTCACCTTTTCAACTTCTTAAAAAGTAGATCCTTTTCAGAGTTTATGGGGATTTAGCAAGTTTGGCAAACAAATATAATGTATATACCTGGGCAAAAAAAAAGATGTCCCGCTTCATCAACATTGGGTGCGGATGTGGGGAGTTTGTTTATTTTGTTGTACCAGTGCTTTTTTTCTTCTTTTGGGAGGATGTGGTGGTGCTGAAAATGACATTTTTGTTTGTTTGAAGGCTGCACACATAAGTGGCAGGTGTGACCACTATGGTCTATTAAATTCTTGGAAGTGGTTATGCACCAGTGATTTTTGGAATTTTTTTATGATTAAAAAATGGGAGGGGGGATCTTCAAAGTTTTCTTCTTTTAAGCCACTTGGCCAGTGAGTTTAAAATTACACACAGATGGTTCTGGGTACTCAACGAACAGGGTGGGACTTATTTCGGATTGAAAGTACATATATCAAGCTGAGGACAGGCTGCTCAAACAGCTCTCTTCTTTATGATTTTTTTTTTTTTTTCTGTATGAGCTGAGTTTTCAGTCAGCCTAGCTTAGGATGGATGGTGATCCAACAGCTGCATCCATTCGTCCATTCACATTTCACATTTTTGACTTCTCAAAAACCACCAGCTGGATTCACTTAAAACTTGCTAGGGATGTACTGTGGGTGGTCCCTACTACGTTTGTTCAGATGGGCATGGTCCTGGAATTTTAATTTTTTTTTTTGTTTGTTAATTTTTTGGCCAAATGTTTAAAAAATCTTCTCCAAAACCATGTGGCCAATTGCTTCAAGATTGCACAGTGACACTTCTGGGACCCCCAAACCTTAATTTGCTCAACAGGTGGTGCTGTGATTTTAAAATATTTTTTCATAATTTTTGCAAGTTTTCACTATCTTCAACTTCTTCAACACCGTCTCTTAGAAACTCAGTCCAAATTTAGTGTGTGGTCGGGTCAAAGATAGATATTCGCTTGGTGAAGATATTCTGCATGTCTAATTTCTGACGACTTGTGCAGTTTGGTCTTATTGCTTAATGCATACCATTCCCATTGATTAGAATGTAAGTCAATGGAGATTGCAATGGTAAGTAACATTTTTGACTTCTCTAAAACCAGATTCACTTGAAACTTGGTGGAAATGTACCTTTGGTGGGTCTCTACCAATAGTATTCAAATGGTCAGGCTCCAGTGATTTTTCAAATTTTGCAATTTTTTAAAATTTTTATTTGCTCATTTTTTGGCAATATCTTTAAAAATCTTCTTCTCCAAAACTGCCAACTTGAAGCCAATTGTTTTTAAATTGTATAGGGACCCTTTTGGGGACCTCTAGACATTAATTTGCTCAACAGGTGGTGCTATTATTATTTTAGCATTTTTGTTTTTAATTTTTTGTGTTTTCACTTTTCTTGACTTTTTCTCTAAAAGCATAAATTGGATCCTCTCCAATCATTTTCGCCTTTTTTGTTTTTAATTTTTGGGTGTTTTAACTTTTCTTGATTATTTCTCCCAAAGCATAAATTGGATCCTCTTCGGACTTATTGACAATGTATGTGGACTTGATTTCCACCAAAGTTGTTCAATGCATGGTGCTGCTGTCATTTTCTAATTGTTAGCAAATTGTCAAAATTGAAGGGAAAACAGAAAAAAAAAAAGAAAGCCAGTAAGGGGATATGCTCATGTTACCAAAAGTGATGGTGATCTTAAACAAAGGTGACCTTGATTCATTCAAAATTTCACAGGACCACTTCAGTATGCAAATAAGTCAGCTGAGCACAGGACTGTCACAGTCCTGTAGTTCTACAAATTTTTGTGTGTTAACAATAATTTCAACTTCTCCAAATGTGTCACTCAGATTCTTCTAAACCTTTTTGGAAATGTAGTTTGGGGGACAGTTAAACAAAGCCATTCACTAGGTGGTGATACTTTGGGTCCCTGATTTTTAACAAATTTTTCAAATTTGGTACCTGGAAGGAGGGCAAATTCATGTATTAAGCAAGGCCAGATGAGCTTTTATGATGAAAAATAACAACTTCAGAAAGCAAATAGCTTAAGAGCAGTCATTAACCAAGCTTTAAAACACATGATGCTAGCATGTTAAGAAAATGCAAGTTTTTTAGGAACAAAAAGTGTTTTATCTGGATTGGTAAGTAACATAACTGATACAAGTGCCCTCATCATGGTGAGGCATAGTTCTGTTGCCTTGCAACTGAAGGGACCAGAGCAGGTCTGCAGCTAAAGAAATTAAAAACTCTTTCTTCTTACTGCTTTGCAATTGCATAAGGACATTTTCGAGGACCTCAAGACCTTACTTTGTTCAGCAGATGGTGCTGGGATTAAGTGCATTTTTGCTTTTGTTGACTTTTTCTCCTTTCTCCAAAATCTTAAGTTGGATCCTCTTCAAACTTATAGTGAATGTACATGGACTTGATCTCTACCAAATTTCCGTACTAGATGCTGCTGCTATCATTTTTTGATTTTTAACAAAATTATCAAAATTACAAAAAGTCAGTAAGGGGATATGTACATGTTAACAACAAACCCATGCTTACTATTAAACAATAATAGGAAAAAACCTACACCACATGTATATGGGTTCTTCTGGTGTTATTGATTTCACCATTAAAAGGTCAAACTGACGTTTAGGCTTATAGTATCTCGGCAATGGTGGATCATTGGTCAATGGTTACTATTAAATACTAGGAAGGAATTAACAATAGGTTTTCTTGTGGTGTTGTTAATTTTAAACTTGAGTGACCTTGAAAGGTCAAACAAACATACTGGCTTCTAATCTTGGTAATGGTGGATCCTATCACTTTTTTTCTCAAAAACAATGATTCCAACACTGAGAGAGTGAAGACTTGTATATTACAAACAATGATGATAGTCCCACAGAAGAATGATCTTGATATTATTTCAAAGGTCACAGGACCAAACAATGATGATACTCCCACAGAAGAATGACCTTGATATTATTTCGAAGGTCACAGGGCCATGTTCGGTCTCTGTATGCAAAGGGCAGCAGAGCACAGCACTGTCATAGTCCTCTAGTTAATCATACCATTCCATACAGTTGATAGTTCTGTTGTTTCTGCTTAATTCATTTTGCTTATGATTTTTTCCTCAAATGCTGCACCATCAAAATAACTGCTTTGTCTTAGAAAGTATGAGCAAGGAGCATAAGTGATATAATAACACTTCAAGTATAAACTCTTTTTCATGGAATTTCCTTGACATATCCCTGTTTCAGATACACATACATGGACACACATCTAGGGAAGTATGAGCTACCTGGTACTGCTGGCCTGCAAGTGTGAGTAACAAAAGAAGAAATCATACAGTGTTCTGCAGAGAACAGAATGAATCATAACTGATTTGATTTTATGTCAAAAATTATCACAATAAAGACAAAGTCCTATTTAAACCTCTTTTGCATACAAAAAGAAGAGAGGAAGAAGGGGTACAATTAAAATGTACAGGGACCTATAGTGGACATCGCTGCATGTAAACGGAATTAACGATAATGGCACACAAGAATTGTTAACATGGCAAATTATTATTGACATCTTGTAAATAATAAAGAAAAAAGGACAAAGCATATCTTGTGACAACAGTAACATTATTATAATACTTACAAAACAAAACACAGTAACAGAAGTTGCCAAAATGTGTTTTACTGTCATGTTAATTAGTTATTTCTATATCGGAATCAACTTTGATTTTGGCATCAAACCGAGGTTGACTCCTGGGGTTCACAATCTCAGGTATTGAAAGAAAGCCAAGCTGTGTACTGGGTATCCTTATGGTAAATCAAGCATTTTTTTTTTTTTTTTTTTTTTTTTTTTTTTTTTTTTTTTTAAGGGATACAGATATGGCCAAGTGAATATGAGCTTATTGATAGGTGCTTTAGGTTGCTGATTTGAGACCCGGTCATGCCATCATGCTGTGGTCAAAACTTGAAAAATAGTGAACAATGGTCTGACTGCCTGGCTGGTCATAGTATGAAAGAGATAAGTTAATATTGTCAGTAAGGATTATGCATTCAACTAAATACACAACCAGTACCCAGACATTCTGCCAGACTGGAGATGTGTATTCCCATTGCATTTACTTGCAAAAATAATAGGATATAGGATATGGAATGAACTAGTTACTTTTACAGCTGCAATACTAAAGTTGATTCAAGTGTTTACCATGAGAAGTTTGGTGCTTGTACAGGCTTGAAATCGCTCTGCAAATTGTAATGGGAGTGGTGGCAACACAGGGCTTAAGTCTGGCAGACCACAGGACAGAGACCTTCATAAAGTCACACCAACTCTGTTGATTTCCATTTATAAAAAGGCAACTTTAAAAAAAAAAGAAACAAGACAAGAACATAGCATAGTACACTGGTACACTGTAGAAATGAGAAATCCATAAGGAGAGAATGCTTGTGTTACATCAGAGTCTCAAAATTAGATACATATGTTAGTATCATAACCCATAGAACATTGTATAATCATAAATTTTCACGAGGGATAAATATTCCGAAATTTTCCTGAGGAAACTGAGTTCGGGAATATTAAACTCTGGAAAATTGTAGCACATTGAATGTGGAATGAAAACCTGCATAAAATTAGGAAAGCAGAACTCGTGAAATTCTGATTTGGAGTGTATTCAGGATTTTTTTTTGCCCGAGAATATAAATGATTGTACATGTACACTCAGCTGGTTTAATAAATGTCACAAGAATATGATCTGATGTTGTACAAGTGCCTGAAATACAGAGACTTCTGTGTTGGGTTTTTTATTTATACCTGTACATGTATTTAAATATATACATGTAAACACATTGTCACCAACAATGATGCATTGCTCTTCTACTTGGTGATTTAAAGTGTTTCTACCTAGTGTACAAGGGTTGATGGTTGTATCTGTATCCATTGCTGTATCTGTATTCATTGTTTTACAGTGAAACCTTGTTATAATATAAATATATTCACTGTTCCTGTTCAAATAACATAATATGCCAAACCACACCTTATGAAACGCAATGTCTCATAAGCTAACAGCCACACAGCTTCTAACCTGTTCATCATGTTGTCAAGTAACACTGATTGCTCTCCATCCCTTTATTTTCATTGGGAATGCTGAACACCAGTCACACTGGGGCTAGAGCAAACATATGGCACTAGCCCATCACATCAACTAGTACACTCTAACTGCACAGGCCAGGCCATAGAACCGTGTCAATTCAGACTGAACATTGCCATTTTACGGTCATGTCGTTGACGTTCCAACATGTAACGTTAGCAAGTTACATGTTTATGCCCTAGTATATATATATATAAGATGTGCTAGTGGCCGTTGGCTCAGTCCTGAAGAGCCACATCAGTGATGAAACCAGTCAATTTTTTCTTTGGTACTTTTTTAATAGGGTTACGGCATATACCTGTCTTGGCTAGTCTAATTTGCTTGCTGTAATGACAATTAAATATCTGATATATTCACTTAAAAAACACAAGCTTTGAGGGACATTCAGTTGAGTTCCTTTGCTATTTGGCTCATTTATCTGACATATTCAGATGTTTTAAAGATTGTGCAGGGATCAGATGGTGTCACTATAACCAGGTTTCACTGTATCTGTATTCATGGCTGTATCTGAATTCATTGTTATATCTGTATTCAGGCGTGTGTTTGTGGCTGGAATCATTGCCTCCACATCAAGGGCTATCATAGAAACACCTTTGGAATATGCAAAGGTAAATGTATCTAATTTTTGCTGTTTTACCATAAAATGTACATATATAGAATCTGAAACATGATCAGATATATTTGTTAGTTACATGTATCAAATAGTATGTCATAGGAAAAAAATCCTGTAAATACATGTAAATGGTAAGACGTTTATTCACATGTCTGTTTTAAAAATCTTGATTTTACCCTTATCAACATGCTGTGAAAGTACATCCGTTTTGTGTGTCTTTGATTCAAGATATTATAAGGTTAAATGTGTAGTAGTGGTAGTTTCATGTTTGATGTAGCTTTGCTGTGTATTTCATTGTCAGATACGAAGACAGACACAGCAAACATGGAAGCTCAGATCTGTTTATACGGTGAGCACCTTGACACTTGTCAAACTTTCAATATGGTTTTGTACACTTTTTGCACCTAATGGATGGCTTAGTAAAACAAAACCAAATTTACATCTGCAATATCTAATGACAAATAATGTAAGTTTTTAGGTTTGTATATTGTTTGTGATATATGATTCCTTCCTTCCTGTGTATGTTTGTGACAAGTGCACATCAAAGGGACATATGGCCCGAGTCGCAGTCTTTAAACTTATGCTTGTTAGGGACATATCAAAATTAGATGTTAAATATCTTCAAAAGTATCATAGATAGAGATGCATTTTGAACTTCTATAAATAGGTTTATTATATAGGTGCATCCTATGACTATATGACTCGGGGTAAAGTCTTTATGCTAATAGAGACATTTCAAAAATTAAATTTTAAATATCTTCAAAAGCTTTATAGATAGAGATGCAATTCCAATTTTTACCTGTAGGTTTATGAGATAGGTGCATCCAATAAATACATGACTCAGGCCACAGTTTTTAAACTACAAATTTGGGGCATTTTAGAATACAATATTTATTGGAAAGGGAGAAATGGTGATGCACCAACTTTTCTCGATTGAGCCATTTGGCCTCAACATCATGTGTAAATTACCTCACTTGCTATCTCTAATACGTGAATTTTTTAGTAATTTCGGTATTAGGAAGTATACTTTCCTCTTGACCACTATTGCTAAGACCTCTGTGTTTGAATCAAATGCCCAAGAAATAGAGTTGAGTTCACTGAGCTTGATTCCAAAACCTGATAGTCCCGTGGCACCATCTCTTGGTTCCCATGGATCCAGTGGTGACTCCCGGTGCGCATGCTCCCCACATCGTTCTTCCTTTTTTGATGAGTGGTTACTTGACGTCAGCTGTGAGAAAGGGAGCGGGGTGCGCCCTGCTAAATTGGCATTTGGGAAACACTGTTACTGGCATATTGACCACAAATGACCACCGGGACCGGCAGCCTGGTTCGTGCGAGGAGACGACGTCTGAAAGGAAAACCTCAGAGATATAAGGACAACAGCAGAATCCAGCCAAAGTCAGAAACCGTCCTTACCAACCAGCATGGGACCGCACTGAACCCGCTGAAATTCGCCCGCCAACATGATAGCTGTATGCCTTATGGGTAGATGCTGTCTGTTTCTACACCTTCAGACCTGGAGATCAAACAGGACTTAGTTGTTAAACTGGCAGGTGCCAGGGGGCTGGTATATGGTTCCATAGGGCAGCGAACACCTGGGTCAACCAGCTGTAACTAAGCCAGGACAGCAGGAACATCTGCCTGAGACAAGTCAGAAATTAGGTCAATTTAACAGGAGGCCCACTAAGAACTGGGCCGACCTATCGACTGCATTGGATCTAAACCACAAGAGTGCTATAAACTGGAACACAGTGACTGCTCTGATGGAACCCAGAAGCCTAACAGACGGGTATCTGAACCTAAGCAGAGGAGCCTGTGATGCCCGCAAAAGCATACACGCCCTCCTGTAGCACTATCATGTCACACAATTAGTGCATGGCGAAATTCGTAGATGATTGCCAATGGCAGGCCCCCAGGATGTCGACAACCACGACATTCCGCAAGGCACGCCAGGAGGCATTGAAGGCTTGCACCTAGTGAGCTCTGGCTGAAACAAGCTCTAAGGCACCAGGTCTCTGTGGAGTGGTCTGGTAGGCCCTAAGGATTGTCTGCTTGATCCACAAAGAAATCATGCTTCTGCAAATTTGTGCCTTACGAGGGTTGCTGAGGGGTAAAAAGAGGGTGGACCTCTGACCCCTTAAACCATCCATGGGTAAAAGGCACCAATGCAGCGCTCTCATGGGACACCAGTCTCTCTCCTCTGGGGAAAGAGCAGTATTCATAGCATGGAGGGTAAAACCCATGGAGGCCATAGCCTGATCTCGTGCCTCTTGGTTCTTTGCAAGAAAAAACCCAAGTGAGGCCTCAGTGTCACCTGGGGGTGGTAAGGCAACCATTGGATTCAGTCATGAGCTACAGGGTGGATCTCGCTTCTTCAAGCCCCTGAAGTGAATGTTAATAGAAAACATAATTTCCACATCCAGTACTTGAGATCCACCCCTATGGGATCCTCAAAGGGCCAGTTCTTCAACATGGTTAAGACCAGGGGAAGGTCCCACGATGGTAGGACCTGCCTTGCTACCTGTCTGTTGATGTAGAAGGATGCCATGAGCACTGACAGATAAGGAGCACACCCAATGCAAAAGTCAAAGACGTTCGCAAGGGTTGAGAAGATGATCAGAATCCCTCCACTACTCTCATACTCTTTCCAAGGACTTTGCACTGTTAAAGCAGGAAGTCGGCAATGTCCGCAATATGTGGTGAGCAAAGGTGAATTCTCCTACTGACAAGTCTGAAAACACCTTCCAACTAGCTGAATAAACAGTCAAAGAACAGGATCGAACCCCACCTCTGGCAGTTCTATCTGCGACCGATTACGAGAAACTTCCGTTGCCGATGTGAGCTGTGTGACAACTGTTAAGTGTGGAGGTTGAGCACTTGAGGATTCCTGTCAAACACGCTTGTCTGCTGCTACACCAGAAGTTTTGGCCATGTGTGAAAATAATAGCGGGGGCTCAATGCTTAATTCCAAGAGGTTTATCAACCAATCTGTCAGGATCAAATTCCAATGGTGGGACTGAACCTTGCGCAGTACCCTCGGGAGGATCTGTGGAGGTGGAAGGGTGTACATGTATGCCCAAAGGTTCCTCCAGTACATGGTTAGAGCATCCACCACTAGGGCCTGGGGGTCGGAGACTGCAGAGACGTAAACTACTAGTTTCGCATTCTGTGTGTGCAAACAGGTCCTTATGTGGAGTTCCCCATCTGGCCCACATGACCTGTGGGTGGAGTGACCACGCTGTCCCTACTGGCTAACCTCTTCTGGAGAGTTGGTCATCCAGGACATTTTGATTTCCTGGGAAATGCCTCATGTGCACCCGGACTTAGTATTTGGAGCACCATTGACAAATGTGTCAGGGTAACTCTGTCAGTTTGCAGGAGCGCAGTCTGCCTTGCTGGTTGAGGTAGGTGATAACGGTCCTGTTGTTGCACATTATGAGGACATGTTTGTGCTCCATCAGGTCTTGAAAGTGGAGGAGCGCTATGCATATCGCCTCCAGTGCCACCCAGTTTATGTGGTGATGTGAAAAGTGCACCTGCCAATGCCGGACACCATCCAGCTCACCATGTGAGCTCGCCACCTGGACCACAAATAGTGTCTATGGTAAGCTGGGCCTCGAAGGGAACCAGCATCTGTCCCAACATGAGGTTACGTTGAACGGTCCACCACTGAAAGTGCGGATGGTCCTTGGGAAGGACCGGCACCGGGGCATGGTAGCCCTGGTCATTTGACCATCTGGCTCACAGTGTGTACTGCAAGGGGAGACAGTGAAGGCAATTGAGTGGGACCTGATAGTCCATCAAGGACAAGGAGCCCAACAGGGCTTGCCATTGTTGTGCTGAGAGAAGGGTGTGGGTCAGGAAGGCTGTGAGCAGGGACTGAAGTCTCTCCCAAGGCCTGTCTTTGCTGAAAGACAGCAAGTATCCATATCTCAGGATGTTTAGGAAGAATAAATCGTCTGTGATAGACTCCCATTGTGCAGGAAAGGCAAGAGACAGTCGCTAACTGGGTGCTGCATGGAGTCTGAAGGCATGAGAGACAGGGATCCTGAGACTTGATGGTTCAGCATGCCAGTGAGGAGCCCTGAGGTTGACTGACTTCTCAGCTTTGCCGAAGTGCTCTCCCTTCTTGGATCGCTGCCCACTGTTCCCCGGGCGTTGTGTCACCAAAGGTGTACAAGCTGAAAGATGAGTAGGCGCGGTCTCAGTGCCACACTTAGGGGCTAAGGTGGCCTAGGTGGAGAGTGATGAACAGAGTCAGTCAAGGCCTTGGTGAGGGTCTGATCAACAGAGTGGTCCTGAAAGTCCAGCACCCAGGGAATGACTTCCGCCACCTCTCCTCTGAACAAAGTTCCCAAGGAGAGTGACCCCATTTGGGCTCTGCCAAATACAGGGTCAGGCAGCTTTTGACTCTGCAACAAACAAAGGTGAGCGTCCAACGTGCAGGTGGTTTGCACCTGATGATCAACTGCTCTCGAAAATGAAGTCATAAGAAGTGACGCATGGCAACCAATCCTGCACAGCCACCATGATAAGTGCAGAGCCCTGGAGGTTATCCAGAAGAGACCCCAAGGCAGCCAATTAGACCTTGGAATAAAAAGCCTTTAGGAAGGGTCCCATGGCATCCTCTTCCAGTCACTTGAAGGCCTCGACAGCCTTAGTGATGGACTTTGGCTGCCGAGCATCAAACTCCTCCCAATCCAAATCCACCAGCAGTAGAGGGTAGGGGAAGATCTGCTCCAGTTCAAAATACCATCGCCCAGTATGTCCGGCTTTGGGAGAAGTTGCCCTTGACTCAGGTAGCTTGACATCAGTGGCTCTATAGGAACCCATGTGTCGTGAGTCTTAACTGTGAGCTGGTCATAAAACTCAGCTACAAAAGGTGAGAAAGGGATAGGGGTCTTGTGACGCGTATCCTCCAAGGACAAGCCCTAGCAAGACAACACGACTGCCGCAGGTTTCTCCTCCTCTGCGAAGACCACAGCTTGGTCTCCTATCAGGCTCTGAATGAGGCCTATGAGGTGTTCAAAGCCCTGTGGTATAGTCGTAGTGGTGTCGATGGGTGCGGAAGGCTGTTCCACAGGCCCCAACAGTCACCATCAAGCTCGGCTGCTCAGAGAGGCTGGGGCGTGAGAGTTGATCCCTCGACTTCGGCTGGGATCTGCTAAAGGACATGTCCGAGAGCAGAAGCTCGTCCTCCTCCTCGGTGTTGAGGTTCAAAGACTCAGGACTCACTAGGGGAGCAGTGAGGCCCAAAGCCTTGTCGAACAATGCATTGTTCGAGGGTGATGGGGGCAGCTGCTTGTGACAGCAGGGGGTCTGTCACCATGCCAGGTGCAGGTGCAGGTGCTCGTGACCTTCCGAATGAGATCCCTTGTTGCCCAGCTTGCGACTATGTTGCCTCTTCTCCTTACTTCCGTGGGAGTTTCTAGTGCAGACACGGCAGTCACTCAAGTCTGCAAGCAAGCCACCTTGGTTTAACTTCGCTACTCTAGTGGTGTTGCCGGCAAAGACTCATTGGAGGCAGATTCTAAAGCTCAGCATTTGGCAGCTAGGGCCTGCCTCCTATGCCTCACCCTACCATTCTTTCTCTGTGCCTGCTCATATAGCAGCCATTTGTCTTCTCCCCAATCCTCACAATACTTGCACTTTCATTTGTGAGAACAAACTTGACCTAACTGGAGGAGACACCAACAGCAATGCTGATGACTGTCCTTTGCTGCCATATAGTGGTACTGTGAGTCCAGCATCTGCCCTCTCTCTATCCAACAAGGATGTAGCCAAAGTGGTCACTGGATCAACGCCCGTGGCTTGCTGCTGAAAGGTAGCAATTACCTGGTGTGCGCTGTCTTTCCACTCTCTGCGATGTTTCCGTCGAGACACCATCTTGAAAATCTACATTTCAAGCCAGGAAAAAAAAAAAATAGCTGTACTCCCAACTATTTCAGAGGTATCCACAAGACAGATACCAGGTATCTAGGGCTCCAAAGCATCCTGGACCACTGAGAAATGATTTTCCACTGAAGGGAACATGCGTAAAGCACTAAAACAGTGAGCATGAATGAAAGCTCACGGAGCTTCAACTTGAAAGAGCGAACCAGTAATGATGCCCAAAAGAGGAAGGATGATACAGGGAGCATGTGCACCGGTAGTCACCACCAGATTCATAGGAACTGAGAGATGGCGCCATGGGACCGTCAGTTTTTGAAACGAAGTAAGTGAACTCAAACTCAATTTCTTGGGCATTTGACCCAGACACAGAGGTCTTGGCAATGGTGGTCGAGAAGTAACATTATGTAACTAATGCTAAATTTTTATTGTCAGAGCTCATTTACCCTAGAAATAGCTCTAAGCCTTGACACATTTGTGTACATTAGCAATAAGGCTAGCAACAAATATGTTTATGTACCCAGAAACAACAGGAGTTGATTTCTGATCGCCTCTATTCAGGGCATCCAGTGGACAGGGGTTCAACTGGATTATTAAACCCAACAAAGTCAGTGTCAATTCATCCAGCTTGTACACTCATTGATCTCAGAGGGAGGGTCCATGTCTTTTCAGACAAGTGTCTAAGTCACAGGCCGTGGCAACCATTCCACAGCCATAGGCACATCCCAGCATCATTCCATCACAATACACTTGTATGACATGACGGGAAAGTCACACCTGCCTGCATAGCACAGGCCATAGGCACATCCCAGCATCATTCCATCACAATACACTTGTATGACGTGATGGGAAAGTCATACCTGCCTGTATAACACAGGTTCTCAGCCATTAACTGTCAGTTACTGAAGCGTGCATCAGCACGAAACCGGTCAAACTTTCTACCAGTATAGCCACTGGCCCTATCTTAGCTCACAAATGTTGATTATTTCCAAAAATATAATAGATAGATATACTGTTATCCTTAAGTTTGTGATATAGGTGTGTCAGATTAAATTATGAACCAAGTGGCAGGCTTTGGATTTATGCTAATTAGGAGCAATTGAAAATTTAAACTTGAAAAGCATGATTGACACACAACATTCCAACTTCCACTTGTAGGTTTGCAATGTTAACATATCCATTAACTAATACATCAAAGTTGTAACATTAAAAATGATGCTAATTAAGTGAATTTTGACATTTAAAAGTTCAGTATCTCCATACATATGATAGATGTATGCTATTTTCTTTTCTTTATGCATCTTATTGATGAAGGCACATGGGCAAATCTTAAAAAAAAATTCTCCGAAACCGCTCACCCAATTGCTTTCCTATCACACAGGAACACTCCTAGGAACTCCTAATTCTTAATTTGTTCACCAGGTGGTGCTGCATTTTTTTCTTCTGAATTTTGTGTGTGTTTCTGCTATATTCGACTTCTTCTCCAGAACTGTCACTCAGATTGAGCTGAAACTTGGTGGATATGTTCCTTGTGAAAAGGTCAAACAAACTTGTTCACTAGGTGGCATTGCTGTGAATTCCTGATTTTTCATGATTTTTTCAATTTTCAATTTGGGTACTTATCAGTAAATGCACCTGTCCTATCGATTGTTATGTAAGTCAAAGGGCATGCTAATGCTAATTCACATTTTCGACTTCTTCTCTGAAATCGCCATCCAGATTCACTTTAAACTTGGTGGCAATGCTCCGTGGGTGGGTCTCCACCAAGTTTGTACAAATGGTCACGCTGTAGGGATTTTTTAATTTTTCTTTTTTTTTTTGTGTGTTCTTTTTTTGGCAAAACTTAAAACATAATCTTCTTTGAAACCGCTCACCTAATTGCTTTGATATCACACAAGAACACTCCTAAGGACACCTAGTTCTTAATTTGTTCAGGTGGCACTGCATTTTTTTTCTTATTTGTGTGTGTGTGTGTATGTGTGTGTGTGTGTGTGTGTGTGTGTGTGTGTGTGTTTTCACAGGGTGGCACTGCTGTGGATTCATGATTTTTTCAATTTGGGTACTTATAGGTAAATGCAGGTTTCCTATTGATTACTGTGTAAGTCAATGGGCATTCTAATGCTCAATATCATGTATTTTCCCTCCAAGTGACAAATTGAATGTTCTTTTTAAAGTTCTCTTTAAATATTTGTCTATTTCTCATGTTCCAGTAAAATTTATATTTCTAGTGAAGTTTTCTTGAGGAAAATCTTAAAAATATGTCTAAATGTCCTATGCACTCAGCTAAAGCTCAACACAGGTCTATTCAGTTGTCACTTTGATTTTGTGAACAAGCTTCAATCAGCTGAGGATGGGCTGTTAACACAGCCCTCTTGTTTCTGATTTTTTGTGTGTTGTTATTTTGGACTTCTCCAGAACCATCTCTCAGATTAAGCTGAAACTTTGCTGGATCTGTTCCTAGTGGAAGGGTCAAACAAGTTTTTTCACCAGGTGGGACTGTTGTGAATTCCTGATTTTTTACGATTTTTTTCAGTTCGGATACTTAACGGTAAATGCACCTTTCCTATTGATTACTATGAAAGTCCATGGGAATTCTAGTGCTAATTCACATTTTTGACTTCTGCGAAACCATCTGTCAGATTGACTTCAAACTTGGTGGCAATGTACCTTGGGGTTGGTCTCATGTATATAAGTTTGTTCAAATGGTCTTGCTCCAGTGATTTTTGGATTTTTTATAAATTTTTTTAGGGGGGGGGGGGGGGGAATCTGTAAAAAAAAAAAATTATAGGAAAGCTTAACATGGGAATTTCTTGTAATGGTTATAACTTAAATAATTTTTGCCAGATTTGTGTCAAACTTGGTAGGGATGTGCCTTTGATGAGTGTCTACCTATTTTGTGCAAATGATCATGCTCCAGTGATTTTTGGATCTTGACTTAGTTCCCAAAGTCACAGGACAACTGACATGAAATTTATTGTTCACTTGATAACTTGAGATCTATTTTGAGTTAGGACCTTGATGTTGCACATGTTAATGTTTCTCTATGAGGGTTATGCTTATGCAGAATATGAGTGACCTTGACCTCATTTCTGGGGTCACAGTGCAACATACATGAATTTTACTCTTCACTCTAACTTGAAAACTTCTTCAACTGGGACTTTGATGTATTTGTTAGTGTTCTTCCATAAAAGTCAGACTTACTCTCTACATGGGTGACCTTGGTCCTTTCCCAAGTTCACAGAGCACAAGTGTGATGAATCTCTAGGTCAGCTAAGCATGGGCTGTTCACACAAGATTCAAGATTCAAGATTCAGTTTATTTCAACAATATCTCATACATATCTCAAACATATGGAAAAAATACCATGTATCCTTTATACGAAAATATTGTTTGGGGAGACCTCCCATAAGGCCATTGAGCCGCTGTCTGGGTGGCCACCGAATTCTAAAGGGCAGTTCCATGGAGATAAAGATTGATTTTACAGTCTAGTTTGAAAATAAAGCTCAGTTCAATTTTAATTGTGAAATTTTGTGACAGAGTCATCAAAAGCTTAATTAGGTTTTAAATGAAACATTTCAAAATAAAATGTAATAAAGTGGTATCAGGATGATATAAGCTATTGGCACTTAATAATTTGTATATCATTTTGTTGTGCATGTCTGTTGCGTGTGTGTGTATGAGTGTGTAGATGAGAATTTACATCATAAAAGCAGTCCCCTTGTTTTACAAATATTTTTGTAAAGGGATATGTACATGTTATCAACAGTGATGGTGGATCACATCATTCTGAAGTTCACAGAACCACTTCAGTTTTTGCATGTACATGTAATGTCAGGTGAGCACATGACTGTCACAGTCCTCATTTTTTCTTACTATCAGGGTTTTGGAGTGACATGGGTAAGGACACTGGGTTTGATGACTGGTTATTTTATTCTGGTTGACACTGGACGCAGACATTTTCCTGAGCAGTTCAGCCGCCCACTTCTGGGTCCATTCCTGACATCTGGCATAGCAGCCACCCTGTGCTGGTGGCTGGTATGGCCCCTTGAGTACATGAAAGCACAGGTGCAGAGCAACTATGGAAGGTGAGTAGAAGTAGAAAGAGTGAAGTGAGAACATACTAATGGCCCTGCTGCCAATGTCAGGCGAGGGCTGGGGTGATGTAGTACAGTTACAGTCACCGCCCTGTGTTCATAATTCTTGCCAATAACAAACCTTGAGGGAGAATTCTAGAAGTAACTCACCAGCACACAGTAATGAACAGTATTTGAGGGTGTAGGGAAGTTGAAAACTTCCAAAGGAAGTTGAAAACTTACTGTTGATTTAAGGAGGAAGGGGATGAGAATATCTTTAAATGATAGTTTGAATGATGTTTGCAGGCAAATGCCAGTGTTGCAGAGGATGCACCACGTGATCAAGGAGCGTGGGGGTTACCTGGCTCTGTATCGTGGCATCTGGCCGGGCACCATACGCAGCTTCCTATCTAATGGCACCAGCATGGTGGTCATGGTCAATGCACAGAGGAAAGTGTCTGAATGGGGTTTACGCAAGTAAACAGTAACACGGGTATAAATCTCAGTCACATTTTTAAAATGTACATCAATTTACATATTTCATTGTAACAATATGGTATTGTTCAGCTGGTCGATGTAAGATTTGTGACCGAAGGCTTCACTTAGTCACATCTTAGCATCAATATGCAAATGAACTGTACTTTTTTTAAAACTTTTTTATTTCATTGTAACAATATGGTATTGTTCAGCTGGTCGATGTAAGATTTGTGACCGAAGGCTTCACTTAGTCACATCTTAGCATCAATATGCAAATGAACTGTACTTTTTTTTTAACTTTTTTATTATAGCTTGATAACACTTCAGTTTACAGATTGCAGTTGTAACAGTAAGGTATTCAGCTGGTCAAGTTAAGATTGATACTGGAGTCTTTATATCTAGAACCACTTCCTGGTTGACGTTATCCTATTCTGCGGTCCAAACTCTATACACTCAAGAAGCTAACGTGTCCCGGTCTAACCTATATAAATATGGAAGTACCACTGTACACATTAGTCACATTCTTCTGTATAATTTTGATCTAGGCTGCATTAGCCCAAATATGTTCAAGGGGCTTCAGAAGGTAACTACTCAGAACATGTTTCAGAGCCTGCACCCATACATGTCTCTCTCAGTATCGGGTCCTTCTTTATGCTAAATATTCAGCAAAGACAACCCACATAATAATGGATAAATATGAATGTGGCAAATGATGAATTTGTTACTAAACATTTCATTTAGTTACATCTCTGCATAAATACACAAATGAACTGTACTATTGTTTATTTTTTCCATAGCCTGATAGTACTTCAGTTTACATATTTCAATATTAACCATAAGGTGTTTCTTTATGGTCAAATGAAGATTTGTTACCAAAGGTTTCATTTATGAGCTTTAGGGCTAGACAAGTGTCATAAATGAGAGGCACTAAAACACACAAAAAAACTTGTTTCGCGTGAGGAAAAAAAAAGACAAATGTTAGGGTTTTATAAAAGAGAACTACAGCCAGTGCCATCATATTTTAGAGAAAGGTTATCTTAGAAAAATACTTTGCTTCGTTTTTGATGCAAGAATATTTGGTGTGTTGTTGATGTTTGGATTTTAGTGGGCATTAAGTATCAGCATTAAGCATTGTTCACTGGAAAGTTGTACTTGATCACAAGGCAGCTATGACTTAGGTCAAATGTTTATATTGAGAACTATTTCAGCCAAAACTTGGATGTTTTACATGGTAGTGGTCCTCTGTTAGGGACACACTTAGAGAGTACATGTGTGACCTTGACTTTACTCCTAAGGTCACAGGGTCACTAACATAAAACATTGATAACTATGTGACCCAGGACCATGTTTGTATTCTTCTCTGAAGGTCTAACTTTCAGAGTATCTGACCCAATCTCAAGGCCCTCTTCTTTCTTTATTACAGACTAGTTTTCATGTAACAATTATTATTATTATTATTATTATTATTATTATTATTATTATTATTATTATTATTATTATTATTATTATTATTACTTCTCTGATCAAAAATGCAAATTGAAGTTTTTGGTTTGGGGAAAATAATCATGTGTGGTCCAGTGTGGATGTTCGAGCTCAATAACCCAGGTAGAATGAAATTTTGTAATGTGTTTACCCACTTGTGCCTTACAGATGTGATCATCTTGTTCTGTTTTCTTTGAAGATTATTTTTTTGTCCTGAGAGGAAGCAATGCAAATACTCCTGAACAACATTTTGAAGGTTGGTGTATGCAAGGAGGCTAGATAGAGATATCTCTATCTAGCCTCCTTGGCATATGTAACTGGCCCGTGTGTTCTTGTGTCAGTCCTCTGCTGAATTGGTTGGCTGTTTGCCTGTGAAGCAGACCACAGTCACATTAAAGTACATGTACATGTTTACAATTAAGTACCACCTGTCAAATACTTATGTAAATTGTCTGACTTGTGAGGTATACACAGCACTAATCGATGAAGACATTGGGTGATTCCACACTGAAAATTGTGAGAAACTGCGAGTGACTCAGATCTGAGGGGGGCAACTGATGGTATCTTGTGCAAATGATAATGACTGAACATATCAGCACATGGTTTGATGAAAAATCCAATTCATGTAGTCCCCCGCTTATAAGGCCATGTCAAATGCGCCAGAATTGGGGCCATTTGGGGGGTAGCCTCTCTCTTTTTTTTTTTTTGGGGGGGGGGGGGTAAATAGGATGAAAATGCCAGCACTGCTGCACAGAGAAGCAGCCTTTCTGAAGGGGGTTGCCTGTCTTCAGAGGGGCTATACAAGAGGGGACCCCTGTAAGTGGATCTTTTGTGAATACATGCACATGTATATAAAGTGAGGAAGAGGATATGGATGTATATAAATAATGAAGACTTCAATGAAAAGACAAATCATGACTGAATACATCCTGGGCACTTACATTGTATGTTTCTTTAGCAAATATATATACATTGTGATACCAAATACTGACAACAATAAAGCAAAACAAATATAAAGCCATTCACAGCACAAATGTTGGAAATACTTTCAACTCTGTAAGTGCCAAATTTTGGACTGAGTCAACAGCTTTTCGTGGCATGCATTGGGTGCATTCAATGCACTCAATACGTGCTGAGAAAAGCTGTTAACTAGGGATATTTTCTATGGAACTAGAGGCATGCTGGTGCTTGAATGAAAGGTCTTTTTACGAGGAATACGAATCTGAGATCCTAATGATAATTCAGACTAGTTTGACTGTAGTAGATCAACTTTAGACGTGATTTACATGGAAAGAGTTTACTGTATACACGATACCTTGTGCTGCTGTCTGTCCAGGAAATTATACTCAATACATCATTTTTGTATGTATTTATGAAACCTATACATGTGTTTGTCCAACAAAATTTCCAAGCATGAAGCTCATATTAAACGTAAATTTCACTGTATTCTCAACAAAATTTATGTGGATTTCAAAGCATGAAGATTTTATTTAACTTATCTTTCATTATAACCCTAAAGTGCAATAGATAAAGTGACATAATAGCTATGTTGATAATTACCATGTGATGTCACACCAAGAAAGCATATCAACTGACCTTGTTTGTCTATTTTAGGTCAGTTATTATAAATACACCGAGCAGCCTCCTAAACTGAGGAAAGATTCCAGGGAGTCCCAAAACTTCGGGGAGGCTGTTCCACTTTTATCACATATCTAGAGTATGCATTCTTTCATACATACCAAGTAGATCTCGTCCACTCCCACAACAAAACAGTTTTCAACAAAGTTACTCAAGATTATATTAACCATGATACGATCAGGGATTAAAACTTTTACAAATGATATGAAGTTCCTATTTTTCCATCATGTAACAATAATCTAATATTTTCAGCTTTTTTTCCATATATATTTTATTTAATCCTGTGCAACATATATTCTTATATACTTGATGCTTTTTCTGTAAATTTAATACCCCATGTATCTCACCAAATTAAAGCTATCTATTAATTATCATTGTCAAAAAACACCAGTATGTAACACATGTTACACAGGTGGTTACACAGGTGGTTACACAGATGAGGTGAAAGTCTTGTTATTTCTTGATTATAGTGACTCATGTACGAACTCTCAGTCAAATGGTGTAACCATAATTTTATTTAACAAATCTCATATCAAGTGTTTTTGTTGCCTGATTTCCATACATGAACAATGTGTGTGATTTTCAAAAATGAAGTAAAAGGAATCTGCTGAAATAACCAGTAAGTTAACTCTTTCAGTGAAAAATTTTGAACTTAGACAACAGCTTTCCTTGGTGAATGTGTCCAAAGCATACTGAGGAAAGCTGTTGACCTGGACTATTATATTCTATGTAACTACAGCAATGCTGGTACTTGAATGAAACACCTTTTTACAAGGAACATGAGTCCAGCACCCTTATTATAATTCAGAGCAGTTCCTTTTAAGTTGTTCAACTTTTAGCTATGGTTGGCACTGAAAGAGTAAAACATGTCAGTGATTTATAGTAGGGAGAAGCCAAGTCAGCTGCCGCTTGGGCCAGAGTTGTGCATTCCTATGACCAGGGCTTAACATTCACACGAGCACTATTGCAGGGGACTACTAGAATTTCAGTCGGAACAACCAAAAATTCAAAGTTCAGTAGAACTTTAAATTACCGGTTGCCCAAAAGGTCAAAAAAGATAAATTGAGGCAACTAACTAAAACTTTTATGTCAATTCTGGTAACTTGCCTTTCTTAAGTACAGCAGACAATAAAAGGATTGCAATGTATGTAGACACTCATAGAAGTAGAACACCAAACTTGTCAGGATGAACATTGTGATTATTTTGCTGAAATGCATGTGTAAATCATTTCATGGATGAACTGCACAAATGACCAGCTTATCTATGAAACAGTTGTTTGTCATGTAGTTCAGTGGGAATGAACACCTCTGTGTGCAGAATATTTGTGTATTGAGTTGTGTATTTAATTCCATATGCAAAATGTATTCAAAATGAAAATTCAACCCTGGCCCTCTGGTAAATTATTGTATTGAGTTATGTACTTCATTCAATACACAAAATGGCTTTTCCTGTTCAAAGGGAGTGTGCAACCTTGGCCCTCTGGCATATTGTGTATTGAGTACCAATGTTCAAGCTGACTGCGATAAGGATACACTAATGTAGATATCATTTTGTACAATAAATTTACTGATCCTGTTTAACAGAAAACATCTGAATTTTATGATATGGTACATTTCTGTAGTGTTCATATTTGTTGGATGATCAAACAGTCAAAAAATTAGTTCGCGAGGTTGCTGCCAGAGGGCACTGATACTTATACTGCTGTGTCTCAAAGCAGGTTTTGTATTGTGACCTCATATCTGTAAAGGCTTACATTTACATGTATGTTGCTTGCCAACCAAACTAAGTTCTGTGTTTTGTCTAGGCCTACTGGAAATTTCATAGATCTTGATTTATTCATGAGGCATACGTTTTTTTTGTTCATTTATACAGCATGGTTCTTACCAAGACTTTTTCCAGTAATGTGTCATTTTAAGTTAGCATTAACAAAATGAAAGCAACTTGCAGTCAAAGTCACATGCATGTTACTCTGGAACTCATAAACATGATAAATTTATACATTCCATGATCACAAGAACTTTGAAAGTCTATTAGCACCCCCTCACCAACCTTACTCTGTTGAATTGTTATATAAACATCATACAATGTGGGGAAGAAGTTCTATTGAATTTTGTGAGTATTGTTAGAATCACAGTATATGTATTTGTTTTTGTATCGTATCTTTGAAAATTCATCTGAGAAAAATGTTTTAGGTATTTGCTATTTTCTGTTTTTGTGACACAAAATGACAACAAAGTTGCAAATTATATATGCACTTCATATTTTGATATTGTCCCAAAACAAAAAGCATAATCTTTGCATTTTTGCAGACTTGTCTCATTGGTATGAGTTAAATAAAAGCAGAGATATTTTTGGCTCAAAAGACTGATGATTAAAGTCATTTTTACCCCTCGTCCCATAAGGCCGGAGGGGTATTGTCATCACCTACGCGTCCGTCCGTCATGTTGATGCTCTGGTAACTCTGGAATCTCTTTGCTGTCATTATTGGGTTTGATATTTATGAATATGGGTCGTGTTTTTCTACATAAGTGTATCAAAGTATAGATGTCCATCTGTCCATGCCTTGTTAATGCCATATCTCCAAAAATACTCACTTTACAGAGACCAAATTTGTATTACAGGGGGTCATTGAGGTGCTTCACATGCCTACTGAAAAGTAGATCACTAGGTCTCATTTTTAGGTCACGGTACTACATTGCAAAAAAAAAAAAAAATGGCATTAACACAATATCTAAAAAAGTATTGAATGTAGCTTCAATAAATTATTTATGACAGTTGGACCAAAGGATGCCCCAGATGCCTATTGAAAACTAGGTCACTGGGTCACATATTTAGGTCACAGTGCTGCATTGAAGAAAAATGGCCATACCATGATATCTTCAAATATTAAATTACTCATTGTAGCTGCACCAATTATTTATGACATTTGGTCCTAAGGATGCTTCAGACACCTAGTAAAAACTAGGTCACTGGGTCACATATTTAGGTCACAGTGCTGCATTGAAGAAAAATGGAACTGCCACGCCATATCTCCAGAGATACTCACTTTACAGAGACCAAATTTTTATCACAGAGGTGCCTATTGAAAAGTAGGTCACTAGGTCACAGTACTACACTGAAGGGAAAAATGCCATTAACACAATATCTAAAAAGATATTGAATGTAGCTTTATCAATTATTTATGACAGTTGGTCCTAAGCATGCTTTGTCATTAGGTTAAACAGAAGTAACCTGACCTACTGGAGGGGTATTGTTGTCACCTACACGTCTGTCTGTCTGTCTGTCTGTCCCTCCTTCCTGGCTGAGGGGTTTTGCGGTCACTGATCGGCTTCTAGTAATTGACTAAAGTCCAACACTTTGAACTGGAGATACATCCATGTTATGTTGAGTTAGTCATAGCTCCCCATTTTATCCTAAGAACACACAGTTTGTTAACTCTCATGTTAAGTTTGGACAGTTTTCACTTATTTCTTTGGTTTGTATTAGAATTAGAAGTTCCAACATTTGATATATGGCAAATAATGTATTTTTCTCCCAAATCAGAGAGAATATCAGGAATGGTAAAATTTTCCACTTTTGGTTTCACCAAGAAGCCTCCACTTCATGGTTTTACATTGTTAACTTTGGTAGTTCCATATACCACTGTCTTGCCTTTGAGCCAACAGCACAGGCCCATTGCCCGAAAAGGGGGGTGGGGGGTGGGATGGGGAGGGGGTACATATCTGTCCAATCAAGTTAGCTGTTGGTTATAGACAGACTAACTATGTTGAATATTAAGATCTGGTGTGCATTCAAAGTTTGTTCATTTAGACGAATGACCAATAGTATTATGTAGTTCAGGGCTCTAATCAATATTTTCAGTTTTACAATTGGGTGCTAATCAATTAACACTAGCTTTGTGTAATTTAAAATGCTGGTAAATTTTGAAAATTTGATTGTGGCATTGGAGGTCATTCTTTCCTCTGGACCACCGACTGCTTTTCCATGCCAACTTTGAAAAAAAAAACGAAAACAAAAAACAAAACCTCGTCAGTAGGCTCTGAGGAAAGCTGTTGCCCTATATTTTAATTAATTGTGCTGTATCACTAGGGTCCTGAGGAAAACTTACCCTATAAATTCATTGCCCTCTATCACTAGAACCCTAAGGAAAGCTGTTGCCCTATAAATTCATTGCCCTCTATGACTAGGGTCCTGAGGAAAGCTGTTGCCCTATAAGTTCATTGCCCTCTATCACTAAGGCCCTGCAGAAAGCTGTTGCTTTATATATTCATTACCCTCTATCACCAGGGTCCTGAGGAAAGCTGTTGCCCTATATATTTATTGCCCTCTATCACTAGGGCACTGAGGAAAGCTGGTGCCTTACAAATTCATTGCCCTCTGTCACTGGTAAGGAAAGCTTAAGCTGAAACTGCTACTCCCAAGGGTGTCTTTCCATTTGTCAGCAATACTTTTATCATACATGTTGGTAGGCAGTCTCCAAGTGGAAAGATATTTCCTTCAAGTTTTTTCAGTGTAAGTATAGGCCAGCTTTATAGACACAAGATACACCATAAGTATTTCCTTTAAACCATTACCTTTGGACACCTGTAAATTTAGAAATATTAAAGGAAGTTCGTGTATTAAACCAAATTTTGTAGGAATGGGGGCAAATATCTAAGGATTTCATTTCTTAAAATACATGAAGTGACATGATTGGTTAAGGTGCATGAAAAAAATACTTCCTTGAAACAATGTACAACAGGTAGCACAGTGTTCTGAGAGAGCAGTCTTAAAAAGATATGTGGTCTCTCGCTGGAGGGGTCTCTCAAGACAGGTACCACTGTACCTACACATAGGTTTCTGGTCATGGAACATGTGCTTTTAAACACATACTGTAGCACAACCAGAGTTAAAACAATCCTATCAGATACAAGATATCTGGATCTTTTGTAACAAATTATGACTTAATTGTGGCGAACATTTACATGTTGCCCATTTACAGTTAAAATAGAACAATGCCTTTATGGCTCTGGTATTTGTATATATGAAGACATGCATTTTCTATCTGTAGTGTAATTATACTAGAATATCAAGGCAAAAGTCTGATTAATACACATTTTATTTTGCAGGTTTTATGAACATGTACATACATATATGTATGGTTTTATTAGTCTTTCTATTTGTACCTCAGCTGACTTGTCTGCAGTCAGTTGAGCTTAGATGGTTGAGGATCCAAATCTCATCCATCCACAATTCATATTTCCAACTTCCTCTCAAGAACCATTGGCTGGATCCTCTTCAAACTTGTTCAGAATAGACTTTGGGTGAGTCACTACCAATCTAGATGAATAGCTACACCCCACTGATTTCTTGATATTCATGAAGGTTTTTTTTTTTTTTTTTTTTTTTAATGTTTATTTTTTTGAAAATCTTTGAAAACAATATCTCTGAAACTACTTGGCCAGTTGCTTTGAAATTGCATAGGGACATTTCGTGGCACCCATAAACCTTAATTTGTCCAACAGTTGGCATTACATTTTTTTTGTTTTGTCTTTTTTTTTTTTTCAATTTTTGTAAGTAAATTTTCTGTGTGTGTGGATGTTTTAATTTTTTTGACCTTTTCTCTCAAACTGCAAGCTAGATTCTCATTGGTCTCACTGGAAATGTTCTTTTATAGCTCAGTGTCCACCAAATTTGTTTATTAAATTTTCCTAAATGGATTATGTTGTCATCAATTTGTGATAACTGTCAATTTTTGCATACAAGGTCAGCTGAGCACAAGACTGTCACAGTCCTCTTGTTTTTATTTACATTTACAAAGATGCAGTATTTAGAGTTAATCTGCAAGTCACAGAGCATGGTACCATTGATTCCCATCAATTGATGCCATACTGTACTGTACAGTTATTTCAAGTGAGGAGCAGATTTTTAACATTCTTTACACTTTAGCATGCATTCCAGTCTATAATATTTGATTAGAATACAGTTGCAAAGTTTTTGTGCCAACAACAAATTATCTGGTGTAATGCAGATTGCAAGATACGGGGGCAAATGTGGATGTCACGGGTGCAATATTGTTAATTTTACAAGCCCTTTATTTTGACTTCTCCATGTATTTTTGTCTATACAGACTCAGGTGAACTGTAGCTGCAGTAGAGGTGTAAGGACTCATTTTGTTCATGGTACATTACATTTTGTGATAGATTGCTGAGGTTACAGTATACAATGCAATATGCAAACATCTGCAGTTCAGGTATGCTGTAATGTGGGAAATCTATGGCTCTATCATCATAATCATGATAATGGGACTAAAGTGGATCATTATACACAATATGATACACCAACTTTGACAGAATGTATCTCAATTCACTGATGTAATAATATTTCATTGCAGTGGTTACAAAACTATGAACAACTTTATGTACTTGTATACAATGTATTTATTTGACTACATTTGCCCATGTTTGGACTAAAAACAGGAATTATTGTACAGTGATATGTTTATTTTTAATAAAGGATCTTTTCTTGTGACGTGTCTTCAATGTGTCTTTTTGCAGCATGTTTGCCTCTTAAATAGATTCACCTGCATTTGATTTGTATCACTTGTGCAGAAAATATAACCAATCAAATTGTTAAGATGAAAAAAAGTTAGTAATTTGAAAGTACACATTAAAATGCACCATTTGGTGATATATAATGAACTATGTATAAACCATTTAGACTCCCCATTTGCTGTGATATGTAAGTTATGTTTACAAAATACAGATGTGTTGAAATTTCATCAGGAGGTTCATGTTTGGCACCAAATGAACTGGACCCTTGATACATGTGTGAACTCAAATACACTTGACCATTACCGTTTAGTCCTTGTCCTTTTTGAGTGGATACTGTGGTGTCCAGAGTTCAAAGTCCTTTTTTATTTGGGTGCAGTCATTATCTCCGGTCTTGTTCCACAAATAGCAAAGGACACGCAGCTGAGTCAAACCCCCACCTTGGCACCAACCCAAGGGCTTGAAGTGAGACACACCTCCTGGCTGGCCAGCTGATTGGTCAAAGATGGACACGCCTCTATATACAGATAATGTAAAATAGTACTTTAAACCCTGTAAACAGTATGGTAAATATACACTGGAGCATGTGCTTGTGCTTGTAAATATTTGTGTGTGTGTGTTTTTGTTTTTTTTTGCTTGATACGCATCTTGTTCAACAGGTCACCAAGTCTATGATAAAAGCCCCATGTGTGAAATTGTATGCCTATTCTGAATAAACAAAAAAGTTAAATGCCCATGTGCACAATTTATGTTTTGCTTTCATTTAATGTTTTAACAAATATCTCAAATTAATTTCTTGCCTGCAGAACACTGTTTTTGTTGTGTCTGAATGCAGTTTATATATACAGAAGACCATATCCCAGATAATAAATCTTTGTACATGAAGAAAAAAAAGTAAGCCAAAACCACAATTTACTCTGCTTTTCATATGTGTTGGAAACTTTGAAGATTAATCATGTTTTTATGTGTGCAAGTATGTCTGATAAATAACAAAAAAAAATGTAATAGCACTGAGATAACTTAAAAGTCTGGTTTTCTTCAGTGTATTGTTGATTAATGTTTGAATGTACAAGAACGTGTCTGTGTGTATGTGTATATCTACATGTATATCAATGAACACTGGTCCCGCAAGGTGATTTGCCAACATATCAGTTGTCAGAAATGAGCCACATAGCAAAGGATGTATGCATACAATCTGTGAGCATCACTGGTACAATGCATGATTGTGTGTAAATCGGTTGTGATTATCTGTCATGTGTGTGTGCTAATGCAGACATTGTTTTTGCAAGGATAAACATAGTTCCTTGCTTTCATTTTGAACATTGCACTGCCTTATAATATCATTGGTTAGTAGAGAGGATTAGACAGGCATGGGGATAACAATCCTTCAATGTTCACTGAATCACTCCAAGAGATATGGGATATCAAGTATCTCTCTCTCTCTCTCTCTTCTCTCTCTCTCTCATCTCTCTCTCTCTCTCTCTCTCTCTCTCTCTCTCTCTCTCTCTCTCTCTCTCTCTCTCTCTCTCCTCTCTCTCTCTCTCTCTCTCTCTCTCTCTTCTCTCTCTCTCTCTCTCTCTCTCTCTCTCTCTCTCTCTCTCTCTCCGTCATGGCCACTATGCCATAGTGATTGACTTAGTAGTAGAGTTGTCCGCCTGGTTTGGAATATTTTCATTTCATAATTAGAATATTTCAAACCATGTGCACATCTTTACTACTAGGTCAATCACTATGGCATGTTTGGTGCTTTTTGGAACAATAATGTCCAAGAACAATGCCATACGAAATTGGCTTCTGTGTCTGTGTGTGAGAGAGAGATTTGTTGGTGGCAATTAAAATTTAAACTAGCTTGGAAATTTCTTGTAATAGTTATGACTTAAATAATTTGGGCCAGATTTGTGCCAAACGTGATAGGGATGTACCTTTTAAGTGTCTACCTATTTTCCTGCAAATGGTCATGCTTTAGTGATAGATAGAATAGATAGAATAGCTTTATTTGGTCTAAACAAAATTACACAATGTGTTACAAGAATAAATTTATATGTTTAAAAACCAGGAGACCATACATTAAGACTCCGAAGAGTCGCTGACATGTAGGCCACCGTAAAGATATACTATATTTAATTACTATATTTAAACTGATACGCTATAAGATTTCTAACACATTACTATAGGCTGAATGATAACAGAGATTACAAAACTTAAGTTGATAGACCAAGTGACAATAATAATACATATGACTAATTTTGTCTGTTGCAGACGTGACAATTAATAATGTTACAGTTAATTTCATAGTGGTTAATAATATGATTCTTAGCATATTGTGAGAAGCCTTTCAAGGAGTGTGTATCAATTTTTGTCATAACTATGTCAGGTAAGTAATTTTCATTAATTAAATCCGGTATTTTATGTCTTAAACACAATCGATTAAGTTTAGTATTTGTAAATAATATTGGGATCACTGGGGTTAAAATAGGAATATTATGCTCTGTTACATCATATCTACATGGTATTGTTACAGTTCTTCTGGGTCTATCAGTGCGTTGTGTCTGGTGATAGTTGAACATATCATTGAAATAGTTAGGCAACATATTGTTTTTGTACTTGTAGTATATTTTGATACAAGATAGCTTGAATATATCACTGAACTTAAGAAGACCAAGTTTTTTGAAGATAGGAGATGTGTGTGCATTGTACTTGCTATTACTGATAGATCTTATCGCTTTCTTTTGCAGCTTTACAAGTCTACTGCAAGAGTGGAACCCCCATGTAGTTATTCCGTAATTCAGATGTGGTAAAAATAAGGCATTGTAAATCAGTTGTAATATACTTTGGGGCAGTAGGTTTTTTAGTCTAGAGAGTATGCCACACACTCGGGATAATTTATTTGATACATAATTCACATATTTGCTCCAGCTAAGATTATGATCAATTAAGACACCTAAAAAGCTAAAGTCTCCAACTCGTTCAACTGGCTGGTTATTTATCATAACATCCGGTAATTGATGAAGAGGCAAGTGTTTCTGTTTTGTGTGGAAGATCATATATTTTGATTTATTTACATTCAAAGATAATTTGTTCACAGCAAGCCAGTCACTTACTTTGGCTAATTCTTTATTAACTTGTGTTGTTTCATAGTTAAAATTACATATAGTGTTTAATAGGCTTGTGTCATCAGCATACATAATTGAGCTAAAGCTGCTGGCTTGGGACAGGTCATTGATATAAATTAGGAACAGAAGAGGACCCAAAATAGATCCCTGGGGGACTCCAGTAGTGATTTCTAGTGTTGGGGATTTAATATTATTAATTTCGACAAATTGAGATCTATTATTTAAGTAGCTACTGAACCACTGAAGTTCTACATTTGAAATTCCATAGTATTCAAGTTTTTTTATGAGTATTTTGTGATCTATAGTATCGAATGCCTTAGAAAGGTCTAAGAAAAAGGCAATTGGCAGTTTCTTTTCCTCAAGATCTGCATGTATCCTGTCTATTAGTTCTAATACAGCAGTTTCTGTAGAGTGGTTCTTTCTAAAACCATACTGATGATTGTAAAATAAGTTATTATCTGTAAAGTACTCGAATAACTGCATATAAACAATTCTTTCAAATACTTTAGAGATGGACGGAAGGAGAGATATGGGTCTATAATTATTGAAGTCATGTTGATCATCTTTTTTATATATCGGGATTACTTTAGCAATTTTCAATTTGTTTGGAAAGACCCCATTTTTTAATGACTGGTTAATTATTGCAGTTGGAGGCTTAGTGATATCTTCAGAGCACAGTTTGAGAAGAATTAAAGATACATTATCTACTCCAGCGCTTCTTTTTGGATTTAAGTTATCTATCACTTTCTTAATTTGTTCTTCCTCAACATGAGTGAATTGGAAGGTGGAATTAACGTTAATATTTTGCAAATAAGAATAAAAAGGTGTTTTCCCTTGAGTATCTATTTTCTCAGCTAAAGATGGGCCAATATTTACAAAAAAATCATTAAAATATGTTGCTATTGTCTCTGTGTCTGTTATACGTTTGTTATCGACGTTGAAATACTTGGGGAATTCTTTGTGAGTATTGGATTTATTGAGGATATCTTTAATAGTTTTCCATGTATTTTTAATATCATTTTTGTATTTATTAAATTCTGTTTGATAATGATCAGATTTTGCCCTTCTAATCATAGAGCGGACCTCAGCAGAGCATTCTTGAAGTCTTCCGTTAAGAACATCATACCTCTCACTGTCTGGTGTGATAGAATGAACTTTTTTGTACAGGGTGTCTCTTTGTTTTATTTTAATCAAAATATCTTGAGTAATCCATTTTGTTTTTTTATGTTTGTATTTATTAAATTTTTTCTTTTTTAGGGGAAAGTGTTTATCAATCATTTCATCCATTTTGATTGCAAATTCCTGGTCATATGTTATTTGTGGATTAGCATCGATATTGTTGTCAAAAACAGTTTCCCAGTCTGTATTCTTTAGTTCTTCGAGAAAGTCCTGAGTAGCTTTGCCTGAGAAGGCCCTGAATTGTAATTGTTTATTGTTACTGTAATTGGCATTTAAATTAAAATTAATAGCAGAAATTGTGGCCATGTGGTCCGACAATTTGTGAACCAATATTCCAGTTTCTACAGGAATACAAGAATTTGAATTTCTACTAAAAATATTGTCAATTAATGTGGCATTTCGTTTGGACAGTCTCGTTGGATACAAAATATTTGGTAGCATGTTATGTCCAGTGATGAAATCATAGAATTCTTGATATTTTTCATTAGTATATACTCGGAGTAGATCGATGTTGAAGTCCCCTGCTAATACAAGGTTATTACTTTGGTTATTTATATTATGAATTTCTGGACAAAACTCTTGCATAAAAGAGTCGATGGACCTATGACTATTGTTTCCTTTTGGGGGACGATATATGTTACATATTTTCAATTTGTTATTTGAATTATCTTCTATATCGAGAAATAGACCTTCCCAGTATTGAAAGTTTCTGTGGTGTTGTATTTTCTTTACATTTAAGTTATCTCTCACATATGTTATGAGTCCCCCTTTTTTAGAACACTGATTACTTCCTTGTGAATACAAGTTGTAGTGTTGAAGTTCAAATTGATTTGGATCACTATTTTCAGTTAGCCATGACTCTTGTAAACAGACTATACTGAAGAAGGCTTCATTTTCATTTAGGCTTTCCATAAGAATTTTAAACTCGTCAAATTTTGCATTTATGGATTCAATGTTAAGGCTAAGAATTGTGCAAATGTTTTTGTGTTTAATTAGAAAATCTCTTAGATCTTCAATACTAAGATACTTGGTTTTGGCTTCAGGGTACTGAAATTCGAATGAATCTAGGTTAATACATTCAGTTAAGTCATTGTTGAGTACACCACCTTTGTTGCCTAAAATTTCTTCACTTAGAATTGTCATTTCGTGAGAAAAAAATGTTAACCTTTCTTGTACCTAACAGACCCTTACTGCATGCATGATGCAACAACTGCGTGATACTAATCCTGAAGTTATAAAACAGACACGTGTAGTTTATGACAGAGTAATAGTGGTGAACTAGTACCAGTGGCAGTGTTAGGTCGCACGAGATTGCAATGATTATTGCAGTAATTATACCTCCTTGTAATAGTTTAAATTGAACACCTGCAACTGATTTGTAATAAGTTCGGTAAGATAAAAAGTACCTTTCCGTCTCTAAGTCAATGAAGATGTCAACAAAATGTAAAAAAATAAAAAATAAAGAAGAGTGTCCAATGAAACACGTAATCGAGAAAGTCAAACATAACTCATAGAATGGAAAAAAGAAGAAATCAGACCTTAGATCTGTCATAAAATATTTCAATTAGTCTGTATTTAGATGTTTGGACCTTGATCTCATTCCCAAGGTCACGGGACAACTGACTCAAAATTTATTGTTCACTTGATAACTTGAGATCTGTTATGAGTTAACTTAATGTTGCACATGTTACTGTTTCTCTATGAAAGTCATGCTTAGAAACTACATGAGTGACCCTGACCTCGTTTTACTTTTCACTATAACTTGAGAACTACTTGAACTGGGACCTTGATATTGCACATGTTAGTGTTTCGCTATGAAGGTCAGACCTACTTGGTACATAGGTGGCCTTGATCCTATCCCAAGTTCACAGAGCTACAAGTGTGATGTCTCGGTCAGCTGAGCATGGGCTGCTCACACAGCCCTCTTCTTTACCCATATGTAAAATTTCAATGTTGTAACTTGTATAATGGTTGAGAAAACTGCGTCACAAATTGTGGCGGAAAAGTATTAAGAAATAAAAAAAGAACTAGAATGGATAGATTTGCAAGCAAATTTGTCTGGGTGCCAATTGGAGCTTGTTTTGAAACCCCCTGAGATACTGTTATGTGACATCATCAATCATGGGTCATCAGGTACAAGCTGCTGAACAGTAGTAGTAGAGTAACCAGGCAACATATGTATTGTCAATGGATGCAATGTGATTGGCTAATTCAACTACCAGTGTTTTTTCATCCAATAGCTGAATGTTATTTTTTGTTTTTTAAATTTTTACCCATAACTTTAATAATTTGTAACATATCAATAAATCCGCACCAAGTGCACAAATTCAGCTATGGGTCTCATAGTATGTAAAATTTCACTGCTGTAACTTGTATAATGGCTGAGAAAACTGCATCCCAAAATGTGGAGCAAAGGTATTAAGAAATAAAGAAAGATTAAAGAACTCCCACAAAAGCAATATGTCTGGGTTGACACCCAGACTGATAAAGAACTACAAAAATAGTATATCTGGGTTGGCACCCAGACATAATCAGGTGGAGGTTTCTGTTACTCCATTGTTCTCAGGTTTGTGCTACAGTAGCATCGTATTAAGCTGTGAAAGGACAGACAGATTTGCTTTTGAAGGATTTGTTTGTAGTTTATTTTTTTCTTCTTATTTACAGCCAATTTTTCCCAATTTTTAGAATTTAGATTCATGCAAATTTGGGGCACTTGAAAAGTTTAAATGTTGAATATCTTCAAAACTATTAAAGGCAGAGGTGTGATTCAAACTTTAATTCATAAGTTTGGGCTCTAGGTGCATCCAATTGACCACAAACAAAAATTGTAGAATTTTAATTCATGCTAATCAGGGACACTTGAACAAGTTAAATGAGGTAGACTTGTCCATCATTCCTTAACTTCTTAGGTCTATGCTGTACAATGAAGCAGCCAATTAAGCTTTGAATGCACATAGATTTGCTGTTGAAGCAAATCTTCCTTTCTAGTTTACATTTGTTTCCCATAGAGATCCCATCCTGTACCATGCACAGAAATGTGTTTTTTGTAAACAAGATTTGTATCTTGCTGTCAATTTGATGAAAGATACAGTATTTGCCTGTCAAAATTAAGCTCTTAATGGGTACAACACCAGGACACGTATGTTTTATTTGTATTGTTAAAGATATTCAGTGATATCTCATCATAATAACATCATCCGTTGCCTGGAAAATATATTGAATATCTGAATATGCCAAATAATAAATCACCTTGCAGACAAAGCGTATCTTCAGTCCCTTGAAGATTGTTATTACAGTGAATTCTCTGTGTGCATGTATTAACCTTAAACATTTTGGAAACAGGTCATCATTCTTGATTATTGTGGCATAAAACACGAAAACATAACATACTAGTATATTTGGGACCACTTAATCCAGTAGTGAAAAATTGTCACAAAAGTAATTTTTATTGAACTGACCGGTCATGCAGCTTATCTTTTGTCTGTCATCACCCATCTGTTGACCATTCACATATTGTACTTCTCCAAAATTGTTGACTGAGTCCACTTCAAACATGGTGGGGATCTAACCTTAGATGGGTCTCAGCCAAGTTTGTTCAAATGGAATTTTAGCTTTACTGACCATAGGTTGCAGAGCACATGCAATCAGTCATCCTTCCATCTGTATATATAGGGTGGAAGGAGAAGCTTTTTGGCTAAACACCTTCAGTACACTTTTACAATTTGGTATGGTATAAATTTGTGTATGCAGACATTCAGTTTCTGAGAGACATCCATCTATTGGTCTATATATTTGTCCATCAGTAAATTTTTGCTTGTAAGTGTGTTACAGTCCACAGTTTTCAAGATAGCTCCATATGATTTTCAGGAGTCATCAAGTCTATGAAAATCTAGGTTGAGTTCGACATTGGTGGCACCACTTGTAGTATTATGTAATACAAGTATATAGGCCAAAATATTAAAATATTGAGAATGCTGTTTTTTTTTGAAGAGCCAGCCCTGAATCATCATGAAACTTGTTAGGAATATCAATCAGGAAAAAAAAATACAACAATTCATGGAAACTGGTGGTGCCATCCACAGTATTATGAAAGATATTTACCAAAAGGTGTTGAATACATTAAAATTCAATATATTGACAAAGAATAAGGCCAGTGATACCAAATGTACCACAAATGTGTATCATACGGAGAAGCTTTATGGTGCATAATATGGATGACTTTATCATTACTTTCTCAAGTCCATAGAGGGAATACATTTCATGAATTTTTTTTCTTTTTTTGTGTGTTTTTTTTTGTTTTGTTTTGTTTCTGTTATGGTAATTTGATCTGAAGTTGTGTGCATGCATATGGAACATTCTACAGGCAAACATCTATGACATGCGGAGTCATGGTGGTGCCACTGGTGATATGAAGTGAAACTAGCGTTACAGGTCTGAAAAGTACATTTAATTAGTTCTTTTGATAAGGAATTGAAATGCAACTTTAAAATTTACATCAAATATGCATTGGGCTAATGGTCAAATTGTATCAAATTTTTAATGACCTTAACCTAATTTCAAGGTCCTATAGGATGTAGTAAAGGACACTTAATTGTACACTTTTAGAAATAAGAAGGCCAGCAATGCCAAATGTGTATCATATATAGAAGTTGGCTATTGCATAACATGAGTGACCATGACCTACTTTCTGAAGGTCACAGAGAGAATACATTTCAGGAAATTATTTCATGGTGGCATCACTGGTGGTATTCTGTGGGGATAGGCTCATCGGTATTTAAAGTACATTGAATTCATCATTTGATTACAAATTGAGATGGAACATCTTAATTTACACCAAATATGCATTAGGCTAATGATCAAATTTTGTAAAATTTTAGGTGACCTTGACCTATATTTCAAGGTCATTAAGTATGCTGTAAAGGACACTTAATTTCACATCATGAGAAATAGCTGACAATACTAAATGTACCACAAATGTGTATCATATATAGAAGTTTGATATTGCATAATATGAGTGACCTTGACAAAGTCACAGAGTGAGTGCATATTGGGAAATGATTTTATTGTGATGCCCATGACATAATAAATTGAGATGAAATGGCAAAACTTGCACCAAGTATGCTTTAGACCAATGGTCAAAATTTAAAATAAGTTGTGTGACTTTGACAAATTCGGGGGGGGGGGGGGGGTAAAGTACTTAAGAAAAGGACACTAACTTCAATATGTTGATAAAGAATGGGGAATGATAACAAATGTACCCAAAGTGTGAGTGCATGTGAAAGTTTGATGTTGCATCATATGGATAACCTTGACTGATTTCTCAGAGTCATGGGAGGAATGCAGTTTTGCAAATGAATTTTTGGTGATGGCTGCAGTAAGATTATAAACAGAGTGTTAGTAGGCCCATGGGCCTCTTGTTTAATTTTTGTGGTTTTTTTTTTCTTTTTTGGCCAAATATTGTTAACCTCTTCTCTGAAACAGCTTTGCCAATTGCTTCAAAATTGCATAGGGGCATTTATGAAGACCCATAGACCTTACTTTATGTAACAAGTAGCACTACATTTTCTAAATTAATTTTTATTTGTGTTTGCTGTTTGACTTGTTTTCTGAAACTGATACTCAGGTTATGGTGACATTTGGTGAATATATGCATTGTGGAAGAGTCAAACCTAGCTATTCACTAGATAGTGTTGCCGTGAATCTCTGTTGTTGTTGTTTTTTGTTTTTGTTTTTTTTTGTTTGTTTGTTTCCTTTTTTATATTTGTGTGTGTGTGTGTTTTTGTTTTGAGGGGGTGCATATGGGTTGATGCATATATTGATAGTAATGTATGTCAGATTGCAATGGTAATTAACATTTTTGATTTCTCCAAAACTGTCCGTCACATTTACTTCAAATTTGGTGGGTTTCTGCAGAAATTTGTGTTCAAATGGTCATGCTCCAGTGACTTTTTTATTTTACCACTACACACTATGTGTAATAGGAAATAGAATACCTGTGGGGTTCTTTTTTATGTTATTTTGACCTTGAATGACCTTTAACTGCCAAATCAAGATACATGTATTGGTTTATATGCCAGATATGGATCCTGAACATGTGGTTATTATTGAACGTTAACCTTCGACATATGAGGTTTCTTTTCATGTTGTTAATCTTGGCCTTGAGTGGCCTTGAAAGCTCAAACTTACATATCTTTCTTTGTATCTTAGTACATGTAGTTATGAATCCTGTAACTTTTCATTAAAAAATTCTGACACCAGAACAATGTTAGTGAAGATTTTGACATTGGAAACAGTGATATTCATCTAAAAAGGGCCAACTTGACAATGTACCATATCTATATCATGGGACACCTTACTTGCACTTTCCTCTTGATATAGGGAGAATTATTTCAGCCACAACTTAAATGTTGCACATGCGGATGGTCCCATGTAAGAGCTAAAATGAGATGCACATGACTGATCTGGATCCAATTCCCAAGGTCACATGAATTGTTTATTGAAGTTAGAATATCGAGTCATAACTTTATAACTGTTGAGCCAGCACTTGGATATTTGTCTATGATGATGGTCTTAAAGAAAAGAAAGATGACCTTGTTCTAATTATGATTATCACAGGTGCACTTCAGTCTATACATCAGATGTTAGCTGAGCACAACACTATAACAATCCTCTTGTCCTTGACAATTTTCTTGCCAACATGATGGTTTCAGTCCCTTATTAACAATAGTGACTCATCACCTGGGGTTACAAGGCAAACCCAGGGTAGAGTTGCAGACTTTGATGTGCTGCCTGCTGTGAGCAGAAATTAATCAGGTAAGACCAACCGGGCTATTCCCAGCAGGATGCTGGCTGCAGGCCTTCCCATAAGAGAGTAGTTTTCTTTCATGTCATGGTAGTAGAGGCATCTGAGCGTATCTATCAAGTCATTTTCATGAATACTGATTGCTATTGAACAGGATTAAGAAGTCCTACGGGAATTCACTGACCTCAAGATGGCATCCTTTCTGTTTCTTGGTTTCTAGCATGTTGTTTACTGCATGAAATAATATTCATGAATATCAATATTAACCTGCATTCAGATCGACCAGAACTTCACTTCTTTTACATGTTTTTGAAATCTTACTATAATGATAATGTTCAGTTTCCATTTATGGGATGGAGATGTAGGATTGATGACACACAAAATTAACTTGAGGTCTGTGATCATGGTCATCAAGCTTTAAACTAGGCCTCAGTCTCCTTGCTCACAGTCTGTGAAAGACATTTTTTTTTGAAGGTTAATGTTGCAGAGACTGGCCGGCCATATTGTCTTGTTGGAGACAAGGTCAAAGATATTAGATGGCCAGTGACATTGATATATAGAGGTCAACTGCTGCTAGTTAAAGTTGTACACTGTATAAGGAGATAAAATAAAAATTTAAATAATAAAAATAAAACAAAGAAAAGAAAAACAAGAAAAGGAAATTGATAAAAAATGTGGTCGGTGTAAGTATAGTTCAAGGTCACTAAAATTTGCTAGGTGCAGAAGTTATAATACACAGTTGAAATTGTAGCCTTGTATTGTATGTATTTGGGACAACAGTGTTCATTAATTGACAATATGATTAAGGGCCAATTGACCTTGACCTTTTAAAGTCATATGAAAATTAACAAATTAACTAAAGTGGCATTGTGACCTTGGAAATTAGGTCAAGGTCAACTTTCTTTAAAGCTGATCTATCCTTAATAGAAGACTATCAACTTGTACAAAATAAAAGTTCTCGCTCAACAATTTCTGCAGTTATTAAGCAGAAACCAAATTCAGGAACGTAGCTCTGTGACCTTTGGAATTGACTCAAGGTCACCCATTTCACAATTTGATCTAGCTCTTATAGGAGGCTATATTCCTCTGCAATATGAATGCCCTATTTGAAAAACATCTTTAGTTATGCCAAAACCAAGTTTGCTGATAGGACTGTAGGTTGTGACCATGGGAATTTGTCAAGGTCATCTATCTTCTAAGCTGAACAAACCCTAATTGAGGACTATTACCTTGTGCAATATTGAATTTATAACTTAAATTCTGAGTTACAATGCAGAAATCAAGTTCACTAAAGTGACTTTGTAACCTTTGAATTTAGGTCAAGGTCATTCACCATTCAACTTGCCCTAGCCCTGGATAAGAACTATAATCCTGTGCAATATACAAGTCCTATCATAAAAACTTTTCTAGTTATCATGCGGAAACCAAAACTTACTACAGTACCTCCATGACCTTGGAATTGGGGTCAAGGTCAACCACCTTCACATTTTACCTAGCCTTTATACTGGAGTATGTACCTGCATACTTTCAAAGTCCCATCTCAAAAATTTCGTAAGTTATAGTGTGAAAAGCAAAGCCTCTCTACCAACCAACCAACTGACATGAGCAAAGCTATATGCCCCGCCTTTTCGATAAGGGGTATAATAAACATATTTAAAACAGCTTATGGCTAGCGTATGTATGGAATTTCAATAAACACATTTATCCAATTTATGGCTAGTGTGTGTGTGTGTGTGTGTGTGTGTGTGTGTGTGTGTGTGTGTGTGTGTGTGTGTGTGTGTGTGTGTGTGTGTGTGTGTGTGTGTGTGTGTGTGTGTGTGTGTGTGTGTGTGTGTGTGTGTGTGTGTGTGTGTGTGTGTGTGTGTGTGTGTGTGTGTGTTTAATTCTAACAAACACATTTAATCCACTTTATGGCTAGTGTGTATATGTAATCTCAATAAACACATTTAGTCCAATTTATGTCTTGGTTATATATGCAATTTCAATAAACGTATTTAATACTGTCAGTATATGGCTAGTGTTTGCAGTGAAACCTGTTTTTAGAGACCACTCTGAGGGCAGGCCAAAAGTGGTTACATAAGGCAGGTGGTCTCTCAATGAAAGTGCAATAACATGGGAAAGATTGCAAAAGGGACTTTGGAAATATGGTCTGAAAAGGCAGGTTTTTCATTGCAGTGGTCTCTGAAAACATGTTTCACTTATATGTAAGTTCAATAAACATATTTAATACTGTCAGTTTATGGCCAGTGTGTATGTGTAGTTTCAGTTAACACATTTAGTCCAATTTATAGCTAGTGTATATATGTAATTTCAATAAACATATTTAATACTGTCAGTTTATGGCTAGTGTATTATGTAATTTCAATAAACATATTTACTACTGTCAGTATATGGCTAGTGTATTATGTAATTTCAACAAACATATTTACTACTGTCAGTATATGGCTAGTGTATTATGTAATTTCAATAAACATATTTAATACTGTCAGTTTATGGCAGTGTATATATGTAATTTCAATAAACATATTTAATACTGTCAGTATATGGCTAGTGTATTATGTAATTTCAATAAACATATTTAATACTGTCAGTATATGGCTAGTGTATTATGTAATTTCAATAAACATATTTAATACTGTCAGTATATGGCTAGTGTATTATGTAATTTCAATAAACATATTTAATACTGTCAGTATATGGCTAGTGTATATATATAATTTCAATAAACATATTTAATACTGTCAGTTTATGGCTAGTGTATATATATAATTTCAATCAACATATTTAATACTGTCAGTTTATGGCAGTGTATATATGTAATTTCAATAAACATATTTAATACTGTCAGTTTATGGCTAGTGTATATATATAATTTCAATAAACATATTTAATACTGTCAGTTTATGGCTAGTGTATATATATAATTTCAATAAACAAATTTAATACTGTCAGTTTATGGCAGTGTATATATGTAATTTCAATAAACATATTTAATACTGTCAGTTTATGGCTAGTGTATATATATAATTTCAATAAACATATTTAATACTGTCAGTCTATGGCTAGTGTATATATACAATTTCAATAAACATATTTACTACTGTCAGTCTATGGCTAGTGTATATATATATAATTTCAATAAACATATTTAATACTGTCAGTTTATGGCTAGTGTATATATACAATTTCAATAAACATATTTAATACTCTCAGTTTACGGCCAGTGTATATATGTAATTTCAATAAACATATTTAATACTGTCAGTTTATAGCTAGTGTATATATACAATTTCAATAAACATATTTAATACTGTCAGTTTATGGCTAGTGTATATATATAATTTCAATAAACATATTTAATACTGTCAGTTTATAGCTAGTGTATATATACAATTTCAATAAACATATTTAATACTCTCAGTTTATGACTAGTGTATATATGTAATTTCAATAAACATATTTAATACCGTCAGTTTATGGCTAGTGTATATATACAATTTCAATAAACATATTTAATACTGTCAGTTTACGGCCAGTGTGTATATGTAATTTCAATAAACATATTTAATACTGTCAGTTTATGGCCAGTGTATATGTGTAATTTCAATAAACATATTTAATACTGTCAGTTTATGGCTAGTGTATGTATGTAGGCTACACTGCAAATGAAGTTGTGACTGACAGACAGAGCTGCACTGTTTAACTCATTCCATAGTATGGTCATAGGCCTTGGTCAGTGCCAGAACCACTGACTTCAGATGATAGACAAGTTGGTACTTGAATGAAAGCTCTTTTCATGAAGAATTTAAATATGCAATTGTCATCTTAAATCTAGGTAAATATACGTAATTATCAGGGACTGGTATGAAATGAGTTCAGACACATTTAAGGAAGTTTATGTGTTGAATTCTCCACTTTAAATTCAGGTTATCCCATCACTTGTGATAAACAAGTTGTACCTTGTCATCTGCTGGGCTAGACTTTGTGCTCAAACGAAAGATGACAAAACTGATCAATCATCTACAGAATAAACATAGAGATTGTCTTTCATGACAATGACATGGCTGTCCATATGAAATAGCCTGGTCTCCATGTAAGCATTGTTGATCATGTATGGGATACAGTTTGGTGGAAATGAAATGTGCTGAGAGAAGTTTGGAAGCTTGAAATTCTAACTTAACCCTTTCCCCCTTAAATCGGCCAAAACCGGCTTGTGGTCAAATGTCGTCTCCTTCAGTGTTTTCAATTGATTTCAACAGCAATGAAAAACAATTTCACTGAGAATTTAAGATGAGACTTGTCAAGACAACATGACCCAGGTCAGCAGCTTTTCTCGGCATGGGTTAGTGCCCAACCCATGCCAAGGAAAGCTGTTGACTCAGTCTTAATTCAAGGGGGAAAGGGTTAATAGCAATATTTGTATAGAAACTGTGCCAGGGCACAAATCAAATAATTATTGGTCAGTCCATTGGTAATGTGATCAAGCAGCACCATTTTTTGTAACTTTTAGTTTAACAGGTATAAATTAACTTCTTTTGCTACCGTTGCCCTCTTGGTTAAAGCTGCAATGTCCATACTAGGCCCAGCAGTAATCTACAAGCCAAGAATTTACATACAAAGTATCATGCTTTTTGGAAACCAATATCTGTATTTTTGCACATAAATCCTTTTCGTTCATCCCCATGGATAACTATATGGTGTGAAATTTGCCTCTATATAAAACATCTAATGGAAAACACACTTTTTTCAGATAGAAACCAAAGATTATTCTTTAAATTATAAATGGAATGTGTATATTGAATGTTTTGTACATTTTGGATGTCGCTTCTTTTACTAAATATTGTCATATTATTGAACATTTCTGTAATGATTCTGCTCATGGAAGTCAAGAAGTAATCCAATAGTTCTAAATTTCTAACACCAAACTCCTAAACTAGTTTCAAGCTGCTTATCCAGCTCTATTTTTATTTTATTTTATTTTTTATTTTATTTTATTTTATTGTTTTTGTTGTTTGGTGTGATATGACAGGTAATTGAAGTCCATAGTTTCCCGTGTATATGCTTTACATTATTAGTCACTGACAAAGGTAAACCATCCTGTAGTGTTTTTATTTTTAAATTAGTCAATAATAAGTCCATAGTGTCTCGTGTATATGCTTTAGATTATTAGTCACAGATAAAGGTGAACCATTCTGAAGTTGTAGCAACTGTATACCATTTTGTATCTGATTTGTTAAGTCAGATGACTTGTTGTTCATTTAAATTTATCTTATGGTCCTCCATGCATTGTCATCTATCAATTCATTGTCCATCTTCCATCATTAAACAATTTCATTTTCTTGACTTCTAAAAAATTGTTGGCCATGTTCTCACAAAACTTGGTAGAAATGTGCCCTAAAATAGTGAAAGTAATTCCTGTTCACAAAAAAAAAAAAAAAAAAAAAAAGATGATTGTACTTCTCACAAAATATCATCCAATCTCTTCATCACCTGCCTTATCTTAAGTTTTTGGAAATGTTGTCTACAACCAGCTGTACGATTATTTTCAAGAATATAAACTCTTTTCTAATAGCCAGCATGGCTTTTGATTGAGCCACTCAGCAGAGTATACGCAACCATAGATCTTGATGAAATCATAACTGAAATAGATAAAGGTAAACTCTCCATCTGTTTCTTCTCGGATCTATGTAAAGCTTTTGACACTTTTGATGCTTTTGATTGAGCCACCCAGCCCAGTATGAAACCATAGAGGTTGATAAAATCAGAACTGAAAAGGATAAAGGTAAACTTCCCATCTGTTTTTTTTTTCTTGGATCTATTTAAATCTTTTGACCATGAAATACTTCTAGAAAAACTGATTCAAGATTCAAGATTAAATTTCACTTTATTTGACCATATCAGTACATAGGAAATATAGACAATCGACATATTAACCAAGCCGGTCAAGACGACCCATGCTGGAACACTGAAGTGATGTTGTAGTCGCCTGGGCCACCTTGTTACATGGTATATTCTATGTACTTTTACAAAATAAAAAATATATAGACTATATTTACATAACATTATGTAGCTAAGATAATTTTTACATGTCAATCTAATTGCTTTTCAGACAACTACATAATATCTTCCTGCTTCACATCAATCTTCTTTACGTATATAACAGTTTTGTACATAACAGGTACATGTATTTGTATCATTATTCTCAGTGAAGAGAAGTGCTAATAATCTATCTGGTACATGGCCATGTTCAAACTTGTAATACAATTTAAGTCTGTTTAGTGTGAAAATATCTTTCTATTTGAGTAATTTCATTTCCTTTAATATGGGTTCACTATGGGAATTATATTTACAACAAGTAATGCATCTTGCAGCTCTTTTTTGCAGCTTTTCAATTTGAGTGTGTTTAAAACCCCAGATGAGTATACCATAATTTATATATGGCAAAATAAGTGAATTATATATATATATATATATATTTTTTTTTTTTTTTCATTTTTCTTTTGAGGAATGTCATCTGTTGCGGGAAACAACTTAATCATGAATCATTTTTCTCTTCCCCACTATGTGTTTTCTTTTGTGAGAGTTTTGATCTCTTAATATGTCAAATAACATCCATTATGACACCAACCTTAGTTGAAGTATGATTTTGTGTTTTGTTTAACTCTGCATGTTAGTACATGTGGAGTGATAGACATTGTTTGAACTGGGGTAAAGTGACAACTCAACCAACAAGAAGACTGTGACAGTCCTGTGCTCAGCTGACATGTACATATACCCTTGCGATTTTTTAAGATTTGAAAGAAAGAACAAAGAAATTAATAAAAAATCCAAAATCAATGGAGGATGACTATTTGAACTTTCTGGTAGAGACCTATCCAAGGTACATTGCTACCAAGTTTGAAGTCAATCTGGATGACTGTTTTGAAGAAAAGTAAAAAATGTGAATGAGCATTAAAATGCCCCTTGACTTACACAGAGATCAATAGGAAAGGTGCATTTACTGATAAGTACCTAAATGGAAAAAAATCGTTAAGAATCAGGAATCCACACCAGTTCCACCTAGTGTAAATTTTTGTTTGACCCTTCCACAACAAACATGTCCACTAAGTTTCAGCTTAATCTGAGTGACGTTTCAGGAGAAAAAGTCTAAAATAGCAAAAACAAACACACACAAAAAAGAACATTTAAAACAAAAATAAAGAAAATTGCAGCACCACCTGGTGAACAAATTAAGAACTAAGAGCCTCTAGGAGTGTCCCTGTCTGATATCAAAGCAATTGGGTGAGCAATTTCAGAGAAAAAGATTTGTCCAAAAAAGAACCAAAAAAATCATAAGAAATCCAAAAATCAATGGAGCGTGACCATTCGTCATTAATGAGAAAGGTGCATTCACTGAAAAGCAACCAAATTGAAAAAAATCAGTAAAAGTGGCAAATAGCAATAACACACACAAAAAAACATGAAAAAATAGAAAAATTGCAGCGTCACCTGGTGAACAGACTAAGAACTAAGAGCCCCTAGGAGTGTTCCTGTATGATATCAAAGCAATTGGACGAGCAGTTTCGGAGAAGATTTTTTAAGATTTGGCCCCTAAGAGAACCCCAAAAATCATAAAAAATCCAAAAATTAATGGAGCGTAACCACTTGAACAAATCTGGTAGAGACCCACCCAAGGTACATTGCCACCAAATTTGAAGTCAATCTGGATGACGGTTTTGGAGAAGAGGTCAGAAATGTGAATTAGCATTAGAATGCCCATTTACTTACTCAGAGATGGTTCAACACGTTAATCATGTTTTAATTAGTACTTACAGTGCATGGGGGGGGGAGGTAAATGGGTCTGTACACTTTCACAGAGAAAATTGAAAATGATGGTAAATTTTGGGCTTATTTTGTGCAATTTTTGGTGTGTTTTTTTGTTTTGTTTTTTTGAAAATCATAATTTTTAAAGTACTAATTTGGGGGAGGGAGGGGGGAATCATGAAATTTAGTACCCTAAGCACCAATTCAAAAATGATGATAATGTTGAACAATCCCTTAGTAATCAATAGGAAAGGAGCATTTACCGATAAGTACCCGAATTGACAAAAAAAATGTGAAAAATCAGGAATTCACAGCATTGCCACCCAGTGAACAACTATGTTTGACTCTTCCACAAGGAATGTATCAACCAAGTTTCACCTTAATCTGAGTGACAGTTCTGGAGAAGTGGAAAATAACAATTGTATTTGTGTCTTTTTGTCCAGAAACACTTCCTAGTAGTCATTACCCTATTCTACAGTCTGAACTCTTTACTCTCCATTAGCCAACCTGTCACTGTGTAACCTATATATAAATATGGAGGTACTGTTGTCCATATTGCATACGTTCTTCTGTAGAATTTTGACATAGGCTGTAGTAGCCCAAATGAATTAAAGTGTCTTCAGCAGCTAACTATTCAGAACATGTTTAGGAGCCTATACCCATTCATTCTCTGAGTCACACACAAACAAAAACAAACAAAACAAAACCAAAAAATCATGAAAAATGAGAAAAAAATCACAGCACCACCTAGTAAACAAATTGAGAACCAGGAGTCCCTAGGAGTGTTCCTCCTGTGTGATATCATAACAATCAGGTGAGCAGTTTCAGAGAAGATTTTTTAAAATTTGCTACCAAAAAAAATCGTAAAAAAATCCAAAAATCAATGGAGCATGACCAATTGAACAAACTTGGTAAAGACTTACCCAAGGTGCATTCTCACCAAGTTTGAGGCAAATATGGTCAGTGGTTTTGGAGAAGAAGCATATATGTATATTACATGAGTGAAAGACTGTGTTTCAATGGCATAAAGACTGTTGGCCTACTGATGGTCTTAGCTTTTCATCAGATGGGTCAGTTATAGAACAAGTCAGGGCTGAAGTGATTTTTTTTTTCACTCCTAGCGTGTTCTCAAGAGGAGAAACTTCTCTTCCTTTCTGACACTTTTTCATCTTCACACTGAACCCACACCATTCACACACAACCAGAATGAGGACACTGATCAGTCTTGTTGATGACCAGCTGAGACTAACATAAACAGAATTGACCTTATACACTGGACATAACAGAGTGTGACCAGGACCATTTAACATAGTGTTACTGGCTACTGTTATTCAGTACTTGATGAGCCTCCTTCCAGAGAAATGCGCTGTTTTCTCTCTTCAATGTACTTCTCATCAGAAAAGCTTTTAGGGCTCCCTCGCCATTAGGCACTTTTTTAGTTTCACTTTATTAAAATGAAAATGGCACCTGTTTTGTTTGGCTATTAGATTTAAATAAGGGCTAATGCAAGTTTGGGGGCACTGACCAAAAGGGTTAACATGAAGAAAAGTTTGTGCCTACCCCTCAGTATAGAAGCAACAAATTTCTCAGAGCTAAATCCTAGGTGTTTGTGTATAGTGAAAATGCTTTTTGTGCATTCATTACACAAATAACTGGGACTAGACAGTTTATTCAATATTTTATTTTTATGCAATCAATAGGAACACACATAAATGTTTCATTGGTGTATGTTTTTATAATTTTGCAGGCCTTTCACAAGATACTTGTCACATAAATGCAATATTTATTTTAATTGCATGCAGTACTCAACTTTAATCTTCTCACAATCAAAAACTTTGTGAAATTAGATACTGAGCAAAATTATATTAATGTATACATACAGTAAAACCTCTGTAAAGTGGGCACCCTTGGGACCACAGCAAAATGCCCACTTTAGGGAGGTGCCCACTTTACAGAGGGTCGGCCATTTTGGGTTGTCTGGATGACCAACAAACATAAGGCAGGGCACATGCATGCCTACACATCTACATGTACGTGTATATTCATATATACATGTACATATACAGATACATGTATCTTAATCCCACATGAAATAAATGAGAAAAGATAGAAAAATGACTCTTGAAGAATTAAAAGTTAAAGGCGGCTAGTTCTGATGCAAAAATAACACTTTTACAAAGATATTTATTGAACAAAATAATAGTGCCCACTTGAACAGATTTGGGTATATGTTTAGGGTGCCCAATGCCCAGATTAGGGAGGTGCACACTTTAGAGAGGTGGCTTTATAATGTAGTCAATAGGAAAAATGAAACGGGACCGAAGAAAGTGCCCACTGTGAGGAGGTGCCTACTTTGGAGAGGTGCCCACATACGAAGGGTTTACTGTATATATGTAGAGTAGCCTAATCTCCAGCCACCAGGATATGTATGAATAATGGCTTGTGGGTTGAACTGAATACATTTTCATTGCTGTTAACAGGGTGAATCATACATAGCATTTACATGAACTGAAAACACAATCCGATGCCACAAGGTACCAGATAAATGTGGTCTCGAAGGGCAGGTGGCCTCTCATTGGAGTGGCATAGCCATCAGAATCCCATGACAAGAAATAGGGAGATCTTATATTTAACAAAGAGTACAAATATAAAGATATTTTTTAAGGGAGATTGCCCAAAATGGGCAAGATGTATGTTGAAAAGTGCAAAAGTGAGACTTGCTATGATGTTTTTGGAAAATCATCATTTTTAAAGTACTAATTGGGGTGGGGGGTCATAAAAGTTAGCACCCTAAGTACTAATTCAAAAATGATCATAATGTTGAACCATCCCTAAATATATATGTAAAATTCAAATCATTACAATGTGCTGCATTCTTAATATGAAAATCAATTCATGTTCCATGGATCCAATTTGTAAGTTTAGCTGTGAAGACCTTGCCATGGTAGTTGATAATGTTGTTTGAGTTGCTTAAAAGAACATAACAAAAGTAAATTAACCCTTTCTGATCAGCTGAGTCAACAGCTTTCCTTGGCACAGGTCGGGTACAGTACACCCAACCAAGGAAAGCTGTTGACCTGGAGTGTACAATTTTCACGAAAAATGGTTTCTATTAACATCAAATTTAGTAATACAATGTACCATGAAAGCTGACAGCACTATATATCTGGGTGCTTTTGGGCAATTAAGCAGGAAAGGGTTATGGACAAATCAGCTGGGTCACATGCTTTCCTTGCAAGGTCATTTTAGATTTTTTTTTCTGATTGTAACATCACCCATGTATACTGTTAGCAAAGTCTGATCATGCAGGAACACTGTAAGTGTATGTTTTTTTTTTAACATGTTCTAAAATATTCATTCCAATTTTGCTGGCTAAACTGCAAAAGTAATGAGTTAGTTATACATTTCCTATGTATACATACGTATGATATACAAGTTTCTCTGACACAAAAAATTCTTTTTGGATAATGGAAATAAAAATGCAACTCATGTGTGTGACTAAATTTCCAAATATTGGCACAAGGTAGCGGTGTTAACAAGGTAGAGCTGGAGGTGTGAGGTGTGTACAAGATGGAGGTGTGTACAAGGTGGAGGTGTGTACAAGATGGAGGTGTGAGGTGTGTACAAGGTGGAGGTGTGAGGTGTGTACAAGGTGGAGGTGTGTACAAGGTGGAGGTGTGAGGTGTGTACAAGGTGGAGGTGTGAACTCCTGTTGTGGTGCATGCAATCCAAACTAATTAATGTTTACTTTTGCTGTACAAGTCCTGAAATTTAAAGGTGCTAGAATTTCAGCCATGAGAAATGGGATGCTTCTACATTCAGAAGTTGAGTTGATGCACAAATGAATTAGAAAAGTATTGGGAATACACAACCTGACCCCCTATACAGCTTGAAGTAACTGTCATCTCTCCAACAAACAACATACATGTTGTATAAGTTAAATGGCTGCCTTTTTATTGTGATAAAAATGAGATGTATATACAGATGTGGCAATGGTGTTTTAAATTCATATTGGATGATGCCAAATTTATTTACACATTATGCTGACTTTCTATTTCACATGAACAAGATTTCAGTACAGCTACATCTATACAGATGCAATTAAATCTCCTTTCTCCAAACTCATAGTATTTCGAGACTTTCATTCTCAAATAAATAAGTTATTAATACATCAAAGATGCAGTTGAATTTAAAGTGAGACAAGGGTAGAGAAAAAGCCTGGGGTTTATATCTCCATTTGGTTTGTCAACTCAGTACTGGTACAATTGTATGGCAACAAAAATTGGACACATTCAAATCTACTCTGCATACAAGAATAGTTTTCTTGATCACTGTGTAGACCTTATGAAACTATCTGATACCTGAAGGCCACAGCAGTGCATGAAAATTGACAATAAATAACTTATTGAACTTGCTGAATATAAATATTAGTTATGCTTGTTGTGAAAACATGAACACAAAACCCCATCATGTTATAAACATACATTAATACGTTTTGGTCACATTCATCTGTACACAATATAAAAACATTTCATATTTAATGTAAATCAAAAATGTATTTCTAACATATCTCAGTGGAAGTACATTGTATTTCCAGCTAGCCAGCCACTTGTTGCACTGAGTTACTTTTAGCTAACCTGCTATCTTTTCATATGCCTAGGAAGCAGTCCTATGAGCAAACAGATCAAATTCAAATGGCTTATTATTACTTTGTTACAAAGTATAAAAATGTTAGCTTTGTTGCTACAATGTTCTTTGGAAATCTTAAACACTCATTTTTGCTTGTATTCACTATTCAGTGATGAATTGTCAGAGTCTGTCAAATATGTACATTGGTCAGAAATATTCAAGTCAAACTGGATCCAAACAACACATGTTTGTAGTTTGCTCGCAGCATTTTCTCCAGTTCATTTGCATGGTCCTGATCCCTGGTCTCAACCACACATTTCACCTGAAAGAAAATACAAGATGTCATCATTGTTAACTCGGTGCAGATGGTCACATTTCTATATTTTGCGGGAACAGTACAGTTTGATAAATTCTTTGTTGGGAGGTAACAGCATGATAAATGAACAGTTACACATTTAATATCTGGGTAATGGTGGTTAAAAAAAGGGGGCTATTTTCCCCTTTCAGTCAACTTTGTCACTTTTTCAGACTATCTTTGGTTATGTAAATTATGTACAAATATATACGTGTACAAACATAAAAAACTAACAAACAATGGGACAGGTCATATAACACTAAAGACAAGCAATGGGACAAGTCATAACACACTGAGGTAAACAAGGGTACAGGTCAATATGACATTGAGGTAAACAATGGGACAGGTCATTATGACACACTGAGGTAAACAATGGGACAGGTCAATATGACACACTGAGATAAACAATGGGACAGGTCATTATGACACACTGAGGTAAACAATGCGACAGGTCAATATGACACACTGAGGTGAACAATGGGACAGGTCAATATGACACTGTAACCGAGGAAGACGGAATACTCTGCACTCACCTGCACAGAAAAGATGTCAGACTTGAGCCAGGCTCTTTCATGGAACATGTCTTTGATGCTGCAAGCAATAACAAAAAAATCTATCATTTAAAGTTTGGATCTATAAGTGTCATGCAATACTTAGGGTTTCTTTAAAAAAATGAGAGGACTGCCTCCCTTGTTTTCTGCAACAAAAAATTCAGTTCTCTAAAAGAAATAATAAACTGCAAAAATTTTGATGGCAAATACTTATACACAAAACAACTGCGAAAGTCAAAATGTTTTTTCTATCTTTTGTTCACCATTTAACAAAACCTGTCGAGCGAATCCACTGCACTATTTTTGTAAGCTCTTTCAAAATTCAGTCAATAAACTGCATACGCATGTGCAGATATTGCATGTTTTGTTTTTTGATCAGTATCGGCCCTGTTCAAAAAAGTGAGCTCACCTGACTCCAATAGTTCCAATAAGCTTAGTGAGCTCGGCTATGCCTCCAGGTCTGTCGCTGACAGTGACAACAAAACGACACAAGCGACCATCCACTGCCAGCCCACGCTCCAGACAGCGACCCAGCACTGTGGTGTCTATGTTACCTCCACATAGTGGGATCACCACCCTGTCATCAAATAGAGAACATTTGTGATACATACACTTTTCTAGAAAAATAAAACAATAAAAACAAATAACTGGTAACTATTGGCCAAATATTTTATTTTAAAGCTCTGTAGGGTGAATGTACATATGTATATTCATCAGCTATTTGTGTGTGTATGAAGGCTACTTGTGGAGCATACTGAATATAGCAGCATCTCATATTTGCTGTGTAAGGCTGGTATGCTGACAGCCATCTTATTTCAAGTGAGAGAAATCATAAACAACCTCTATCCCCCCCCCCCCCAAGTCATGTTACCTTAAGGGAAAATAATGCAAGACATGTTGAGTGAGAGGATGTGACTTGACAAGTCTGAGTCAGTGTGTGCATTTTGAACCATGCCCCGTGTACCCATATACTGGCCCTCGCTTTGCTATTTTAACTCCTGTTCCATTGCCAATTTTGACAAAAGTTGATATACCCAGATTAACTTTACATTATTAAACAAATATTCTCTGTAAAGCAACGTCTCCTTCAAGTACCTGCATGCCTACAGTTGCAGAGACCATGTGATAGCTCCAGATCAACAGCTTTCCTCAGTGTGCCTTGGGGACATTGTGTCCAAAGCACACCAAGTACAGCTGTTGACTCAGTCAAAATATGGCATTGCAAGAGTTAAACATCCTGCATGATGCAGCAAGCATCCTGCTATATATAGATTGCTGTCCTCTCATGTAGACCTTGGGTTTTGAACTTTAGAACTCAACAGAATTTTGAAATGTCTGGTTTACTGTAATTTATGTAATGAAACACTTCAGTGTCCACTTGAACTCTGCACTGTAAACTGAAGCAGATTTTGTCTGCAGTCAAGTAAACCAGCCTTGCACCTGCTATCGTTTATGTTTTGACAGTGACATCCATTCAAGTAACTACATGTGATTCAATAATAGCTAGGGCTTTGAGCTTTGAATATGATGTACATATACCCATCAAGTATCCTTCATTGGGGGGAAGTCTTCGCACTTTTCAGCCTAACTTTTTGCACAAGTTTCTCATTTGAAATTTGACTTGTCTTGGACAATCACCCCCACAAAAATGTACTTATTTCTTTATTCTTGGTCAAATATACAATCTCCACCATGGAAGCAGAAAAAAAAAACAACAACTCCGGATGTCACATCAAAGGACTTTGACAGGTACGCATGAAGAGAATTCTTACAAATCTGAATCCCTTATCAAACACTTGAGTGGACACTTTAACTGTGGACCATGAACTAAAGTATACTGCAGCTGACATAAACAAGCACCGCACATGGTTTTGTTTATTTATGTTTTGCAAGTGGCATCCTTTCAAGTGACTAATTAGATGGTAACCAAAGTCCACTGGTGTAAAGGGGACATTGAGTTCAGTGCCAACAGGCCACCTACAAAGAGTCCTCTGTAGAATGTCTACCAAAGAAATTTGCAAACTTTACACTCAGGTAAAGCATAAACTATTCAGTGATGGTCAGTCTATCGATACTGGCTCTGATTTTTTACACTCAGGTAAAGGGTAAACTACTTACTGATGGTCAGTCTATGGATAATGGCACTCATTTTTGCAAGTCGTATTTCATTATCTTACAGCAATACAGTTTGATTGTTCACAACAATGCCATATATCTTACTGAGTGTGTCTGTCATCTAATTAGAGTAAACCACCAATGCCCTCTTAATGGTGTGGTATACTTTTACAGCACTTTACACAGACAATACAGTTTTGCTAAAAACATATCATTATATACAGTGGACTTCTTATTTGAAATCATATAAACTGTATATTTTCTAAAAGTATACATTTGGATTAAGCTATTAAATTTTTAAAAAATCTCTTCGCGTTTAGAAATTTGATTTTTAATTGCTTAATTAAAAAACTTCATTTTATCTGTTTTTGCAGAAAAACAAAAATAGCACAAACACCAAAAATGGGAAACATTATTTTCTAATGGGAAATGAAACAGTGCAATTCTCGCAGCAAAGCTGTATATTATTTTGTTTTTATTAGGGTTTTATAAAGTATACCATGCCCTTAAGTAAACCATCAATGTTGAAGTCAGTTATAACTGTCTGTTCTTATACATTATGTATTTATGTTGTTCAGTTTTCTGGTTACCACCTGCCATTGTAATGCATAGTAATACTCTGTCATGGATATAATTGTGTACTATTTCGGTTAACAATATTGTTTTGTCAAGTCAAATAGCAACAACTCAACAAGTCTAAATGATGCACATAGTTTTGGTCAGTGATCTTGTTTTATCAGTAACCAACTACTCAACAAGTCCAAAGGATATATGAGACAGGTCCACCACATATCAAACTTCAATTTCTTTAGCTTTCAGTGGCCACTCAATCATGCACTTCAATATATGTAACCCTCAGGCCTCACTGACCTCATAAAAATAAGTTGGGCACAGGCCTGGGGTCAGCTTGAACTGGTCCTTTTTACCTGTTTTGTTTACATATTTACTCCCTGACAACATTTGTCTAGGTGCTGATATTTCCACACAGTTTTGTTTACACAAAATTTATGTTTTTTATGTATTCCTACTTTGAAAATGTTTTTTTCCTTTCACAATGCAGTAAAACATGTCATTATAGACACCTTCAATATTTCTAATGTGGGCACTTTTTCCCAGAACCTAATATTCCTCAGTCATTTTCCTATTCATAATACTTTTCAACTGTGTACTGTTTTGCCCAGAAATGAATACTTCTGCAGTCATTTTCATATTGACACCTGTTTACAGAAGACACCTGTGTGTTGTGTATTGTGGACTCTTTTTGGATACCAAATGCATGGGCACAACACATGGTATATATGTATATTTTCAAGGTCAGTTGGTTCAGAGAGTACCCAGCCATTTTATATATATATATATATATATATATATATATATATATGTATAAAATTACAATATTATATATTTCAGGGGCTAGCATCATATACCGTAATGCTCATTCAACCAATTCAGCAGTAAATTAAGCCCTGATAACACAGGGAATTAGTTGATAATTAAGGACAATGGTGCTGTCTTTAAAGTTAACTGAACATTATATGTATGTGTAGTGTCTATAAGTATTTTGGTCTTTCACTTCTGAATTTTTTTTAAAATATTTTTTATTACAATAAACAGAGTGTGTAGAATTGGTCAAAATATGCCTATTTGGTGACTGTGCTAGTTTATCCCCTGTCAATTTACTTGGAGGTCCACAAGCATGGCCCTATTGCATGTGGACATCTGTCAATTCTTGACATTTTTTCCAGAACCAAAGGTGCCTACAACATGCAGGTTTTACTTTAATATTTTTTCTGTCTCTCCATGTGACTTAAAATGTTGAATTTAATAAGGCTGACACTCGGAATTTAAAATTTTTGTTTGCTGAAATAATAGTAATATGCTTTGCAATTTTGTGTTGCTGAGAATAAAGGCAATTACATTGTAATTTGTTAAACATATATGTTTAAAAAACGTGAAAAACTTGTTACAAAAAGTACCCTACACAACACAGGTCAAGCATTGTTTACACATTTGTTCATCAGGGAACTCAACAGGACCAAGACCGTCATGTGCTGTGCTTGCAGATACCTGAAACATTGCAACTGACCCAAATAACACCAACATTATGAACAGTTTCAAGCCTCAGTCTTATTAGGGATACTGTCAAAAGATCCATCTGCAAGGAAAATCTTAATTACCTGTGTTGGGGCCAGTGTGTGTGTATGTGTGTGTGTGTGTGTAAAAGCCCATTCAGTTTTCCATCACACAAAATTGATGTCTGTAAAAAAATGTATGAAAATATAAGTGGTCTCCCCTCTATCATTCTATGTGTCTGAGAAATAAGTACAAAAATAATGTACAGAGATTGTGTAAATTAATTTATTTACCATACAACTGAATACTGACCTCTTTCCCTTCAACTCTGGCACCAGTCCTGCCAGAACTGCAGCCAAACCTGTGGCCCCTGCCCCCTCCACAACAGACTTCTCCAGCTCTACCAGACGCAGTATCGCCAGGGCAACAAACTCTTCACTGAAAGCAAAATGGTAAACTTTACAGATACAGCAAGATAACAATATTGTGACAGAGTGTATGTCCTTAATTCAATGGGCTTGTTTCTGTTTTGTTTTGTTTTTGTTTTTGTTTGTTTTTTTGGGGGGGGGGGGATGTTCTGTTTTTGTTTTGTTTTGCTGGAACAGCTGCCGAGGATGACAAGTGAATGTTGAAGCAAGCCTGCCCTCAGTGTGACCCCTGTACAGTGGTACCTGCTGTACGCAACCACTGCCATGACAGGTCACCTGCTGTAAGCAGCCACTGCCATGACAGATCACCTGATCCTGGTGGCCACATTTTCATTGGCTACAAGAGTCAATTGACCTGTGGTGACAGGTCACCTGCTATATGTGGCCATTTTTTCATGGCAGAAAGGGTGACCACATACAGCAGGTACCACTGTATTTTTACAATCAAGTACTGATGGGAAAGGTCTTCCCACCCATGTCACCTCAAACTGCTGTGTCCAGTCATATTATAAATGTCACCTGGAAATGGACCACACATTTCTCAGTGCTGGTAAATTTATGTGGAAAATGATTGTTGTATCTTTAAAAATGTAACACTTTAACAGAAGTTAATCATTGAAATATTGATTGTTTCTTGATATTCACTTTGCTTTCCTATAAAGCATTTTATTTGTCAAACTTTCAATTTAAAACACAGACACACACAGAGCAAGAGAGAGAAATTCCAAGTGAGAATTCTGTAATGCATCTCTAAACAAAATTATAGACCAGATGTGACAGAAAACATGAGCTTACTTTACCACCACCATCTTGTCTATGAGATTCTGTGCTGTGGCAAAAGCATTGACTCCAACCAAAGGCACTGCCAAACCTACAATTTCAAACCATTACACACTAAAAATATGCTCAGTGGGAACATTTACAACTGTCTTCTATTCAACATGTCAGGAATGTAATTTGCTACAAGTATGTAGTAGAGATTAAGTTGAGTGGACAGAACACCAAATTTGAGTCCTTACTCTCTACTTGAGGCAGAAACATTGGTTTTGCTACATCTTAGAAAAAGAAAACATACAGATTTGTTAATTTGCAAAAGTTTTGATGCATTATACAGTAAACCTCATGATAACAACACTAAAATATTTGATATTCACTTAGCAACACAAGTTTTAATGGGCAAAAATATCATTTTCTGTGTTATTTGCTTCATTTATCTGACATATGCAGCTTTGAGTAATCTGACTGACACCTTTTCAGGGGAACAAACAGTGTCATTATGATGACTTTTAACTGCATTATAAATTAATGCTTTTAAAATTTAACCTGTTCACATGGATGTCAGATCTAATTCAATGGAAAGACTTAATACACATATCTTACCTTGTGCAAATAGATATAGTCTACTGTTTGTAAATTTAACATGTGTCCAGTTTCATTTCACATGGCAGAACCCAAGTGCAGATTTTAAAATTTAAGTCTGTTTTCTTGTTTCCTTTATTTTTTAAAGTACCCCATCAAACTCATATTTTTTCAGTTTCAACACGCATAATATAGTGTGTGTGTGTGTGTGTGTGTGTGAGAGAGAGAGAGAGAGAGAGAGAGAGAGAGAGAGAGAGAGAGAGAGAGAGAGAGAGAGAGAGAGAGAGAGAGAGAGAGAGAGAGAGGAGAGAGAGAGAGAGAGAGAGAGAGAGAGAGAGAGAGAGAGAGAGAGAGAGAGAGAGAGAGAGAGAGAGAGAGACTATGTTTATCCAAATCATGAGTTTCAGGTTTCAAATCCAAAAACTGCACAATTCTAAAGAATATGTGTTTTTGTTTGTACCTGTAAACAAATATTGTACTATAATCTGTTGAATTTGACATGGAGCTAAGAGCCTCACACCTTAAACTTACCATCAGCTAGTGTTGATGAACACTTGGTATACTGAGGCTCGCCTGCCTCCAATGAAGTTGTGAAACTTGCACACTTCTCAGACTCCACCCCCTGTCAATGCACACATGTAATAAAGTATATTATGTGACAACACTCAACACTGTGATTACATTGATAGTATCAAACATTCACATTAAACATAAAAAAACTACTCTATATGAAATAAATGTTGCAACAACCAATGGGAAAGAAATAAAAGTTTCAACAAACAAGGGTGAAGAATATAACCTCACTTAAATTCAGACAAGGTGGGCCAGAATGCTATAACTTTAAATCGGATGAGGTCTTCATTGTTCAGGATGCATTGACTTTAAATTGGATGGTGTTCATTGTTAAGGACACACTCTTTACAAAGAGATAAATCTAGCAGTTGCTGATAGAAACAAGGCACATCTGTAATTTGCAATTTCAAGCCTCACATTTTTGGATCTCCTTAAAATTGGATTTGATGTATGTTTTTCATGATCAGATTAAAAACAAAAACAAAAAGCCCCCCCCCCTCCGAAAAATATTTTTGACAAAGCCCCATGAATGTGCATCGAAGATTACAAGATAGAAAAGAATACATGTAGGTCTATGTAGGTAAGCCACATGAAGAAGTTAAACTCTTTGATTCAACAGTGATGCAACGCGCTAAAATTTATGTGAAAAATGTTAAGCGTTTATTAGAAAGACCACTCCTTTCTCCTGGGCTGGGGCAAGTCTCATTAAAGCAGACACTGCTGTGGAGTTGTGGTGCATGTTGACCTCCACTGTTAATCATTCTACAGGTTTAGATGGACCTAGGCCAACTTCTTCATTTTTAACAGAGAAACCCTTCTGCAAGCAATCTTGCCATTTTGCTACTCAGTCCAGTGGGGCTGGGTCTGCATTGGAAACATGGTTTCCTGGTCAAAGGAGTTTCACAGCGGACCAAACAGGTCAGCACATCACACAAAGTGAAACTGTAACTAGTACCAGGGATGCAATTTCTTCAATACAATAAACTGGATCCAAGGATCGGAACAAAGATTCATTTCTGTATTCTCAGAAAGCCAGATTTAAGTGGTGTCAGTTTCTTTCTGTTTCATTCTATTGTAAGAAAAATTGGTTGTTTATTTCATTACTAGTAAACAGTGCCTTTTGAAATATTCAATGGTATTGCAGCAAAAATACAGTCAAATTTTTTTTTCCTCATAACTGCTCACACTTCTGGAACCAATGAATTAAGCTGTAAACATGCTGTGAATGGTGCTTGACATGGGGAGCAAAGGCCTGTGCAACCAGATTTGAATTGGAATGTACAGTACAACACATGCTAAATAGTAATTTATGCAGGAAATCAGATACAAGATGTACATATGTGTGATATGTGAGCATGTTGGACGCTTCTTGTGTAAATCATGGGGAAACATAGCTCAGTTGCTTCATAATGGTATACAGTGGTACCTGCTATATGCAACCACTGCTGTGAGCAGCCGCGTTCTTTTTTGTGGTCACTAGGTTCAAACATAGGAGTCAAATTCTTTGTAAAATTTACCTGTGGTGACAGGTCACCTACTGTATGTGACCACTTTTTCTTGGCAGAAGGAGTGGCCACATACAGCAGGTTCCAATATACATAGTAAGAGCTGCTGCTGATCTTTGCAGGGAGTTTAAACAGGTGTGTTGACAGAGTGAACTGAACTGTAGATTCATCATGAAACCCCAAATCATAGTATGCTGAATCCCATGTCAGCGTGGCATCATCCCCACAAATCCATGGAGCTGTGATTCTGTGTGGCTTTAAGGTTTTAAGTCCTCAAAAAAGGTAATAGTTGATAATCTATACTTACAATTACTTTGATTTCTGGGTGAAGGCTTTTCACAGCCAAGGCTATTCCAGCTATCAGACCTCCGCCCCCAACGGGCACAATAACTGCATCTATGTTCTCCACCTGTTCCACTATCTCCAGGCCACATGTGCCTTGCCCAGCAATGATGTGTGGATGATCATACCTGCACAAGATAAAGGGAACTAGACATACCTTCAACGCAAAGCATCGACTGAAGGGTCCGCCAGGAAAAAATGCAGCCATTTGCTCAAATTAAGTCATGGTGACACCAAAATCTTATCAGTTCATCTTGGCATGCTAGATAAGAATACTGCCAAATTTGAGGAAAAAATACATTACAGCATTCTGGAGATACTGCGGTAATGACCCCTAATGAGAATGTAATTAGTCTGCCATTTGCTCAAATTAGGTCATGGTGACACCAAAATATAATCAGCTCATCATGCCAGTTAAGATAAGCATTTTGCCAACTCTCACGAGAGGGGTTCATAAAGGCATTGCCTGCTCCCCAACTGATTTTTTCTTTCAAGGAACAGAATAAGTTTAAACCAAGCATATTGCCAAATATGAGCAAAATACATGGTGGCATTCTGTAGATATCACAGTAACAAGAATGTGCACATCAGGACAGACAGAAATCCAGACAGACAGACAACCCAAAAACATAAAGCCCCCCCCCCCATGGGGCAGACCCTTAACCCTTTCCCCCTCAAACCGGCCAAAACCGGCTGGTGGTCAAATGTCGTCTGCTTCAGTGTTTTTAACTAATTTCAACAGTTATGAAAAACAATTTGACTGAGAAATGTACATGAGACTTATCAAGATCACACGCCCCAGGTCAACAGATTTCCTTGGCATGGGTTGGGCACTAAGTGCCCAACCCATGCCAAAGAAAGCTGTTGACTCAGTCTTAATTCAAGGGGGAAAGGCATACCTGTAAAGTCTCCCCCATAAGGTGGGAGTCTCCCACTTTTTTACCCATTATTTTTTTATTTACGTGCAAAATTTTGCAAATTTGGCAGAATCTCCCCCATGAAAATTTAGCATTTTCTATTATATTCTTTGTTAAAGTACAAAACTCCCCCATGGATTTTTCAAATTTACAAAAATCTCCCTATTTGGAGGTGTGGAATGTTGACAGGTATGGAAAGGGTTAATAGAAATTGAACCAAATCCACAGCATTCATTAAGTAACTGACAGTAAATAATTTGGAGGCTATCATTAAATGTTTACACAATGATTAATTTGTAGTATGTGGGTATTGTGCACCTGCATGCACTCTCAACTTGTATTGTAAACCACAAGACAGTACAGCGGTCACCCTCTCCAAAGCCCCCCCCCCCCCCCGACAAGAGGCCAACCCCTCTTGAGAGGCCATTTCATAATGTAGCAAGGATAACCTTGAAATCATGTTTTCTGCTCTCATGAGAGGGCACCCTTCTTATAAGCCCAAATTTCTGATGCATGGGGGGGGGGGGGGGGGCTCACAAGAGGGAGACCACTGTTTTCCATGTATGTGAAAGTTTCTTTTTGTAGACCTACTTGGATAACTAGTTTCTGTGTGCCTGTGCACACTCTGAATCATATGCATTTTTTTTGTATATGAAATGTAGGTCAACATTGACCTCTTGTCTATAAAACTATTAAGCACTTCCTATAATGAATGTAGTTGTTTCATGAATGTTCCATCGATGGTTAACTGCCATGCAATGGCAGATAAAAAGTCAAATTATGCAGAATACATTTTAAGCGCTATGACTCCAATTTCAACAAATACTAACCAAATTATGCTTTAAGGTACACTGATTGAGAAATGACAAGCTGCAACTGGAGCATTTACTGATGTCTTTTCAAGGTTGTACATTTACATGTTTCCACATGCACTTCACCCGATCACTAGATTCCATGGATATATCAAACTTATACTGTACAGAAAGAACACAAAAACACTTACCCATTTACATAGATGAATCCTTTTTCTTGTGCTAATCTCATGGCATAGTTCTTTGACTGTGAACAAAAACAAAACTTTATGTGCCATTTCTTGTTGGTCATTTTCACACCCTTCATGACAACAGTATAACTCCAAGAGTCTAGCATGATTAGATCTCTACGAGGCCCTCCTATTGACCAAGTAACATACCACTTCTTACAACTTGATTTAGACAATTTTAAACTGTTGATAAATTAGAATTACTGGAAGCTGTTATCAGAGTAACTTTCTTTGGCTCATTTATAGCAATTTAAAGAATGAAAGAAAGTGATTGTCTCAGTCTTACTTCAGCAGGAAGGGGCTTAAACTGTATTTTATTGATTAACCCTTTCCCACTCAAATTCCCCAAAGCATCTGCATGCATGTAAATTGTCATTTGCATTAACATTTTTACTAAAGTTTCTCGTTTTCAGAAAACATTTTTATGTTTAAATGTATATGTAAGATCACTCATCATGGTATGTCCTATGTCAATAGCTTTCCTTGGCATTGGTTTGGCACAATGTGCCAAAACCACACCAAGGAAGCTATTGACTCAGTCATACTCTAACCAGGATGGGATTAACTGCTATACCTCATTGATATCTGCTCCTCGTACAATCACATTGGCTCCATATTTGCGACACTTCTGCACTTTCATCAATGGTGCCACAATTGGCATGACCACTGTGACCTGGATGCCAAGGTCATACCCATGGTAAGCCAAGGCCAGAGCATGGTTACCAGCACTGGCTGCAATGACTCCTTGCGATCTTTGATTCTAAAACAAATACAAAACCAAGAAAAACCATAAAAAAATGGCTGTTGAGCTTAATATTTTTAGTTTGCAACCAATTCCATGACTGTAAATGGTAATCTTATCGTCTAGAACTACTTCTTAGTCATCATTACCCTATTTCATAGTTAAAATTTACTCTACACTCTCCATAACCTAACCTGTCACTGTCCAACCTATATAAATATGAATGCACTATTGTACATATTGTCCATGTTCCTCTGTAGAATTTTGACATAGGCTGCATTATCCGAAATATAGTAAAGGGTCTTCAGCGGGTACTACTCAAAACATTTTTCAGAGCCTGTACTCATACTGACAAACCAGGGTACTGAGTGACAGGACACCACTGTGCTCAGTCAGCGGTTGGATCCCTTCCATTTGTTTCCCAGGTCAAGAATTAAACTCAGGACCCAGAGGTGAAAGGTAAGCATGTTGCAGTTCCACCAACTATGCACAGCCCCCTCAAAAAGTGAACTGGCAGTTTATTTGTCAGCATGTAGCGTATAATATGCAATTCAATGACACATTTATACGTAAGAATCACAATGTAAGACAGTGACTTACTGGAGGTAACATCATTAGTGTATATCTGGCTCCTCTCTCTTTGAAACTGCAATTGAAAAGAAAACAACATGCTGCAGTAAACTTTCTGACATTCACAGGTTGGGCAACCTGCAGCAAGTGAAAATACTAGCACAGAAGAAAGATAGGTTACAGGTGCTTGTATATATTCTGGCAGTATATTTCAACAAACAGAGTAATCTGTATTTTGACATTTTATATGACAGACTAAACACATTGCAAACTAGAAAAGAAGATTTGCCTCACAGCAAATATGGATGTTTTCAATTTTTGACTGATTGGAATTGAGTATTTGCCTAATTTGCATAAATTGGAATGGTGCAATTTTGGTTGTTTGGATTCATCACTGGCGCAAACCTACACACTGAAAATGGAATAGCCCTCCATATAAAATAGTTTTTATTAGTTTGAAGAGTTTATTTTTTTATTGCCCCTAATGACCATTAATTAATTAAAATACTACAACTGTGATAATACTGTTAAATGAGTCCATTACTGGCACAAACCTATAAATTGAAATTGGACTTGGACCTCTATCTACCATAGATTTGAAGATATTCAAGATTAAAATTTGTCAAGTGCCCTTTATTAGCATAAATTAAAATGCAACAACTTTGTTTTACTGTTCATTTGATTCATCACGGGCACAAACCTGTCAATTGAAATTGAAATGGTACCTCTTTCATAATGGATTTGAAGATATTCAAGACTTAATTTTTTCAAGTGCCCCTAATTAGTATAAATTTAAATACTACAACTTTTTAGTGTCCGAGAAAAGCTCCAGACAAAATCTGGACAGGAAGGAAGGAAGAATTCTTGGAAAAACAAAATGTCTGGGATCTCACCCACACATAATAAAGCTACTTGAGCAGCTTGTCCAGCGTTACAAAGCTTAATAACCTGGGCTGTTTTTCTGGTCGACTCATTCAAAAACATTGCAAACTAGCAAAGCTGATTTGCTTCAAAAGCAAATCTGTGTTTGTGCTTTCAAAGCTTGGATCAATTAAAATCCTACAGTCTTGATTTTTGTGTCCATAGGCTGCACCTAGAGCAAATGAGAATTACACCAGTGGTCTTTTAAATGTTGAATTCATGCACATAACTCCACTTGAAAGAAAGAGTACATGTACATTGCTCAATAGATTAATAGATTGCATCTCTACCTTTGATAGTTTTGAATATATTCAACATTTAAACTTTTCAAGCACCCTAATTTGCAAAAATTAAAATTCTACAACTTTCGGTTGTAGTTCATTGGATGTGCCTACAGCACAAACCTGAGACCTATGAATTAAAGTTTGACTCTTACCTTTAATAGTTTTGAAAATATTAAACATTTAAATTTATGATGATCCTATTTGTATCAATTAAAATGCTACAACTTTGGTTCATGGTTCTTTGGATGGGGGTATGTCACACACATCTATAAACTGAAGTTGGATTGGCACCTCTTTCCATAATAGTTTTTCAACTATTCAAGACTTTGGTCTTGAGTATTCACCTAATTTGCATAAATTAAAATCTTGCAACTTTGGTTCATGATTCATGGATGTGGCTCTGTCACAAACATATAAAGTGATGTCGGAATGGCACCTCTATCTATAATAGTTTTGAAGATTTTAAACTTTTTCATTTTTCAATGCCCTTAATTAGCATAATTCAAAATTTTACATTTTTGTTGACTGTCCATCCGATTGGCTCTGTCACAAACTCATAAGCACCGCTTGGAATTTTGTGTCTATTTCCAACAGTGTTTTAATTTTAATTTCCCTTAATTGGCATAATTATGTTATCACAAATCTTCCAAACCAGGTGCACAACTTCACAACTATTTTAATTACCATGGCAATTTTGGTGCTTTTTGGAACAACTGTGTCCAATAAGAACTGCAGTCAAAATTGGCCAGAAGGAAGGAAGGATTCATGGAAAAAACAATATGTGTGTGTTAGCACACAGACTAATAAAGTCATTCAAGAAGCCTGTCCAACATTGAAAAATACAAATTTCAGGTACGGCTATGTGGCTGTTTCACTTGGACTCAAACTATCTGTTTTGAACAAAAGTTGCAAACATTTTCTTGTGTACTTCACCCTTTGACACAGCTTTCCTTGTTGCATCTAGCTCTTTCAGTGCCAAGTTTTGACTTGAATCAGCAGCTTTCCTCAGCATTCTTTGGCACCAAGGAAAGCTGTTGACCTGGACCATTCTAATGGTCTCTACTCTCTTATAGTAACTGTGTGCAGCTGGTACTTGAATGAAAGGTTGCTTTACAAAGAATATGAATCTTGTATTGTTATGTCAATTCTGAGCACACCAACTTTTGTTGGGATTGGCGGTGAAAGAGTTATGGCTCAGCGCAGCTGATAGTCAACAGGATGGTTGACTCAAACTGTTAACTCACCAAAGAATGTCCATTTCTCTTTTTTAACTATTCCCTGTTCAAATTGTCCAAAAGAGCCCATATGTTAATTGTTATCTGCTTTAACATTTTCCCTTAAATTTCATGAAAATGAAACTATTTTTAAATGAAAATTGTGGATAAGACCTATCATGGAGGCATGCCCCTGGTCCAAAGCTTTGCTGACCAAGGAAAGCTTTTGATACAGTTCTATTCTCACCAGGAAAGAGTAAAATAATATGAGTTCAACATGCCTGTATGCAGTAATTTTCAAGTGTTCATGCATCTCAAAGTGTTTGATAGATCATTTTGAGCAAAACATTTTTTTTTTTCAGTTTTTAACTTTGCTGAACAAAAGTTCAACTCACTCATGTGTCATTCTGTCCATCCATCTGTCTTTAACTTAAACTTGTGGAGGCAATACAGTCCACAGTTTTAAAGTTAGCCCCATACAACTTTCATGACTTATAGGGTGTATGGAAATCCAGATCCCTATTAATATTGGTGGTGCCACCTACAGTTTTTTGTAATATACCGGGTGAAACATGAAAATCTTGTGATTACGCTGGCATCCTGAAGTTTTAATGAATCTTAATGAAATTTAGTTGGATAATGGGATAGATTAAAAATCTCATTTGAATATGACACTAGTGGTGCCACCTATACTTTGATAGAAATTCTGAGCCAAAATGTGTTAGAAACATAAAATTCAATATCTCACAAACTAATTGAGTTCAACATGCCAAATTTATAGGATATTGAGATCATGACCAGTGCTTCTATATTGTATAATGTGAGTGACCTTGACATATTCTTGTTAGCTCCACTGGCCTGCAAATTTGAAAGTGGTAATTCGGTTATGATTGAGTGTAGCTTTGACATCAGTGGCAAGGAGAATTGAGCCTCCGGATCAAAATGTGACCTGTGCACACTGTACAAGAAACTCTACTTGGTGACCTACTTTTGGGGTCACCATGACTCGACTACTATGGAGTTTGGCACTTGGCCGAGTTTATTCTTTTTCTTCAATAGCACAAAATGTTACACTCCAATTCACACAAAAAGACCTTGTATGGAAAGTTGGATGCAAAGCACACATTTTGAATGTACAATTTTAAAAAATCCAAGTTAAAGGGCAAGGTAAAATGGCCGGTTGGAGCATAAGGGTCAAAATGGCAAAATCTTGTGAATACTCTACCATTTGTAATTTTTACTGGATTATTATGAAATTTGGTGGGATCATAGAAGAGTTCAAAATCTTGATCAAGGGTGATACTAGTTGTGCCATCTATATTTTGACCAAAGTTGCAAACCAAAACGTGTTGAAAGTGATAAAATTCTGAATCTCAACAAACAATCAAGCTGAATAGGTCAAAATTGTAAGATGATATTGATTATGGCCTGCACAAATAGATATGTAACATGGATGACCTTGACCTTTTTATCCCAGGTCACTGGCACTGTAAAGTTAAAACAGGTAATTTGCCAATGATGTCCACAGTTTTCAAGTTAAACCCACGTAACTTTCAGGAGTTAACCAAGGATATGAAGGTATTAGTCAAGCTCAGTATGGGGGGGGGGGGGGCACCTACACTATTATGTAATATATGGGTAGAAATGTGAAAATTGGGTGAACAGTCATCTTTAATTTTTTGGTGGATTTTCATGAAAACACCAAATCTGTCTGGATGCCTTCAAAATATGAAAAATTGAAATGGTGCAACATATTTTCATGTAATAGACCTCATTGAAAACTATGCATGGTCTGTCCATACATGGGACTATAGATGACACTTAAATTCATCTCTCTATCTACATTACTGGTAAAGAGGATACATGTATTCTTGTTCTCTCATTGTTTTCCAAACAGGTCAACAGAGCACTTGGCCCATGGGCCTCGTTTACTTGATTGCAACCAATAATCAGTACTGTACACATACCTGCCAGTGTGCTGAAGAAATTCCTTCTTGAAGAAAATTTCCATACCTGTGATGTCAGATAAATGTGACCTCTGTAAATCAGTAAAAGGTAAAATTTAAATATAGCATGATTGTGTCTCTCACACAGTTCCGTTGTGAAGGAAGTCTTTACATGCACTTAATTATCTTCTATACTGTATCACCATACATTTTTGTGTCAGTTTAGCGCATTTTTCTAACTACAGTGTAAATCCTGTTGTAAATTTCTGTTCTGACTCAGTAAGTATATACGTCATGGGTGTCAAACCACCGACATCGACTGATTATGGACAATAGGCAGCACTTCTGTAAATACTTAGCATGATCTTGATATGAAGCACAATGTTTTACATGAATGGTCTGCCAGCTATACCAACTTGACACGTACATGTCTGGGTCAAAGTAACTTTCATTGTTTCAAGGGCACATTCAACAGTTACTTGACGTGGCCTCATCAGCCAGTCTTACATTCTTCCTGAACAGATAATACCTGGCCTGTTAGATATCACCTGATCCTAAAATAAAGAGTCATCTTTTGTGTGAGCTAACTTCATCTCAATTTGATGACTGTTAACAAAGGGAATAAAAAGCTGTTTGAACCCTCTTCACACAGATCATTGTCTTCCCCATGTGTATTTATCACTAGCATATTTTTCTTTTATGTTTTATCTCATTGACTAATCTTGAAGAAATATCATATGTGATGCTTGGATAGTGAGAACAGAAAGAATGTTCATGAATCTTCTTAAAGTTTCAATAAACTCATTGTGCAAGGTGGTCTGTCTATGCAAGATTTAATTTTAAACATCCGTGCAAGGCGTTTTGTCTATGCCAGATTTAATTTCAAACTTACCGTGCAAGGTGTTCTGTCTATGCCAGATTTAATTTTATAGGCTGCTGCACTAACATCTGGGAACTGCACAATGACAGGATTGTTCGGGTCACAGTGTACATCCCTCAGTTCTGTCTCTACTTTCTGCATGTTCATACGTTTCTCACTGACTGGCATGGCTGCTAAGGTGGGTGCTGGCAGAGGATCACCCAACATCTTGTCGCTGTGCTGTAATGTGAAGTTTATAAGCATGTTTGTGATGCCATAGGTGCACATATGGGCCTACAAGGTTTTGTTCATTTCCCACTCATAATGGCCAAAAATTAAACCCTACTCATGGATATCAAATGTCATCTGTTTCATGGGTTTTACACAGAGGCTCCAACCTAGGAGAGTACCTGAGAGGGAGACTGGGGGGAGGGTACGGGAGTGGGGCTGGCTGGGAAAATTTTTCAAATTTCAAGTAAAAATGGTGCTTTCTGATGAATTCTGGGGAGTTAAATCTTAAAAAATAACAATAACTGCCAAGCTTGTGTATAGCATAGTGCCACATATATATATATTAACTGAAACCCCTCAGTGGGTGGGAGGTCGGGAGAATTTTCAATTTCCCCTGAAAAGCGGGAGATCTCCCGCTGGCGACGGGAGAGTTGGACCCTCTGTTTACATAATCTAACACAGAGAAACATTCTGAATAAGTAGGCAAGACATATCATGTTAGCATGTCACAAATACTTTTCCCTGGCATAAGTTATGCTCTTGGCACCCAACTTACATGAAGGAATAATGTTGACTGATTTTCCAAGGAATGATGTTGACTCATTCTTATTCTAACCAGCACCAAGTTGCATGGTTAAGAACCATTAATGTGGAGATAGAGCAGGAAAATAAATGACAATATATGACTGAAGCCTTTTCAAGACAATCTAGTCTGGGTGAACTATCTTATAGAGTTGCTCAAAAGATATGTCGAATATAAACTTAATTGACATAAAGTATTACCTATGAGTATGGTGACAGTCAGTGGCCATTCCATGGTCAAAAACAACAAAATTCAAAACTAACTACTCATATCATAAAACAAACAATACACAAGAAATAACTCAAACAAAGAACATTCAGAGCACACAGGAAACTGTTACAGGGGCTACACACAGGTGCTCCCTCAGCTAGACCTTTTTAAACTGTGTATTACACTGTATAGGCTAATTATGTTAGACCTCCTTTGAATGGCTGAATAGATGAGCATTATAGGATGTCTCCAAGATAAATGTTAAGTGAGAGTCATTTATACCTTAGCAGGAAGTTCTGTAACTTACATCATATCAAAACAGTGAATCTTAGTATTTTTTTTATTGTGTACTTTCTCTCATTTGATTTGATCAGGGTAAAAAGAATTATAATATTATAATTGATTTGTCTTTAATCCGATTTTTATGGCAATTTGAAAAATAATGGCTTACATTACATTGTATGTGTATTGCATCATCAAGTTTACTGGGTTGGAAGCAGCTATCATCAATAATGTATCGCATCACATCGTTTTTACAATTTACATGTACCTGCAATCTGGACCATGTATTAATACTATTATTCCAACACTAGCAGTGTTTTAAAATACGATCCTTAAAATATAAATTTTGTTTCTGATTTAAAAAAAAAATCAATATATATCAATAAATGATTGTGGGAACTGGGATATGAACAGATGAGAAAAAAATAAGAACTGATCCAAAGCAACGCATAGTTTTCATGTTAAGTTAGTCCCCTGTCTTTTGCGGACATAAATTTCAGCAATTCAAATACTACTGTTTTTCAATAAATAATGACTATGTTGGCTGCCAATCGTACATGGGTGAACCAACGACAATGTGAGTAAGCTGGAACACTAACAGCTGTCCTACCTGTGGCAGTGCACTGAGTGCTCTGTATTCTTGTAGGCCTACTTTGCAGACCGTGGTCGACGTCGATGTATCGCGGTCACTGGGGCCACCAGGACAAGGATGAGCTTGTGAAATCGTCTGACTGCTGACGACAGAGCGAAGTTTTAAAAACTCGGATCAGGTCTTCGTATTTATACCCTGTGTGTCACATGTGGCTGACATGGAACTGACCTGAACCGGATCTGTCCGATTCAAAGTTGAAGATATCCGCAACTTTGTGGGTATCCCTTCTGCTCTGGTCATGCTAGGTTTATTGTCTTGTTGCGTTGCGTCATCGCTGCTGACGTAACAGTGGCACACAGAGAGGCCACGCCCCTTCCACCCCTCTTAACTTTTGGAGTTCCATCAATTTGGATGACAATACTTAACTAGCTGGTAACATCGTTGGGTAGTATTGCCCAACTTAAAACCGGGAGGTGGAAAGTAAAATTCAGTGAGACTGATAAATTCATATGAGATACAGAGGGGAAAAATTGTTGAAGTAAAGGGAGGTGGTTTACAATAGGAATAATCTTTATCGACATAGACTATACACAAAGTACAGTATAGTCAGAGAAAATAAATAAAGAACATATACACTAGCACACTACAACAAATATATAAATATGTACGGTACATATATATATATATATATATATATATATATATATATATATATATATATATATGTATATATTAAGATGGGAAGTTTCTCATGACTTACAACCTCCGCATGTTTGTCAAAGGCACTATAGTGCCTTTGAAAAAAAATGAGGTGGGGGGAAACATGGTAATCCTTACCAGCTTGTGCTGCCATGTTTTCCAGGGCCAGAGCCATAAGGTCCACCACCCACTCTCTCACAGCTTTGGTGGGCCCCTGGTCCTGGGTATATCCCCATATACTCATTGCTTGTACTCTCAACAAAAAAATTAAAAATAAATAAATAAATGAAATAGATAGATAGATAGATAGATAGATAGATAGATAGATAGATAGATAGAGAGAGAGAGAGAGAGAGAGAGAGAGAGAGAGAGAGAGAGATAAAGTGGAAACATATTCTGAAAGTTTACTGAACAGCTCAGACCTATTAAAAGTTACAATGTAGTACAAAATGTACCTCATCTTCAACATTATCAATGTTACAAATTTTACGCATTTGGAGTTCCACAGGAGTCTTGGGTCTATTACATGGCCCAACAATTCCCAGTGCGTGGACACTTACTCGAAATTTACCAAAATTCTTACGTTGGTTTACCAAGACAGCTTTCCATTTTTATTTTTATTTTTATTTTTTTTTTCTTTTTTCTTTTTTTTTTACATAAAATAAGTACGTAGTTTGTATAATTGTCAAAAATCTACACTTTTATAAGAATTTTCAGCATAAAATTCCGTGAGATTCCTGAGTAATCCGCGAGGAGGGTTGGATACGATGGAGTTTTGTGAAGCAAACTGACGCAGTTACTGGCGGGTCAGTGGAGTAGTGTATAAGTTATAACGTTATACGCTACTCGGTGGTGTATCACTGAAGGGTGGCAGGCTCTCCTGATCAAAATGTTGTGCACTAACGGAAAAACAAGGTGAACTTTTTTAACATATACCACTACATACAATATGATGTAGTCACACAAAATTACGACTCACATCACACAAACTACCAAATATACATAAAATAGTTCACACATTGTGTAACATAAAGGGATATTTACAGATATCATAGGTGCTCATTGACCTAGCACATTTCAGATTTGTACAGTGTCTCGTCTGTCTATCTGATCACACTTTTTAAGCTACATTCTGAAAAGAGATTGGGTAAATTAACCCAATTTGGTTGATATGTGTCCAACCAATATAGATTGGTTAAATCCACCAACCTATTGTTTGATTTAACCAATATGAATTGATTATATAGATTGTTTGATTTAACCAATCTATAACCAATCCATATTTGTAGATTGATTAAATTAGCCAATCTATATTGGATGGACACATATAAACCAATGGAATAATTTATTTAACCAATCTGTTTTTAGAGAGTGTATTACTATTAATGAAAGACAGGATAGGATGGTCATGATTACATGTATTTAGACTCCCATCATATCCAAAAAAAAAAAAAACAACACATTTTTAAATCTTTCTCTGTATTTTGCTCATTCCAATTTGCTTAGGGATGGTTCAACATTTTCATCATTTTTGAATTAGTACTTACAGTACGCAAGGGGGGAGGGGGTTAAATGGGTCTGTACACTTTCACAGGATATAGGAAATGATGGTCAATTTTTGGGCTGTTTTGTGCAAGTTTGCTATGATTTGGGGGCAAAATCATCATTTTTAAAGTACTAATTTGGGGGGAGGGAGGGGGGTCATGAAATTTAATACCCTAAGTACTAATTGAAAAATGATGATAATGTTGAATTATCCCTTAGCTTGCTATGTCACGATATGCCGATCCGATCGATTCTCAACTATACATTTAAGATTTTAAAAAATCGTTCACCAATGACTCAAAAATAACCAAGGTCGGTTACACTTGTTCTGCAGGTAAGCTCTGGATAGTAGGAGAGCACTTGTATGAAATAGTGTTAATTTTGTTTGTTTTAAAATTACATGATTAAGTGTTCATTTGTGTATCTTGATAACACACAAAGTACACACAGGCAACTGCAACTGACAGATGTGTGGTCAGCCAGAATGACTTCCTCTCTGCGAGTAGGCCTACTCTTCGTGATCTGGTTAAGGAATATGACAGAACAGATGTTTACCATCTTCTCGCCAAAAGCAAAATTGAATTATTGGTGGTTTAAGTACATCAACACGTCAAACCAATGGACTGAATGTTTGTACTCCTTTTCCACCTTCGGTTAGGTTTAAAAGATCCTTTTTATACAATGGTGCTACAGTGTGGAACAGCCTTCCCAACTTTTCACAGGAAAGTGACAACATCGATGATTTTAAAACTAATTATGAATACACTATTTTCATTGATTTGTTTATATGTGTACTATGTATCTTTTAAGCTAAGCTATGTTGCATATACTTCTTCTCTTGTTTGTATTGTTCTGAATTACTTTGTGTTTTATCTGTGTCAGGGCCTCGTGGAAGAACAGCCTCTGGCTAAACGAGTGACCCTGTATAAATGTATTCGAATAAAAAATAAATACATCTTAACCAGTATGGTTAAATATTACTTACGGATTCGTTAAAGTCAGTTACATGTATGGGCAGAACAGTAGGCCTACTTGTAACTGCTGAATTTTGATTTCTTGTATGTATTCACCCTTTGTTGAACTCTGTGTGTGTGTGTGTGTGTGTGTGTGTGCTTTGATGCACTTATAAAGGCAATAATATTTTATGCAGGGACGTGCACACTTGGACAAGTTTACAGTATTCAATGCCCTTCCATTTCTTGTCCCTTCCCAGCGGTATATTTGTAAGTTACATGACTGGACCAACCAAAATGTATGAAATATGAAGCTGTAATTACACAGTCAAGAGGAGAAAGGGTAATAATCATGAGATGATGAGTTAAATCTCTCGTATCCCAGGTGGCGTCTTCCGTGTTTAAAATGTCCGTTCTTCTAACAGATGTTTATAGTATAATTGAAAGTTACCTCCAGGGCGTTATATATACCCTGCTGCTGCTACTGCAAAATTTTCTTTTTTGTTTTTCTTTTGTTTTGTTTTGTTGTTGTTGTTGTTGTTGTTGTTGTTGTTGTTGTTGTTGTTGTTGTTGTTGTTGTTCAAAAGGAACATTTACAACCAGGAGGATATCAAATATCAAAGTGATAACATGCAAGCCAAGAGAGGAACCATTGTATGTATGTTTGTATCTATAATCCACATATATATAGGCTCGTGTCATTTCACTTTTATATCATAGTTAAAGTTCAAAAACTGAGCATGTATAAAGTAAGGAAAATATGGTTTGAGTACTTACAATATTTGGACCTGGATCATGATCTTGGCCAACAGACCAGCAATAAAATGAAGACGAAAGACAGGAAAACTAAAGCACACAGACGGAATGCCCTGTAGAGACTTAGATCAACACAGAGATAGTTTTCCTTTGTTGTTGTTGTTTCATTTCGGTATTCCTTTAACTAATTTAACTTGTTTGGTTTAAGTTTTATTTGATTTGGAGGAGAAAGGGTAATAATTGTAAGATCATGAGTTTAATCTTCCGTATCCCACGTGTCGTCTTCCGCGTTTATACCGTACATTATTCGAACAGATATTTGTAATATAATTGACAATTACCTTCTGCGCGTTACTGCAAAATTGCTGATTTTTTTTTTCTGTTACAAGCAAGTTTTAGTACCACAAGGACATTAGAATGATAACAGGCAAGTCAAGAGAGGAACTGTATGTATATATGTATGTACAATCCATAAGCTCACATCATTTCACTCTTATAACGTGTAGTTTTTGTTTCAAAACTGATTACACATGAAATAAGAGAAAAAAAATGTGCAGTGAGTATAATGATTTTGGCCTGGATCATGATATGGACCTACGGAAGCCTATAAGAACCACAAAAAATAAATATATAAAACTAATAATTAATTAAGTAAAATAGATAAAGCTCGTAATTTCGATTTTTTTAATCGAAATTTCGACTTTTAAATCTGGAAATTTCGAAATTTAAATCTCGTAATTTCGTGATACCTCTCAAAGTTTAGACTTTATGAAAGTCAAAGTTTCGACTTTTTACTCGAAATTACTTTTAAAAGTCGAAATTGTAACTTTTTTTAAAGCCGGAATTTTTATTTAAAAAAAAAATAGAATTTTCGACTTTTAGGCTCGAAAATTCGACTAAAAAAAATGGGAAATTTCGACTTTTTTTTCGTAATTTCGAGTTTTTTCTCGAAATTTCGATTTTTTTTTTAGCTGAAATTTTGGCTTTCTAAAGTAGAAATTCTCGACTTTTTTAAAGCTGAAATTTCGACTTTAAAAAGTCGAAATTTTTAGAAAAAAGACGGAGTAAAAAAAAATCGAAATTTCGGAAAATAATACAGAAATTGCTAGATTTAAAAGTCGAAATTTCGAGCAAAAAAAATCGAAATTTCAAGTTCGATTTTTTTTTTTTTTTTTTTGGTTGTCCTTTATAGACTTCGTATAGGATGACAGACCAGAAATAAAATGAGGAATCGTGACAGCAAAGCCAAATCATACAGACACAATCCTCAGTAGCCGACTAGCACCTTATCGATCAAATTATTGTTAGTTTTCCGTTGCTGTTGTGTGTTGTTGTTATTTCATTACTGTATTCTTTCAGATAATTTTATTTTTATTGTTTGGTTTTAAGACAAAAGAGCAATTTGATTTGACACCCCCGCTATTTAGCATATTTCCCGTTGAGTGTCAGTTTAGTTTGCCTAGTCACCACCAGTGGCCACCATCAGCTGGTTTCCTCTCCTGTTGGCTTTGTCGTGCACTCACAACTTTTAAACCATGTGCATCTGCGTCAAAGGTGACAGGATCTATTGAAAAAAAAAAAAAAAAAAAGAAAAAAGAAGAAAAAAAAAAAATTAGTGTCTCTAGTAATGGGTGTATTAGATTCTCTGAAATCAGTACTAGGCCCATACACTGAGGGTCGAGTTGGGCGTTGGGGCCAATTGTGTCAGTGCGAAAAAGGAATTCCTGATGTTTTTGATTGGTTGTACATGCAGTTGCTCAAACCTACGAAAACAAGCAGCATCCCAAGCACCAAGCATATTGAATTTAGCCATTATTATCATCATCATCATCATCATCATCATCATCATCATCATCATCATCATCATCATCATCATCATCATCATCATCATCATCATCATGCCTGGGTCAACATCAAACATATGTAGCATATATAAGATCATATAAACTAAATCATAGAAAACGTGCTGTAGTTATATTGGTACATTCAAGTCTCGCGTATTCAGATATTGGCAACTTCAGTAAATCAAGCAGGTTGCGTGTTCACATTTTTATTCCTTGTTCCCCTTTTTTTACAAGACATTCTAACAGATTTCAGAACAAGATATTTTATCTGTAACATGGAAAATTTGTAGCGAATTTATATCATATTTTATCCATTTACTAAAATTAGTCAGATATTGCCAACTTCAGTGAATCAAGCAGATTGTTCATTGTTTACTTCCTTGCTCCCTTCTTTTTTTATTCCAGACATTTTTTAAAGATTTAAGAACCAGATATTTTATATGTAACATGGAAAGATTGTGGCAAATTTATACCGTATTTTATCCATTTACAAAAATTAAATGTTGACAATTGTAGCATATGTCTTGTTTCAGACATATTAAATTTACACAGTTGATAAACGGGGTTCTCCATATAAACGCTTCTTGCACAACGAGATGAGTGATGAATATAGGGTTTATAAAATACACGTCACGTAAGCTGGTTTACAGAACAAATACAAGACAGACATCCTAGACAGAAAATAGGCAATGCACATTTTGGCAAAACACAAAATCAGGTATTAACATTTCCAGAGAGTCTGGTATATGAGGTTTCGGATCACCCAAACTCGTATTTTAAAGTGAAGTTTAACATGAAGAATAACTAGTTAAAAAACTGAACCGTGTCAGAATCCACTGCCTTGTGGCTTCTGTTTATTTTGATATTGTAACGAACATGGGTGTGACGGTGGGAGTGCGGGTGAGGGTGGTGGTGGTGGTGGGGGGGGGGGGCAGGTGCTTGGTCTTTTAAAAGAGTAGGTAGGCTCCCTGGACGCCTTGATCCAAAAACATTCTTTTTTGTTTGTTATTGTTTTGTTTCGTTTGTGTGTGTGTGTGTGTGTGTGTGTGTGTGTGTGTGTGTGTGTTTGTTTTGCGTTCTGTCTTTGACCTTGCTTTTTTTTTTTTTTTTTTTCTTTTCTTTTTTTTTAATAAAAAAGCAAGATCATGGTGTAGGTTCACCTGGATGGAAGAATCCCGGATTCATAAACGTGTGTTTACGTGGGCAAGTGACAACAAACGTAGGAAAAATTGGGTGTTCCGGAATTACCGGCACTTAGCGACTATAGCATCCCGCTAGCAGGATTATAGCAATAAATAGGCAGCTGGGAGGGTTGTGCAGGGAGAGAGGGTTTGCTTTCAGGGATGTGTGGGAGGACTTTGCAGGCAGGAGGGAGATGTTTGCGTGGGATGGTTTGCACCCGAGCCAGATAGGTGGAGACAGGTTAGGGCAGGTGTATGGTGAGTGGGTGCAACAGCAGCAGGAAAACTAGGGAACCCAGCACCCATTCAAGAGGCTCGGACTGGCAGGGAGGGAAGAAGAAAGAAAGGAAAAAGGAAGGACCAGGGGTCAAGGATAAGAGTGGGGTATGTAAACTGCAGAGGAGTTAGAGGAAAGATGATTGATATTTGCATGGTAGCTGAGGAGGAAAACTTTGATGTAGTGGCCTTGACAGAGACACATTTAAGGGGAGGAGAACAGGACCAATTAGAGATACCTGAGGGGTATAACTTCACAGGAAGAGGGAGAGCAGTAGGGCAGAGGAAGGGAGGAGGGGTAGGTTTTCTCATTAAGAAGGGAGTGAAGTGGCACAGGGTTGGGATTGAAGAGGATGAGCGCAGTGAGATTAGGAATGAGATACAGTGGATAGGAATAGAGTCACAGAGGAGTAAGATAGCACTAGGGGTAGTATATGTAGGCAGAGAGGGATTACCAGAGGAATGGAACGACCAAGTGTATGAGCAGTTCAGAACACATGTCAACAGTGTACAGGAGCAGGGATACCAGGTCATGGTTGTGGGGGACTTCAATGGTCACATAGGAGATGGATTAGATGGGATTGATGGAGGTGATAGAGACCAAAACAGGAATGGTAGGAGGCTGCTTAGCTTCTCTAGGGAGTTTGGGCTACGGATTTTGAATAGGGACATGCAGTGTAAAGGAAAGTGGACATGGGGTGCAGGTGACAGGAGGTCAATCATAGACTATGTGCTGGTAGACGAGAGAATGTTCAGGGATATTGAGACATGTAGCATTGATGAGGAAGGGCATATGGATATTGGAAGTGACCATAATTGGATAGTTGTGAATCTTAGGTGTGTGAAGAAAGTGAAGAAACAAGGGGGCGTCAAATGGGTTTGGTGTGTTGGTAAGGATACTGACTGGGAGGCATACAGACAAAGACTACATGATGAGCTGAGGGGGTGGGAGGAACGGTGGGTGGAGAGTGAATCAGTTGATATTCAGGGAATGGCAGATGACATGAGGAGAGTAATATTCGAGGTTGCAAAGGACGTAATAGGAAGGAAAAGAGTACCAGTAGAGAAGAAAGGGTATAGCATAGACGCAGATATAAAGATTGCAATTAAAAATAGGAAGGTTAAGAATAAAGCTTGGAGGTTTGCTAGGAAATACAGACAGCAGAATGAAATAGCTAAGGCTGAGGAGGAGTACAAGGAGGCAAGAATGATCGTACAGGAGATGAAGACACAGAGAAGGATAAAGAGGAATGATGAGATGACGAAAAGGGTTCTGTCAAGTGGAGGTGACTCATCGGCAGTTTTTTGGAAACAGGTGTTAAGAAGGAAGAGAGTAGGAATTGACAAGCTTAAACATAAAGGAAAAGTAGTAGAGGAGGAGAAAGATATAGAAGCGGCATTGCAGGAACACTGGGATGAAATTAATGACCCACAGTGGGGGGCGGGGGAGCCACCTAGTGGTAGAGTAGAAGCAGGACCTGACAGGTGGGAACAGGAACTATGCAAGAGAATTGAGAGAATAGAAATTGAAATAGCAGTGGACAGATTGAAAGTAGGAAAATCCCCAGGGCCAGATGGGGTACTAAATGAGTTTATAAAGAAAGGTCCGGAAAAATTGTGGGAGAGTATGAAATTTCTGTTTAATTTGGTCATTGAAAGAAAGGAAGCCCCAAGAGAATGGAGGGAGCTGAAGATAGCATACATCCCAAAGAAAGGATCAGTGGATAGTCTAGATCAGTGCAGAGGGATAGCATTAGCCTCAAATATAGGAAAGATTTTTGCACGTGTAATGTACATGAGACTGGTGAGAGTTGTGGAGAGGGAGGGTTTCTTAGGAGAGATTCAGAATGGTTTCAGACCAGGCAGGAGGGTTGTCGATCATGTGTTTACATTATCACAGGTGCTAGAGATAGCAAGGAAAAGGAAAAGAAAGGTGTACATGGCCTTCCTTGATGTGCGGAAAGCGTACGACAGGGTTTGGAGAAATGCACTGTGGGCTAAAATGGAAGGGCTAGGCTTTGGAGGTGGCTTTATGGAAGTTTTAAAGGCTTTGTATGCAGATATAAATTGTAGTCTCAGTATAGGAGATGTGGAAACTCATGGGGCAAGGTTAGACATCGGGCTAAAACAAGGTTGTGTGTTATCACCGATTTTGTTTGCCATATACATGAGAGAACTGGGAACTGAGCTGATAGAGAGCAATAAAGGAGTAACAATAGGAGGAGAAAAGATACCAGGGTTGTTCTTTGCTGATGACATTGTGTTAATGGCAGATACAGGTAGAGAGTTACAGGATCTGTTGAGGATAGCAGGAGACTATGGAGAAAAGTGGAGATTAGAGTTTAGTGAGAAGAAAAGTCAGGTCATGGTCTTGGGGCAGAAGAGAAGGCAGGAGGAGAAATGGATGGTAGGGAAGTTTAGGATACCAGAGGGTCAAGAGAAAGTCATCAGAATTGGAGAGGGTGAGGAGTACGAATATTTAGGGGTGATCATTAAGGTCACAGGACAGGGAATGTTTAGGTACCATCTTGAGAAAATCAGACAGAAGGTGAACAGAGCAAAAGGTATGATAAAGGTCACAGCAGGGAACAGCTTCAATAGATCATTCACAGGAAGGGTGCTGTGGGAACATGTAGCCATACCTGGGATGTTGTATGGGATAGATGTAATAGCCATTAGTGAGAAGGATATTGAATGGATGGAGAAGGCACAGAGGGAGATGGGGAAATGGGTGCTTGGGGCACCACCGTGTGTAGCAACAGAGGCAGTGTTGGGAGAGTTGGGATGGTTACCAATAAGAGATAGAATAGCTAAGGCTCGGCTAGGCTACTGGGGATATTTGCAACAGGTGAATGAAGAAAGATGGTGTAGGAAGGCGTACATTGAGGCTGTCAGTGAAAAGACAAAATGGGTTCAACAAGTTAGCTGAGAAATATGAGCTGAAAGGGCCAGATAAAATTGAAGTGGCGTGGAAATCCTATATAGGAAAGGTGATCCAAGAGAAACATGTGGAGCAGTGGAAAAGAGGGGTTGAGGAAAAAAGCACATTGAAAGCATATAGAGCTGTAGACAAGCCAGTGCACGTGAAGACTAAATGTTGGGATGGTAGCAAGGGTTCTAGACTGTTGTTTCAGGGCAGAGCAGGAGTGATCAATCTGGAGAAGAGGAAACAGAAGTGGACAAATGGGAGTGATGGGAAGTGCAGGGTGTGTAGGGAGGATGTGGATGAGACCATTGATCATATGATGACATGGTGTACAGGTTATAGAGCGATTAGAGACCAGCTGTTTTTACAATGGAGAACAAGAGATGGGCAGTGTAAAAGCTTAGAGCAAGTAAGGGACATGGCAGAGAATGATAGGTTAGCATGGATACTAGGATTGAAGGGCGATTTTCCAGGAAGTAGAGTTGGTTTAGAGTCAGTGAAAGGCTTCTTGGTGCAGTGCTGGGAGAGTAGGAATAATATCTTAGGATTAATCACGGATGAGAATAGAGGACAAACTTAGCAAGGGAAGGGAGAAGGTAGCCCTTATAAGGGCTCCCATGACCCTGCCAGGTGGCAGCATCAGCAGGGGCTGTGGGCATGCCGAGCGCAAAGTTGCAACAGTGGGATAGGGCTTGCTTTGCTTCTTTTTTTTTTTTTTTTTTTTTTGGCCACCTGACTAGCTACTAAGCTGGCCAGGACCGCGGCAGATAAGCGGAGTGCCACAGAAATATTATTATTATCCCTGGCAACTAGTGAGACGTTCACGTCGTCGAAAGCGAACTGTGGTCAGCATTTAACCAAAAGTGGTAGACCGCCCTGAATCGCGAAGAAGCAATTTGCAGGGACGACCAAAACAAATTAAGAACTTATAGAATATTCAAACATGAATTTGGCGTGGAATAGCACTTACAAGAAAAACTCCCTTGAAAACACAGGCGTGCATTAGCCAAGTGCCGGTGTGGTGTCGCTCCACCCCCAATAATGACAGGACGCTATGGATCAAACAGATTACCGGCGGAGGAGATACGCCGCTTCTGTTGTGAAAAGTAGCCTATATTGAGGATAAGTATCATGTAGTTCCCCAATGTAAAGCGTATGTAGAGGAAAGACATATTCTTTTAAATGCTGTTTGCATGACACGTTAAATACAGAAGAGAAAACTAGAAAAGAAAGATTTGCTTGAAAGCAAATCTGTCTGTGTGTGTGAAAAAGTTGCACAATTACAAAAATATGCAGTGTTGCACTTAAAATTTGAGTCCAACATGAATAAAATTGGATGGAAAGTGACCAAATTATGGTAAGATGAAATGTTCAAAAGGCAAAATGACGTTGCCTTTAGAGGTCAAAAGTAAATGAAAAAAAATGTGAAGTGTTACAGTGTCTACAGTGTGAGCCCAACATGATCAAAATTGGATGAAAATTGACAGAGTTATCGCCAGATGAATATTTCAAACGTCCGAATGACCTTGACCTTTAGAGGTCACATGTAAATTACAAAAATGTGCAGCGTTACAATTTCTACAATTTGAATTTGTGTCCAACATGATCAAAATTGGATGATAATTGGCCGAGTTATGGCTATATGAAAATTTCAAACGACAAAATTACCTTGACCTTTGACCTCTGGAGGTCACATATACATTACAAAAATGTGCAGTGTTACAATATATACAATTTGAGCTCAACATGATTAAAATTAGATGAAAATTGACCGAGTTATAGCTGGATGAATATTTCAAAGGTCCGAATGACCTTAACTTTTGACCTTTAGAGGTGACATGTGAATTACAAAAATGTGCAATGTTACAATATCTATAATTTGAGCCCAACATGAGCAAAATTGGATTAAAAGTGACTGAGTTATGGCTAGATGAATATTTCAAAGGTCCAAATGCCTTGATCTTTGACCTATAGAGGTCACATACAAATCATAAAAATGTGCAGTGTTACAGTAGCTACAATTTGTGTCCAACATGATCAAAATTGGATGGAAATTGACAGAGTTATGGCTGGATGAATATTTCAAACGTACAAATGACTTTGACCTTTGAGCTTTAGAGGTCACATGTTACAAAAATGTGCAGCGTTACAATATCTACAATTTGGGTCCAACATCATCAAAATCGGATGAATACTTCGGAAGGCAGAAGCAATTGAATTTTTTTAATTGCCCTAATTTGCATAATTTTCAAAATCTTGACTATTCAGAACGATATGCAAAACTTCACTGCAGGTGCTATAGCCATGCCAAGTTTGAAGTTTCTAGATTGCACAGTGTCTGAGTTTAAGACGACACAAAAATCTGGCGGAAAGAAAGAAAGAAAGAAAGAAAGAAAGAAAGAAAGAAAGAAAGAAAGAAAGAAAGAAAGAAAGAAAGAAAGAAAGAAAGAAAGAAAGAAAGAAAGAAAGAAAGAAAGAAAGAAAGAAAGAAAATTGGGTAAAACAGTATGTCTGTGTTTACACACAGGCATAATAAGTGCTGTGTTCAGGACCCAGGATGTGGAACTGTTGTGGACTCTGGCCAAAACCCTTTGTATAATGCTACAGCAGAGGCACCAATTTTTAGTAAACAAAATTTGATTGTCTCAATCGCATCCCCGTAAGTGTAAATTTGTACCAAAGATTGACTGCTTTTGGGCTAAATACCTGACTGAAGGAACTTTTTAACTTGCAATTTTTATCTTAAGTATCTCATAGCTCTATATAGAGCGGCTGCTATTTTATTCATTGTGTTGTCCGTCTGTTGTGTTTTGGGAATTGTTAATTGCAGGTGAGACTCAAATAAAACATGTAATCTAACCTAGTAGTACCAGAGCCTCTGAGAAGATTATGGCAAAATCGGGAGAACTCCGGAGATGGAGGTTAATATATATATATATATATATATATATATATATATATATATATATATATATATATATATATATATATATATATATATATATCTGAGAGCACTGACGGTGCAAAGCTTGCCTGGGGGTTTGGGGGGCATTCTTCCCCCCAAAATAGTTGAAATTTATGCTATGTTGGCTGCATTCTGGGAATTTCAGGCCCGTTACAAGGGATGTACCAGTGATGTGCCTGAAGATTTATCCAAACCGGTAGGGCCTAATTATATTTATATAAAAATAGTTTTTAATCCTATTGGCGCCTTTAAAAATCATTGGGAGATTTTTCTTCTTGATCGCAAGAGTTTGTTAAAAAGTAATGGAAATTAGAAGATATTGAACTGCAAATCGGGAGACTTGGAGCCTCATCAATGTGCAAATATATATTTTGTTACCGTTTGCCTAAAAAGCTAAAACAATTTACCACCCATCAAATTCAGATTCCCCGTGAAAGGAAATTTCCAATGTGTACCAGACAAACAAAAACAACAAACAAACAAACCCGCAGTCATCAGAAGGGCCGCGCAAGGTTATGATAAAAACATGCCTTTTGTAGAAAACCTCGTGGTCTCAAAATATATTAGCCATGCAGGTTGGATTTAAAAAAAAAAAATTCGTTAAAAGTTTTAGACAAGACTTACTAAAAGACACACACACACGCACACACAGACACACACAAACACACACACACACACACACACACACACACACACACACACATATATATATATATATATATATATATATATATATATATATGTGTGTGTGTGTGTGTGTGTGTGTGTGTGTGTGTGTGTGTGTGTGTGACCAAAATTCAGATAACTTCTTAAATGTTCGCATACTTATCACAGTTTAACATCAAATGTGGTTCATGGTCCACTTAAATGTTATTGCACGGTAGACAAATCCTATTCTGTGGAGCAGTTTTAGTATACAGCACCCCGGCTCTACCAGAGATGCCAACTGTCCCTGATCATCAGTCCCTGAAATTAGCTGAAATTTTTATCAATTTACGGTGTTTGTCCCTCATTGCCATTGAAACTGAGCATTTATTTATTTATTTATTTATTTATTTATTTATTTATTTATTTATTTATTTATTTATTTATTTATTTATTTATTTATTTATTTATTTATTCATTCATTCATTCATTCATTCATTCATTCATTCATTCATTCATTCATTTATTTATTTATTTATTTATTTATTTATGTTCTTTGTTGAATGTGCTCTGTCCCTGATGTTTTAATTTAAATGTAACTGAAATGACATATTGAATGGTACGCATCTCTGCTCTACTTTCAAATCATGTTTGCTTATTCGCGATTTTGTAAAACTATTCTGTTTGTCCAGAAGTACCTTTAATTTTAGGTATTCTTCTCTGCAGAAAGAGGACTTTACTTTACAATACATTCTTAGTTTGTTGGGGCGTCTTTCCTTAGGTTTCATAATGGACCTATAATCCCGATTAAGAGGGACCTATGTCCCTGGTTATATTTTGACTTGTATGTATGTCTATGTTTTATGTTTAAGATTTCATGCAAGCGTGCTAGCCTATGTCACGGTGTAGGCCTATTTTGCGTTTTCTGTGATATTGTACTCGCTCCTGTGACATGTATGTGTTTATCTTGATGTATAGGCCTAGTGATTTTTCATTTCCTCATTCGAGGGAGCTGAATAAAATATTAGTTCCCCCCCCCCCTTTTTTTTTGTACCATATTGATGTAACTCAGTGAATGTGCAATAAAGATTTGTAGCTAGTAAAATTCGTAATAACAATGGCGTCTTTCTTAATGGTAAAACGGTTTTCCCGCATGTTTCACCCAATATGGACCATTAACGTAAGTTGCAGCATTGCATAATTTTCTTTTAAAAATATGAGCTGTCTTTGTCCAGGTTGTGTAAAGTACCATACCGTTTCATATAAATTTTAAATCATATACATTTTTCAAGTTGCTACCCTAGTCTTCCTGTAGTTTTAATATACTGGTAAACAGTCAGGAATACCACTGTGTTTTCTTACTTTGTGCAAGTTTCCGCATAGAAAAACAGCGTGCTAACAAAAGGCTCCTGGAGGTTTATTGTTTTAGTGAGTTTGAAGCCCAGCAGATGTCACTTTCTCTCTTTAATCTTGGAGCACAGTGGAAGTTTGGCTTCAGAAATCACGTGACAGTGCTGTGAATCCGAGCGCAAAATGGCGATTGGGCTAAGAGATGGGTACTGTCATCTGTACATGCCGCTTCAAAATGTGGACAACTAGAAATTCCAAAGGATAACAACTCGTGAAAATATAAGAATTACTTGAAGATATGGATACAGTTACTTCTGTGGGTAAAAAGTTGGCCCTTAACTTCGTACGAAACAAAAATGCCAAGAAGAAAGCTGAAACTCGGGTGAGTGGCTTGAAATGCAGTCTTACGAGCTGGGTCTGTGGTGTAGACCCAGTGTTGGTTCGTTTTGATAAATGGCACTGGGACGGCGCTAGGTACAGAACCATTGCATGCAGCGTAAGTGCGCTAACATGTTTATCCAGAAAGCTTCGGCTCTCTCGGGCTTTGGCTTAGTACATGACCAAAACTAAACACTTTGTTTTTAGGTGTTGGCTTTGACCAAAACATGTCATGCCTGACTGGATTCGGACATTCTCTGCAGCCTGGGGTTCAGATCGAGCAGTTTCACATGAGTGGGTTTCATTTGCATTCCAAAACACTTGGATACAATGCTGGGACAGGCATAAGTGGGGAGGATTGGATGCACTCACGTGTGTTTTAATATCCAGACTTTTGCAGCTTGAGGGGCGTGGCAAATGTGATGGGAAAGTTTTTCTTCAGATATTTTTTTTTTTTTTTTTGGGGGGGGGGGGTGTTCTGTCTCCTGTCAATTTAAAGTTTCACTGAAACTTTCAGTCATTAAAATTGGGGGAGGGTTAGGCCTATGTAATGTAAAGTGTGATGAGACTTTTCATGTTTGATTGAATGCTGAATGACAAAATATCAGGGTTTTCAATTAAATAGGCCTAATACCTATTATGATGATTGTCACAGTAGCAAAAATGGTACTATGTATATATAGGCCTATATTTCATATGTTAAATATTTGATAAATATCATGCATGTTATTTTTTTTTTATAAAAATATGCACCATCTCCCTATTTCCTATAGGCTTTGTAAATTGAGCAACATGTACCCATTCGTATGGAAGATGAGATGAAGCATATAAACATTAAGATGATAACTTTAAAGATGTGATAAATTCATAAATCTAACAGAAAACGATCCAGTTCTTTCATTATTTGACAGCACAGACACTAAGTTCATTAGGTACCCAGATACAAGACACTGCAAACATTATGTTTGTTATCTTAAAAGTGGTAAATAATTGGGGGAGATCCAAAAATTTAGAACAGGGACCATAATGAACTTACATTAACCCTTTCCTGCTTACAGAATACCATGTCAGCAGCTTTTGAAGGTTCTATTTAGTGTTTTGAATTTGTATAACCATTTATTCAGTTAAGTTGTAAATATTTGTATACTGCAGGGTTAGCAATAGGATTTTTTCCAGGGGGTCATTCATACCCCTTGCTATCTTTTCAGGGGGTCAAGGCAATCGGTCAAAGGGTCACAACCACAGTAGTAGAGAGATTTATGCTTTTTTGAGGAGATCATTCAGACCCTTTTGTTTCATCCCAGGGGGTCACAGCACTCTGTCTTTGCGTAATTTTAGGCACATATGGGGGTTATTGCTAACCCTGTACTGAAGACAGATCATTGTCAGAGGTGCTATACAAGCCAATATTGAGTGACACTGCCCAGTGTTTCCCAGCACTGGTAAAATGTTTCCTTAGCTTTCATTGGGATGGATTTGACCACGAGCACCAAATCTGCTGTAAGAAAAGTTGTTAACCATAGCCATGCCAGTGCAATCCTGATGGTTGCCAATTAATAAATTATGATACTGTACCTGGTACAGTATTGATGAGAGATTTAAGTAACATGTACTGTTAGAGCTGTCAATATTCAATATCCAGGCATGTTTGATAGACTGGGAGAGAGAGTTAACCTACTGAACAAGTGGCTGCAACAACTGCCAGAACAAGTACGTTACTGTGCAGGCTTACATGTGACGTGCAGATGAGTGAAAAATGATGCCTAATACACACAAAGGGGAAAAAATGAAAACCAACTAATTAGTTTTGCAGAGCAGGTACCATAGCAAAATATTGCACTGCAATGACAGCTTTTTCTTATAAGTGCCAGCAAGTTTTGTTGATACAAGAAGCACACAGTTATGCTGTATTTAATGGCAGTCCAACTGTCTCTGTCCTGACAGACCATGCCTATCCTATGCTGTGAAAGAGGTCATAGAATACAGGTGGTCTCTTATGACTGGTAAATCAACAAGGGAAGAAGAGGATGTGGAATACTACAAAGTGGTCTCATCAAATAGCAGTCTTCCACAGCATTGGTGGGTCAAGACAGGGTTCACTGTATGCCTAATATCTTAAAGAGTATTAATGCCTGCAAAGGAGACTGCTTTCGTTGGCTTTAGTTTTGCATGTTTGCAAGAGGCCACTTCACAGGCAAAGGAGCACCTGAACCAATTTTGTTCTGTTCCTTTTCACAGTACATGTATATTGAACCATGAGACAGAAAGACCTAATGCCAATTTATTGGCATGCATCAGATCAAAGCATGAGCAGAACATGCCCGGTGTCCACTGTGCTAAATTTAATCTCTCTCTCTCTCTCTCTCTCTCTCTCTCTCTCTCTCTCTCTCTCTCTCTCTCTCTCTCTCTCTCTCTCTCTCTCTCTCTCTCTCTCTCTCTCTCTCTCTCTCTCTCTCTCTCTCTCTCTCTCTCTCTCTCTCTCTCTCTCTCTCTCTCTCTCTCTCTCTCTCTCTCTCTCTCTCTCTCTCTCTCTCTAGCCAAAAATGATAAGTCAACAACTTTGCTAGAGTGTGACTATTTACAGCATTAAAATTTGCTCAATTAAACACAAATTTAATACATTACTTCTGGACCACTTGTTCCTACTTTCCTGGGTTTATCATCTTCTGAGCCTGAAGATACATACATACATTGTACTTGGTTCTGCTTGAATTACCCTCAAGAATCCCACATATGCATCTCGGCACATGTCAAAACTGAATTTATCAATCAAAGCTTAACCTTTTGGGTATGGAGTCCATTATGCGTAGAATATACAATGCATATCGGTCTCAACAATCCATGTCCCACAACTGTTTGGGCTTTTTTGGTTGCAGTGCAACAGATAATGATGTCTCAAAACCCATAGAACAAATCATTGCTGCAATATTATACTGCAGTATGTCTACTTGAAATGAAACTACATTGTATAGTGCTGTCAGTTGTGAACTTGCAAGATTGAAGCAGATACAGAGTTCAGTAACACTGAGGTGACACAATGTGCTGTGCTGTAGGCTGTACATGTATATTTATTTATTTACTTTGTTATGTATGTCTGTATTTTGTACATTTTTTGGTATTTATATCTTAATAAATGAAAAGGTAACATTTTTAAAACAATACCACATCTTGTAGATTTTGTCAATATGTTTAAATAGGTTCCTGACTTTGACCTGTCTCCTGAAATTATCATCTGCAGAACATGTTTGAAGATAAAAGTAATAGAATAATATTAAATGCATGGTGTGCTCATCTGTATGGTTTGTGCATGGGTTTACTGCAAGGTGTCTTGAATATATGGAGCTACTATTTTTGTAATGATTTTATGAAGCAGAATTTTTGTGGATGGATGGATGATTGACTCATTCTGACAGACCCCATGACCATGTTTCTGGCCATTGGCATGGTTAAGCAGACAGTCAGGGGGTTGTACTTGGTGACTATTGCCATGTGATTTTTCCTTTAGGGTTAGGGTTAGGGTAGGCATGTGAGTTGCATGGGCACAAGTAATTGTTGGTTGTGAGGGGCACTCAGATTTTGAAACTCCGAATTTCACCTGAAATAGTTTGTACGAACTAGGAAAGGTGCACTTGGTGTGAGGAACTGACCTGCTGTTGGTGTAGCCGAGGGTGTCTGCCTCTCATACAGCAGATCACCTAGAATTGTCCTCACACCAGGTGAATCATACTCACAGGATTTCTTGGCACAGGACCTGTATTGCCAGGGGAAATAACTTGTAATTATAGTTGTACATGGAAGATTGTAAAAGGGGGGGGGGGATTTGAAATATATTCTGGTTGTTCAGGTGATCCTTCCTACGTTACAATCTCTGAAGGTTAATTTAGTGCACAATGGTACCTGCTATTTAAGACCACCCCAACTGTCAGCAAAAAGAGGTTTTGTATTACAGATGGGCTTCAATATATGAATAAACATCAAACTCATGGGCGAAATTAAAAGAATATTGTAGTTCTCTACAAATGCCATAATGCGCACTAGCACATCATGGCAAATATGAAGAGAACACCCATTCTCTTCAGGAAGACCAGGAGTTCCCAATTTGCGACGTTCATTTCTTACGTATTTCACATTTACAAAAATGAACAGATCCTGCAAAATTTTAGCAAAAAAGCTTTTTTCCACTTGTCAAACAGCCATCAGTCTGCTGCAGTTTTTCCCAGATGGAAACCCTGCACCTTCCCCCAGTTCTGCTGCTAGGCAGCAAAATTTCAGATCACTTGGCATTATGATTAGAACGCTATCTCTTCATTCGGGCTGCCTCTTCATGGGAGTATGGAGTGCCATCTTGTCCCTATACTTGTAATGCTATAAATTATGGCCAAATTAGGCCCATTATACTGTTGTATATATGAAGATGCATTGAACATAAAAATACAGTAAAGGGTCTTCAAAGAATGCTCCCAGGAAGGTGTGGTCTTATATCTGAGATGGTCTTTAGTGCAGGTATCACTGAGTTTCCATTAATTTCTGTTAGAGTTTTTTAATGCCAAATTTTCATTTGAAAAGTGATACATGTAAAAAAAAAAATGAAGAAGAAAAAAGTTTAAGCCATGTTTTACAGAACCTTGTTCCACAAAAGAAGGTAGAAGTTCAAAGTAGGTCTGGTGGCAGTCATGGTATTTTGTTATACTGGTCATTTGTACCAGTAATTCCTGTTGCTATACTGGTCCAAATCACTTTTATCAGTCATACCCATTAATATCAGTTTAAACTCTGTTGTCTAATATTGGTCACATGGACCAATAAATAAAATATTTTATCATTCCAACCAGCTTTTAATATGATAATGGCCAGTTGACCAATACTTTGCAGCATGACTGTGGTGTACCTGCCTGCTACCTCAAGGCCAAATATTTCTCCAAGAGGGATAGCCTGCATTGAACATGTTGTGAATGGCTGCTGCCATGCTCTCACAAATATTGCAGCTCATCTCACAAGCAGACTATCAAAAGCCAGGCTGTCCTGGAAAACTTTATGCTTGGGTAAAAAGCTATCCTCAGTAGGAGAGAATATTTTGTGGATTGATCAGCATCTTGCAGGGGATCAATTTCTACAATGGGGACCTGAATAGTAATTTTACAATCAGTTTTATCCAGCAACAAAATTTTGAAAATCTAGTTAATGTCTCTAATGCTGATTAAGAGGAAAACTCTGACCTTGACATATTGATTATTTGATGAAAAGCTCATATGCTTATATTTGTTGATGGGAACGTGTCAGGACTTAGTTTGTGATCAGGGTTATTAGGGGACCACAGAAGGTGAGTCCCCACTAGTGATTGCAGGTTCCATGCGTCCCTCCATCCGGATCGTTTCCATATGATTACTTGAGAAATTTTTTTGAGCTAAGGCTTTCATATTGCACAGGATTTTAGTCCTCTGTAAGGGATAGGATAAGTTCAAAGATGGTGACCTTGACCCAATTCCCAAGGTCACAGCTACATTAGTGAATTTGGTGTCCGCATTATAGCTTAAGAAGTTTTTGAGCTAGGGCTTTCATATTGCACAGCATTATTGTCCTCTTTAAGGGCTAGGTCAAGTTCAAAGTTGGGTGATCTTAACCCAATTTCCAAGGTCACAGTGTCACATTAGTGAATTTGGTGTCCACATCATGATAACTTGAAAAGCTAGTGAGGTAGGGCTTTGATATTGTATAAGGTTATAGCCCCCTGTAAGGGCTAAATCAGGTTCCAAGATGGGTGACCTTTACCCAGTTCTGAAGACCACAGAGCCACATCAGTGAATATGGTGTTGGCATGATTTCCACATGATAACTTGAGAAGTTTTTGAGCTAGAGCTTTCATATTGCACACCATTATAGTTTTCTATCAGACCAAGGTGAAGTTCAAACATGAGTGACCCGTGCGTCTGTCCATCCATCCGTCCGGATTGTTTCTGCATGATAGCTTGAGAAGTTTTTGGATTTAAGTTCTCTATAAAGGCTAGGATAAGTTTAAAGATGGGTGACCTTGACCCAATTTCCAAGGTCACAGAGTCACATTAGTGAATTTGGTGTCCGCTTAATAACTTAAGAAGTTTTTGAGCTAGGGCTTTCATATTGCACAGGATTACTGTCCTTTTTAAGGGCTAGGTCAAATTCAAAGTTGGGTTACCATGACCCAATTTCCAAGGTTACAGAGCCATATTAGTGAATTTGGTGTCTGCATGATAAATTGAGAAGCTTCTGAGGTAGGGCTTTGATATTGCATAAGAGATTATAGCCCCCTGTAAAGGCTAAGTCACGTTCGAAGATGGGTGACCTTGGCAACAGTTCCTGCCCTAAAATGTACCATGTTTGTATACGGTGGTCCCCTCAGTGGTGCAAGCACCACCATTACATCTAGTTCTGTGCATAATGGTGCTGTAACTTTTAAACTTACTTGGCATAGAAAAAGAAAAATAAAGTAATAACCACCAGTGATAGTAGTGTACAAGTTGGTAGGGTGAGTATAGAGGTACTAAGATGTACATATACTGATGAAGGTGCATGTACAGTGAAAATTTAAAAAAATCATTGACCTCATCAAACTTGACTAGGATGTACCTTGGATGAGTTTCTCCGAAGCTGGTCATGCTATTGTGATTTGCTCCCTAAAAAGGATCTTGAAAAGATATCTTCTCTGAAACCACTCAACCAATTGATGTGAAATGGTACAGGGGCACCTCTGAGGGCCTCTAGCTTGATGTGTTCATATGGGTTATATTTGCTTGACTTCCAAGGTGTCGGAACATTTTTTTGTTTATATAGTTTTTTTTTTTTTATTTATGAATGGTAACTCACAAACTATTTGAGTCTGGACTTCAGTATTGCAGGTGATGAATGCCCTGTATAAGAGCTAGATGGAGAGCAGAAATAGGTGACCTTGACTAAATTTCCAAACTCTCAGAGCCACTTTTATTAATGGTACCATTCATATGATAACTGAAAAACAGTTGGTATCAGGATTTTGGCATTGCATAATTGTGTGTGACGATGTTTCCCAGTAAGAATTGGGTAGCTGGTACACATGTATGTGTAGACTTTATGTAACTTTCAAGATCTCAGGGTGACGTCAGTCTGTTCATGCAAGGTCAGCTGAGCATAGGATTGTGACATTCGCATGCTGTCTTTTGGGGAGCTAAGAAGGAAGCTAGTGTATGGTTTTAAGTGTAGACTTTTTAAAAGTGACAACTTCATTATCAAGCAACTGCTGTGCTCAGATGTCTTATTGGACTCTACGATTCACAGACGCTGGCGTCAACTCTTATACTAGGTGTACTGACTTGTGATATAATTTTCCAACCTCATCTACATATGTGCTTTTAAACCTACTCTGATGATACGTGTATATTTTACATGAACATATCTATGTATTTTATGTATTTTATGTACTGTCTACTATGGACTTTGTTTTAGTCTGAAATAAAACTTACTTACTTATTCCTCTTATTTTGATGCTTTTCTCATGTGGACAATACTCCTTAAATTCTAGGGATGTAAAGGTTGTCACATCATGCTATCACGATATTTTCGGGGAAGATAGACACATTGCTTTATTAGTGTATCGTACATCATTAAAAAGATACACATCTCACATAACAGTTATAAAACTAAATTTTAGGAAATTAATGCATAAAAGTCGAAAGCCTTTTGGGCAGTAGACAACAAAAGAAAGGATAATCCGCCATATTTCTGATGAATCAAAGTGTGCACACTTTTTATTAATGTTATAAGTTTAGTCATGGCAGCAGGGAAGTGTGATGTGCCACTATCACTGTCATTTAAGTCTTTGCACACTGTTAATGACAACAAAAGCTTTGCTCATCAGGCATCTATAGTATGATGAAAAAATCCTCATAGAAAGACCAGTCATTCTAGTACCAGGGTGCTTGAGTATTAAACAAAGCATGGATGTTGAGTCAGTGGACATCCACAATGCAATGGTGCAGATTAATTTACATATATATATATATATATACTTGTATTTGAGTAAATTAGAAAAAATTGTCAACTGTTGTAGTGAAAAACAGTTTTCATCATTCTTTTAACTAATGCTAGACATGTATCCAGAATGCAAGAAATGCACACAAAGGTGTAACAGACAAGTCCTGGCCAGCAGCAGCTGGGATTCAAGCAGTGAAGATGACATGCCATGTGTATACGTGAAGTGACATCTGGTAGATTTAACAAATGGACGCTCTGTGGGTGTCTGTCCCTTGTGCTGGGGTGGACACCTCACATATGCTTTTCACTTGGGTACATGGCTGCCAGTGTAGAAGGCACACTTCCTTTCTATTGTGAAAAAGATCACAACTTTGGGATACAGTCATATGTTGTGGGGGTTCAAGGTCAAACAGGTGACTGGAAGGCACAGGGACATATGGTGCCAGGGCTAGGCTCAGTCAGTCACTGTATGCTGAAACCTATGCAGCCTGAGTCACTCCTGCGACCACTGCATCAAAGCTGCCAGCAGTCATCTGACCATTAAAAGTTTGGCACAGACAGTTCAAACAGTAATTTGCAACACCTTGAACATAAGCACTCAACATATTTTCTTACTGCTTCATTGTTGTTCTGTAGCTGGTTGAAAGATTGTTGGTCTTGCACTCATGTGCAATACTGGATTTTTATAAATTTAATTTCTTCGATTTTGGGAATCCTGTCTTTGATATGACAATTCCAAACCTATCCTGGATACAAATATCTGGCTTATTAGGTTGTGGCAAGTTTGCAAAACTGAAGGTAAGACTGAAATTAATTCTGTTCAGATCTAATGTATGAATGTTCATTTATGCTTGCCCATGTAAGTTACACACACACACACACACACACACACACACACACACACACACACACACACACACACAGACACACACACACACACACACACACACACACACACACACACACACACAAAATTGTTCTTGCACTGCCAGACATAGAAATGTGTAGGAAATTCTTACTATTTTATTTGAACTTCTGGAAAATTTGTGTTTCATATCTGAAGAGTTTTAGAGTTTTACTTAAACTTTATATTCCATTATATTATATTATTTTTATTATGTTGTTATCATTATCATCATGACTATGGCTGCTCAGGTGCACATTTGTTTGCAAGCATTTCAAGCTTATCCTGCCATTAAACGAACATGTACCATGGCAATATATGGTAGTACCGGTAAATACTAGGTGAAGTGTCTGACAGGCCTGCTTCATATTTCAAGATCCATATAGAATTCAAAAGAGAATTAATAGCCACATTTACAAGAAGCAAATATAGTTCATGAGATAAATTGCATAGAAGCATCAAATGATGCCATATACAAATTACATGCATGATTGGACAAGATACTGTACCCACCACTATGGGTCCCGACAAACTGCGTAGATTGATACTGTATTTCTGTTGTGGTCTTTAAAGGCCACCTGGCATGTCACGTGTCATGATTTTTATAAGATAGCAAAAGATTTTGCATCATACAACAAAGTATCTTGGAATCATGTCTTATCATGTTAAATTTGGATGGATTGCACAATATGGGACATGCTAAAATGATTCAAATTTCATTTTAACTCTTTCCGTGCCAACTGCAACTAAAGTTGAACTGCATAGAATGAAATGCTCTGAATGATAATAAGAGTGTAAGATTCATAATCCTTGTAAAAAGACCTTTCAATCAAGTACCAGTATGCCTGTAGTTAATTTGAATATGAAAGTCCAGGTCAACAGCTTTCCTTGGCATGCCCAAAGTACACCAAGAAAAGCTATTGACTCAGTCAGAAATGTGTCATTGAAAGAGTTAAAGTTATTTTTATGTTTACTACAAAAAAATCCCACTGAATCACCAAGCACGAGGCTCGTATATGTTCTGCAATACAATATGAAAGGATTGCTTAGGGCTGTTGTTGACCATTGTATTATGTTGCATCTTTTATCAAACACCATGTGCCATGTGAGGCAGTGATTACATTCACATTCAGAACCCAAGACGTTTACTGTTTCTGGTGGAATAAAGCACAAATCCAAAGGGAAGGATGTCATAGTGAGATTATGTGGTCAGTTTTGCACATAAAGCAGGGAAATTTAGAATATTAACCTTAATAATGACTATCTTTACCCCATGAAGTAATATAAGTGATTATGAAGATGAAGGCCTGTACAGGCGTCAGCATGAAGATGGAACTGCCTTGGGTGTTGCATGTAGCTGGACACATGCATGTAATACCATGGTTCATGTACAAGCCCAGCGTTCCACCTCTAGCCTCAGGTGATCATTGTTAGATTGTCATTATGTCGGGGGTACTATCACGACCTAAAACCGTGTTCCAAATACAGGTCTTTTAAAGTGGTAATGGTAAAATATAAATTCAATTTTTTGGACATTAACGACCAAGGACTTGTACATTAAAATTCTCATTTTAGCAAATTTATACATAAAGTGACATGATAGAAGAATCGTGTTGTGTCCTGAAACATCTTTACTGTAACTCCTGGTTATCTTGTGGTGCAGGTATCTTGAAACAGTTGCTTCTGTATTGATGTTGAATGTAAACAAGTTTGCATTTAGAGAAAAAAGGATCAACCAGAAAATGACTGGCTGACTTGCCTAACTTGGTTTCATGTCTTGTTTGTCTTTGTATGATTGAAGTATTAATAAGTGACTGTAAGTACTCTGTGTGTGTGTTTTTACTTACTGTCTGCTGCTAAAATTGTTTTTCATTCAAACTGAAAATTTTGATGTATGAGAAAATCCTCCAGTTATAGTTAATATTTTAGAAGATAAACAGGTGATTTATTAGCCCTGCCCATCTCCTTTTTTGCAAGGGTTATAAATTATTATTCACGAGGTTGTCAACATGGCTTCACATGGATCATCACTGCTTGACACTGGCCTTGACCCAATAGTCTGTGTTCCAAGTTCCTTGACATTGCAAAATGCAGTACCTACAGGCTGCTCAATTTTTTTTTTTTTTTTTTTGTCTGTTCACAATTCACATCTTTGACTTCTTCTCCAAAACCGTCTGCCAGATTCAATTTAAACTTAGTGGGAATGTGCCTCTGGTAGATCTCTACCAAGTTTGTTCAAGTGGTCATGCTCCAGTAATTTTTGGATTTGTTTATGATTTTTTTTTTTGGGGGGGGGTTGACAAATCTTAAAGAATCTTCTCTGAAACCGCTCACCCAATTGCTTTGTTATCACACAGGAACACTCCTAAGGACTTCTAGTTCTTAATTTGTTCACCAGGTGGTGCTGCAATTAAAAAAATAATGATTTTGTGTGTGTTTTTGCTATTTTCTACTTCTCCAGAACCATCCCGGAGATGAAGCTGAAACTTGGTGGATATGTTCCTTGGGAAAAGGTCAAACAAAGTTGTTCACCAGGTGGCATTGCTGTGGATTTTTTATCTTTAATGATTTTTTTCCAATTTAGGTATTTATTGGTAAATGTGTCTTTCCTTTTGATTACTATGTTAAACTTGGTAGGGATGGACCTTTGATAAGTGTCTACCCATTTCGTCCTATCCCGAGTTCACAGAACCACAAGTGTGATGAATCTATAGGTCAGCTGAGCATGGGCTGTGCATACAGCCATCTTGTATCTTCCAAAATAGTTTTATTTGGGAAAATTCAGGAAATTGGAGAGAGAGAGAGAGAGAGAGAGAGAGAGAGAGAGAGAGAGAGAGAGAGAGAGAGAGAGAGAGAGAGAGAGAGAGAGAGAGAGAGAGAGAGAGAGAGAGAGAGAGAGAGAGAGAGAGAGAGAGAGAGAGAGAGAGAGAGAGAGAGAGAGAGAGAGAGAGAGAGAGAGAGACTTCACTGTTGGAAATCTTTTTGTCTGATATTTGCAGTTGGTTTGTTTTTATAATTGATATTTTTTCTTTTTCCTAATTTTCACATTTTGTTCCTTTTTTTTTTTTTTTTCCTAATTTTAATATTTTCGTCATTAGCTTTGAAGACGGTTGGTCACAGATCTTATGCGATCCTTCGCATCAGTCCATCTGACGTTCCATATGTAAACAATTACTTGTCAACAAGTTAGCATCTACAATTTTTAAGTTAGCTCCTTGAAAAATTTTTCAATTCTATGAATGAAAATCTAGGTTCCTTTCATTATTGGTGGTACCACCTAGTGGATTATGTAACACAGCCCCAAAAGTGAAGAAAAAAAATGAAAATGCTATGGTGTGTTTAATTTTCAGTGGATCCTCCTTATGAAATGTGGCTAAAATATTCTGGAGGCTTTTATGTAAACCTGAACAATACTAGAGGCACTATGGGAAATATGAGCTATTGTTGGGTGCAATTTATGTAATTAATTTTCTTGAGAAATTTCTAAGGCTTATTTCACCCAATGGACAATAAATATGTATCATGTATGGAGGTTAAATATGGCATAATATGGATGATCTTGACCCATTTTCTCAAGGCCACTGTGGCAGTATATTTCAGGAAACAATTTTTGGTCATTACATCTGAATTTGTAGACACACATCCATTATAGGAATATTATACATATAAGGGTTTGTGATGTGTGGTCTATGTGACCCCACTGGTGGTAGTATTGGAACTAAGGTCAAAGATATCAAAAACATATTAAAGTCATTATTGTGATAATAAATTGAGACAGAACTGCAAAGTTTTCACCAAATGTGCATTAGGATGATGGTGAAATTTTGGGTGACCTTGACGTTGAGTCATTAAGCACTTAGTAAAGGTCACTAAATTCAGCATGTTGAGAAAGAATGTAGCTAATGATACCAAATATACTGCAAATATGTATCATTTGTAGAGTTTGATATTGCAGTATGTGGGCGACATTGGTCTACTTTCTGAAGGTCACCGAGGGAATGTATTTCTTGAATTTTGATACATCCATATACCAGAACAAGAACATTATACAGACATTAGTGTATGGTGTGTAGTTGTGGTAGTGCCACTGATGTTAATTATTGGAACTAACATCAAAGGTATCAAAACACATTAAATTTGTTATTTTATTGTGCTAATAAATGGAGCTGGAACTGCAAAATTTACACCAAATATACATTAGGCCAATGGGGAAATTTTGTAATATTTTGTGTAACCTTGACCCTATCTTTCAAGGTCATTAAGCACTTAAGAAAAGGATACTAAATTCAGTATATTGATAAAGAACAAGGTAGATGATAGCAAATGTACCACAAATGTCTATCATGTGGAAGTTTTGTGTTGCATCACATGGATGACCTTGACTTATTTCTCAGGGTCATAGAGGGAATTGCATATCAGGAAATGATTTTTTGGTGATGCTCATCAGATTATGTTAGGAGAGCTTTAGGCCCATGGGCCTCTTGTTCCTGGGCTCTTGTTATTCTGATCAAAGGTTTGTGAAGTATCTTGTAATTTAATTCAAAATATTGTCATTGCAAAGTTAATTGAAAGAAAGTAAATATAAGTAGTTTTGAACTTGCAGAAGTTGCCTAGCATAATAAGTATAAATACATCTGGCCAGAGTATGAATAGTTCATGGTAATCTAATGATGATTATTATATCTTATGTTCCACTGGAATCTGCAGACTACATGCAAAGCACGTAATGTACGGATACCCTGTATCAAGTGGAGGGGAATGTCAGAGATTAAAGTATTTTCATAACAGTTTGAACTGGCAGCCTGATAAAGAATGATACTGCAGCAATAAATAGTAAGCAGGCATATTTGTGTGATTGGCCGATAAGCAAAGGTGACAGGAAACAGGCAGCTCATTGGTATGAGGTGGACATGGTGTAGAGGGGCCCATCTTACACCAGCAGGCATGCCATGGTATTTATGATAGCAGCCTCATAAAGCCAAGCAAGTAGGACTCCATAACTGTTATAATACATAGCTCCAGGGGATCCCGCTTACTATTCTCATAGTCACTGTAACTACAGCATTGAAGTTGTCATTGTGTGTCACAGACAAGCGTCTCAATGGTAAGTTTTCGTTACCTTCACATTTGGTTTTCTTTCACTTTGATCCAACATTGACAGATTGGTGTACACAACAAACTACAATATTGTAATATTACAGGACAATGTTGATGTGGTGAATTTCTGTTCATTCAAGTTTACCTTGTAATTTTTAGGATGGCTGTGAACTGGACATCGAGCCGATGCCATACCGCAAGGGGAGCATGGGAAACATGTCTCCCATGATCACACTGGGACTCCCTGCATCACAACTCAAGACAGGAAAAAGTAGCTCACTGGGAAGTATAAACAGCGACTTTGTGGATACTCCTCTTGTGGATCATGATGATATTATATCCCTAACACATGATGTGAGGGGCTTCTCGGATGCACTGGCCAATCTCAAGGCTGTCTTCCATGAAGAAACTGGTAAGTTGTTTGACACAAGTGCACATATGTTACAATGTAGATAAATTTGTAACTTAAATTCTATGTGTCAGACTAAACATGTCATTGGAGATAAATTTGCTTATAAAGTCAGTTAGTGTCTCTATCAAAATGTAGCAACATACATGTGGTTGGTCAGAACAGATAAATTTACAAACATGATTTTTTAAGTAAACTGTGACCTTATGCCCCAAAAGTGTAGGTACATGGGGCAGGTGGCCTCATGATCATGACAGTGAATGCATACATCTACATGTACAGAAGATGCCATCTAACTTAGAGAATGAGCATGATTTAGGTATATGCTGACCAGCTAACACATGGTAACTTTATATTCATGAATGGTGGTTGATTAATTCTCAGCTGATGGTAAGTAAATGCCATACAGACACCGGGAGAGACATATTGTCGTGTGATGTGCCATATGCTGCATGCACAGTGACACATATACAGTTAACATTGGGCCTCTTGAGCAGAAGATTTTAGCATCCGAAGCAGACAGACGCAAGCCCCATATTATCTCTGCTGAACATGGAGTAGAGAAAACAGGGGAATTGTTCTGTTTAGCAGGCAAAGAACTCAGCTAGGCATTTATGTTATATTCATGCAGTAAAATGAGGCTACATATTGTAACATGCTACAATTACCATAAGATAGCCATTTTGTTGAGGGAGAAAGAGAGTTTCTTGGGCATATTGATTGAGAATGAATCAATTTTTTTCTTGTTTTCATAAGCAATAAGTATAAAGTTCTTTAAATGGGGCAAATTCCGTAGGCTGAATCAACTTTTTGTAGCAGGTCCTCAGCTTGTTTGCGCAGTCTCCCTCATTAGGAGACTCATCTAGCAGGCCCAGCTTGTTGGCCCAGTCTCCCTCATTAGGAGACTCATTTAGCAGGCTCAGCTTGTTTGCCCAGTCTCCCTCATTAGGAGACTCATTTAGCAGGCACAGCATGTTTGCCCTGTCTCCCTCCTCAGGTGACTCATTTGGCAGGCCCAGTTTGTGTGGCCAGTCTCTCATTTAGTGAGCCCTCAGCTTGTTTAACTTGTAAACATGAGGCCATGCAAACAGGAATGTATAGTGCTTCTACCAACCAGAACTGTACCTGGTCTGATTGGAATGCCAGCCTTCACAGTCCTTTTGACGTTGGAGGTAATACCTATTTTCTGGTTACCATTGAAATCTGTTACCCCATTTCTCCATTGTGCTGGTGTATGTGGGTGTGCTTGTGTCCTTTAACTGTTTTCTCATGGGTTGAGAAAAGGCTTGGGTAAGAAGTAGTATAAATATATTATAACTGAGTTGTTTTTTAACGCTACAGGGATCCTCTTGTGACCTTGCTCTTAGCAAAATGCACTGTTTGTTGTGTGATTGATGAGATAAATTAGTCAGGTAGTTATTGCAGCCAGAGAGGAGATGTGTGGGGCATGCAAGGTTAATATGGTCCCTGTATGTGTGTGCGTGGGCGGAATACTATCATCTATTTAGTGTCACTCTACATATTTTACTATTTACCTGTTTTACACAACACAAAATGGTGGAAATTGCTACCCTTTGATATGCTACACAAGAAAGCAAAATTGTGGTGTAATTTATTCTTCAAAATTGCAAAATGCCCCCAATTAAGCTAAAATGTTCATAAAATGCATTAATTTAAGCAAATAAGATATTGCCATTGAAGATAAACACTGGCATATCTTAGCCATGGCTGCATAAAGTGCCATGACATTCTTGTCCAGACAACTGAAAATTGTGCATGCAAAATTTCCTGATATATATGTTCCATTTTTCTGAACATAGATGGGACAATATCCACTGAAATTGTTAATGTGATGCTGTGGTTTTGCATCAAGATGTGACATTGGTATGAACACTGGTGGACAGGACCCACTGTGAATTGTATCAACAGTGATACGTGGTGGGATGATGTGCGGTCCTAGCAGAGACACCCTCTGTTTTACACAAAATAATATATGCCAGTAAACATAAATTGTGAGCTATATTTGGCAAACAATTCTGGTTGAAATCTGCTCAATTATAGGTGTAAACAAATAGATGATGCGTCAGAGTCTGTGTTGTTGTACATGGTTACCAAGGAATAGAAAATATTCATGTTTCAAAATAAAAGGAGGGGGAGGAAGGCAGATACAGTGGGAAGTTGGTTCAGTTAGGTGTAGTCTGTTGTCTTCGACAATGGGTATGATGGAGACAAGATCATTAACAAGTCTATTGTGTGTACTACCCACTTGACACAATGGATGTGCCTGACCAGTGACCAGCAGCTATAATGGATGTGCAAGAAGTTGTTAGGATCAGCAAGGGTCGTGCACTTGCACACGAGATTCCATGCTACCATGTCTTGCTTATATTGCAGCAATAGGCAGTAATGGAATATGAGTGGACTGATAATTTAGTGGTGCCATTCAATTGGGTAATGCCCTGGGGCCATATTTCTTCCAGTGAATGTATCATAAGCTTAGATCAACATGCAGAGCTGTTTTCTGTCCCATTAAACAAAGATAGTGCCCACTGGCAGTTGGGAACCCACTTTGTCATACCTGGTCTGCTTCCTGGATTCCTTCAAACCAGGCAGAGTAGTCATTCTGAAACATTGGAAAGATCTGTTGTGCAGAAAGTTGTTGAAAGGTTGAAAGCTGACCAGTCTGAATGTAGCATAAAACATTGACCCAAGCTGAGTCCGTAAACATATACATGTAGACGTATAACAAGCTTCCAAATGAACAAGCCTTAATAGTTCTGGCATTGCCAGAGGCAAGATGATGGGTAAAATCAACCACAGATAGATGTTTTTACATTCTAAAGATCAAGGCAGGTCCCAGCCCTAAGATAATGCAGTTCCCTGGAAATTTTCAGATGAGGGCAAGAATATTATCATTCACTTGCCTCTTATGGCAAAGCTTGCCATACCATGTGACCAATACTTCCTGTAAAGGGGGGTTGGAGGTTCCAGGTACACTGGTGCAAGCACGTACTAATTTTGCCCTGGTACAAGGTAGAGAAAATAAGAAAATTTCAGAATGCTTTGGAAAATAAAGGGGCTTCCAGTACATAATATGGATGACTAAAAAAGCCAAGTGAGTCAGTAAGACCCTCCCCCCCCCCCTAAATAATTACATTGAATTTTAACCATATTTTATAAAAATATATGGTATTAGCTTTTAGGACTTGACTACTATGTGATGTTATAAACTTATTCCCAAAATCACGTGGCATCTTTGGCTGGCTCAAAGTTTGAAAAAAAAACCCAAAAAAACTAAAGGATTGGATGTCTCTGATCACATGTGAATGTGGAGAAAAAGCCTTTCTGTCTATATGCTCCCAAAATCCCCCCTGCAAACAAAGGTTGGGGGTAAACTGATTTGTTATATCTGACTCCTGGACTGTCCATATAGCACAATTCTTGTGTGCAAGATATCTTATGGCACAGGCTGCATTAAACTCAAGTTGTCCTGAATTGTACCTTGACACTATTTCTTGACCTTGGTTGTATTTTCAAGGTCACAGAATCCAGTGTGGCCAGGTAACATATGTATAGAAAACAAGCCAACAGGAGCATGAACCTTGCCTTTTGCACTTAACATTGCCAAAAACAGCTGGTCTTCAAATGTCATCTGCTTCTCTGTTGTTGACATCTTTCAACAGTAATGAAAAACAACTTGAGTGAGAATTTTAGATGAGACTTACCAAGATAACATGCTGTTCAAGTGCATAGTGGAAACAATGGAGTTGAAGAATTGAGACAGAGATTATGTGGTAATTTGCTGCTTTTTTTTTTTCCTCTGAATTTAATCATGTTGTAACAGTTGCATGATCATGGTACATAATGTTTAATAGCACAAATTTCAGACAAAAGGCAGAGTTTTTGAAAGTGACACACTTGTGGCATTACATATGCTTAAAATTGATTGGGACGGGCTGGTTTCAGTAAATTATTACGGTCTTGTCAAGGTTAAAGTGCAAGCCATCTGGTGCACTGTAGAGACATGGTGCTGCCCAAGATGTCATGTTTCTATCTACTGTTTTAGGTGAAATGTTGCCTGTGACAGGTTGCACTCTGGGATCTGTTTTGGTAGCAGTCAGGTGTGTCTCTGGAGACTGGCAGACGCTGGTACACTAGAGCTGGAGAGCCCAGTTCCTTATAACCTTGCATCACTATTGCTCCTTTCTCAGCAGCCTACAAGGGATTACAGTTGTGCAACTGTTGAGCCCTGACAACTGTTGCAGTCTTACTTTCATCCCAACCCTCATTTCAACAAGGCATACAGTTTAACTCTTTTGAGTCCTAAATTGTAGATTGAATCAACTTATTTTCTCTGTGCACAGAGGGAGACTGTTGACTGCAACCATTCCCTTATCTTATTTTGAAGTGTGGATTTGCTGATACATGAGTGAAAGGTCTTTTTACAAGAAATTTAATCTTGAATTATCATAATAATTCAGGTGAGCACAATTTTTGTTGTGATCAACACAGAAAGACTTAACTATTAACCCCTTCAGGACTGCTCTTGACACCAAAAAGGGTCCATATGGCAACTATTGAGTGCTTCAAGGCATTTTTTCGTTGTTTTTTTTTTTGTCAACAGAAAATAAAAACACATGGCCTGTGTAACAATCAATTTACTTGTTTCTGTGTAAAATTCAAACCTTTATCAGTGTGTGTTTGTGTTCCATCAAAATTATCTGAGCTGGAGGTATACAGCAGACATATAGAGCTGCAGACAAGTCTGTGCTGCATACATAAATTGTCGAGACATAGATACATGGACCTAATATTTCATTTTCTGTAATGGTGAAAAAAGTGAGTTGTTGACTTGTGCGTGGGTGTATAGGGCTCTGCACATTACATTGAGTGGCTGTTGCAGTCATCTCAATGCTGCCCTTTTACATGTTTGATGTTCAGGTTGCTGGTGTAGAAAAGATTGGTGTTTGGTGGCGCAACCTACATATGCCCTGAGGTAAATACAGCCAAGAGTCTGGACCAAGGGGGTTTGAGAGTGGGCAGTGCCAGAGTGGGAGCCTGATGATCCTCTGTATTGTGATGTGTGGAGAGGGGTATTGTAAAAGGGGGGCACTTGTGACTGCATGTACATGTAAAGTGGCTATTATGGGTCACTGGGTCCATACTTGGTGCCATATTTTTACCTGAATGGTTGAAATTGTTTGTCAGTTGGCTTACTTCACTTTACCTTTGAATTTGTGCTAAAGTACAATTATTTTTCACTGGGTTTTAACCTTGTGGTTTATGGGACATGTCCTGGTTCTGATGTTTACTGGCTAACTTTACAACACCCCAGTTCCTGGACTTGAATGGAATTGCTTCTTCATTAGTACTTCCAATGAAGGACATGCAAAGGTTGCTCATGGATAAGTTACAGTGTGCCAATAGGATGTGCAAGTTCACCTTTTTTCAGCATGATGAAATTAAAAGCTTGTTTAAAGTGTGAAATACAAAGCTGATTTTAAACTGACAAGCTGAATGGCTGATCAGAGGTATAAAATAAAAGCCTCATTAAAAATTTAAAACAAGTGTCTCAGTAAAAGCACAGCTGTAGTGTGCATAAGTCAGAGCTGGATAATGTTGTCCAATGTTTACCATGCAGTGGCAGTTCCATTAGGAGATCTGAGTCTCCTGTTAAATATGGCAGCAATTTGAGAGGTGATTGTATTTGCTAATCGGCATAGTGGGCTTTGTTATGTGAACACAAGCTGTCCACAGCATGTTGGGGAGACTGTGGACACAATGGAGGCTGCTCTATTACAATGCTGTCAATTGATTTAGTTTTACTGTACCGTAAAACCTCCCCACATTGAACACCCTTGGGACCGGAAAAAAAAGTGTTTGGTATAGTGAGGTTTTCCTATAGGAAGGTTTGATTACATTAGAAGTATACATTTGGGACCAAGAAATGGTGTTCAGTATAGAGAGGTGTTCAGTATAGGGAGGTGTTCGGTTAGAGAAGTCTTACTGTATATGTGCTTATTTCAGTAAAATCATAATACTGTAGAAGAAATACAAAGAAAAAGTAACGCATCATGGATTCTCTCTGAGCAGTTTGCCTGAGATTTTTTGTTAAGTGCTTGAAGAACAGAAATAAGTACACAAAACAAGAATGACAAAAACGGTGAATATGAGTACAGTTCAAAATAAATATGCCACAGTATATTCGTTAGGTTATTCTGCAGGTATTTGAGTGGTGTGTATGCAGATAATATTGAAAAAAAGACCAGTGTTTGCTTGACAATTTTGGCCTCCTCCTCCCACCTACGTGAGGCATGCAGGAAGTGTCTTTTCCGTACATTTGCACTGTGAGTGTATCTGTGTCTGTGTTACATATCGTGTATGGTTTCCTGAGGGTAATTCTTTCCCTTCAATTATACTTCTTGAATTTTCAGGGCCTGACCTTGACCAGCATGATGCAACAAATATTTATCAGACTGCTATTTCACAGTTTAATGCATATAATAGTAATAAGGATTATGGCATTGAAAATGAACCAAAAATCAATGTAGGAGATAAGATTGGACTGCTGTTCAGCAGTTTTACATTTATTTTGCTGGATAATATATAGGAAGTTCCAAGTTATTTCAACAAAAATGCCTGACAGTGACATGCAATCTGGGTGTCAATTATTGTGATACAACACCAGATATCAACTGCCCTGAAAACAGAAACTCAGTGAATGGCTTACTGTACAGACGCTTGTTTTAAGATATACCATATATGTTATGAGATCAGAAATTGTCCTTCTTGCATACATTTGTGTATGATGGGCCAAAACCATTTAACCTTATGTGCACCATTCAAATGGGTGCACGATTGGCGGAGCTGTAACACGCTCGCCTTTCACCTCTGCGGCCTGGGTTCAATTCACGGCCGGGGAAGCAAGTGGAAAGAGTTCCTACCACTCTGACTGTGCACTCCAAGTCCTTCGGTTTCCTCCACCAAACAAGTAGGTAGGAAAGTATTCGCCAACATCTGTGCCATAAAGAGTGATTAATATAGGCTTGGCCTGCTTTGCAATTCATGTGAAAGATATAGGTCTATACTTTTTTTTTTTAACATTCAAGTTTTTTAAATTCTGAATGCAAAAGTGAATGCTTGGGAAACATTAGACCTGTTGTCAGGTGTTGTTAGTATTGTTTAATGTTTGCACAGTGAATCCTCTAAACTCTACGGATGAATCTGCCAGTTGTATCTCAGCAAGTGAGCTATGATTGGCAGTCTCTGCTTGTGTCTCCTGTCCCACCCCATTTAGTGGAAGAGCTGCCAAATCCCAATTCCTTTGCACCACTCAGGAGGTAGTGGGGAAACTGCTCTCAAATACATGTATGACAGGCAGCAAGGACACTGTCGAGATATGTTATTTTTGCCCCTCCCCCCTCAAGAAAAAAATCGCACGCACGCACGCACACACACACATACAAATCTTTGAAGTTTGAAATGAAGGCACACACACACACACAATCTTTGAAGTTTGAAATGAAGGCACACACACACACACACACACACAACACACACACACACACACACACACACACACACACACACACACACACACACACATCTTTGAAGTTTGAAATGAAGGCCCGGTAAGAATACTCAGCCAGTAAGGGATCCTCTGGATTAGCTAGGGTTTTCATGAAACCCAAGATCACACCAGCCAGATAGATCCCACTGAAGGTGGTATTTCTTACTGAATGATGTGTTTTCAACATCAAGAAAGTGACAACACACAAATAAATTTTCCCTTAAAGATGAAAATGCATGCTTTAAGATATGAGATACCAAGTGAACATTGAGCAAATTAGTATTAAGGGGTATGCAGGTACGAGTGTGATCTGCAAGTTTTCAAGCAAAAGAGAAGTGGTAGCCAATCATCTCAGGGCTGCACAAATTAAAATTTTGCGTAACCCATATAATATAATAAAGGGGTTAGGCTAAAAATTTTGCTGAACCATATTGTTGTGTTGCATAACTTGTTTATGTTCCATATAGTTATGCCCAAATTTTACGCAACCCAAAAAAGGGTTGCGCCACTGTTCAACTGCGTAACCTCGGCGCAACCCAAACAGTGGGTTACGCAATTTGTGCAGGCCTGCATCTTATTTTTATCAAAATTTGTTGCAGGTCTGAAGGGTGAGGGAATACATGTCTAAGCAATAGCTTGACTTTCCCAACCAAAATTGGTTGAGTCATTATCATTGAATATGGTCAGCTTCATGTGATGGAAACTTGTGGTGAGCGTGACTTGCCTGTAGATATATGTCTGTATTTACTCCTATATGTAGACAGTGTGGGAAACTCAAGTAAATATGTATACATAACTCTGCGTAACCTTTTGCTTTGTCCTTACAGCTAAATAATTGAGTTTGGTAACCTCCACACTGAAAGACATAATTTTAAGGAATACAATAATATTAAACCCTAATTAAATTTCTGAGGAAGAAAAAAACCACCATATTTTTGCTTTGACAGCCAAAGTTACACATGTTTTCCTGGATAACAAATATAATTTTGTCCAGCCAATGCCATGCATTAGTTCCCATATAGTCAAGACCCATCAATATGGTAATAAAATTTCATATCAACACCTTGTGTGCTTGATAAACATGTGAATAAAGTGATCTTTCAGACCTGTGCTTTCACGGTAGAGCAGTTATCCATGAAAAATACCTGATCTTTTCAGTAGCCGCTGTATGTTTTCCGCTGTTTTTCCTCATGCATGTATTTATTTTCAGTGAGATTTTAACTCTTTTCCCGTGAACTAATGACTGAATCAATAGCTTTCCTTGGCATGGGATGGGTAATAAGTGCCCAAAATGTTCAACCCATGACAAGGAAAGCTGTTGACCTAGTGTATGTTTACTTGATAGGTCTCATCTACAATTTTCATCCATATTGATTTTTCATTAACGTGGAAAGTAGTTCAAAACATTAAAGCAGATGACATTTGACCATAAGCCAGTTTAAAGGGGGAACGGTTAATGCAGATCGAATGGGCAAAGGAAATAGCAGGAATAAATTAGTTATTTTGGGAATCTAGCTTAATTGCCTTGGGACAGAGGCCATAATAGAGAAAAAAGCTTAAGCTATAAACTTTTAGGTTAAGGTCAAGAAAACAATAAAAAAGTAAAAGCAGGCTTACACATAGAAAGCCTGAAGTGATTTTATCTCTTTCTCTTCATACCTTAAGATGCAATCTTTGACTTGAGGTAAGCAAAACAAATTTCACAATTTTGAGTGAAAATATATATACATATATGGTAGTGCAAGTTTTTGCAACTATCAAAAGATATGACAGATAGACCAAACTATGATTTACAATCTTCAGTTGCAGTGCATTTATTAACAGGTTGAAAATACTGTGGGAGATGTACACAGCTTGGCAATCAGGTCAGTCACCTTTGAAAGCTTTAACAAGGTGCGAGATGATTTAATTACTACTGTCAGGTTGTTAACTCATTCAAGGCTGACAGCAATATTCCTACTATAAATTGCTTTATTTTCAAGTGTTTAAATTTTCATTGTTTTCATATTTTTGACAGTTCAATGATTCAATTTCACTACTTTAGACATAATTCCTATTCAAACAATGTTAAAATACTATTTCACTCTTTTTATTTTCACAGTTTTGCGCCATCAGTGAAATAGTTTTGCGCCATCAGTGAAATAGACAACAGAATACAGCAGAATTAAACCAATTCACAGTATCATATTTCTGGTGTTTACCTAAAAAATGTCCAGTGATTAAATTTTATCATGGATTAGTGTCTCTTGTGGAAAAAAATGCTATATCTGACTGCAAGCAGACAAAAAGGAAGGAAAGGAAAAGAAGCAAAAATTATGGTCCTGTATGATAATGATACAAAAAACTAGAGACAGGAGCATGTGAAATATGGTTTACATCAGCACTCAGGTGGCTGTGGTCTTCTGTTGCATGTACAGTGCTACCTGCTGTTTGTGGCCACTTTTTCTGCCACAAAAAAGTGGCCACATACAGCAGGTGATCTGTCACAGCAGTACCTGCATATTGCAAGTAGGCCTTCCACTATAATACTGTCTTGGGTCATTTTTGATTGAAAAAGGTGTGTTAAAGTTATGTTTTTTGGTGAGAAAGCATTTGGAGCAAAATTAATTGCCTTGAGTCTGTATTGGATTCATTGACCCATACACACAACTTTGACAAACAATCGATACACCATGAGTCCAGAGTAGCTGACATCACCAATATCCAATTAATGAATGGTCAATGACAACATGTACTCAAATTAAATTACCGGTAAACCTGTGTTCTTTACTGAAGTAAGTGTGTGTGTCAGACATTTCAAATGTCCATATTAATTAGGCAATATTGATTGGGTTCCTGTAGAACTTCATAGAAGTGTGAACTCTGTTGCTAAGTACATATATATATATAATAAATTAATGCAGTGTGTCATTCAGGATATGTTTAGAGAGTGCTCGATCAACCAAACTGGATGATAGAAAACAGGAAACACTAAATTTGCTGACAGAGTCTGACATATATGCCAAATTATGTTTAATTGCCAGGTACAAGTGTGTGCAATATAGAAGTGATAATATCTGTCTGACACATTCAGATTAAATGAATTCTTCTGATATAATTACCCCGCTGGTATCAAAGTTGGTGATATAATTCTCAGAGAACTTAACTTTGCCCTCTCTGATTGTAAACATACCAAGTATTCTGGTGTTTGCATATGTTTAGCTTTTGCGTCATTTATCAGATAAATATATACATGCAAGTAACTTGTTGAATATACATGTATGTGCAGTGGAATTTGCCTGTTAAGACCAGCTATGGGTTCCGAAAAATGAGATTGTGATGATGTTGGTGGTCTTAATATAAAATACAAAGTATTTGTTGTAAAGCAAACCATAAATAGTGAACAGGTGGTTGTAACATGGGAGTATGTCATGCAGAGATCAACGTAATGAGTGGGTTGCACTGTACAACTTACTCAGTCATTGTTAAGAAAATGTACTCTCTGTTCAGACTGCAACAAGCTTGAAAATTGCAAGTAGTGAGTGAGCATGGTAAAAGTTAATCCCAATTCAATGTACTATGTCAGGCTAATCTGCCAACTGGTATTTCATGGACATAGTTTTCAGGAAGGAAGGCTCGTGTACGTATACACAATAGTCCTGTCCACATACCTGTAATATTTGTTACAGACTTTGGTTTCAGTGGGACAGAATTGGATTGGTGCCTCAGGGTTTTTTTCATGGGTCTTAGGTCTAATTAGTGACCTACAACAGTGAATGTTGTTGTTTAGGCTTGGACAGGAGCCATGTGGAGACATGGTATGTTCAGAGTATGATATTCAGCAATACAGTATTCCCCCCATGAAAACTGGTCTGGTACACTCACAGGCTCCATTGACTGCTCACCCATAATATAAATAGGCCTATTAATTTTCTCTGGACATATTTTGACCATGGTCCATTACGCAGTCTATGATACAATCCCGGAAATGTCTGCCTAACAATATTGTCATAGTTGTGCAACCAGGCACAATCATAATTGTGGTAGTACAACCACAGTATAACATACATCATACATGTAGAGTTCTTTGAAAAAATATCTTCATCCGGAAAGTGTGTAGCCACAGTTTTGTGTGTACGGGATGTGCAGGGAGGGGGGAGGTTATATTTGTTGTTTACAAGTTTGATTTTCTTTGTATATTTTTGGCACACTTTATCACTCTGCCCCTGAAGAAGGGACACCTCGTCCCGAAATGCGTTGGGGAGGAATGCTCACATTGAATAAAATTGTGCTGTGATCTATTTGTTCCAGTGGGATTTACTGCACATTTTAAACTTTTCTCTTCCCGGTTCCCCTGCATCCTCTTAGGATCCAAATAGGTACACACTAACTAGGCCTGCTCGCCTGACATGTTCTCAAGGTCTATTCTGCTGTTCGTTATAACTGATAAATTTTAATGGGTCTTAGAAACTATTTGGCAGCACTTTATTTTGTTATTGTGATTGTCCTCTCTTTTGAGTAAGTTAAAAAGTACAACCCCCTTTTCAAATGGCAGTGTATAGTTTTAAAGTAAAGATAGACCAGAAAGATGAAATTAATTCCTGTTGACAATAGTATATATCAACCACACAAAGTACTTAATATCAAGTGAAAAAGTATTCATGCCAGACATCAGACAAAGTCTGACTGACCTTTCAGTGTCTGAGAATACTGGTCAATTCCATAGACAGTCTAATTCAATGGAATTCAAATAGTTTGGAAACATTGGTGTTTTGTGGAGAAGCAGATCATCATGATGTTAAGGCTATCCATGCAGGAGCAGATTAATTCTTTCACTGCCAATTTTGCCAAAAGTCAATGTATTCTGAGTTAACCTTTCCCACTTGATTGGACACTTGAGTCAACAACTTTCCTTGGCATGAGTTGGGCACTAAGTGTCCAACTCATGCCAAGGAAAGTAGTTGACCTGGGACATGTGATCTTGATAGGGCTCATATATAATTCTCAGTCAAGTTGTTTTTCATTACTGTTGAAATTAGTTGAAAACACTGAAGCAGACGACATTTGAACCAGTCGGTTTTGGCCGGTTTGGGGGGGGGGGAAGGGTTAACATGATGATATTGTCTGGAGTAAACTGACCCTTCATTCAAGTACCAGCATGCCCACATTTGCAGATACAATAAGACCAGGTGAACAGCCCTCTGTACACATTGGGTGCATTGTACCCAAAGTGGACCAAGGAAAATTGTTGACTCAAAACTTGGCACAGAAATAATTACTTGAGCTACAGGATTGGGTTCAGGGCCAGTATATACAGGTTAACCCTTAAAGTTCTAGTCACTGCTATACATGTAGTCGTTTTCTTATTACCATTAAACATATAATGGTCAAAAGATTCAAAGATTCCAATTCCTCATGAAGATACCCTTTATTCAAATACCAGCAAACCTAGTCTAAAGCTGATGACTCAATCTTAAATCAGCACCTTAAGGGTTAATACTCAGCCTGGACAACAGTCTTGACAATTTTGCAGAGATCCATATGTATCAAAGTCTTGATTATGAGCAATTTGCCTCCAAAGGAATTGACTTTTGAATTGTAATTATGTACAAGTCACAGTCATTAAAAAACTTCTGTCATAATTTATGAAAAAGCTGTTACCTATCAGTAACTGAGTGAAGGAGAACAGAACTTGGTCTATGTACAAGTGAGTGTTATTTTGTCAGACAAATAGTTTTGTGGTACTGGATTGTGTTCAAACTGCACAAGGGCACAATGAGGTCAGGGCTGAATGTGACACATAAAAGTTGACAGAAGTTTGCTCTTTGGAAAAAAGTGTACAGTTTGTGACCACATAATTTGATGTAATGAGGGTTAGCTTGCCTTGTCAAATGGACTATTTGGGTGGCATGTTGGTGCATAAAAATACACAAATCTTGGTGCAAGTTTGACATTGAAGGTATACATGGTAAGATAAGTGGGGCACATGCTATGCATACAGTCTGGATAATGTCAACTTTGACAGACTAGACTTCTTCAAAAACCATCATCCCTGTACCAACCCAAACCAGAATGAAAGATGTGTGCCCACTTTACAAACTGGACATTTGGACCTATAGATGTGGCATATGTGTTATTCTAGTCGGGTTTTAGTTCAACCTTTCTATTAACAAACATATAGATTTTACCCCTCAGCCCTGAAAGGCATGGGGGTATTGCCATAGCCTGTGTCTGCACATCAGTGTTTTCATTAGGAATGTTTTCAGGGGGTCACATAAAGGGAAATTCAGGGGTGATGACCAGATTTTCACCAATTTTACATGAAAATTTTAAAAAAAAACTAACAAACAAACAAACTAACAAACAAACGAACTAAGCTTTGTGACCCTTTAGAATTTTCTCAGAGGGTATTTCAGGTTTTGAAAGGGTCACAATATACTCCCATTTGGGGGTTAACGGAAACAGTGTATATCACTCCATCCTTCCATGTGAATTTCTTGCATGTGAAAGCCAAGAACTGGGTAGGTCATGATCATGAAACTCTAACAGTTGATCACCCTTGTAAAAGTCTATGCTAATTCAAAGAACAGTGACCTTGATGCAATTTCAAGGTCACCAGGGTCAATTATCTCAGAATTTCTTGCAGGCAGATGTCCAAGAGCCAGATAAGCTGGATCTTTAAAACTTTACTATTGATTACTTTTGTTTGAGTCTGCATCAAGTTTGAAAGGACAGTGACTTTGACGGGATTTCAAGGTCACCACTTGTCAATACGAGGCATGCACATCAATTTCCCGCCACAACTGCGTACCTAGTTGTCTTGGTAACCATAGTCTCACCTGGCAAGTGACAGGCCGCTGCCTGTGCAGGGAGGCAGGGTATTACTACTATTTGGAAGTAAAGGATACTCAATGCAGGCAGATGGAAATTTCTTCTTGTGACCAATTTAAGAAGCACTAAACAAGTATGACTTTGGTATTTGTTAACTTAAATTTCTTTGAAAGACACTAATTTTGTGTGAAAGGGGAATCTAGCCCTGTCTGAGACAGTGATATGCCTGTGCATCCTCCATGGTTGAGGCCTGTGTTTTGTGGTGGGAAATTAATACGCATGCCTTGCATTATCTTTTAATTTCTTGTGTGTGCTATCTCAAGAACCGGATAAGCTAGGATAACAAAACTTGAATAGTTGACCACCATTGTAAGAGTCTTTGTTAAGTTTGAAGAATGATGATTTTGACCCAATTTCCAGGTTGCAGTTGTGTTGTGCAAATATATTCACCATGAATGGCACATCAAATGGCTTACTAGAAACATATTACTCTCACTATGAACATATTAACAGCAAGCTTTCAGTGTTTAAAACTACAGAACTCTACAACAGAACTGTTTCATTTATCATGGAACTTTGGGCAATTGTAAAACATTCTATTCTAGCACACCGTACAGGTAAACTCTTACAAACAAATGACCAACAGACATTGTCTCCTGGGAGTGCACTGTACTGCATTATGCCCTGTTCCTCCTAACCTGCATTCGTCAAACTATATCTATGTTTATTATTATTTATTGTCTGTTGACATCATAGGCTCTAGTGTTCATGTGTCTTAAACTTATGTGTTCTTGAGTTACGTACTCAGTATATTTGTCTACTGTGCAATGTTGCAGCAGACTGAACATTGTTTTTAGCTCTGCTGACCAAAGGTCGCAGAGCTTATGCGACCGCCCATGTCTGTCTGTCCATCCGTAAACTTTTGCTCATTAGCGCGGTACGGTCCACAGTTTTCAAGTTAGCCCAATATAACTTTTAGGACTTATAGGGTGTATGAAAATCTAGGCTGCTTTCGATATTGGTGGCACCACCTACATTATTATGTAATATAGGGGTCAAAATGCGAAAATCTTATGAATACTAACATTTTTAATTTGTGGCAGATCTTCACCAAATTTGGTGGGATTTTTTTTTGGGGGGGGAGGTCAAAGTCTCGGTAATGATACTAGTGGCGCCACCTATAATTTGACAGAAATTAATAGGATAAAGTTAAAGACTCACTCATTGTTGTCTTGGCACATGCAACAATATTTATCACAAGAGTTGCACAGATAAGCTATGATTACATGTGGAGCAAAGTGCCATCTGGTGGACAATTTTTACAGTAAGCTTTATATGTTCAGAAGCCACTTGAGGACGCACAACTTTGAAATGAACAGGTGCAATATAGCCACGTTGCCAGCAGAGCATTAGTTCCATGGGCCTCTTGTTTACACAGTATAATTCACTTACATCACAATAGGGTTGCTCATTATTGTGCAGTGCTATTATGGAGAAATTTTCTGTCCACAAACTTGGAGTTCTCGTGAATTTGCTGTTATGTATCCTCATTATGTTTATCCATTAGCATTGGATGGTAGTGGGCATGTCTGAAATGGGAAACGCAAACGTCTTTTGGGTGTTGCGCTGTTGTGTACTAATAATGTTATAGTGGCTGTGTCTTGGTGAACTGCCTTGTAAATGACATATGTATTTAAAGTTTTGTAGCTTAGTGTATAGTTCATATGGCTTTGTGCACACTTTTATGATACTTTAGTAACAGTTTATGTGCCTGTTAGCACACTTTTTGATGACATATATGTCAGCATTGGCCTCTCTTGCATGTCAATAAAAATGTAACTTGCTTAATTATATGGTAGGCTGTAAATTGCTTTATTTTTGCATGTTTAAATTGTCATGGTTTATTATTTTTCTCATATCACAATTTTAGACATAGTTCCTATTCAAACAATATTGAAATACTATTTCACTGTTTTAATTCTCACTTTTTTGTGCTATCATTAGGATAAGTGAAATTAAGAATACAGTGAAATTAAAGCAGTTTACAGTAAGGTAATTGCAATGTCTGACAGACTACCACTTTCTGCATAGTCTGATTGTAAAGACATGATGGAAACACAAATGGACAGGGTTTTCAGTCCCAAAAATGAAGGCAGCAAGGTTGTGCGATTGATCATACAGACAAAAGAACCTTGCATGGTAGCAATGTTGTAACTGGAAAGGCTGACCAGGAAAACCCCATGTAAGGTTTGCCAAATTTGAGATCCAGATGACTGTGTAGATTTGACCATTAGGGCAAGAACACTCCATCATTGTATTAGTACCTGACCCTGCCAGCAAGAGACCTGACTGTGTCGTTGGCTGTGCACATCAATCAGTTTTCTCAAGCTGAAACTGAAAGGCTGACCTAGCAGGCAAGAGAAGCTACCTTCAGGTTGGCCTGGCAAGAAGGAAAACTTGGTAGGGTTTACCATGCAGAGAGGTAACACCGGTATGTGATAAGGTGAGACAGAGTTATTTACAAGTGCAGATCATCCTCTTGCTGGGGGCTCCTGCCATTGTCTCCATAGAACTGCCAACGCTTGGCCCTGTCAGTGCTTTATTTAACCCCATACCAGACATTGCCAACACTACACTTTGCGCTGTCAGTGCATCATTCTAATGATTTTTTTTCACATTGTTGGTCCAGGTCAGTTATCTTAATAGATCACGTCTAACATTCTCTCTTATATTGTTTTTCAGTATTGACAAAATAGTAAATATATGTATGTATGTATGTATGTATGTATGTATGTATGTATGTATGTATGTATGTATGTATGTATGTGAAACAGATGACCAGCAGCCAGTTTTAGGTGGAAAAGGTTAACTGAACAGAACTCCCAACTTTTGGGTCGCTTTTGATTAAACTGTCCCATTTTCATTGTTGCATCACTGTACACTACCCACTGAGTATATCTTTCAAATCAAACTAGTAAGTGCCATGTACTCTATATTTTTTAGTTACATATATGGATATCATATTTTTCCATGTACAATAAAACCCTGTATCAAGATAACCTATAACAAGGCAGTTGACACTTTGTCTCTATAACAGATAATGTTTCATGTGAAGTCTGTCACAGGTCAGCACTATTTATGTGAATTAAATTATTGTGACATGGAAGGTTCAAAGGCATTGTCAGCTGTTAGACCAGCAAGACATTCTGGATTTTCTTTCATGTACTAAAGTTGAAGATGATCAAAGATTTTTAATGCAAGTAACATGACTAGTGTCCTCTGTCTTGGCCTCTATGTTTAGATTTGAGAAAGAGAAATGAGATGTTGAATATAATTTATACATGATGGTAAAAATTGCCAAACAGTTTGGTATTTAATGTAGCCAGTTTTGCTGTGGAAACCTTGAACAGCGTCTATGTGCTGTATAAGCCTTGAACAGCGTGAACAGTGTCTGTGTGGTGTGGAAGCCTTGAACAGTGTCTGTGTGCTGTGAAATGAACATCAGGTCAAAGCAACTCCATGCTGTATGCCAAAATGATATTTTGCCCGGAAACTATCACCTCACTGCTTATGTGTGGATTTTTCTCAACAGTCCATTTCAGGATTATTCCTTAAAGGCATGATTATGAGTGAGCAGAATGTTGTACGATTACATTGTGACCTATCTCTTTTTAGTTCCCAGAGATTTTACTAAGTTAATCTATGCTGGTCAAGTCAGACTTTATGTAAATGATGATACAAATTAGCATATATATCACCATAAATATTTTAATTGCATTTTATGTAATGTCAGTGTAGGGTGATGTAAATGAAATGTAGCCTCGGGTTAGGCTGGACTTGAGCAATAGGTTACTGACATAATTTTGTCTAGAAAAAGCACTTTATTGAAGTTGTCATATGTTCAGGATCTGTGGATGAATGCATGACCAAAGCAGTATCCAAAAGTGAAGAATTTTAAACCACATGGCCTGAGAGAACCAAGGATAATATTTATAGTGAATGGGTGTGTAGACCAGAGATGTTTGTGATATAGAATAGAGCACAGTAGCTTGGAGCATTATATATCATTGGTGGGGCCTTCTGGTCTGTTCTGCCTACTGCTCATGTGGTATGTTTATACACAGTGGTACCTGTCTTCAGAGACCACCCGTCTTGGAAAGCCAGTGAGATATTTCGCTGAGTGTGTTTCATGTTATATATGCCTCATGTGAGAGACTGAAGTCTTTGAAGACAGGTTTGACTCTATTCGTAGTGATTCTCGCGACTGGAAACCATCATGGTTATTGTCACACATGTCCAGGGAAACCTATTCCACTGTTAAGCCTTTCCTGCTCAAATTGCCCAAAAGAGCCCAGATGTAAATATCATCTCCTTTTATATTTTTAGTGAATTATCTTGGTAATAGAAAATGTTTTGATGTTAACTGTAGATTTATATTATGATGGTATTCCCCAAGTGAGTAGCTTTCCTTGATGTTTGTTGGGAACATTAACTTGTGCTGATGAAAGCTATTGATACCATCATAGTCTGACCAGGAAAAGGTTAAGGTAGGTGTCAAAAATAGTCTGTAAGAGAGGAAGTCTTTGTTTTTTATATGGAGGATTGATGATCGGGGAGAGAATGTATAGGTGAACTGATATGGACTCTTTTCACCCAAGATTGAAAAATTGCTTCAGTGTTGTTCTGTTAGCATAACTGTGCCTCTGGTCTCTGTATTAGATAAATGAGGTCCCATATTTTTACACCAGTCCTTACCATATTTATTACCCATAGTAAGCACCCATGATGCTCAGGCAAATATAGCATAAGTCCTGAGCCTTAATGGTAACCTATTAGGGCTGATGATTTTCCGTTTTTTGTTCAAGGGTTTTTCTGTTTTTCTCTCACCATCTTCAGATATTTACCAGATTTTTCAACAGCCTTTTCCATTTTTTATTCTTCCCTCCCAGACATGTCTAGATGAACCAGGAGAACTTGCATTTATCTGCCACACTGTGTGATATTGATAACTTCCGGTACTTCAAAACCTTACTTCCGGCTTCGATTTACGCCCAGAAAACTCTTGTACAAAGCCAGAATAACATAGATGCAGTCAGTCATTCAGTTCAGGGCCTTTTCTTATGAATTAGAAAGGGGAGAGAGCTTGGCTAAGGGGGCAGTGGAATACTACAGACATTAGAGTATCAATATTAACTCATGCATGTTTTGCAGGTACCATTACGCTCTTTCCCATATCTCAAGGAAACAAAAGTTCCTGCAGCAGTGGGGAATCACAAGATTATTAATGGCAGTGCCCTCAATAAACCTTATGCTTGCAAATAAGTCAATGAGGCCAGTTTTAGGCATGAATTTTACTGTTGTGATGAAAGAATATACCAAACAACTACTTTGTGGGGGGCAGGAATACCCCTTCTGGATCACGGGTCACAATTAATTCAAAGGTCCTTTTCACAGATCACAGTAAATTCAAAAGCCCATATCACAATCACAATAATGTCAATCATCAAAATTTAGATCACATTTATCAACAAAATAGTTATCACGATCACAGATATCGGCAAATTGTAAAAGTACAATCACATTTCATGTGTATTTATTTTGATAAATAACGCATAACAAGGAACTATCCTGATCACAAATCACGGTTAAGTTTTTTACTCAATCACAAATCACGGTTAATTAAATAGGCCCAATAACGAATAAGGAAATAGGTATCCCCCTTTTATTTGTTCCTTCATTTGATTTCATTTCATTTACTTCAAAAATTAGACCACATTTTGTTAAATTCTGTGGAAAAATAACTTTTCTATATTTGGTGGTTCATTCCTCGATTCTGTTGGGTTTTCTGCAAAAAGGGAAAATTATAAGCCCACACCTATGTTTAAAATATATCGGGTGAATAAATATACAGACAGTGGTATAATTGGTAATATTTTTTAGCATTGTGTAAGATTTCATGAATGGGGGGGGGGGGGGGGGAGAAGGCAGGGGCACTTAAAATGGATAATACAGTAAAATTGACATTACTGCATGGGAAGTATAGAGTATAAGTGGGAGTTGCCCCTCATTTTTATAACTGGTGCATGTACTGTGCCTAATGACTTGTGCACAGAAATTTGTCATGAAAAGACTGGTGTGTCATATGCTCTGAGTATCTATGTAGATTCACTATATATACACACCCTTTAAGTACTTAAAATTTGAAATTAAAAGAAAAGGAGAGGTAAAAGGTTTGCGTCCTGGCCATAGATTGCATGATAATAAGGCATCCCTATATTTTCCTTTGCATGCTGTACCCCAATATTATTCCAGTGTTGATAACTGGTAAGGGATGGAAGAGCAATGACAGCATACAAACAGGAGACTTGACCTCCCTATCAGGTCAAGGGCAGTTGTCATCTTTTAAGCACTTATGCACACAGCAAACTTGATGACTTCCCAGTTAGGTGAAGGGTTGTGTCTACTTAAAAACAAAAAAAAAAAACCAAAACAAAAAAAACCTTGAAGTATCAATACCTCCTGTAAATTTTCTTGGTTGAAATTAAGGTGTTGTATTTGTATCTTTGCTTTTTACTTTTAAAAATATACATTGCTTGAATTATTTGGTCAAGGATGGGAGTGGGGGTGGGAGTCGGGATTATGCTTGTTATCACAGTGAGGCCAAGCTGAACTTATTGGATTTCTGGGTTACTGTGACCTGTATTTCCAGTACTGTGGTGTATTCAGTGCTGAGCATGCATCAATTTTCAAAAGTGGTTAGCACTGAAAGACCACTGAGCCATCAAAGATGTTCTTACATCATATAATAAACTCATAGTGAAACTGAGCACCTGATATTTTATCAGTATACATGAACAGTAACATTTTTGTGAAAACTAAATTTTCCTTGCCTCCATAGGATCCCCCTAGATCACTATATGTTTCTGATGTGCTCTCATCCCGACAAGTGCCCAGTCATCAGTGAACGCAATAGCAAGTCAGGGGGATGCTTTAGAGGCAAATTTTTGCTGGTGACTTGAAAAATGTTCATCCAATTTTAAGAAAATTGAGCACATGTGTAGAATTTTTTTTAATCCCCCTCCCCAATTATATTTTTGGGATATATATTATTGCATATGACATACTTAACTTGTGTTGTGGCTACTTATCTGAAATCTATTTTTTTCTTACAACTTGAAAAGTTTGCATTCATTTCTGTCTTTTTGTTGCACTTAATCCCTCACTCAATATTGGAGGTAATATGAAATAATTCAGTTTGACATCTTTGGGGATTTTATGCTTGGATTATCCATCCTTCTGCCCTCTCAATGTTTGTTGTAACCATGATATATCACCAATGCTTTGACAGATTTTGCTCAAATTTGGTACATAAGCTGTTTGTGAGAATACTGTGTGATAAACTGGTTAGATTCATGGGTCATATATTTATCCACAACTGTGAGCATATATCAAATTTGCAGGAACACTTGGTCAAAGACTGGACTTTCCTCTAATTTAGAACATCATCACTTGATCAGGTGAGGCGAAGGAGGCAGATTGAGTGGCATAACAGCTGGGGTGGGGTGGGCTTGGGACACATACCCATGGACACAGATATTTGAAGTTCCTCTAGTTACTGATAGTGTCAAGCCAAGCCAATGACCACAAGGCAGGCAGCCACAGACACACCTACTTACAGACTGATTGGTTATGGGATGTGCACTACTGAACACTGCTTTAATAATACCCCTCACAAGAAACAAAAAGTGTTTAACTGGCAACTTGTTGCCAGATAAAGTGAAATTATTTCTTGATAAACTGGTGTCTAGTGCATGCTCACAGGTCATAGACCCGACAATTTTGTTATGATACTTGAATAGATCTGCAAAGTTGAACTTTTCTGTTTCTATGTTAACATCTGAAATACTCATTAAAATTCCTGAAAGCATTTATAGTGTGTGCTTTAATTTTATCATCATCATCATAATAGTTCTGCTGACCTAAGGTGGCAGAACTTAAACAATTATGCATGTCTGTCCATAGATCTTTTAAACTTTTGCTTGTGAATGCAATAAAGTCCACAGTTTTTTATGTCTACATATTGAATGAAAAAAGCACATTTCAAAGACAAGGATGACACGGCCACACATAACCCAGTGACTTCAGCTGGGCCACAAACAGCTGATCAACACTTCTGTCCTCCATTGACATTACACCATTTGTTTTAGCAACTGCCACTAGATGAGGGTCGGTAAGGGGTTTCCTGTACTGGCATACTGGGGCTTTTTATTTACCGTACTGGAGTACTGGAAGCCTTCTTGTTTTACGTACTTCGTACTATCCAAAATTTTGAAAGATTTTTATTTTCTGTACTGTGGACTCTAGAAAAATAATTACCTGTACCAGCGTACCGAAACACCGCCTTACCCCCCTTCCTAGATGTTAAACCTACTTTCTGTTTCTGTGACATTGGTGTCTAACCGGGAGTGAAAAAACGATAGTTTCTTTCTCATTGACAAAAATTATTGAATACTGCAATGTTTCCATGATACATACCTCATCATTTGTTGAAAAACCGTGGATGTTATGACTTCCATAAGTGTCAAATGGTATAATTACACTTTATGGTCGTGTACTGTTATGAACATGGGTGACGTTAAACTTGTTACCAATAATATGGCATAACAAGTGCATTGCTGTATGATTAAGTCACTGTATGATCAAAATGTTATCAGCACGTAATTAAATTGATAAACTCATATGGAGATATAAAGATGATAACAGCAAGTTACAACAGCAATAGTTATAGTTTGAAAAGATGCAGATGTGTAGCTGTATGTAAGAAGAGGTGATAATGTGCACATAAATAACACATGTTCATCTCGGTTTCTCTTGATATGTTTTTAATGTGCAGAAAACTGACCACTGGGTTTCAAATTCAGTAGAAAGTATGAAGTAGACAAAAACATCTGGCTCTTTTTTTGACTGGTTTAAGAGTTTCTTTAGTTGAGGTTTTTGATAGGTGTGGGAATGGAGGTAAACACAAGCTGGATGCATGTGAAGTGTTTTATCACTTAAGTGGGAAAAAACTTTTATACTCATGCTGGTTTGTTTGCATAGTTATTAGACTTGAGGTACTTATAGATAACTTTATTTACCTTGACATTTTATTGTCAGCAGTACAGATTAGTGGCACAGTGAAGATGATGTGCTGTACATTGAGGGTCAGAATTTTGAAATAATACAGAATGGAGAAATGAACAGACTGGAATCAACAAATTGTAGATTGATACAGGTGAAGTTTGATTTTTTGGGCTGTCTTGTGTGACCATAACATCCAGGCAAAATCCAGTGGCCCAGGATTCGGCTTCTTTGCAGTCCCATTTACAGATTTATATGAATACTCCGTAATGAGGAGTGTTCTTTGCTGGATGGTATGATAATTTGTGAGCAGATTGTGGCACTGTGCAATTATTAGTGGTTTTTCACCCCTCGACCTTTAGGCCGGAGTGGTATTGTCGTCACTTACGCGTCCGTAACAAATTACAACACAAAGGTTATAAAAAACAGCAACTACACAAAACTCTGTTGAAATGTTTCCAGAGATATGACAAAATACCTAATAAATACAACACTAACTCAAGAACATTACTCAAATTGTGTCAAGATGGAGTTTGAAATGACATAGTATAGTCCTCAAAGTGTTTAGAGTGGTAAGAGGGAAAGTACCTGGGATAAAGAATACTTAGCCCACCTAGAGAATTTTCTCCAGTCCGTCTTAAGTCAGAAGACCATGATCATACTCACTTTTTGCAGGATTTATTTCTTTTTAATTTTCATCCAGTACAGTGGAAGAGGTGGTTTTCAGCTAATATCTTAGTACACTTTACCTCATAACACGTCTAGTCAACTTTATGGTGCTAAAAATTGTATTACTATTTACCCGTTTATACCAGTGTCGGTATGGTGGAATAGTGTATGAAGCTTTTAAGTTTCAAAGGAGACGTCCGTCAGTCCATGCCTTGTTAACGCCATATCTCCAAAAATACTCTACAGAGAGCAATTTTTAGCTCAGCTGACTTGTCAGTCAGCTGAGCTTATCTTATGGTCCTCCGTCCGTCGTCTGTCCGTCCGTCCGTCGTCCGTCAACAATTTACATTTTCGACTTCTTCTCCGAAACCGTCAGCCAGATCCACTTCAAACTTGGTGGAAATGTGCCTTGGGTAAGTGTCTACCAAGTTTGTTCAAGTGGTCACGGTCCATTGATTTTTGGATTTTTAATGAATTTTTTTGTTCTTTTTTGGGCAAATCTTAAAAAATCTTCTTCTCTGAAACCGCTCACCCAATTACTTTGATATCACACAGAAACACTCCCTGGGACACCTAGTTCTTAATTTGTTCACCAGGTGGTGCTGCAATTTTTTTCTATTTTTTTATGAATTTTTGTGTGTTATAGCTATTTTCGACTTCTTCTCCAGAACTGTCACTCAGATTAAGCTGAAACATGGTGGATATGTTCCTTAAGAAATCTTTTTCTCCAAAACCGCTTACTCAATCACTCTGATATCACACGGGACAACACCTAGGGACTCCCTGTTCTTAATTTGTTGACCAGGTGGCGCTGCAATTTTTTACTAATTTTTTATGAATTTTTGTGTGTTATAGCTATTTTCGACTTCTTCTCCAGAACTGTTACTCCTATTAAGCTGAAACGTGGTGGATATGTTCCTTGTAGAAGGGTCAAACAAAGTTGTTCCCTATGTGGGAATGCTGCAGATTCCTGATTTTTAACGATTTTTTCCATTTGGGTACTTATGTTAATGCAGCTTTCCTATTGATTACTATCGAAGTCAATGAGTATTCTAATGCTCGTCATCCAGATTAACTTCAAACTTGGTGGGGATGTACCTTGGGTGGGTGTCTACCAAGTTTGTTCCAATGGTCTTGTTCCAATGAATTTTGGGTTTTTTTATGATTCTTTTTTTCAAAAATCTTTACAAAAGTTTTAATAGGAAAGTTTTAACATGGGAATAACTTGTAATGGTTATAACTTACATAATTTTGGCCAGATTTACTTCAAACTTGGTGGGGATGTGCCTTGGGTGGATCTCTACCAAGTTTGTTCAAATGGTCATGCTCTATTGATTTTTGGAATTTTTATGATTTTTTTTTCGTTTTTTGGGGGCAAACCTTAAAAACTCTTCACCTCTGAAACTGCTCACCCAGTTGTTTTCTTATCGTTCATAGACACTCCCAGGGACACATAGTTCCCAATTTGTTCACCAGGTGGCACTGCAATTTTTTCTAATTTTTTTTTTTATGAATTTTTTATATGGTTTTGTTATTTTTCACTTGTTCTCAGAACTGTCACTTAGATTAAAGTGAAATGTGATGGATATGTTCTTGTGGAAGGGTCAAAGTTGTTTACTAGGTGGCACTGCTTTAGATTCCTGATTTTTAAGTATTTTCAACTCGGGTACTTATCGATCAATGCAGCTTTCCTATTGATTACTATGTAAGTCAATTGGTATTCTAGTGCTAATTCACAGGACAACTGACACAAAATTTACTGTTTACTTGATAACTTAAGATCTGTTTTGAGTTAGTACTGTGATGCTGCACATGTTAATGTTTTTGTATGAAGGTCATGCTCAGACAGTACATGAATGGCTTTGACCTCATTTCTGGGGTCACAGTGCAACATACATGAATTTTACTCTTCATTTTAACTTGAGAACTACTTGAACCTTGATGTTGCACATGTTAGTGTTCTTTTATAATGGCCAGACTTACTCAGAACATGGGTGACCTTAATCCTTTCCCAAGTTCATAGATCTGCAAGTGTGATGAATGTCAAGATCAGCTGAGCATGGGCTGTTCACACAGCCCTCTTGTTTTATAACAGGGCCACTGAGGTGCTTCAGGTGCCTGTTGAAAAGTCACTAGGTCATATTTAGGTCACAGTACTACATTAAAGAAAACCGCTTTAAGCACAATATCTAAAAAAATATTGGATATAGCTTCATCAATTATTTGTGACAGTTGGTCCTAAGGATGCCTCAGATTCCTATTGAAAACTAGGTCACTGGGTCATATTTAGGTCATAGTGCTGCATTGAAGAAAATGGTAGAACCATGATATATTTAAATATTAAATTACTCATTGTAGCTGCACCAATTATTTGTGACAGTTGGTCCTAAGGATGCCTCAAACACCTAGGGAAAACTAGGTACCTGAGTCACATATTTAGGTCACAGTGCTGCATTGAAGAAAAATGGCCTTGCCGTGATATCTCTGCTCATCGCATTTGCACCAAAGCTTTGTCATTAGGTCAAACATAAGTAACTCTGACCTACCGGTGGGGTATTGTCGTCACCCACGTGTCCGTCCGTCCTGGCCGAGGGGTTTTCGGTCACTGATTGGCTTCTAGTTAGATTTGTTGCTCCTTTTTTCAGTTCATTTTTTGACAAAATTTTAGGAAGGTCTTGTTCTACAAAATTGTTTGGCCAGTTGCTTCAAAATTGTATAGGAGCAATTCTGTTTACCACTAGACCAGGTTAGGACTTATAACAGGTTGAATGTCAAAGACAGGCTATTCACACAGCCTTCTAGTTTGATGAGAAAATTGCTGTTCAAAACATTGAAAGTGGTTTGATAATAAGTTATTTTAATGACTTCAAAGACATTATAAGAGAGTTAAGCAAGGTTATGCTTCAAATTAGAATAGGAGGTACAAACATGACATGTATGACATGCGTTGTACTGATACCTATAGATAGTGGCTGTCGGTGTATTCATCATGGTTTTTATCAAATTTGTCATGTTTGTCAGATCTACAAAGAAATAGGGAAGTGTATTCAGAACAGCTGAAGGGGTGCCAGTGAACCACCTTTTTATCTTCAGTCTTCATTGCGCCCAGGTTTGTGTGCTACCCTAAACATTGAGTTGTGACTGACTTCAAAATATGTAGACTTCAAAAACCAGAGCACAGAAACAATGATCAGGATTTTTAATATGAAAAATATCAATATGTGTAGATTCAAAGGAAACAGAACCAACGGGGTTGAAATGTTAGGGAAACAATAACTTCCCAACACATGTGTTTTTGGGGATGTGAAGTGTGTGTACTAAATAACAAAAGATATCCAACTATGACTTTCTTATATTATAGCTCAAAAGACAACCTGACATTTTGTATTGAGACTCTGAGGAGAATTGAGAGTTCTTATTAAGAACAAAATAGTTACTAGCAGATTTCTGTGTGGACCATAAAGTGCCAAGTGCTCAAGGGCTGTACAGTAAAAGAATGAGCTTTTTGCTGCTTTTGTGTGTGAAAAGATCATATTTCAAGTCTCTTGAACTGGAAAAACAACTTTGCAGTTTGGGAACAGTCTTTTAAATTTACAGCCTAATTCATTGATTTTAAAATGTTCAGCAGACCCTATTATTTAGGTGTCTGAATCAGCCCGGTACAAGACCACTGGTAAATGTTCTACCCCAGAGCAATATCTGTGTGACCTGACAGGCTGCTTTATCCTACCCTCCAGAATGAAGAATGTTTGCTGGGCTAATTTAAAATTTATTTTGTTGAAATTACAGCCAGGCAAGAAGTGCAAGGTTTCAGGTTGGCCATTACATATTGATGAGTTTTCTCCCATGAATATGTGAATCAATTATTTTGAAAGTTTGAGAACACCTGTTCACCCCTTAAGGTACCTTTATGGCATTACCTGTACCTGAGGGCAGAATGAAGGCATGTTCACAGAGTCCATTGCTCTGTTCTCGCTGTTTACAAGTTTGGCTTTTGCACAGATAAATTTATCCCTGGATTGCCCTGATAGGTTGTTGGTGTCAGTGCCTTGTAGGGGTGACCCATGTTTCACCCCCAGTGACATGTGCCCTCCAGTGAACTATATCTATATCACCAAGGGACATGTCTCTTATCAAATATGGCTGACCTTAATTATTTTACTTTTTGTAACAATGCAATAAGTACATGTACCTTACAAGATTTGATGATTTTAAGACATTGCCAGCTGCTTATTGACATAATACAGGCCAACTGAGGACCGGGGGTGTACTTTAGGTGGCTATGAGGCATATATTGTCCATACTGTTAACTGCAGAACTCGAAAGGCAATTAGGTGGACTTGCATCACAAGTAATTTTCATGGCCTGCACATACTCTTTTTACAAGCTACACTTCTTCACATGTACACATGACAATGGCCATATCTTTGCTGTCCTGTATCCTGCTGTTTGCAGATGTCACAAAAGTGATAATCAGTTAGTAATTAACTCATTCCATACCAGTCCCTGATTTTTCCGTATATTTACCTAGATTTAAGACGACAAGAGCTTTCATTCAAGTACCAGCATGCCTATAGTATTAAGTCAGTGCCAGAACCACTGACCAAGGCCTGTCACCATAGTGTGGAATCAGTTAAAATAACCAGGTGAAGGGGGCAAACCCAGCGCTGTGTTGACTTGCTCACCCCTCCCCTCCTACCACACAAATGGTTCAAATAAAGCGAATCTAGAAAACATGGAAACTCAAGTAGAGTGAGGGATAGGTCACATTTGGTCCTAATAAATTGTTTGAAATTCAATGATTTGTTTGGTACTTTCCTGCTGCTTGTGTCACATAGCATTAAAGCCAATTCTTTAAGGACAGGTAAGACACCAAAAACCTTTGCATGGCCGATTTTGAGATTTTAACGGTTTTTACAAGATGAATGTCCTTTCTATTAGTTGTCAAAATTTCAAGGTTTTAATTAAAGTATTAATATGAGAAAAACGCCAAAAACCACACAGGCATGTGGACATCCAAACGTCCATGTGTCATTCTTTTGGTTTTCAGCCGCCAAACGAAACAATGTCACCTGTCAATCATACTTAACAGCCTGTCACGTGGGCAGAGAAAAGATGCAAACATGCTAACATATCATAACCTTAGTAGTTTACTTTATAGTCATCTTGCTTGTTTTGCATTCTAATGAAGGGAGACTTTAAATGTTCAAGAGGAGCGGGAATCGTCAGATGATGTCCCTTCAAAGGCCGTGCCGCGATGGATTGTCCTAGTGGTCCTTCACACCAAAGACAGGCGGGGAAAAAAACTGGCACCTTAATCAACAATACCCACGTACATAATATTTTATCGAAACCCAAGGATGAGGAAATAAAAGTACAAATAAATTAATTGAAATTAGCGTAAACGTGAACTGCAGAGAAAACACACAAAATAGCGTCACAAAACTCGGGTTGGAAAGGGAAACGAAACTCATTGAGAAAATATAAGCTAGTGACAAGGCAAGTAGCCAAAGAATGAGGCAAATTGTGCGATGCGTTTCGAATCCAATGATTCTCATCAGGCACTGAAGGATCTCGTTAAGACGTCACTTTTATAGTGAGGCTTAACAATCTGTTGTTACACTACGTTACGTTTACATTAGGCAGAGGTCTGCTCATGCTCATTGAGAAAATAACTACAAAATAAGGACAAGCTAACTAAGTAAAGTGTACAGACAAGTCTAACAAGGTAACTATATAAAGTATACAGATAGGAGTTAATACAATAAAATACTATCCCTAAAAATGGGATGAAGAGGTAGGGGGCGGAAGACCAAACCTGCCATCCGTGCACTTACCACGAGCGGCTGTAGGCCGCCCCACGGAAGCAGGGCAACACAAGTTTCGTTGCCAGGCTTGAGGTCACGGGGCCCGAAGGGCCACCTCCATGATGTCACACTTTGAAACCAGACTGTTGCTGTTGCCATGTGACAGATTGCTGAATAATATTTTCCCTACTTCAAAGGCTCTTTTATTCATGTGATTGGCCAAGAATTGATTGACAACCTCCCCAAATGTTAAGGGACGATGTTTACTACGTTTTGTGCAAATATCAGCTCAAATTGAGCAAATGGTATTGTTTCAGAGGCAAATGATCACCATCAAAGGCCTTTGAAGCTTGTTTTCTCAGAAAGGATAATAGGACGAGAGCCCCACATAAGAACGGCTATTCCAAGAAAACGGCTGGGCGCAATTTAATCCGGTTAACGGCTTTTGATTCTGTAATGTATGAACTGCAAAAATGTTTCAGCGATTTTCTAAATTTTGCTTCGTTCTTTTTCTATGAAATGAAGAAAATGAACATCCTGAAAATCAAGGGGAAAATTAAAATGTCAAACTTTGAGGATGGATAACAGAAAAATGAAACCAAACTTAAAAAATCGCAGGATAATTTTTTGTTGCAATATGTCAGGATTAAGATGCAAGTGTAATTATGATTTTATCACAAATAATAATAGTGACTTATATCGACATTTATGGGTGGCTGCTTTGCGGTCGACTTTCAATTGTTTATTCAATAATTAACATCGCAGACACCCAAATACGGGACATATAAATTCTTTGGAGTATGACGAGTACACACATGTATGATATGTTATCCTAACGCAAATACATTTTGAGCTAGGATTGGCTAAAGTGGGATTTATTTTTGGTGTCTTACCTGTCCTTTAGGCTCCCCAGCCTTTTTGCTTGATATCACATGAATGGTATGCATCATGAAGCCCACAATGGTAGGAGGGATAAGTGCCAGACACTAAATAGCTGTTTAAATTTTACGCTGTCTAATCTTTTGTACTTTGCAAGCATGTATTTAACATTAGGTTATCAAAAGTGACATAAGTATTTATAATACATTGCAGCATGTGTTCACCAGTGAACTTAAACTTATGTTTGTAAATATGTCTGTGGCTGAACTTTATATATGCAAATCATATTTTTGTAAGGAAGAAATTCTGATATTAATATATCAACATATTATTATACTTTGTCCTTACTTATAGACTGATCATAGCATGCGCATATTATTATTTTTATTTTCCTCTCTGATGAAGCATAGTGATTTGATATCAAAGAGGGAAGTCTGTGTAAATCCATTCACATGTCATGTTTCTGGTAAACCGGTCCTACACAGACTTTCTTGTGGCTGCATTGATTGATTGAGTTCATCCACTCAACTGGGGTTGTATTCATGCTAAAAAAAAAAAAAAAAAAAAAAGCATTTTAAACTTAATTTAAAAAATACATCTTGAGCGTTCTTGTATTCAGACTTGAATCCAAAATTTTTTACCTAAGTTTGAAATATTTTTTGTGAACACTGTCCCTGGTCACATGTATGGGACGTTACAAAGCTTTTCGTTGATGTCAGTGGGCCAGACTGAAAAGACCATGGGGAAAAGGACCTTTCATACCTGAGCACTACTGCCCTCGCCCTCTCCCCCCCCCCCCCCCCCCCCGCATTTTGTGGAATGAAAGTTCAGATATATTTTGTAAAAAAAAGAAGAAGAAAAATACGCACACACACATACACATAAATAAAAAAGAAAAATACACACACACACACTAAGAAAGAAAGAAAGAAAAGTACACACATACACATAAATTAAAAAGAAAAGTATGCACACACACACATACAGAAAAAAAGAAAAATACACACACATAAAGAAAAGAAAAATATACACACACACATAAAGCAAAACGAAAAACACATACACATATGTATAGAAAAAAGAAAAAAGAAAATATGCACACACATAAAAAAGGCACACACATTAATAAAAAAGAAAAATACACACACTAAGAAAAAAGAAAAATGCACACACACATAAATAAAAAGAAAACAACGCATACAAAGAAAAAAAGAAAATATACACACACATAAAGAAAATAGAAAAATACACACACACACATAAAGAAAAATAAACACTAAGAAAAAAGAAAAATACACACACACACACGTGCACACATTTAATGATGATTTACCAGTTGACTTTCAAAGTGTTCCAAATGCAGGTCAACAACTGGAACTCATTTCAATCAAATGCCACAGACACAGAAAAAGGAGAATACAGTTTTATGTGTTGCCAGGAGACATAGGTACTGGGTCTTTCATACTCTTTGCCCATGAGATCATTAGGTGCTGGATTGTTGGTAGTGTATGAAACCGTGACACATAAGGTGCCAGACCCTCGATAGTGTATGTAGCAATGTGACGTAGGGTGCTGGACCCTTCCCTTCAGACTGCCTAAGATTTCTAAAGATAGTGATTTAACATACCATCAATAAATACTGAATGGTTTGATTTATTATTTTTAATTTGCATTACAATTTATCAATCAATTCAATTTGGAAACGCTCACATACTGAATAGAAAGCATTGCGAAGAAAAAAAAGAAAAAAAGGAACACAAGAAGTCAATTTTCAGTAGCAACGTATTATCAAATTGCGATGTGACACTAGCTAAATGGTTCAATGGGCATGTCGGAGACACTTGAACCAGATGTGACACCAGGTTGTTGCCTGTAGTTTCTAATTGTTAAACACTTGAAGAGAGGATACATTGAAATTGCAATTGAATGTATTTGCTGATTTTCATGTCTGGAGATCAGTAGAAATTTCAGGTATGAATGGAAGCAAGGAATTCAGAATAGTTTATTTTGTATATTGCAGGCATGGATGCTGTTCGGGTGGCAGCCCATGAGAAGTTGGGTGAGGTGCTGTACATCCTGAAGACTGTGTTACAGAAGTACCCACCTCTACACTCCACAGACATCTTGACAGCTGCTGCCATTCTCATCAGCAAAATCAAAAGTGAGTTTTTAATATTGTAAACATTTGGGAATGGAATTGCCTTGTTGTTACAGACTCGAGATTAGTGCACACTGCATTCTCCACTCCATCACAGTTTCTGTCCACCAAAATTGGTGTACACTGCATTCTGTTTGACTGGCTGGAGTCAAGCAGTGTCTGGAGCATTGTCTGATGTCATGGTGTTCCAGTAGGTATGTGTAAATTTGACTAGCTAGAGTTGAGCAGTGTCTGGAACACTGTCAGATGCCATGTTTTTGCAGTAGGTTTGTGTGACTTTACTGGCTGGAGCCAAGCAGTGTCTGGAGCACTGTGTGACATCATGTTGTTGGCTGGAGTCAAGCAGTGTCTGGAGCACTGTGTGACATCATGTTGTTGGCTGGAGTCAAGCAGTGTCTGGAGCACTGTGTGACATCATGTTGTTGGCTGGAGCCAAGCAGTGTCTGGAGCACTGTGTGACATCATGTTGTTGGCTGGAGCCAAGCAGTGTCTGGAGCACTGTGTGACATCATGTTGTTGGCTGGAGTCAAGCAGTGTCTGGAGCACTGTGTGACATCATGTTGTTGGCTGGAGTCAAGCAGTGTCTGGAGCACTGTGTGACATCATGTTGTTGGCTGGAGTCAAGAAGTCACTGGAGCCCACTTTACAGTCACCATGTTGGTCCTTAAAATTGAATGAATGGTCTTTTTATGCAGAATTGAAATCTGTAAGTCTACTTTTAATTCCAGTGAGACATACAGAAAATTATCGCACTGTTACAGTTAAAGTCACTCCAAAGGATGCCTGCCCCTTTGTATGGGCATGCAGTTTTCCCAATTAAAATAACCAGCAAATATCAAAGGTCAGAAATGTCTACTTCTCTCTCGTTGTTAAGAATAACATGCGATTAGTCAACAGCAGTCCTTGGCATAGTTTGGGGGCATTTTGCAAAGCCACCAAGGGAAGGTCTTGACTGTTCAGAGGGCTCAGAGACCATAATGAAGGTAATATGGCTCTGTGTGTAGGAGGTTCAGAAAATGCAGACAGTTCCTCAGTGATGTTTGGTCACATGGACAAGTGATTTCAGTTGTGGCTTGTGTGGTGGACAAACTATGTAATGCCTCAGTCAGGGTGTGTCAGGGGTCATCCTACTTGGAATACATGAGGAGAAAAATTCAGTAAAAATTACCAAGTGGCTTAACCCAGGATCATTAAATAGACACACAAGCTCTCATTTTGATCATAAACACTTTTTTCCCATCTGCAAACATGAAGACTACTGAAAAAAAGGAAACGGAGCAGAAATCACATCACTCAGTGAATTGTATTTGGTTAAATCCCCCTGCCCCTTCACTGTTGCCAGTAACCTATCAGAGTGGGTGGGATTTATGTCAAAACACTTCATGATATCATGATTCTTACACAATTAATGAGCTGTCTGTGTGCAAGGCATGATCAGTATGTTAGCCATAATGCCAGCCATGGAGGTTCTGCACACAACATCAGAGTCCCATCTTTTCATTTTGGCTGCATGACATTATCCAAGGCTTCAGGGATAAAGTTCTTGACTTTGTTTCAGGTGATCTAGATAAAGAAAATCATACCTGTCACTGTTTCTGCTAGAAAAACGTGGTTGAGAGTCACAGACTAGGGTTAAATGTATACTGTTACCTGAATTTTGCAAAGTTAAGGTACACAATATGGCAATCTGCATTCAGTGTTTATGGACACGATACCAAAGTAAAATTAACAGTGGTAGTATCAGCATCAGCAGCCGATAAGTCCTTATTGGCATGATTAATACATGCAGGGTATCAAAAATAAAATAAAAGTGTACAAAAAAATTCAGTTATACAAATAGGAGCAACAGGGCCACATATTCCATGTCATTCTGACCCCACAATCTCATTTTCTCTACACTCCATAAATCCAGTCAGTGTCTATGTGTAAACCTGTCCCTTAATTAATCCATATTATCATTTTCGATTAAAAATTTTCACTGAATTTATAAACGGGTCATCAGCAGGAAACCATCATGTCTCACAGCGTTTATTGCGAGCTCTGGTATACCCAGCCATGTTTTGAGCGCTAACCCCTTTACTTCTCAGTAAAAGCAAATTTTTGTTGTATTATTCAGTCATGGGGTCTCCTGTTTCAATGTATTACCAATCTTTCATCAAGCAAGACATGTTTATAGGTGCTTATGATGACTGGTGAGATTAGCTCCTGACCTGAATGGAAGGTGTGTCCTGCTACATTTTGTGCAACAAGCTATGACCCAAAACATGGAGAGAATTCAAAGTTGTTGATCTGGCTTCAGCTACATAAATATCATTGTCTTTCATATTGCACTGAACAGCTGTGAATTATAGCTTGTATTTTGTTTTTGTTTCATTTTCACCTGGACACTGACAGCACAAAACTGACTAAACAGTACAGGGTGAGAAGTATTTAAATATTAGAACAGTGTACAAAATAGTGGAATGCATGCAATGTAAAAAACCACAGAATTTGCTCAGTTGAAAATCAATGCATTGGTAGTGGGAGAACAGAGGTATTCAGCAATATTACTGTGAGGGTGAGCGGGCGGCGAGGAGCCAGTCACCATATGGAGCTGGCAGTGCAGGAAATATAATGATCAATGTCACAGGTATCCATCATGCTATGAGCTAGACCAGCTCCACCCAAGACAGTCTGTACCAGTAAGCTTCTCACACTCAACCCAAATTAATGTGGTTTCAGAATTTTCTAGTTGATGCAATGCTGGGAAGATTTCAGGTTGAGTTTAATAAATTCACTGATGGTATATGTGAACTGAAGCCAAGTCAGCACTTAAATGTCTGGGCTGTGCCACTGGGCATGTTAAATGTGTAATTAACAAACATTTAAAAGGTTAATAAAGTCCTCACTATTATAATTTTTGCAAACAAAATTATTGTTTTAGGTTACCCTCAGATATTGTTGGAGTGTCATAGCATAGTCTATACATGAGGAAAACCACAACAAAGTGACCTGTATCATTGAGGCCAGACAAGTCAAAAGGAAAATGACTGGTATCATGGACTTGATAAGGTGGAGCAATTATGACTGGTAATTAGACGAACTAGCTGAGATTGATTGTCTGTCTCCTACAGGCTATGCTGGCCCACGCTTTCCCCACACCACTGTTATATCACCACTGAATGCCAGTGAGACAATTAACAAGTGCTTTTTCCCCATCCTTTTTGTCATCACTGTGAATAGGGCAATTAAAAAAAGATTAGTGGGGGTATGGTCATAATCCTCAGACTTTATATAATGAAAATATTTTCTTAAGCCACTTCTCACACATGATATTTTACATTGGTCAAAGAGTACATGAAATCATAAAGCATTGTTAACAATGCACCCAAATTAGACATTCACCCCCATATAACTGAGGAATGCCAGGGGTTACTTCCCCCTAGAACATGATGGTGAAAGATTCCCCCTTTTTTTATGCAATTCCTTATAGATATCTTCTGTGATGTGTATTCCGGTGTGTTACAATGAAAATTGTATCATGGGTGAGTCATAGCCTGAGTCTCTTATCCTTGCTGCATATTTAATGTGCCTTTGTTACAGGATGATTGAAATCCTGGTTGATCAAAGGGATCAATACATTTTGATTTTTATACACACAGAATTTACATGGAATAAAAGGAATACAAGGACTTTAGACACAGAGCCTGGCCAGGTGAACATCAAAATCTAAAGCAATGTTAGAAACTTACAATTTGATTGAGATCTGTTAGTCATGCCTCAGATTGCCCAATGTCAAGGTCCTTTGCAGCTGCAAGCTATTGTATTGGGGTAGGAAATCCAATCCTGCTGAATGCATGGATGATACAACAGTTTTTAGGAAAGAATCCTCTCAGAGATTTTCCAGAAAGACCCATCCAGGTGTTGTGATTCAGAGTGCTTGCAATTCAGTGAGTAATTTAAATTAATTTGCTCTAGCAGTAAAGTTAAAGTAGAGGTCATAAAATGAGCTGCATGTACTATTGGGATACATGCTGGTGATTCACTATTCCATGTCAAGGAAATTGAAATCATGTGCGTGGTAAACCTGAAAGGTATGCACTCTGGAAGGATACATGTAAGCCTGTTGTAATGTAATGCAGTAGTTCATAGATAGGCTTAATTGTCATTAAATTTTAAAATTTGCATGTGAAAGTGTTGGTAACCAATTTGGGCCAAGTAGAATGAGAGCTGATGTTTCTAGGAGGCCACAATATTGGCAGATTACACTTACTGCACTTAGTAAACATGCAAGCCAGTGCACAGTCATTTCATAGGGCTAGAGTTATATATTCTCACTGGACTACATGTTGACTGTATACATGTACATGTATTCTGTACCCAGTTTTCCGTCTGGTTTCACCATTGTTATTTATGTGGGGATACCCACAGGTAGAATCTTTGAATTGAGTATACTGGAACTTTACTTAGTTTCATTATATTTTTATTTTTGCTGATTTCACAGATGGCATACAACTTTTAAAATAAAAACATAGGGAAATAGTATTTGAACATACATGCAGAATAAACAAGAATTATATCCAAAATAACAAAATTTGAACTTCAGGTAAATGCCAGAAATGAAAAATCTATGAACATTTATGCACACGAAAATCTTTACATTTACAGTAATTACTGAGTTGCAGAATGTTTTGTCATTTCTAGCTGCTGTAGCTATAAGGCTGTTTGAGTACAAATCATAATATTGGTTTTTCATACAAAGTTTGATTAATACACAACCTTTTGACCTGCAGTGTTATAAGTGACCTCCAGTGGTCAAACACTTGAACCATCTGGTGATACCAGATGAATTACACTGGCAACATTTCATTTTTAAGACCTTATCATGTTCTATAGTGAAGGAAATCTTTTGAAGCAAAAGTTATTGATATATGACTGAATGAAAAACATTTTAACCCTTTCCCCCTTTAACTAGCCACTACAGGCCAGTGGTCAAATGTCATCTGCTTCAGTGTTTCACTCTAATTTCAACAGTAATGAAAAACAGTTTGGATGGAAATTTAGATGAGACCTATCAAGGTAACATACCCCAGGTCAACAGCTTTCTCTGGCATGGATTCAGTGCTTATTGCCTAACCCATGCCAAGAAAAACTGTTGACAAAGTCTTAATTGGAGAAGAAAAGGGTTAATACATAAAGCATGGAAATAGTGGAATTTAACTGTTTTGGTCCTGAACTGTTGACATGGGTCATTTTCCTATAAATTTATATGGGAATGCTGGTGGTTGAATTTGAATGTGGAATTACTATAATAATTCAGATCAATGAGCATGACTTTTGTGCTGATAAGCACTCAAAGAGTGTGTCTCACAGTGCTGGAAGAGTTCATCTCACAGTGCCTTTAAATGTTTACTTTTGGATAAACAAGTAAACATTGGACTAGTTTGCAGCACTCAGAAGTCAATACAAAATGAATGGGTGTTTGAAATGTTTAAGTTGAAATTATCGGGTACATATACACATTTATGTGTTCAACTCAAGGTAATTAATCGTATTGAAATTGATTACCCAAGACACTGGCCTTTGCTTAGGGTTTGGGCAGAGTGAGGCTGAGATGGCAGATGTGGTATGTTGTTGCCCTGCAGCATTACAGTGAGTGTGACTGCTGCTGGCGTAGTGGCCAGGGGCCATGTTGTAACAACCAAACATTCCTGCCAGCTACTTATATAGATTCTTAGGCTTTGCAAGTTTAATAGTGAAAGAATTTTAATGAATAAATAGACATGTGCATGTAGTAAATATGAAAAGATTAGTTTTAAGTATACAGGAATTGAATTTGTGTTTACAGATTCAAATATTTGATGTGGGCTATGGGCTGTACAGCGTACAAGCCTCCACAGTGCTAAATATTTATTACCTATCAGACTGGAAAGGTCAACTCTTTAAGTTTGCCTAAAGTGCATAGTCTCATAGGGTTGTTTGTAGTCATATTTAGCAAGTACGTATTTCAAAATAGTATGATTATATAACATGCACGGAAGCAAAGTATAAAATACCAGCAGCAGAACCTTGATGGTTTGTATCTGACATGCCAGAGTATGCATGATGGAAGACTGAGGTAATTTGTTCCAAACTATGGAGCTACCATTTTATGTGTGTGTGTGTGTGTGTGTGCATTTAAGAACTACATTAATTTATATTAGGAAAACTCTTGTGGAACATTTGTATGTATTGGACAGTGATCAGTGATGAAGATGAGCAGTAAGATAAGATAAAAAATATGAATAGATACATGTGAATTATCAATGCAAGCAACTTTAAAGATTTACCTCTTCCACCCATCCCTTTCTACAATGACTGCTCCCTGATTCCAAGCAGCCTGCCACTGTGTGAAGATTCTCTGACATTTGATAAGGTGCACATGTTTAAAACTGTGGAGAGTAGATCTGCCTGGAACCAGTGGTTACATCTACACTCAACACAGGCCCACATTCACTGCTCAGTTGCCTGGTGGTGCAACTCCATAATTGATAGAAGTCAGTACTGCCCTTTCTGAGACCAAGCCGCTGTAATGTTTATGGAAATAGTAGAACCATGACCTTTCAGTTATCTGATAATTCAAGTAATAATTTAGTGATACAAAAAAAACCACACACATACACAAACACATACACACACACACACACACACACACACACACACACACACACACACACACACATACACACACACACACACACACAAAACAAAACAAAAAGAAACAAACAGGTAACTTTAGGTTAAAGACTTGTTTCCACTGTGAAACAAAGTTGACATTCATTGTATACTGATGACAGATTGTCAGTTGCTGGGCACTGAAGTCATCTTGTGAATAGATCAATTTTCTTGCTTTTGCAAAACATTGGAGATGTGCAAGGATAGAATGTCCACATTCAAACAGTATTTTACATTGTTGCCAATCCTCCCTGATTCCCCAGGAGGTTGCCTAAATTTTTTGCTAAAAAAATCTTGAAAATTTGTTGATTTATAGCAATTTTTAGCTACCTCCCAGAATTTCATTCATATTTTCCTTCAGTATTTCATATTAATTTATCAATCTCTGGGAATTTTACTTTCACCCAGATTTTTTGTTTCACAAGAAGGCTACTCTGCCATGCTCTCTTATGTTTAGAGCATGCAGATAAAAGTTGTTGACTCAGCCAAATGTTGTGGCAGGATGGAGAGTGACATGGTCAAGCTATCATCTGTTTGATGAGGCTGCTAGGCTTCATATGTAGCAGCCCACTGGTGGCAGTCAGTACCATTTTACTTTGGAAGGCTACAGGTGAGTCAAATTCCTGCATGATGTTGACAACAGTTGCCTGCACAGACACACCTATTTGTTACCCCTTGGAATGTGACCTGTGTGACCTGTCTCACCCATACGGGGAAGTTACATGTCTGTGATTAATAGTTGGTTGCATCAGGTCACACTTTGCTCAGCATAAGCAAGGGTCCTTGGTTTTGTCCAGGCTCTGTTGTATTTTGTGACTGATACCTGTCTTCTAGGCTTGAGACTAGCGCACTGCAAATACACCAAGACTTTTGTAATATTGGGAAACCTATATGCATATAGGGCCTTTACATGGAACTGAAGGTGCTAGTGGAGATTACAGAACAGTTTTACCTGCAGAGTGTAGAGAGGATGACCTATACTATATGCTTGTTACTGGAATATGGATTATATAGGTACAGTGTGCTCTTGTCAGCTGCAACCGTACAATATGATGACTGTGTCCAATCAGGGAAGAGATTCTCTGAGGACACAGCATCCACTTGTAAACATGGGAATACACTGTTTCTGTACTTACTGTGCAGGCCAGGTCAACCAAACATCCAGCAGTGTTTATGCAACAGAGACCCCTGGAGGCTATTACACTTAACCCTCAGCCTGAACCACACAGATCTGAGTAAACGCATTTTCTGACATTTTCAGACATATTTCTGTTTAGAAAAATACAAAAAAAGTTGTGACGTGATGATGTTTCATTAGGCTGAATCCTTGAAAATATTTCAAAGTAATATATGTAACATCACTATAAACCCATTTGTAGGTTGATTGACAAATATACATAAATGTTGTAAATGTATGACAGACAAGTCCATGAACAAATGGCCCCAGAGTGGGATATGGGTTAATGGATGCAAGCAGAGACTAAACATGCAGGTATGTTACCAGGAATTCCAGCTGAAAAAGAAACCATATGTCATACTTTGCCTGACAGTTTGAGGTATCTATGTGGCCATTCAGTGATCAGACACACCTCTACTCACATGTTATGGGCAAGGCTTCCCCAGCTGGACCCCTATAGCTTGTATTTGTAGTGGTGTTTGTACACTTACCACCTATTTACACAGAAAGCTTAGAAGTTACTGGTAAACAGTAGTTATGCGTGTGCACTTGTGTACATGCAGAACAACTACACATCAAACCAGAAAGATGCACTTGGTTGAATTTGAAAGCAATGTGACTGATATAGTTATAGCACAGTGTCTGTAGACAGGCTGTTTTGGACTTTATTGATGTGTGTGGCCACCACAATTCTGCCTAGAAGGCTAATTCAAAGTTATGGTTCAATGTGTAACAACATGGCAGACTTGCCAGCATCATGGCAGTGCTTAATGTATCATCAACCTTTTCACCCTAAAACCAACCAAAAATGGCCCTGCTGGTCATATGCTGTGTGATTCAATGTCTTTAACTGATTTTAACAGTAGTTAAAGACAGTTTGAGTGAGAATTTTATGTGAGATCTATCAACATAACATGCCCCCAGGTCAACAGCTCTCCTTGGCATTACAACCCTATAACCAAGGAAAGCTGTTGACTCAGTCTTGAGTTCAGCCTTAACTCAAGGGTGGAGAGAGTGGGTTAAGATTCCAGTCTTTCGTTTCAAAAGGATGAAAATTTGATCCCAAATAAATGTTTTTTAAACTTAATTTTCCATTCCCTTGAAAAACTGCAACACCAACACAACATACTTTTGTAATACATGCACTGTGTGACCAAGGAAACTGCATATAGACGGGTGTTCCTTGGTTTGAGCAGTGATGCGAATCTGATGACAGTGCACTTGGCACACCATTGTGAAGTACTGGATACATTGTGAAGTACTGGTTACAGCATACATTCTGCAGGTACTCCTGCAATATAGTGATTGATATGTGGATGCTGCAGGAATATTAAACCTGTCTTTACTGTTCCATGTGGAGTTTTGACCGTACCACCCCACTCCTCCATTTCATGATGTGAAGTCTAAACATTGACACCTTTTTGGGGAAGTGAGGGTTAAATGCAGTGTTAAAAATGACAGTTCTCCAAAACTCAACTATTTTGTGATTGTGTTTGTGAACACTTGACATTTTATATGAAAATGAAGAGTTTTGACACACAATTTTTGGCAGAATGTACAATTTTGACTGCCCTGCTTTTTTAATTCATGATTGCACTTACCCTGTTCAAGGTGAAGTGTTCCACTCCCCAACCCATCCCCACCCTGACCCCCACCCCCAGCTGTGAATGCTTGTAAATGTTATTCAGCTCTGGTTTAAGCATATTTTATTCATCAGTTGGACAACAGGGCAAAGCTCAGCATGAAGGCCCCTTGAAGGAGAGGAAATTAAAACGTAAGCGAAAGTAAAAGGAAGAGCTTGACATGGACCAAAACAAACAAAAAAAGGAAAAAAGAAGACACAATATGAAGTTCCCTCGAAGAAGAGGAAGACAAAAGATAAGGGAAAGTAAAAGGGGAAAAAAGCTAAAAAAAGACACTTTGGCAAAGGCCACACGAAGGGAAGGTAAGCCAACAAGATGCAGAGACAGAAGTAAACCAGCGTGTGCCTGATGAAAAAAAAAATGATGTATTATGAGGACAGTCATCTGTACGTTTAGGTTGGTTATTCAGCTCTGCTTCATCCAAACACACATAGTTGTGGTTCTTTACATTATTTCCCATTAAAAGAAAAGAAAATTCCATGTTGAGATGCCTAGAATTAGTAGAATGTCAGCGCTGAAGCATAGCAGTCCAGTAAAGTGTGTTTTGGTAGGCATTGTATTGTTCTCCCACTGGCACTGGCCCAACTCCCTGTAACTAATAGATATAGCCACATGTTACTCTTTATACTTGTATGTCAACATCAAAGTTCCCCTCACTACACCAGGTAATGTATGTGTGTGCCACAGAGAGCAAGAATGCCATTTGTAGCAGATCTGAGGTTGCCAGGTGTCAGGGTTCTTGTCAGTGCTTTATAAGAAGGTCTGATTGTGATGGTCATCTGGGCTGCCCTGGTACACAGATTATCATCCATTCCTGGGACCAGTTCAACCATAATGACACAAAGTTCCCCAGGCCCATTTTTGTTGCCTGTTTATCTGGGGAAAGAAAAGGCACATGAGGTACAAAGTGAGGCCTTTTGGCATTACTTAGGGAACAGTGACTTGGCAAAGGTTTATCTTTATTTACTCTCATTATAGCACAGTATTGCTGAGCAATTTTTCCTAAAGTTCCTTTTCACGATCAATGTGTGAGGATTTGCTTATGATAATAAGGAAGAGTGCTTAACTTATTTCCCTGTGGACTCACTGGGTGGCGTACCTGTACAGTACAACACACATCTATTTCTCAAAGTCAGTGAATGGGACTTTCCTGGATATTAAATCATAACCCTGGAATTGATGAGACAAGATTTCTTAAGTTCAAGACATTTGTCCAGGTGAGTGAAAGAGCTTCCGTGATGCAGGCAAGGGTGCGATGATAACTTGCATCACAAAGCATACCATGCTGTTCGCATGTGAAAGCTAAGAGTGGTGCCTGGTATGAAGACCAACTCTGTTAAGTATTAAGAAGCAACATTTTGTACAGACTGATCTTGACAGACAGTTGATTGTATTTCTTTGATAATTAACCTGCATTTTAAGACCATGCCAAGTCAGACCACTGTTTGACAGCAATAGGAGCAATCTCGAGTAGCATGTACCCCTGTATCTCACAAAAAAATTACATCATATACCAAAATATTTCTTGTTTCTGGTTACAGGTTTTCACTACGAGAATGTAAATGGAGATGCGGACATTGCTGACTTATATGACTCCATTGACCAGCTGGCTCTGGCATTTAGCAGCAGGTGAGAGACAGCAGGCCATCCCAACACCATGCCATGACAGAATAACCCCATAATTCAATTGAAATTCCACTTAACACTGACTAAAGGGGGGAAGGGTCATGAACAGAGCAGTCAATTTATTTGGGTCTTGCTGCCCTCTGATGTTCTAGGTTTATGCAGTTGCAAGGAATCTGAATACAGGCCTGTTAACTGCATTTATGTGGTGCAGCGAATTGGTATAAATGTTGCAAATGCCATGTTCTGCAATGTGATATGAATAAAAGTCAAACTGCAAATTTGCTGACTTTGACTGTTCAAGTAAATGTTAATTTAAAAAGCAATAAAAATAAATGTATATGTTCTTTCAATATCAGTATATATGAACAGTTTCACCTTTTAATTTACCTTTTGAAAATTTCGTGATCCGTGTTATATGTTCATACCTGTCAACAGCATCTGACAAGAAAAAGGGAATTTTTTTTTTGCTCCTATGGGGGAGATATCATCTTAAGCAAAGAATAAAGAAAAAATGGGATTTCATATGGAAGATTGGCAAAAAAAACAAAAAACAAACAAACAAAAAAAAAACAAAAAACAAAAACAAAGGGGGAAAAAGGTGCAAGATTTTAACTAGAAAGTCTCAAAATTAAGGCCAAAATGTGGAAGACCCCCACTAAATGGTGGAGACTTGACAGGTTTGTGTGTCTCAAAGGTTAGGATAGTAATTGGAGCAGGGGAAAGTTCACAAACAGCTAGAAATCAAGTGAGGTGTTGTGGAGCTAAAGAAAATCCTGCTACCATCTGACAAGACCTTTTACCCAGAGTCTGGGTCATATAATTTTTTATGTCATTTCAGGATAGTTGACACTTTCTCTTGAAAAAATAAAACAGACCAAAGAGAGTATAAAGACACTTTATCCAGAATGTCTTGAAACACCACTTTTTTGTGCCATGAGGTGTTTGTCAACAGCGACTTTATCAGAATTTGGTACACAGGTTTGGAACAAGAGAATATAAAGACACTTTATCCAGAATGTCTTGAAACGCCGCTTTATTGTGGCATGAGTTGTTTGTCAACAGGGACTTTGCTTTTTTTTGCCATGAGGTGTTTGTCAACAGGGACTTTGCTTTTTTGTGCCATGAGGTGTTTGTCAACAGGGACTTTATCAGAATTTGGTACACAGGTTTGGAACTGTAGTGTACATCAAAACTGAATTAATGTGCAGATACTAGAGTTGCTATAAAGGACCATTTTAAGTCATGTTTATTTTTTTATGCAAATCATTGTGGTTTTAAGGAAAATTGTTCGACAGAGCTTGCTTGTCTAGAACTTATGGATAGATTTATTGTGGATAATGGAGAAATCCCTATAAATTATTTTTTATAGATCTTTGGAAAGCATTTGATATGTTAGACTACAAAAGCTTGCATCCCAAATTAAGCTACTATGGTGTTGGAAGAGTTGCTATAGATGTGCTTAGAAGTAATTTATCAAATAAAACTCAATGTGTCCAACAGCGGGAAACAAAATCTAATTTTTGTGCAGTAAATACAAGCATTCCCCTAAACTCTATTCTAGGGCCTTTGTTGTTTCAAATATATATAAATGATATTGTATCTGCCTCTGTCATTGTTAAATTTGTTCTTATCCAAACAACAGAACACTGTTTAGCTGTCTCAGGCTTTTTAATTTTGAAGGACTGGGTGCTGATATTTTGCAAGATTATAAATACGGAACTTACTGAAATAAACAGTTGGCTGAAAGTAAATAAATTACCAGTTAACATTCAAAATGCAAAATTTATGGTATTTCTTCAGCCACAAAAAGGTCTCAGTCCCTGAGCTTCAGATAGATAATACACCGATAGAAAGGATCTGGGTATATAACTATCATGGTCTTGTATTAGACAAACATGCCACTTAAATAATCATATTGGAAAAACTTCTTCTAAAGTGCTCAAACAGTTGTCATTACAAGTAAATTGCAACATTTCCTTGCATCAGGCTTTCATATCTAAAAATCGTTTGTGAGCTGAAGAAGCTCCCCTCAAAACATTCTAGGTGAGGTATTGCTACAGTCAGAATACTTAAATGCAAGATTGAGGATTGCTTTAGGAGCTCACTTCAATTATTTTAGGTGAGCCTTTAAGGCAAGTGAAAAATCACACTCCTCAAATGTGAAGCCCTGCGTGCATCATATATTTTGCAAATAATGTATAATTCTTTGATAATACCATAAATTAACTGCAGTATTCTTGTGTGGGGACACAATTTTGAATGGCTGTCAAAAATGCAAAAAAGGCTATGTGCATAATTGATCACAGTAAACACAATGATTGCAATGATCCTATTTTTACGTCTCAAAATTTATTGAAAACTGAAGGTAAACATACATTACAAATTCTAAAGTTTTATTATGAATTGCAAAATGACAGGGTTCCTGTGCATTTCTGTCAATTACCAATTACGCCAGCACCTCAATACCAGAAGAAATCATTTTGATGCCCCCCTTCAAAGACAGCGGGGCATAAATTTTGCTCATGTCACCCAGTCGGTTGGTCGGTAGAGTGACATAGGTTTCAGCACCATAACTCAAGAAGTTTTTGAGATAACAACTTTGATACTGTGCAGGCATGTATTCCAGCATAAGGGCTAAGTGAAGTATGGGGATGGCTGACCATGGCCATATTTCCAAGGACACGGAGGTACTGTAGTAACTTTTGGTTATTGCAGGATACATGGAAAAGTTCTTATGATAGGACCTGTATATTGCACAAGATTATTGCCCTTATCCAGGGCTAGGTGAAGTTCACAGATGGGTGACCTTGACCTAAATTCAAAGGTCAATTAACTTGGTTTCTACATTGTAATTTAAGTTAAGACTTCAATATTGCACATGGTAATAGTCCACAATTTGTGCTTGGTCAGCTAAGAAGATGGATGACCTTGACTAAATTCCCAAGGTCACTGCCTAGAGTCCTATTAGTGAACATGGTTTCTGCATGATAACTGAAGATGTTTTTGACATAGGGCTTTAATATTGTACAGGAATATAGCCTTCTATAAAAGCTACATCAAGATTTGAAATGGGTGACCTTGAGTCAATTCCCAAGGTCACAGAGCCACATTACTGAATTTGGTTTTCTGCTTAATAACTGCAGATTTTTTTTGCCAGAGCTTTTATTTTGTAGATGTTTTTTGTGTTCTATTAGGGCTACATCAGCTTCAAAAATGGTAATCTTGACCTAATTTCCAAGGTCAGAAGGCCACTTTAGTGATTTTTGTTTCTACATCCACTTCCTAAGGTCATGAGTGTTCCATTTAGTACTGTCAACAGGATAATAAGGGTGAACGTGATGACAGTGGGGGGGGGGGGGGCATCTATGGTTTACATCCTATCTTGTTTATAACACATACTGTGCATGCCTTTGGTAATTTTTTTAATCAATAATGAAGGTGAAGGCCATGATGTTGCATCATATGGATAACCTTGACTAATTTGTGAAGGTCATGGAGGGAATGCATTTCAGAAGTTGATTTTTTGGTGATAGTCATCAAATTATATGTCAGCAGAGCATGAGGCCTGTGGGCCTCTTGTTACAAAGTCTCCTACTGTCACGCTTTTTACAAAATATCTTCAACTTTTTGCAAAATTTAAAAAAAAAAAAAAAAACACAAAACACAAAGGCAATGATATTTTAGTTACAATGTTGGCTATTTTAAGCTACTGAGTGATTATTTTCATTGACTGAGAATGTCTCTAATGGTGCCTAAAATGGTTCAAAATGCAGGGAAGTGACAAATTTCAATATTTTCCCAAAAGAGCATTCCTTCCCGTGCCAGTTGTGCTTTGCACCTTGGTGGTTGCTTTCTCACTTTTCAGTGCCTGCAGGAGGGAGATCGCCCACTTTTAACAGGGCCTAGGTTGGAGCCTAAATATGTTGTTCAGTCAATTGACTAAAAATTCTTGGCTCGAAAGATACCATGCAAGTCTAACTCGAAGGGGTCTGCGAAAACAGGAGGTTGTTCGGGGGGCAGGTGACATTGAAAAAAATAGAACAAGGAGCCTGGTGAATAATGTTTTAGGCCAGGTTTGACTTTGCCTGCTAAACAGACCAATCTCCATGATTTCTCCTCCCTACAGGTATGGTAGAGGTAATATAGAGTTTGGTCTGGTTTGCAGGCATTGTAAGTTGACTTGGTGTTTTTGACCTATGTTGTGGGTGCACTGTGAGAACATGACACACCAGCACAAACATAAATAGGCCCAATTAGCACCGAACATTTCCCATGCAATACCATTGTTTGCTGATAAACGGATAAGGGTGAGTCTTTTCCACAGTAAACAATATTATTGTACTTATAGTTCTTGGTATTTGTAAGTGTAGATGAATTAGGTCATCTTTGCCCTGATAGAGATTAACCCATAGACCACAACATTGTTTTGGGGGTAAAATTAAATGTGAAAGGTGTGCCACATTTTGAATGTAGTCAAACCTTGATAGTGTATCATGAGTAAAGCATGTGTACTTTTGTTTCTCAAGGGGAATTTTTTGTGTAATCATAAAACTTTTAAATGTTTTATAGCCATGGTATAGGCTTTTGCGGAAAACCAATTTCTGTAATTGGAAGTAGTTTCACTGCTTTCATTTTACATGGTGCATTCTGTATGTAATAAAACCTTCAAGATGTTGTAATATTGAGATTCTTTTGGAAACAAAATGTGAAATTCAGTTTACCTCACTTGTGTCTTGACACTATTTCTTGACCTAATTACATTTTGGTGGCCTTAACTTCATTTTCAAGGACACAGGACCCATGTGTGTGTGTGTGTGTGTGTGTGTGTGTGCGTGCGTGCGTGTGTGCGTGTGCAAAGTGGGGGTTTAAACCACTCTGTCAGCAATGGCTGTTCCAGTTTCAAAGGTGTCAGTTCAACGGGGAAACCAAAAAGTCCATTATTTATTTCTTGTTACATGTCTCAGCTCACTGTATTGGGGTTTCCAGTTTACATTGCATGCTTGCTTGGAAGGGTTCAAGCAGAACAGTCAAAGTTGATGATAACAAAACCAAAAAGGTTCTTGTCGATGTTTAGAAGCCTTGTGTATGATGGTAACAATTGATACCTATGATCTATATGTCCACATGCTATTTAGTCCACATGGTTTGCATAAGCTGCTATAAGTCCAGTGGAGACTTGTGTACACTTGTTTATGACTTACTGTCAGATATACTATTATGTGATGGGCCTCAACTTTCATGCCTGGACATATGTTAGCTGTACATGTATATGTACATACTTATGAACAGTGTGTCATACTTGGAATCGGGCACATGATGGCAATGATTTTCATCTTCGGAAGTTTCTTTTAACATTTCTTTAACTCTTTCGTTGCTGAATTTTGGTGCGCATTGCTTGGCGTGCATTGGGCGCATTGCGCCCAATGCGTGCCGAGAAAAGTTGTCGACCTGTGATATTCTCTCTGCAACTATAGGCATACTGATAGCTGAATGAAGGGTCTTTTTATGAGGAATACGAATCTGGGATCCTGATGATAATTCAGACTAGTTTGACTTTAGTGGATCGACTTTAATCGTGATTGGCACTGATACAGTTAATTAATGCTTACCAAGAAAACAGTTTCACTGGCACTGGATTATTATGCAACATACATTATATATTTGTGTATAGAGCCACATAGGTATTGCCTATTTGATGGGAGGTGAGGCAAAAATAGTGAACAGTATGGGGCTATGAAAAAATACCGTGGTCATTTCTCTGTACGTTGGTCAAAGAAAAGTCCCGTCTTTTGTTATAAGTGTAGCGATACATTATTTGATGACATTACAACACGGGACAGGATATCATGCATGGTTATAATCAGTGTTTGACCTCCTAAGACTCATAAGCCTGGACAAAGTGAAAGTATATAGTAGTTACCCGCTGAAGACCCTTTAATTTATTTGGGCTGATACAGCCTATGTCAAAATTTTACAGAGGAACGTGTGCAATATAGACAATAGTAATTCCATATATATACAGGTTAGACAGGGACAGGTTAGCGTATGGAGAGTAAAGAGTTCGAACTGCGGAATAGGATATTGACTACTAGGAAGTGGTTCTGGGCAAAAAGACACAAATACAATATATATTATAAACTTAGTGCAAAGATTAAGGGAAAACACTATCCTGTATTTTGATGGTTAATTTTGGACAGATTTGTCATAGTGTAGCATTTACCAGTGGCAAGGGTATATAAAGTATGCAAACAGGATTTTGCCAATTTGATATTTGTACATCATGGCTGTGTTTATGTTGGTCCACAGTGTTTCCGAGTATCTGATGGGAGATGTGGATGCCGGCTTTCCACAATCCACCATTAGCAAGAGCAAGGTAAGATCAAACCCTCACTTTATGTTAATAAAGGTGATTGTACTGAACAGTGTCTTCACCAAGCGTAAATAAGAAGACACAGTTCAACTGATTTATGTCAAAGAAATTTATTTTTGTTTTTATTTGTGATTTTTGTATATTGTATTACCTGAAGAAGTACAGATATATTTGTACCATGTTGAAAATCTGAAATGACTTCCAACATATTTTTCTGTTGTTTCGTGGGGTTGAGCCCTACCTGTGTACTGTGACCTGATTCAATACACAATAAATGTGCATCCCTCCTATACATTGTAACCTTATTGCGCACCACAAATGTTGAGCCCTTCATGTTTACTCTCACCTCATTTAATGTGAACAAATATTGAGCCTCGTAGTATGGTGTCATCTATAAATGTATATAAAAAATGCTAGCCATTCCAGTACACGCTGTAACCCCTGTTAACTCACAACAAATGTGGAGCTGTTCCTCTACACTTTTACCAAATTTAATTCTCAACAAATGTTGGGCTTTCCAGTACAGAGTCACCTTGTTAAATGTAGGCCTACAAGAAATGTTGAGCCTCCCAGTACAGTGGTACCTTGTTAAATATGCAGGAAATGCAAGCCCTTCCTGTACACACTGTAACCTTCATTAACATATCATAAACTTGTTAAATATATGGCAAATACTATCCCTTACTGTACACACTTTAACTTCCTTTAATACACAACAAAAACCATGTCTTTCCTCTACACTGTCACCTTGACAAATGTTGAGCTTCCCAGTACATTGTCACTTTGTTAAAAGTTGAGAAATGTTAATCCTTGTTGAGCATTTCCTGTAAACTGTCATCTGATTTATATCATTCTGAATTGTTTTGACCAAGGTCTGGTCAGTGGTTTTTATATTGCCTGGTATGTCGATGCAGATTTTGTTTGACCACCTATGTCCACTGGAGGCTAAAATAATAGTATGTGTATAGTATAATATAATAAGATACAAAAAGTGAAATACAGAAAATACATATGAAATAAAATGAACCGTGTATGCAATGTATGCAAAGACACTCAGACTGTCAGATAGTGTACAGGTACACTAGAAAATATATAAAAAGTTTTGTAACTTGGCACAAACAGAAAGCTATATTCACACACTCATGAGAAAAAATTACTAAGGATAATTCCACATGCTGCGGAGCCTTCACATGCCATCCCTGTCAGTGGGGATGACTCAGGACCAGAATGTCGCAGATGCATTTCACTAAAGCTAGTATTAATAGTGTGGAGGAGTTACAAATAAAATAGATTTATTTGCTGTCTGGTTAACAGTGGCCTCGTAGCAAGTGTGAGTAAATGTCTCACTTAAATGATTAAATTTTGGACATTCAAACTGAAAATAAAGTACATCCTCTACTCCACCCAGATTACATTGTTTGCACTTCATTGTCCTAAGAATATGTTTTTATGTCCTCCACTTTATATGATTTATCAGGGAAGGCAAAAATCACTGACCCCAGACTAGGCATGAAGGTACTTGAATAAAAGTTCCTTTGATGAGAAATTTGGATATGCAATTGCCATTTATTTCCACATGCAAGTGTAAACAATTTTCATTTGTATGGAATAGGCTAACTCAGTATTTCAATGATAATCATAACAAAATGTGTCATTTGACTAATTAGTCTTTTGGTTGAAGATTCAAATGTGTTGGAAAAAGACCTTTTGTTCAAGTACCAGCTCATCAATGTTTCCAGAGAAAGACAGAATGGTCCAGGTTAACAAGCTTCCTTGACATGCTGTGGGTTGCATCCCAGAGCACTGAGGAAAGCTATTGATTCTTTCCGCAGTTCAGGTCTGAAAGGCCTCTTTGTGACATTGCTTTTGTCAAGGACAAGTAAAATGTAGTAGGACATTGAAGTAGATGCTCATTCAAAATTCCAATATATAAGCAGCACTCAAACATCAACATTTCCTATCATACCTTAAGAGATCAGTCCAGAATGGAGATTTGGTTAATGTGTGCCAGGTATGGGTTCATGACCAAATCTTGACCAGCACCATGTGCCTGTACTGCATAAAACACAGTACATACACATGTATGTGATAACTTTCACATTGGGATTCACTGTGCATATATTGGATTACAGTGGTCCCCCTCTTATAAAGCCACCCCAAATGCACCAGAAACGTGGCCTTATAAGAGGGGTGGCCTCTCTTGAGAGGGAGTATCTTGCTGCTTGGAGAAGTGGCCTTTCTAGAGGGGGTGGCCTCTCTTCAGGGTCCTTATAAGAGGGGGACCACTGTACCATTTTAGATTTAATTGCCTGATAATTCCATAATAAAATTGAACCTTAGATACCACAGGGACCTGCAAAATTATTTAAAGAAAACTTAAAAATTAATGCACACAATGCTGTGTAATTATCATTCATTGAAATATATTCTTTAACAGCTCCAGCAGGCAATGATGTCTTATTTCATTTTCTGTTTATGGGAGCAAAAAGGAGTTAGCTGGTATTATGTGGATAAGAAGGTAGTGGAGATTACTTGTGTTTCTTTTTGTACAAGATCATTCTTTATCCAAATAGAGTGAGAACTAGAAAAGATTTGCTTCAAAAGCAAATCTGGCTGGATGCTTTCAAAGCTTAATTGGATGCTACTGTAGAACAAACCTGAGAATTTAAAGAATGACAGACATATTACAGCATTTAACTTGTTCAAGTGTCCCTAATTAGCATAACTTAAAATTCTACAACTTTTATTCTATTGTTTTTCGTCCATTGGATGCACCTAGAGCACAAACCTATAAATTCAAATTTCAGTGACACCTCTGCCTTCAAGACTTTTGAAGGTATTCAACATTTTAACTTTTGAAGTGCCACAAGTTTGCATAAATTAAAATTCTAAAATTCTTGGCTGTGGTTCATTGGATGCAACTGTAATACTAACCTATGAATTAAAGTTGGTAAGGTACATCTACCTTGAATAGTTTTGAAGGTATTAAACATTTAAAATTTCAAATGGCCCTTTTTACAAATCAGTTGAAGTTGGAACGGCAACTCTGTCTGTACTAGTGTTGAAGTTATTCAAGATTTGAATTTTCTGTATTCTCCTAATTTGCAGAAATTAAAATGCTACAACTTTGGTTCATATTTCATTAGATGAGGCTATGTTACAAACCTATAAAATTCGAAGTTGAAATGCCACTGCTATAGTAGTGTGGAAGTTATTCAAAATTTAAATTTTATGCATTCACCTAATTTGCATAAATTAAAATGCTACAACTTTGGTTCATGATTCGCTGGACAAGGCTATGTCACAAAGCTATAAATTAAAATTGGATTGGCATATGTGTTTATAATAGTTTTAGTGATATTCAACTTTTAACATTTTCAAGTGCTCCTAATGGGCATAATTTAAAGTGCTACAGCTTTTGTTCACTCTCCATTAAATTGGCAGGTATCACAAACCAGTATGTACAACTTGAAGTTTTGTGTCTGTCTGTAATGGGTTTGAAGATAGGGAGATTTTAAAATTTTAATTGCCCCTAATTTGCATAGTTTTTAACATCATTACTGTTCCAAATCTATGCACAACTTCACTACCAGGCCAATCTTCATAACAAGTTTTGGACTTTTTGGAACAATAGTGCCAGAGAAAAAATGAGGACAAAATGTACATGGAAATAAAAAATAAAGCATTTGAGGGAAAACAGAAAGTCTGTTGGCACACAGACTTTATAAGCAACAGAGATGTAAATTTGAAATTAAAGTGCAAATATATGTCATGATTGTCTTGTGTTGTCAGCTGACATGCAATTTTTTATCAAAGTTGAAGTGCTCTGCAGTGAATAATTTTATCGTATACACAGATCTTCTCCATTACATGAAGTGAAATCCAAACCCCATCAGAGATGCACATGAACAGGTGTCCTGTTCAGTCTAAAAGGTCCAAGGGACCCTCCAGTATTGCAGGGTTAACAGGAAATTGTATAGAGCAATTATCAGAATGTAAAGCAAATGGTCATAATATAAAGTAAATAGAATGTTGATTTGTTAAATTTGTAATGACCATTTTACGTATGCCAGTTACTACTGCCAGTGCATGCCTGGGATCAAGATGGTCTCATACAGGAGGGATTGATGAAGACAGGGATGCTTGAGCGAAAGCTCTTCTTTTGATAACTTTTAATATTTAATGCCAGTTACATACATGGAAACCTTTGTCGCAGGTTAGAATGAGTTGAAACATTTATACCAAGTATGGAATGAGTTAAATATTTGTCACTCATAGGGAATGAGTCAAAACATTTGTCACTAGCATGGAATGAGTTAAAACAGGTTCAAGTGAAACCAGACTTAAAGTCTTTCTGTCATCTTTTGGTGCTGTTTTCAGTCGTATGACAACCTGGTGTCAAACAGTGCAGCCAGTTTTGGTGGTACAGAGGAGATGCACCCAGAGCCAAGGGACACTGGTAGGTTACATTTACCTGTCATCTTGGTCAAAGCCAGAAAGGCATTACCTGCCATTTGAATGCTAAAGTGCTCTCATTTTGCAGGTGAACTTTCACGGCACCATCTTATCAAGATAGATGTACTTTCATGTTCAGTATGTCTGCACATTTTGATACCCAGTTCTTGTTTTGAAAAGGCCCAGTGTTTTGTGACATATGGAAAAGTTCTGAGAACCTATTCTTTCCACCTGTGGATTGAAACAAAGTCAACAACTTTTCTTGACTGAAGTGGGCAATTCATACCAAAGAAACCCGGGAATCTGAGGTGTGCAAACCTGATAGGCTTAAGCAACAACATTCTGCAATAATGTTCACTGATGACTTTTTTTTTTTAGTTTCGGTACACGCCATTTGATATCCACCTTTTTTTTTTAAGTGGGAAGGTGTTTATCAGATATGGAAGAAAATGAAGTGTTGTGAAAAAAGATAGAAACTGCTGTTAATGGCTGATGTGTAACCTTTGAAGGGAAAGCTATTTTTTAAGTGTCTGTTGGTAATAGAGAGCTTTTTCAAGCCAGATTATCTCAAACCAGAGAAAGAACATGGGATCTCTGAATAGAGCTGATGCTAATCACACACTCAGTCTGTGATCTGGTATATACACATCTGCTTCTGCTTCAATGATTTGATCCTGACCTTTTTACCTTCTCCTGGCTAAATACTACCCTGGCTAAGTCATTAACCAACAGGTACAAGACCTTGTCACTACTAGTGTGTAAACAAGAGGTTGTCGGGCAAAAAACAAGTATTTTTGTTTTGCACCAAATTGCTAGTCACAGGTAGCAGCACATGTGCAACAGTAAAGGTGGCACATGTGTGTACCTGTTGTGTGTATGTCTGCCAGTACAATCAGGTTGACTGGAGGCCACACCAAGCTCTCATGCATTTTATACTCCTCAAGTGATATGGAGAATACATGTAGATCGGTCTGTCAAGCAGGCAACAAAGTTGTGTTGCACAAAATGTTTCAGCGGCTAATGTTGTCATGTTTCCTGCCATCACATTCAGTTGTGTTCATAATATGAAATTCATCAGTATCACACAGTCCCAAAAACTCTGCTCATAAACGGCCTTTTTCATGCTTTATTCCAAAGGTATATAAAGATGTTTCCGGGATATCTGTTAAATACCTTTCCCCATAATGTAAAGGACCGCTAAATGCCCTCCATGCAAGGTCCAGATCAATAGCTGACATGGATGACCATAGGGTAAAGATACCATGGGGGAATTGACAGCTACTGGCACATGTTATTTTAACCCTCTCCTGCTCAGCTAGCCAAAGTCCAACAAAGTATATATTTGTGAAAAGTATATCAAGTGGAGAATAGTGTTTTGTCATTGTCATTTGTGTCACTTGTCTTGTGTTTATACAGCAATTGCACAAAGTGAATGTACAATTTTCCTAATTTGTAGTAAAACTGTTGGTTCAGTCTTTCTCTGTAAATCAGGAAAAGGTTGGTTGCATTCAGATCATTTTTTTCCACTTACATGTATTAGAAAGTGGCAACATCAGTTTATAGTCTCAAAGCCTCACAGGTGAACATTCGGTAGGCAATGTAGACCTGACACATATGGTCTATGTACTTTCATTTGTGAAGCAATGTAAGCAACTGGGGTGGAAAGCAATTAGCAGTATTGGCAAGTGTCAGTGTGTATATGTGTGCTCACAAAAGAAGCTGGCAGTCTTAGACTCATGTTGCATAAGATGTGTATAAAGGCCCTGAGAATGTCTGGCATGTGCTGATGTCTGATCTGCCAACAGAGATCTGTGGCAAACATGCAAAGCCTAAATAACAAATACACGTATGAGTAAAAAATTACAGTGAGAGGCAACCACAAGCATGGCCTGAACAAATATAAAGAAGTAAACGGCCAGATGAAGAGGAAAGAGGCCATACTATAAATCTGGAAAAGCAGAAAAGTTTTTTTTATGCCTTGGAGGTATTATGTTTATGCACATTAAACTGTAAAAAGGATTCAATGATTTTTTTTTTTTAATGCCTCCATTCTTCTATGACAGGGGAACAAAGTGGCAGATTGGCCGAAGTTTTAATGTTGTTGAAAGAAAGGCACTTCTTCATGTTAACATGCTGATATCTTCCACAGAGACTCCTTTCAAAAGCAAAACAAAAAATGATGATACCTTTGTTGCTTGACTCTTCAATTTCATGGCGAGTCTTTGATGAAAATCTGAGAAAATGAATGTGGATAATAACTGTGGCAAATTGAGTTCCCCGCCCACAAGTGCTGTCTGAGAAATGAAGTGTAAAAGCCTTCCCAGTCCTTTGATCAACTTGGTTATCCAATAGAATATGTTTGGATATTCATCGTATTTTAACCCTTGTGTATGCAATAACTTTTTCTTCAATTGAGCTGCTGTCATGAAACTTGTACTGTAAAAGCATCTCATTTGAAGCTTGGCCAAGTTTGGCATTCAGTAAACTTGACCTATTTTTAAGGTCACCAGTGGTCATCATATTTTTACGATTGCAGAGGCAATAACTTTTTAACGTATTGAGCTGCTGTGATGAAACATGTATTGTAGAAGCATCTCATGGGAAGCCTGTCCGAGTTTGGCATTCAGTAACCTTGATCTACTTTCAAGGTCACCAGGAGTCATATTTTACCTTGGCCAAGGGGGTCGTAAGGTCCTTGCAACCATTACATTATTGTCCCCTTTTGTGATACTTTCCCACTCAGAGAGCGGTTCCAAATTTGTAACAGTAGAAAGACAACATCCAAAGAGAATCAGTGCCAAAGAAATTGTTGAAAATGATAGTAATAAGTCAAAAAAAACAAAAAACAAAAACAAAACAAAACAAAAAACAAAAACACAAGAAATTGAGTTTTCCATTACCTTCAAATAATTTTTGAAGTATATCCAAAATTCTTGAATACAACTTTCTTCCTCATTTCATGATATGGGCTACTTTTTGGGATTAATAAGTTGTTGAGATTTATGCAGTCATAGGGTGCATAGATTTATTGCATCAATGAAGGCTATGGCTTTAAAAAGTCAACTTTGTGATGTTTACATTACCTTAATCTAACTGCAAATTCTTCAATAACCAAACTATATTGGTGCTTGATTTGGTGAAAACAGGGCTGTCATTGTATTTTGTTAATCTTGTCACAAGCAAGACCCAAGCAGTAGGGACAATAATGACAAATTATATATCAGCAGTTATCATAGCTAATAAATTCTGTGCATGAGAGTTTTAGTTGGGTAAAAACATTATGAAAAGTATTATAGTGTAATGGGTAAGGTTATCGGTTTACTCCTTGCATTGGCCAGACCAGTCATTATCCCACACATTGTTATGGTCCCTTGACATCAATAATTGTCATCATTTCCTCTAATTTGTGACATACATTTTGCGGCTTGGTTTTTTTTTTTTTTTTTTTTTTTTTTTTTTTTTTTTTTTTTTTTTTTTGAGTGAACACCCCCTTGATGTTCAATATTCAATAAACATAAGAGTACAGGTATTTTTTTTCACTATTTTTTTGTTTAACTTTTGAAAGAAGATCAGATCATGAAAAAACCAAGTGGTCAGATGGAGTGCAGGACCATGGGTTTTGATGCATGATTTGAAAAGCAAATGACCAGGAAAGATGCAGGAAAGCTGGTTCAATAGTCGCGAGCAGTGACACACTTCTGGTGTACAGGATAGAGATGAATGAGGATAACATTGATGCATATAAATGATGACAAAGTAATCAATCTCCGGTTTACTTGGACGTTTTCTGTTGTCACTTTGGCATTTGCCACAACTGTGTTGCTCGGGATTTCATCAATTTCATCCACTGTTTGCATAATTACTTGGGGCAATCCAATACCAGTAGAAAAAAAGAAAATAGGCAGCATGACGTGTCAACGAGGATGAACAGAACTTCAGACAGAGTTTATCACAGTGGTGCGCTTCTTGTCTTTTCCCACAACCTGGACATGAAAAAGGGAGCATGAACATTATCCAGAACAGGGGGATGTGTATTTTGTATTAGGTTGTCTGGCCAGGCAAGATATTGGCCATGAACCATAGGTTTATCCAACTGGGCAATATGTCTGTGTGATCAGTGTCTACCAATGTTTGACTGATGTCTTTTATTGTTATTCATCGACAAGGGTCCATCTCCACAGAACAGCTGGACAACATGTTGTTGAAGCTGGAGTCGGGAGTGGACCTTGCCTTGCAGCGAGCCAAACTGTGGTCTAAATATGTCAAGGATATTATGGCTTATGCAGAAAAACGAACTAGTTTAGGTAAGTATTAAATACATGCTAGTTGCTCCTTGTCTACATGTATATTGTGTATTCTATTTTAGTGACCTTCTGTCAATGAGAATTGTCAGTCAGTCTTGAGATTCAAGTACTTTAAGAAGAAACTCCATTCATTTTCATCAGGTATTTATCCTTCTTAGACACAAACTTTACCTTGTTTTGCCTGTGGCTACCCATGCTGCCCTGCACAGGGTGATGGGAGTAACATTATACTTTCTGACAGTAAGTCTGTCCCTGTAGTTACCACTTGTCAGTTTTATCCATAAAAAATCAGGACAGATATTGATCAAATTTGGCACAAAGTTGCCCAACTCACACAACTGATGTTATCAGGGTTTTTTTTTTTTTTTTTTTTGTGCTAAGGGTACCCCCATGTCAAAATCATTTTAACATCTGTATATTTCCTGTACAACTAAAGTAAAGTGCTATTTGATGCCTGGTTATATGCTGATAACTTGTGTTTGTTTCATAAGCAACTGCAGTGAAATACTGTTTGATGCCCCCTTAAATGCTGGTAAATTTGTAGTCATTCGGCACAGTCTGAAACAGACTCAGGAGTATTGTTATATAGATATCGACAGTGCTCAAATTTATCCCCAACCCTTCCAAGACATGTTGCCATAGTGATTCCTATTCAAGACTTTTTGGTTGTTGTATTTCAAACGTTATTGTCACTCAGTACTGTTGTACTGAGTGGTGTGGTGTGCCAGAGCATATTTTATGTGTAGTGTCTCACTTTGGAAGGATGGGGGCGGGGGCAGTAACAGCTTGTTCGTCCAGCAAGCAACTCCCACATAGATCCTGTGGATTGAATAGTGGTAAGGAGAGAAACATGTGCATGTAATTACAGATAAATAAATTATTTATTTTGTGAACACAATATTGCATCGGAAATTTGCAAACTTACTTTCAGTAGGAGTAAAATGGCAAAATTTGAATAACTTGATTTGCAATTATTGTGAATGTAGCGCTGATTAAAAGAGAAATATGGAACTATAGACGTATCATTGTATGTTGGTGTTGCTAATCTCCTGCTTATGCATGATCCATGTAAAATACTGAATGACTATAAAGGTTTACATCAGCATTATAACATGAAGTGTGAGAGTGAGTTTTACCGCAGTGTTGCAGCAGTGTTAAGCACTCCCACTGTATTTACCTGGCAAAGGTTAGCTTACATAAACTTAAGCCAGCTTATGCAATACCGCTCATACAAGTGATATGAGATTGTAGTAGCAGCTCTGGACCTCTTTAACCTGGGGTGTTGACATTGGTGATTGAAGGCATGGAATATGAGTGTTACAGCATAAGCAGTTTTAATGCTGTGATGTTTCATATGACAATATGAAAAATGCAAGGTATGTGCAGCTGAGTACATCTGAAGGAAAAATAAATATTGTACAGCTGTACTCTTATTGAAGACTAGGAATGAAACATTTCATGCTCAACTGACTTTTGTCTTGGAAGCAGTGCAAGTTATTTTTACTGGTCTAAGTTAGCTGGGAATATTTGGTTTAAACCTATTTAAAAAAAGAAAAATTGGGAAAAAGGGTATGTCCCTACATAAACCCCTTTTCTGTACAATGGAAAGACATCACTACATTTACACAGATAGAATGGCAATGCCACACAATAAGAAATGCTGATAAAACAATGTATAACAGATAGGAAAAGGTTAATGGAGTATTCCATCGCAAACAGACACTTACTTGGGCACTCTCAATTACGAATTGATGTGCACATCATTTAACTCATTCCATCCTGATGACGCTTTTCCCCGCTAATATCTAAATGTCGTCTGCTAATTGTATTTTACTAATTTAGGGATTATTTTTCAATATTTTGGATGAAACTTGCATGGAAGATCATTCCAAATTATATGCCCGTGGTCAACAGCTTTCCTTGGCGCGCTCTGGGCGCATTGCGCCCAGAGCGCGCCAAGGAAAGCTGTTGACTCAGTCTTCTATCAGGGTGGAATGAGTTAACAATTCAGGGCCTGTCTGTCAAAGAGATGTTTGACTGTACAGCATGAAAAATGACCTCATTTCTTTTGATTGTACAATTTTCACAGCCAAATGATAAAGCTTGTGCTGTGAATGGAGCCAAAGGAATCACAACATTTTGTGATCTTATCACATTCCACTCTGAAGCGTACACATTAAAAAATGTAACGAAACACATTCTTATAAGAGGCACCACAGGGTGAGTCAGTGAGGCCATTTTTAAACATGTCTGCTTTAAGCATACTACACTTTATATGCAAATGTGAATGCAAAACAACTACTCATCTGTACCCAGTGTAAAACAGTGGATCAATTTTAGGCTTATTTTGATCTTATTTGGTTTTGAATTTGTCTTGAAACTTGGCATCACAAATGGCAGGTGTCAGTTTCTTAAAGAGATGAAGATCTGAAGGAAAAAACTATGAATTAGATAGGTAAGTCCTTACGTGCCAGGAAAAGAATATCCAGTTCTGACATAATACCCTTCCTGTTGCCATGCAGAAGTTGGTATGAGATCTTTTAGTATTGGAGTGCGTAATTATTACTTTGCCCTCAAAGAATAGACATAGGGAATGTGTGGCCATTGTTATCAACATATTGTTTAGATTTAGTTTACAGCATAATAAATTACTCAAGAACCATCCAACAGATCTTTGTAAAACTTGACATATGCCTTGCATTTATCAACAGAATTCATTTGGGAAGGATCTTGAGATCATCTGACCTCCAGAGTCAAAGTCACAGAGATCAAAGTGCCATATGACCATGAATATTTTGGCAGATAAAAGTACACTTAAAAGGTGCATATTTTGGCAGATATGTATGTGCTTTTTCCTTTTTTTTTTTTTTTTTGTTTTTTTGTAGGCTTTTCAAAATTTATACTGTGGTAATCTTAAATTTAAATTTAAATCTGTAAATTTAACTTTCTTATCACATTGTTGATTTTCAATTATTTTAATGGGACAAAAAGATATTTTCCAGTATACTTGAATATGATTGATGGATTTGTATCATATTCAGTATGTTAGTTCAGTATGCGATATATTGTTTGTAAAGTAAGTACCTAGGTCACTTGGGTCAAACATTCCAAGTCCAGTGATTTGACATTATATCCTGCATTCTTACTGATGGATTTGCATCCCTTTTGGCCACCTTGTCAAAGGTATAATGACCATGTGATTGTGTCAGTAGTAGGTCATGCTGATCATGTTTTCATGTAACTGAACCAAACTATCAAGAGGTGATGCTACTCTCTGTGTAGTTGTGGAGAAGACCTTCCCTCAGGTTGTTTTGTCCCAAAATCTTTGTGAAAATTGAATGTGATTTGTGCATGGAGGTGCCCCTGGCACAGAGTTCATGGAGCAAACAGATGCATGGCCAGAAAGGGAGACCTTGGTTCTGGTTGAAAAGTACCTGTAGCACCATCTGATGAGGGAGAAATTATTGCCTTCCCAAAATAGCACCAATGCTGGGTTATCCCTTTATTGTGGCATCCTTCATGGCAGCTTTCTTGCAGGCATTGAATCTGGTTTATGGTGTACAGTAGGATTCCCCTACTTTCATTTTTTTTAAAGATTTTCATATTAATGACTGCAGTGCCATCTGGCAGTTATTAATAGCTATCAACAGCTAGAACCAATGCCTTGCCTCTGGGTCAACAGTCTGATTGCCCTATGACCTCTGCACCTGTGCTGCATCTATATTACACAGTCAAATTGAATTTTCACATCAATTTTGATACAAAACATCTTGAGTTCCCAGAGAGACTTCTCCATAGCTACATGTCATGGAATGGAACTGTTTTCTGTTCTGTTCATTGTCAGTCATTTCATTCACATTTAGAAAGAAAATCGGTGAGTTGCATTGGAGATTTATTTCAAATGAAACTTGAACTATTCAATCTCAGGAATGTGAATTCTATTGAAAAAGTAACAGAACTGAGGGACAAGTTAATGGTGACTGTTTTCACACTTTTTTGTAGCTACTTTAACTTGTTTGTTATATGTATCTTTCATGTTAATTCTTTTTTATTTGTGTGCTCAATTGTAGAAATGGAATTCACCAAGAGTCTTGCCAAATTGGCCCACAATGTACGGCCCATCATCACAGAGCATGTAAGTATCCACTGTGTATGCTGCTTCAATAGCCACTGTTCATGAAACCTCAATATAATGATACCATCTGTTCCCAGCAAAATGTGTCCGGTATCTGAATATGTCAGATAAATAAGTCAAGTAGCAAAGAAATTTGACTTTGAGTCCCTCAGAACTTGTGTTGTTGAGCAAATATGCTCGATATGTGAGTGTCTTTTATAATGAGGTTTCACCATTATGCACATAATAAGTAGAAGAATGCCCATAGTCTGAGTGGGAAAGCAGTCCACCATGTAATCTCTCCATTGTTCAGGTGTAATTTCCTTAGAACTTCAGTGTTCATCTCATAAACAATTCTTGGGACTTGTTGAGTGCTACTGTCCTTACAGTTAGCTATCTCTTCATGGAGGCCATTGCACATGGGTCCAGTCCAAAGTGTGCAGGAGTTTGCATGTGAATCTCAAATGTAATGAAGATAAGGGTAGCTATGAGAAAACATGAGAACCATCTCAGGCTACTGTTCAGCAGTCTTTTTAGAACCCATTTTTTTTCTCTCTTTTCTTTTGAAATAATAATAAAAAAGGAAAAAAGTTGTTTTTGCCACAGTAGTGGCTGTGCGCATGAGCAGTCCATTAGGTGACTGAACAACAGTGACATGGGGTGACAGTATGACAGAGCTCTCCTTTGACTGTGCTGCATGTGCTGTTGAAGTAGCTGTGAATGATTGACATGTGGTGTCCCTGAGGCTACATGTCATTATTGCAAATATTCTACCAAATAAAAACATCAATGAAAACTCCCAGGTGTACAAAAAATAGCAACAACAACAACAAAAAAGATAATGAAAGCACATTTAAGTAGGGTAGAGATATACATACACATTTGTGCTCAAGTCAGCAGACAAGGCAGTCAGTTTGATTGCATTTAGAATGGCTGTGTGCCAAATGACAAGTCGGTATGTTTCAGGACGGACCATATGTGGAGCTGACTGTATATTCACAGCTTTTGAAGAGACAGTATGGTACATATGACAAACACCAGGGTTTCTGTACTTTCTTTGTTTTATGCCATGTGCCACATGGTGAGCACAACAAATGGGGCAAGAAGCATAAATGTTAAGTACACAACTTTATGCATTTTAGATACCTAGAACTAATTACAAAAGTCTGGCCTGGGAAATAGATTTGAAAGCAAACAAACGTACATATATGTATGCAGTAATGGCACATGGATCAACGTTGACCTCTTACTGGCAATAAAACTACATGTACTCACTAGCACTAACTTTTCAAAAAAAAAAAAAAAGGACAGTACCATTTAATCAAAAAGAACACATGAAACATGCACACACAACAAGAAGTATGATGTGACACTTTCAAATATCATGAACGTTGGACTGGACGTGTAATAGTGTTTGTCTATACCAACACATACAACCATATGTGTATGACGTTAGTTATTTCCTCTTTTTGTGCACCACAGCTTTGTGCTGTCAGTGCAACATATGGCAAATTTAAGAAAAAAATATATGTATAGTCAGCATTTTAAAACCTGGCTGATGGCACAGTTCAGAGCAAACTGCATGTGTATAGTGTGTTCACATGGTGTCTGCCCACACAAGGCAGGCAGTTCCCATGAACCGGAGTCCGGAGAAAGTTGAGAAGCAAATACTTGTGTGTCTTCCATCTTCCATTGCCAGTTTCCACAGACATCAATATGTTGTGCATTAACCCTTTCCCCCTTGAATTAAGACTGAGTCAACAGCTTTCCTTGGCATGGGTTGGGCACTAATGCCAAAGAAAGCTGTTGACCTGGGGTATGTGATCTTGATAAGTCTCTTGTACATTTCTCAGTCAAGTTGTTTTTCATAATTGTTGAAATGAGTTGAAAACACTGAAGCAGGCGACATTTGACCACCAGCCGGTTTTGGCCGGTTTGAGGGGGGAAAGGTTAACATAATGACACTAAATTTGTAAACCAGCCTTTCAGCCAAGTGGCAGCACACTTACAGTTTCCAAGACCCTAATGTCCAGGTCAACAGCTTTCCTTGGTGCACTTTGGGCATGGCACATTTTGCCAAGAATGCAGTGAGGAAAGCTTTTGACTCAGTCAAAACTTGGCACTGAAACAGTTAATGCTTTCTTAACACTCCCAGCAGGTTGTCTCTTAGCTGAATGATGTCTGTGGTGGTAAGAGTTAATGCTTGCTTAACCCTCCCTCCAGGTTGTCTCTGAGCTGAATGATGTCTATGGTGGTAAGAGTTAATGCTTGCTTAACCCTCCTTCCAGGTTGTCTCTGAGCTGAATGACGTCCATGGTGGTTGACAGCATTGACTGATGACAAATTACCTGGACCCGTCAAAAGTGGTGCCATTTTCAACAGTGTACAAAGAGCCCTAGTCTATATAACTCTTTTATGTCGGACAAAGCCTATGTTTAAAACGATGAATTCATCACCTGTTGATTCTGTTTCCAGTTTGGATACTCGTTCACAAGTCTAATATATATATATATATATATATATATATATATATATATATATATATATATATATATAAAATACAGCAACTGTCCACTATGTCTGTAACCTTTGAAGCTGAAGTGTTGGATTTAAAGGCACAGTGTTGCAAAATGCTATTTTGGTGTAAAGTGTATATCTGTTCAAAATTTATTGAAACACATTGTTCAATTCAAAATGTTTCAGCAGTTGAGGTGTATACAGACATGATGAAGTACATACACAAAAGGGGACATCACTCACCAACTTTTTCAGTGTGTTAAGCTACCTCTGAACATCAAACCGTGAGAATAGTTATGACCTGTGCATTTGCTGCAGAATGGGGGTTAAATTGCAGTATTGCAAGCATGCAGTGTGCCTGACCCCACCAGTAGCCTCAGATAATGGCACTGTTTAAATGCTAACTTGGCACAAATTCGGGTGTCAGATAAACATGCCAGTATACAAAGAAAAAATGATAATGATGATAATAATAGCCTGGAATTGTTATTCAACAGTAAGCTATAGAAAAACATCTAATGCCAAGCTAAATACATTCAGTTCATGAGTTTGCGAATGTGTTACTGAAATATTCAGACTTGTGATTCAGAGGTAGTTGCATCAGTTCACATATTACATGTAAGTGAAAACTTCTGACAGGTATACAGTAATGAACTCATAATTATGCATCCCCCATAAAAGGACACATATAGTGTTTAATAGATTGATGAGATCCACCACTGCCACTTCTGTAAATCTTATTTGCACAATGACTCTCCTACCTATTATGATCCAGTGATTTTAGATTTTTCATCATTTTTTTGTGTGTGTGTGTGTGTGTGTGTGTGTGTGTGTGTGTGTGTGTGTGTGTGTGTGTGTGTGTGTGTGTGTGTGTGTGTGTGTGTGTGTGTGTGTGTGTGTGTGTGTGTGTGTGTGTGTGTGTGTGTGTGTGTGTGTGTGTGTGTGTGTGTGTGTGTGTGTGTGTGTGTGTGTGTGTGTGTGTGTGTGTGTGTGATACCAGTACCATTTTACTCTTCTTAATGGTGGACCCTAGGTCCATTGTTACTGGTAAACATTAATAGCATAGTACCTCTGGACCTTTTATTTGGTCTAGTTAATCTTGACCTTGAGTGATTGTGAAAGGTCAAACTGGAAGTCAAATCGATATTTTGGCTTATGTTTTAGTGATGGTGGGCCCTTGACCCACGGTAACCATGGAACATTATAGGAAAGTAACACTGGACTTTTATTTGGTGCAGGTAATCTTGACCTTTAGTGACCTTGAAAGGTCAGACTTGAGGTCAAACTAACATTGGCCATCACGCTTCATGCCAGGGCTCTAACTCTATTGTCCTTTGACTCACAATCATGAATCTTACATGTGTATCTGGGCCACAAGGGTATTAGGTGTAAAAAGTATGTTACTAGGTCAAGTATCTGGGTCACTGATATATCCTTGTAAAATGGTGTCTGCACTATAAGTCCTTTAATTTTAACGTAGTTTCACAAGTATCATGTGACAAAAGTAGGTCACAGGTCAATTTCTGGGTCACAGTGATACAATCATGTAAAACTTAAACACATTTCATGTCCAGGCCATAACTTTATTGCCCTTTGACTTAGAATCATGAAACTTTATACACATGTTTATATGGTCATAGGGGTGTGTCGTGCAAAACTTTATTGTTCTTTGGCTTACAATCATGAAACTTTACACACATGTGTATCTGGTTACAGGAATTTGTCGCGCACAAAAAGTAGGGCACTAGGTGAAGTACCTGTGTCACAGTGATACATCCTATTGAAATAATATTTGGGCTGTAATTCCTATAAGTTTTAACTTTCTTTGAAGAAACTTCACACATTCACATATATTTTGGCCCCAAAATGTGTCCTATAACAAAACTAGGTCACTAGGTCAAGTACTCAGGTCAAGAAAGTACCTATTGGGTTTCAGTTGGTGTAGAAAATTTCACCTGGAGTGACTGGCCATTTGAGGGAGTCTGAAGAGCACTGCAAATTTGCTTCTCCATGTTGGCAAACATATGGAGGTGGGATTGCATAATGGTTTTCCCCATGGAGAAAAATCTGTGTCTAGTTTACATAGATATGCCAGTACATCTTTATGCCACCCTCCTATCCAAGGAGGGGCATATAGTAATCGCTTTTTCCATCCCTTTGTCCATGTGTGCGTGTATCCGCTATTCATGTCCGGGCTATAATTCACTTGTCCTTCAACTTACATTAATAAAACTTTACACACAGGTGCATCTGGACATAAGGGTGTGTGATGTACCAAAAGTAGGTCACTAAGTCAAGTGTCTGGGTCACAGTGACATCTTGTATATAATGTCTGGACTATAATTCTTTACTATTTAACTTAGTGTCATGAAACTTCACTCACACACATTTTGACCTAAAGGTGTGTCATGAGGCAAAACTAGATCACTAGGTCAAGTATCTGGGTCACCATGAAACAATCATGTAAAACTACATTGCACATCTTGTCTTGGCTACAATTCTGTTGTCCTTCTACCTAGATTAATGAAACTTTACACACAGGTGCATCTGGACATAAGGGTGTGTCAAATATCTGGGTCACAGTGACATATCCTTGTAAAATTGTGTCCGGGCTATAATTCCTTTACTATTTAACTTAGTTTCATGAAACTTCACACACACATATCGTGACTTGAAGGTGTGTCATGAAACAAAAGTAGGTCACCAGGTCAAGTATGTGGGTCACAGTGACATCTTGAATATCATGTCCGGGCTCTAATTCCTTTATTCTTTATATATATCATGAAACTTCAAACACACATATTTCTTGACCTAAAGGTGTGTCATGAGGCAAAACTAGATCACTGGGTCGAGTATCTGGGTCACCATGATATAACTATCTAAAACTACATTACACTTCATGTCCAGGCTGCTATTCTGTTCTCCTTCCACTTAGAGTAATGAAACTTCACACACAGGTGTATCTGGACATAGGGGTGTGTCATGTACCAAAGGTAGGTCACTAGATCCAGTATCTGGATCACAGTGACATGTCCTTGTAAAATTGTTTCCAGGCTATAATTCCTTTACTATTTAACTTAGTTTCATGAAACTTCACGCACTCATATTGTGACCTGAAGGTGTGTCATGAAACAAAACTAGGTCACTAAGTCAAGTATGTGGGTCCTGGTGATATATTCATATAAAACTACATTACACTTCATGTTTGAACTGTAGTTCTGTTGTCATTTGACTTAGATTCATGAAACTTTGCACACCTGTGTATCTCAGACACAAGGGTGTGTCATGCATGAAATTAGGTCACTAGGCCAAGTATCTGGGTCACAGTGATAGCTTATTTTTATGGACTACAGTCATTCCAAAATAAGACCTGTGATTAGCAAGGTTATAAATGAGGTGAGGGGGGTATGGATCCAGCAATCTCTGATTGCATTTTAATTTTGAAAGAATATAGAAATAAGCTCTGGCGATAAAAAACAATCAAACAGTTTGTTCCTGAGCCACACCTCGGGAAATGGACTAGATTTTGAATCGTGTTAACCTCACAGGATATTCACTAGGATGTTATATTGTATCTATTAAAAAATGAATAAGGTGATTTACTGTGTAGTTACACTTGGTTGATATTGTGTTTTCAGGGGTTCCTGCCATTCCAGTCCATCTACTGCACAGCATTTGATCAGGTATGTATGCCCACATGGACTGTGTAGTCTGGAGTTGGCTTTGTGGGGATGCACATGAAACAGGCTTACAAAAGTGTGTGCGTTTGTGTGGTGATGTTTCACACATCTGATAAATTGCCATTGCCATTTCCATTGCCATTTATCAAAAGTAAGGTATCTTCGACTGTATACTTTGTGTATTACAAGCCATTGTGTACAGGCTGAAGGTACTAGGTGCAGCAGACCAATATGGTATTAGTGTAAGCATGAACACAAACCTGGTACCTTAAGTCATTGAACATGTAGCTGAGGTTGTCATCCAACAGAAGAAGTCCAGGCATTTAGATGAACATGGAAGATGCATCTGCAGCCATTGTGGCCTTATACATTTACCATACTTCTGGCTGCTTATACAGCTTGAACTTATGCTGGCTTTTTTTTTTTTTTTTTGTGTGTGCCTAGCACTACAATAAATCACACAGAGACTTTCAGACATTTACGAAGAATACTCAATGTAATGTTCCATGAGATGGCTCTTGAGCTTTCCAACCAACACGAATGAAAGTACGTGTATCAGCTTAAGACAGGGTTTTTTAGGGTAACGGATGCAAGATGGAAAATGGATATGGGTGCATAACTAGCTGCTAGTGAAAATCTGGGGAAAAAATGGAAATTGCTACTTGAAGAGATAACGGGCCATCCATTAGCCATAAAAAAAGATGTGTATATATGCAGGCATACCAAGGATGAAAAATCTGCTGGCAGAGGGAGCCACTGTGCACACACTTGGGGATAAAATAACCCGGGTATCTGGATCATAGGAGATAAGAGTTTCTATTTTATGGATGGCAAGTTAAAGTGTTTTTTGGAGGAGTGTTTAACAGAAATGCGATGGAAGTTTTATTCAAGTTAAAGTGTGAAAAGTTTTATTTAAAGCATTTAAAAGGTTACCAAATGTTTGATAAGTTATTTTGTTTATAATTGAATGATTTTATGTATTTTTCTTTCCTTTTGCAGGATATAGAACAATCCAATGCAAGGCAAGCTGCCTGCACCCTCATCCAGACTCAGAGGTTCATTGAGGTGAGTATTAACCTGGTATACCACAGTTGAACCCTTTCATGGGTCGCCTGAGACTTGAGTTGACACTGCTCATGACATGTGTCAAGCAGAAAGCCGTAAAATGATGTAAAATGAAAAAGTTGGTAGTTGTGGACATTTAGTAGTATTTCAACATTTGTGGGATGTGGGCGGTGGGGACACCAAGCCCTGGAAGACTTATGCTGATCTATCACTGTGCAGTTTTTTCCCGCAAAATAATGTAAAAATGGTCCTGTGCTGTAAGTGACATTATTTGTGGTCTAATACAGCCTATGTCAAAAATTCTACAGAAGAACATGTGCAATATGGGCAATAGTACTTCCATATGTATATAGGTTTGACAGTGACAGGTTAGCTTAAAGAGTTTGGACTGTGGAATAGGTAATGACTATCAGGAAGTGGTTCTGGACAAAGAGACACAAATACAATTCACTTCGTTGTTCTCCAAGAATGATACAGGAGATTGGTCAGCAGCATCCCTTACTATATGCGGGGGGGGGGGGGGGGGGGGGGGGGGGGGACAGTGGAACACTGAAAGCTGTGGACCCAGTTCCACCCAGTCCCTTGAGATTTAAGGAGGCAGGGACATCAACAAAGGATGATATGACATGCTTAGATGAGGAAGCCATTTTCACAGAACAGGCAAGGGCAAGAATAGAAGGCTCAAGACCTGCCTAAAAGTGCATGGGCACTGCAATCATTGGAGGGTTAGGGTTGTGTATTCACATTACTTTACATTGTAATATGCAACTTAATAACTTGAAAACTACTGCACATAGAAACACCAAATTTCAGACAGTAAATCTAAATGCATAAGAGACTAGTTTATTCAAGGTTGCTCTAACATACAAACTAATGGGAATACACAGCTCTAGCTCTCCAAATGTTTGTGTATTCAGTTGTGTATTAGGGTGAATATACACCTTAGAGCTAATTCTGACCTTTTCTGTTTCACTGGTATAATAAATGTTTGTTCCCCCACCAGCTACCAAATGTAAACACAGTGCTTTATCTTCTAAAGGCCTATCATTACAAAGTGAATTGTACGTGATAATTCGGGGGGGGGGGGGGGGAATGGGGGGGGTGTCCCTTGGCTCCCACTCAAGCTATCACTTCAATGTTAAATGGCCCCTCCTTATAAGGTGGTCTTGTTGTACCATGGTCTACTCCATGAACCCTATTATCGGCTGTACAACAGATATTATACAAATCTGTATATACAGGTTAGAGATTGAATTCTGGGGAATGATAGATTATGATTGTAACATTTGAACTAAAACAGACTCATTATGGCAGATTTTGTTTTGAAATCACCAGCTGACAAATCATGTATGGCATATCTGCAGCTGAATATAATGGCCGTACACAGGAAAATAAAGTAAGGGACAAGGGCACACAACACAATGGCAGGCAGTTCATTGTCTGAGACAATTAAATACATATGTTTGTATCGGTAATTATGTGTATTATGGAACATCATGCAACTGTTTGAATCAATGTTTTTGTTCATGTCTGGGTAGCATCTTGTGAAGAGTGTTTCACAGAATAATGGATAACAACAGTGCCTTTAGTAAAGCATTCATTTTATTCAAAAGCCAGCTGCAAAAATATTGATAGCAGAAAGCGAAAGTCAGCACAGACTGATTGTTACTATTTTATGTCAAGGAATTCTGAAATTACAATATCAATACTTTAATATATGTATGTGTGCACTCTTGGGCGTTCATACCATACAGTGTAAACACTAAGTATTTACAATTAGAGAACAACTAGGTTAAATTAAATGGATCTACAACAGATGGGTTATAGGTGTTCATGCTTCAAATCCCAAGTTATGATTCATGTGACCGGACTCCAGCAGCAGCTTGTGATAAGGGACTCTAAAATAGCATGTGGCTGAATGGATATTTAAATGACAAAACTGTTATGGAATTAGTTTACATGTAACCGTAATGATTAGATCCTGGTGTGTTGATAAATTTATCTTCAAAATGGCCGGAAACTTGAAACACATGTTATGGATTAGTAATGTGAATTAATCAGATTTAATCAAAGTTTATTTCCAAGAACACCAGAACACATTTCAGTTGGATCCTTGTCATGCTTTCCTTATTGAGTAGACATCCCTTCATGATTAAATAAATAAATAAAAAAAACAACAACAGAAAATAACCCAGGAAGTTGATGGTAATTTAGCTTGCATTATTGTTTGTTAATCACCCATGTAGTGTTGCCATCTTTTGGCCAAAATGAACAAGATAAAGAAATTTGTGACAAACCATAATGGTACAGAGGTCCCTAGCTCATTTGAGAGACTATCCACTGGGCAAGTCTAAGAGTGGTCACATAAAGGTGACAGTTTGTCAGTGGAGGTACAATAACAGAAAAGGCAACTTTTGGGAATTGAAAAGTGTGGTCTTAAAAGGCAGATGGTGTTTCATAGGCAGGAGTGTTGTAATACTTTCATAGGAGGGATTGTAGTACATACTTTCATAGGAGGGATTGTAGTACATACTTTCACAGGAGGGATTGTAGTACATACTTTCATAGGAGGGATTGTTGTACATACTTTCATAGGTGGGATTGTTGTACATACTTTCATAGGAGGGATTGTAGTACATGTACATATATCAACTAAAAAGTCCCTGGACTCTCTGAGATGTGGCTACTTACCTGCAGGAGCATCATGGAGGCAAACATGGTCTGAAGAAAATGGCTTATGGAATGTCACTTACTGACAGTTTACAGTCCCTAAGGCAAACACCAAGCTAACCTTATGTGTGAAATGCATCTTACTATCCCACCAAAACCTCTGACCCTGTTTGGAGACAACAATTGCAATCATCCATCACAATACAGGCATACTGATTGATGCTCCAAGGGTGGTACTGGCATTTGTAGTTGTAAAATATACATTTTCCAAACAGATGATATGGTTGCATCATTTGTCAAGTTTCCTGTTTGTTTGCATAATGTGACTATGACATCTTAAAACAATATGTTTCCAAGTCAATAGTTTGGCAAGAGCAACATATTTTGCCCTGTTTGATAAAGGAAGCTGGGTACTTTCTTGATATGGGCCAAAGCAGCACTGTAATTAAGAAATATTAGTAGTTAAGAAATTTATTAGTTTTAGCCTTCTTGCGTGTATAGTATAATCATATACACCTGGTACGCATAACCATAAGCATGGGGAAAAAACATGAAAATAGACAAAAACATATGTTCATGGCACAAAATGAAACGTCACGTGTGGGTGCATCCAGGTATTATTACTGATCAAAAACCAGAGTGTTATTTCCTTAGTTTGAAGATTTGGTAAATTTGAGGACAGTCCATTGTGCCTTTGTATCATAACCCAGTTTCATGATATAAATAAATCTTGCTTCTATTGAGAGCATCAAATTGCTTGTTTAGGTTTCACAGCTTTACAAATATATCCTTGAGTGGATATAAATATCCCATATTGTTAGGGGATAATTGAAAGTTACATAACAGCTTGCAGACACTTGAATTGGACCCATGGGTTACACAGAGTCCAATTATTGTTAGTCATACCAGGGACCTGATACAGGTCATACTGATTACTAGTATCAACATTTATGGAAACTTTCCCTCCTTTCACATATAGAGAGAAAATTACCAAGCATCATCTAACACTAGTATAGTTACATCTGCTATTTGAGATCACCCCTTCTCATTGCCAAAAGTAGTCTCAGATGAGGGATGGTCTTTTATGACAGGCTTTTAACTCATTCCACCCTGATAGAAGACCGAGTCAACAGCTTTCCTTGGGGCACTCTGGGCACAATGCAGCCAGAGCATGCCAAGGAAAGCTGTTGACCTTGGCCATATAATTTGGAATGATCTTCCATGCAAGTTTCATCCAAAAATGTTGAAAAATAATCCCTAAATTAGTAAAATACAATGAGCAGACGACACTCATATATTAGCGGGGAAAAGCGTCATTAGGGTGGAATGGGTTGACAAAGGGATTGCCATCTTGTGAAAGGATAGTCTTGAAAAGTTGTATGGTCTCTTGGAACAGTTGGCCTTTAAAGAAAGCTCCACTACATTGTATTTGTGTCTTTTTGTCCAGAACCCCTTCCTAGTTGTCATTGCCCTGTTCCGCAGTCCAAACTTTTTACTCTCCATAAGCTAACCTGTCACAGTATAACCTATATACATATGGAAGTAATATTGTCCATATTGTGCACGCTCTTCTTTAGAATTTTGACATAGGCTTTATTAGCCCTGATAAACTAAATGGTCTTCAGTGGGTAACTACATAATGTATGTACATTGCTGATCTACCTAGGAATTTAGGAAAACTGGAGGAGCAGGGATGACCTCAAATATCAATTTCATGTTTTCTCATTGCACTCTGTGCCACCCATTGGCACAACACATTGCCAGCATCAATTTGTTCACTTATGTGGTGATACACAAGACTTAGACCAAAAAAAAAAGAAAAAGGAAAAGGAAAGAAATTCAAAATGATTGTTGTCCGTGTATAGATAGTGCTATGTGGACATTGTCTAAACATTTTTCAATCAGTGATCCATGGAAGTCCTATGCTCTCCTCCAAGATTTACAATATTAAGTACGAATATTTGACTACTGCACAGCTTACTTGGAAAGTGGTATTTACAAAGTTTACTTTATATTTTTATGATGTTTTGTTTTAGCCACTGAATGCACAGAGACTAGAACATGACAAGGCAAGAAAAACAATTAAGGAAGTATGGCATAAAGAGCTGAGGAAAATGGTAGGTTGTGGCCTTTCTTTTTCATTTCCTCTTTAACCCTTTCCCCCTTGAATTAAAAGTGAGTCAACAGCTTTCCTTGGCAAGGGTTGGGCACTAAGTGCCCAACCCTTGCCAAGGAAAGCTGTTGACCAGGGGCATGTGATCTTGATAAGTCTCATGTACATTTCTCAGTCAAACTGCATTTCATAACTGTTGAAATTAGTTAAAAACACTGAAGCAGACGACATTTGACCACCAGCCGGTTTTGGCTGTTTTAAGGGGGAAAGAGTTAATATTGTATCTACATCACTTCATATGTGTAGCTTGTTGATGACCATTGAGCATTAACAAACAAACAAAAAAAAAGAGTGATTCATGAAGTAAATATTTCTTGTAGGTGTCAGTGGCCAGAGTTATCACTATAATGTTTGTATTTGAATGTTGTTCCTCTGTTAAATGATACCAATGTTCACTGTTTTGCCCAAAGTCACCAAACAATATTTTCATGTTGAAATTTCTTATTTGTACCAGAAATCATGTACATGGTAGCAGAATCATGTGAACAGTTATAACATATTTGTCACTTCAAACTATCAGTGTGTTTTTAATCAGTACACAATGGCTGGGTGGGTTTTCTGAGAAACTGGTGCACTTTCACCATGCTCATGTATAATGCATTCAACAATTTAATTTCCTAATGAGTGATTTTGGAGTCATTATGCACTTTTTGCAAATTTAAAAAAAAAAAAAACAGATTCAGCTACAAGTTCCATGTCAGAATATTGTATGCTAACACATGTGTTAAATATGCACTATTGAGACTGTGCCAAAGTGCCCTCTAAAGACAGGTACCCACTTAGCAGAGAGTTGCCTAACCAGGCCATCCAATAACGTTAATGCTCTGAATGGGCTAAAGTGGTCCCCCTCTTATAAGGTCACCCTGAGTGCACCAGAAATCTGGTCTTGTAAGAGGAATGGCCTATTGTGAGGGGGGAAATAAAATTAAAATACCGTACTTGATGCATGGAGAAGTGGACTTGGGGGGGGGGGGGGGCTCGTCAACGGACCACTGTATACAGAGTAGTATTCAATGAGAGTGATAAACAAAATCTTGTGAAACCTTCTATCAGTAACTTGTTAAATAATTACACATTAACAGGCACTGAATGAAAACTTGTGTATAAAAACCACCATTATCAATATGTATGATGTAGAAAAAATCAATAGCAGTAGCTGTCCTTTCATTGAACACTGCTTTGTTATAATCACTTCAGGAGAAGTGTTCTCGCCCTAGCAGATTGATGCAACAATACATGATATTCCCATTTTAGCCCCAACTGTGGCAATAGTGCTCACTAATACTAAAATTAATCGTTTGTGTTTTAGACACAAAATAACTGACCTAATTAATGAAAATTGCTTACCTAATATAGTCATGACAAGAATTCATACTCATTCTTTTAAAGGTTTTTCCCAATATGCTAGGAACTATATTAGTAATAAATGTAAAACTAAGTGCAATATTGTAAATTATTATATCTGTAATACACTTTAATCGTTTATGTTATTAATAATAAATATTATTGTCACTTGGTCTCCTAATTTTAGTTTTCATATCAAAAACTTTTGTCACTTAGCCAGCAGCATATGATGATTAGAACAACTGTAGTTGTTAGTAACTCAAGGGTAGCCTTCATGGTAGAGATTCTCTGGAATCTTAACCCTTAAAGCGCTGATTTAAGACTTGAGTCAACAGCTTTCCTCGGGGCACTTTGCATGCAATGCGCATAAAGTGTCCTGAGGAGAACTGTTGACTAAGACGACTTTTTGCTTCAGACGAGGCTTGCTGGTACATCTATTTGAATGAAAGGTATCTTCATGAGGAATTTGAATCTTTGAACCATTATGTGTTTAACAGTAATGAGAAAATGACTATAGCTGTGATTAGCACTTTAAGGGGTAATGCAGTGTCTCCAGGTTCAAACATGAACATGTATATATGTATGCTGATGTGCTAAGTTTAGACCAAATAAAGCTTATTATTATATCAGAAAAAGGTAAATGCTGATGCAGACAGAGTTCAAGTTTTCATCAATGCCTGACATAATATGTAGTCTTTTCTTCAATATGTATCAAATTGCCAATTTAATATTCCAAATTCTTCTACTACTAGCAAGTCTCTATTGCACATGGGCATGGAGCAGTGGTCTAATGTTACATGTACCAAAAAGTTTGCAATTCTTGCCATAGTTGTTCACACTGTTTGTGGTATGTCTGTAATTACAGCAAGATGCTGTCAGCAATCTGCGGAAAGCCCGATCACTATACGTGACTCGGCAACAGGAATATGAGAAGGCTAAAGAAGCAGCCAGTAAGGCTGAGGCTGACAACCCTAGTCAGTCAAGTGCTGGAGTTGCCAAAGTGGACAAGAAAAAACGCTTAGAAGAAGATGCAATGCACAGGGTAGGCTGGTGCTGGATCTAGGCAGGAAAAAGGACAGTTTGGTGATTCCAGGATGTAGATTTCGTTTCAGAACATTTTATTCTTTTATCATTTAGTCACAAATGTATATGCCTTGCCAAGCGAAATTTCTATGTCTTATGTGATATACATGGAAATATATTGAGAGGGAACTGATTCAAATATGTAACTTGTTTTTCAATAAGTGTAATAGTGTGGACAAATTTGAATGTATTTTAGATTAGACTTTCATAAGTGTATATCATACAGACTTTACTTGTCACAAACTGTTTTTCATGAAGGATATAGCATTGATTGATGTATAGAAATATTCATTTATCGGGATTGTTCCCAATATATATATATATATTAGTTTAGACTGGCAACAAAATATTACCTGATCAACTTAGCAAATGAGCTTCTTGAGGATTATCACATTAACAGAGGATGGGTCTCTACATAACTGTGCTGTTGTCATAAATTACTAGAAATTGTATTTATAAAATAATTAAAAAAAGTTTTGGGTTGAATGTATTGATGCTGTCTTGATACATTCAGTAACAATTCATACAGAAAATTTTGCCAAAAATTTACAATTTTTGAGACAGTTTGAACCTTTGACGTACCCATTTCCAGAAATTTTACCAACCAAGCTTAGTTTACACCTTGGAAAACATGTTAAAGTAACTTAATCTGAAATTGATGTTTCCTGGGTCAGTTTGTTAAATTGTAACCACTTGTTACAAATCAAGAGATAAGACAGAATGGTTTGATTTTTTGCAGGCAATAGAAGCAGAGACCACATATAAGGCATGTGTGGTGGAGGCAAACAACAGACAACATGAGCTGGAGAAGGTCAAGGTCAGTGACATCAAGTATAAAGCACATAAAACATGTACACATTCGAGATACCTCAGCGAGCTGGGAATCCACATCCTCATTTTGAGAGAAAAACATATTGGACATGTAGTCATTAAATTTTTCAAATTAATTCCTCGGCCTTTAGGTCAGAATGGTATTATTGTAGTCACATCTCTGTGTGTCTTTAATTTTTAATTTTTTGTGTCCTGGCTTCAAGTGTTTTTGTTTACATAAAACTTGACACAGGTATAGTAAGATTTTGGGTTACACATTAACATGAAACTGAATGCATACATGTACATGTATTAGAAAGAGAGGATGTGTCATGTTTCAAAATTATGTCTCTATGTCAGCTGCATGCATCACACCAGACTGATTCTTGCAGTACCATACAGGTTCACCCAATAATTGTGTGACCAGTTTCTTGGGTATAGATCACCAGATGGCAGCACCTTACAGTCTCAATCAGTGCTGAATGGTTATAGATTATGGGTTATTCAAATGGTGTCCAGTGCCACACCATCAATTATGTTGTAGTATAATGCCAGTATCAAGTTGGATCACCGGACAGTCCCAAACATGACTTATGTAACAGAAATGGCAATGAGTAAGCATACTATCATGCATTACACTTCATGTAGTTTTGTTTTTGCCATGGACAGTCAGATCTCACCAGCACAAACACATATTACTTGACAATAATAGGTGTAATCAAAAGTAGACCTGTCATATGGGCATATTAGTCTTGATATTTATTTGGAATGGTGGCCAAGGGAACTTGAGACCTTTAAGTCAATATGTAGGAAGACCAAGCAAGACCAGCAAACAGATAAAAACACTAAGCAAAAAAGACAGACCATTTTTTAATCTTCATGGTTCTCATGCATGACAATTAGAAACACTGTGAATTACTGCATACATAGCACAGGATAAAGTTGCTAACTGATGTTAAGCAGTCATCATAAAAATGGTGCATGTCATAATGTATGTTAGGACTACTGGTCCAGCTGGTCCATCTAGACAAGTTCAGCTAGACATGTACTAGCATGAGAATGTCAAATGGCAGAGTACCCAGATCCTAGTTGCTGCAAATGCAGGTGATACTAAACATAGTACACTTGAGAGAAGCCATGAGAAGGCAGACAAAATTTCCATACTGTGTGAAGGAATTGTTTGTACATGTATCGCAAAGATAGCTTAACACGAAGCATTTGTCTTTGTTCTGTGGGTCAACTCATGGGAGGGTTGACTAGGGGTTATGGCATGGTTAATAGACACAGGGCATAAATTGGTCTTTAGGTCAATATGGTTGTGTTTTGCTGAATAATTTTTGGAATAAAAAAGATCAGTGTGACATACACACAGTATCAAATGGTTAACAAAGGGGCACCCAAAACCTGTAAGATTGCTGTGAAAGGTGCAAGAATATATGTGAAGAAATCATGGCAATGCCAGTCAGTGGAATTTTGTGCACAAAAATTATGCTAAAGTGACTTTAATTGCAGGCTGATGTGCTGGCTCAAATACGGGAATTAATCAACCAGTGTGACCAGATCATGAAGGCTGTAAGTATCGTTTTCTTATTATTTCAGAGATGCAGTTCAACAGTGTTCTTGCTGATGATCAGATGTTATGCTGAGATTTTATAGTAAATGATAGAAGATTGCCATGTATAAGAAAGGAGATAAAATTTATGCTCAAAACACAATTTTCATGGTCAATTTGGACAACATGCTCTGAATTTACATAATAGTAGATTCTATTGTCTATAAACTGATCTTTCTTTCAAGTAGCAGTGAGCCAACAGTTGCCGAGATCATGAGAGAGCATCAGAATGTCTCAAGGCAACAGCTTTCCTTGGCACACTTTGGGCATGTTGTAGCCAAATTGCACTGAGGATAGGTGTTGACTCAAAATTTGGCTCTGAAGGAGTTGAGAGCTTTTATCAAAAGTGGCAAGGAAAACATTTGATGGGATATGAACAGTGGATGTACATGTCATTGAACTGGCTTTCTGTTTTTAATTTTGGTCATGGTGTCTGTGGAGATGCCATGTTTGTGGATAGAGTAGGGGGGTCTAGCTAATATTAGATGACATGACTAGCTACCACAGTAACTGAGTCATGCCCTTTATGTTGGTCCTCTAGAAGAGTGCTCCCACATGATATGTACAGTGTCTTAAGACAATTCTGGATAAAGGAATTAGCCAATTACAGCTTTAGCTTTAGTATTATAAAACTCCTTGCCCTTGATTGGTATTCTGTGGTGTGATAGACCATGAGGTTGCGGGTGAGAACTTGTTGGCTCAATACAACAGTCATGTTACCATTGTCATACCCATGATCAATGATGGGGGTGTCATGCTTACAGCAGATACACTTAATTTATGTTCTGACCACCTGAGGTCACTACATGTATTTTACTTTGTATGTGGCTTGATAGAGGGCACTACATGCTATATTCTCCTACCAAGTGGTTTGTTCACCTGTGTATGCAAAGAGAAAGGTGTATACAAAACTTTTTTTGGTAGATAAAAGGTCACACACACAGAGTGATGATGTGTTGTAACAAATTGCAATCTGGGTACATGTGGGGCACAGAGAGTCAATTGGGGAAAAACAACAAGATACTTTTGGGAAGTTACATTTTTGAGAAAGGTTGATTCATTATTTATTGCAGGTGACAGTTGGTTATTTCCAGTTACAACACACTGTATCTGCCCCTATTCCAGCCCAGGTAAGCTTAAACTATCAGTAAGCAATTACATTGTCTACCAGTTGCAAGCAAAGCACAATTTGTATGATCTGTCCGTGAGTTCCAGAGGTATAATAAGATAATTGTAGCTTATGTTCAAACAGGACTATTAAAGATACCAAAGCATTGCATTTTTAATTAAGATTTAAAAGCCTAAAGTGGATCAATTAATTAGTTGCTACATGTACTTCTATATCTAGTAGATCCCATAGTGTTCCCAAAAAGCGCAAACCATATATGCTTAATATCACACAATTTAGATTGAATGCTAGAACACTGACTGGTTTCCAGTCTACTTCTCGTTGTATGTTGTTAACTCCCAGTTGTTAATGTTCAGTGTATGTACAACCCTGATCCAGCTGCAAATTGATAGGTCATTGAATTCAGTGTGATGCTGAATGTACCTTGTGGTCACAGTTTGTAACTACTCCATGTAATATGACATTCCAGAAATCAATTTTCAGGGGTCATTCATACATAGAGAACAGAAAAAGATGTTTGCAAGTGAGGACATTGGGTCAAAGTTTAAAGCCACACATATGTGTGCAGCAAATCACCATACCATCTGTCACCATCTTAAACAAAAATCTGCCCTTACCGTCAGTAAATCTGGAAATTTGAGAAAAAGTTGTATGGACCTAGGTATTGCGGGTTGAAATACATGGATGGAGGTGGAGAAGGGTTGAACTAGCTCCAAGGTGCTAGCCTAGTCAGTCTGTGTTGTCAGTGTGCCTTGCCTGCCTTTTATTCAGTACCAAGCCTTGTATGAGAGCAGCCAGCTTTACGAGCCAGGAGCTCAGTATGCAGAGTATATTAAACGCTTGCCAGTGTCATCAACTTACACCAACAACAACCCTGAACCCTTTGTCTTTGAACCATATACACCTGATTCCAAGTAAGTATGGGTGCTGATCCAGCATGGTTGTAACCTGCAGTGCCCTCTAGTGACTGACATAACCTTAGATCCCTTGCCACAGATGCATTCACTGTATGTAAGAATCCAGGGTAGTAACCTTAAAATGTGATTCATAAAACAGAATTATGTCAACGTTTTTGTTGTGCATAAACTACACAACATATGTTAAAAGTCTTAAGTTAATTTTTCTTGTAGATTTATCACTTAATAGCTTAGAGGCTCAAATTATGTATTCAAAAAGGTACATGTATCTGCACTTGATAGGTAGGAAGTCTCAGTGATTCTCTTAACCGATATGCTTCTTTGGAAATAGTTGATGCGAGTTGCATTCTTGGCAGAGTATGGATTATATCAATTTCTAAATAAAATGTAGTGAAACACTGCATTGACATGTGGTTCAATAACAAAGAATGTCAACTTAAAAAATTTGCCTGAATAAGAATACAGTACATGTTCCTTTATGGTACTTAAATCTTGCCAATACACATGTACACGTCATGTAAAGTTATAAAGGCTACATTGTTTCAGCAACAAGTGACTGTGGCATTGTTTACCCCATTAGCATTCAAAGCAACCAAAGCACCTGGATGTTATTTGTGTTTTCAGATTGGTTCAATATGCTTACTGCAATGTCACTTTAAAAAAAAAAATTTTGAATGGGAAAAAAAAGATAAGCCCAGCTCAGTTCAACAACTTACCTTAATCCAAAAAAAGATCAGTGCTTTTTTTGTTGAAGGTATCCAGATAACCCCCCCCCCCCCCCCAATAATTGCAAAGATACAGAATGCAGAGTTTAAACATGTGAAGAGCTAGTGTTGCTATTGTGTTCCAGGACATACAGTGATCGCAAACCCAGTATTCAGTCTTCAGGGTCTGGGTCATCCGATGTCCAGTTTTACGCTGAAGACTCCCCACAGCCATCACCCAGGCGACCCAGAAGTAGGTTTTGTTGCACACAGACTCCGTACATACAACTGACATCTAAAATAAATTCATAATGCTGTTATTTAAGGCTTCGGCCTGTTATGAATTCTAAAAAAAAATGCTTGTATTAATTAAAAAAAATCATGTAATGAAGTCACAACATATTCGGATATATTTTAAATAAGAACTGTAGAAGAGCTATCAGAATAGTCAACTCATAGTTGTAATTGTCCTTAGTTTATTTGGCACAAGGGGCCTGGAAACAGACTGAGGAATGTTACCAATTCATCACTTTTCTCCACTCCTGACACTGATCATCAGTATCATGAGTGGAGAAGGATATACTTTGTCATGTTGATTTTGCTCTGTTCTCATCACCGTCATTACTCAGATAGATTATAGGAGAACTTTTTTTACTTCTTTGTGCATCATTTTTTTTTTATTTATCTTCTCTTTATTGGATGGCAGTATATGTTCTGATTTGTGTGTGTTTCAGATAAACCGCGAGGAGGTCAGCCCATCAAGGCTTGGGGTCAAGGGGAGCACCACCATGCTGGCAGTGACACAGACAGCATCAGTGGCAGCAGCTCCAAGTCTCGGGAGTCCTCCCCATCAGCCAGTCCCTTCAGCCAGACCCGCCACAGTCTGGTGACATCTTCCATGAACGAACTGGTGGAGGCAGACAGGGATGCCCAGATAGAGCACAGTGAGACCTAGTTCTTCTTTGCCTGACTAAAGTATTGCCTTTAGAAGAACCAGGATATTTTGCCCAAACTGTTGTGTAGTAGGCTAAGTCAAGGGAGGGATCTGTATTTTTTATGAGTGTAAAGGGGCAAGGTTGTGAAGTCTTGTTTTTCCATCAAATGATATGAAAAGTCTAATTACCTCAACCAATCTGGCTATGAAATTGATTTGTCTTTAGGCTGATCCTACCTGTGTTAGCCCCATGGCCGATCACCAACACCAACCTGTTATGTATGTGCCTTTGTGAGGATGGCATAAACATATACGCTGTATGTAATAGTTAAAACAAAAAAAGAAATAAATGCAAGTTTTTTTTTGTGTGTGTGTGTGTGTGTATGTGCGTTTTTTTTTCACACTACACTTGTCAAGTGGAGAAAACACAAAAATTGGTGTTTGTAGCAAGCAAGGCATGCTCCTACATGAAGACAACTTTGATCCTGTGGTTGCATGGACCTCAGTAGGTGCCCCATGTGGTACATTGGGAGAATGGCTCCTCAGTCTCGCGACCAGTGCATTTGTCATGTCTTTGATGTTGGCCTAAACAGGTTGCTGGTGAATGTGTCAGTAGAGCTCTTCCTAGACATGCTGTGGATCAATGTGTGGATTGAGTGATCTGCAGGTCTGTTGTACCTGTAGATGTGGCTTCATCTGTTGTTGCTGTAGATGTTTCTGTGTGATCCTGGCAAAATAAGCCCTTGTATTGTCTTGCTTACAACAGCATTAATATCCCACCAAAATCTCTGATGTTGTTTCTAGGCAACAGTGACAATAAGCCACCATAATGTGGACACATTGATGGGAAACCAAGAGTCTTACCAGCATTTACTTGGATGATAGCTTTTTAGACAGTTAATTTTGGCAGGACCAACAAATTTGGCACTTGCGTGATAAAGGGATGTGCCTGTACATATGTGTACTTCCTTATTGAATGACACATGAGTGGGCCAGAGGGCACTGCAGTTAATATGAATGTCCCATATTCTGGATGTTTCCTCATGAAGGCAACAGATGTGGTCTGAACAACTCAGCTCTAGTCTTTGTTTCATTGCCATTAATGACAACCAGTTCTGTCCTTGCAGCAAATGATATTGCAGCCAAATGATATTGCAGCCAGATGATGACACCTAACATTCCCATCAATAATGCTACAGTTTCTATGGCAATGCATGCTTGGCTCTAGCAGTACAACTGACACACCATTTCTAGCACAGCTGACTTGTCAGTCAGCTGAGCTTATAGGATGGATGGTGATCCGTCATCTGTTGTCTGTCTGTCATCTGTCCTATCTCATTAAAGATTTTTGACTTCCTCTCCAAAACCACAGGCCATATTCTCTTCAAACTTTGTTGGGGATGTACCAAGTTTGTTCAAAATGGTCATGGCTCAATGATTTTGGGATTAGTTTACTGAATTTTTTTTGTTCATTTATGGGCTAAATTTTAAAAAATCTTCCCCAGACCCATCAGGCCAATTGCTGCGAAACGGCACAGAGACACTTCTGAGGACCTCAAGACCTTAAATTGTTCACCGCAAGGCACTGCAATTTTTACCCAAAATTTTTTCTGAATTTTTAGTTCAGCAGACCTGTCAGTCAGCTGAGCTTATGGAATGGTCTGTCATCCGTCCATCTTCTGTCCGTCCATCCACAAATTACATTTTTAACTTGTACTCCAAAACCTGAAGCCAGATTCGCTTCAAACTTGATGGGGATGTACTTTGGGTGGGTCACTACTGAGTTTGTTTAAATGGTCAGTGATTTTTAATTTTTTTACAAGTTTTTTTGTTGTTTTTTTTGGGAGGGGGGGCAAGTCTAAAAAACCTCCGAAACCGCTCACCCAATTAATTTGATATCACACAGGAACACTCTTAGGGACACCTAGTTCTTAATTTGTTCACCAGGTGGCACTTCAATTTTTAAGGGTCCACCCTAAGGGGGTTGGACCGTTTATGCTTTAATGTCCGTCCGGATGTGGACATTCTCGTTACCGCTACATCTACAGAATGCCTCCATGTATTGTCCTCAAATTTGGCACACTACTTATCTTACCAGGCAAGATTAACTGATTAGATTGATGAAACTTGACACATACATAGATCTTGACCTAAAGATGTTTCATGAAAGTAAAGTAGGTCAGTAGGTCAAGTATCTGGGTCACGGTGACACAATCATATAAAACTACATAACACTTCATGTCCGGCTGTAATTCTGTTGTCCTTCAATTTAGATTAATGAAACTTTACAGACAGTGCATCTAGATATTTAACGGTGTGTCGTGAACCAAAAGTAGGTCACTAGATCAAGTATCCCAAGTCACAGTGACCTATCCTTGCAAAATCATGTCTGGGCTATAATTCCTTTACAGTTTAACTTAGTTTCATGAAGCTTCACACACACACACATATATATTGACCAAAAGGTGTGTCATGAAATAAAAGTAGGTCACTATGTCAAGTATGCAATCCTCTGTTATTTGTGTCAGGGCTATAATTAAGATTAATGAAGCTTTACACGCAGGTGTATCTGGACATAGGGGTGTGTCATGTACCAAAAGTAGATCACTAGGTCAAGTATGTGGGTCACAGTGAAATATTCCTGAAAAATCGTGTCTGAGCTATAATTCCTTCAGTATTTAACTTAGATTAATGGTACTTTAAACACAGATGCATCTACACATAAAGCTGTGTGATGTACTAAAAGTAGGTCACTAGCTCAAGTATCTGGGTCACAGTGACATATGCTTGTGAAATCGTGTCCGGACTATTATTCCTTTACTGTTTAACTTAGTGTCATGAAACTTGACACACACAAAAAACTTGACCTAAAGATAGTTCTCTAGGTCAGCTGATCATGGGCTGTCCACATAGCTTTCTTGTTCAGTTTGGGTATTTATCAGTTAATGCATACATTCCCATTGATTACTATGCATTCCAATGGGGATTGCAATGGTAAGTTACAGTTTTGACTTCTGCAAAACCATCAACCAGATTCACTTGAAACATGGTGGGGACATACCTTCTTCATCAATTTTGTTCATATGGTCATGCTCTAGTGACTAGTGATTTTCGGGATTTTTTTAGATGGGGGGGGGGGGGGGGGGGGCTTGTCATTTATTTTTTTTGGCAAAACCTTTAAAGCAATTCTAAAACTGCTAAACCAATTGCTTTGAAATTGCATAGAGATCCTTTTGGGGACCCTCAGATGGTAATTTGCTCATTTTTTTTTCTACTTTTTTTTTTTTTTAACAATTTCTTGTGTTGAAGCTGTTTTTGATTTCTCTAAAACTGTCACCTAGATTCTTCTGAAACTTAGTTGAAATGTAGCTTGTAGAAGGGTCAAGTAGAGTTGTTTACTAGGTGATGATTGCACTTCTGACTTTTAACAAATTTTTCACTTTGGGTGCGTATCAGTTAATGCATACGTTCCCATTGATTACAATGCAAGTAAATGGGCATTGCAGTGGTAAGTGATTCTTGTGCAAAACTGTCAACCAGATTCACTTCAAACTCGGTGGGGATGTACCTTTAGTTCGTCTTCACCAATTTGTTCAAATAATCATGCTTCAGTGGGTCTTTTTTTAGAATTTTTATGTTTTTTTATAAATTTTTTTTGGGCAAAATCTTAGTGAATATTCTGCAAACTCGCCAAGCCAATTGCTCAGAAATTCATAAGGGACACTTCTAATCTTAATTAGCACAACAGGCAGTGCTGTAATTTTGATATCATACTGGAACACCCCTGGGGACTCTTATTTCTTAATTTGTTCACCAGGTGGTGCTGTGATTTTTTTTTCTATTTTTTTGTGTGTAATGGCTTTTTTCCACTTTTTCTCCAGAAGGGTCGCTCAGATTAAGCTGAAACTTGGTGGATATGTTCCATGTGGAAAGGTCAAACAAATTTGTTCACACGGCGGGCATGCTGCAGATTCCTGATTTTTAACGATTTTTTCAATTCGGGTACTTGTTGGTAAATGCACCTTTCGTATTGATTACTAATGTACCTTGGGTGGGTCTTTACCAAGTTTGTTCAATTGGTCATGCTCCAGTGACTTTTGGGGGTTTTAATTTTTTTTTTTTTGGGGGGGGGGGAATCTGAAAAAAAATCACAAGGGTTTTTGTACATGTCAGCTGAGAACATGACTATCACAGTCCTCTTGTTCTTGGACTTTTTCTCCCAAACAGGAAGTTGGATCTTCAGACTTATTGGGAATGTATGTGCACTTGATCTCCACCAAATTTGTTCACTACATGGTGATGCTTATCATTTTTACCCCTCGGCCCATAAGGCTGGAGGGGTATTGTCATCACCTATGTGTCCGTCCGTTGGTATTGGAAGATATTGTTGATGCTTTTGTTACTCTGGAATTTCTTTGCTGTCATTGTTGGGTTTCATATTTATGAATATGGGTCATGTTTTTCTACATAAGTGTATCATAGTAGAGACGTCCGTCTGTAGAACTTCAATTGTTTAGTGAGGGACTTGTAGAAGTCTATTCCTTGCATTAGATACTCTATAAAAGTGATTCAATTACTTAACTTATTAATTAGATAATACCCCAGATTCATAGTTATCACAAAAACGATTAGGCCTACTTTCTACTTTTGCTATAAACTCAGCTGACAAACTGGTCAGAAGAACCCAAATAGTGATAGGCCTACCAATTCTCCTTTATCTTTTGCAGAATTTATATAATTTGGATTTTGAGTGGTTGGGCCTGTACATATTGGAAACACTAGAGTCTGTGTTTAATGAAGAATACATGTATTTCAAAGGTTGAGAGGACCGGTTTAAAACCACCAGTTGCCTTTTGTGGGTGACTGCCTGTCTCAAATCAAGAGTGAAATTTGTTTCTTCACATTGGTATTGGAAGATATATTTGATGCTTTGGTAACACTGGAATCTCTTTGCTGTCATTGTTGGGTTTGATATTTATGAATATGGGTCATGTTTTTCTACATAAGTATATCATAGTAGAGACGTCCGTCCATCCGTCCATGCTTTGTTAATACCATATCTCCAAAAATACTCAATTTAGAGAGACCAAATTTTTTATCGGGGGGGGGGGGGGAGGGGGGAGCAGCATTGAGGTGCTTCAGGTGCCTATTGAAAAGTAGGTCACTAGGTCTCATTTTTAGGTCACAGTATTACATTGCAAAAAAAAAACTACTTTAACACAATATGTAAAGAAATATTGAATGTAGCGTCATCAATTATTTATGACAGTTGGACCTAAGGATGCCCCAGATGCCTATCGAAAGCTAGGTCACAAAACGAAGATCCATGGGACTCTTTTGAACTCTAGTGCCTGAAACAAACCATTTTTACTGCCATGTCACATATTTAGGTCACAGTGCTGCATTGAAGAAAAATGGCCTTGCTATGCCATATCTCCAGAAACACGCACTTTACTGAGACCAAATTTTTATCACGGGGGGTTATTGAGGTGCTTCAGGCGCATACCTGTCAACATTCCACACCTCAAAATAGGGAAATTTTTGTAAATTGTATAAATCTATGGGGGAGATTTGTATTTTAACAAAGAATATAATAGAAAATACTCAATTTTCATGGGGGAGATTCTGCCAAATTTGCAAAGTTTTACACCTAAATCAGAATAATTTTGGTGGAAAAGTGGGAGACTCCCACCTTATGGGGGAGACTTGACAGGTATGCAGGTGCCTATTGAAAAGCAGGTCACATATTTAGGTCACAGTACTACATTGAAGAAAAAAACGCCGTTAACACAATATCTAAAAAAAGATTGAATGTTGCGCATCAATTATTTATGATAGTTTGTCCTAAGGATGCCTCAAGTGCCTATTGAAAACTAGGGGTCACTGGGTCACACATTTAGGTCAGAGTGCTGCATTGAAGTTTTGCAATCACTGATCGGCTTCTAGTCTGATTTTTTAACAAATTATCAAGATGTTGAAAAATCAGTAAAGGGATATGTTCTTGTTAGCAACAGTGATGTCTTACAAATAGGTGACCCTGATTTCATCCTAAGTTTGCAGGACCACTTCAGTGTACACATGTAAGATCAGCTGAGTACAGGATTATCACAGTCGTGCATTTTTTTTCCAACTCTGACAATCTGGTTGTTGATTTATATATATATATATATATATATATATATATATATATATATATATATATATATATATATATATATATATATATATATACACACATATATGTAAAGTTGGTTTAAACTTAAGTTTTCTTTGTCTCACACAGTAAAATAAGACTGAGACTAAAGGCATGATTATGTAATGCAGAGGACCTGTTTATTGTTAGGGACGAAATGGCTTTTCACTGAGAGTCAGTCAGGTGTGGCTTCCTGGGTCTTATTCATTTTGATGAAGAACTGTGTCTTTCTGTGATCAGCCCAGGATTTTAAATCACAAGCAGAAATGCCTTTCAAAGTGGCATGACAAGTTTTTTTTTTTTTTTTTTTTTTTTTTATTCTTCACTTGTTTCAATTTGTACAGCTACTAGTATCCAAGAAGAAAGCTGTATTGTGGAGGTAGAAGTGAAATTACAGTGAACATTTTATAAACCTTACATGTATCATGACGTTTTTGTTTATTCAGCCGTGTCAAACACTGATAGAGTAGGTAGAGTAATGTACCTATATTGACATACTCAAGGACAAGGAAATATATGAAGTGGGTGACTCATGACCAGATAGCCTCTCCCCCTCCCCCCCCCCCCCCCACACACACACACTGACCTGGTCACAAGATCAGTAATGTGAAGGTGAACAAGGAAGGCACACAGACACCACATCGCAGATGAACAGTGCAGCCTTGCTGCATTTGTTTGATCATGGAGGAAGTTATTGTCCCAAGTAGTCAGTGGTTTATTAGTGATCTATTCAGTGAGGATTCTGAGGAGTCTGAAGAAGAATCGGGTATGTTTAGTTAGCTCACTTGAACTTGCACTCAGTTAAAGGACAGCTGTTTTCATTATTATTTTTTTTGTTGTTGTTTGTTTGTAAGAACAGTTGAGTGTGTGAACAGGAGGAATTGCAGACATGCCCAGATGTACAACAGGGTTATGGTAGACAGAGTGACCTGATATGATTTAATATAGTTGACGAGATTTGGCATTAGTCAGGTGGCCATGTGTAATGTTAGGGGATCATGTACACGGTATTGACATGGGTCCACCTTTATCAGTGTCAGCAATCTAATGTAACCACTACAAAAGGTGTACTCAGTGTTGATTACACAGCGGTACAACTGGTGGTCTATCTCATTCTTACACACACGTGTATAGGTCATAGATAGTCCACAATCATGAGGTCAACTGTCTTTGCATAGACGCATCATGTTTTGTAGGTGTATAGGAATGAGTCAAAGTAGTATAAGCAATAAAATGTCATGGCCCTCACCAGAGTCATTAAACAGAGTGGTCATTTGTGAGCAACAATAGCTGTAGGCAGAGTTTAAGAGATAAACCAGAGGAAATAGCTCATTCAGTTGATAAACCCAAATCCCACAGGTTTTGTTTCCTGGTGAGCATTAGATGTTAAAGATGAGATCTACAAACTTTTTGATAGAGTCTTACACAACTCGTACATGTGTTTTGATGGCAGGACTGGGCAGTGCCCTTGTGAACAGTGCAGACCGCAATCTCAACAGGTCCTTCCGGGGAGCTGTCTTGTCCCGAGCGGCCCAGACTCACACCTTCAGAAAGCTTCGGGCGCCCTCCCGCTGCCGCAGCTGTGAAAGTTACGTGTACTTCCAGGGGGCAGAATGTGAAAAGGTTGGTTGTGCTCTATACAGTGAAACCTTTCTTGAGAGACCACTCCTGAGGATGAACAAATTGTGTCTTAAGACAGGTGTTCCTGAATTGGAAGAAAAGATCAAAATAAAGAGGCACTAAGTACAGTATGTTGAAAAGTGGTCTATCAAGGCAGGTGGTTTTAATTGGAGTGGTCTCTGTAGAGAGTTATTACTGTATTCTGCCACATGACAGAATGATGCAAGTGCAATAGAGCTACATTTTTAAAAAAATTTATTTGACAGTTTGATGGTGAGGGACAAATACAAATATAGATATACCACTACTTTAAATCAAAGTATCAGACAAAAGTGAACATGACGTGACTTCGCAAGGCCTCAGTTGTATGGGAGTTAACCATTTGTCTTCAGTGCGGAAGTTTGTAATAGAACTTTAGCCAACCTGACAGTCTTCACATGAAAATAAATGTATAGTTCACCTTTATTCTCTGTAAAATAAGGATCTGCCCCCTTCACAAACAGAATGTTTGGATACAATGTGTCCTTGCATTCAGGGGCTTCCCCTAAATGCAAGGACACATTACATACAAGTCAGGTACATCTGTAAATTACATTTATAAGCCTGGAAATTGTAACTTTTACCATTACCTGATATACTAACTGAATTTTGTTGTGAATCAGAGGGAATGCTTTCCCGTATTTGTATACATGTACATGTCTTGGTGAATTGTCCATGAAAAAAAAAGTGGGCTATAAAAAGCTGTTTTATTTTTTGCAGGCATGTGTGTGAAGTAATGCTTTTGTGTATCAAAACAAACTACATTACACACATATGAATATGAAATAAAAGGTACAATATGAGAAAAAAAAAACTCTCCCTAACCTATAAAATGACACACACCATGTACTTCTTAGAGCAACATCAGTGTTTCAGTCACAAAAATGTCATTTATTATCACAGGACTGTTTCTTCACATTTCAAGTGGCTAAATATCAAGTGTATGACTTAATGGGATTGTCCTATTCTAGACTGGCTTACTGAAAAATAACTATAATCACAGACATTGAAGAGGTATAAATTCATCTAATGTATATATATATATATATATATATATATATATATATATATATATATATATATATATATATATATATATATATATATATATATATATATATATATATATATATATATATATATATATATATATATGTAGTATATGGAAGTCTCACTGGTGATTGGGGCAACTACTAGTACATTTTAAATAAAAGTTGCCCAAAGCTAGGTAGAAAATTAAAAGCTGCCCCTGGGCAAATGACATGGCAGAAGAATGTTGTCCTGCAATTTTTTTAGGCTGATGGGGCAACAAAACTGCCAAATTCAAACCATGATGTCAGACTCTGCAACTTCATCAACTTTCTAAAACCTGCACAAATTTATACACAGGAAAATAAAGCAATTTATAGCATTCAATAATAGAGAACTATGCAAGTGCCAACAAAAAAAAAAAATTCTAGCATTCAACCATTAAATGTACTCATAAAGCTCATAATACAAAGACAGTGTAGTCTTCAACTTTGTGTATAAACTTACAAGCCTTTTTCCAGTGGAAAAAACTTCAGATTTAAACTTTCATGATGAGGATCAAAGCACAATTTTGGAGACTGGTCACATTTCATGACCATGAAATACCAAAGTCTTGTCACTGTCATTCTCTGATGCAGTCAATTCCTTGCAGGATGTAGCCCAACCTTCACACATCTTAAGTTCCAGTGTTAATTTAGGAGAAACGTTTGCAACAATATATCCAGTAATCATTTTGTTTGTCTGTTTAAGTGTGGTTTGGCAAGCCATAAGAAATGTTTAGAGACATTAATTTGGGAGTGTGGTCACCGGCCAGTGCAGCGGCGAATGACCACATTTGGGGTGGACTTCAGTGCTCATGTGCAGCAAAGTAAGACTGAAATACCGTACCTCATTCTGAAGTGTGTGGCTGAGATAGACTACAGGGGCATATGTACAAAGGTAAATATGTCGTAATGTTGTGTAACTTATCTTAAATACATTGTATATACAGGTATCAAACAGAATGTTTCAACATTGCCTTTATATTTCTATGTGTAAGTAAGCCTCATCAGTATACATGTTGCTTTTCTAAAATAATAAAAGTAAATTGGAACAATAATGAGCTGTCTTTTGGAGAAAAGATTAAGGGTATAAATGTATCCTTTGTGTCCTAAGTCAGCATCTTTACATTCTTCACCAGTAATGTGTATGTGCCTATGAGATGAGTCAGCTACAGTGCAGACACACACCTCGTACTGTGTTACCTTTGTCAGACGTATTTTTACACAGGTTTTTTTAAACATACATGTATTTTATTTCACTATTGGGGAACAGGGATTTCCCTATATGAAACTCTCTTTTTACACAACTTGTGGATTAAAGAACGCATGCTGCATCGAAAGGCAGAGAGTGTAAACATTTTCATACAACGTAAAATAAATATGGCAGAATTAACTTTATCAGTGTTTATTTTCAGGGTATTTATAGAGTATCAGGAGTGAAATCTCGAGTGGAGACGCTGTGTCAGAACTTTGAGACAGATGAAGGTAATGTTGAGCTGTGTGAGCATCATCCCAATGTCATCGCCAATGTGCTCAAGCTCTACCTCCGACAGGTACCTGCTTTACCCTACATCTACAAACAAGTCTTGGGAAAATGTTTCGGTTCCAATACTTTACAGCTTAGCAAATTCCAGTATTTTTTAAATAGTTTACAGTCACTGTATAGTTATGCATGCTATGCATTTTTTCTATTTCATCACCTTAAACCAAGGTAGATGTTAAAGGACTTAACTTAGTTAATATGCATGTGCTTTGAGCTCCATTAATTCCAATACACATTATAAAATCTCATCTTACAAAGTTACATTATATAATATGCTGGAAGTGAATGTAAAGCCACCCTCAGCCACAGGCTACTGTCAATTTTCCAGGATCTATGGATTCAGAATGCAACTTCACTTGTTATTATACTGAATTTTGTAGCTACCAGAGCCTCTGTTGACTTTTGGTCTCTACAGTGAATTTATTCAAGTTGCCAAGGTGAGTCAGATGCTAGATTTGCAAATTTAACAGTGACAGTTTTACAATAGATAACCTTAATTAAGCATAAGGTTGAAGCTGAATTATCATTATACAGGTGTACATTAGTGACAGGATACTTTATCATCATGATGAGTGACAGAAAATGTCCCCCAATGGTTTAAAACAAGTTCTGTCACTTTCCCCGTTTAACTGGCCAGAAGTTTCCAGATGTCAACTTTGAGTGAATATGCTTGTTCTACACTATGCACTGGAGATTCTGACAGTTGGTAACTCTAGATTTGATTTTGCTTTATGTTCAAACCATGTGCTATCTTTGTTTTGATTGACTTGTGACCTGATGAATGTTTCTGTTGCCATCTTGACCTTGATCTCAAGATCATAATGGATGAACGTAGAGGTCTGCCTATTTTTTGTGTGCATATTCCTTCCATTTTGAATAAAATAAGACAGATTACTTTGGAAAAAGCCCATAAATTCTGTCCTCCTTAAGGAAGTGATCAATATGGAAGGAACACATTTCATACATGCAGATAATTTGTTTTACTGTAACTTGGTAGATATGAAATGAGCCATTTCACAATTTTGATAAAATAAATTGAGAAAATTTGTAGAGGATCCTTACTCTATCGATTCAAGGTACCAATGAGTGTGTCAATTTTTGTTGGTTTTTGCTTTGAGGCTGATGGAAAGAGCATATTGAATGTCAAAAATGAGATTACTAGTAGTATGAAGGTACATTCCCTTCTTGATTGTTATCCAGGATGAGTTATCTAGTAATGGACCACCCCCTGCTGACAGCCCAGCTCTAGAAAAAATCAAGGCAATAGTGGATAAACTACCCATACCCAACTTCCGCACCTGTTCATTTCTCATGCACCATCTGAAGAGGTGAGTATGTCCACAGTCTGTAAAATTGCCGCAACATTTTATTACAATCGGTGATGTTGTGAATTCAGTGCCATCTTGCCCATCTTACTGCCAGTGCTGGTGTTTTATAACATTACTGAAATATGGAAAGAGATTCAATCATTATGACCAGTACCAATATTTCATAACATGTTATATTACTGAAGTATGACAGGGGATTTATTATGATCAGTGCTAGTATGTCATAATGTGATATTATTGAAATATGACCAGGGATTCATTATGATGAGTGCGGATACTTCATAATGTTGCAGTACTAAAATATGACGGGATTCATAACGGGCCTTTTTATAAATAATTAACTAAGGTGCAGTTAGCTTTTATTCCAGTCTTGAATTAGGTTGTCATGTGTAGTACCGTGTACATTTATGGGGGGGGGGGGACTTCATCAGCACAGTGGGTAATAGAAAATATTCCAAGAGTAAACAAAACCCTGAAACGCAAAATCCATGCTTTTTCCAAGGTTTTTGTTTTGGTAATTTTTCCTTTGTATTTAGGGTAACTCAACATGAAGACACCAATCAGATGAGTGCAGGAAATCTTGGCATTGTGTTTGGACCAACACTTCTTCGACCAAGGTCAGTTAATGTACCATGTTCCTTTTAGCCTGACCCTTAATTCTTCAGTGCCACTGTATCCACACACATTTCTTTGAATTCAAGCATTATTTTCAGGGAGCAAATTGAATAGTTGAGGGAGATTGCTGATCCTTCGTTCTTTGAACTGGGTGTTTAGATACAGACCTCCATTAAAGTCCAGTAGGCCAAAGCCCTACATTTATTATCTCAAACTTTGTGTGGGAGAAAATGGAAGTACATCTACCCAGATAAAATATATGAGGCTTCGTCAGTGTTACGGACACCTTGCCACATGCAGAGAAGGTATTTTAATCTAATTCCACTTGTGCATTATATGCAAACCTTAAGGAACAAAACTCCAGTCACACAGCTGACAGGTCACACCATGCGACCTGTCTCAGCATGTGTTGCTCTATTGTAGACTTAGCTGTTATCATTAACACTACAAAAATCACTGCTCTTCCATTTACATTGTATATATCAAAGGTAATGGTTAATATGAAAGTGGCGTTGACTGACAACCATTAAGTGTTGACATGTTTTTGTTGGAGTGAGGGAGCATGTATTGTTGACATGCTATTTGGTACATGTATATGTTTTATTGCAGGTAGGGAACATTTAGTGTTGGCATGTTGATATTATTGTGGTGAAGGAGCACATATTATTGACATATTGTTATTATTGCAGTGAAGGAGCGGCTTCCCTGAACTCCCTAATGGACACTCCCCATCAGAGCCGGGTGATAGAGATGTTGGTCGAACATGTCCAGGTAACGTTCTTCTTATTGACACAGCATTTGGCGCTGGTAGAATGGTCGGATGAGTTGTTTGCTTTATATATGATATTTTGTATTGTTAACTGTGCATCCGTCTGCATCAAATTTAATGTAATTTATCATCTTACCCCAATAAATGCCAATTTATAACTACACCCTAAAAAAAAAAAATATATAAAAAATAAAATAAAATATTATAATGATGATGATGATGATGATGATGATGATGATGATGATGATGATGATGATGATAATGATAATAAAAATAATAAAAATAATAATAATAATAATAACAATAATGATAAGATAAAGTGGTTTTGGTATATATGTATATACATGTAAATTGGATTCATTGAGGAGACACTAAGCCAAAAATCAGTGAAAAAATGTCAGTAATGTAGTCCATGATTAGGCTGAACATTGTTTCAAAGTTCACCAGCACAGCAATATTACAATAATCTGATATTTCAGGAAATATTTGGAGATGACGAGGGTGTGCCTGAGGAACTGAAGCGACAGACACCAGTGGAGATGCTGGATGGTGCCACTGATGCCAAAACTGTGAATTTAGGTAATCATTATGGACTTCCATTTCAGAGTATGTGCAGTATCATAAATTTAGTTTCATGAAATGCTGGAAAAAACAGTGGTCATGAAATGTTCCATGAAGTTTCAGTGATTAGATCTATTAGGAGCCAGTCAACATTTGTTGAACTCCTATTTTTTAAAGAAGGAACCTGTGTTTCAGCAACAGTGAGATTAACTCTCTCAGTGCCAGGTTCTGACTGAGTTGTATTTCAGCAATAGGGAGATTGACTCTTTTTTTTTTTTTTTTTGAGATTGACTCTTTTATTGCCAGGTTTTGACTGAGTTGTATTTGAGCAATAGTGAGATTAACTTTTTTAGTGACTGAGTCAGCAGCTTTTCTTGGTGCATTTTGGGAGCATTGCATCCAAAGAGTACAGAGGCAAGCTGTCAGCCTGGACCATTGGCTGTGCTGTCATGTGGTAACAGTGCATATACTGATGCTTGAAAGTAAAAAGTTGGTTTACAATGAACATGATTCCAGTATCATTATGACAATTCAAAGCACAGTAACTTTTGTTGAAATTGTGCCATTTCTGGAAACTTGGAGGTACTGTGTTACTGCACTGCCGCTGGATGATCATTTTGAGCCAAATTGTTCAGCTCCATGGATAATATACTCTGAGCATACTATCAAATGTAATTGAGTATTTTGTGAATAATAGTAGTAATGATGTTTTATTATTGTTATGCTCTGGTCTTGATCAGATGCTGCCAGAGATTCTGACCCTTGTCCTGAACTGAGTCCAAGTGATGTACGATGGTAAGTAACCACAGTAAACTATAGATGTCAGTCTTGTGTTAAATTTCTTCCAACCATTGTTGCTTTGTAAGCATCCCTTGGTCACATTCTGCTGGCAATCAGTGTCATTCACTATTTCCCACAGGCATCATTAAAATCATGAAAATGATGTCCATGTACCCCACCATGAATGTATTGCAATCTGACCTTCAGTGCCCTTTGCTTGTGATAATCCCTCAGCAATAAGAAATACATGTTTTGTAAATCATCCTTCATAGGTTGTTCTTCCATGTTAATTTTATGTTGCATGTACCATGATATTTTTGCATTTTAAATTTTGTCTTAGATCTGGGTGGGCATAGTAAAATCTGTGACAAATGTACCTGTCACTGTCTGTGTTGGGGGGGGGGGGGGGAGGGGGAGAATATTAGAATGTTAGGTGAAAAGTTATCGTATTTTTACCTTCAGGTCCATACCACAAATCACAGAGAATTTACTTGATGAACTTGCTAAAGAGGAACCCCGTTTTCATCAGGTGAGTTTGGGCCTTCCAATACACATACATCTGTATACACATTCGGGGCACCTGGGCAGAGAGGAACATGCAAGTGTTCATAACTGTCAAAGTCCATATGCTAAATGTATTTAGATTATAGGGCTGCTTTCTGCAGTCTGCTGTACAAACGAGTCTAGAGCAGTAGCACTGAAATTTTTAAAGAGTTCAGGTGAAAAATTGTGATTTTGGAACAGCAGTGCTTTTGAAGAGCATAATATAGGTCTCTTGCATGTTTTCCATTTTTGCTTTATCTGTGTTTTCCATTGCCAGCTGAATTTCAGCAAGCAAATTATAACTAATGACCTTTGTTTTGGAAAAGAAAAATTTTCTTGTAACATATGATACCACATGTTTTTTATATAGTATTTATTTTTGTTGCAGCAGATAATTCTTTGACTTTTTATTTTTGTGTATGCAAAGATTAAACTCAAGTCTCACACACTCTGACATAAATGGAGACACAAAGTCTTTGCGCATTAATGTATTTTCCTTTTGCTTTATTTACAGATGTCAAACTTGAGTGGCAGCATGACGCCACCTTTGCCAGGTAGTGCAGAGGCTGAGGAGGAGGTGAACCCACAACCTACATTAACCCCTGGTACGTACAGTGGCAGTCGGCCCCCAGGCATTGTTGTCTACGTAGCAGACTTAAGTACCTGGTTTGACAAGTTGCAAACAGTGATGACAACAGGAACCTTAGGAAACAGCTGAAAAGGATTTGTCTGACTCTGCAGTTAAAATGCTGCTTTGATCAGCTGGCTGTCTTTAGAGAAGAAACATTCACATGAATTATGGCTGTAGCACAAGGCTGTATGCTGGGGGTTTCCTCTTTTTTTCACCTATTAAACCTTGCATGGCAGGGCTGTAAGTGGTACCACAGTATGTTGTATAGCAGTCTTTCTATTTACTGACAGGCCCTGTTGTTTCTCACATGTTGGGGGGGGGGGGATGCCAGTTTGCTGGTGCAAGAAATAATTTTGCCCCAATACAGTGTACAGAAAATAAGAATGTCCCCAAATAATGAGCAGTACAAAGTGCAGAAAATAATAGGACTTCCAGTTCACTGCAACAAAAAATAAAATATCTTATTACACCAGTATGGAAATACACTTTACCCCCTTACTTGTTGCAGAACCAACAGAGACGGAACTTCATTCAGATGATGAACTGCCTGATAGTCTCCTACCTGATGACTCCCCTTCCAAGGAATCGGGCTCCCCCACATCATCCCAGTGCAAATCTGCAAAACTAGGTAACTATCATGCCACATTCATAAAGTGCAGGAATTACACATTGATTATATCTTGTCACCAATTTTTCCCAAAAACGTGTGCTGTGGCAAACACCCTTTTTCCAGTTTGTGCTTGTTTTGTTTTTGTGGGACTTCTTACTATCCAGGTCTAATAATTGACGTTCAAAGCAGGAATGCTTACTGGAGGTCAAAGGTTGGACTTGTGTATGTTGACTGCCAATGTACAGCTATGTAACTATATGTAGTCATTTTTTTCTGCTGTAAACTTTCCCAATCTTAATCTGAGTTCATCATACTTCATGATACCAACATCTTAAGGGATGGTTCAACATTATCATCATTTTTTAATTAGTACTTAAGGTACTAAATTTCATGACCCCCTCCCTCCCCCCAAATTAGTACTTTAAAAATGATGATTTCCCTTAGAAATCATAGCAAAATTGCACAAAACAGGTCAAAAATTGACCATCATTTTCCATATTCTGTGAAAGTGTACAGACCCATTTAACCCCCTCCCCCCTTGCGTACTGTAAGTACTAATTCAAAAATGATGAAAATGTTGAACCATCCCTAAGTTATTTTGAAAGGCATGAAATTCATGTATTCCACATCTTGTTCTTCACTGTGTTCGGCATGGAGGAGAGTTCAATCAGTCAGGGTCTCCTTTTTTGCATGTTGCACAGAGACCTGCCACAATTTACGCCAGCCCAGTAACGGAAAAAACTTGGGAAAAAATGACTACCAGGTGACACTGGTGTTGGGCTTTAAATGGTTGGTGTATGTGCACATGTATTCTTAACCCTTGTTCCACATCTTTGTTTGCGAAGTACCATCTGCTAGTGGTGGTGTGTATCTATCTTGAAATGCATCAAGGGTTTAGATATGAATGTTAAAGACAAAAATGTTGAGGATTAGGAAAATTCAGTGTGAAATGAAATGAATTGAAATTGGCTCTTGATTGAAGAGTTGCATATATATCATGCGGCTTGCACAGGATGCTGTCAGCCAGCACTCATATTGCAGTACTTTGAACTACAAGGAACCGCAAAAGCAATTGGAAACTATGTTAACAAATGTAACCAGTGAAATGCAATGCTGGCTTTGTTTGATGAAATATTTTTAAAAAATGTTAAAAAAAGTGCCTTTTATGGTCCATCTTTTTTAGCTCTGCTGACCAAAGGTCACAGGGCTTATGCGACCGCTCATGTCTGTCTGTCCGTCTGTAAACTTTAGCTCGTTAGCACAATACCATCCACAGTTCTCAAGTTTGCCCAATATAACTTTCAGGACTTATAAGGTGTATGGAAATCAAGGCCCCTTTTGATATCGGTGGTGCCACCTACATTATATAATATGTGGGTCAAAATATGAAAATCTTGTGAACACTTTAGCATCTGCAATTTTTGGCAGATCTTCACCAAATTTGGTGGGATGGGGGGGGTCAAAGTCTAAGTTGATAATGATACTAGTGGTGCCACCTATAATTTTACAGAAATTATGAGCCAAAATGTGTTTTACGATATAAAATTCCATATTTGGAAAAGTAATTCAATTACATTTGCCAAATTTGTAGGATATATCAACAATGTCCAAAACAAAAATTTTCTATAATATCAGTGACCTTGACCTATTTTTGTGAGGTCATCATGCCTGTAAAGTTGAAAGGGTGATTTTGTAATGGCAGGGTGTAGCTTGGACATAAAGGGCAATATCAGCACAGCACCAGGCCTATGGGCCTCTTGTATTACATTATCTGGGTGACCTTGATCTTCTGTCCCAAGGTCACTGAGGACATAAAGTTAAGGACTCACTCATTGTTATCTTGGCACATGCAACAATGTCCATCACAGGCATTGCACAAATAAGCTATGATCACATGCGGAGCGAAATACCATTTGGTGGACATTTTAGACACAATATGTACATAAGCTTTATGTGTTCAGAAGCCACTCACAACTTGAAATGAACAGGTGCAATATAGCCACGGTGCCAGCAGAGCATTAGGCCCATCGCCTCTTGTTTAAGTATATTTAGGCTGTTGAATTTATAATATGGAACTCCAGAATTGAGAAAAGGAACCATCTGTCAAGCAACATGGGAGAAGGGAGGAAATATGTGGGCACTCTTATGAGGGCCAAAATATTCTACACATACTTATGTATCATATGATATCATAGTAGCCATTATGATATCATAGTAGCCATTTTGGTTTAAGCTGATTAGTGGAATTGTTTTCTTGACATTTTTATTCAAAATGAATTTTTATTGGTTGTGGGTATTGTAACATTATCTGCTGGTTTTGACAGAATATTTTGTTGAGTGTTCTTGTAAAACAGAGTGAAAAAGCAGCAATAATTGTATTGCATACATAAAAGTACTAAAGAATTGACATTGATTTGGATGTTTGCTGGATTTTTCAGTGTATTTTGAAATGAGTTGAGATGGTAGGTACTCGTGAATGGGCAATGCAATATGGTTCACTCACACATGGAACCCAAGTAGAAGCTTCCTATACTCACAGATTGCAACCCTTGATTCTGTACAACTGTTCTCCCTCAAAGAACCTATATCTGGTCTCCAGGCACTGTTTGACACTGTTATCTTTCATTCTCTGTTTCATAATCTCTCTTCATGTTCAAAATCTCAGTACAATCTGAGCAGTGTGCAGTTTGAATGCCAACTTTGCTTGAATGTGTTCTGACACTTAGCATGTTGTCCTTAATTAAACATGACAAGAAAAAAATTCTAAGTATTGTATTCCCATGGCAACATATTTTGCAAAATACAAAAGTATTACTACACCAAGTCATTATGGAACAGAAGCAGTGCTTGTTATTTGATTGAGTTGAAAGTTTATGTTGGACATGTAGTATCCAGAGGTTACCCTGAGGAATGTTGGTCCTGATTCATTTGGGTTCAGGATCCCAGGTGCCCATTGAAGTTACACAAGACGGTCTACTAACAAAACCAAATAGCTTGTTTTGGTTTCCAGTGTTTTGTTTATGGTCCCCAATACTTGGTTTAGGTATTTGGTGGTAAATACAAAAAGGTGCTTGCTAACTGCCTCTACCCATACCTGTTGGAAAATGGAATACCCTGACATCTGACAGGGAACCTTCCAGGCATAAGGATAGATTTCTTTTTTATTATGGTATCAGGGTATTTATTATGAAAAAAACAAACAAACAAACCAGGACCCTACCAGGCACAGGGATATAATTTTATGGTGGTATTTATGTGGAAAAAAGATGGGTTTTTTGGGACTAAAAGGGAAAAAGCTCATTGACACTGGAAATGATATGTGAAAGTGAGGATAATGGTATAATGGAGAATCATTTATTTCTACACACAGGTCAAGTATTAACAATGTAAGGACATTCAGTGCATGGCTTGAAGTGATATCTATCAGAGATGGGCTCAGAAAAGCGGAAATACCATTGATTCCTATTCACTGTTTCAAATCATGATTTATATCATAGGTATTATAATGACAAACAGAAGAAATTTGCATATAAAGTGCAATATTGTCTGACATTTGATATTTGCATTGACTCCTGCTAGGGAGTCAGTATAGAGAGTAATACTGCCCATTTCTTGTATAAAATTATATCAACCAAAAAGTTCCATCAGCAAAGCATTCAACATATGCACAAGAATTTGTTTATGAAATCATTTAGGAATATTACTGTCCATGATATTAGTCAGAGCATGAATTTCTTTCTGGTGTACATCATTTCTGTACTTTGTACCATAGAACAGTTAAAACAAATTCTAATTCACTGCAGTGTATATTAAAACAATGTAGATGCATGAACAGATAACAATTTCACACGATTAATTTCATGTAACTCGCAGGAAAAAAATCAATTGATACTTAAGATTTGCATTCAAGCATATACCAGTCTTTCACCATAACATCACATGCATGGTTGTTTTCTCTATAAAAAAAGTAAAAAAAGTCAAGCTCACATATAAGGAAGAGTATCATGAACACTCAGTGAATTGACTAATGAAGTGTATCTCTAATGATTATAAATGGCATATTTGCAGTATATTGTTTTGCCTCCAGTGCAGACCAAGTTCCCTGTTATAACTATTACACTTGAACTGCCCTTGTTTGACAGGATTTTATTTGTTGTAAGGGAAATTAAACTATACTTTCACCATCCCCCTAGATTGAGACACCAATCAGGAAGTTGATCATAATCACCTTGACCAGTAGCAGCCTCTGGGCCCTGGCCCCAGTGTACTACTGCAGCCGATAACTATGGTAACCATAGTCAGAATCTGAATTACTTTTCAAATAATAAAATTGTTAAACAAGGGCAGACTCCTGCAGAGCAAACATAACATGGAGCTTGGGTCTGCTTTGGAGGCAGTATGTTATTTAAGGTTTTCTTAATTGTGCTGATCCACCTTACAGTGGCCTAGTCTGGGGCTCATGCATGACCTTGGTTCTCTCGCCAAAATCACTTGCTGCAGCATATTGATCTATCATGTGGAATTTTAATTCTCCATTGTCTTTCTTGATTGAATAAAATACCTGTATTGCCATTTCTGAATTACTTCTGTAAGTTGTGTTCAGTGTTCATCTCTGTCAAATTATGACAAAATTTATCTTAAGAGTGGTTATAGAAATTAGGATGGAGATATTTTTGCATTTGACAACTAGCTATAAGTCATTTAATGTTGAGCTTGTAATTTATGAAGCATTTGTGATGATTGTATGAAAATGCAAAATATGTGAAATTTTTGGTAATTTCAGTATTAGTATGTATACTTACCTCTCGACCACCATTGCTAAGACCTCTGTGTCGGGGCATGACGCCAAGACAACCGAGTTGAGTTCACTCACATGATTGTTCCCCAAAACCTTACGGTCCTGTGCCACCGTCTATTGGTTTTGTGGATCAGATGGCGACTCCTGGTGCACATGCTCCCATCTTCCTTTGTCTTTGTTGAGTGGTCAGTTGACATCATCTGTGAAGGAAGCGGGGTAGAGGGTGGGCTTCTCTGATGATTGAGAGATAAATATACTTACTAATACAGAAATTACAAAAAATTTCACGTATTAGTCTTGTAACGTAACCTCTCGACCACCATTGCCGATTAACAAATGCACTGAAGGAGGGTGTAATGTTACTGGCATATGGACCAAGACTGCCAGGACTGCCAGTGGGGGGGGGGGGGACCATTGGTCCGAGTGAGAAGGCAATGCCTGAAGGGAAAGCCTCAGAGGTACGTGGACAGCCAACAGCAGAATACCGACCGAAGCAAGGAAACCCTCTTTACTGACCATCATGGGACCGCATTGGGCCTCCCGGGAATCGCCCACCAACTTGACAGCTGTCCACCACAAGGGCAGACTTTTCTACTCCTCCTTTCCTGGAGATCAAACAGGACCTAATCATGAAACTGGCAGGTGCCAGGGGGGCTGATTATATGCTCACGTAAGATGGTGCCCAAAATGGTCCACCGACTATGATTGTGCCGGAACCGTAGGGACAACCGCCCAACATAATTCCAAGAATAAGTCAGTTTTACTTGAAAAAGGCCCACTCATAAGTAAGACACCCCATAGACTGCATTGAGTCTAAACCACCAGGGCATCATAAAGTGGAACATGGCGGCTGCCCTGATGGGACTCAGAAAGTCAACAGACAAGTATCAGGAACCTGTGCAAAGGAGACTTACAGCTGAAAAGGCGTACATGCCATCCTCAAGCACTATCAAGTCTCACAAATAGTGCTCAGTGGAAGCCATGGACAGTCACCAGCAGCAGGCATGGAGGATGTCAACAACTGCAACATTCCTTAGGGCATGCCAGGAGGCATTGAACGCACCTCATGAGCTCTAGCTGAGACAAGTTCTAAGGCACCAGACCTCTCCAGAGCAGTCTCGTAGGCCCTAAGGGTCGTTTGCTTAATCCATGAAGAGATCCTGTTTTGGCAAGCTTGCTCCTTGCGAGGGTTGCCAAAGGGGCAAAATGAGGGGGAATCTCTGACCTCTGAAATCGTCTATACATCAAAGGTACCAGTGCAGAGCTCTCACTGGACATGGCTCTTTCCTCTGCAGAAAGTGCTGCATCCTTGGCACAGAGGGTAAGACCCTTAAAGGCTGTAGCTGGATCATGAGCCACTTGGTTCTTTGCAAGGAAGCACAAGTGAGGCCTCAATGTCATCTGGGAGTGTTCAGGTAACCATTGGATTTGGTCATGAATTAGAGGGGGGATCTTGCTTGGTCTAGCCCCCCTAGTGCCTCTATAGCACTTGCTCCGAAGCTTCTCCACTGCCTCTAGGAATGCCAATGCTTTGGGATCCTCTATGAGTGGCATGAACCCATAAACCAAATGGACTCGCAGCTTAAGGGAGGCCTGTCTTTGCCAAAGGCCAGCAAATAGCTGTGTCTCGGGGTATTTAAGACGAAAGAATTGTTTATAATGGACTCCCATTGTGCGCGAAAAGCAGAAAGACAATCTCCTGTTCCTCACGGAGCTAGACTTCTGCTTGCCTCTCCAAGGAGGGAGGCAGGGCACCTGGCTTGAAGGTGGGAGTCAGCAGGATTGCCAGCTGCTCCTTCCAGGACAGACCTAGTGGAAGGGCAGGAGGCTTCGAAGGTGGCCAACCACTGCAGGAGCTGAGGGATCACTGACAACAGAAGGTGCCACCACAGACTTGGGTGCCTTCCTTTGGGGTCCAGAATGGCTGGACTCATGAGCCAAGCTCTCAGAACTGGAAGCATGGGAAGTCTGTCCTGGCTTCGGTGGTCGGGAATGCTCAGACTTAAAATCTGAGCACTTGGACCCAAGTACGCAGACTGGCCGAGGATCTGGTATGCCCAGATGGGGACTAGTAGGTGACTGGTCTCCATTCAGGCTTCACCAACTTATGCAGTTTAGACTCCAAGCGCACAGACCCAGAGGACTGTGATCTCGAAAGATCTAACCTGCCTTTAATTGCCTCTTCGGAGAAGACTCTAAAGTGGGAGGCTGACAGGGGGGCGATCAGTGCTCACAACATATCAGCCTGCAGCTGTGTGCTCCTAGCCATAGACTCCAAGGCACAGGCAACCCTCAGGTCAGTGGCCAGCGAAGCGTTGGTTGTCTTTGGGTGAGCTGAAAGAGATCTCTTGCTGCCTTGCTTGCGGCTGCTTCGTCTCTTATCCATACTCTACCGGGGGGTTTCAGGTGCAGATACAGCAGCCACCTGAGGCTGCGAGCAAGCCATGTCAGGGTTCTGCTTCACTTCTCCAGTGGACTTGCAAGTGAAGACTCAATGCAGTCAGATTCCAAAGCCCAGTGTTTGGCAGCAACAGCTTGCCAACTATGCCTTGCTGTGTCACTCTTTCTCCAGGCCTGCTCAAAGAGCAGCCACTGGTCTTGGAGCAGTAATATTGGCATGTTTGCTCACAAGAGCAAACATGACAGAGTTGCTGATGACAACCAAAGCAGTGCTGGTGATCATCCCAGGTGGCCATATGGTGGTTCAGTGAGTCCAGCTTCTGGCCTTTGCCCAACTAGGATGAAGGAGAAGTGGTCACTGAATCAACACTGTTGGCACGTTGCCATGCAGCCATTGCCTGGTGAGCACTGTCCTCCCGCTTTCTACAATCGAATGTTGAGACACCATCTTGAAAACTTAGGTTTCAAGCCAAATGACTAGCTCTACTCCCAACTATTTCAGAGGTATCTGCAGGACAGATATCAGCTATCTTGGTCTCCGAAGAGTCCAGGACTGCAAAGAAAGGATTTTCCACAGAACTGAACATATGTGAAGCACTGGAACAGTGACGATGGAGGGAAGTTCACCAAGCTTCAACTCAATCAAGCAAGCCAGCAATAACAACCCAAAGAGAAAGGAAGATTGGAGGATGCGAAATAGGAGTCACCACGGGATCCATACGGACAGAGGTGATGCCACGGGACCGTCAGTTTTTTTTGAACAATCACATGAGTGAGCTAAACTCGATTGTCTTGGGTGTTATGCCCAGACATAGAGGTCTTGGCAATGGTGGTTGAGAGGTAACGTTACAGAACTAATATTATGTGTCCCTGAGTGTTCTTCTGTAGTTTGTGTCTGTAAAACAGACTATAAAGAAGAAAAGCAAGCATATCAATTTTGTTGATCAATTACAAAACTGTCTGCAATTTAACAACCCAATGTCCAGGCTGAAAGTGAAAATGTATAGGAACCTTGAATTTTGAATAGGTGTCACATGCCAGTAGATGTTGGTATTGCTGGCTTTGTCTGACATGTGATTGAAATAGCCAGTGTTGAAGTTCATCCTGCTCCAGTAACTGGAGGTGTCCAGGCCACAGAAAAGACCATTATAAACTGGACCTACATGTGGGCAGTGAAAGTAGCACTTGCCACACCAGGAATAATCAGAAAACAATTGGAATGCCTAGTGCCCAGAAGAGAGCATATTATGATATACCACAGTTTTTCTTAAAGTTAAGGCAACTAGAAGCATATATCATGAAATATATGTGAAGCCAATGTGAATATTGGATTCTAATTACAAAATGGTCTTTGTAGCAGTGTTCAATAATGGACTCATTACATGGAGTTTGCAGCTTTCATCTGTTGGAGGAGAAAGTTGTTTACTATTAGTTCTATAATCATTCTAGTAGTGGTGTCCTGCTCTTTGTTTCTACCTATAAGGAGGGAGGCAAACAGCAACATTTTTAGTGAACGTACAGGTAGACTTTGGGGCTATTTTGTGCAATACAAAATTACCTGCACTCATTTCCACTCATGAACAAAGTCTTCTATGTTGCTTTTTTTTTTTTTTTTTTTTTTTTTATTATTGATACATTACCATGAAAAGTACATTTGTCAGCCTCAATCCCTGGTGACACTGGGTAACACGGTAGTCTTTTTGGCAGGCATACAGTTAGATTTGATACAAGTTTAGAACTCCATTCATTTAGCTTGAAATGGCTAAAATATAGAGAGAAGGACAAAACTGGTGAGGCAATTTGGCATATTTGCATTGTTCTCTCATCAACACTTGCATCATTTTTCTCTGGATAAAATACAGAGATGTCAGCATACAGATTTGTGTGTATTCACAACTTAAAGGATCACTGTGACAAGTTTTCTGGAAATCCCATGCAGTTTACTGGCAATGCCTGGCAATATAAATCCTAAATTGGAAATAAATCTTAACTTGTCTATGGACAAGTGTGGCTGTTAAGATATAAGAAACACCATTGTGCTTTTGAACAACATCACAACAATTAAGATTAATAAAATACAGAATCCACAGATTGCTGAAATGATTTCTGGGGATTACAATTTGTTGTATGGTAATCTCAAATGAGGGTCTGGGCAGTTTGATTATTTTTATAGCATGTGCTTAGTGGCTCAGATTATGAACACCTACCAGGAGAGTGAATGGTACTGTGTGGTCTGAGAGGGTCCTTGTATTTCAATTTTATATTTTGTATTTTGCAGCAGACCCTGAGGAGCAGAGTGAGACTTCTGAGGCAAAGCCATGCACAGCAAAAGAGACAGTATCATCAGACTGGGTTGTAATAGATAAGCCACCACAAGAAGAGATTGCTGCAGTTAAAACTGAGTTAAAGGAAGGACAGACCAGTCAGATTGGGAGTGTAGTGAATCCAGAAAGTACTCACAAACTTATGGCCACTCAAATGCCTAAATTAACACAACCCAGACCCTATTCACCTCCAGTACATAGGAGGTTAAAGAGAACTACTGCGGACCCTTCTGCCAGTGCTGTGGGTGCTCCCAAGGGGCAGCACGCCTCCAGATCCACCTTTTATGCCTCCTCCACAACTCATTTCCTAACTGAAACACTTGAGCAACCTCAAGCTAAAGAGGCTGAATGCCAGCCACAGGATGACAAAGATAGAGAGCCAAAGTTTGTGTAGCAAGATAGCTGGGTTGTGTAGCAGGTTCTACTGGTATGAGGTCTTGTGCTTTAGTTGTCTGCACTCGACCAAGTGTGATGAACTGCAAACAAAAAAGTAGCACATACAGTGATGGCACTTGTGTTGGGTGTGGACCTGAGCAAGCTTGAGGCCAAGTACAACGAACACTAATCACAACAAACATGATACACACATGGAGGGTTTCCTTGTGGCGTGAAATCATGGTGACTACTGAACAACTGGTGAGCTACCATGCCATCCAGACTACACATCAATATTCCCGAGCATTGCATCAATGTGTGGCCCTTCACAGTGGAAATACAGGGGAATGGCATTTAAATAACTAAAAGATGAGCAAATCTGTACAAAAGAATTGTATAGAGTTCATGCTGTTCTAGAACTTGAGTACGGCTAATGCAGATGGGGTGAGACTAATTTAGCACCACAAATGTTATGTGTGGCTCATGTCTTCTCCATCTCTTTCAATCTCAGTTCAGTCATGGTCATCATGGGGAAAATAGAATTGATCATGTGTGTGATATTAAGGTCGATTCGTACTAAAAGGAGGAAGTGTGCAGAAAAATATGGTCGTCCTCACTGTGGCACAAAGATACAGGTGTAGTTCTATTTATTGGTAAGCATACCATGCATCCCAGACTTGATGGTTTGCTACTTGCGTCATTATTGAACAACAGTATTTAATATACATCCGTGACCTTATATATTAAAGTAGTTTGTCAAATGACAGGACGTAATGTGCATATCTGACTGAAGTGGTTTGTCAAAGAAGAGGAAAGTGTAGTGAGTGTGACTCTGTGACTCAGATGTCATGTCAAGTGGCAGACATCATGGAAGAACCTCAAACTGTGCCCCAAATTCAGAAATCCTACATTTTACTAATGCCAAGACACATCTACTGTACTCTGTATGTCTTTTGCCCTAATGTGAGATTGCTCTCATTTGATGATATTGTGTGGGTACGTCAGCTGATAGGAGTAGAGTTTTTGTTAAAAGTAAGATGTCGGTGCATGCAGGCTCACTAAATCATGACTCCTCCAATAGGTTTCTGTGTAATAACCAAGAGAAGACACATTCTGCATAAAACCACCAGTTCTTGGTGGAAGTTTCTTGGTGGCATATTCATACAAACATCAGCATCAGAAGCCACAACATCCACAGATCAGTACGGCTTGCTAGTGCTTTGGTGGTTATGTGTTATGGACATATATTGCTAAAAGACTGGAGACTTCAAAGGTTACATGCTGTTCTGCAGGCAGTCTGGATCTAGTTTCAGATATTACGGATATGAGATTTGTACAGTGTAAGTGTATATAGTGTTGAGCCATGACAACTTCATCTACCCAGTAGCAGATACTTGTGTACCTGTGGCAGATGCCTGACAGATACATCTGTACCTGTGGTAGATACTGTGTGTCTGCTGCAGATACATGTGTACCGGTGACAGATAAATCTGTACTTGTGGTTGATACATGTGTACCTAGGGCAGATACTTGTGTATCTGTGGCATGAACCTGTGTGTCTGCTGCAGTAAGTCTGATATAGTTTCCATGCTAAGCTAGCGAAAGCTTTATTCATGTCTTTTTTTTTTAACATATTTTCTTAATTTTCTGGCAAGTCATACATCAGCTGGTCTTGTGACATTTTGGAACATAATCTGCCGGAAATGCACAAAAATCATGGACTTAAGACAAGGCATGTGTTCCTTCTAATTAATTATGTATTTATTTATTTTTATGAAGGATTTCAATGTTAACTCCTGCTAAATGGTAATGAAAAGTGTGACTGGTTTGGAAAGATTTAAAGGGCAAGTAGCAGTGCAACTCACCATCTGTACTCATAGAGACTGCAGTTGGATATCTGTATTTGAAAGGAGGGTCGTAGGGTCTCGCAACCCTCCTTCGAACAGGCTGGTGATTATATTGATATGTTGCATGAAGATTATTCTAACCACAATTGATATTTTTGGAGGGGATAGATTTTTCTATAAATAGGATATTTCAGACATTTCTAGGGTACTGAAAGAGCCCCTAATTTATTTTCTTATAGTTTCAATGTTACAAGTGGCTTGATGCTGCATAAAATATCGGAGTATTTGTAAAATGTACAGGTCAATATTCATCTAACCAGTTAGATGTTAATTAGGGAATCAGTGTTTTGGGTAGCAAACATGGTTCTATCACACTATATATGATATGTACCCACTAAAAATGACTACAGCACTTGGTACCTGCTGTATGCAACCGCTGCCAGGAACAGCCACATTGTTTTTTTGTGACTACTAGGCTTTGGCACAGGAGTCAGTTCTTTGTAAATTTACCTGCAGTGACAAGTCACTTGCTGTATGTGGCCACTTTTTCAAGGCTGAAGGGGTGGCCACATATAGCAAGTACCACTATTTTGGTAACAAATTATGACTAGGGAAAATGTGGTATTTCGTAATTCGTATGTTTTTCTAACCTAAAAATCTGCTAATTGTTTGAATGTGGTCTCGCCACATTGTAAATAAATCTGTTCTTTAGCCCAAAGATGACTGGACAAAACCCCTACCCCTACCCGAAAGTGTGGTCTGCCATTGAGTTAATCAAAGTTAATCACAGCAGAATTTTATCAAGAAATAATGACTGAATGTTTGAACAGAAATTCCTGGATTCCACTTTCCATCATGTAAAGAAGGTGGTGAATACTAAAACATGGATACAGCCCTTGCACCATAAAACAAAAACGTGAGCAGACTGACTTAGAATTTGGCGAGGCATTGAACTTGGTGTTTAACAGGTAGATCTAAACTAATAGGATTTGATCTCGTTAATAAAATTTGTGTATAATTACTTTTCAATATGTTGGATCGTGTCAAAGTGGAACCACATGTCCGTGACCAGTCTATGTACAGAAGAAAAGTCAATCTGTATTGTGTAATGGAGACCACAGTATCCTGTGTGGACCAGTCCATTTTGAGGGGTAGTAAAGGAGTTTCTCTACTCGCCATTTTTATTTACTGTACCTGTGTACTGAAAGCCCATTTATTTTCTGAACTGCATACCAGTCTTTATTTCAAAATTTTCTTATTTATTGTATCTTGTACTGGTGCAAAATTGTTACCTGTGCAAGCATACTGGGTGCCAGCCCCGTTGCCCCACTTAATTTCCAGGTTCTGCAACATTTTTCGAAACCTGTTGTAATCTTGGTGGTGTGGGGGTGGGGGGGTGGGGGGGAAGAGATACAAAAATACATCTGTTTATTTGGTATAATTGTACTTAGTGTGATGGGACCACATTTGAGACCTCAAATAGCAAATTCCTCTATTTTAGTTTGGTCAAATACCCTGTGACCTTGACCACTCTGAAACCCTTTCCTGGTAACAGTAAGTTGTCGGTCAACAGCTTTCCCAGAGTGCAGTGGGTGCCTAGTGCCCAACTTGTGTCACAGAAAGCTCTTCATGAGTGGTATGCTCTCCTCATTGGTCTTGTGCAATTGTGATGCCAACTATTTTCAGTAGGAGCCTAACGAAATCTTAGTTCTCCCTTTTGTCACCTTATCGTGACAGTCGCACACACGACTGAATTCATAGTTACACTGGTCTGCTGTTACTAAGTGGGACACGCTATCGTGACCACAGCGGAGGCTTAACTGTGAAACTGTGGAAAGTAACCCCACACATCCATGGATATTTGTCAAGTTTCCACGATGTATGCACACGCGTATCTGCGCTACAGCCTGGTACTTTGCAATTGTACACAGGCATATTTCAGGCAGAGTACAGCTTTGACTTGGATCAAAATCACTCTTTCAAACTTCCTCACTTTCTTCACGTCTGCACACTTTAATATGGCTGTTGATGATCTGCTGATTGTGGTGTCCCACTTCCCGCGAAATACCATTTAATCTTGTTGCGCAATCCTGGTGGTCCAAATTGGAAAACTAAATTTCGTTAGGTTGGTATTTTAAGCAAAAGCATTGAAGCCGGTGATCTTGACATCTCAGTGCAGTTTGCTCAGTTTAGCAGGAGAGGGTAAGCAAGCTTCATACTTCCACGGCAGTTTTGCAGGCAAGCCAACATGAGATCTGTTGGTAAGCCCGTCTTACATGGTCTCCAGAGGGTGCATATACATGCAGCAGGACTGTAACAAGCGCTGGGGATACTCTCCTAAAATAGATGGATGGTAAACTTGATTGGATGCTGTGTCTGCAAAAAGTGACCAAACTTTCAAATATATTGTGTATTTTTAAAAGATTACATGAATTGCAGTCTCAAATGAAGTAAAATTCCTGCCAAAGAAAAAATTCAGTTTGTTACATGGGGGGTGTACCAGCAAAATTGGTGGCACTGGTTGCCAGCTGGGAACTAGAGTGGTAGATGGATCATTCTGCATATAGCTATTTTTGTCCCAGACAATATTTAATTATTCAGGTCATATACTTATATGTGTTTCTGTATATATACATATATATTATCAGAATTCCTCTTGCAATAATCAGTTTTGTGTCGGTGCAGTGTTTGTGTCATGTTGACTCTTAAACAGTGACATAAAGATCGAGTCGGCAGGTTTCCTTGGTGCAGGTAGCCGTAGCGGGTCAAAGAAAGGTGCCGAAAAGGTACCTTTGATATATGATCCAAAACTTCCATTCAAATATGTTGTGAAAATGTGTAATTTTGCATAAAAGACGAAGCATATATTTACAATCATTTCCTGGTGTGGAGGTTTTAATCAAAGTTGGAGCTTGCAGTTGGACAGTGTGGCTCGATACGAACTTCCAAGGGTATGCGTACAGGTTCCAGTGGTGAATTTGAACTAAACTGTTCTCAATATAGTAGGACTTCTGAGTGGCAAATACCAGTGTACTATATTTTGAAGGTTAAACAAGTTTTCTGGTGTGTGCTTTAGAAATTAATGGATTTATTCTGGAAATTGCATAAACTTATGTGCTGAAGTCATTTCAAGTTTTAAATTTTAGGAGAAACTTGGAATTTATAGCATAAATAAATTTTTGCATGTATGATGAGACTGTTCACATTTGTAACAATAATGCATCATCATGCAGTTATAAGGCTGTATATTTTTGGTAGTTGTGGTCATACAGTGAACACTAGAGTTGAATACAGATCATGACTGTATGCATATAATCCTCTTGATTTTGTTCTGGGTTTACCTAAGCCGACACTTTAAAAGGTGAATATTTAGTTCAGATAAATTTGCCCTGGTGAGTGTTTACTTTACTGTAATATTAGTTCCACTGTACTACTTGATGCTGGGCTACCAAATAACAGCAAAAACATTTTTTTTTTTCATGAAAATAATCAATGCACAGTACCCATGCAAGAGATTCAAAATTTTATGTTTTCATATGCTCAGTACAGAGGACTTTTTGCAGTGCATGTCTTTGTATCCATTAATACAGCCAAAATCGTGTTTATTGCATACCTCTACCATGGTGTGTGGTGCATATGAAAATACAATATTTTTGCGACCTAAACCAGGCTAAGTCCATTAAGCTTCCTGCATAACTCAAGAAGTAATCAATGCTGTTGAACTTTGAAATCCTGCAGAACTAAATGATAGTTGAAATAACTTTTTAAGATCATAAATGGACATTACCATGCTGTATGAAATGGAGCAATCTGTTTTTGTGTACTTATGAACTGCTTTGGATAAAGATGGCTAAATTATGCAGAGAAACTGAAAACTATTTATTGACTGCATCTCCATGCTACCAGTCCAGTAGTGGAGGACTTCCCTCAGATTATTGCTTCAAATTGCTGCTGGGATTGCCAAGTTTATAGGTTACGTGTGGAAGTGTGAGCGGGGTTCTTGCTTTAAGGAATCATGTCTTTCACAGAGAACTTTGAGTGTTTTCATGTGGCACAATCTCTCGAGGTTTATCTAAAAAAAAAAAAAAAAACTTATTTTCAGGCAGTCGGGTTATTAGTACCATGGCAACATTACCTCTTTGAGTTGTGAATGGTTATCTGTTGTTTGCATTTTTCAGTAAAAACTTTCAGTTCAGCATACATGTGTGAGCATACAACAACAACCTTTATTTTGGTGACCCAATATTACAGAAGTAACTTGCACTTTGATTTCCAGTGGTAGGACTCTCCTCCCTCATGCGCAAGAGTTGACCCCAATATGCGGCAACCCAAATAACGAAGCTAACTGCAGTACCTTCATGCCAGGTCATAGGACAGTGGCCACAAGGATAGTTATTGGTGTGGACTTAAACAACAAGTCACTTTTCTGTTCAACCTATTTTTAATCAAAGAAATATTGCTGGAGGCCAAAGTACAAAGAAAGTATCAAATCTGCAGCTGGCAACATAAATTTAACGAGTTTTTTTATGGGGGGGGACCCTTGCTTACAATGCTAGATTTTCCGTCAATAGTGTTAGCATCAAGTCTCACAAAATAAGGGACTTGTCTGCTGCTCCAATGACCTGGCAACATGAAAGGGTTCAAAATGCCATAAAAATACTGCATTAATATTTCAAATTCCAAATTGACTTTACAGGACAGTTGTATGGCTAGAGCTAAAAGGGGGGTGGGGGGGGGAGGAGTATAGTAAAAGACTTTATGCGTACTAAGATTAAAATGCTGATACTGAATGTGGGACACAAGTATCCCATGTCCAAGTAGCAGATGAAACCTGAACTTTGCAATATGGATGCTGCAGAGAAAGGGTCTGATTACACATCAGGTGATCAACCCCATATAGTGTGCAATGAATAAAACCCAGTGGCCAAGGCACTTTGTATTATATGATATACATTTTTTTAATGAAATTCTGCACAGTTTTGTGCATTTTGAGAATGACAATTGTGAAAATTAATTGTTTGGGACTTCACCATACATGTATTCTGTATGAATCTAGAGCCTGTGCAGATCTTGGGATATCACTGTGCTCTTGCAGTGGAATAAATGATTTTGTTAACCACTTTTTGTCTTGTCTTATTTTTAACTCAATTCACTAAAAATTTCTTTTCACATGATGGGGCAAAACACACTTATCCAGGAATAAGGGCAGCAGAACAAGTTGTGTACATAGGGTGAAGCCAGTGGCCATGCCCCACCCCAACTCTCCTGGCATCAATCGGTTTCCTCCATATTGTCAAAGTATGATTAAATACAGTGAAACCTCGTTACAACGACACTCAGATATCCGACATGTTCAATATAATGACACAAATTTTCATGGGAAAAGGTTCATTTTCTTTGTTATTGGACTCATTTATCTGACATTCAGTTATCCGACACATTTCTTTGGGAACAGATGGTGTCATTATAATGAGTTTTCACTGTATATTTATGTATCCCCAATCCTTGTCGTTCTGTTATTCAAGTTAGTAAATGATCCCACTCTGAAGCATAACCTGTGCAAAGTGACAAAATGGCAAGACTTGGCTTTCATTACCACAGGCATCAATTGCCCTTACAGCAATTGATGTAAAAGATCTTTATTGCAATACAGGACTGATGCGGACAAGTGCACACAGAAAGCTCACAGCACCATCTATTAGGCAAATAATAACTGCCATCTGATGGCAGATACAGTAAATATTGGACAAGGTATACCAGGTCCACATACATTGGTTTAGTGAACAGTGTTCATTTCACACAGTAAAATCACCAGGTCCACATACATTCGTTTAGTGAACAGTGTTCATTCACACAGTAAAAGCACCAGGTCCATATACATTCGTTTAGTGAACAGTGTTCATTTCACACAGTAAAAGCACTTTCAACCTGTGAATGCTAATTCTAATGCTAAAAAAAAAAAAAAAGTAAAAATCTTCCTACATGTGCAAGTCTCATTTCCAGTAATTCGTGAAAGCATTTGGCAACAAGTAAAGGCCCTTCTGAATTAAGTAAATAAATCGGAGCCCATGGGCCTAATAGACTGCTGACATGTAATTGGATGACCATCACAAAAATTCATTTCCTGAAATGCAACCATACTGTCGAGGTCCTCCACATTGTGCAATATCAAACTTGCATATGATCATATGTTTAGTATAATTAGCCTTATTTCATCTCAACATCTTAATTTAGTGTTTACTTAAATGTTTAATGACTGTTGTTGTTGGCAATCAGTTTGTGTTGGTAGGGTATTCTCAACAAATATGCTACCACTTTGCTGGGTAATGGCAATGTATGGACCAGATGAGCTGGGACAAGCTGCAAAATAACCAGTCGGCACATATGCTGGAGAGACAGGTGTGGGTGAGTCTGCCACACCTGGACAGAACAGTTACTCAATCCTGCTGCCAGATGTGTTCCTGCCTCTGTGAAAGCTAAGCTGCAAACCTTGGGGCATTTGTTTCTTGCATCCCCAGATGCCATGCTGGTATCTGGGGATACTGAAGTACAGTCCAGTGCATACAGCATCTTGCCTGTGTCTGCACAGTACAACATGACACGACTCACACTTGTGCCCACAGCCAGTACGGATCCATACGGGGCGTATTTGAGACAGTCAATACCACCATCTATAATGTCCACATCAATTGCCATTTGGATCTTCTGTTTGTCAATATCACAGATATATACAGTGTTTTCTGTACTGCCAAAAGCCAGATTTTTATGGAATTCCCTGGGATCAAAGTCAAAGGCTTGCAATGCTGACAGTCTAGTAACCTCTGGGTCAAACATGCCAGGAATGATCCCTGCATGCAAAGTGAGTCCATTTCTCTTGGCCACAAAGAGAAAACTTTTAGATATTGATCCTGCCAAATAATTACTATCTGGAGAGAAAATGCAGCGGACTTTATGACTGAACCTAATGTCTTCTTTCAAATTTGGACACAGGTTTTTACACAATGCATACTCGTAATTGAACAGCTGATGGATGTCCTTGAGAAAGACTCTCAATTCATACTCTTGATGCAAATTAATAACTAAAGTAGCCACATATACCCCATTGGGGGACAAAGAACAACTTCTGACTCCAAGCAGCTTTTTACGGAACCACTCTCCATTTTCAATGTTACAGTAAAGGAGACCATTACTGCGCACACAACACATGTGGCATCCATTGCGGTGTAGAGATGGATAATGTATGCCATACCTGGAAACCTGAGGTATCTGGCTATATTCTGTTAAAAAAAAAAAAAAAGAAAGAAGAATGTTGTAATTAAATTGAGTTAATATACATCACAGGCTTATATGGGCTTCAAAACACACCCTAAAGTTAGTTTTTATTGTTATATAGAACTTTCTTATCCACACAATACGCTGTATCCATATTAATTTCCCACCACAAAACTGGTTTGACGCCAGGCAATCATGGGGGATGTGCGGGTCACATCACTGTCACAGACAGGGCCGTATATTCATTGCTCACAAAATTAGCCGTTTTTTTTTTTCAGAAATTTAAGTTCACAAATGCCAAACTGGTATTCATCTAGTGCTTCCCGAGCCATATATAAAGAAACATTTTCATCTGTCTTTAATCAGTATTCTTTATTTCCAAAATATTAGTTATATCCCGCTTGTCCCCACAGGTACCAACCCGTATCTCGCCATATCCCTCCAAGCAAGACTAGGCAATCAGGTATGCAGCTGTGGCGGGAAATTAATATGCATATCTCCCATTGAGTGGTACCCAATGTAGATTCTATAAAGAAATCACATGCATGAGAACAAAGTACAAAGTCATGTGGGGCTCACATCTCGCATGTTTCCCCCAAACCTGTTTTATTTGTTTAATTATTATTATTTTTTTCAATCAATGTGGTCTGCCAATACATGTATGTATGCCACCCCTAGTACATAGATACACTTGAGAAACTTGTTGCCAATGACATGCATACTGTAAATTGCTTTTATTTCGGTGTGTTTGTATTTTCACTTATGTCGCTGATGGCACCAAACCGTGAAAATTAAAATACAGTGAAATAGTATTTTAACACTGATTTGATAGGAATTATGTTCAAAATAGTTAAATAAAAAATTCAGTGAAATGCATGAAATGCAAAAACCGTGAAAATTTATACATGCGTAAATAAATACAGTTACACCGCTTTGCAACTGTGCTTCACTGGAAAGACAGTACCGGTGTCCGATAATATTTGGGCCCCTGAACGGATGGGCCCCCGGGGCCCATTCATTCGCCGAATGTTTGGGCCCCCCTACGAACATTTGCCCCCCCCCCCAATAGAAATTGGAATAACTTAGTTTTGGCCCAATACACTCTATACATACATCCTGTATGATATTTTGCAAACTCTAAAAGAAATATTTTCAAAAGAATTTGTTATTATTTTGTAAAATAAATGTAAATCAGACAATTGAATAAATTTGCAAGGTTTAATGTTTGCCACTATATATATATATGTATATATTGGTGTCTTTTACATGTAATGTGGGTGCATATACCTTGTAGGAATTATCTCACAATCCTCCAAGTATATACCAAGTGTTTTTTGTTTTTTTTTTTGTTATTTTTTATATTTGTGCAACACATATTTTAGCACAAATCTACCTTATCTTAATTTCTGGAGATTTGAAGTATTTGGGTTATGCAAGTGCAAACATAAGATAAATAAATGGGAGAAGGCCCTGTTGTTCAAGAATATTTGGGCCCCCTATTTGTAACTAAAAGCCTTGCAGTGGATATAAATGGGCAGGGGGCCCTTTGGTTTCAGAACATTTGGGCCCGCTATTTATAAGTAAATGCCTTGCAGGGGATATAAATAGGGAGGGGGCTCTTTGGTTCCAGATTATTTGCCTCCCCCCTCCCCCCCCCCATTTGTATGTGTCCTGAAGTGGATATATAAGATGTAATATATATATGTAATGTGCATAATAAATAGAAAGGGGGGGGGGCTTTCTGTTCAGAATATCCCCCCCCCCCAGTCTGCTGTTACATGCATACAATTTATATACACTTCAAGATGGATACAAATAGGGGGCCCAATAGTCTGGAACCAAAGGGCCCCCTCCCCATTTATATCCACTGCAAGGCACTCACATACAAAAAGGGGACCAAATATTCTGGAACCAAAGGGCCCCCTCCCCATTTATATCTACTTCAAGACACATACAAATAGGGGGCCAAAATATTCAATATCCACTTCAATGCATTTAGATACCAAAAGGGGGCCCAATAGTCTGGAATCAAAGAGCCCCATTTATAGCCACCTCAAGGCACTTAGATACTGTTCAGGGGTCAAGTGGCCCAAACATTCAGGAATCAAAAGCCTGCGCCCCCCCAGCCGCTATCTACATAACTGGAAATTAAAAGTCATTTATACCTATTTTACAGAAGTACATGTACATGTAGTTTGGGTTAGCTCAGCTATTCATGTAAATTACTGGTCCAATTATAATTGTTATGCTCAGATCTGAACATACTTGCATCAAAGTTAAATTTCCCATTTTCTATGAGAAAGTAAACTTAGGATGGAGTCATCTGGTCATAATTCCACATCGATTATAATGCCATTCACACGATTCAGGCCTACGTTTTTACATTTTGCACTGAATCTACTCTCATGCTTAGCTGACAAAACACTGTGACCAGCACCTTTTACCTTTAGTCTACTGTAACATGACCAATTTTGCTATTTTGCACTATTGACATCATCAATGTTACAACAATAGTTAAGATGTATCATGAAGTATACATGTAACAACTAGAACAGACTGATTTTCCAACAGAAAATCAAATGTCTCTCGGTGGAACACTTACGTCTCTGAATAAGCTACAGGTGATAACAAATTACAAATGACCAAGTTTGCTTGAAAATTACAATCTTATTTTAGCTCTCACCTAGATACATTACTCTAGCAATTTTCATCAAGTTCTTCAAGACTTATTGCAGAAAAACCAATTTCACAAAAATGACCCTGTGACCTTGAAAATTAGGTCAAGGTCACCCAAATACAATCCCAACCTTGGTCTTACCTTGATACATAATCCTACCAAGTTTCATCAAATTCCATCAAGTTCTTCATGACTTATCGAACGGAAACCAATTTCACAAAATAAGTGACCCTGTGACCTTGAGAATTCGCTGAAGGTCATTCAGATACAATTCTAACCTAGGTCTTGCCTAGATACATAATCCTACCAAGTTTCATCATATTCCATCAAGTTCTTCATGACTTATCGAACGGAAACCAATTTCACATAAGTGACCATGTGACCTTGAGAATTCGCTCAAGGTCATCCAAATACAATCTCAACCTAGGTCTTGCCTAGATACATAATCCTGCCAAGTTTCATCAAATTCCATCAAGTTCTTCAAGACTTATCACACGGAAACCAATTTCCCAAAAATGACCCTGTGACCTTAAAAATTAAGTCAAGGTCACCCATATACAATCCAAACCTTGGCCTTACCTTGATACATAATCCTACCAAGTTTCATCAAATTTCATCCTGTTTTTCATGACTTATCGTATGGAAACCAATTTCACATAAGTGACCCTGTGACCTTGAGAATTCACTCAAGGTCATCCAAATACAATTCCAACCTAGGTCTTGCCAAGATACATAATCCTACCAATATTCATCATATTCCATCAAGTTCTTCATGACTTATCGAACGGAAACCAATTTCACATAAGTGACCCTGTGACCTTGAGAATTCGCTCAAGGTCATCCAAATTCAATCCCAACTTAGGTCTTGCCTAAATACATAATCTTGCCAAGTTTCATCAAATTCCATAAAGTTCTTCATGACTTATCACATGGAAACCAATTTCACATACGTGACCCTGTGACCTTGAGAATTCGCTCAAGGTCACCCAAATACAATCCCAACCTAGGTCTTGCGTAGATACATAATCCTACCAAGTTTCATCAAATTCCATCAAGTTCTTCATGACTTATCGAACGGAAACTAATTTCACATAAGTGACCCTGTGACCTTGAAAATTAGGTCAAGGTCACCCAAATACAATCCCAACCTAGGTCTTGCCTAAATACATAATCCTGCCAAGTTTCATCAAATTCCATAAAGTTCTTCATGACTTATTGCACGGAAACCAATTTCACATAAGTGACCCTGTGACCTTATAAATTAGGTCAAGGTCACCCAAATACAATCCCAACCTAGGTCTTGCCTAGATACATAATCCTACCAAGTTTCATCAAATTCTGTCAAGTCCTTCAAGACTTATCGCACGGAAACCAAGTGTTGAAGAACCTGAACAACAACAACAACAACAAGCGGAAGAAACGGGCACTAAACCAATATGTCCCCCGGCTTCCACCGGGAGACATAAAAATCAAAGATGAAAGGGGGCCCAAATATTCGGAAGGGGCCCAAATATTCTAGAATGTTTGGGCCCCCGGGGGCCTGAATATTTGGGCCCGGGGCCCATCTGTATGGCGAACGGATGGGCCCGGGGGCCCATCCGTTGGGGGGCCCATATATTCATTGACACCGGTACCATAACCTCCATAATCCTTGATTCAATACTTTCCTTACATGAACATAATTTTACTCTTGTTTCTCTCTAATAGCACTAAACTGAAATTGGTTGAGTAGCAGTCCAATGGTCCCTTACCTGTGAGCATCCTCTGACAAGCAACAGGGGAATATTTTGTTCCCATGTGGGAGATTTTATATCTAACAAAGATTAAATAAAATAGTTGATTTTGGAGGGAGGGTGGATTGCCCCAAATAGGCAAAATTTATAATGAGAAATCAAAAAACCAAGGGCAAGAAGTGGGAGACCCCACCTGATGGGAGAGACTTGACAAGTATGGGTGATTGGCCGGTGTGATCTGTAGTCAATAGTTCAGATGTGCAAAGTTAGGAATCAAAGCTTTACAAGGGCTGGTAAAATTCACATCATAAACTAACATATGTTCCCAAAAGTTAGGCAAGTATATCAGCTCTAATGAACAGGCATCATTTTTCATATCATGTTGGCCAATGTCCCTTGACATTACCCTTTATCATATCAAGGCAGTGCATCTTGATAGTTTTTCAGTTACTCCATGGTGAGCTCAAGAGTGAGCGAAACCAATCAGAGTTGATATTTGCTTTTCAACTTTTGTTTGCTACTGGCCTTGCCTGTTTTTTTGTGAAAATTTCATCAGGAGTGACCTTGAACAATTGAGGACTTTTATCAAATGGTGAGACATAATGGTGAAAATAATGACCACGCAGACTTTTTTCCACTGTGCCTGCACCTACACTGAACACAAGAGTGGGGTTTAGCTCTGCTGTCCATAGGTCACAGAGCTGATGCAATCACTCATGTCTGTCTGTCCAAACTGTCTGTAGATTTTTTTTTTTTTTTTTTTTTTTTGTGAGCACAATACAGTCTAAACAAGACAGCCTCATATAACCTTCAGAACTTATGAAGAGTATGAAGATCTAGATAGAGTTCAATACTGGTGGTGCCACCTACAGTATTGTTATACATGGGTCCAAATGTGAAAATCTTGTGACCACTCTAGCATGCTTTCTTTTTGATGAATCTTCATGAAATTTAGTGGGATTGTGGAGATCAAAATCTCAGTTGCACAGGATATTACATGTAGTGGCACTACCTATACTCTGATGGACATTGAGCCAAAATATGTTGAAAGATATAAAATTCTATATCTCAAACAAATATTTGAATTAGACATGCCAAATTTATAGGATATATAGATCCTGTCCAATGCTAATATGTTATAAAATATAATAGCAGTGACCTACATTTATTTTTGTTAGGTCAACAGTCCAGTAAAGTTGAAAGAGGTTATTTTGAAATGACAGGGTGTGGCTTGGACATTAGTGGCTAACAGAATTGAACCTCTAGATCAAAATTTCACTTGAGTACATTGTATATAAAACTCTACTCTAGTGACCAAATTATTATAGAATTTGGCACTTGTCCAGTAATTTTCGTCAATACCTCCAAAAGTTATTACCTGATTTAAGTGAACAGATCATGTTTGAATAGCTGGACACAGGGTATACATTTTGAACTTAATAATGTTGAATAGTCGAAGTTGAAAGTGAAGGTCATATGGGCAATTGGAAATTAGGGGTCAAAATGTGAAGATATTGTGAATACTTTGCCATCTGTAATTTTTAGTGGATCATTATGAAATGTACTGGGATTGTGAAGGATATCAAAATATCGATTGATAGAGATGCTTGTGGTGCCACCTTCAGTCTGACAGAAATTATGAGCCAAAATATGTTGAGCAACATAAAATTCCAAACCTCAAAAAATAATTAAGATGGACATTCCAATTTGATAGGTTATATAGATTATGTCCAACACTATATTGTGAAATATGGATGACTGTGACCTAGGCTTTATAGGTTACCAGGCTTGTAAAGTTGACAGAAATTATTTGATGATTGTAGGGCATAAGTTGTACGTCAATGCAGAACAGAAGTTATTCTCCACATCAATGTTTCACTTGAAATTTGTGTTCTAAATCAAAGAATAAAGGTATCAGTTCCCCCATTCTGCTCATTTTAAGTCTTTATATTACTGTAATACATTACAAGTCAGCAGAGTACTAGGCCCATGGGTCTCTTGTTAGTTTAATATCCATACTTACTCAATTTATCTGCAAATGTCCATATCACAGCATTTTTTGGCAACTGCATGTCATACCCATACACTGCTTTTGCTTGCACTGTTACAAACAGTTGATTGTCTTTGTAGGGCAAAAATTCACAGCTAACAGACCACTTGCAATTTGTAACAGTTTCATGCACTCCTGCAACAAACAAGATGTTACACCTTGAGCAAAACATGAATAAATATATTTGATACTTACTACATTGGTAGTTCTTATGTGGTTTCAATACTAACAACTCTGACTTCAACCCATCAGATACATAAAGAGGTGTTATGTGACCATGATTGTTGGCTATTGTTTTGTGTGTCATAACCATACATAGCTAGATACATTAAGAAATTTAAGTAGTACCCTATATTTCAGTGGATACTTTGTACATGATACAATCATTATTATCAATTATTTTGTGCAGATACACCATACAATTACATCAGGAACAATGTATCACAATATTGTAGCAATACCTCCTACAGATCATTGCTTAAATTCATTCATCACAGTGTGCACTGTGATCACTTCATTGCCTCCTAAACAGACCAAGCTCTGTGACCTCTCTTCTCAGTGAGAGTGGAACCAGGGCACATAGAGTTTGGCCCATTAGGCAGGCAACCGCTTCAATGACTGTGGCTTGCACATTGAATATGTGGAACAAGTTCCAGAATATATGATTGTTGTCTTTGCTGAATATTTAGTTTAGAAAAGGAGCCACTACTCTGAGAGACATGTACATGTACAGGCTCTGAAACATGTTCTCAGTCAGGGCCAGAATTTTGCAAAATTTTGCAAGAATCTATTTGGATTTTTGTCAGTTAGTTTTCTTTTTAAGGAAAGGCAAGTTTAGGAGAATCTTTACGAGAATGGATTCTTGGATTCTCGCCTAAATTCTGGCCCTGTGAGTAGTTATCTGCTGAAGACCCTTTAATTTTTTGGGCTAATACAGCCTATGTCAAAATTCTACAGAGGAACTTGTGCACTATGGACAATAATACTTCCATATGAATATAGGTTGGACAGTGACAGAATAACTTATGGAGAGTACAGAGTTTGGGCTGCGGAATAGGGTAATGACTACTAGGAAGTGATTCTGGACAAAAAGACACAAATACAATGACCTGCCAAATTTGTGAGAGATGATTTTTTGTCATACCTAGCAGCACTATCTGAACTTTAGATCAAGAGTTTTTCATTTTTCATTTTGTGTGTGTGTGTGTGTGTGTGTGTGTTTAATTTTATTTTATTTCATTCTATTTTATTTTGACATCAAAAGAAATGTAAAATGTCAGTTGGCTTGAATCAAAGTCTGACTCAACAAAATTTTACTACATAATATGATCCTTTTGCTTGGTCTATTCCACTTCGTTTGGCGAGTCCCAACCACATGAATCCTTGCAAGGTACAGTTGCCAGTTTCCTGTCCTCTTTGGAATTGAAAATGCTTACTGTTGAACTTTTAATATTGCTGCTGCACCTGACAGCAACACAGTGACTAATGTTCCATGGATACACAGACCAAAATGCCTTTTTGTTATTCCATTACAGAGAAGCACACGGCACTTTGACAGCTAATAATCTGTATATTTGCCGTAGTTCCTATCTGGTCACTTGCAAAATGCACTGCGTTTCTGACATCACTCTCCACCTGCCCTGCAGGTGTTGGAAAAGAAGAAACGCCCCATATGTGCAGTCCAGGGTAAAAACTTGAAAAGGCAAATCAAAGTGCTATTGAAATACATCAAGTGTTAAAAAGTTCCTGACATGAACAAAAAACCTCTTTACTTCCCACATATGCAAAGAAACCAAGTTTTGAGCATGGGGACCTTTAATGATTTTTTGGCAGTATTTTTCCTATAATGTTCAAAGTAGGATTCTAAATTGAAGGTTTATTACATTTTAACTTTGTGAGTGCCCTGGATGCTTATAGGGAGGAATACGGGATATTTGAAGTCAAAGCAGCATTAGTAAGTACACTTGCCTCTCAACCACCACTGCCAAAACCTCTGTGTCTGGGCATGACGCCCAAGAAATCAAGTTGATCCTGAAAACCGGACAGTCCTGTGGCGCCATCTCTCAGTTCATGTGGAACTGATGGTGACTCCCGGTGTGCATGTTCCCTTTCTCATCCTTCCTCTTTTTGAGATTGATCAGTTGACATCAGCTGTATCAGGAAGCGGGGTTGTTCGGGTGGGCTTCTCTGGTAGTTGAGAGGTAAGTGTACTTACTAATACTAATATTACTCCAAATATTCCGTATTAGTTATGTAACCAGGACTGCCAGCTTGGGGTAACCATCGGTCCATGTGAGGAGGTGATGTCTGTGGGGAAAACCTCAGAGCTATGAGGAGATGAGACTGCCAACAGCGGAATCCGGCCAAGACTGGAAACCCTCCTTAACGACCAGCATGGGACTGCACTGACACCCCCCCACCCCCCGGTGCTCGCCCAGCAACATAACAACTGTCTGCCTCATGGGTTATCCATTTCAGCTCCATCAGGCCTGGAGATCTTACATGACCTAGTCGCAAAACTGGTGGGCACCGGAGGACGGTATACGGTTCTGTGGGCAGTGAGTTCCTGTGTGAAACCAGCAACAGGGTGGGGCCTCAGGACAAACTGCCTGATACAGTGTGACATTAGGTCTACTGGACACGAAGCCCTAAAAGACCAACTGAGAAATGCGCCAACCTATATATAAGCCTGCACCAGATCTAGCCATGACAGTGCGATAACCTGGAACACAGTGACTGCTCTGATTTGATCCAGAAGGCCTAACGAACCTAAGCAAATGAGCCAGTTACGCCAGCAAAGGCATACATGCAATCCTCTAGCACTGTCATGTCATGCAAGTTGTGTCCAGAGAAAGTCATAGATGATTGCCATCAACAGGCAATATTCCACAGGGCGCCAAGAGGCACTGAATGCTCGTACCTCATGAGCTCTGGCTGAGACAAGCTGTAAGGCACAAGGCCATTCTAGTGAGGTCTCATATGCCTTAAGGGTCATCTGCTTAATCCACAATGAAATCGTGTTTCTGCAAACTTGCTCCTTTCCCAGGTTACTCAGTGGTAGAAGGAAGGTGGACCTCCATCCTATGAGTCCTTCCATGCAGGAACGGTACCAGCGAAGAGCTCTCACTGGGCACAGGGCTCTCTCCTTGAGAGGAAGAGTGGCATCCATGGCACAGAGGGTAAAACCCTAAAAGGCTGTAGCCAAATCTTGAGCCACTTGGTTGTTTGCAAGGAAGCCCAAGTGAGGCCTCAGGGTCACCTAGGAGTGGTCTGGTGACCATTGGTGTCGATCATGAGCCAGAGCATGGATCTCTCTTCTCCCAGCCCCCGAAGCGAGTGTTAATTGAAAACAAGTTTTCCCATGTCAAGTACTTGTCAAGGCACTCAAAGGGCCACTTCTTCAACATGACTTAAACCAGAGGTAGGTCCCACCTGGGCAGGACCTGTCACTTCAATGGCCTGTCGGTGTTGAGGACCCCATGAGCGCAGGCAGATAAGGATTGTTCCCATGCGCATGTCATAGACGTTGGCAAGAGTTTAAGTTATGGCTGATCAAAACCCCTCAACCATTCTTGAGCTCTCACATAAGACTTCTCACTGATATAACAGTAACTCGTCAATGTCTGCAATGGACAGATCCCAGGGGTAAATTCTCTTTCTGGTGCACCAATCAGAAAACACTTTCCATCCAGCCGAGTAAACATCTAGAGAAGAAGATCAAAACCCTCCTCTGGCAATTCTATCTGAGACCGATTGCGAGAAGACTCTGTCACAGATGTGCTGTGAGATAACTTCCAAGCGTGGAGCTTGAGCACTTGAGAGTTATGATGGAACACGCTCATCCACAGCTGCATCAGAAGCTTCAGCCATGCCGGTAATCATAGCAGAGGCTCAACGCTTAGTTCCAGTAGGTCTACCCAGCAATCACTCCAGGGCCACCATGGAGCGACCAGGGTCAGATTGCAATCATGGGACTAAACCTTTCGCAGTACCCTCAGAAGAATATGGCAAGGTGGAAAGGGGTACGGCCACAGGTCCATGGCTAGAGCATCCACCGCTAGGGATTGGGGGTCTGGGAGAGGCAAGATGTAAACAGGCAGTTTTGTGTTCTTGTGAGTGGCAAACAGATCCACATGTGGAGTTCCCCATCTTGCCCACATAGCCTGAACAACCCTGGGATGGAGCAACCAATCCCTTCCTACTGGCTGACATCTTCTCAAGAGTTGGTCAGCCAGAATATGTCCCTGGACATGCCTCGCATGTGTGCAGACATCGTGGTCATAGCACCATCTGGTGATGTGTCCGGCCAACTCTGTCAACTTCTTGGACCGCGTTCCACCCTGCCTGTTAAGGAAAGCTACTGCCGTCCTGTTGTTGCACTTTATGAGGACACGTTTGTGCTCCACCAGGGCTCGGAAGTGGAGGAGCACTAAGCATATCGTGTCCAGTTCCAACCAGTTTATGTGGTGAGATGCAAACAACGCCAGCCAAGGTCCCCACGCGGCCCAGTTCTACAAGAGCTCCCCACCAGGACCGAGAAGAGTCCATGTAAATGGTGAGCTGGGCCTGAAATGGCTCCAGCATTTGTCCTCTCAGGATGTTCTGCATCACAGTCCATCACTGAAGGTGCGGCTGATCCTCGTTGAGGATCTGCCCCAGGGCCTGATAGCCTGGGTCTCTCGCCCCTATGCCCTGCAGAGCATGCATGCGGCAAGGGGCAAAGGTAGACACAACCTAGCAGGACCTGGGAGTCCATCGAGGACAGGGAGCCCAACAGGGCGAGCCATTGTTGCAGCGAGGTGACCTTACCAGTCAGAAAGGGCCTGAGCAATGCCTGAAGTCTATCCCCCCTGTCCTCTGAAAGACAACTGATATAGCTTACCATGTCAAACTAGATGTCTACCAATATGAAAATCTGCACTGGCTGAAGACTGGACTTGGGTAGGTTCACTACCAGACCCAAACATTGGCAGAAGTCCAGAACAGTCTGTGTGTGACTCTGCTAATCCAGGTGCTGAAGCGCCTGGATAAGCCAATCATCCAGGTACACATGGATGCAAATGGCTGAGCAGTGAAGGTAAGCAGCAACTGTCTGCACGAACCTGGTAAACACCAGCTGTGCCCTGGCGTGACTGAATGTAAGTGTTCTGAAATGGTATGTTTGGCCCGCAAATGCAAACTGCAGATACTTCTATGAAGTCTCCGTGATTGGCACATAGAACCATGCATCCTTGAGATCCAGGGACGTTGTCCACTCCATGGGGCGCAAGGCTGCTACCACTGACTGGGGTGTCTCTTTCCAAAAGGATGGGACTTCCAGGTAGGTGTTCAGTGTTGACAGATCTATGACGGGGCACCATCCTCCCTCCCCTCTTGGAGACCAGAAAGAGCTGGTTGTAGAAGCCAGGAGAACCTTGATCCTCCACCAGCTCTATGGCACACTTGCTCCAAAGTGTCTGAACTGCCTCCAGGAACACTGATGCTTTGGGGTCCGAGGAGGGCTGTCTTCCCCGAAAGGCAGCGTGAAGCCATTTCTCAGGATCTTGAAGACGAAAGAATCGTCTGTGATAGACTCCCATTGCAGACGATATGCAGTGAGGCAGCTGCCGACCAGGTGCTGCGGGAAGTCTAACAAGGTTGCGGTTGGCAATCCTGACACCTCGTCTGGGATATAAAAGTAGGGAAAGCCGAGGCTTTCCCGACTTCTTCCATCTACTGGAAGGCTTGCCCTTCCCAGATCGAAGTCAGCACTTTCCAGGTCGTCACGTCCCAGAGGGAGCACGAGTCAATGGACCAGTAGATGCGGTCTGAGAAGTACCAGGCTTCGAGGCAGAACCGGCCAAGGATGACAACGACCAAGAGGAGTTGGTCAGTGCCTTGGAGTGTGCATTGTTGGCTGAGCGGGCAAGAAGGTCCTGCACCCGGCAGACCACTTCTGCCATCTCTCCTCCGAAAAAAGTTCCTGAGAAGAGGGTCCCCATGCAGGCTCTACAAAAGATCAGGTCAGGCAGCTTCTGACCCTGGAGGTAGACATCCCTCCATAACAAATGAAGGTTCACCTCCAGCATGCAAGCGGTCCTTACCTGGTGATCAACAGCTCGCAACAATGAAGTTGCGAGCAGTATTGCCTGGTCTAACCAGTCGGGCACTGCCTCCGTGATCTGTATAGAGCCCTTGAGGTCATCCAGGAGAAACCCCAAAGCGGCCAATGACACATCAGAGTAGGACCCCACAAGGACGGATCCTCAGGCATCTTCTCCTCTAATTGCTTGAAGGCCTCCACCGGTGCCGAAATGGTTTCTCAGATGCCAAGCATCAAACTCCTCCGTTTAAATCCACCAGCAGTGAACCTGAAGGGAAGATCCGCTCAGGCACAGATGACACCCAGCTTAGGAAGGAGTCGTGCCTGCCTCAAGTAGCCAAACGTCAGCGGCTCCAAGAAATCTGTGTGCCACAAGTCTAAGCCGTGAGCTGGTCTAAAAACTCAGTGAAAAAGGTATGGACATAAGTTGATGCGTGTCCTCCAGCAGCGAACCATGACACGACAGCGCAACAGCACCCCACCTCTCCTCCAATGGTGGGACCACAGCTTGGTCACCAACCAGGCTCTGAATAAGAGCTCTGACATGGTCAAAGCCCTTGGCAGAGGCAGGTGCCATGTGTATGGGAGCAGGGGCTTGTCAGATCGAGAACAGTGTGAATGGGGAGTTCTCATCCCAGGTTGAGATCTGCTGACAGATGAATCCAACAACAAAAGCTCATCCTCCAGGTCTCAAAACTCCGAACTCGCGAGGGGGGCTGTAATGCCCGAAGCCTCATTGACCAACGCATTGTTCGAGGCCGATGAAGCAGCTACCTGTGACAGCAGGGGATCTGTCACCATGCTGGACATAGGGGTATCGAGCACCTATGCAGAAGTGGTTGCCACCACAGACGCTGCCTCCACCTGGTCGTCCCACGTGGAGAGAGACAGGGAAGGCAAGGGACACTCATATGTCAAGATCTAGGCAGCCGCCGACTGAGAAGTCCGCTGGCTGGAGGGATCTGGCTGAGTCTCCACGAGGCCACTATCCTGAACATAGGCCACGGCCAAATGAGAAGTCTGCAGGCAGGAGGGGTCTGGAGGAAGTTCAGAAAACTCCCAGGCCTGAGGTCCAAGCTAGAGCTGGCTTAAGGCTGAAGCTGACACAGTCTGCTCAGACTTGGCAACAGCAGCGGTGGCCAATGCAGAAGACCAAGCCTCTTCATGCAACTGCAGGTCCTCGAGGAGCTTGAGTTTTGCCTGCTGCTCAAGAGAGGAAGGCAGGGTACCTGGCTCAAACGCAGGGGGCCAAAGACCCACACGCGGTAGAAGATTCCCTCACTGGTCTAGGTGTGTTCCTCCTACCTCCCCCATGCCTACACTTACCATCCAAGCTCTCGGACACAGGAGCTCAGGAAGTTTGCGAAGGCACCAGTGCTTTAGCTGGCACTCCGGGCTTACGTTCCAAGAGCTTGGTCTGTTCTAGGTTCCAGAATACCAAGGCAGGCAACCATATGTTTCCACTCCTGACGCACCAGTTTGCATGACTGCTGCTTGTCCAAGCACTCAGACCCTGAGGACCGAGATCTCGACAGCTGCATCTACACTTGCCTGACTTCTTTGGCGCAAAGGCCAAAGAAGAAAGAGCCTGCTGGGAGGGGGCAAACAATGCATGCAACATCTCAGCCTACTGCATCATGCTCTGTGATATCACCTCCAAAGCATGGACAACCTTTGGATTAGTGCCAAGAGCACCTGTGGCGGTCGTTTGGGGCACAGTCTTTTGTGCAAGATCCCCATGTGGTGATTTCTTGCTACTCGACTTGCGACTCTGACTTCTCTTCACCTTCTCCCAAGGGGTATCAGGAGTAGAGACATCCATCATCTGGGATTGCGGATGAGCCGAAGCAAGTCTACACTCTTTCCCATCAACTACTTGAGACTGTGGATGAGCCAAAGCAAGTCAACTTTTTCTCATGGGGGGGGGGGGAGGGTCTGTGGTGAAGACTCAACGGAGTCAGTCATCTCGGCCTGGCGTTTGGCGGCTCTAGTGCCCTGCCACCTATGTTTAGCATGGTCAGACTTTCTCCCTGTCTGATCACAGAGCAGCTATTTGTCTTCTCCCCAACCGTGGCAGTATCTGCAAGTTCGCTCACAAGAGCAAACTTGACCCAACTGCAGGCAACAACCATAGCAGTGAGGAGGGTTATCTCAAGTTGCCATGTAGTGGTTCCGTGAGCCCCAACTTTTTGACTGCGATCCAATAAGGACGAGGATGTGGACAAAGTGGTCACTGGACCAACACCCATGGACTGCCTCTGAAAGGGGGCAATAGCTTGGTGTCCACTGCTTTCCCTCTCTCTGCATTCTGTTTGCTGGGACGCCATCTTGAAAAATCTAAACACAAGTCAAATGACCAACTTTGCACTTACTATTTCAGTAATATCTGATCACAAAAATCAGCTATCTAGGTATCCTTAGATTCCTGGACCCCTGAGAAAAGATTTTCCGCTGAATAGGACATGCATAAAGCACAACTGCAGTGAGTGTGAAGGAAAGTTCATAGAGCTTCAACTTGCAAGGCAAGCCTGAAATGGCACCCAAAAGAGGACGGATGAGAATGGGAGCATGCGCACCGGGAGTTACCATCAGTTCCACATGAACCGAGAGATGGCAGCATGGGACCGTCAGGTTTTCAGGATCAAGTGAAGTGGAAACACAACTTGATTTCTTGGGCGTCATACCCAGACAAAAGAGGTCTTGGCAATGGTGGTCGAGAGTTAATGTTACGTAACTAATATAATGGTAATATGAGACAGGCAAATTAATTTCCCGTCACAACTGAATACCTGATTGCCAAGTCTCGTTTGGTGAGATATGGCGAGATACGGGTCTGCACTTGTTGGGAAAACAGGGATATTACTAATATTTTGGAAATAAAGAATACTTATTAAAGGCAGATGGGAATTTTTCTTTTTTTATGGCTTGAGAAGTACTAGATGAATACCAGTTTGGCATTTTTGAACTTAAATTTCTCAAAAAATGGTAGTTTTGTGAAAAATGAGCATATGACCCTGTCTGTGACAGTGATGTGACTCACACATCCCCTGTGAACACCTGGCGTCAAACCTCTGCTTTGTGGCAGGAAATTAATATGCATACGTTATTATTGCCCTGTAATTCCAAAATTTTGAACAGACAAAAAGATTTCATCTGATCAGGTAAGATTTTGACAGTCACATCCTGAATTTATAATTTTTTTTTTTCAACCATGCCTTTTAATTTTCTCTGGTACTACAATGTATGACATTAGCTGCAGATAAAGTACAGAGCCTTTCCCTGTGGGTGCAGGGTGATGGTTTCCCGATCAACCTAATCACACATTCATCTCACCAGAAAGGCCACATACATATGTATTTGCATATTATTATATTTAAATTGATTTTATGATTTAATTTTGGTAGGCCTGATCATGAATATTAGGTGTGGACTTGTTCTTTAATAAAGTAGTTTTATAATATTTATGTGATGTGGGCCATATTTTTAAGTAAGCCTATTAACAAAGGAGCATCATATTCACTTTATTCCGTAACACATCAGCTCGGGATGTTTGTATTGGAAATGCAAACATGGTGCCGCCAGTTAGCAGAATGACTTGTGACTTGTCTGGGGATTTAGAAGTGTGCAGTTTTTCAGTGAATGGTACGGAATAGGACTTTCCTCTTAGAATGTCGAACTTGATAGTGTTCAAAAGGTACATGGGCTTACAGATTTAGGTTTGTTAAGTTTCTCTTAGTATTAAATATCTATTACACCTTGCAATTTTGTGTAAATTTATTAATCTTTGCTTACCTGGTGGTACTGCTTTGAATATGGTGACAGATAAACCTGGTGCTTTGTGCCTGCAGGCAGGGAATGGCTGTAGCGTGTATTTGGGAACTGGATAACCTTTCACATTGAATTGGCTGACCTCAATGCCCATCTTGAGATTTTGGCATCCGTGTTACTTCAAATGTTGAACAACTGGTCCCACAGGCCTGATTATAATATGCAAGAATGTATTTCCTAAGATTATAACCAAGATATATTTATCAAAATAGGGGTAAGTCTCAAATACCATATTAATTCAAATAAAAGGAACTATTTTTGTTAACTCCTAAGAAAGATAAATCCTGAAAGTAAAGAATAAGGCTGAAGTGTTAGTCACTTTGTGAGTGAAATAGGGGGAAGTCTCAAATACCATATTAATTCAAATAAAAGGAACTATTTTTGTTAATTCCTAAGAAAGATAAATCCTGAAAGTAAAGAATAAGGCTAAAATGCTGGTCACTTTGTGAGTGCAAGGGTTGTTAAACTGAAACTAGGCAGAAGCATTTATTGATTTTTTTGAATTTCAGTGAAAAATGTTTATACTATATGAAGAAATTATGAGCACAGAAATCATACATGCAACTAGAAAACAAAGATTTCCTTGAAAGCAAATCTGTGTGTGACAACTTTGCATATGTAGAAAGCAATAATCCCTTTAATTTCCAACTAGTATGCTGTTAGTGGCTATAACTAAGTGTTAGTCACTATAATCATCATCATTCCAAATTGGTGAAAATACATGTATACATCAAAATAATACAATCATACACATACCTGTCAACATTCCACACCTCAAAATAGGGAGATTTTTGTAAATTTGAAAAATCCATGGGGAAGATTTGTATTTTAACAAAGAATATAATAGAAAATACTCAATTTTCATGGGGGAGATTCTGCCAAATTTGCAAAAATTTTGCACCTAAATCAAAAAAAAATTTGGTAAAAAAGTGGGAGACTCCCACCTTATGGGGGAGACTTGACAGGTATGCATACACTGTCTACAAATGGCACAAGGTAAACTTACAGTACAATTACATAAAGTGTAAAAGAATTTCACATGTGTAAATCTGTTTCACGTATGAAATTATACCCATATGTACAAAACAAAAAAACATGTGACATTGTTTTTTTTCCATGTGTGTAAAATTTAACTTTTACTTTACATATGCGTAAACTATTTCAAATAAGCATAAAAGAATTTCACATATGTGCAAATCTTGTTCATATATGTAAAGTAACAATTTATTTTACATCTGTCAAACAGATTTACACATGTGCAAATTTTTTTTTATAAATTGCACATATACGAAATATTTTTAAACGTGACGTGTCATTATGCCTTCATTTCACAAATGGGTAAAATAAACGATTATTTCACATGTAGTCCATTTGTCATTTCCTAGACCTAGCACTGTTCTAGCCTATGGCTATGAAGATTTTTTTTTTTTTTTTTTTTGACTCGTATGCAGATGGCGTCCTACAACAAATTCAGCGTTGTTAATATGTATTATTTTTGGTTGAATGATAAAACGGCTTGCCATGCATGTACTTCACAGAAATAAAGGACGATCGAGTGCGTATACTGTACCTTAATCGTCAATTCACTTCTGTGATTCAACTGAGGCTGAGCTCTGGAACTGGAAAACCATCAGTTCGTCGTTGATTGCATTCCTGACAGTGACGACCTGATTCCCGAGCCTGCCGAGGCCCAGAGTGGTGACTGGACAGTGAGTGAACTTGTCCCGGGGTGTGTCTTACAGTTACACTGTGTTTGCGGAATCTGTTGGAGTCGTGCTTGAACTTGAAGCTAGGCCCGTCTGTTGACGCGACATAAGTTTCATCAAACATGTACACAAAATGTTGCACCATCAGCATAAATTGCCATAACGATAGACCCTCTCGATCTTTCGTGAATGTTCTGTCCTTGGTCTTCCAGTTGAATGAATGATGAAATAGTATTCACTGTTTACAGTCGTTCATGTCAAAGTTCATGTGACCTCACGAGGTTGGTGGTATAGAGCGTTGGCAACTTTGAATAGCGGCCGATCACGATGTCAGTACTTCCATCACATTCAGTGGAGCGGGATGTACTTACATCCATGTGTAGCAAGCATGAAAATAGTTTGTTTGATGTCATATTACACATTTCTAGTCCGTCTAATCATTGTATATATTTACTTTGTTCTAACTTGTAGAATCATTATTGAGGTAGCACTCCGGTTTCACAATAATATTGGTTTCGAAGTGACTATTTTCACCGTACGGTGAGAATAGCGTTTTGTCTATTTTCACCGTACGGTCAGAATAGTGTTTTGTCTATTTTCACCGTACGGTGATGATAGTTACTTGGTTACTTGGTTGGTTTATCCCTCTTGTCCTTTAGGTAGGGATCTCAATCTTCTTTTGAAGGCTGACAGAGACGGGGCAGACACTACTTCCTCAGGAAGACTGTTCCATTTGTTGACTACTCTGTTGGAAAAAAAATATTTAAAGGTGTCTGTCCTTATGTGCTTCTTTGTTAGTTTTAAAGAGTGACCACGTAAAGAACGATTAGTGTAAGAAAAGAATCTGTCTGAGTTATTTTTATACAGACCATCTATCATCTTATATGTCTCACACATGTCACTAAAACTTCTCCGTTCTTCAAGAGAATCTAATTTAATGTCTTGCAAAGAAAGCCGCAAACAACGTCTCTGTACCGATTCTAAAAGTTCAATGTCTCTTTTATGCCAGGGGCTCCATACATTTGCCCCGTACTCAAGCACTGGTCTTACTATACTTTTGTATAATGTTTCTATTTTATTGTCTAGTCCTGTAAAACACCGTTTAATCAGACCTACTCTCTGATTAGCTTTGGACTTTGGTCTGTGTTCGTTGTACGGTGAGAATAGGGGCTGCTCTATTTCTTCCGTGCGGCAATAGTAGAGAAGTCAATCAGGGAAGAATATTTTGGAAAAGCATTGTGTCATGATATGGCACACAAAGAGAATTGCAACCAACATTTGCTGAATTAATTAAAAGGCCTTAACTTCCCAGTTTGAACTTTGAGCATGGTTTATAATGAGATCGGTTGAGGTGTTATTTCAGCTTTTATTATCTAACAGCTTTTATAGAGCCAACACTCTGTATTTTTTATGCAAAAAGGCGAAAATTTAAGTGACAAAACGGCCTTTTTTTACGGCTCTTCGGTACCGAAGAGCCGTAAAACTAGTTACGGCCGTGTAGCATCAAACCAAACACAGGTACATTGACTTAGATTACACTCCATTAATGGACATGTTCCCACAAGCAAAATAAAAAAAAAGCTAAAATCCGTCAAGATTTAGCGAAAATATAGTCATTTATACACCCCGAAATGTTCACTTTTGGGGAGTACGGAGAGCCAATTTCGTTTTTACTGACACTCATACTGCATAAATTTTGAAAAAAGGGCAGATATTTTAATTATTTTGTACATAAATCCAAACCATTTTGTTCTAATTACGTTTGCAGGTCACTTAACCTGGAGTCTGCAACGACTGTATGAATTTGTGGCAAAATGTCTGAAAATACAGTTTTGTTACGATTTTTTTGTTTATTTTATTCCATACATTCAACACCCTGAAAAATTACAGTTTTTACATTTTTAAGTTACAGGTTGAGCTCATAATAGTACTAACCACTTTTTAAAAGAATATTAGCTTTACATGGTTCACAATTGGTTTCCAAGTTCAGAGTTCTAGGCCTACCTGAAAAATGAAGGTTACATTTTCTGTAAATTTCTGTAGTGCCCGTACCCCCACTTGTTATCTTTTTTACATTCATTTTGCAGCAAGACTTCACACACTAAATTTTATAGGGACACTGAACCATATCAAATCCATTATTAATTTGGTGGCTGGTAGGAATCTTAAAAGATAGACAGCTTAATTTAACATGAAATGTAGTGTCCGTACCCCCATGTAGTGTCCGTACCCCATAGAGAACAAGCAATATCTTTTATGCAAGATTCACACCGATATAAAAACCTGTGCAAAGAATACCTTGATATTCAGGCAAAAATGCAGGATATTGTTATTTCAGGAGTGTAGCTCACATAGTGTAGTATCACAGGCGTTTAAATGTTTTTAAAAATGAGGAAAATAAAAGGCAATTTCTAAATATTGTTTGAAGTGTACTATGATAAGGGTAAATACTTCTAACAAGATGTACTTCTGAGAAGAAAAAAAAATTGAGGATCTACAAACAAAATATTCCACTCAATTGTCCACATAACAGTTGGAAGTAACGTAAGAACACTAACAAGAGTTATAGAAAGCCTATTCTGTAGTGTCCGTACCCCCATGACAATTGCCAGGTAGAGGGGGAACTAAATGACTGGATCACATGCAAGTCTCCTCAAAGTATCAATCCTGAATCTATGAGCAAACAACATGCTAAACCTGGCTGACTGAATCAAGTTGGATGCTCTGTTGCTTGCAAACCCCCATTAAATGGCCATCTTCACTTCTTTTGAACCAATTCATGACCAGTAAAGAACATTTATTTGGCTACCATCCACCAAGATCTTGTCCTCTTTGATTAAAAAAAATCACAACAGGTATACTAATACACTATGTACTTCACAAGTTATGATGGCAAAACCAAAACAGAGGACCATTTTCAATATACATGTATATGCATTTTATTGTGTAACTGTAGTGTCCGTACCCCCCTTGATGTTTCCCAGGTAGCAGGCAAAATAAATGGTTGGATCACATGTAAGTTTACTCAATGTATCAATCCTGAAAACATGACAAGATAAAATGTTAAACTTGGCTGACTGAATCCATTTGGGTGTTCTATTGCCTGCAAGTTAAATGTATCTCCTTATGACTTAGTTAAGGATCGTATAAAAAAAAGAAGAGGAAAAAACACGAAGCAACGAAAATGAAAGGGTGGGTAGAGTGAATTTATATACATCAATTTGAGATGTTGAAAAGCCAAACATTCAATGCTGTCACGGTGCAAAGGAAATTGGTCCCCTTTCCTATTGACTATACTACGAAGCTAGATATCTCCCTAAACTAAGCATTTTTCTCCAATCTTAACTTGCCTCAGTTCTATGTGACAAGCATAACCATATATTTGCACAAAGGCTCTCAATTTCTATTTTCCAAACGGTGAAAATAGAGCCGCCATATTCATCACCGTGAAAATATACCGAACTGTACCATCACCACCATACAGTGAAAAGAGACCAAGCCCAAACCTCACCGTACGGTGAAAATAGACAAAACTCTATCTTCACCGTATGGTGAAAATAGACAAAAACTCCTTCCAAACGCTATTCTCACCGCACGGTGTAAATAGACCAAACGCTATTCTCACCGTACGGTGAAAATAGACAAAAGTCTATCCTCACCGTACGGTGAAAATAGACAAAATTCCTTTCAAACGCTATTCTCACCGCACGGTGAAAATAGACCAAACGCTATTCTTACCGTACGGTGAAAATAGCATTATGTTGCACACAGGAAATCTTTATTGCATAGACCCGCCCTCTGCGGGGTATAGCAAGAATTACAGACTACAGGACCATGGCCACATCTGAGTGGATGCCATGGCCCTGGGATAAATTAAATGAGAAAGAATAATAATCATGTTCTTGTTAAAAAAAAAAAAAAAAAAAGACTAGCTTAAAATGATACCGGAAAAATGGCAATGTATTTATGATTGCAAAGCACCCTTGTCTTTTTTCCTCTCATCCGTGGCCAAATTGACAAATTTAATAACTTGTTTAGTGACAAAATGATCCCCATTGTTGCAGTTCATTAGGAATATGAATTTTTCTGTGTCTGGTAGAGAGAGAATATTATAGTTATAAATAGCATGGAATAAGTTATCTCTGTGGGGAGCATACAAGTGTAGGCCTACATTCTTCTAATAAGTTCTATCACAGTGGGTGCATGGAATGTAGATGGCATATATCAAAGAATTGGAGGCCAGAGGTCTTGCAAACTGAAGATGTCGACTTTTTAGAAGAAGTGAACAATTTGGACATTATTGGCTTCATTGAAACTCACTTAGACCATGAAGCTACTAATAATGCCCGCACTGCACTTGCAGAAGACTTCATCACACAAGACAACAGCCCTCATTTACCAGTACCGGACAACTATACACATGATGTCCTCCTTAGTCGTAATAACATGGACCCAGCAAATATTGATACTCATGGAAAGAAACTGCTGGACATTTGCAAGACCTCTGGCCTGAGAATTTTAAATGGTAGGTTGCTAGGAGACAGTAGAGGACATCTCACCTGCTATAACCATGTAGGTAATCCTAGTGTAATAGATTATATGATTGCCCATAATTCTCTTCTACGTAGGTAAAGATATTTTCATGTTCATAACCTTACTCCATGGTCCATACACTGCATGATTTCAACCTCTATCACTACTGGGACATACTCTTGGTATGAATCGGAGGGAGTTCTGATCCATTCTGAAACTCCAAAATTTGTATGGTCAAAAGGGGACGACATTAAATTCCAACATGCAATGGGCTCACAGTCAGTCCAAACCCAGATTAACGAACTATCGCAACTGCTCCACAAATCAGACCCCAATAATATTAATGATTCAATGGCAAAACTAAATAAAATATTTTATTCAGCTGCCAATGTTGCAAAAATTAAACAAATACATCGCCGTGCTAGTAAAACATACAAAACAAGAAAAGAAAGACTGCAGGGTCATTTATAATTATAAAGACCTTAAACAGATATGCAGTCAACTCCGATCACAGCCCTTTAATCATGTTAATACTCAATTGGTGTCTTTATACCGACAAAAACATAAACTCTACAAAAAAACAAAAAACAGTAACAAAACAAACAAACAAACAAACAAAAAAACACACAAAAACAAACAAACAAAAAAAACAACAAAAAACTACTAAATATGAAGAAGAGAACTTTTCAACCGGGACTTATAACGCAATTACAAAACCTGGAAAATAGGAATCCCAAACTTTTTGGGACATTTTGTGAGCTTGTAGAACAGAGACTAGTGTGTTCATGTAGGCCTTTCAACAACCAGATAAGATGATTGACCCAGGGTCGGCCTTTGACAGTTTGGCGTGAGTCTCTGTTCTACAAGCTCACTGCAAATGGGATATGTGGCAACTTTCTAGGCCTGTTACAAAACATGTATGCGGACGTTTCCTACTCAATTAAGACTAAATATGGAAACACTGAAAAGATCTCCTCAAACGTGGGGGTGAAGCAGGGCTGTGTGCTAAGCCCCAGTCTCTTCAACTTATTTCTCAGTGACCTCCCAATTATTTTTGACGAAACTTGCAGCCCTGTTCAACTTGACTCTTGCCCCATCAATTGTTTACTATATGCAGACGATCTTGTTTTGCTATCGGAAAGTAACTCTGGCCTTCAAACTGCGTTAGACAAATTAGAGGCATATTGTAAACAAATTGAAACTCAGGGTTAACCTCAAGAAAACTAAAATAGTCATATTTAATAAGGGCGGCTCAAAAAAAAAAAAAAAAATGTCTTCTACTACAAGAACATTTAAATTGAAATCGTCCAGAACTACTGTTACTTAGGAATTGAATTTTCAACTGCAGGCACTTTTAACCTGGCTATGTCCAAACTAAAAAAAAAAAAAAAAAGCAAATAAAGCGCTACTGATTTATTCATGAAACTCTTTAAAAGCCTTATTGTACCCATTGCAACATATGCCAGTGAAATTTGGGCTCCCTATCTCCTGCACGGTCTTAATGAGGAAAACTTTATGCATATTTGTGAACGCTCACCCGCTGAAAAAGTCTGCTTGAAAATTTGTCGTTTCTTCCTGGGGGTACACAGGAAAAGTTGCACAGTCGCTATAAAATGTGAGCTCGGCACCTTCCCCCTACTTGGCAGCAGCTTGTGCTCGGCAGCCAAGTACTGGTACCATCTACACAGCCTCCGTGAAGATACTCTGGCCTTTAAATCTTTACGTGAAAATTATTACTTGGTACAACAGAACAAGATATGTTGGCTTAAACACATAAAATCATTGTTTTTGAAATGTGACCTGCAAAGTTGTTGGGAAAATGTTGGGAGGTCTGGACAGAACATTATGTATAAAAAAGCTGTAAAACAAAATGTGCCTGAACTATGTGGAAAACTGGTCTAAATATGTCAGCGGAGAAGGAAGAGAATCCAACAAGTTAAGAACCTATAACAAATTTAAAGGGGCAAATTTTCATAAAGAAAAATACTTATGTCTTAACTTCCCAATTCAATAAAGGAAATTTTTTCACCAGACTAAGGGTAAGTGCACACACACTTAATATTGAATCTGGCCGATACAACAAAATTCCTGCCGATAACAGAATCTGTCACTATATGCCCAAGTGGTGAAGTGGAGGACGAACCCCACTTTATGTTAAAATGCACAAAATACAACCCACTTCGATGTACTCTTTTCAATGCACTGAAAGACTATTTATTTGAATCACTACTAGACCCTATTAAATTTCATTTTCTCATGACCTGCAATGATGGGGACAACTATGTGATAAAACAAGTACTGAAATATGTTAACTCTGCCATGGAAGTAAGGTCAAACAGTGTTATGAACAATTGAAATTAGTCCATTAATTATATATATCTGGCTACCTCCAAGACTCATTTAGGTGGTCTTTTCTTATTTTCTTTTTCCCTTTTTCCCGTTCTGTAGTGGTAGATATGTCATGTGACTATGATCTCGGCAGGTTTATGGCATGACCTCGATGTAGCCTTAGCTGTGCCCAGTCTGTATCAACATCTTGCCATACTCACCAGGTGGGGTGAGTGTATGTAATAAAGATTATTGTCAGTGGCGATGCTGGGTATGTGCCCCACTGAAGCCACAGGGGCAACCAGCAGAATGGTTGTCATCACATTCTGGTCAATACGAACCCATTCATACTGACCGGCAAAGTCACTGTCCGCCGAAAATACTGATTAGGGTTAACCGTAATCAGTATTTTCGGTGGACAGTGACTTTGCCGGTGAGGTTCGTATATTGACCAGACAGAATATGATGACAACCATTCTGCTGGTTGCCTCTGTGACTGAAGCCCCCTCTTTTCAGCGAAATTCCCCTTACTTGGGGCATGGAGCTATAGTAGTTCCATGCTTAGGGCCTAACGAAGGTGCAGTATTTTTCCAACAAAATTATTTAAAAGGGTAATTTTCCATTTTATAGTCTAAAATTCGGGAAAATTTCGCTTATAAGGTCAAAATTTTCTTCCAGGCGCACTTTTCACGCCAATTTGGACACCATATTTTCTGGTATTTATGTACACATTCACACTACACGTGCCAAAACCCAAATACTGAGCTGGATGTATAAGGTCACACCTGTGACACCTGTGACAAATTTAATTCTGCTTTTACATGAGTGTGTTTTATTTTACTGCAATAATAGCAATATCACCGCTAGACAGCGATATGGAAGTTACAACTAAAATCTGGAGCCGTTGAGGGAGGAGGCGGGTTAAAACTGCTTTAAAAACTTCACTCTGCTGTATCACCAAGAAGTGAACCTCTCCCTCTGAAGAGAAAGTTGTTACTGAAATTTTGAATTTCGTTGCACTACTATGACTCAAAATGTACATGCACACTCATTAACCTCACAGCCTAATGAACAGGTTGTGCCTGCGCACTCATTAGCGGTACAGGACTTACCTCTGTCGATTTCGTTTGAGCTCCCACAACCTAGCTATTGAAACAGGTCTGCATGCAAGGCCAAAAATGTATAGCTCGTGACAACCGAACATGTGAAAAATGCAGCATGGGATGTATAGAGGAGTCGACACATTTCTTAATAGTATGCCCAAGACATGCAGGCATTAGATATGTGTTTTTTAATGAAGTAAAACCCGCCATTAGAACCTCCCAATTTTGGAATATTATCAATACAGGATAAATTCAAGTTAATGAAGATGTGCCATGAACCCCAATGGGCAGTCAGCGTGGGAAAGTTTGTGTACCAGGGGTTTAACGCAAGTGACCCACAGACATGACGATACAACATTTATAAAATTTGTAAATGGGTTTGCAAGTACGGACAGAATTGTGTACTAAGGCCAACAACATCCCTGGCAGGGCAGTCCATGGAGCGTGGTACATTTTGTGTACTAAGAGTTAGGCCAACAACATCCCTGGCAGGGCAGTCCATGGATCGTGTTACATTTTGTTGCCACAAGTGTTTATACATATATCTATATTTAATACTTCAGGGACCAAAACTTAGACTGTTAGATTGTATATAGGTAGATAGGCTTAGGTCGCCTGCTTTAGCAGGGCTCTAAGATAGCCAATTTTTTTACAGGCCAGTAAATGGGGTGTGAAAATTTAGTAGTCATGGCCTATAATTTTGAAATATTTAGTAGCCAGGAGCAGCATTGTAACTGCAGCTTATAAATTGCTATCCATCTGGTTCATTTGACTGACTTTTAGGATCAGGAGAGGCTATATAAGCCCCTGAACTTTTTGGTTCTAACTTTGACTAAATCCGTCCTGCAAATGCATGTAAAAAGGGCTTAATTATGGGCGGTGCTAGCGAACCGTAACACACTAGCGGTGCTAGTCAACTCAGTTCTCATTGTATATGTAGAGAAATTCATACTGCATGTATGTAGACATTTCCATTGTATGTGTATAGAAATTCTTTTTTTGTTTTTTCGTTCTGAGATATGCATGCAAAAATGGCGCTTATCTGCGGTGCTATCCAACTGGATAGTCTTTTACACATAAAGTTATTAGTGTGCTAGTCAACTCAGTACTGGACATTTGTAAATGTGTTTGTGATTGTATTTATAATATTTGAATTTCTCATTGTATGTGTGGAGTAATACATATTGTATGTGTGTAGACATTTTCATTGTATGTGTATAGAAATTCTCATTGTATGTGTGTATGCATAGACAAAACAGTCTACTATTGTAATAATGGTATATGTAATTTGAAACACTCTTTTGTATGTAGGACATATAGGTCCGTCTTGACCTCTAGTTTATGTCAATAAAATATTTACTTACTTACTTACTTACTTACTTATTAACCTCAGGGCCTAATGAATAGGCTTCCTCTTATTGGATAAATTAATCATTATGGACATTTCAAACTTTTAATATTGAATATCTTAAATACTATAAATAATTATTATTGTTTTATGTTACCAGTTGAATCACTAAACGAAACACTAAGACATAAATGCAGTGCAAACATTAAAAATATGTTTAATTGTGCAGCATATACCCTTCTACAAGTAATGTTCAAATGAACAAGAAAATAGTGTCAAAGTGATGGGTTAACGGATATGAAACCATACAGGAAATTTATTGAAAAAGGCTACCAGATGGGTCTAGGATTTTCCCAATTTGATCCCAATCTTCGGTCACATTTATATGCCGAGAAACCACAAACATGTTTGCCATGCTGTAGTCAAGTGAAGAAAATAGTTTATTGACAGAAACGAGAGAAAGGCTATGTGAATCTTAATAAGACTTCAAAAGGTTACCATGGGGTCCTGCGTATGTCCGCAATGTTGGTTTAATTACTTGGGTACTTATCTACTTTCCTAAATGAAGGCCATAAAATTAATAGCACTCATGAAGCATTAATCCCAGACTTTGAAAAAAAAAATGATGATGATTTGTGCTGTGACTGCTCAAATGATATTCTCTAATGCCATAATGCTGAGATTAGAAAAGAAATGATAGAAGCAATTTCAAGCCTTCCGGAAAAAGGTCACCAGGCCTTGATAGTATCATAGTTAACTTTTAGGTTGTAATTTGTAAAACAAATACATATATACTCCTTATTTCACCAGACTGTTCAATCTTATTCTTTTTGAAGGCAGTTGCCCTGAAAGTGGGTTAAATCAATCGTTTTACCATTGTTTCAAAATGTTCTGAAAACACGGAAGGCCATCATAGAGATATATCTCTCTTACCTGTCATACGAAAGGTATTTGCAATTGTTGCACACAAAATTGTGCTGAATGAGAGCCCGAGAAAGAGAACATATACTACTATTAAGTACAAGCTGGGTACCAAAGATGACAGTCCACAAAAGATCAAATCTTCACTACATGCACCTGCACACGAGTATTTGTCAAAAGTAAAAGGGTATTTCCATCGCATCTTAGTAGATTTTCTGAGGCTTTTGATTCTGTTTTGCGTCCATCACTTTGATATCGTCTTATCGCTGAAGGAGTAAATGAGAGAATTCTTCAAGTTTTTCAGTCTATGTAGTGTAATTTATCATCATGTGTTCTGATAGCTGATTGGCTCCATTCGTGTACTGGACAAGATTGCATTTTGAGTCCCTTTTTCCCTTAATTATACATTAAAGTTGATGAATTAAATAGACAGGCACGAATGTGAGGGTATATACATAGATGAGTCATTTTTTAATCTCTGTATTTTATTGTACGCATAAATTACAGCCCAAATGTGCACATCCTGTTGGTCGTTTAAAAAATTCAGTTGATGTTTTGTGATATTCAGATAATTGGGGTTTAAATGTAAACCAAAGAAAACTGAAGACGTGGTATTTATAATAGTGGTATCATCAAGCAAAATGAAAAACGGTACCACAACGGAAAAAATGTTGCAAACTGCACTTTACTATCAGTGCTCATAAATTTTGTTCCTCTGGAGACTAGTTGTGACACAAGCTTTGTGTACCTTCCCGTCTCAGTTACAAAGGGCCGTTGCCATGCGAAAGCAAGTCTAAAATAAATACAATGACATACCTGTTTCCAATATCACGAATTTTCTCCACAAAATAATTGTCCCAATTACAACATATGAAGATGAAATTTTTGTGTTAAGAGTAAACAGAATATATTGCGGATGTACAAATACGTATTGCAAGTATTTATATGTATTTCTTTACATTAAAATAAAATGGCTGTCTTAGCTTAGGAGCGCGTGGACTACATCTTCTTTGCATATTTTATTTTATTAAATGTATGGAATTTCGGTTAAAATTACTCAGAACGGCAGACATCAGGCTATCAAGAACAGCTATCCTATGTGGAAAAGTTACAATGAAATGGATGTACTCTACAACTTGGACCCATCCATATCAGGAATTTGTTTGACAGTTATAACTTCAGTGTCATCTTGATGTGCGGAAAAGCTGGATCTGAATATTTTATTTGTTTTATTTATTTTAGTTGTTTATTTATTCTTTTTTTAATTATTATTTATTTCAAAAGATTGTCTATACAGCGAGTTAGTGGCTGTGTGTCGCAAAAACGGGTCATTAGTATACAGAATACTTAAAAATTGGAAAGAATGTAAATTTGATAGTTTACTCGAATTAGGTTCAGAAGAAAAAAATATTTTTTATAGAAAATTAAATATGCAACAGCACTGGCAAGAGTGACTGATCGCTGTTTAGAAATCGAGAATGAAAGACACTGAGGGTTAAATGTACCAGAGTTTGTGTCAGTTTTGCAACATGTATTATATTGAATATTAATTTAATTTTATTGTACGTTTAAATTTTGCTGAAAAGAAACGCATATTATAATGACCTTTTAACATCTAATAAATAATGAACAAAAAGTATTGCATTTCAATAAGGCAAATCAAATTTCAGACTTTGAATACCATTCAATCAGTAGATAGAGATAAAGCAAGAGCGTCTGTTCACGATCAAAGCTGGTTGTAACTGGCCTGTGGCCTAGAGGTAGTAATAGTATCAGACCTGTACCAATAATGCCAACAGACGGCGCGCGCTCGTTGCGGCCGTGGCAAGTTGTAAAAATTGACCGATCACTTGATAGCCCTGATTGAAAAACAGGCAGCCTCTCTTTGAAGTGTAAACCACAATGGCTGTCTGGATTTGACTTCTGCTGTCAGCGGGAAGGGCTGATAAGAATGGGCTGAGATTACAAAGAAAGTTTATGATATAATGGAGAGGTTTATTGACAGAGACATGGACGAGGAAGCCTTTCAAGCAGGCTTTGATGATTTTTATCACCCAGCCACCGAAGACATCAATCCCATCGATTTTCTCAACGACGATGAACCGCTCAACTTCTTCCACAAAGTGGAGTCCGATGAAATTATATACCAACCGCGTCGAAAACGAGCAAAACTTATTGGAAAGTATATAATTGGTGACACCCTAGGAGAAGGTTCTTATGGCAAAGTAAAAGAGTGTCTCGATTCAGAAACACTCTGTCGAAAAGCAGTAAAAATTCTGAAGAAAAAGAAGCTACGAAAGATACCAAATGGGGAACAAAATGTTCAAAGGTGACAGCTTGAAGACATTTCCAATCTTATCGCAAAACTTTTTGGTTGCTTATTAGAGGCCGCAGGAGCCATAAGTTGCAGCCCATAACAATTGCACATAAACCAATTTTGTTCCACTACACTCAACTTAGTCTTTACTATCAATACTCTGGTGGGGGACTATGCTATGCAAATTGCAATACTTGATCTTGTTACTGAAAAAAAAAAAATGTGTTCACCTATGCTCTGTGTGGCACACCATGAACATAATATATTGCGTTCATGGGCACACTAACTTAGTGACTAAGGTGAATCTCTGAAGTGTTCAACTTCAGGCTGCCTCAGTGATCGTTGCCAGTAAAATGTCAATTTCTTAAAAGATTTTCTCAAGTGTAACAACTTGTGATGCATAAATGTGACTGCACATCATTCAATTTAGGACGTGGCTACTGCACCAGGTCCGTTTTCCGTTGTTGAAGCGACTACAGAGCTGGAACCGGTAGTGCAGACAATATACACAGGAAAGCCGCATCTGGTACTCTATCCAATTCTGTGAGAAATGACTGGAGTGCCAGGTCCAGTATCGCAGCCAAATACAGTATGAGGGCCAGGTGCGGTACTGTTATTAATACTTAAAAAAGAGCTGGAGTGCCCGGTTCTGTACATGTAGAAAACGGGACCCAGCAGCAAGGAGATACATATCCTTCCAGGGGATGGTGTAAAATAAGAGCCCATCTGTCCCTTGTGTACATGGAATAAAGCATAACTATTGGCCCTAACGTGTGTGCTAAAAAAGATTTAGATTATAGGCTGGTGAGCCTGTCGGCCAATTGTGTTTCCAAATAAAATATGTTTTTAAAGACCAAAAGATTTACAAGTTGAAATGCTGCAGATGGAGTATCGATAGAATATTGCGAGGCGATAATGACGTCACAGAGGTTGCCGATCACATGCCTACCAGTTCTGTAGCAGGAAAATTATCCTCATCCGGACCCAGTTCTTGAGACACTTCGTTTAATTTAATATCTCATCTGTTTAAAACATGGTCTTTAAAAAAATGACCAGAAAGTATATTCAAATTGGTTTTAAAATCATGATATTATCACAATTAACCAAAAATGCAAATATGCCATAAAATTGGATCTATTTCTAAGAATTGAACAATTCAAACAACAAATGAAGCCCATCACTTTTGCTGCTCAAATCTACCTACAATTCAAGGTTGCATCTCCAATCATTTCATACCCCCCCATTGCAAGAGCGGTGATGTCAAATGCACCACCTGTTGGTGAAATGACTAGGACATGGGTGGCTGCCCACAGTAAATATCAGGTGCTTCAAAGGTCTAATTAAGGTGGATTAGTGATGCCTGACACCTTTAAAATGGAATCTGGAACAATGTGACCTAGCCAACAGGCAGCAGTGTTTTTCTCTACTTAGCTTGTTTCACCTTGCTAAAATCCGAAGTGTTGAAAAGAAAAGAGGAAGTTGACATACCCTGGGTACATGAAAGTCACTGATAAAATTATTTTAAAACACTTGATAATAATAATACCTTATAGATTGCAACACACTGTGAAATCTTAGTAATAATTACATGACAATGTCAGTGGGTCCATGAATTTATATTGGGATGTGCTATAGATGACCAGACCTCCCGTGATCTATGTGAGTTGTCACTGATCAAGTGATTATATGTCAAACTGAGTATTTGTAAATTAAAAAACGAGACCAAAGCTTGCACCTTTCAACTGTGACATCTTCCGCTAGTGGTCGTAGTGTGAGAACATGGGTATTGCTACCTAAGAGGGGTGAAGATTGTGTGCAATTTAGAATAGAATAAATAGATGCATCATACATGGACTTAAAAACAAAAATTATACCACCATGATGTTTTTCTTGAGAATTAAAGTGGTCAATTTTGACAGTCAGCTAAAATAGCTCAATTGTTAATTTGGAATGTATAGGGCAGTATCTGGATGTTTAGGTTTAGTTTTCAACACAAGAAGTGCATGATCACTTATAAAGATGGCTAGGGTTTTATTCTGGATAATACTAACAATAATCTTTGTTGAACCCCCATTACGTGCTAAATAAAGATGTGTAGATCGAAATAATGCAACAGAAAATGACATCACAAAAAGTAAATTATAATTACAAATCATACAGGATAAGTAAAATGTAAGATTATTGGGTAAATGTGTAATTGTATTAATGTTAAGCAACTTTTTGACATCTTTAGATGTCATGGGTAAGTTTTATCACATTACTTGTAAGATTCCGACTGATACCTATAGTGATGGCAGACTCACACCACAGGCCAGAAAATGTAGGTGCTATTTTGTTTTTAATCAGTTGCCACTTGGTGGCTAAATGGGTTTGTATATATGCATGCAACTGGCCAGTGCCCGCAAGTTGTGATCAGGCAATTAAGTGTTCAGCGCCTCTGCTGATGGTACCCAGCCAGGCCTGGGTCTTGCAGAGAGATGAAAGGTGACCGTTCTGGAATGACCTCACACTTAGAGCCCACCCACAAAGCAAAAGTGGTCCACTTTTTCTGCATGACTTCTCTTTACCTTTCATTTTGAAATTTTTGCCAATTCTGATCTGAAATGGGGTAAATAAATGGTTCATAATATGCTGGTTTTAATAATCAGGAATGAAAGTCTTCCATTTTTTTTTCTTCAGGAATTCATTTTTTTTTTCTTCTCAAAATTCAAAGAAAAAAGTAAAGTCCTTTTTGCCCAAAAAGAATGAAATTGTGGAGTATGGTTTCAGTTTTTTTTTTTTTCAGCAAAGTCACTTTCATTCCTGATAATACAAACATTAGCCCTCAATGGTATTAGCTTCAAGCTAGAGTTTGTATTTACAAAACTGAAACTTAAGAAATTGTATGTATGTGTGACAGACTTCTCTTTGCTTTGAAGCTCGAAAGTGTTTGCACATGCATTGTACAGGAATAAGGTACATAAGCATACCTGATGCAAATTTGATCAACCAACTGGGTGACCCATTTTAGCTAGGCAACTGGTGCCAAAGGTTGAAGGTTCGAGTCCCGCTCGTTCCGAACATAAAATATATATTTTCGGCATTTCCTTAATACTGGTGGATCTAAGTCCCCGATTCTGGAAATAAATGCCGACTCACTAAATATACTGCATAACTGTGTTGATATGGGACTAGCACATAACTACCTCCATTGAGCCATTCTTTTTAAGAATGGGGATTTGGTCGAGTGGATATGTGTGTTTCCCATTTCAGCTAGGCGACTGGTGCCAAAGGTTGCAGTTTCGAGTCCCTCTCGTTCAGAACATAAAATAAGTTGGCAACATAAATTGAACATTAAGGAGAGCGAACCAAAAGGATTGGCAAGACCTGATGCATGTGATCATGCTTAGGGTTTCTGTGCCTGTTGCCCACTAGCCAGATAATAGGCAGTGTGTGAAGTCCATCTATAGCATGTTGCTGCTTGAACTTAATAAATAAGGGTTCAATGACATAACAGATACTAAGTTTTACAAAAAGTACATGTGCATCCATCTGCTGGCCATGTTTTTATTGTTATTTCTCCCTGAAAGAACAGCCCAACCCTAAGCCCCAGCAGAACATTGATGGTGGTAGTGGTCTGTTAAGGCTAGGATTGGGTGATTCTTGTAGATTATTTAGTATGAATAGATGTCAGCTTAAAATAGTACAGGCACCAAGAAGATACAGCATTCTCATGTCTGCTTTATATCTTTGTCTTCCTTATGAAATGTTTATGTTTCGGCATGCAACAGTTTCATTTTTAGGACTTATAGGGGGTATAAAAATCTAGGTCCTTTTCTATATTGGTGGTACCACCTACAATATTATGCAATATAGGGGTCAAAATATGAAAATCTTGTGAACGCTCTTGCATCTTTAATTTTAGGCAGATCTTCACCAAATTAGGTGGTATTGTGGGGGAGGTCAAAGTGTAAGTTGGTAATGATACTAGTGGCACCACCTATAATTTGATGGAAATTATGAGCCAAAATGTGTTTTAAGATATGAAATTCCATATCTCGAAAAGTAATTGGATTAGACTTGCCAAATCTATAGGACATAGAGACAATGTCCAAAGCTAGAATGGTTCATATAATATCAGTGACCTTGACCTATTTTTGTGAGGTCACCATACCTGTAAAGTTGAAAGAGGTGATTTTGTAATGGCAGGGTAGAGCTTGGACTTCAATGGCAATGTCAGCACAGCACCCAAGGTCACTGAGGACATAAAGTTAAGGACTCGCTCTTTGTTGTCTTAGCACCTGCAACAATATTCATCACAGGAGTTGCAAAAATAAGCTGTGATTACATGTGGAGTGAAGTGCCATATGGTGGCCAATTTTTACATGAAGCTTTATATATTCAGAAACCATCTGAGGACTTGCAGCTTTCAAATGAACAGGTGCAATATAGCCACGATGCCAGCAGAGCATTTGTAAGGCCCATGGGCCTCTTGTTAAAAAAATATTAGTGGAACTCTGAATACATGGACAGTAGTACCTGGTATTTAAGACTACCCTTACAGTCAGCAAAAGTGGTCTCATGTTGCAGTTGGTCTCAAAATATGTGCAAATTTGTTTGACTAATGTTATGAAAAGATGGTCTCAAAAGATATGTTGTCTCTCAAGAGATTCCCTTTAGAACATGTACCATCAGATGCACTTTAGACCAGATATATATGGTGTCAACCTAAGTTGAGTGACAATCTGACTCAGTTGATTTAATTCTAGTTTTTTTTTAGATTTTCTTGTATATACTATTGGGATAAAGATGTGACCTACATTGTATATGTATTGTTTGATCAGTTCCTTGAGAAACTGAGATGTGTAGCTTTTACTGAAGCTATTTGGGAGCTTTTGTTCATTCTCAAGGGGAAAGATTTGGTATGCATAACTTTAAATGGGAGAGAAGTAGTGCTGTGATAATGTTAATGACAACATGTCTTTTATGCTTCTACACAGAGAAATTCAACTCCTTAAGCGTTTGCGACACAAGAATGTGATCCAATTAGTTGATGTTCTGTACAATGAAGAGAAGCAGAAAATGTATCCTTTTTGTTCCTAGTCACATTATTGGCAACGGTTTCAGGACAACGGTTAGGCATAGCAATGAACACCATGTAGTGTCTAGCAGTGTTTTTCCTCTCCCCTTCTTTCCCCCCCCCCCCCAAAAAAAAAATATATATATATGTATATATATATATGTATGCATAATTTATAAACTAATGTCAGTATTCCTCTCCAGCTCTTATCTTTCAGATGGGGTCTTGACTTGTGATAGTTCTAATTGAAAACTAAATAGTTTTAAATACTGGATATTTGTAGTCATATCAATAGTAATGAGTATACTTACCTCTCAACCACCATTGCCAAGACCTCTGTGTGTGGGCATGACATCCAAGAAATCAAGATTAGAAGCTTGCTACTTGCGCTTGATTCAAAACCTGACAGTCGCATGATGCCATTTCTCAGTCCATGTAGAACTGTGGTGACGGCATGTGCACATGTGCCTCGCATCATCCTTCCTCTTTTGAAGAGTGGTCAGTTGACATCAGCTGTAAGTGGAAGCGGGGCTGGTCGGGTGGGCTTCTCTGGTGGTCGAGAGGTAAGTATACTCATTAATACTGATATTACTCCAAATATCCCGTATTAATTACGTAATTTTACTTCTTGACCACCATTACCGATATACAAACGTACTGGCGTGGGGTAATCCTTACACGTACACTGACCTCTATAGACCAACGGGACCGGCAGCTCGGGGAAACCATCGGTCCGTGTGAGGAGGTGATGTCTGAAGGGAAAACCTCAGAGCTATGCGGAGATGAGCCCACCGACAGCAGAATCTGGCATAACCAGAAACCCTCCTTACCGACCCACATGGGAGCACACTGAACCTCCCAGTGCTCACCCGCCAATATGACAACTGTCCGCCTCATGGGTAGATGTTATCAGTTTCAGCTCCATTGGACCTGGAGATCTAACAGGTCCTAGTTGCAAAACTGATGGGCACCGGGGGGCAGTTATGAGGTTCTGGGGGCAGTGATACACCTGTGTCAAAGCCGGCAACATGCCAGAAGTTGGGATAACTGCCAGATACTGCCCGATATTGGGTCTACTAGGCATGAAGCCCTACAAGACCCAGAAACAAGCTGTAAGGCCTCAGGCCTATCCAGCGAGGTCTCATAGGCCTTAAGGATCATTTGCTTAATCCACAATGAAATCATATTTCTGCAAAATAGCTCCTTATGTGGGTTACTCAGTGGTAGAAGGAAGGCAGACCTCTGTCCTCTGAGCCCGTCCATGCGGGAAAGGTACCAGCGAAGAGCTCTCACTGGGCACAGGGCTCTCTCCTTGAGAGGGAGAGTGGCATCCATCGCATGTAAGGTAAAACCCTTACAGGCCGTCGCCGGATCTGAAGCCACATGGTTCTTTGCAAGGAAGCCCAAGCAAGGCCTCAGAGTCACCTGGGAGTGATCAGGTGACCACTGGAGATGGTCATAAGGTAGAGCCTGGATTTCAGTATTTGAGGGAAACCCACCTGGGGTCCTCAAGGCACTCAAAGGGCCACTTCTTCAACATGATTAAAACCAGCGGTAGATCCCAGGTAGGACCTGTTGTGTCGCTGGCCTGTTGGTGTAGAAGGATGCTATGAGTGCCGACGGAGAAGGATCGCTGCCGATGCGTACATCTAGGAGGTTGACAAGGGTTGAAGAGAAAGCTGATCCAAACCCCTCCACTGTTCTTGAGCTCTTGCCCAAGACTTCCCACTGGTACAACAAGAAGTTGGCAATGTCCGCGACATGCAGTAGCCCAAGGGTGAATTCTACCAGCGCACCAGTCAGAAAACACCTTCCATCGAGCTGAGTAAACAGTTAGAGAAGAAGATACAAACAAAGATCTGCTCTGGCTGCAGACTGGACTTGGGTCGGTTCACTATCAGGCCCAACTGTTGGCAGAGTTCCAGAACGGTCCATGTATGGCGCTGTGAATCTAGGCGCCGAAGCGCCTTGATAAGCCAATCATCCAGATACACTTTAGTGCGAATGTCTGAGCAGTGCAGGTAAGCAGCAACTGTCTGCGCGAACCTGGTGAACACCAGCGGTGCTGTGGCGAGACCAAACCGAAGCGCCCTGAACTGGTATATTCTACCTGCAAATGCAAAGCGCAGGAACTTGCATGAGTGTACTGCGATTGGCACGCGGAAGAATGTGTCCTTAAGATCCAAGGACTTCGTCCACTCCATGGGCCATAGGGCTGTTGCCACCGACTAGGGTGTCTCCATCCAAAAGAACGGGACTTCCAGAGAGGTATTTAGCTTTGACAGGTCTATGACTTGGCACCATACTGTGTGCCACTATCGGAGGAACAGGAGGTTCTGTCCGGGCCAGAGGGGCGCAAGCCGCCAGGGCCAAGGGTCCAGTGGCAGTAGAAGGCTCCTCCTTTCTGGGTGTCTTCCTCCTAGGTCCCCTATGTCTACGCTTTCTTCCCTAGCTCTTGGATCCATGATTTTGGGAAAGCAACGAAGGTACTGGTGCAACAGCAGGTAGTCTGGGCTTTCGATCCGAGCACTCAGACTGGCCGAGGTTCTGGGATCACGAGCAGCCGCCCAGCAGGGTTCCACTCCGGTCGCAATGGTTTGCGAGGTTGCTTGCTGTCCAAGCGCTTGGACCCTGAAGACCGAGATCTCGACAGCTGCAGCCGTCGCTTGGCAGACTTCTTTGGAGTGGACTCCAAAGAAACAGTCTGCTGAGAGGTGGCAAACAGAGCACGCAACATCTCAGCCTGCTGTATCATACTCTTGGACATTGCTTCCAAGGCTGTGACCACCTTTGGATCAGTGCCAAGAGTAGAAGTGGATGTCATGGGGGGGGGGGGCACAGTCTTACACGCATACACTTTGAGAGGAGAACCCTTGCTACTTGACTTACGACTCTGACGTCTGTTCAACTTCTCCCAAGGGGTATCAGGAGAATAGACATCTGTCTTAGGAGACTGTGGATGAGCTGAAGGAAGTCTACGTTCTTTCTCCCTCAACACAAGGGATTGAGACGGACAAGCTGAAGCAAGTCTATGTTTCTTCCCATGGGGAGTCTTTGCTGGTGAGGACTCAATGGAGTCCGTCGTCTCAGCCTGGCATTTGGCGGCTCTTGCAACCTGCCGCCTATGCCTAGCACTATCTGACTTCCTCTTTGCCAGCTCACAGAGCAGCCACTTGTCCTACTCCCAATCCTGGCAGTATTTGCAAGTTTGTTCATGAGAGCAAACTTGGCACAACTGCAGGCGACATCCATAGCAGTGTGGATGGTTGTCCCAGGCTGCCATATAGTGGTTCCTAGAATCCAACTTTTGTTCACGATACGGTAAGGACAAGGTTGCAGACGTAGTGGTATCTGGCCCAACACCTATGGACTGCTCCAAAAGGAAGCAATAGCCTGGTATGCACTGCTGTCCCTCTCTCTGCATTCTGTTTGCCAGGACACCATCTTGATAAATCTAAGTTCAAGTCAAATGACCAACTTTGCACTTACTGTTTCATTGCTACCCGATCAGAGAAATCAGCTATCTAGGTATCTGTAGATGCCTGGACTGCTGAGAAAAGGTTTTCCACAGAAAAGAGCGTGCGAGTGCACAAAAAACAGGGTGAACAATCGTTCACGCAGCTTCACTCAAAAGAGGAAGCCAGAAATGGCGCCCAAAAGAGGAAGGATGATACGGGGCACTTGTGCACACGGCATCACCATCAGTCCCACATGGACCGAGAGATGGCGCCACGGGACCGTCAGGTTTTGAATGAAGTGTGAGTAGCAAGCTTCTTATCTCAATTTCTGGGCGTCATGCCCAGACACAGAGGTCTTGGCAATGGTGGTCGAGAGCTGACATTACGTAATTAATATAATATTTAAGATGAGTTGTTCACATGTAACAAATATTATATGCACATAGCTGGAGAGACAATGTGATGGTAGGAAAATTGGGAAAGTAAGATTTTGAGAGTTCACTGTCAATATACATATTATTACATGTAGTTTGAAAAGCTGGTGTTTATTATGTTTTTTAATGCTATTGGGTCAGTGTTTACCCCTCAGTCATACTTGGCTGAAGGGTATTGTCACCATAATGTTGTCTGTCTATCAGCAATGAATGTCAACTGGATATAACTTAAGAATTTGGTGTGCTGGTTATGCAGTTCTCAGATAAGATTGCATATGAATGACCTTCACCCTGTTTAGAGCTTGCATGGGTGAAATACATGTATGTTGATTTCATGCCATGTTCACTGTCACCACGATAACTTGACAAGGAAAAGAGCTGTGTCCAAGGGTTTTGGGGGGCATTTTCTGCTATGTTTAGTCTTTGTTAGCACAAACAACAAAATTAAATTGCTTTTATGGGACTTGCACAGTGCTAATATATATTTAAACAAACAAAGAAAATCAAAATTTATGTCATTTATCTGTTAGACTTGAAACAGCTCCTGACACTTTCATATATGAAAAGCCTTTGGCTGTTGAAATGTTTTAGATGGTCCAAAAATATTCGAAGCATTTACCTTGACATTGTTTCAGGTATATGATTATGGAATACTGTATGGGAGGACTGCAGGAAATTTTAGAGAGTGCTCCAGAAAAGAGATTTCCAATTTTCCAGGCACACAAGTCAGTGTAAACTACTGTGAAGAATAGATGTGACAATACGTGAATTAACATTTTAGAAAACTGGTAACAGGTTGCTTGAAAGTCTAGATTCTTGATTTTAGTTGACATCCATAACAAACAAAAAAACGCATATCGATTGTCAAAATATTATGTTTATTTTGATGTGTTTGCATGGTTTGAAATGCAAACAGTTCAAGAACAAAATCAACTGTAAAAAAGGCAGAAGTGCCTATAAGAGACAAATATGCCTGTGCTTTCCACAATCTGTAGCACATGTATATAGACACAAACAAGAGACCCTGTGTTTCTGTGAACTCTGTAAGATCATTTTTTGTAATTGTTGTATCAACATTCAACCAGTTATGGTAATAACCAGCGTTGTACTATAGTACTCTTTGCAATAATATTACTAAGTAGTTGTTTTTTTTTTTTTTTTTTTTTTATTAAGTTTACACAAAATGGAAACTTTTACTCTGTATAAAGTGAATTCAGGCTTACATTTGACAAGCAGTGGAAATTTCTGCAATCTGCTATGCTCCCATCAGGGGCATCACTGTTAATTATGATCTAATACAAATCGGAACATTTTATGAATCCCAGGTATCTAGTATTAAAGCATTATGAACAAAAGTAAAAGATAAACTATGCCCACATATGGTCTGGTGTGATCCATAATCTGTAACTCTTATTCCAGTTACTTTTGTCAATTGACTGATGGGATGGAGTATCTGCATAGTCAGGGTATTATACACAAAGACATCAAGCCTGGCAATCTCCTACTGACTACTAATGAAGTCCTCAAGATTACAGATTTGGGTGTGGCTGAGGTAAAAGATAAACTGTGCAGGCTTTGAAGATTTGTAGTTGTACAGAGAGTTCATTACAACAGTTTAAAGTAACAGTGCAGACATTACAGAAAAATGCAGTATTGTATTTGTTAAGTTGATCAGAGACTACATGTCCAGTTATGTTTGAAGATTTGTTTTCTTTTTCATTGGGCTTTTCCTAAAATAACTTCTCTTGGACTATGACTTATGAGCCATTTTAATGTACTTGACAACTAGAAGATATGTTATTAGGAGGAAAATACACATTAAATGGACATGGCCCCATTTAGAAGTCTAAGCCCATGTGCAATTGCTTTGAAACATTTTTTGTGGTGGATACCATGAAGTGTAGTGAATGCATACTTTCATAAAGTGCATGTATCCTTTAACAGGCTCTTGACAGATTTAGTGTAGATGATACTTGCCGTACTAGCCAGGGCTCACCAGCATTTCAGCCTCCAGAAATTGCAAATGGAGAGGACACTTTCTCTGGATTTAAAGTTGATATATGGTCTGCTGGTGTCACTCTGTGAGTATTTTTGTCATGTTTTACATCAGTTATGCTCCCTCCCAACTAGAGGTAGAACTTTGGATAAAAACTTTTCTATGTCTGTCTGTTCATCCAAGTGTCATGTGACAACACCAGGTCATTTGGTTAACTGTCTCTTTCTCATAGGTGAGAGTGGGGTCCTGGGGGTATATTTCCAGCAATCCAACATTCTAGACTATTCTGTATATAACTATGTATATATCCTGATAACACTCTTTCATTACCAATTGTTATGCATTTTTGTAATTCTCCCATGCCCTAAAAAAGGTCACCCCTGAGAATAAAATCATTGCCAATCATAAAAATCACTTCGTGTTTTAATTTGATTTAGTCCGCTCCTATGAAGTTTTCCCCCCTTTGTTAGCTTATGAAGAATATGAGAAAAATGATAAGATTGTACATAAAAACCAAGCTTCCCATGGTTGCCTTTGATATCAGTCCCAACATCACAGGGTCATTAGTGTCCAATTTGTGCCACTGGCATGATAACTGGAGCTTCCATTTAGGATGTTTACATTGCCTTACAAGTCATCTTGAGCAGCCACTCATAATTAAAAAATGACTGACCAGTGCATTTGCTGGAGTTGTGTGGAGTGAGCAGAAGTCAAAGTTATTAATCTGGTAAAATGTCAAGAATTATTTGAAGTTAAAATTACACTGAAAACCATTATTATAATATAAATAGAACTTTCATCTTTTATAGATTAATTTGCCTGCTTAGCTAGACCTTCCAGTTACATGTACCTGAAATTGCTTTGGATGGTAAAGATATAATTTCTGGCACCAAAACATTTAGCAGCCTAGTTGGTTCACTAAGCAGGTATCCTTGAGCAGAACCTATTAAAACCTTGATACCAATTTGATTACTTGCAGATACAACATAACAACAGGGAAATACCCATTTGAAGGGGACAATATATATAAACTTTTTGAAAATATAGGCAAGGGAGAGTACACCATACCTGAGGGTGTTGACAACCTTCTATCTGAGCTGCTTACAGGTATGTGCCATATGATGCTTTTTACATTTACCTCAAAATTGAATCAAATGAGCTTTAATATTTTAACCCTGAAATTATTTTGTGCTTGATACACAAAGAGCAATACCAATGAGTGACAATATAGTGCAGGTGGTAGCACTAGGATGTGGTGCTAATTTGCAGTCCACTGGGTATATAGTGTTGACCTCACAATAGACCACTTCTATAGCATAAACATATGTGTAAATTAATGGAGACGATAAACTTTCTTCCCGACCTGTAAACAGATAATGCCTTGGACAGGAAATGAATTGCTTTCAGTCTAAATTTGATGGAAGACAAATTTGATCCTTGGAAGATTTATGCACAAGGTAGAATCATGATTAAGATCTGTATGTACATACAACTGCCCTCCTTTTGTAATGTTGTGAAACCTGCCCACATTGTTTTGTGTTGAATCCATTTATGAATTACTCTGGTATTTATTTGACAGGTATGCTGCAGAAAGATCCACAAAAACGATTTACAACCCAACAAATTAGGGAGCATGAGTAAGTTTGTGTTCATCACATAAGCTCTGCTGGCTTGCAGGTTACTTTTATGGGTAGGCATCAAAATAATCTGACTGCATTAATATGTTCGTATGGGAAGCCAGAGAGAAGCATGGATTCATGTCCATGTGCTCCATGTACTTATATTAGTGGGAAACCCCATTTGTACGGGCTCAAGTACTCTGCGCATTTGAGCCTGCATGATGGAATAAAGTGCAGGCTTATAGCACTTTATTCCCTTGCGCAACTTTTTTGGGCACCATTGAGCCCGTGGAACAGCCTCGTGCCATAGTAGTGTATCGTGATAGTATTGTATCAGTTTATTTGTTGCATGGAGACAGAATTATCCCATGGGGCATTAGTGGAACACAGTCAGTGTATGCAGGCAACAGTGTTTGCTAAAGCTAAGTTTCTTGAATTTAAAGGTTAAATCAAGGAGGCTGCACCCTACTCCTTAGTTAAATGTACATTTATGAAACTATGCTGTTACTAACAATAATCAATACAGAATATTGCTTTTTCAAGGATTTTGAACAAGATAAAAATAGTCACAAATAACTTAAGAATAATGTATTGGGATGTTTTAGCATTTTGTGGTCGAGTTACACTGATGCTATTTTTGGAGTCCTGTATCAAAGCAGACCAGTTGAGAGTTCAGGTACATCCTGTTGGAATAACTTGTTTTGACAAGTGATTTACCATATTGTTTCAAAACTTGCACCTGAACTGTTAGAAGTGGATGGTAATCTTCCAAGCTCACAGAATTTAAAAAAAAAAAAGAAAAAACAGAACAGAAAGGCTGTAATTTTTTATGACTGAAACAGTGATAGTACAATCATGGGCTGTACAATGTATTTTCCTAATCATAAAAGAGACACTCTCTGAACCCATTATGTCACTTTTTACTTGGCACAATTTCAGTTGGTTTCGGAAGAAACACCCACTCACCTTGGACTATGTACATCCACCACCATTACCAGACTCGACTGATGAGCTGCGTTGTATGACAGTGCTACCCTACCTTGAAGACCTGCATCGCTGCTGCACACCCAGTGATGAAGAGTATGAGGAAGAATTGGAGGAAGAGTTTGAGGGTAATCATCTTTCTTTTCTGTGTGCTTATGCACTCATGTTGTATGCTGACACCGCCATAGACAGGACGTAGCAAAATTACTTTAATTAGTTTTGCCTGCAAATATGAAAGATGGGTTTCAGACAGGTACATAGAAGACAAACAAGCCTTCCTTTTAAAAGAGAGCCATCTAACATCAGAGACAGATTTAAATTTAATATGTTTGTTGAAACAGTCAAATATGATGCATATGTAATTCCAAAATTTATGTTGAAGCCAACATCCTGTCCAAATTATTTAAGTGGCAGCAAAACAGAACCGTTAAAAACCCTTTAATGTTAAAAAAGCCTAAAATTGTGATTTCTCTAGATAACAAAAAAATCATGAAGTTCAAAAAGAAATGTTCTGACAAGACATGTCAAATTTTAGCCCAAAATAAAAGTAGCACTTTGGTTGTGACATTACCATGTTGATACTTTTGGAGGAATGATGTTCGGTCAAACTACTTGTCTTCAGTTCTTAGCATTGCTCATCATTTTGTTCACCTCAGCATAGCTGTAATCTATTTTCCTATGCATGCACAGATCTGGCCTGTATAAATCCAGACCCTGTCATTGAATTAACAAGGAGCCTATTGGCTGGCAAAAGAGAAATCGTATAGATGTTACAAAAACAGGCTATATCTGTGTATATATGGGCTGATACTTCATGGCTGTACTGGGAGTATGAGGATGGCAATGCTTGTGTTAAACAAAGAAGTTTAAGATTACAGCTTTGGATCCAGCAATTTGGTTGTGTTTATTTTTCGCTGTATCACTGTAGAAACCTGCTCCCAAATTCCTCAGCTGTTGCTGTTGTAATAGGTCATGTCATACTGCACCACCATGTAGAATAGATCACTATTAATCATGAGGTAGTTCATGTATGTATGTATGTATGTATGTATGTATGCATGCATGATGTATATGTATATGTATGTATGTATGCATGCATGTATGTATGTATGTATGTATGTATGTATGCATGCATGTATGTATATGTGTATGTATGTATGCATGCATGTATGTATGTATGTATGCATGCATGCATGCATGTATGTATGTATGGATGCATGTATGTATATATGTATGTATGCATGTATGTATGTATGTATGCATGCATGTATGTATGTGTGTATGTATGTATGCATGCATGTATGTATGTATGTATGTATGCATGCATGCATGCATGTATGTATGGATGGATGCATGTATGTATATATGTATGTATGCATGCATGTATGTGTGTGTATGTATGTATGTATGTGTGTGTATATGAATATATATATATAATTGAAGTCAAACAAAAATGTCTCTCCTTTGCTGCCATTATGTACAGTATTAATTGAAAAATTTATCTGATGGGCAAGTTTCTATTTTGAAAGTAACTTTTTTCTTCAGAAGAGACAGAGCCCAGAGTTGACTATGTGGAAGAGAAAAGAAAGAAGAAAAAGAAGATCAATGTTAGCAAGTTCTCCTTCAATGCTTGCAAGCAGTCCTGATGCTGATGGTGTGTGGAGGGGTGACTATTGTTGTGACTGACCAAGAAATCTATTTATGTACATGAGTCAAGTTGTCACTTGCCCTTTACATGGCACTGTGGGTCAGTTCTTCAGCTGAAGGTGGATTATACCTGTGATACTCTAGCCATGTAGAATGCCTCCCAGAGTTGTCTTACTGTTGAACATAGATCTGGTACTGTTATTAGTGTAATACCATAGTTCATTTCTCTCTAATTAACATGTCAGGAAGAGTAAAGTCAAAGTTTTACTGTTTGTATTGTGGACATCAATATTATGGTAACTGCCAGATTATAAATACAATTGTAACTAGACTACATATTTTTTTATAAGATTAGATGTAGGTTCAGTTTGTGGAGCAAGGAAACATCTTTACAATATGTAGTATTGGTATATATGTAAATAATGTGATAGCAACTGAACTTCTTATTCTATGTAGTTCCATGTGAAATTGTACAGATCAGCTTACTTGGTTGTCTTGAATGTATGTACATACATCTATATATACAGACATACATGTAACTTTTAAGGATCTGAGTGTGCAATACCTCAAACACTGATACTTGACTGTAGACAATGTGCTCACTGCTTACCATAATTTTGGATGAAAGGGATTGACAGACGTTCTCAGGAATTTTTGGATGATTGTAGGCTGTCGTTAGCTAATTTTGGCACAATAATTTCAAAAATGATGCAAAGCAGATAATTATTTTCAGTATAAATCTATAGAGTGTGTTTTGACAGTTAATGTTTTCATGCCAATAACATCTGAAGAATTAAACTTGGAAATGTCTGGAAATATCTTAAATTGGGGAAAAATTTCATTTGTTAGTTTCAAGTTACTGTGATTTGGATTTCAATTGTGAGAAATGGCAATCTACATTGTATGTGTATATTTCATGTGATTTTTATCAAAAATGTACATCCTTATCCATCATTTTAGCAACTTTGGTGTCATCAATAGTATTTCTATTGAAAATCCTGGAAGAAAAATTATTAATTGTACACACATTGTAAAAATTCTGGGACTGGAAAATATAGAGCCAATAACTAATAACTACAGGTCTGGGTGGCATTCTATTTCTTTTAATTTTTTTTTTTTTTTTTTTTTGTAATTTCTTATTACATGTATCATTACTGAGATGGAAATTGTTGAGAAATGTGTCACTTGTTCACAGTGGATTGACCTTACTCAGATAGGAGGTCCTGTTGTGTAGGAATTAGAATTTCTGGAAGTTTCATCTTCAAATAGCACATGTAGAAATGCCATGAAGTTCCTTTGTAGATGGATGACAAAAATTACTGCGAAACAAATTAGCCAAATTCCATGTACACTGTTTTTGTGGATGTTTTGATACCAGATGGCACTGCAGTTGCTGACAGCTACCTACTTGGTCCACCAGTTAGAATTTCATCTGCCCATGAACAGCAGACCTCAAATTCATGTGCCCTTTTTACACAGCCTGAGCCTTCCAAATGTGAGGAAACTGAAGAGTAATAGAATTAATGTTAATGTAAATTGTTCGAAGAGCAAGTATAACAATTGATAAGCCTGTCCTAATAGGGGGGAGGCTTATATTGTTGCTGAATCATGGGAGTAAAAAGTTTATAAGGTTGGCATACTTTTTTGGTGATCATCCATTAAGTATGAAAACTGGCATGTTGCCATCCAACACCAGTAATTCAAGAGGTGATACATCGGTCCGGACAAGTAAGTAACTTCTATGGAAAGCTTGAGTCTAGATGCACATTTGGATCATAAGTATTTCAGTTTGGGTTGAAGGTCAAGCTTATATGGCTGTGTTCACATATATATATATATGTTTTTTTTTTCAAATTATTATCTTGTTTGCATGGAATCTCAAAGGCCACTAGGCCTTCCAAGGGTTTTTTCATTTCTTGACAAAAATTGAGTGTAATGAAGTTATGCTCCTGGTGTTTCATTGGAGTCCTTGACCCATCTTTTGGGGGTCATAGCCTACTCAGTTGCAATGGCATTTCACCCTTGATACAAAAAATTCGCATCATTTCATGATCTAAACTGCTATATATAGCATAACTCAAGGCACAGCGTAAGTGTCATAAACACTATATTGGTCAAGGTCACTTGACCATCAGCAAAAAATGATGCATTTTCATTGTTTTTATGCAAGTTGGTGTTTGGTCTTGTGATTGTGGAATCTCGATAGATTGCTTAGTTCTCAAAGATGCCCAAGTATCAGGGTGATAAACTGTACTGAAGTGAAACACATAATGTTTTATTAGTGTGTGTGAGACCTATTTTTGTGGGGTCATAAGCAACTTACATTTAAAAAAACACAATTTTTACCCATATCACAAGAAAATTGTCAACCTATATTCACGATCTGGAGCTCTGTGGATAGCCTGGCTTGATATGCATCTTAATGTAAATTACACAGAATCAGAAAAAATGATAAAGTCAAGGTCGTATGGCCATTCAAAAAAGAAATGTGTAGCTTTTCAGCAATTTTATCCATAATCCTCCACTGTTGCAACAAAGGGACACATGTGGTCAATGTGTGTTGCCATCAGTTAATCTAGCTCATTGAAAAAAAAAAAAATGAAAAAATGGAGCCTGGGCATGGGGAAGGCTATTTATCCATGATTGTGATCAGCTGTCATCTACACTGGTGCCATCTGGTGGTCCAGCATGAAGCCTTTGAAGCCATGTAATTGTGCAAATGGAGAATAAGCATGAAGGCTACCTTTATTACATACTTGTCAACATCCCCTGACAAGAAATTAGGAGATCATATATTTGACAAAAATAAAAAAGTAAATGGATGTTTATGGGTGAGTTTGCCTAAATGGACAAACTTCATGTTGAAAAGTTGAAAAAAAAAAGAGGGGGGGGGGGGACAAAAAGTGGAAGACTTCTGCCAAATGGGGAGACTTGACAGGTATGTTATAAGGGTCAAAGAGGAGAACCATCCATTTCAGTTTGTGATGTGATAAACTTTTATTGATTTTTTTAAACTGTTAAAAAAATGTATATGATCATATTTATACCTGAATATTATTAGGTTAAAATGTTCCCCAATACAGGGATATGCTTTTATTTACCAGCAGACAATGATTAGTAATAGTTTTAGACTAGGACCATGTGATATGTCTGGCACAGTACACATGCATTTGCAAAGAAATCTGTCACTTGTTACATTGTTAGATTTGATAGAAAATAAAGTGACAATTGTATTGACAGTAGTACTTTTCTCCAGTCACACACTCACAAAGTATTCCATTTGTGACAAGTTTATCTCAGTAAAGGGGGTTTGTTTAAGTACATGCATGTCAGTTACTATGTTGGTTGTTGTATGCAAATTAAGCTTTGAAACAAGCTTTCACCATATTATATCGCAGTGGTCTTGAACATACTGGAAACTTCCTTTAGGCTCCAAAACTATTATGATTGTGCACAAGTTGCCACACATAACTTCAGGTGTGGCTGGATATAAGATTGAAATTATGGTATTCCATGCTGGTCATGCATCAATGAATGATTTATGCACTCCTGATTCACTTGTGACCAAGGGCAAGGAGGCCTGATGTATGTGTTTTCCTGTTGGTAACATGCTGTGTAGTTCTCTTTTGTAAAGTAGTCTTTGGCAACAAGCAAAGTTTGATAAACCATCATCCTGCATTCCCACAAAAGAACTATGAGGGGTACAAGAGTGCTTGCAAAATGTGCACTGCCATCTTGACATAAAATTTTATTGGCCTGCACTGCCACTTGAATTCTGTCTACCCCCACCCTATTAAAGTCTAAATTCATGTAACCAAGGAGGCCAGTCCTTGATGAAACATTTTCATTTAGATAAATGTTTGTCTTTTTTTGTTTTTTGTTTGTTTTTTCTGTTGGTTGTGTATGACTATGGACTTTTTGTGTCACTGTTACTACAAAGGCAAGGACATCGAAAAATAAATGTAATACAATATATGTAATATGTGGTATACAACAAACATGTACTGAAGAGAGTCCAGACTGAGGTATGAAGTTGATTAAGTAAATTTTGCACAAAAAGTCCAGTCCTGGCACTCATATTTGTTCAAAATCTAAGACTGTAATGAACGCATTGATCAAAGATGTTAATAACAATCAACCCTCTTGTGATTGACATTTTTACACTTATACCAGCAGTGAGTAAAACCATGGGATAAGTAACAAAAGACATTAAAATAATAGGTGTATTTTGTTGATAGAAGGCAGCCTTGAGCACTGAAGAAGTGTCTTGGTGTTTTGTTTTTCACTTCAATACAACACCCTAGGTCACAATTAGTGGTTCTGTCTATGCATAGTACCTGGTAAATATCAATACACAGGAACACTTCATGTTCATGTATTAACATTTTCTCTCTTCTAGATGTTCCTGTTGTTCTACCAAACTGTTCTCACTACCTTCACAGATAATTATTTGTCATTATCTGTCAATTAAGTGGATAGGGTAAAAGTAGACCATTGCAAGCAGTTGAGTACATACCACGACTTCTGACGTATGATGAGGCAACTAGCATGGAATTTTGCTGGTCATTTTGTTTCTGATCAAGATCTCTCATAGTTTTCAAGCCACTTGTTGTGTTTTTATTTCTATAGCCATGTCAAGTTAACAGTTGGTCCTGTTCTTGCATTATGAGCATACTCAGACCAGTCACTCTTTGATTAATATACATGTATTAGTTATCACATGGTTGATCATGTATTGGCCCATCTATGAGCCTGAGGAACCATCTATAGATGGCCCAAGGGCTCCTAGGCGGGCTGATATATGATCAACCATGTGATAACTGATATGTCACTGATATGATGTAAATAAGTCAACAAACACAAATATGGATTTGCACCAAAACAAATTTGGTAAATGAGCTGGGGATAAAAGCGATATAGACCTAGGCCTAGTGAGTGACCCTCACCGTGTTGCAAGAGAAGAAAGTGAATGTACGCACACATTATACTTTGCTAATTACTGGACAGGTGCAGTGCGAGTTGCGGGCACGTGCATGCACATGTCAAATTACCCTGTCGCCTTATTGCATCACAGCTTGTTTACCGCAATGCATCTTGGAGGATCGCTGAGGACAAACTCAGCCAGCAGTTCAGACTCACAGTGGAGTAATATGTTAGATGCAGTGTTGACCCTTGCCAGTGTGATACACATATGTTCAAGTTCCGACCAGAGAAAGTTAGAAAATGGTGAACGTTAACTGTTCCCTGCCAAAGTGCACAAGTTCTAAGAGGAAGACACCTGGACTCAGCTTATCCCAGTTGCCATCCGACAAAACAGAGAGGAAAACCTGGATCAAACTAATAAGAAACGAATAAGAAACGAAAACCTCAAGGTGGAATCAAAGTGGACCAGTGTGTGTTCTTTACACTTTAGAGGGGGACAGAAAATGTACATGAACAGGACCCCATGCATATTTCCATGGGAAGGTAGTTTTGCACTGGGGACGCTGTTTTCATCTAATATTATGAGGACATCGGCCATACTGCTATCACAACTGTGTTATACTATATGCACTGCTTAGACCTTGTCCCCGGAGATCCCCCCAAGATGCACTGCGGTAAATACATTATGACGCAATAAGTTTTCAAGGTAATTGACACATCACCCAGAGAGCTGTTGTAGTAGGCCTACCAGCTTGCGCTGGTCATGTATCAGCCTGCTAAATTTGTGATGTAGTCCTCTATCGGCCCACTTTTTCATCCATCACCCCGCTTATCGTCATCTATAGCCCAGGTTTGTCATATATCAGCAAGGCAGCTTTCAACATATCTATCTATCTATCTATCTATCTATCTATCTATCTATCTATCTATCTATCTATCTATCTATCTATCTATCTATCTATCTATCTATCTATCTATCTATCTATCTATCTATCTATCTATCTATCTATCTATCTATCTATCTATCTATCTATCTATCTATCTATCTATCTATCTATCTATCTATCTATCTATCTATCTATCTATCTATCTATCTATCTATCTATCTATCTATCTATCTATCTATCTATCTATCTATCACATACATATATATATACATATATATACATATATATATACATATATATATATATATATATATATATATATACATACACATACATATACACATATATATACACACACACACACATATATATATATATATATATATATGCATACATACATATACATACACACACTATTGAACACTTTTTGTTTTATTATTTAGAGTTACACAAATTTGTATCTTCTGATAGATTTAGATATTTTAAAATCCATTAGGAAATATTTCTAAATCAGTTGTATTTAAACATCTTTAAATGGATTTAAAGATATATCCAAGTCTGCTTAAAGATATGGTTACATATATGCTATATTTGGTAGCATGTATGAGTATCTGAAGCTTTGCAGCTATCTATAACTCCACTTAAATATCTATTTAAACACAGCCTATAAGAGCCTATGTAAATATATGTTTGAACAGTCTACTTAGAGATATCCCTGAATCAATTTATATCTCTAAATTTATTTTGATATATATCTAATTTTATTTACAGATATCTTCAAATTGAGGAATAAAGGTTGCTTTCCTTGAATATTGACTTTCCCTAGGTCGACATGCACAAATTATAATGGTCATCACATTAGGATATGGTGGATAGAATCCATGAACACACACGAGTTGATTTTAAGACATCCCTAAATTAATGTCAAGATATCTCTAAATATATTTGAAGATCTATAAAAATGTATTTAAAGATATCTTGTAATAGATTAAAGATACCTCTAGCTGGATTTACAGATATCTTTATGGGTTTTAACATATCCCTGAATCCAAAAATCTTTAAATCAAATTGTGGCCTTCCAGATTTATAGATATACTGTATGTCCAAATACATTTGAAGATATCTTTAAATTCATTCAAAGATATCTTTAATTAATTTGAGGATACATGTATATCCAAATGTATTTGGACATATCTCTGAATCTGGAAGGCCACAATTTGATTTAAAGATACTGTAGTTCTAGAAATTTTTGTGCTCAATTTAAATTTGCACTACAACCTAAAGTGTGAAATTAAAATGCGCCAAAATGAGTTGGATTGGATTGCACAAATTTAAAATGCCCGAAAACTGTAATGTAGGAAAAAATTGAGTTTGCGTCGAATTTAACGCGAAAAATTCTAGAACTACAGTATGTTCCTTACATTTAGAGATATCTCTAAATGGATTTAAAGATCTCTTCAAACATTTAAAGAGATCTTTAAATATTTGAGATAACTTTAAACCCATTAAGTTATCTCTAAATATTTAAAAATGTATATTTTTTAAAGATTTTTTTTTACTCTATTTTAGACTTCTCCAAAACCATCACTCAGATTGTTTTGAAACTTTGTTGATGTGTAGCTTGTGGGAGGCATAAACAAAGTCGGTCACTAGGTGCTGATATTCCAAATCCTCGTTTTTTTTTACAATTTTGCAATTTGGATACCTGTCAGTTAATGCATGCACTCCTATTGATTACCATGTTTGTCAAGGGGGGGGGTGGAAATTCACTTTTTCAATTTCTCCGAAACTGCCAGTCATATTCACTTGAGACTTGGTGGGGGTGTACTGTTGGTGAGTCTCTACCAAGCTTGTTCAAATGGTCCCCTTCCATAGATTTTTTTTTTTTTATGAATTTTTTAATCAAAATTTTGGAAAAATCTTAAATTTTTTTTTCGTCACAAACTGCTCAGCCAATTGCTTTGAAATTGCATAGGGACACGTCTAGCCCCCCCCCCCCCCCCCCCAATCTGCTCAACAGGTGGCCCAGCAATTTTCATCTATTTCCTAATGAACTTTTGTTTTTCCCATGTTTTTACTTCCCCCAAACTGTCACTTAGATTGCTCTGAAACTTGGTGAAAATGTAGCTTGAGGGAGAAGTAATCAAATTTGCTCACTAGGTAAACATACTCTGGATCCCAGATTTTTAACAATTTTTTCAATTTGGGTACAGTTAATACATGCACTCCTATTAATTACCATGTAAGTCAATGGGGATTGTAACTGAAACTCCATACTTCCTCTCTAAAAACCTCATCTTCTGGACTAGAATGGGACTTATGGGGTGAGTGTCAAGGTCAGCTGAGGCACTGTTCACACAGTCCTCTTGTTTGACTAAAGCTTTGCATTTTGGTTTTAAAAATCAGCATTTTCAAGCACTAATTTCAAAGGGGATCAGTGAATTAGTCCTCTGTTTAATGTGAAAATATTGTAATTTTGACTGGCCCCTGACCCAAAAGTCCTTTACTTTGGCAGCACTAATAATGATATTTTTCTAACCTGCAGTAAGAAGTGCATGTGCAGGAGCTATTAGCAATAAGTCCCAAATAATTGTCTCTTAGACATTTGTAAACTTTACATTGTCAACAAAGAGGTAGCAAATTTCTCATGGTTTTGCTCAACTCATTCCTTTATTATTGGTGTGAATAAGATATGTCAACTTTCCATACAAGTCTAATCATAAGCATTTCTCATTTAAAATATTTTATTTCATAAAGTAAAATTACTGTAGCTGATGACATTTCACATCCAGGCAATCAGTATGAGAAAAGCTGAAGCCCTATTTTTGTGATCATTTCAAAATCTTTATTGTTGGGGAAAATTAACTGGAGAGCCATAAGTTGTCATCTGTTCAGCTGAATATAAAAAAAATGGTGGGGGGTGGGGGTGGGTTTAATCTGAAATAAAAGAGTATTCAGACACAATTTCAAAGAAATTCTGGAGATTAAGTCAAGGTACCACACACAGAAATTCATGAGAGAAAGATAGTGAAATGCATCACCACCTGGTGGCCAGTAGGACAACTATGTGACCCCAGGTAACCCTATGTGCCATATCAAAGTTTTAACTCAAATGCCTCTGAAGTCAAGATCCACACATCAAAGTTGCCTAATCTTGACCTTGGGAATTGTTCAAAATCACTTTCCAACCTGCACTTCTGGAGGCCTGTTCACGAAACATTTGTGCCTAATTTCAAAAGGAATGCAACCAACAAATTCTGACCAATGGCTTAGCCCCCCAAAAATATTAAGTTGGACAGGCCAGACAGGAGGAAATATGGAATGTCACTGTGTATAATGTTAACCAGTACCACCAGCCTTTTGGTAATTAATGAGAAAATTACAACACAAGCTGTAACAGGTCAAATTAAAACCGATGTTAATACAAGAAACAATCCATGATGAGTTGGTGACAAGAGATGGGAGATCAGCCATAATATGTCAGTTACCAGGCATCCACGTATAGCTTCCTGGGTTTTACATACTTGTGGGAGCTGAATATGTAAAGATGACCATCCACAACAGGCTTGCTTTGGGCATTGTGAAGACTTCCTTATTGCTTTATTGTATTATATATGATATATATCCCATTGTAATGGTATCAAGCCACTCAGATGAACCTTATCATTTCACCTGTCGCAGATTAATATTTGTTATACAATTGTTAAAAAAATATGACAGTCGCTGTGTTTAAGTGTCCCCCGAGACCATTTTTGCTGAAAACAATGAAATGCTAGACCTGAACATAATATCCCTGTGGTGGTTTCAGCCTGATGTGATCAAAACAAAGTCACTGGTGTTGGACACCAACTACCAGATAACACAGTAATAGCCCATGGCTATAATACTGTGACATAACCAATCATGGGATGATAAAAAGTACTATATACTCCTTCAAAGCTTTTGAAGATTGGTTGAAGCATATGTTCCAATTCATTATTTTGCATAATTGCTCATAAGTACAGGGGCAAACTTGGAGCAGTCTACAAAGAAATGTGCTTCCTCTCCACCTATATATAATTGAAAAAAATTGTTAAAAATCAGGGATCCAGAGTATCAACACTTAGGGAACACTTTGTTTACCCCTCCTACAAGCTACATATGCACTATGTTTTAGAACAATCGCAGTGACGGTTCTGGACAAGAAAGTCAAAAATAGCCTTAACACACAAAAATTTGTTAAAAAATTTTTAAAAAGCGTAGCACCATTTCTTGAACATAAAGATCTAGAGGTCCCCAGAAGTGTTTATGTACTTTCAAACCAATTGGTTGAGCATTTTTTTAAACAGATTTTTCAAAAAAATGAACAAAAAAAAATAGAAAAAAACATTAGCCCATTTGAACAAACTTGGCAGAGACCCACCCCAGCTACATCCCCATCAAGTTTCAACTGAATCTAGTTAACGATTTTGGGAGAAGTTGAAAGGTGAATTATGGATGGATGGATTACACACCACACTATAACCTCAGCTGACTTGTCAGCTGAGGTAAAAAAGACAAAACGTTAATCTTTTCTTCCAGTTTCATAGGTGTAAATGCCAGCAATTTTTATTCAAGAAAAGAACAAACCATTTTGAAGACAACATAGGAACTTTCCAAAAACTCTTTATCCTTTTCTTGTCACTCAACACAGTTACTTTTTTTAGAAAGTGACGATCAATCCATAATTAAAAATCATATGACAAATATGGACTATACTATATAGCATATACAATAACTTTCCCCACAAGCTGGGTGAATGCTATGAATGTTTCAGTCTGGAGCAAGTGTCTGATGCCTTTTCTTTACTGTTTTCCATTTTGGCAATGCGAGATCCAAACTGAATGGCTCTCTTTGGTAACACAGCTGATGCACCGAGTCCAAGTTTGGCTGCAGCTACTCTCAGCAGAAACTTCTCCCCTAAGCCTCTTGGGAGGTTCAGATTGGCCTATAATGATAAGAGAAAGGAATGGTGACTGGCATGCTGAATATACTGTGGCAGGTTGCAATACAGTGGTACCTGCTCTAAAGACCACCTCCAATTTAAGACCGCATGTCTTTTTAAGACCACTCGTTCAAGACCCTCTGCTGTATTTACATGTTAAATATACCTTCAATTTAAGACCACCTGCAGTATGAGACCACTTTTTGTTGGCTGTAGGGGTGGTCTTAAATAGCAGGTACCACTGTAGTGTGAATTTGTCAAACTTGACACACCTCCCACACATTCTCATTTTTTGTATCTAAAAATTAACTGAACCAGGGACGTGTTATAGATGGACTACCAACGGGAGCGCTAATCCCTTTAGTGGTCAACTGGGCGCGACGACTACAAAGCGTGTTCACTAGCGCCCCTCAAGTTAATCCCCCCTGCTCCGTCCGTTTGTTGTTCCATCTATGTTTCCGCGTTCGGTTGTATCGGGTTACATACATCAGGCTTACATCGGGTGTGCTATTGTACCAAGTTAAAAAATTGAGAGTTTTATGCGTGCGCAACTAGTCTCATCGTTTGAATCAGAACCGTGGGAGTCCATCGATGTGTTTTTCGTTGAAATCGGCAAATAAAAGGGCTAGTTTTTTGCATTTTTTCTGTCCAAAATGATGCAAAGTTAGACAACTTGCATGCGTAATAACTCCTTACGCCGTAATTAGCAATAAAAAATGTAGTTTTAGATGGATAGTGTATGCCGGTAGGATCATGATGGTGGTTTCATTTCTTGTAGCTAGTCCGGCGTAACACTAAATTTTGACTTTAAAATGTGGAACACGGTGAAAGATTTGGCACATTTCAGTCGGTGATGCGATTATTCTTGCCTTTCATCGCGTGACCTGGCCCACGAGACTGCCAGCGGCCAGCGCGGACCGTGGAGTTGTGTTTGTTCAGCACTGAAGGTGCTCGCTCAAACACCCGATAACTTGAGCAGCGGCAACATAGATGGCACAAAGGGGGCCCCTCCGTTGGTAGTCCATCTATAACCCTGACTGAACACATTGTCAGAGGAATAAAGAGTGCATCTTTCATCCAAGTGTCACTTATAATCCAGAAATGACAGTCCAATATCCCTCATCAACGATGATCATTGTTTTTGTCAAGGTGTCTGACCCACTACTGGTAAAAGCCCCCTTTGTTCTGCACAAGTTGTGCAGCCTCTCTAACATTTTCATTTATGTATCGGGTTAAACTGGAGGGACAAAGTCCTTAAACTGTGATTGCATTTTAGATGAGATAACACCACTACAGTAAACAACAGGATAGACAAAGGTCCTGAAGCTGACCGATACAAGCCTTTCTTTATTTCCATTCAATTAGAACTTACCTTGTGCCACACGGGCAATGAGTTGAGGAATGATACCACATTCTCATCCAGAAATGGAAACCGTGACTCTCTGCTGTGATCAGAAATGACTCTGTAAGAAAAGTATGACACCTATTTGTCATGGGGTATTGACAAGTGTAACGTACACGTAAAGTCAAACCTGCACTGAAAGATTGCCCACACAGTAGACTCAACTAAAGACCTTCAACACCTAGACAGGCCTGCAATCATAACACAAACTCCACTGCTGTCACAGAAAATAGGAGACATAAAAAAAAAAAAAAACGCATAACAAACAACAACACTACTAATTTACTAAGCGTACTGACAATCAGGCAGGAGAAAGTGAAACATGAGTGACTTTCATGATTAACATGCAGGAGAACTGATGGCCAGGTCAGGACAGCTGGAATGTCTGATAACACAGTCTGTGATTCCTCTCTTCATTAAACTTCCTGATGTATGTTCAGGCAATGATGTACACATCACCAATTCAAAAGTACAGTTGTGCCTGGTGTAAAGACCACTTCTTGTGAGAGACTGCATATCTTATTAAGATCATCCTTTCAAGAGACTTGCCTCTACCTCTCTGTTAAATTTACTTGCCATGAACACCCCCCCCCCCCAAAAACAAAAACAAAAAAAACACACAATTTGTTATATGTGACTACTTTTGGCTGGCAGTAGGGGTGATCTCAAACAGCAGACACTGTGAACTGTATTGTGAAGACTAAAAGGTCAGCTGTCTGAATAACCAATATTCTGGTCTTCCCCCCAGAGTGTAAGTATTTTGTGACCCCTTGTTTGCAGGATTAAACATAAGGCTGTCAACCATTTGAATCACATCAGGAAGCATTCATTGTATGGAATAAATCACTGCCTGTAACAGTTTTATGGTACTCTTAAGTCATTTTGCCTCATTTATACTTCAAACTCATGCAAAATTTGCATGTAAAACTGTGCACAAGGGTCCCTTAACCATATCAATGCAAGATCAACCAAAGTCATGCCCAGGGGCATGAATGTCTCGCCCGCGTAATTCAAGCCACTCCGAAGTTTTTTGTTGACGGACTGACAGACGGACGGACGGAAAGTGACTGCTTAGTCTCGCCAACAGCTTATGCTGGCGAGACAATAATATTTATAAATGACATTATCACTGAAAATTAACTATTGTAAAACTGGTCTTTATATGGGCTCCAGCTAGATAAGCCGAGCTTTATTGGAACCCACTCTGTATGTATGTATTTATGGGAAATAAACATCATTTATATCTTGGTCCCAAAAACACAACAAATTTAAGAGTTTCTGAAGGGTATGAACTTTCGCAATGCTCCTTTCACATGCAAGAATTTAAACAAAAAACAAAAACAAACACACAAAAAAAAAAACTAAAAACAATCCATTTAACAAGCCACCATTAATTGCAATCCTACCTCAAAAATGCCTGAAATACTTGTCAATATTACAAGTACTTACCGGTCATCTCGCCCTAGATTTCGTGCAGAGATCCTCTCTATCTCCATCTGTATCTCCTCAATCAGTCCCATCCAACCTCCATTGCTGAAAACATAGGTGTTTCTCAGAACACACCAGTTATTTTAATCTACAAGTCTGCAGTTACACCAATTTATCTATCATTGTGCCAACTGACATGTATTGGTGTACAGCTTATTTTATCTCTGCTGACCAAAGGTCGCAGAGCTTATGCGACCGTTCATGTCTGTCTGTCCGTAAACTTTTGCTTGTTAGTGCGATACTGTCCACAGTTTTCAAGTTAGCCCAAGACAACTTTCAGGACTTATAGGGTGTATGAAAGTGCCACTTGCCAAATTCATATGATATATAGACCATGGCCAAAGGTAGAATGTTATATCAGTAACCTTGACCTATTTTTGTGAGGTCACCATGCCCGTAAAGTTGAAAAGGTGATTTTATAATGGCCGGGTGTAGCTTGGACATCAACGGCAAAGAAAATTGAGCCTCTAGATCAAAATTACACTTGATTAGATAATACATAAAACTGTACTTGGTGACCTGCTTTTTGGGTCACTGTGACCCAGTAATTATGGAGTTTGGCACTTGTCCAAGTTTAATGTTTTTCCTCAATAACTCAAAACGTTATGACCCGATTTGAACAAACAGACTTTATATGGAAAGTTGGTTGTGGGGCACATATTTTGAACATAAACAATTTTTTAATCTAAGTTGAAGATCAAGGTCAAATGGCTTGTTTGAATATTGGGGTCATCTCGTGAATGCTCTGCACCCCACAATTCTTGAGAAAGGCCCATGGAACGTTTAGGAGTTATAAAGTGTATAGAAATCTTTGTCAACATCAATGTTGGTGGCACCACCTATAGTATTATGTAATATACAGGTCAAACTGTGAAAATCTTGTGACTGCAGTACTGTCCACAGTTTTCAAGTTAGCCCAATAGAACTTTCAGGACTTATACGGGATATAAAAATCTACATTCTTTTTGATATTGGGGGCACCACCTACAATATTATGCAATATAGGGGTCAAAATTTTAGGCAGATCTTCACCAAATTTGGTGGGATTGTAGGGGAGGTCAAAGTCTAAATTGCTATTGATACTAGTGGCACCACTTACAATTTGACAGAAATTATGAGCCAAAATGTGCTTTAAGATATAAAATTCCATATCTGGAAAAGTAATTGGATTAGACTTGCAAAATTTATAGTATATATAGATAATGTCCAAAGCTAGAATTTTCTATAATATCAGTGACCTCGACTCATTTTTGTGAGGTCACCATGCCTGTAAAGTTGAAACAAGTGATTTTGTAACGGCAGGGTAGAGCTTGGACTTCAATGGCAATGTCAGCACAGCACCAGGCAAGCCTATGGGCCTCTTGTATTACATAATCTGGGTGTCCTTGATCTTGTCCCAAGGTCACTGAGGACATAAAGTTACGGACTCACTCATTGTTGTTTTGGCACATGTGACCATATTCATCACAGGAGTTGGACAAATAAGCTCTGATTACATGTGGAGCGAAGTGTCATCTGGTGGACAATTTTTACATTAAGCTTTATATGTTCAAAAGCCACTTGAAGACTCACAGCTTTGAAATGAACATGTGCAATATAGCCATGATGCCAGCAGAACATTAGACCCAGGCGCCTCTTGTTTTTTGTTTAAAATGAAAAGATATCACCTGTTAAATTATTCTGTTGTCCTGACAGAGTAGCACAAACCTTGAAAATATGAGGTACTTTTCTAGTTCACACCTTGTGTTTGTTACTGTATCAAAACTCATAAAATGTAACTGTATCAAAACTCATATAAGGTTACTATATCAAAACTTACATAATCACAAATCATGCACATCTATGTGTAACTGAAGCAGGGACATTCTTATATAGTAAACTTATTTGACAGTTACATGCAGTTTGCCAGCTTGCAGCAAATATAATAGTAAAACTAGCAAAAGTAAGACTTGTCGAACCCCAACGCAGATCATTCCAAGTGCTTGCATGAGCACTGATCTACCCACGAATGAGGAGTTTATGACTTCTTGTACTTCTGACAAGTCTTGTTTCACTTTTATCCAGTACTTATATCAGTAGTACTATTTTGATTGAAAATGAATAGAAAGATAATGAAGGAACATAGTTTTAATCGTGCATTTTACTACCTTTCAAACTTTCCAAACATGAATGAAAAGTAGTTCATTTTTGTAATTATAATATAACTTTTGACATTGGAACTACAAGCATATAGACAACTTTATCCTCCAGTTTTATTTGCCAGATTTTTTTTTTTTGATAATAAAGCTATAATTGCTGGATAAATTATTTACTGTAGCATGTTGATCATTTCAATGTAATGGGAAATTAGTGAAACTCACTGAATAACCCACCACATATCTGTAAATGCAAATTACCTGTCCAACAGTCAAAGTCCACTCAGTTTATTGAGAAGGACATATATTTCTAATTAATAATCAGTCCTGTTATATTGGTGAGACAAGTCTATTACCTGAACTTGGTCCTGTGCCTGGAGTAGCCAGCAAACTGTTCATCTGCTCCCATTCCTACTAGCAACACCTGTCAAACACAGACATTAAGCTAGGTGTTGCCAGGATATATACATTTTCAATATGAAATTTCACACTTTTATGTGGAAATGACAGAATTAATCATAAAGTTTTTCTTTGGAAATCTGGCCAGGGTTATTTTAATTGTACTTAATGAATTAAAAAATGAACAATGCAGACTTGTATCTGGGTGCCATGATGATGTTAAATAACATATAGAAAGGCTCCACACCTCCTATCTGCCAAACTTAAGAACTTTCTACTTTTTTTTGCACTCACCATGACAAATAGGTGGCACTTTAAAAGCCTCATTGGGAAATACAAATCTGTTCCTATATGTTATTGTCTGACATGTTAGTACTGTTCATGTAGATATTAGAGCATGGTTATCAAATCATCAGTTCCTCATATTCCAATTGACAATAAAATTTACTCACTGCCAAAGAATAAAAAAGCTCTGTTTAAAATTTCTGCAGACTCAGGTTTTCCCTTCGGAATTAACTCTTTAAGTGCCAAATTTTGGACTGAGTCAACAGCTTTTCTCGGCATGCATTGGGCACAATGCATGCCAAGAAAAGCTGTTGACCTGGGATATTCTCTCTGGAACTATAAGCATGCTGGTACCTGAATGAAAGGTCTTTATGAGGAACCTGGTATCCTAATGATAATTCATACCTGTCTGACTTAAGTAGATAACTTTAGACATGATTGGCACTGAAAGAGTTAAGGTTTACCACTTTCAACAAAACATTCATTGAATGCTGAATTTTCTTTCTCCAGTAGGATCTTTATTTTCTTATCACTGATTTCCCCTCTTTTTAAAGTACCTGGACATGAGAAACAGTTACGTTACTAACAGCACTCCGTATAATTAACCAGCCTCTTAAAAACTGACTAAAAAAGTAACAGGAAAAAAATTCATGGAGATACTTATCACAGTAACTAGTTTCAAAGCTTGGATTAAGCATGTATACACACCCTTGCAGTGCTGGTATATTGTATGGGAGTGCCCCCTGGTGCTGTGGTTAGGAGGCCTTTACCCCGAGCAGCAAACCAAATGGCACAACCGATGCTGTCATCTAGAACAGTGGTCAGAGGTCTCACTAAATGACACACATGCTCACTCCTAGGCAGCAAAAAAAAAAAAAAAAAAAAAAACAGCAATGCATACTTTTGTTTCAACTGCCTATTGTAGATAAAAGTGAGAAATTATCTTGAAAGAAAGGTATGATTTAAGAAAATCTAAACATGTAAGTGCAATTTTGTGGTAAATGTACCTTAATGGTGTAAGGAGATTCTTACAACACATCATTCTATTTGTGTACACAATTTATACATACCTTGCATCTTGCAGTTCCTCCAATGTCACATTCACCTAATAAAGAAATATCTAAAAGTGAACTTAGATAGATTTTGATAAGAGTCACTGTTATACTATGAAACAATGTAGTTTTTCCATACAGTTTGAGAATTGAATATTACTTTGGCTTATCTGAGAAACAAATAATGAATGTTGAAATTTAAATATTCCTTTTAATAGAACCGACTCATACTTTGGCTTATCTGAGAAACAAATAATGAACGTTGAAATTCAAATATTTCTTTTAACCCTAGTGCTGCGGGGCCTGTGTTTATATGGTCCAAAATGCAGGTTAGAAAAAAACAATAATAGAATGGATTCAAACACAAATATTCAACCTAAGCATAACCAAATGTGGATCAATCTAAATTCTGTAATCCAAAAATACTCAAAGGGACCATTCCAATCAATTTGTAAAGTGTAGGCAGGCTAGCATGGTTTCTTGTTTATTAGTACGGCCAGTCCCAGAGTTAAAAAGGGGCCATATGTACCTCCACAAAGTTCCACTGTCTGTCAGGGTTAAGCACTTGTAATCCTGCATATCCAGTCAGTCTGTCTGGCACGGCGTAGGGATCAGCTCTTGAACTGTTTGGGACAGTCAATAAAATACATATTTATAATATACATGACCACTGACATACATGTCTGGAGTATCAAGAGATCTGCAGGATGTTTGATGGAGGCAACTTACAATAGCATTTTAAAATCTGATTGTCAGTGATAAATATTATTTCTTGCTCCTTTGGTGCAGTCACCATGGATATAAAGTTGTTACTGGATGTTCATCGGTTGTCTGTTGGATTGTAAATAGTTGGAGAAAGATGATGGAAGTGAGAAAAAAAATCACCAAGTCATTGCACCTTTGACTTACTTGTAACTAACATACCAATATTAAATGTAACAAACAATATCACACTGCACGTTTTTGTGAATCTTGGTTGCTACTTATCCAGGACATCAAATCTGTCATGAGATAATGTACCTCATGACAGATTTATGCCTACAAGAAGAACACACAGGGACTTACTTCCACCCTGGTGCAAGATCCTCTGTATGGTATTGTGTGATGTTGTATGACAGTAAGTACAATACAGGGACTTCCTTACACCCTGGTGCAAGATCCTCTGTGTGATATTGCCTGTTGTTGTATGACAGTGAGTACAATACCGGGATTTGCTTTCAGCTTGGTGCCTGACCCTCTGTGCATGAATATGATAGGCTGTGAGTTACCTCTCTGGCTGCCTATGTTTCCTGGCTTTGTGTTTTGGCTGCTGTTGTGCCTTCTGTTGTTGCTGGAATGCTACATTCAACAGGTCAATTGGTTCACCAGCAGGAACATACCTAACGTAGCATCATAATATTGAGAACATATACATGTACATCAATGACAAAAAATACCAAAAATCATTTGCTATCAATGGATTTATGATAATGAATAAGACTCACTGGCCATTCATGAAATGAGACTTTGAGAAATTCTGTTGTAAAGAATCCTTACTATATAATCCTAACAAAAATTATCATCAAAGCACATGGAAAATGAAGACACACAATCTTATAAATTGAAAAATATATCTTCATTCCTTCCTCAGATTCATTAATCTGCAGTGTTAACAAGATTTACAAATGTATACATGCCCCATACATTTGCTGTGTTAACTCATTCCACCCTGATAGAAGACCGAATCAACAGCTTTCTTTGGTGCGCTCTGGTCGCATTGCGCCCAGAGCACACCAAAGAAAGCAAGCTGTTGACCATGGGCATTTATTTGGAATGATCTTCCATAAAAGTTTCATCCAAAATTTTGAAAAATAATCCCTAAATTAGTAAAATACAATTAGCAGATGACATTTATATATTAGCAGAAAAATGCCATTAGGGTGGAGTGAGTTAACAAGTATGGACTGACAAATACATGCATGCAACAATACATTCTCATGTCCACCAAGGTGTCATGAAAAATCAACAATGTCACAGTGAACTTTTTCTCACTTTCATGTAGTCCACATCTGTTTCCAATGTGGTCATAGTACATCACAGAATATGCTACTGCCATTCTTACCTGTCTGCCAGAGCTGTGAGTACTAAAGAGTCAATGCCACCAGAGAACAAGATGGCCACCCTGGCATGCTGACATGGGGTAGTTACTCTTTCACCAACAGCTGATGCCACATTGTCTGTACACACATAATCATCATGTAAATGATGATGAGTTGCTTGGCTGGTCTTATCAGAAACGGAATGTACATTCCCTATTGCAGATACTGCATAATTTTCTGTTTGGTTTGCAGGTAGCATAGAATTGATAACACTGTCCTCTGAAGTGACAGCAGCGTGACAAGATTTTGTACAACTTTCATGAGGTCTTGCATCTATTTTAACATCTCTAGTCCATGCTTTTGTCAGTGAATCTATACATGTCATATTATGTAGTGTGTCCTCTTGCATATAACAGTCTGACACAAAAGAATCAACAGATGCTTGTTTAATTGAGGAATATGATTTATTTGTAGACAACTGGGCCTGGAGACAGACATGACAGGAATCAGCCTGACACTCCACCCTCAGTCTCACTGCCTGCCCCAACACATTCAGCAGCTGGTCTGCCCTCACCAAGTCCTCTCTACTGGCCAGTGACATAATGTCCCTGGCACCCAGTGGGGCATGTGTGCCACTCACTCTGTCACTGTCTCCTGTTCCCAACTTGATGTCCTTGACACCCAGTAGGGCCTGTGTGTCACTTCCCCTGCCACTGTCCGCAGTCCCCAGTTTATCACCTCTCTTGTTACAGTCTTGTGGGTCACCATCTTGAACTGATCCTGAGCATATCTGCTGTGTTAAAGTCACTTTACTTGTAACATTTGTGCCTTCCTTTTTATAATCTGAACCAGGCGGTTCTCTTGTATGATTACTTTCTTCATGTTTGCACACTACTGCATCATGTCCATCAGGAGGTTGTCTATTGAAAGGCAGTATAGTACTGATAAGGCCATAAGGGCCTTCAGTGACCTCCATACACTTGAATTCAGCACAGCTGTTGTTTTTGTTCCAGGCCTGTCTGACATGATCCAGGACAACTGTACCTGGGGATGAGTCTGGCATATTTTGTAGCCACGGATACCAAACTGCCCTCTGCTGACAGCCATTCAACAGATCACTCTTATAGGATATTGAATATATTCCATCAGCTGGAAGCTCAAGCCAGTCACTCTGAGGAAATAAAAAATCAATATTACATAATATTATGGACTTTTACAACAACACATATAGAGTTTCATATATCTGTCTATCTTAGTTGTAAAATAGGATTGCTTAATAAATACAAAGTTGCCATTGACTGTCACAAACATGATGAACACTGTAATGTGTTATACAAGTACAAATACAATCTGTATGTGCAATATATTCAGATTAACACACACAGAGCAAATAGATATAGAGATATTTGTATTAAATGTGTACATCTTTACTTAACCTTTTGAACCCTGGGATCCTAGGAGGTTACCCTGGTTACACATATCCATTTGGCATATGTATATGTAAATTATGATTTGACAACTGGAATTGACTTAAAACATACAATATTATATGAGCTGAGACAAGGCAAATGGCCGTTAAGTCTGAGAGGCTGATGTCCGACCGGTTTCATTGATTTATTCAACTCGTCAGGGATGGTTAGGAAGACTGCCTGAGCCCTTATATACCTATTTGGAGTTATGCTTGTTGTTACGTTACACATGTATATTGTGTTTACGTTCTAAGCGTGATTGGCCATGATTGACTGATTATGTCGTCATGATCATTTTCAAATCAGACTTATTTCTGATTTTAAAATCTGGATCTCCCAAATAAGGAAATCCGATCTGGGACTTAACTAGGGTAAGTTAGTGCAGTTTTTCATTGGGCTGGGTCGAATCAGGACAATTGGATAATTGTGCTGATGCGCTGAATAGGGACTACAAAATGTATGGGTAACAATTTCTTGGTTTAAAAAAAAACAAAAAAACAAAAAAAAATACAATATTATATATTTCTGCAATCCTCAGACTACAACCAACATCATTATGTACATAATGTAATTCATGATTTTTCAATACTATGCAAGCTAATTAGCATATATATTTGGGATTCAAAATGGCTGCAACATAATTTAAAAAAAAAAATGCATATTTTTAAATAAATTTTTCATTTAGGGCTTCTAGTTTTCCAACTAGATAAAAATATTAATGAGATAAGACCAGATAGTAGAGGCAGAGGCCCTTAGCTACATTTTGATATATATTATGTCACCAGTTGCATGTCATACACATGTATATCATAATTGTGACTCTGAGAAACAACCTTAGGCATGCAAAACTATGTGTGCCAGGTTGGATTAAAGATGAAAAGCACATGTCCTTTGACCCCATTCAAGGTCATTTGCCACCTGCTGGTATCTACCCACTCCTTAGGGTATAAAACGAGACATACTTATCAACTAACGTAATTATTAGACCAAGCCATTTCATAACAATATATTTGGTGCTGTTCAGCTTTTATTATGTTAATTATATGCAAACTACGTATGTGTGGGTCTATGGGTTTCATAAGATTAAGAAAACTACATGACAGATGTGCAGTCTATAAGGAAAAAAACTTCAGCTGAGTGGTAAGACCTTGATTTCTGCCGCACAGTTTAATGAGGGGAACCCTGTTTTGTTTTGTTTTTTAAGTTAGATTTAGTCTTCATTTGACCTATTTTCCATCCTTTGGCCACAAATCTGTTCAGAGACCAGGGATATAGTCATTTCTGACATGTACAGTTAGTTAGATGATAGGATTTTGTCATTTTGAGAGTTTTGGTTCTTTTTTATTACTGACCAAGAGTTTTGATGCACATGGAAACACTTGTGAGATTCAAACAGTGTGATATCAGGCAAGATTGACACTTTGTATTTGTGTCTTTTTGCCCAGAACCACTTCCTAGTAGTCAATATCCTATTCCGCAGTTCGAACGCTTTACTCTCCATAAGCTAACCTGTCCCTGTCTAACCTGTATATATATGGAATTACTATTGTCTATATTGCACACGTTCCTCTGTAAAATTTTGACATAGGCTGTATCAGCCCAAATAAATTAAAGGGTCTTCAGCGGGTAACTACTCAACATGTTTCGGAGCCTTTTACCCGTACATGTCTCTCTGAGTAGTGGCTCCTTGCCTAAGCTAAATATTCAGCAAAGACAACCCACATAATAATGAATAAATATGAACGTGGCAATTGATGAATTAGCTAAATATGTGAAGTTTTGCTTGTAAATGCAGAGCTTCATATCAAAGAAGAATACTTGTCAAACAAACCTTAATTACCAAATTTTCATAGTACAGGTTCAGATAAGAACAATTTGACTTACCCCTGAACCAAAATGTACCCTTTCTAGCTGGACAGCTTTTCCTAGTTAAACCATCCGCCAATGTTTAACTGAAGTGGAAACAAGCTGGGGCATTATATTCAGTCCCAGTGATTGTAAAATAAACAGTTGCAGCTAGACCACCTGTACAAACCAAGGAAAATCCTAACAAGGACTGCAACAATGTACATCCTGTACCAGAGATGTAAAACAAACTCCATGATGACACCTACTCCTCAAACAATTAAGCTCTATTTAACTGCCAACCCTGAGTCAATGTGTCAACTTAATGTGTCAGGTTTGTGACACTTGAGAAAATACTGTCAATTTTGAGTAATTTTTTAATAGTGAGTAAATGTGCATTTAGGCATGTCAGAAAAGAATGGAAGTCATTAGCATTTATGCCAAAAACATGCTATCAAAACAATTTTTCTTAACAGGATTTTAAGTACAATTAGGCAAACATGCAACTGTCGTAGGCCGCTTCTTGCTACCTGTAGCCCCTGGGGGTTTACCTAACAGAAAACATGTAAGCCTAAAATGTCTGATAGTGAATATTAAAACAGAAAGATGCCAAAAGATAAAGTTAAGTAGCAAAACAGACAAGTCTAAAAACTGTAGATTATTGCGGCCAAACTTTCTAATAATCTTTGGATGTTAACAGTAGAATTATAGGGCAAGTCAGAAAAGAATGGAAATCTTTTGTATTTATGTCAAAAGAATGCAATGAAAATATTAACCAGATATCAAGTACAATTAGGCAAGCTTGTAGCTGTCGTAGGCCGCTTCTTGCTACCTGTAGCCCCTGGGAGTTTACCTAACAGAAAACATGTAAACATGTGGACAGAGACATAAATATATCTCCATCAGTCTAATGACATCTCGTAGAAAGTGCTGGTGAGACCAATAAATGTTACTGACTAGAATTAGTGATTGGGTATTTTACAGGGCATCTCTATTGAATGAGCCTTTTTACAGGCAAAAAATAGTACACAAAGGAAATTTACAATAATAGAAAACACATGAAAAGGAGGTAAAATATTGTGTTCAGGACTCTTCACGATGAGCGTTTTAATGGGGTTCTCTTTCAAAACAGGTTCCACTCTATTAGGTATCATCAGCTTATAGATGGGACTATCCATTTAAATGACCCCAGTAAAACATACATGATTAATTACTGGCACCATATATATGTCTGGGAACATTCTTCACTAACTACAAACAAGTACTTTGTAGAATCTACGTGCATATGTGCTAGAATCTGAGCTTGCTGCCATGGTATTGGCAAACCTCATTTGCCATTGGCAAAAGCCACACTGCATATGTATTAGCCTAATTTGATAAGAAAAGGTCAAGTTTGTTTTTTTTTTTTTTGTTTTTTTTTTTTTTTTACAAACACAATGTAAATAACCCATATGAGTGAAGAACTAACTTTATATGACGATTGTACCTGGAATACATATACTTCTTACCTTGGATTATCACTGCTATCAAGTGCAGTGATAATAGACCTGAGCAGATCTTCACATGTGTCATAATTTGATACTTACATGTTCAGTGACAGCGACAGAGGCCAGACACAGTTGTATGCCTGCCCCAGGCTCACTGTAAACCAGACTTCTTCTGCCAAACACATCGCGACCCATCCATAGAGTCTTGGTTTTCTCCTGGATCCAATGATATAGCAGAACAAATGCACATACACACACATCAATGGGGAATTTATTTCAGCTTATACAGCACCCAAGTTCTTATACTGACAGAAATTTTGAAAGCTATGCACTATAGTGATATTGAACTGGGAAATTTATTACAATTTCCATATTTGTTTGTAATATTTACCTATCCACTAAATTTATCATATGACATCCTATCAGAAACTCTTTCTTCATGTATGTTCCTCTTGACTGTAGGCCAATAGGATACTCTCTGCTAGCTGGCCTTCTTGCCCTGTATGTACATGACCTCTGGTATTGACCAATCGCATCAGTTTTTCATAACAGACTAACCTCAGAATGATCTGATGTGGGCTCAGGCGGGTGGGCTTTTGTACAGTGGATAGGTATTACTAACAAATATGGAAATCATAATTAATTTCCCAGATCTGTGTAATAATACAGATCTGCCAACCTTGAAAACAAAAATTGGCTGAGGAAGTGTACACTATTAATTGTATGCTTTATGACAGCTATTTGCAACTGATGAGAAGTTTTTCTTGGGACTTTTTTCATGTGTCCTAAATTACATTTCTTGAAAGATGTCTTAAAATCCATCCACTGGATTATTGCTTCATGAATAAATCAAAATGGATACCGTATTGCAAGAAACTCCATTGTGAATTTCTTTCCAGGTGTCACAACACTGTATTATTGGCAGGCATTTCACTATAATTTGTTCCTTTTATTGCACAATACTTGTATCTAGCGCTTGAAAGCATATGTTACTGAGAAAGAAAAAAATTACAAATTTTCCATGAACACTAACAGGTGTACCATAGCGCTGAAAAGTGTACATTTTCAGACTAAATCTAACAAGTTGGCAGGTTTGATATTACATTCCCTATTCACAACATTTGGGAGATTTACCAACCAAGTAGATAACAAAGAACATTCAGATTCCAGGACAGAGGAATTGTTTCTCAAAGTGCTCCACTCAAAAGAGCAGATCCCCTAAAATAATTGAATAATCATTGTATTGACTAAAGACAACAGCTCCCAGAGGAACTGGCAGCCAGAGATCCTGAGCTAGGTCATGGTATTCACGTTGTCATTGAGGGTGCAGGTATGCCAGAAGTTGTCTCTCAACATCGGAGAGGTCCCTCAAATAAAAGATAAAGAAAGTATTGTGGGACCTCCGCTATGGCATGCTGACATTATGTTGCCAAAACAACTTGCTTAAGGACATCCAAGAAGAAGGCAATGGCTCTAACTTCATGATCTCTAGTCTGGTCCAGTTGTTGGGGCTCTGGGATTTTGTTTGCCACCAAGTAGGCCAATTTGATTGCCTTGGTGACCCAGCTGGAACAGACTCCTGGAGATTCTGCCAAAACTGAAGTCTTTTTCTTTAAAGACTGCTTGCTTATTATCCCTGCCACTAATGCTGGCAGTGAAGTCTTGTTGAAGCTGGGTGCCACAGTTGCTGTGGACTGTGCCTGTGAATGAGGTATTTGAACATGTGAAACAGGGGTTGATCCAGCTCCTTGTGTACGTGTAGCAGTGGTGAATGCCGCAGGTGCACTGGCTGTACCCGAAGGGCCCGTGAAGACTGCTATACCAGTATTGGTGACCTAAGACTAGTCCCATAAGAGCTATGAGATGGAGCAAGTGGCCTCGATGGAAGAGGCCTGTAGTTCGACCAGTTTCGTTCATATGAACTCATCAGGAACCTACAGAAGACTACTGGGAGGCCATTTATAAATGCTCAGGTAACTTTCATCATCAATACATGTGCATTGTGATGACGTGAGAACAGGGTGTGTATTGGCCATTATAGGTTATCACAGCCCATCCATTTCAAATTACCTACTTGAAATAGAGATACCTTCCAAATAAGGAAAGGTAAACAATTAGTCCCTCTGGGTCACTTGGTACAAGTGTGTATTGGGCTTTATGACCCAGTAGAAGTGCTGTTCTATGGACGCCCTAAATAGGGGCAAGCAGAAAAGAACTGATGTCTTTTATGAACAGGTGAATGCATGGTTTTCCTACTATATACACTCAGTTTGATATAAGCTGTGACGTACTGTTATCATGGGTGAAAAAAATAGCCCCCTTTAGAGAAAACGAGGCAGGGACTTGAATCAGGGCCAATTTCTTTCTTTTCTTTTCAGCTCTGAGATCAGCTCTGGCAATCCTTTCCCAGTATCCCTGGGACCAATCTGCAAAGGCTGCTAGGGTTTGCTTTGGAACATTTAGCCATGCTAACAGTCTCCAAACAATGATGGCAATGATTGTGGTTGTCCCTACTTGGCATTGCATGCCTTCCAGCATCCCTTTACCAATACTCATGGGCCTAGTCCTCTGCTGACCTGTCTGGGAACACTGAGACAAAAAGAATATCTTTGCCAGTAATGTAGATAGAAACATAAATTCAAATGTCATCTACAGTTCTAACTTAAACTCCTATGTATAGGCAGACCATAAGCAGTTTCCAGTGAACTATGTTACATAAAAGATATGTAATGTTGCACCATTTAGAATTTGTCTAATTTTGGAAGCATCCAGACAAATTTGCTGTCACGCAAATTTCATTTTCTAGTTCAGATTCTTACTTCCTCAACAACCTCACTAAATTTCATGAAAATCCACTGAAAATTAAAGATCTTACATACTCTTTTAACACAATTTTCATATTTCTCTATCCATATTTTGCATAATAGTGTAGGTGGCAACCACTATTGAAAATGACAAACATTTTCATGCCCTTGGTTAAGTCCTGAAAGCTATATGCATGGACCTAACTTGAAAACTGTGCAGTGGACATTATTGGCAAGTTACCTCTTCCATGGACATCACTGACAAATTACCTCTTTTAACTTTCTAGTGCCAGTGACCTGGGATAAAAAGATCAAGGTCATCTAGTACATAATATATTTGTGCAGGCCATGATCAATATCATCGTACAATTTTTACCTACTTAGCTCAAATATTTTTCAAGATTCAGGATTTAATCGCTACCAACACATTTTGACCTCCTCCACAATCCCACCAAATTTCTTTACAATCAGATAAACATTACAGGTGGTAGAGCATTCGAAAGATTTTTACAATTTGACCCTTATACTCCTACTGACCTTGACCTTCAAACTGAATTCAAAAATTGAAGATTGCTGTGTTCAAAATCTATAATCTGCATTTATCTTCCCTTACGTGGTCTGTTTGTGTGAATCAGGTTGTAACTTTTTGAGTTATCAACGAAAAAGGACCAACTTGGACAAGTGCCAAAGTACATAATAACTGGGTCATAGTGGCAAAACAGTAGGTCATCAAGTAGAATTTTCTGTACAATGTACACAGGTCACATTTTGATTTGGACGCTCAAGTCTCTTTTTCACTAATGTGCAAGCCACACCCTACCATTACCAAATCACCACTTTAAACTTGACATGCCTGAACAGCTCACAAAAATAGGTCAAGGTCACTGACAATTAATAAATTAGCACTGGTCATCATCTATGTATCCTACAAAGTTCGCATGTCCACTTCAGTTACTTTTTGAGATGTTGAATTTGTATCTTTTACCACATTTTGGCTCATATTTTCTGTCAAAGTATAGGTGTGGCACCAACAGTATCACATGCAAATGAGATTTTAGCCTCTTCCACAATCCATCTACATTTTCATGATTATCCATTGAAAATTACGGATGCAAGAATGGTCACGAGATTTTCACATTTTGCCCCATATATTACATAATACTGTAGGTGGCACCACCAATATCACATGCTGTGTACACTTCAGCTAAAGATACCCGGATAAAAGCCATTTCGCATGGTGGTTTTCACCCCCATTTCTCCTTGCAAGACTTGGCTGCAGGGGTCAGACTTGACCTGGACTTCAATCAACACCCATTAACTCAACCTAATTACTATTACGTAATCACTGAGATAGCACTTTAGTCAATAGATTAGGGGCTCTAATTAGCTTCATCCAGTAACTTTTCTTTTCAAATTTAAACAAAAATGTGGTAATCATGTTTATTTTCAGAAAATGCTATACTGAATTGACACACTGATCATAAAAATTGGCTGACAGAAAGTGAACTTATGCATCCATTTTTTACTATGAAGCAAAGGAAACTAGACACAGGCAGCTGCTCTGGCAATTAAGATATTAAGAGAAAATGACAAACAAGCAGGCAGAGAGTGTGTGTGCAGTGATCAGCGTCTGGCTTCAAAGAGTTTTGGACTTGGTTAGGGAAAAGAGAAATGAGGGTAAAAACTTAATTTTTATGGTAGCTGAGGTGTACACATCATGAATAAGAACTCATATATCCATACACCCTATAACTCGTGAAAGTTATATAGGGCTGCCTTGAAAACTGTGGACTGTATCGCATCCACAAACAAAAGTTCACGGACAGACTGACAGTTATACGTGAGTGATCGCATGAACTCCATAACCTTTGGTCAGCAGAGTTAAAAACAGCAAAGCAGGAAATACAACACCAAAGTTAGCTTGGTAGACAAGATCTTCAAATGCCCCATAGAACTCCTACCTTCACAGGAGCTAATAAAACTAAAGTCAAAACTGTGTAACTAGCTCTAAGTAATACATAAACATGGATGCAAAAGCAGCCAAAGAGAGAAAACTGATGCGATTGCTCAATACTGCAGGGCTGGTAGAAGGCACCTCATTGATCTCCAGTCCAGAGGAACATATACCGAGAAATAGTTTCTCTTGGGATAACATTTTGGAGTAGGTATGATCTAAAGAGATCATATACCAAATGTATGTGGACAGTTAATGTATTATGACACAAATAGGTTGCATTTGAGGGTTGGGTTATACCCCTGAAGGTCACTTCAAACATTCAAATCTAAAATTGTCTCTGTTTTACCAATACAATTCACAACACAACATGTTTAAAATTGCAGTCAGAAGTATAAAACCACCATGTACCAAGGGAAATTATGACATGTTAAACTATATTAATGCTAGCACTTCAGTGCAGACAGCATTAAATGTTTCTGAGCAACCAACCCAATAGGAATATACAAAGCCCTAGTCCTCGGATTTGTTTGTGCTGTGATTGCAGATGTATTTTGCCAAATGTAAACTTAAATGAGTTCCTGACACACACACATTCCTACTGTCATAACATATTCACGGATTCATTTGAACTACAAACTGCAACATGTGGAATGAAAAAGAGCAAAATCAGAAGCAAACCTGCCAGTACACGAGAGCCCATGGTCCTTGGATCTTGACCACTGTATGTAGGACATCATGCTCATCATTGCAGTTTTTCAGTAACTCTAGCAATCTAGTTCCATCATTCTCCCATTTTTCCACCTGAAATCAAAGTGCACATATTCCACTTGTTCATATTTGTATTTGTGTCTTTTTGTCTAGAGCCACTTCCTAGTAGTATTACCCTATTCCGCAGTCCAAGCTCTTAACTCTCCATAAGCTAACCTGTCACTGTCTTACCTATATACACATGGAAGTACTATTGTCCATATTGCACACATTTTTTTGTAGAATTTTGACACAGGCTGTATTAGTCCAAATAAATTTCAGCGGGTAACTACTGACAACATCTTTCAGAGCCTATACCCATATGTATACATGTACTTAGTACCAAGCAGCTTCATTACTATTGACCATTGGTATTGTACAGCATACATATGAAAGTATACTGATAGACTTGTACATGTTTATAAAGTTGATTCTAAAATGCAAGCAGTCAATGTCACACACTTCAAAATTGTTAATATAAGAAGCATAAATCGCTACACCTGATTAATTAGGTCATCCATACTTTACAATACATGTATTACTTAAAAAGGGAATTGGTTTCTTGATAAAAGTGTTATGTATGCTGTCACCATTGTTCATTGTAGTTTTCTGAAGTGATATAAACTTAACCTAAAGCTAACAGTTCAAGCTCAACCATCATAATTTCCTGACAAAAACCCAAATGATAAAATTATCATTATAGCATATTTAGTAGAGTGCTGTCTGGAATATCTACATGTAGCATGTGTAGGGTAATTTTGCATAGAACTATAGCTAAAACAAACATAATCAAGCAACAATTGGTCCATATATTTTATCATACTACATTAAGAAAGTCGTACTATAATTAGTCTCAATGACCTTGCCATTTGGACAAGTTTGAATATATGGTATCAAGATATCATAAATGTGAATGCGAAAGATGTCTTCTTGGTCTGCATTCCACCTTCTCAATGTGTATGTATTGCATGATGATGGAAAGTAACCTATGTAGATATATTCACAGGCCATTGGTGGCTTTTCTGTTCAGTTCCTGTCAATTAAATTCAAATGAAATCAGTTGAACTGCTTCTAAATTTCACCTCTACCACTTTTGGCATTCACCAGCATTCGCAGCTGAAATAGAAGGGAGATTTACCCTGCCTTTTTAATTTTCCTTCCTTTTTTTTGTCTGATATACATGTACATCATGCTTTCATGAACTGGAGCACTGGTCTTCATTTTCATGACAAAATATAAACTGAACTCAACAGATATGTAAAAAGCAGTATATTCATCTTAACTTGGATACAATTGTTCAGAATTTCTAGAGTTTTGCTTCATAAATGTGCCCTTTTTCGAGAAGCTTACTTTTAAGGCACCCTTATGTGGTCCCTACCCATGTTAAAAGTGCCCTTTTTATATTGAATTGCTCTGCCCTGGTGAAAAGCTGCAGAGAACACTATCACATAATCTCACAAGCTAAATGTGTGAAATTACATGTACGTTCTGTTTTTCAGCTTCACCTTCATGAATATCTCATAGAGAACTTGAGTGACAACATCCAGTTTCCACCTAAAAGACACAAGTACGCATGCTTCTGACCACTTTCATGCGCAGGCAACCTTATCTATTGAGTTCAAGCTGCCATGCAAAGACAAACAAGCTATATACACAAGTTTGGACAGATCTGGACATCATATGTACAAATTTATTCAAATGATGATACATCTTTCAAATCATAAAATGACCTATTCACACTATTGAAACTATAAATGCAATCTTGAATTGTGTAGGCTTTAGAATGCAACTTACTTTTATGCCACCAAATATTTCTCCATTCCACAACAGGAGATTGCCGGCATCGTCAGCAATGGGCTGATGTGTCAGAGTTCCCCGGAAATGAAGGGTATACCCAGTAAACTGCCCGGTGTACTGCTCATTCAGGGCTATTTGTTTGGATGTTTCTGCATCAGGTCCACGATTTTTCAGATACACATGTTCATGGATTTCATCCTGTCAATATCAAAGGAAAAAAAATAAAAACAAAACAACATTGAAAGTCTATTAAAGTTTTCACACAGAAGTGTCAAAACCTTACACAAATTAATAATACAGTAAAACCTTCCTAGCCAACACTTTGGCAAGCTGAATAACTTCATAATTTGAATGCCTTTTCTTGTTCCTGATTTTCTTTCTGAATATTGTATGAACCTATCTAGTCTATGCCAAACACATCACAAAGCCCAACACTTTTCTTCAACCCTGAGAGGATTCAGCTTCAGGTGGTTATTGTTCATGTGTATCTCACATAAAAATATTTTTTTTCCTCCGGTTTTCTTTTACGAAGTAGAATATGAGCTTCAAATTAAGGGAGAGCACTGCATCAATATTGCTCAACCCCTTCAGGCCGGCTTTAAATAACAGTTTGTTTGCTACAAATGCAACTGCCCCAATAATCTCCATACCAGCTAGGGTTTTGTTATAATTTTAAGCATTTTTTTTTAAATCAAAAAGGGGCCTTTTTATGGCAACAATTTTTCACATATGTACAGCTCCCCTTTAAGTTCACCCTTAACACATTATGCCGCCATCAGCAGTCACAGTCTGTCTGTGATTTGCTTATGGGAAGACCTGACTGTTACAACAGACCAACAATTATTCAATGGGTTACCTGATGTACAACTGTTAACAGGTACTGCCATTCTGAAAATCATCCATCAAATTTTTCTACTTGCTCAGATTGCTTGCATTGATGGCTTCCTGTATGTATTTTATCTGTACAGGTGCCCAAACCTGCCATCAGTAACATCCATGCTTACAAACTGCTTCCTTAAAGCAAAGGCTGCTCCATGCATGAGAAACATGGATAAGGCAGTCTTGAATTTTTTTGCCCACAAACCTTGTGTTACATTTACTTTCATACAATAATGCACATGAAATTTAATTTATTCGCAATGGCACATATCCCCTAGCAGAACTCAACTAACAACTTGTTACAAGAAGCAAAATTACGGGAAGTCCTTTCAGGCCAAATATTTTGAATTCTAGTGGCAGTTCCATACTGAATAATTGTACCCCATCTTTCATGCCTTTATTGTCTACTACATAGTACCAGTGGGACACGGAATATATTCTACCAACATAACTGAGAAGTTCGTCACAAAAAGTAATCCTTTCTTGTGTCCCAAACTTACACTACCTGTTTTTAAGTTTTAGCTTTCAAAATTGATCAACTTTGGTAATTCCTTATAAAATCTTATGAGCTTTTATAAAGTGTTACGTGTTCTTTCAGTTCACTTTTAAGATGACACAAACAATGCCTGGTACCATTAAGAGTGATGAATTTAAAGCTCTTCTGCACTTTAATTTTCATACCTATAAGTATAATATATTGTTAGTCATGAAATTAAATGATAAAATATGCATCATGTGAAGAAGCCATGTGTGTCTGATTTTCTAGTTTTCAACGTGAATAGTATGTGATCAGCATGATCACACCCAGATTCCAATTAATAGAGATGGGGGGGGGGACCTAAATGGCAGGGAACTACCAACTGTGTGTTGACTCGTGTGAGCCCATGCTCTCTATTTAAGCTGTGTATCCACTTTGTTACAGAGATTCTTAAATATAATAATAGTAATGAAACATTGGGTCCACAAAATAAAAATAAACCTTACACAAAATTCTGTATTTCAGTAACGACAAATTAAATTGTGTTTTTTTTTTAATGATGCATATTCAACTTTCATATCATGCCCAACAAGGATGCTTGTATAGGGTTGTACGGTTTATCTTGTACATGATAATAACAGGTCACTGGTTAACCATGTTAACCTGATTGAGTGATTCTTACCAAACTGGTACAGTGCGTGGCATCTATTATCAAAAGGCATATCCCACACATTCTTTATATAAATAACATTCAAAGTGTTGGTATCTTTATAACTTTACTAAACGATGAAGCTGCAAACACCCCATCTGTGCACGCTGTCAAGGAAGAAGTCATCCAAAGGCTGACTGCCTGCCTGGCTGCCTCATGTTTTCTGTTTGGAGAACGAGTGCCCCTTGAGAGATAGCGCCCTCATCCAGCAATTTGAAGAACTCCGAACGGGAAGTACAAAAGGGTGCCGGGAACGATACAAGTTGGCAGAATGGGCAGTGGAGCCAGACCTTGGAATCCCGAATTCCAGCATTCCGATCGGGAAAGGCGAGTATTTTTAATTTATGACCTGTATAAATGCATAAAGGAGCTATATATTTGTTCACCATGTTGGTTTGCTTCGTTTGTTGGGTGTGTGGGTGTGGTGTGGTGTGTTTCATCGATGATTACTTGTATTATCGCTCAGAAACCATCTGGACCAGGCGGACCAATCAATTTAAGATAGTAACAGAGATGAATATATATGTGTATGTGCAACACATAGAAACTGATGACGTGTTACCCTCCAGGGCTGACCCTTTAAAGTCAATGCTTGTTAACAAACGGGTCCCTGTAAATTAGATTCACCCGTGTAGTCTCTAGTCACTATAGTTATATGTGTCAGACTCCTAGACCTTAGCCTTAGCCTTACCCCTTAGCCTTAGCCTTAGGCTCCGGCTAAGGGCTAATGGGGAAAAAAATGTAGTGTTGTTCCGACCCATGTTGGCATCTGACCCAGGTTGGAATATTCAACATGTTGCGGTCATGTGGGAATCATGATGTGCAACATGTTTTGATGATTTGAAAGTTGGTTCTTGCCCGGTGAGAAAAAGTAAAAGAACTGAGTTGAAAACCATTTGAATATTTGTATTAAAGATAAAACTGTCACTGGACCTTGCTTGGTAAGTACCATGGAGGTTCTACTGTTAATGATTCCTCCAAGCAAGTACCAAGTAGTGGCAACAAACTGGACCCTTTCCTTACAAGAACTGGCCATAAATTTCTGATCACATGACAGTACATCATAACCAAATTAAGTTAGTATCCCATTATCTGCAAATGCTCATATTGTAAGTGGTGTGTGTGTGTTTTAATATAACAGGTCCATGATCATCCAGACGAAGACATTTCCAGCTAAATCTCAGGCTACCCATGGATCAATCGACAATCCTTGTTCAAGGCCTATTTCTGCAATAGCAAGATTAATTTGAATGAACGTTGTTTTTTTTTGTGATTCTGCACATTCAAAATATACTTTTTGAATGTTAATAAAGTTTTTAAAAACTGTGCAACAGGGCATATAATTATTTCTAAATACATATATCACGCTATCAGATATCATGCACCATTCCCACATGACCGCACCATGTTGGAATTCCAACATTGGCTTGGCCCATGTTGGAATATTTCAGCCTGGGTCAGTTTCAAACATGGGTCAGAACAGTGTTATGTACAAGTGACTGACATCACTGACCACAGTACGCTTACTGAGTACAGTATTTGAAGTGTAACACTTTTTTATGGTACCATGACTGCAGGATATATATCTAGATTAGATTCACGATGACATTCAGCGAATAAGATCTGTGGTGCCCCAGCAGCCCCATGTAAAATATACAATGCAATGCATTTGTTCTGGACCATCTTGGAACAAGAACTCTGCCACATAGTTTTGCCACTTTTGGCAGATATGATGAACATTTGAGCAAAGAGCTTGTTCTTAATTTTTACCAAATTGGCTACAGTGAACAATTCCTAGCACCAGCACAGTAGTCACTATGCATGAAAATTGGAAGGTCAATATCATAATGAAGTTTAAAAAAAACAACAAAAAACTCATCACTCATCATCTGTTCACTTGTCTAGGTCAACATTGTGGTCACAGTACAGTGTCCCAAGATATTGTTACATTCTAGATGTATCTGCATTGAAGTGCCATGAGATGTATCAAATCCATGTATATTGGTGTACCTTTTCAGAGATGGAAACCAAACAGACCTGACAACCAAAACGATCAAGCAGAGAATGAACTTCATCACCTTGATACCTGTAATACGGCAAATTGCTGACACACAGAGCATAATACACTTCCAATAAATTTGAACTTGCATAAAGGTGTCACAAATCAACCTGACCCTGTACCTCATGTTTGTTACATTGTTACAAAATTAATTCATTGGCATCAGTCAGGGGGGTAGTAATTAGTCCTCTTCATAGGTCACTTACAGCAAGTTATGATAGTGCATAGGGTTGGTAGCTTACCAGAGACAGATTCTAAACTGTAACTGGGTTTTATAAGTCATATCATATTGCTATATATTTTTATCTCCTTTCTTTCAGATGGGTCTGCATTTATCCAGTCTATATTAACAGTAAGAGGACTGTTGGGCAAGGACGCAAAATACCAAAGAACAAGGTACTGTATCTTCAATACATGTCTGCAACACTCAAATTCTGTCCATTGAACACAGCAAAAGTGTACACCACTGAGTAAAATGAAGTTCATTGACAGAAAGAAAAAAAAATGAAATGTAATACTTGTGTATCATGTAACATTTATGTAATGATTACCAAGCTGTACATCAGAGCTCTAGCATGAGTTTTCGTTAATACATAAGACACATGAAGGAATGAGGTCATAAAGATGGCAATGACCATATCATCTCTGTCTTGGAGAGCAGTTGTCGAATATGAAGAAAAACAGGACATGGATTGAAACATATTTGGTGCTAAATACTGAGCACTAGATACAAATGTATTGGCAATCCTGGTTCAAAACTTTTCATGAAAGTATATATACATGAATGTTATGCTTGTCACATGATCTTTGATTTTATACAGACAACTAGGAAACTATGTGTTTGACTTAAATTATATGGAAATTGATAGAATTGATACTTAGGTTAGAGACTTGCCTTTTACCACTCACAGAACATGCATTAAACTGCTGTTTGTTGTCTATAAATACCTCAGATGTCATCCCAGTTATACACCATGTTGTACTTTCATGTATCTCATTGGTAATGAATTTTTAGAAATAACATTATTTATTATTTGTAAAGCTTCCTTTCTCTTATTTTTTAAAAACAATTTTCAGGCAGTTGAGAACCCCACCCATGCTGAGATTCGAGACTTGTGTGCAGCAGCTGGCCTGACGCTAGGAGTGGAGGTGAGTTTTGACATGATGGGGGCATGTCTGTGTACATATTATAAATTAGTGTCTACATTTCTGCATCACTTGGTAACTATCTTCATAAAGATGGAGAATTTAAGGCTCTCAGAAGGAATTTCACCAGTCCAGGTTTAGGGAAGGTCCTCACTTTTACATTTTTGAATTTGAATGACAATCAATGTCATAAACTCAACACCAATGACTACATGTATGTTTCCGTAAAAGGATACAAGGTTTTCAATTAAATATTAGTCAACAGTGGTTGCTATCATCTGACATCACCAATCGGGGGCTCCCTTTGCTTATTGAAAGTATCACCACACTTGCAATTGGTCTGGTCAAAATATATGTTGCTGGCTGAGGCAAAGAGTGTACCAGAAACAAATTCCTCCTCAAAACTGTGGCAACATTTATGAGCTATAAACTCTTGCAACTGCTGGCAGAGTCCCTTTGCTGAGTTCTACGAGTTCTAAATTTATACACACTGTATGTGTGTGTGTGTGTGTATATGTATGTATATATATATATATATATATATATATATATATATATATATATATATATATATATATATATATATATATATATATATATATATATATATATATATATACATATATATATATTGTTTTTGCTATATTGCAAAATAGGATAATAATTTAAATAGAGTAAACAATTTTGTGCTAAAAAGTACCAATTCACAGAAAGTAATATATATAGGAGTCTTTCCATGTAAATTGTAAGGCTTTGCTCACTTAATTTATTATACTTCAATGCAGAAACACTGTAGAATCTGACCATTGTTGTTTTCCAGAAAATTCTCAAAGAGAAGGGGATTGCTGTACACAGCAAATATTGTAGAATTAAAGACCCACCCTCCTATTCAACTTAATGGAGAGACCAATTTTAAAGCCTTACAATTCAGGGCTCTGGATTGCCTATTCCAACCATGCTTGGGATATTTGAAAAGTGGTGGTAATAGACGGGTTGGTTTTATGCAGAGTTACAGCTATGCATGTTTTGTATATGTGGCAAACTAGAGACACCAGTGGTTAATCATGATAAGATGGTTCACATATGCGGTGTTTTTATTTATATTTTTTAAAAAATTTTATTCATGCATGTTGAACACATAACTATATTCAATTAATTTAATTAAGAAAACTGAGTAATTTGTTCACAAATTTAATTCATCTAAAATGCATATATGCTAAAATTGTATATGACTAAATGAGGCAAGCTCAACCCCTCAAAAAAGCCTCTTTTTCATGTGCAGAAGAAAAATTGTGTGACACAACAGACCTTAGTATGCTGGTTGCAGGTGGCATTAGACAAGATGTAATTATGGAGGAAGAGTAATTTAAGAGAAAATTGCATGTGGGGATCAAGACCAATCACAATAGGCAGGGAGTCCCATTTTAGAGGTTCTCACGAGAGTATAATCTGTACAAAAATACTATCTGCTACAATTAGTGTTTAATTATGACAATAGTGACAAAATATGCTGTTTTGTTGAACAAAGTAAAAAAAAATACAGTGGTACTTGCTATAAAGGCCACTTCTTGTAAAAGACCAAATGACTTTAGGACCAGCTGCCATTGAATACGGTGTCCTGCTGGCAATAGAGGAGGATTTAACAGTACGTATGATTGCAGTAGAACACAAATGAATAAAGGCTTTGTTTAAAAAATGGTCAGTATTTTGCATATTTATATGAAAAGAATAGTTTACTCATTTTAAATCATGCCTTGAAGTATGACAGGTGTAAAACCAGACTGCTTTTTTTTTGGTTTGTTTGGTTGTTTTGTTTTTTAAATTTGGGTTCTTATGCTATCTGTGTTAAATAAGCAACTAAATAATTCTTTTCAAGAAGTCCAACAATGATCTAAGACATTGTTGCAAGCTAAAATAAAATGTTACACTGTCATGTCGATAAATGTCCACAAAATGTGTGTCAACGTGCAATATTGAAATACAATGTAATGCAGGATGAGAAAGAAATAGTTTAAAAACAAAGATTTTTTTTCTTATTGAGTTTGTCTCATACATATCGTGTGGTATTGATTGCATTGCCTGGGCCACATGAATAATTGTTATGAATGGTATGACTAACATGTGACAGATAGGTGAATAATTTCTTTGCAGAACAAGGTCCATCCTCGAGAGCAGGATGCACGTGATGCTCGATTCCGTGGCAGAATTCGTGTGCAGCTTAAACAGGATGATGGCACCCCCATGTTAGACAAATTCCCCACCAGTAAGTGTTGTTACAACTTAAATTTCATGTAAATTTTTATCTGTCTCCTTGGAAAGGAAGTTAAATCTGCTAAAATGCCAGACTCCAAATATAAGATTATAATTATATGGTACATGTAACTTCAGTCATGTGACATATGATGTCCGTAAACCTCAAGTAGCATGCTGCTGCAGATTGTCACTGCATGGTAATTCTGATTTCAAAATACAGCACTACCTGGGAAGATACATTAACAGTTATGATTACAACAATATCACCAGATTTCAGTGCCAAGTTAAGGACAGGTAAGACACCAAAGAATTTTTTTGGAATCTTCTACCTACCAGAGTTCATGGAGTGAAAATTAGTATGGAAACATGTTAAAAGTAAGTATTTTTGGAATGACCCAAAGATTCTAAATTGGACTATAATGTCAACCTCATTATGTAATTGTTAAATAAACATAAATAAGTTCCTTGACAACAACTTGGTGTGTTGCTGGTATTTTTTATCACAGTTGTATGGTTTTAATTGACACTGGTGTGACATATGTGTTGCAGGGAGGTCCATATTAATGTATCTCGGTGAAAACATCCCAAAGTTAAAAACAAGGCAACAGGGTCACAGTGGTTCACAGAGTTCTACACAACAACAGAGCGGGGCAGGAAGCAAGAAGAAAAAAGGAAAAAAGGGGAAATAATGCTTAAGATAATGTCCACTAGATTTAAAGTACTATTATCACTATGTGCCCAATGTCATTAGCACTTTGCATGGACTTTGAGACTCTGAAACTTTTCAACTTTATGCCTTTTGGTGTACAGAGGTAAACTGTTCTAGTTTGGTAGTCATTATCACTGAAGTTCTTGGCAGGAGGTAATACAGAACTTTTTGTTATATGTTTTTGTTGTCTATGCACTTGTTTCATAACTACCTGTATGGTAAACTTCACCAATTTCATTTCAACTCTTGACACAAATATCAGATAAAAGTGTTGTAAATCAGCTACATAACAATTTGATTTATAAAAATGTGATAAAATATGAAGAAAAAATAATGTGTGTATGGAGGTAGCTTTACTTTTGGTTCGTTGGCAACCAAACCAGTGGGTAAGTGACACCTGGTGTCAAAGATGCACATCAAACCAGCAAGCAAGATTGTGCATCGTATGCTTTATGAATATACATGTATAGTAGAGTTTTATTGGTAGGGTTTAAAAATAGGGGTTAAAAAAAAAAAAAAAAAAACAAAGAGAGGATGCATGCAAGAGGACTTTCATTTTGTAAAAACGAAACGACTAGATATATTGTGTGCTTGGGTTTGTCATAAGTGGACTTGTTTTACTTGTGATTATGCATATTTTCATGACACTGTTCATGTTGACTGAGAGTTTTCATGAAAGTCACCATTCCACAACATGTAGGCTTTTAAATCTCCTCTCCCCATTCATCAGGGCTGTGAAGCATACATCTTAAAATGGCCGCTATGTAATGGGAAACCAAGCAAGAGTACAATACAAGTCAGCAGACTGGCCAGGTTTCTGGGCACAGTACTTCAAGTGCTTCACCCAGGAAGGAGGCCAGTCTGCTGACTGGTATTGTCCATGTGATTGATTTTACTCGTATCCAGTAATTACAGCTGTAAATTCATTTGTAGATAAAAAATCAGTTTATTTAAAAATAAACACACAATGATGCCGTGGTTGAGCACTGTACCTATGGTGTATGAGTACAAAGTTTATCCCTTTCCTTCTTAAAATGGCCTAAACCGACTAAAACTGGCTGGTGGTCAAATGTCTGCTTCAGTTTTTATAACTAATTTCAACAGCAAGGAAAAACAATTTGACTGAAAATTGTAGTGGAGACCTACCTAGGTCTCCTGCCTCAGGTCAAGAAAGCTGTTGACTTGGTGTTAATTCAAAGAGGAAACGGTTATTCATATGATGTGTCTAAGTGGTGGATTTGAAATGGTGAAAAACGTCAGTGGCGTAAGAAGTTATTTGTGCCAGGGACATACCACACCAGCAACAGGGAAACATAGACCTACTAGGAATAATGATGTAAATAAGACCAAAGAAAAAGGAACCAGCAAAAACACTCCGTGAACTGGGGCCATGAAGATCCATAGAGCATTGGTTTGCCATGATTGTTACATTGTGATAATAGCATTTGACCTTTTGCACTGTGGTAATGTGGACAGCTTCATCTTCTACTTTGTATTTGATGTAAAACAGCTATACACGTAATTACATGTACTGGATAAAAAAGGCATGACCAATCTGACTACAGTCCCTTATCAAGGTACCAGGTTTCTGTGGATGTTTGATTTGGTGGCAGCATAATAAACACAGACTTAAAAGCTATTAAATACTGCAAGTATGTGATGTGAAGTTCACAAAATTAAGTACCCATGAAAAATGCAAAGTTGCAATTTTTGGAACTTAAGTACATGTACCTGTGAAATTTAATGTGTTTGAAGTATTTGGTGCGATACCATGTGGCATTGTGTAATATAGCTGTCACCTGTGGGGAGAGTTCAGTTGACATGACAACTCAACGTGGCCATGGTGAATATGAATGTGCTCATAAAAAGGATGCCTGTAAATGTTGAAAGTTGTAAGTAACTTGTGAAGAAGGATGTGAACAGTTATCTGGAGACTTTTGATAATGGAAGTATCCCCAAAATGGACACTGACTGCACCAATTATTTAATAACAACTGCATGAAGTTTAACCCCTTTCTGACAGAATAAGACCGAGTCAATACCTTTCCTTGGTGCAGACAGGGTGCATTGTACTGCAGCAAATCTGTGCCAGAGAAAGCTGTTGACCTGGATTATGTCATCATGACAAGTCTTCTCCACAGTCCTCTCAATTAAATGTTCTGTTTACATGAAATTTAAGTTTAAACATTCACACACATGACAATTTACATCCAGGCACTTGTGGGCAATGCAAGTGGAAGTGAGTAAATATATGTAGCTCTTCATTTCACTGTGGCGAAAGAGCACAAAGCAGGTCCAAACATCTCCAAGGATACCGGTAGGTGGTCTTCATTAAAGGTTGAAAATGCTAAACAGTCCTCCATTCTCTCTCGCCATCTTTTCAGCATAGTTTCTTCAGACTAAATAAAGTAAGCCTACTTTCAAGACTACTGTGTATGGAACACTGTGTAGGGATGTACAGTGGTACCTGCTGTTTGCAACCACTGCCATGAGCAGCTGCATTGCTTTTTGTGGTCACTAGCCTGGGACATAAGAGTCAATTTCTGTGTAAAATCTACCTGCAGTGACAGGTCACCTGCTGTATGTGGCCACTTTTTCTTGGCAGAAGGGGTGGCCACATACAGCAGGTACCACTGTACACAGAATGTTGACCATATAAGCAATATAGGCTGAGAAAATCATCAGAAGGGGGCTTTGCCAGTATGGAAGACAACAAAGCAACAAATTTTGACCTGATACATTTACATCAAGTAGCATCCTTTTCATGTTGGTGAATTTGTGATGATGAAAGAGAATACTGTATTTATCAGAGCACAAGTAAACATTGTATAAAGATAATGTGTTGGCTGCAATTTTTTCCTCCCTGATTGCTGATACTGATTGCCCTACATTCCAGGACTGACCTGTTAACCCTTGCAGGACCATGTTAAAGGCTCAGTCAACAGCTTTCCTCAGTCCATTTATTGTCATCCAAACTTAATGAAGAAAGCTGTTGGTTTGGATGGACCATTACATTTTTCTTGAAAAAAACAACAACATACATATATATACTTGAAAGCAAGGTCTTTTTATGTGAAGTTGAATCATAAAAATTCATTTAAGTCGCAGTTTCAACTGTGACTTGCACTGAAAGAGTTCAGTTTATTGCCCAAGGATGTCAATTATAACAATCTGAATACATGTACGTGTAATGGTGTATTAAATGTCAGGCCAGAAAACTTTTACATTGTTCAGATTTGATGATGGGGGTGGATGGATTTACCTATCAAGCAACTGTAGTTATAGGATGGTTTCTTTTTTTCCATTGTAGGTCGATCACAATTAGAATTTTCAACAGCTGGGCTTCTTTGAGCCTTTTTTTTTGTTTTGCCTTAAATCACGAGTGCACATTCACTCCTTTTTCCTTCTCAAAAACTCAACCAGATTCTCTTCAAATTTGGTTGAGACATATCTTGGGTGGCTTTCTACCATATTAATTCAACAGGTTACAGTCCAGTGACTTTATTGATTTTTACCTCTGCTGACAAGTCCACTGAGGTTATAGTGTGGTGTGCCATCCATCCATCTGTCTACAATTCACATTTTCAAATTCTCCAAAACCATAAGCCAGATGCCCTTGCAACTTGGGGTGGGAATGTACGTAGGGTGGGTCTATACCAAAATTATTCAAATGGTCACGTTCCAGTGGTTTTCAGATTTGTTATAAATTTTTTGTTCATTCTGTGGCAAAAACTTCTCTGAAACAGCAAACCAATTGCTTTGAAATTGCATAGGGACATTTATTGGGACCTGTAGACCTTTATTTGTTCAAGAGGTGGTGCTGTTTTTACGTCATCTGGCAAGTCAGCTAAGGTTACAGTAGGATCCCTCGTTCATCTCCCCACAATTCGCATTTTCGACTTCTCCAACACTGTCAGCCAGACTCACTTGAAACAGTGTACATATACCTTGGGAGGGTCTCTACCAAGGTTGTTTAATTGGTCACAGTCCAATGATTTGGGGGATTTTTTCTGAATTTTTTGTTCATTTTTTGGCAAAATCTTAACAAATCTTCTCTGAAACCACTCAACCAATTGCTTTGAAATTGCATATGGACACTTCTAGGGACCCCTAAACCTCAATTTGTTCACGAGGTGGTGCTGCAATTTTTTGATGAATTTTTGCTGTTAAAGCTATTTTCAACTTCTCCAAAACTGCTACTAGAATTGTTCTAAAACATGGTGGAAGTGTAGCTTGTGGGAGGGTTAAACAAAAATTCTTCACTAGGTGCTGATACTCTGGATCTCTGATTTGTAATTAATTTTTAAATTTGGGTGCTTGTTGGTTAATGCTTGCATTCCTATTGATTACCATGTTAGTCAATGCGGATTGCAATCAAAATTCACATTTTAGACTTCTTCTCCAAAAGTGTCAAATCAGATTCACTTACAACTTCGTGGGGATGTACTGTGGGTGGATTTCTTCCAAATTTTTCAACTGCTTGCTCTCCAGTGATTTTTAATGACTTTTTTAAGGGTCCGCCCCATGGAGGGACCCTTTATGTTTTCAGGTTGTCCGTCTGTCCGAATGTGCACATTCTTATTACTGCGATATCCACAGAATGCCTCCATATATTTTGCCTAAGTTTGGCAATATGCTAATCTTACCTGGCAAGATTGACTGATTAGATTTGGGTGTCATCATGACCTAATTTGAGCAAATGGCAGCCTAACTACATGCTCGTTAGGGCAGACCCTTCAGCCAACACTTTTTGTTGAAGCTATGTCTAGTTTTGTTTCAGTTTTTGACAAAAGTTTTTTTTTTTAAATTTCAAAAACTTCTCAGACAAGTGCTTTGAAATTGCACATGAACACTTCTGGGGATCCCCCAGACAATTTGTTCAACAGGTGGTGCTGCAATATTTTATCTAATGTAGTTCCAGAAATTTTTGCACTTTTCGCACTAGTACTTGATAAAATAAGATGCACCAAAATTAATTGACACAATGAAAGGTTGTATATAGACAAGCCATGATGCCTGAAATTAAAATATGCAAATATTTTCTTATTTTACGGAAAAAGAAGTTTGCAAGAAATTAAACACGCACGAAAATTTCTAGAATTACAGTATTTCTTTACAATTTTTTTTTTTGTGTTTTTCCCATTTTAGATATCTACAAAACTATCACTCAGATTGTTCTGAAACTTACTGGAAATGTAGCTTGGGGCAGGATTAATCAAATTTGTTCCCTAAGTGGTGACACCCTGGATCCCTGATTTTTAACAAATTCTCAGTTTGATTACTTGTCAGTGAATGCATTCTTATTGATTACCATGCAAGTCAATGGGGATTGCAATGGAAACTCCCCAAGTTTTATTTCCTCTCAAAAATCCTCATCCCCTGGACTAAAGTGGGACTTATGCGTTGAATGTCAAGGTCGGCTGAGGAAAGGCTGTTAACACAGCCCTCCTGTTTCTCCTGGGGTGTGTGTGTGTGTGGGGGGGGTACTCCCATTACTTCACATTACAGGAAGGCTCCGCAGGAAAGACCCCCATTTTTGAAAGACTTGTCGCTCTCAAAGACCCACTTTTTTCAAACCATCGATCCTGAAGGCCCCATGTTTTAAAATTGTCACTGGCAAAGACTCCCGCAAATTGTACTCGAGCTTGATTACGGTTCTTTTTCCCTTATGGGATGTGCACTTCTACCCTCGGACTTTGTCAATACCAGCCCCCAAAGACCCCTATTTTCTTATAGAATAGCTCCCATTGGGTCTGGGTTTCATACCTTCATTGGAGCATATCCACCCTAAAGTATGGGTAGTGCCCCCTGAGAAGGGCACTGACCTATTGACTGCATTGATTCTGGACCACAAGGGTGCCATAAACAGGAACACGGTGGCAGCCTTGATGGGACTCTGAAGCCTAATGGACAGGTATTGGGAACCTAAGCAAAGGACCCTGTGATGCCTGCAAAGATATATATGCCCTCCTCTAGCACTATCATGTCATGCAAGTAGTGCTCGACAAAGGTCATAGATGATCACCAGCGGCAGGCTCCCAGGATGTTGACAACCATGACCTTCCTGAGGACACGACAAGAGACTTTGAAGGCTCACACTTTGTGAGCTCTGGCTGAGACAAGTGATAAAGCAATGGGGCTCTGCAAAGCAGTCTGGTAGGCCTTAAGGATTGTCTGCTTATCCCATGAGGAAATCGTGTTTCTGCATAAACTTGCTCCTTACAAGGGTTACCAAAGGGTAAAAAGAGGGCAGACCTCTGACCTATGAAACCGTCCATGCTGGAGGGTACAAACATGGTGCTCTCATGGGACACAAGGCCCTCCAGGGAAAGAGCAGTATCCATGGCATGGAGGGTAAAACCCTTGAAGGTTCTAGCCGGATCTCGAGCCACTTGGTTCTTTGCAAGGGAGCCCAAGTGAGGCCTCAGTATCACTTGGGAGTGGTCAGGCGACCATTGGATTTGGTCATAAGCATGTATCTTGCTTCTTCAAGCCCCTGAAGCGAGTGTCAAGAGAAAACAAGTTTTCCACATTCTGCACTTAGGGCCCACCCATCAGGGGTCCTTTAGGCATTCAAAGGGCCACTTCTTCAACATGACTAATACCAACAGGAGCACTGACAGATCAGGATCACTACCAATGTGAATGTGAAGGATGTTCGCAAGGGTTAAGGAGATGGCTGATTGGAATCCCACTACTGTCCTTGAGCTCTTGCCAAGGGAAGGATCGGCAGAGGTGGAAAGGTATATGCCCAAACATTGCTCCATGGCCAGAGCGTCCACCACTGCTGCCTGGGGGTCTGGGACTGGCAAGACATGAACCAGTAGTTTCACATTCTCACTTGTCATGAACAGATCCACATGTGGAGTTCCCCATCTGGCCTACTTGGCCTGAATGACCCGTGGGTGGAGCGACCACTCTATCCATACTGGCTGACCTCCTCTGGAGAGTTGGTAGGTCAGGACATTTTGATGCCCTGGGACATGCTTTGCATGTGTGTGGACGTCGTATTTGGAGCACCATTAATAGCTGCGTCTGGCCAGCTCCATCAGCCTGTGGGAGCACAATTGGCCTTGGCGGTTGAGGTAGGTGATTGTGGTCCTATTGTCACACATCATGAGGACATGTATGTGCTCCACTAGGTCTGACAAGGGGAGGAGCACCAAGTGTATCGGCTCCAGTTCCAACCAGTTCATGTGGTTTGAAGCGAAATGCAGTGGCCAAAGGCCTAACTGCATCTGGCTGTCCACGCGAGCTCCCCACCCAGATCAAGAAGAGTCCATGTAGATGGTAAGCTGGGCCTGAAAAGGAGCCAGTGTTTGTCCTGACATGACATTCTCCTGAACAGTCCACCACCAAAGGTGTGGATTGTCCTCAGGGAGGATGGGCACCAGGGCATAATAGCTGGGGGCCCTCCACCATCTGAGCAGGGACTGAAATCTCCCACACCTGTCCTCCGAGGGGTGACAGATGTAGGCAACAAGGTGGAACTGGATCCCGAGGAAAGATGAAAGTCTGCACCCCACAAGGACTGGACTTGCTTCAGTTCACAATCAGGCCCATTGCTTTGGCAAAGTTACAGAACGGTCTGTGTGTGATGCTGCGAATCCCGGCGCTGAAGGGCCCAGATGAGCCAATAGTCCAGGTACACATGAATGTGAACGACGGTCGGTTGGAGTTAAGCAGCAATTGTCTGTGTGAACCGGGTGAACACCACAGGGGTCCTGGCAAGGGTGAATGGAAGCACTTAAGTCTGTCTTAAGACCTTTCTTAGTTAATTTGTTGTAAAACAAAATAGCTGATGAATATTATAAAAATAATTGAGGATTCAGGATTCAGGATGGTCCTATTGTGGAGCTAGAACAAGCCAGGCTGCGAAGCAGTCCGGGACAGGAGTGAAGAAAGGGTCTTCTAACTTTGGCAGGGTTCTGGTTGCATCCATTCGGTATGAGTTGCACTGATGGTGAAAAAACACACCAGCGAGGCAACAGCGACCAAAAATATGCAGGTACACTTTGGTAACATGTTTTGCAGCAGGTCTACAGCTGGGCAACAGTGTTGGAGGACCATGGACTGCACTGGCAGCTGTGGTACAGAAGTATCGGCAACATGCAACACAGGAACATAGTCGAAATTCATGTTGCATCATACAGCCAAATGTAAGCAATGACAGTGAACTTGTAAGCTTACCCGCTGGTACTACATAATAATTCCACTGCATCATGCTGCATGTAGAATACAGCAGTCTAAAATAAATAGGTATGTTCTGAGTGAGTGACTGAGTTTACAAAATGTATAATGCGACGTGAATTTAGATTGTGTTCCTCCACTTTTGTTCATATATTTATTTGTCTTACAAAAGGTTAAAGTTCACACTTCCAGGCTCATAGACATTCATTATGGTCATGATAAGACTTTAGATGCAGTGTGGGGGTTTTAATGCATCAGTTTCTTTTCCCCTTTTTCTGATCTTAAAAGTTTGTACAGAAAGTTGTGAATTCCTGCACCAGACACAAGAAACAATCTTTGGACTAAAGCTTGGCATATGGCAATTTGTTGTGGAGCCAGGGACCAGTCTGCCCACTGAGTCAACAATGGTACCTGCTATAAACATCACCTTTCATGAAACTTCTATGGTCCATTCTTTCAAGCACAAGTCTGTTAGTTAACCTTTTGAATAAAGACCGACTGTTCTAGAGGGCTTGGTAATGGGATGGTTTCATATAGCAGGTACAACTAAAATAGCTGGTCATGGAATGCTGGCTAACTGACAGCAATTGGAAAGATAAAAGCCTACTGATATGGTGGTTTTGCAGCACTGCAGAAATTGTTTGAGCTTTTTTAACTTGTCCAAATATACCCGTCAAAAAAAAAAAAAAGAAACTTCTATTCAAATATACATGTACTGTGTGATAACTTTTGTACTGTATTTACATATGTTATCTTTGTCTTCAATTGATGAGATAATGTTTTTTACTGATTTTGAAAAAAAAAAAATGTTGCATAACAGTCACAGTTCACTGCACATAAGCATAGAAGACACCATGGTTGTGCATAGAAAATATGAACTTTCAATTTGTAGTGTGTGTGCCCTCCTTGATTAGTGATGCATTCCTGTAGCTGCTTCCGCATGCTGCGCACAAGTTTGTTTACAACAGTCTGTGGAATCTCATCCCAGTGATGTTGCAAGAGCCCCTTCAAGTCATCCATGGTACTTGCAGCAGTAAGGTGCTGCCTCCCCTGCCTCCCGAAAACATTCCATATGTCCTCTTGCACCATTTATCAGATAGGATTTGGTAGTGTTAACACCTTAAATGTACACAAATTCAACCACATTCAAAGACCTCTTGTTGCATAACTATAGCCAAGGTATACACGTACCTTTCTTATATTCATTTTTAGTAGTACATTGCTTCAAAATGTTTTTATTACATTACATAGTTCAATATAAGTTTCTTTTTTTGAAGGGTATATTAAAATATTTCTGGTCAACATACACATTCACATATGAAATTTTCACTGCACATTTCCTCCCCAAACTGGCAACCATCTGGAAATGTAAAAGACCAACAGCCTTATCCAAAATCTGTCTAGGTCTCTGCTGCAGCAGCCACTCCTTAGCAGTTGGGAGCTTCTTTCTGGTTGGGCTGCATGGACAGAGCAAGAGAACTGTGACAGTCCTGTGTTCAGGTGACCTTAAATGCACAGAATGAAGTGGTCCTTCAGAATGATATCAAGGTCACCTTTGTTTAATAATCATCTCTATTGCCAACAGGAACGTATCCCCTCACCGATATTCCAAAATTTTGGTAAGTTCAAAATCAGAAAATGACAGCACCACCATGTAGGCCACCGACCACAGATATAAATCCTTCTATTTTTCATATTATCATTTTTCAGTCTAAAAAATCAGCAGTTTGGTATTTTAAAATTCTGTGAACAGCATTTAACAGATAAAAATGCCAGAAAAACAGAATTCCCAGCTTGTTAATTTGTGATAATTGAAATATGAAACAGCACCTGGATGTCAGCTTTATACAGGTGTATGAACTGTGCTCTTGCCAGGGTCACATCATTGTCCTTCCCCACTATAAAGTTCCCACCTGGCCTGGAAGACAGTGCACCTATATTTTATTACCACCAATGAAGCAACTCTGTGATGCAGCAAACCTGACTTAGCTAAGTTTATATTAACAGAAGCTACAGCATGCTGGAAACACAGTATTTTCACAGTTACGGACTATCTCCATTGGGATGCGCAACCAGCCAATCATAACTGTGGTCTGTAACCTGTAGTGAACAAATTGGTGGAGATCAAGTCCATGTACATTCCCAATATGTCTGAACAGGATCCAAATTATTGTTTGGGAGAAAAGTCAAGAAAAGTGAAAACACACAAAAATTTATTAAAAAGCAAAAAATAATCAGTACCACCTGTTAAACAAATTGGGGTCTAGAGGTCTCCAGAAGTGTCCCTATACAATTTCACAGAAATAGGATTGGTGGTTTAAATGAATTTGCTAAAAAAATTTTGTTTTAAATCCATAAAAATGCCAAAAATCATTGACGTGAGACCATTTACAAGAATAAGAGACCCATGGGCCTAATGCTCTGCTGGCACCGTGGCTATATCAAGTGGCTTCTCAACATATAAAACTTTTTGATTGATTTTAGTGTCAAATTTCTCCACCAAATGGCACTTCGATTGACATGTCATCATAGCTTATTTGTGCAATTCCTGTGATGGATACTGTTGCATGCGCCAAGACAACAATGAGTGCGTCCTTTAACTGTATATCCTTGGTGACCTTGGGACAAAAGATCAAGGTCACCCAAATTATGTACATACAAGAGGCCCATGGGCGAGGTGCTGTGCTGACACTGCCATTGATGTCCAAGTTACACCCTGCCATTATAAAATCACCTCTTTCAACTTTACAGGCATGGTGACCTCACAAAAATAAGTCAAGGTCATGGATATTACATAACATTCTAGCATTGGACATGGCCAATATATCCTATAAATTTGGCAAGTCTAATAATTTTTCCAGAAATGGATAAAACATTTTGGCTCATAATTTCCATCAAATGATAGATGGCATCACTAGTATCATTAGCAACTTAGATTTTGACCTCCCCCACAATCTCATCAAATTCCATGATGAGTCGCCAAAAATTAAAGATGCTAGGTTGTTCACAATATTTTTACATGTTGATCCCTAAATTGCATAATACTGTAGGTGGCGCCACCAATATCAAAAGGGACCTATATTTTCATACACCCTCTGAGTCCTGAAAATAATATTGGGCTGACTTAAAAACGGTGGACAGTATTGCGGTTACAAGATTTTCGCATTTGACCTGTATATTATATACTACAGGTGGTGCCACCAACATTGATGTTGACAAAGATTTTCATACACTGTGTAACTTCTATACGTTATATGGGCCTTACTAAAAAATTGTGAGGTGCAGAGCATTCAAGAGATTACTCCTATATTCAAACTGGCCATTTGACCTTGACCTTCAACTATACTAAAAATTTGTTTGTTCAAAATATGTGCCCCACATCAAACTTTCCACACATGGTGTGTTTGTTCAAATTGGATAATAACTTTTTGAGTTATTGATGAAAAATAATAAATTTGGACAAGTGCCAAACTCAAGAATTTCTCAGGGGATGGGGACGAAAAAAAAGTAGGTCAACAAATACAGTCTTTGGACAATGTAATCAAGTGCAAATTTGATTTGGAGGCTCAATTCTCTTTGCCACTGATGTCCAAGCTACATACTACCATTATAAAATCACCTTTCAACTTTACAGGCATGGTGACCTCACAAAAAGAGATCAAGGTCACTGATATTACATAACATCCTAGCATTGGACATGGTCTATATATCCTATAAATTTGGCAAGTGTAATTACATTACTTTTCCAGATATGGAATTTTATATCTTGAAACACATTTTGGCTTATAATTTATCAAATTATAGGTGGCGCTACTAGTATCATTAGCAACTTAGACGTTGACCTCCCCTTCAATCCACTAAATTCCGTGAAGATCCGCCAAAAATTAAAGATGCTAGAATGTTCACAAGATTTTCACATTTTGACCTCTATATTACATATTGTAGGTGGTGCCACCAATATGAAACGGGACCTAGATTTTCATACACCCTGCAATTCCTGAAACATATATATATATTGGGCTCACTTGAAAAGTGTGGATGGTATCAAACTAATCAGGATAAGTTTACTGATGGATGGACAGATGAGCGGTCACACAAGCTCTTTGACCTTTGGTCAGCATAGCTAAAAACAGTCAAGACCAACCCAAGCTACATCCCCACCAAGTTTGAAATGAATCTGGTTAATGGTTGGGAAAGTCAAAAATGGGACCACTGCAATCCCCATCGACTTGCATAATAATCAATGGGAATGTATGCATTAACTGGTAAGTATCCAAATTGACAAATTCCTTAAAAATCAGAGATGCAGAATATCATTCCCCTGTGAACACCTTAGTGTTACCCTTCCACCAAGATTCAGAAGAATCTAAGAGACTGTTTCACACAAGTGGTTGAAAAAACACACACAAATTTGAAACATACATTTTTTGGGGGTCTTAATTGCAGCATCACCTGGTGAACAAATTAAAGTATGGGAGTCCCTATAGATACAATTTTGAATCAATTGGCATGATGGTAAGACAGGACAATCTTTATCTAAAGTCAGAAACACATGATTTCTGAGAAGATTTTTAAAGAAATCAATAAAAGAAAATTGAAAAAAAAAAAAACATAAAAAACCCCCCAAACAATATATTAGACCACGACCATGAACAAACTTGGTAGACACCCACCCAAGGTAGATCCCCACCATGTTTAAAGCGAATATGTCCGACGTTTTTTGGGGAAGTTGAAAGAGTTGACGAACATACCATCACCCATCCTTTAAGCTCAGCTCACTAAGCAGTCAGCTGAGCTGATAAAATTAACTAGTCTGTATTCCACTGAGTATGATATGCAATTAATCAACACTGAACACAAGCATTATGCAAGTAGAATTGTTTAATTGTTCCTGAAGTGTATTATACACGACTACATCGGCATAAATAACAATGTCACAATATTATGTCCAAGTCTTGACCAAGGCAGTTCTGAGTGGGACAAATCAACCAATGATTTTGTCTTGTCGTACTTCTTGAATTCATGATATGCCTGTCACTCCCACTCAACAAATTTACAAAATAGGTACATAAATAAATAAACGAACTTAACCAAAGGGTACCTGCATGCTTGGACAAGACTTTTTGACCACTTTGGTATCAGACTTAAACAGTATCAGGGACTCTTTTGACTCTAAATTAGTTCCATCCTACCAGCCAGTAATCACTGAATAGGGAAATGCTGCATTGCCGCGAATGGCATGACACTGTATTTGGTACAAGGCCTACCAAAGGGTCCATCAGACTTCAAGGAAAACTTTCCTGTGGCTCTGAAGGGTAATTTTTGCTGCTGTCACATCTGGAACTCTGTTTTCTGGGACACACTTCTGAAGATTGGTTAAAAAAATATTAGCCTACAATTATTCTTTGAAATTGTCATGTCACCATATATCAAGGGCTTCTGGATGCTGCCCATGTTGTTACCATGTTCCAAGACAATTACTTTACCATGATAATTTAGTTAAGTAAATTTCCAGAAATGGAAGAAGGCCAAAAAGAGCCATCTAGATTTGATTAGAATATCTGAATTTATAATTCATCAACACATTTCTCATACATGATTATGTTTCGAAATACATGCCTCTAGCCTCCTTGAGATACTCACTTGAATTACCTACCAAAATCTTTGCCCTGATCCATTCTACCATGTAAACATTGTTACACATGGGTAGAAACTTTCAGTCTTGTCATACACGAGACCAAGCCCATGCAACTGGGCTTATCAAGGACAGAAGCCTGTTACTACTCTAGCCATAAAATGTACATGTGCTTAAAGTGCAATATATATAGACCAGGTATTTGACACAGTCTGGATCATAGTATTACAATACAATCACTTGACAGGTGCAACATTACAGATACATACACACACATTAACTACAATGACCCCATCCCATTTACCCCTTAAAAAAATACACACATTTCTTTGTCATTTCTGCTCCCTTCCCATCATCAGCTGTGGTAAGCGATTCAAGATTTGGTGGATGTTTGTATGAATATTGCCAGAATTGGTAAGGATCCCACAATGTTGACTATGTTTCATTGCACACAAGTACACACACTGACACTCAGCTGATGATGTACATGGTACACTTCTGTGACCTGTATACACGGTCTCTGTACTCAAAGACCAGCTACACTACTGGTAATGACAATTTTTTTTTTTTAATCTACTCTGCAATTTCTGATCCATTTTATGGACACAAGAAGAACTGTAATGCCAAGCTGAACGTGGTTCATCTTTACTCAAAACTTTCATTTCAAACTGAGCCTTTGTATTGTTACACTGTCTCTACTGGCCTGAAGGCTTTCACAAACCTCCACACATACACACAATCTGTTTCTGTCATGTAAGAAATAAGTTACTTTTACTGCAATATGTAAATTTGACTGTAATGGTTCAGAAGCAAAACTTGCTATCCTTGGCCATCAATTGTGTTGGACACAGATTCTCATGGTCCATTTGATCAGTTAAATTCAAATTATAAACTACGATCATCAGTCAAATAAATATCTGTGACTTGCAAGATAAAGGAATAAGTGAAAAACTTTTGTTCTGGCAAAAGCTAAGCATATAATGCTAAGACAAATCCTGGTTTTCTACTATACCTACAGATGTTGAATGTACAGTTACTTCATTTTCTCTCCGGACACAAAACACTTTTCATCACTGGCCAACAGTTATTTTTACTAGAATGATAGAAAAAGGTGTTACTGGGTAATATAAAATTGCACAATTATGAAGGGCCATGCCAGTCAAGTCATTCATACATGTACACTATTTTCAATACACAGCTACCATTATTTACAGTCAGTTTGCCTGACACTTACACAACAGGACAACAGATCATGGTTTACAGCCTACTTGATGAATGGGGACATTTTTCATTCCATATGCTAAACTACCGTCTTTACACAAACCAGGTCTAAGGTTGCTTATGTTTAAACTACACGTGTGTATTGATGATGCATGAAGCTGTTGGCAGTTCTCGTCAGTTTGAACCATTTACTTGTTATCTCATGAACCAACTAAATAATTACAGAAAAAGACAAAACCATACAAAGGTGGTATTTTTTGTGGAACCAGCCCTGCATAGCAGAATCCCATCAGCACCTTCATTTAATATTACACCTGATAAATATTACATCATTACTTGTCTTCACATGAACTTTAGCCATAGCATGTTTGGTGGCCAATCAATGTTCAATACATGATGACCATTATATATATATAAATGTATACATATTCAGCACCTTAAGCTGTTGGTCAAATGTTTATGTACATTTCAAAACAAGATACGATTCTCTAATTTTTGAGATAGACTGTTATTAAGTTACATACTGTATGTTTATCCTTTACAAAATTCAGGAATTCCTAAATTCATGTCTGAGCAATGCCTGCACCAGAGGTGTGCTTACTCAGTCTACCACTCACACAGTGGTCACTAAACAATGTTGTTTGCTTTCCTTATCCTCAGGCTCTTCTGTCTTTAGACTATTCAAATAAGACTGCCGTCTACGAGCTATCAACATTTCCGTCTTAGTCAGTGGTTTTGTGGGTGATGGAATGGAAGATTTCTGCTGTGAAGAGTTAACAGTGTTGTTTTTTGTGACTACATCTGTAGATTTACTCTGGTTATTTGTATTGACTTTCTGCACATTAGGAGTGGGGTTGTAGTTGAAGGGAGCCACAATAGCTGCATTTGTACCTGGGGACCCAAGCTTGACATCAACAGGCAGAGCTTTGGTAGGACTTGAGGAAGGCAGAAATCCACTGCCTGGTTTGATCATATCTACTTTCCTTTCTTCTACCACAGGACTATTTTTGGCAAGAAGTTTATCGCCACTTTCAACCTGTGGATTATTAGGCTCTAATTTGGCAACTTTGGACTGGCTGTTCACTTTGCCATCAGGTGGCACCAAGCCATTTTGTTTTGGACCTTTTTTGGCAGCAACGGATCCATTTGGAATCTTGGTGTCTCCTTTACTGTTGCGAGTTCCTGATGTAGGAATCTGAGACCTGTTAACTTTCTCGACAGTTCCATCACGTTTTATCCAGACATCATCTTCATCACTAGAACCAGATACTCCATTGCTTTGGGAGGTTGTGGAAGCAGCAGGAATCTTACTGTCTTCCTGTGTTAGGGAGTTGCTTTCTTTTTCTCCTTTAGGCACACTTGGAGATTTGCGCCATGCACTTGCAGTCCTCTTTGTGTCAGCTTTATCCTCTGTTTCAGTTTCTACAAGGAAACTGGAAGTGGATTGAGCTATGTCTGCAGAAGGGCCATTTTGCAATGGCTGTTTGGGCTCTTCCCCTGACAGCTTTTTCCTCACCCCAGCAGGTCTCTTTGGTTCTATTTTGCCTGCTGCCTTTGGTTCTGTTTTAGATGGTGAACCCCTCGTCTGACTTTGTGCAATTCCACTCTTCCCATCTTCAGATTGGGCCTTCCTCCACTTAGCTGTTTTAGTGGGGGTAGCACATGGCAGTTTGGATTCAGGCACCTCAGTTTTCTCCACAACAGTCTCTGTATTCTCAGCTTCTGCAGAGAGTTTGTCATAAGTGGAACTTTTGGTCAAACCTTCTTTTGGGGGACTTCTGTCACCCGGACTGCCACTGGCATTTGGACCAGAGTTTTTTCTAGTTACAGAACGTGCAGTGGGTTGTGTTGTGCTCAGGGGTTTTCGCCCAGTCTTGGGAGATTTTGGAGTTGGTTCTGGTTTAACCTCACTCTTGGGTGGGGACTGGCTAGCAAATGTTCTGGCTGGGGAAGCAGTTCTTGGTGGTGTGCAAGATCCTTCCTTTTTCCACAAACTGGCTATCTTGCTCACTGCCTGTTTCTTGCCACCGCTACCTGGTGTGCCTGTTAATCTACCCTGGCTGCCTTCTAAGGAACTTTTCCTAGTAGGAGTTGCAGGCCTACTATTATTAAGCCCAGCTCGCTTGAGACTAGTATTACTATCTGACTTATTGATGTTGGTCTTGTTTGGGGTTTTAAGGCTTCCTGCACTGCCTGCCTTACCAGCTTTCCCCAGGGAATTGTTACTGCCCGATTTGTGTAAATTGCCACCACTAGCTGTCTTATTTAAAACACTTTTCTGACCACCTTTACTAAGAGTAGGGTTACTTCCACTTTTTCCTATTTTGCCTGGAGGACTGGTAGATTTCTTTGCCAAACCAGCAGGTGGATTGTTAGAATTCTTTTGAACTTTAATCTGCTCATGTGGTGCATGGTACCCATTTTCTTGTGACCTGTCCACAACAAAGTTAAAATCACTCTCAAGAGCTTTGGACCATGTCTCTGGTGGTGTTCCTGCACTGTTTCTTTGAGACCCTGAGCTGTGCCTTTGTGAACCAGTGCTGCTTCTGCTGTTTCGTTTTGACCCAGAGTTCTCCCCTGCTTTCTTTGGCCTCATTTTGACACCACTGGCATTGACTGGGGTTACAGTAGTTTTTGTTTCTTCAGGACTACTGGGAGTTATATTGGGAGCATTCTGTGTCGGGGACTCTTTGGTGAAAGTACCCTGCTTTATTGGTGGTTTAGGTCTGGGTACACCACTTTCAGTGGCTCCAGCACCTTTGGTGGCAGCAGCTTGTTTGTGCTGGTTGGGACTGGCAGACTTGGGAATACCACTTTTGCCATTAGCAGTCTTGGCACCCACTGCCTTTGGAGGGGTGACTGCTTTACCTCCACCTCTAGTAACTTTAACACCTTTGTTGCCATTCCCAGTATTTGGAGAGATATTAGACCTGGGGACTGCATTCTTTGGCGATACACCTGCTTTTGGAGAGACATTTGTGGCAGGTGTTTTACTTACACCTGGTCTGATGGGAGTTTTCTTTTGTGGTGTGACAACTGAAGCTCTGCCCACTGGTGGCTTATTGACTGTCCTTATGCCTGCACCTACACCATTCCTTCCTGTTGTATCTGGCCGTGTACTTGCTGCTAGATTCCTTACTGCCATCTTAGGAGGCAGCAGGGACTTTCTTTTTCCTCTTATTGGCTTTGGGCCAACACTCTCTTGGGGCTTCTTTATCTTTGCCACCTCTCTGTTGAGGCCTGGCTTCACAATTCTTGGGCCTTTCTGTGTGATTGTGTGTACACTTGAGGTATGTGACAATGTTGAAGAAGATATTTCACTGGCCTGCTCTGATGCCGTTTTGGAACTGGCGGAGAGGCTTAACGACACCTCAGAAGCAGTGTCTGAGGTGTAGTCATTAGAGACCAGTGAAATAGTTTCATTTTCTATGAAGAAATCATCTTCATCAAGGGTACTACTCGAAAGTTCACGCTTAATAGATGAAAGTTCAGATACTATTAAGTTAGCATTTTCTTCAAGTGCACGCTGATCCTCTGCTGAAATATCATTAACGGTTCCAGCATCAAACATTTCCTCCTCATCTGAAGAATCTGCATCAAGCCTGCCACCCTCCTCATGTTGCTTAGGGTCTTTTGGCAATGTTTCTGATAAGTTTGGAAGGTTTTCCTCATCAGGTGTGGTAATAGAGACAAGTGAGGATGTCATTTCTGGAAACGTTTCCTGGGTAATATCAACATCAAAATCATCAAACCCATTAACATCAATTACCTCAATGTCAAACTCATTTGCAGGTTCATCACACTCTTCTGATTTAATACTATCTACCTTTTCTGCTTTTTCTTTTGTATATGGTTCTTCAGCATCTGCCTCAAAACACAATCCCTTTTCATACGTTCTGCTGCACTTAAGACTACCTTCTACCACTCTATTGTCTTCTAGCTCATAGTCACAATACTTATTGTCCCCAATGTCTGCTGAGGCAATGTCACAGACTGGAGGAGACAACTCTCCTCCATCTGGTCCAGCAAAGGGGCTCACAATTTTCTCTTTTAAATATATTACATCACTATCACCAGTTGAACCTGATACTCTTTCTTGGTTTGTGACCTCTTTTTGTTCTTTTCGCAGCAAGTCTGCCTCAGTAGCTACATAGTCCCCTTTGCTGGTGTCATGGTTGTCCTTGGTCTCTTCTGAGACACTGGACTGTACTTCATGCAAGGCACTGGCACCAGTATCGTTAATCTCAGTGTCCTTTCTTACCCCGTTTTTTGGATGGGTCTCTTTTTTCGTTTTATCCATGATATCTCCACTTTTTCTGCCAGATGAGGACTGGGCCTTATCCTCACTGCTTGACTTTCGAAATAACTTTTTCCTTGATGTACTTTCCCCTGATGCACTTCCACTGGGACTACTACGAGGCAGCCTAGAGCCACTGGCTTTATTGGGCTTCTCTCCACTTTTACCAGCCACCTTCCCTTTAGGCATGGCAGCATTAATACACTCTTCAAGCAAAGCCTTTTCTGAAGGCGTAGGGTCAAATCCAAGAGATTCAACACTAAGGGAGCTCAGTGAACTATTGCGAGAGAAACACACAGGTGTGTCTTCAACTACAAATGATTCCTGTTGGTCCTTATTGGTGGCTTCTGGGAGACTACCACTCTTATTGGCTGATGTGTCATGATCTTCACTGTCAAGTGAACTTAGTGATGAGTTACGAGAGAAACACATTGGAGTCCCCTCCACAGCATAAGTTCTGGGCAACTCTTCCCTATTTGAGCAGCCTGGCCTTTCACCATCAGTTAATGACCTACTAAGTGGTGATGGTCGCTGAAGCTTGCTTGGAGTACGAAGTTTTCCTCCTGGTGAACGCAGACCACTTTGCCCATCAGATCCTTGCCGCCTTGGACTCAGCCCTCTCCCTCTTACTGGCAAGAGGCCTTTGTGTGGTGGAGTTATAACACCTCGTAGTGAAAGTTTACCTCTATCTGCTACTTTGCTTTTTTCTTTTTTCACCAACTTATCTTGACTAAGATCTGCTTCTTCTTCACAGCTCAGTGAGCTGAGAGAATCATTTCTAGAGAAGGACATGGGTGTTCCCTCCACACCATATACTTGAGGAGAGTCATAGCTTTCAGCCTGCATAAACACAGAGTCGTCTCTTTCTACAGCTGCAGCCTGCAGCATCTCACATGATGTATCAGCCTCATTTTTCTGGTTTCGAGGACCATGACCTTCATTTGAATCTACTGTAAGATCACTCAGTGATGTGGCCGTGGAGAAGTTGATAGGTGTACCTTCAGTGGCATATGTCCTGACTGTATCAGTCAGCATGCTAGGTCTTGTTGCACTGGACGAATGGCTTCCAGATCCTTTCTTGCTGGCAAATCGGGGGCTCTGGTACCTTATCTTATCTTTGGAGTCACATCCCTCAGCTTTTCTATCCATGTTTTGATGCTTGTGTGACTTACTGCTCTTAGGCATAGCTGCTTCGATAGCTTCTGACAGAAGATCTTCCCCTTCAGAAATTGAGCTCACATCTGACTTAACGTCATCTGCAGCGCTGGTATTATGCTCATGAATACTACCTGGTGTACATTCTTGTCCGACAACTTCTGCTCTATCAGGAGTTTGGTTGGCACCAAAGCTGAGGTCACTAAGTGATGATGCTGCTGTGGAGAAGTTCAATGGAGTACCTTCAGTAGCATAGTTCCTGACATCATCACCGCCAGCTAGCTCATCTCTGTGGATTACAGTGGCAGGAGTGCTGTGGTTGGTGGGAAGCTCTCCATGGAAGCTTGCACTCATACTCATCTTTGGAGTGGAGGCATACATACGAGCAGCTGGCATGCCCGATCGTGGAGTGTTTGGCACTTTTGCAGGAAGATGGGACTTTTTAGCTGCAGATCTGGACTCATCAAAGTTGTTGATACGAGCAAAAGTAGATTTCTTCTTGATAGAGCTATCTGAGGTGCTACGCTTCATCTTTCTTCTGGAGTTGTTAGGCATAGCTAGATTTATACATTCTGCTAGCATATCTTCTTCACCCTCTGACACAGATGAGTGTTCATCTTCAAAACTGGCACCCACATTAACATCAACTTTTTCCTCACCACAGGAACCTTCAGGAACATCAGGTCGCTGGTCAGGTTTAGGCAGGGCCTGATGGACATGTACTTCTTGCTGTACCTTCTCTACTTCCTCTTCTTCTTGGCCAAGAGGAATCACACGCAAATCATCTTCTTTAGCAATATTAGGTTCATCATCAAATGTCAGTCCACTCAGGCTGGTAGTTGTTGAAAAGCCAGCAGGAGAACCTTCAATTGCATATGATTTTGTGGCATCATTGAACACCTGGGTTGTCTTTTCACTGGCCAAAGAACTCTTACATATAGTCTTTGTTTGTTCAGTTCTATCTGAGGCACCAGCTTCCTCCTTTTCCTCCTCTGCTACAGATTTAACTGCTCGTGGTGGTTGCGCTTGTGATTTGGAAACTGACTCTGTATCTTCAGGACCAAACTTGACAGGAGACTTTCTGTGTGTTGGGCTTGGAGGCATGGTGTCACTTGGTGAGTCAGGTAGGTCACTGGGGGACACAACTTCACTGGCTCGCCGACTGTACTCACTGACCACTGAACTATGAACTGAATGTGCATCAAAACTACTTAGGGACCCAAGAGAACTGCACCTGGAGAACATGAGTGGTGTTTCTTGCACTTGGTTGTTGTCATCAAAGGTAACGCTCTTGGTGGGTCCGCTGGTGGCGCCCTCTGTGCCATGTGTACCTGTAGCTGTGTTGGCAGTAGCCCGGAAGCTGTCATCTTGCTGCTCCGCCCTCAGTGTCACATTTTGTGAGGTGTCAAGCCCCATGTCTTCATCAATGCTCTGTAGCACCATGGTCTGGTTGTGGGACTGTGTACCACTGCTTGGACTACTGGTGTCTTGGGCATCACTACTGTGTAAGCTGCTGAGAGAGCTGACCCGCGAAAAGCACACTGGAGTTCCCTCCGTGCAGTAAGCAGTTGTTTTATCTCCACCAGGACTCTCAGGTGTGCTGTCATCATGGAAACTGTGCCCTGATCCTGGACTCGAGGGCCTGGTTTGTTCAGTCACCAATGGGTTGGGCGAAGTCAAGGCACTAGTTTGCTGTGGCTGTGATGGGGGCTGGACCTGCTCATTCTGTTTAACTGCTGGGGTCACTGGCTTATTTGCAGGTCTCTCTGTCTTCTGGCTGCCAGAGCTACTCATATGTTCACTTTCAGTGTACTTGGATGAAAAGTTTTGTGTTTCATCAGCAGCAGCCAATGGTACATTTACAGCACCACCACTACAAATATGACCATGAACACACACCACTGCCTTCCCACTCAGGTCATTCATGGAAGTAGCAGTGGACAGGAAGTTAAGGGGTGTACCTTCTGTATAGAATGTCCTCACTGTGTCATCAGTAACATTGGGCAGTGTTTGTTCTACAAAGTCATTAGTCCTTCTGGCTGCTTCAAGCTTGCAGTCAGCACAGCCTGTTTCAGGCTCCTGGTAGCGAGTACTGTAATTGATTGGCTGATCAGAATAGTGGTTATCATCTGTATGCTCTGCATAGCGCACACTGTAATTGGTGGGTTCATCCATATTGTCTAGATCAGTCTCAGCATAGCCACTATATTGTGGCACTTCCTTCACACTGCCAGTCATACTGGCATTCATAGAATTGTTCATGGCATCATTATTGGCTGCTTGTGGTGGGTTTTCGTACATGTTCATGTGATGGGATACATTGGCAGATTTTTGCTGGCCATTGTTCAGTAATCCAGACACATAATTGCCCACTTTGGGTATGGGTTTCACAAACTGTGAGGCCTGCTGAGACTGCTGGCAGCTTTGTATGAGGTTATTATTGATCCTGCTAGAGTCTGTGGCATACTTTATACTATAGTTCAAAGGCTGATCTTGTACAGGTTCCAGCTCATTCAGGTGTAAGTTCTCCATGCGGTGGGTCAAGCTGGTGTACTGTAAGTTTCTATTTTCTGCTGAGGCTGGCTGTTGTGATAACATATTGTTCAAACTTTCAACAGAGGCACGGGGGCTATAACTATGCCTTTCTTGCTGGTCATGACCACGATAGATGGGTATGCCACCACCTCTAGTGTACACAGGTATTTTTCTGCCTGAACCTTGATGTGACCTTCGTGTTGTAGGTGGCGTACTATCAGCTGAATGGGACTCTTTTCCATATCCTCCTGGGTCAATCCCAGCATGCAATGCAACTTCCTGCATAATTTGCATAATCCTACTGTTTGGTGGTGCTGGCCCGGATTTACCTCTGTCAGAGGCTGGGGCTGAGTCTGCACTTGAACTGTAGCGCTGGAGAGACAAGTCCCTCCTTCGGTCATGGTTAGCAGATTGTCTTTCACTGAGCAGTTTTGTGCTCTTTGCAAGCATACTGTGAACACGGGATCTGTCATGGGATATATCAGAATGCACACTTCCCACACTATCTTGACTCCCAGAGCGAGACACAGATCTTTGAGGCGAACGAGTTTTATTGTCCAACAGTGGTGAACTATCCCCACTGGCACTACGAGGAAAGTAATGTCCACGAAATAATGGTCTCCTGTATTCAGAGTCAGCTACTTGGTAAATGCCACAGTTGTCACCAGTATAAATATATTTATGTCCATCATGGTGTTCATGATGTTTCCGTGTCTCAGGGGGGCTGCCATGTGGGCTTTCTACATTGTCACATGTTTCTGCCAAGTTCTGGTCTAGTTCCGCTTCCAGTGCTCGCTGTTTACGCACATGAAGTGTGGGCAGATTTGACCGAGTGTGTTTGTCCGAGTCCATAATTGACATGGCAGGCTTGGCAGCCAGCAAGTTCTTAAGTGCTGCAGCACTGCCCATTGATATCATTTTATGCTTTGAGTGCACTAAGTTCCGAAGCATGCTAACTGCACCCATTTCCCACAATGCCTGCTGGTCTTCCTGGCATCGCGCTGACAGATTCCACAGTGTTCCACAAGCATTGCTCACAATAGTCAAACTGGGAGAACGCAGATGTTTAAGCAATATATGTAAGCAGCCATGCTGACGTAGAGTTCCTCGGTAATCCTCTTTGACAGCAATATGACTTGAGACATTTCGTAATATTCCACCTCCATTTTCTATTATTGCAAGTGTCTTTGAAGGACTCTTGTAGGTGAGGGTTGTGACTAGAAAGGCGAGGGACCCATCTACAGCACAAATATCCGCTTTGTTTTCGCTGCAGTGGGCAGACAAGTTCCACAATGCACTTAGAATGCTTTTAAGGGTAGATTCCTTCTTCACTTCCATGGCTGCCCTGGTCAGCGCTGTCACAGCACCAACTTCACGCAAAATCTTTTTGCTGGCAAGGTCAGCACGCCATGACAGATTACGCAGTACACTAGCAGCTACTTGGCGCAGATCCTCATTGGGTGAATGAAGCTGAGCCACCAGCGCTAACATGGAGGACTTCATGGAGCACAGCAATGCCTTATTCGTGCCATCCCCAAAAGTAAGATTGGTCAGTGCCATGCAGGCATAGCGCCTCATAGTGATGTTATACTGCTCCGTGGTGTTGCCGTTTACATCCTGGTCTACCTGCAGCAGCTCTGCTATGGCCTGCAGCCCACCTGCAAATACACACACAAACAGAGGTAAGATATTTTGAAAGTCATTGGGGGGGGGGGGAGGGTAGCTACAGCTTTCTCCTTTGGCACAAAAAAAGAACATCCCACATTAACTAGTTATGTTTGTGTGATTGTACCTGTATAGGAGGAATCATAAAATATAAGGGATGGTTCAACATTTTCATCATTTTTGAATTAGTACTTACAGTACGCAAGGGGGGAGGGGGTTAGAATGGGCCGTACACTTTCACAGGATATGGAAAATGATGGTCAATTTTTGGCCTGTTTTGTGCAATTTTGCTATGATTTGGGGGGGAAAATCATCATTTTTAAAGTACTAATTTGGGGGGAGGGAGGGGGGTCATGAAATTTAGTACCCTAAGTACTAATTCAAAAATGATGATAATGTTGAACCATCCCTAAGTAGAACATGCACAGACAGTGCTATAACCACCCAGATGGGACAGTCATCTAGCAACTTGTCACATCACTAACCTAGCTGGGGGAACATAAATTAGTACTCCCATTGAGAAGAGCTATTCTGTGATAGAACTGTAGGATAGTATATTTCAAGTAAAATGATAACTTTTATATTTACATTTATACTTTATTATAATGTCAGGAATTTCATCATTAAATTGCAAATTTTATCTTTAATGTAGTTAAAATGTCAAACGTACTTTTCTTGAAACTATACCCTATTTAGTGTCAAACTAAGAAATATGTTAATGACTACAATGGAATTGGGAAAGGCACTAAAATAATATTAACTAGAGCAGGATGATTTCCTAACAGAAAATCAAATGTCTCCCCGTGGCTCTTACCGATATCAGTTGTTGCCCTTAGAAATCTATAAATTTCTCATACTAATGATGGCAGAGACCCCAAAATAAGGATGTGGCTCTGTAACCTTGGGAAAGCGGTCAAGGTCAACGATCTTCAAACTGATTGAGCCCTTATTTAGGACTATAATCCTGTGCAACATGAAAGCCCTAGCTCCAAATCTTCTGGAGTTATCTTGTTCCCATTGATGTGATGAAGATTCACTCATGTGGCTCTGTGATGTTGGAAACAGGGTGAAGGTCACCCATTTTTGAACATGTATGGAACTATCATAAAAGCCCTAGCTCAAAAAAACTTCTCAAGTTATCATGCAGAAACCAAATTCACTAACGTGGTTATGTGACCTTGGTAATGGGGTCAAGGTCAACCATCTTGAAACCTGACCCAGAAGGTAATTGAAACTACAATGCTGGGCTTACTGGGTATGGAGTCTTCATGGGATTGTCAAAAACACAATTTTTGGCAGAAGCATAAATTGACCTCTGTTTCCAACAAAAGGTAATTAAAGACCCTCACAACCTTACGAATAATGCATCAGACTCATTGAAAGGCCTAAACCATTTTTGAAGCTTTAGGTAGACACACTACAGGCATGTAATGCTGCAGGTAACACTGTCTGAGAAGGTCTATAGCAACCAGACAGGCAAGGAATACATACCTAGTGTACAGATGGCATGCCGATGCTCTTCGTCAAAGGACAGCTTCATCAGTGCTGCAATGGCAGGGCCTGGATGGTGGTCTATGTCTGTAGATCTGGAGCCTGTAAATATAGAGCACAGCACTGTTAAACCACTTGTCATGGGGGAGGTACAATTATCAATAGAAAGACAAGGTAAGTGTTGATAAAAGTCGATACAGTGTATCTGAGGTACAATTATGTTTGTGTAATCATGCACTTGTAACTGTCAATTAAAATCTAGCATAAGCCTATTTCATTGTGTCAATAATATAAACTGCTTTTATAATTGACCACAATTTAAGAGAACAGAAAATGAAATCTAGTTTGATTTCACATTTCTCAGGATATCAAACTGGAAAGTGACACAGGACATCTTCATGTATGACACTGTCCAAAGCATGAATATTGGGCAGCAGTCAAAGCAAACTCTCTCAAAGGCTGACCTGGAATCCACCTGGTGGCAAACACTGCAACTAATGTAACACATGAGACAATTTTGATACATTGCTTGATACAGCATTCACTAAAGCTGCTGCTGGAGTATCTTAATTTTACAAATTTTAAAATTAGAAGCGGTATCAGCTATCGAAATGGTTGTTTACCTATGCATATAGAAAGGTATACTGGTCTTTTTGTTCTAAGATAGGACCTGTGAGACCGTCCACTTCATAATTTCACAAAGACCATATAGCTGATGTAGTTATATCAAATCACAGACCTGTATAACATTACCTAATCATACATTGATCCAGCAATAAATGGAGATACCAGTAGTTGGGATTCCTACACTGTATAATGCTCAAATTGATCTAGCTGTTGTACCAGTGACAATGTGATTATACAGCAGCAGCCAGTTTTGAACCTTCAAGCCACATTGGTACTATGTAGTGGCCAATGTTGTGGTCAGCTGACAGACATCTCTGAATATGCTGTGTTCTGTTTCTGTCTGATGATGCCGATCAGTTTCAAAAGGCAAATGCACCACAATGAGCTTTTAATCTATATGGAAGCCACGAATGGCTAATTTTTTATTGTGTCTGTGCGTGTGATGACAACCAGCAGCTCTCAGGCACACACTTCCTGTGTTGAATGGGGTCCAGAGGGAATCCTTTGCTTGACTCATTTTAGTTTCTTTCAAGGTCAGAAAACAACTGAATCAACTGCTATCCTTGGAGTACATTGGGTATCTAGTGCCCACATATGTGGACAACTGTTTGCATGGGGCATGCTTTCCTTATGGCTCTAGTATAATTCTCATACAAAAGGCTTTCTGCTGGTGAGAATTGTGAGTAGCCATATTGACACAGATAAGCGTGAGGTCTGGTGACTTTTCACCACTTTGAGCATTAAAGGGTTAACTACAGGTGAGCTCAGCTGCCTGCCCCTGTCATTAGCCATGCAATACAACATATTATCCACCGTGCAAACTCTCCTGCAAGCTTTCATCGTCATACAGACAAAACTTGAATAAAGCTGCTGGTACTCCAGTACTCTAAAGATAATAATTTCTAATTAGCCTTGTCTTCTGTTTACCACTATCATGATTACACTGACATATTTATGTCTAGCATTTACTATGTGCTTCACACACTCAGGGGCCTGGAAGACCTACATGTACTCTTTGCATCAACCTGACACAGGCAACCAGCCTTTAGTCAATATTTATATAACCCAGCCCTATGGCTCTTCACTATTTACTTATGGTCCTCTACAACAGGGACATTCTCTTCTAGTTAGTGTCTTCCAATAGTACAACTATCACATTTAAATTAAAATAATCTCAACCTAGCATTACTGGTGTTTTTCATACAGCCAGGCTGCCATATGCGTCCAAGGTACACCCAAGAGCTGGGCCCTCTTGTGTGAGGGATGAGTCAGACCTTATTGATACTACACACTAATTGTACAAGTCTGCAGCTTTCTTTGATTTCCTCAGGCTCCCTTTGAAGTCCTCCATGCTGGCTCCTACACTTTTCCTCTCCTCCATCATATTGCTTCCTTCAAAGCTAATCATTTGAGCTCAAATCTAATTTGTTAATTAACACTTCAAGATGGTCTGGAGATTCTTATCTGTGATATATCTAATTGCCAATTCAGGGAAGCATATCACTGGGTACCTGATCTAGTTTGCCACTGAATCTACAATAAGTGACTGGCTGCAATAGATGTTACTTTTGGTTTCTTGACTGGCTTGGGGGATGTTTTGAAACCAAACATTGAAAGCAGGACTGCAGACACAAATGATGCCAGAAATGTAGTCACATACTGTGTAGGCTTCTATTAACTCATTCCATACCAGTCCCTGATTTTTTCATATATTTACCTAGATTTAAGACAACAATTGCATATTTAAATTCTTCATGAAAAGAGCTTTCATTCAAGTACCAACATGCCTATAGTCATAAGTCAGTGGTTCTGGCAATGCCTGGCAAGTCATGCTGCAGCTGCCTTTGCGGCAGCTGCAGTATGACTTGCCAGGCAGTGCCAGAACCACTGACCAAGGCCTGTGACCATAGTATGGAATGAGTTAAGGGATGTAAGGCTGGCCCATTATGCTACTATGGGCAGTAATTCTGTCCTAGTACAATGTATGGAAAACAGAAAAAGCAGAAATGATGGCTGGTATGAAGTATGAGAAAAAAAGGGCTTTCAGTATGCAAATACAGTAAATAAGAAGAGCTCCATGGGCCTAATACTATGCTGACATATAATCTGATGACCATCATCAAAATATAATTTCCTACAATGCATTCCCTCTGTGACCCTGAGAAATTAATCAAGGTCATCCATATTATGCAGTATCAATATCAAACTTCCACATGGTACACATTTGTGTACCATGACTGCATGGTTTAAGAATTTTGCATAATGTTCCTGTACTGATAGCTATGTGCCTACAAGCTCTGATGTAATGGCCATCACATTTTTTTTTTTTTTTACTGAAATGCATTCCCTTCTTGATGTTCAGTAAGTAGGTCAATGTCTTCACATTATGCAATATAAACATGTGACACACACATCTGTGGTATATTCGACTTTGTTAGCACCACAATGACTCAACACATTTTAAGCCTTTTGTCTGTATTATATTCCTATAATGGCATATGGATATATGTCCACAAATTCAGATGTACTGACCATCACAAAAAAAAATTTAAAAAAAAAAAAAAAAAATAATCCTGAAATGTATTCCGACAGTGACCTTCAGAAAATAGGTCAAGGTCACCCCAAATTATGTAATATCCCAACTTCCACCCATGATACAAATTTATTGTGTATTTGAGGAAATTTGCCTTATAATTTCTCAAGATAATGAATTTCATAAATTTCACCAAATAATAACTCGTATTTCCAATTCACCTACAGCCTCCAGAATATTTCCACCAAACTTCATAAGGATCCATTGAAAATCAAACACACCAGTGCACTTTAACTTTTCACTTTTTGGCCCCTGTATTATGTAATGCACTGGATGGTGCCACCAACAATGAGAGGAACTTAGATTTTCATTTATAGAATGTTAAATCTATCTTGTTGACAAGCAATTGTTTACAGACAGACAGAATGATGAACAGACATGAGTTTGTATGCACAGACTTCCTTCATTAACCCTTTCCCATTCACATCACCAAAAACCTGGATATGAATTGTCATCTGCCTTAAAGTCTTTACTTAAATTTCTCTTTACTAAAAAAAAAAACATTTTTGCTGAGAGATGTTTGTAACGCCATTTTGTTTTATTGCATGCCCTAAGTCTATACGTTTAATTAGTATGGGTTGGGTGCATTGCGCCCAACCTGCACCAAAGAAAGCTATTGACTCAGGTGTTCTCTGACCAGGAATGGGTTAAAAGAGCAAGTCTGGACTCAATGGACAGACAAATTAATACTTTTAATCCTGATCTGTGTTTTACCTTTTTAGTTATAAATGCTTCATCACTTTCATATGATAGTTTACTTTTAATAAAAGGAAACTAAACTGCTCATTACTGCCCTCTATGGACCAAATATGTTGAGCCATGTGGTACCTAAAACAACATAGAACCTGTGTATGGAACTGTATGTTTTGTACTATCTTCTTAATTTATTACATCTATGTAACATCCTACTTTGTATGTTCTCTAATATCCTATTAGTTGATTATATTAAACATACTCTTTTGTATGCAGTGTAATTAATACCTCAACTTCTTATATTTATGTAACACCCTATTTCGTATGTTTTGTAACATCTTTTCAACTGGTTATATTTATGTAACATTGTACATGTACTTCGTATGTTCTTTTTATCTTCTAAACTGATTGTATATTTGTAACATTCTATTTTGCAGGTTGTTGTGCATACCTGTAGATGACTTAGATTTGCGCCCATCAGACTCCTCCTCATCGTCAGATGTATCTCTCAACTGATCGCAGTGTGCCCGAATCTGTTCTAGTAGCCGTAATACCCTAGCTTCCCTTCTGCCCCGCTTGTCATCTGGATGTGAGTGGACGATATTGTGCAGAGCCCTGGCTGCCCTTGCCCGCGCTGCCTTGCTGCCCCGTGTGTTACCCAGCAACCCAGAATCCTTGTCACTGCCATGTAACAGTTGTATCAGCAGAGGTATACAACCTGCAAGTATCAACAGAGAGCACTTGTAAAACAGACATGACTGTGACCATCAATTTCTTTGTCAAATAAGCTGGCACACTGTGCAATGCAACATTGTTGATATTTTCTTTGAACTCTACACAACACATAAATATGTAAATCAACTGACATGACTAGCGTGATGAGCATCACGATAAGAAGTGGCCCATGGCCAGGTGCTCTGCTGTCATATAAACAGAACACTTTAAGTACATACATATGGGGTGAAACCTGCTCATGTGACCATCTGAATAATGGATCTCACTGGTATCATAAGCAGTCAAGATTTTGACTTGCTCCACAATCCAACAAAATTTCTTAAAGATCGCCCCAAAATTGAAGATGCTAGAGCGTTCACAAAATTGAAAAATTTTGAACCATTCATTACATAATGATGTAGGTGGTGCCACATATGAACAATGTATATTTTGATACACTTGACAAGTCCTGAAAGTTACAGGGGCCTAACTTGAAAATTGTGAACTGTATCACATTCACAAGGAAACAGTTTACAGATGGGCAGATGGACAGGCATGAGTTATGTTCAAACCTCCTCTGACCTTGACCAGAAGTCATGGTCACTCATAATTTACTGTACGTGGGGGTGGGGGGGTGGTGGTGTCATATGATGCCTCTATACTGCAACATCAGCATTCTATATTAAATGACTGGTGAGGCATAAAGATGGATGGATGCACAAACAACCCCCTGCCCTGACTGTTTTCATGTTCATATTATGCCACCCTCAGTGGCAGGGTACAATAAACAACCCCCATGCCATGCACCACACACCCTCTGATCCTCAAGGTTCTAAGGTGGATCTTTCAGTAGACTTGATTGCAAATGAAATGTTACAGCTAATTTACATCATCAAATACTGATTTACATGATTAAATAAGCTGGAAAACAAAGCAAGTAGCTGGTAGATGAGGCGGTTGTGCAGAAAAGAAATAATTGCTATAAACATATTTTAAACAATCTTTACTTTGCATTCTGTTTTATACAGCTAAATTAATTACTTCCTTTCCAATAACAGACAAAATCTTGACTTTACACATAAAAAGAAGCCATAATGAAGCATTTACCTGACTGTCTCATAGCAATACAGCTGTCTTGGGAGTTAGACATGGCCAGCAGCGTCCGGCTCATATCATCCTTGTCATGGGTGCCTAGCATTGACAGCAGAGAGTACACCATCTCCACCTGAAATGATAGATGATGTTGTGCAGACTGTATTAAACATCTTCCACCACAGCCCGCAGTATCTATACTTCAAATATCTACTCCCATCAAAAACAAAAACAAACAAAAAATGCAATATCAACAGTTCATTGCTGCTTTTAGTACTGAACCCGCTCATTCTACACTTGTGTCCTTTAACCCTTTTCCCCTCAAACCGGCCAAAACTGGCTGGTGGTCAAATGTCGTCTGCTTCAGTGTTTTCAACTTATTTCAACAGTTATGAAAAACAATTTAACTGAGAAATGTTACATGAGACTTATCAAGATCACATGCCCCAGGTCAACAGCTTTCCGTGGCATGGGTTGGGCACTTAGTGCCCAAACCATGCCAAGGAAAGCTCTTGACGAAGTCTTAATTCAAGGGGGAAAGGGTTTAAAAAACTAATCCTTGTAATTCTTCTGAATGTCTGTATCTTGAATTTTATTACTATATTGCAGTTAGACCTATGAGCAGAAAGTTGAAGCAATGTACAGAACCAATCACCATGTTACCTTTATGCTATTTTAATCAATTAAGTGACTTTTAAAACTGTTTTCCTTCTGTATGAAATGATCATGTAGATCAACTGAACAACCTTTTTTACATTATAAAATTAAGTCTTAATTTCTACTGGCAACTTCCTTTTCATAACAGTGGTAGTGATTGTAGATGACAACATACCATTACAGTACACCTAACTAGCAAAAGCAGAAGCACAGCCTGTTTGGTGGACTATTAGCAATAATTATTTAAATGTTTTCTCATGATAATGACAAAACATCAAATTGTATATTTTACAGTTGTGCACATTTCCACTTGCACTAATCTGGAGTTAAGGTGTTATAATCTGCAGAGACTTGCACTTATTTTATCAAAGCACAAATCAATGTGCACCTGTCAAACAACATGGGTGATACCTTTTGATTAGATGTAAAATCAATGGTCTTTCATATGAATTTTTTCTCACAAATTTAATTTCAAAGAAATAAGCTCCACACATACTCTCATGCACCTAACACTCCTACAAAATCAATATATTTGATCCAGACTCACTGAAAGTTTTATATGTTAATGCTTAGTAGGGCAAACATTTTTTTTTCTCTCTGACACATGCTTCCCACATGTAACCATGGTAACCTGTGCCTGCAGCATCAATACATAATGAGGCCTGCCTCCATTCCCTGACTGACAGAGGCAGGTGTAGAAAGCATGGAGACAATAAAATTCTCTTAACTGATAAAGTGGCAACTTCAAAGATAGCTCTATACGTGAAGCAAAACATGTCTGGAGTCCATAAACGTTGGGACTGTTTCTCATATTTATGTGAACCTTGACCTCTTACAAGATGGCAATTTTGATAGCCTGTCATGAGCCTAACACTGGAACTGTGAACTGAACAGTTGTAAGAAAACAACTTTTGGGCCACAAACATATCAAATATGCTACAGCTCCCTACTTGGCAATCCTGGTGGCCCATCATGAATCTAATCTATTAAAACATGTATTGATTGTTTCTTTCTCCTTTGTGTGTGTGTGTGTAGGTAATTTTTCCGATGTTATTTATCAATTATTATTATTACTTTTTTTTTTTTTTTTTTTGGGGGGGGGGGTAAATTTACATAGGTATCCTTTGATACTGATAGCATCAGACATCCAATCAAAACCATTCAGATTTTATTTGAAATCAAATTTTTACAGGCTGACAGTCCGATGATAGTATGACTGAGTTGTCGTCAACATCATTATCATCACTGGAACTTACAAATATTAGTTTAAAAGTTTACATGAGTATGTACTTTGTATCACAGTTATCTTATAAAGCATTTAAGCCATATTTGTACCTTTGTGCCAAGCTGCTGGTTGGTGACACGGCTCCTTGAGCCTGAGGAGGCATTGCTGGAGTTAAAGCTCATGACGCTGGCTGTCTCCTGGTGACTCAGGCCTGTCAGGCTGTTGTCTGCACTGCCCCCACCTAAAAAACAAAAAAAAAACATTTTATAGCATTTATTTTTTTCTTGATGAACGACAAGTTACATGCTAAGTGTTTTAAACCTTGCACAAACATACATTGACAGTCTGCCCTGTATCTGATTGACAAATGAGTTGGTTGTTTTCATAGTAAAAACTTCTGATGGTTTTGGTTCAAATTTATCTAGTCTGTCCTGAATAACAGTAAACTCAAGCTATCATACAGTTAGTCATTGTTCGGCAATGAGCCAACTGAACAGATAGATATGGTCTTCACAGCCTGTCAGTGTCATGGACATATGCCTGGCATAGTCACAAAGGCAACAGAGTGCATAGGCTGTGTGCATTGTGTCATGGAGGTATACATGGCATAGTCACAAAGGCAACAGAGTGCATAGGCTATGTGCACAGTGTCATGGAGGTATACATGACATGGTCGTCAAGACCACAGAGTGCATAGGCTGTGTGTATAATGGAGGTATACATGGCATGGTCATCCAGGCAACAGAGTTCATAGGCTAAGTGTACAGTGTCATGGAAGTATACAGAGTGCATTGGCTGTTTGCACAGTGTTATGAGGTATACACAGCATAGCCATCAAGGCCACAGAGTGCATAGGCTGTGTGAACAGTATCATGTAGGTATGCATGGTATAGCCATCAACAGTATAGTCAACAGGCTCTGTACACTTTCATGGAGGTATACAGGGCATAGTCATTAAGGCGATAGAGAGTATCTAGGCTGTGCATACACAGTATATCAGGGAGGCATAAAGGATATAATCATCAAGGTAATAGAGTGGATAGGCTGTATATACAGTACCAGTAGAAGTGTACAGGGCTTATTCATCAAGGAAATAGTGTATAGGCTATATACACAGTGTCATGGAGGTATATATGGCATAATCATCAAGATGATAGTGTATCTAGGCTGTGTGTCACAGTATAATGGAGGTATATCGGGTCATCATGAAAATAGAGTGTATAGGCTGTGTATACAGTATCATGGAAGTATACAGGGAATAGTCGTCAACGTAATCAACTGTATCTAGGCTGTGTTCACAGTATTATGGAGGTATATAGGGTCATCATGACAAATGAGTGTATAGGCCATGTATACATTATTATGGAAGTATACAGGGAATCGTCAAGGTAATTGAGTGTATCTATGCTGTGTTCACAGTATTATGGAGGTAAATAGTGTCATCATGACAATAGAGTGTATAGGCCAGGTAGACAGTATTATGGAAGTATACTGGGAATAGTCATTTAGGTAATTGAGTGTATCTAGGCTGTGTGTACACAGTATCATGGAGACATGCAAGGCAGTCACCAATACTATTAAATATATGAGCTGTGTGTACGACTGATCATGACTGGCATCTCAGTCACCTGTCACCTGTCACAACCAGCTTTGTGGTTTAATTCATCTTCCATGTATGAAGCTGACTCTGTGACCTGTTTCAGCTATCAGATGAATGCATCCATTGATATTTGGGCCAAATGGCACAGGAAGTCTTTACATTGATATTGGCTTTGTGTATCTGAAACAGAGTGCTGCTTTTAACTGGACCCTGTGTGAACTATCACCCAGGTAAACAAACAGGCTAAAGATTGGAACTGACTTGCTGGCCTAGCTTAGTTAACAAAGTTACACTGCACTTGTTGACTGGGATAACTCAAAAAGCACTGAGACAAACAGGGTCTCTGTTACAGTTACATAGCCTGGCTTCCTCCATTATCATACCTGACGTGCATCATCATCTGTAGACCCATACAGTGAAAAAACACACTAACCAGCAGCATACAACATACTGGAGCTGCCTCCCCAACACCGTACTAAACCACTGCAGGTGTGACGAAAAATAAAGGAACGGAAAAAAGAACATTGTGGAGTTTGTATGCAGGAATACCCTTTTCCCTTGCCTCTTGAAATCTGTAACTATGTGGTGGTCATGTCAAAATTCAAATTTTCAGAGAAACAGGTCAAAGTCAGTTTCAAAACCCAGGACAGTTAGACAATCAAAATCAATTGGCAAATTATGAGGAAAAAACTAGAAATTGTGTCCCAGGAGCACTTTCTGAAATGTAGTTATGTTGAACACATGCTTTGACAAAAGTGTCATGTGCATTAAGCCCTATATGATGGCCATCGCTGTTCCAAGGAAACCCAAATACCATGCAATCACTGATTGGTCTGACATTTATGTCAATTTTTCACCGGCAAGATTCTCTGAAGCCACAGTTTCAAAGTTCCAAGTTTTGAATCTGGCTGTCATGTGACACCTTGCTCTTTATGTCCCTGCTCTGAATCAACTTCTATCAGTAAAATACATTTGCATTTAGAGTGAGCTCATATTCCTATTCTCACCATAAAAAAGGGGGTGGGGTGTGGTGGTGTCTGTTGTGCACATCAAAGGTAAGCTAAATCTTTACGCTGTGTGCTTGAACTATTGAACAGCACTACCTAAAAAATGAGAGAGAAAAAAGGAAATTTGCAACTTAACACATGACTACATCTTTGTGTGCAGGTAATTTTTCCACAGACTATTTACAAAAAGCACCAGGTTTTACAGCCTATTTGGAAGTTTTGAGGGCAACTTGTGCAGTGGCAATCAGGCAGGACTGTTAGGGCCACATGCACCAGTTGTGTTTTCAGTGGCCTCTGGTCCGCAGGCTGTGTGGGAGGCTGCCTGGGTTAGGGCCCACATGTCTGCCACATGCCACCTTGCTTCTTTAGGTATCTGCAGGCAACTTATCTGTGTGGGCTTCCCTATGTACTTACTTCAGGCACAACACATGCAAATATTTTGTGCTGAACAAATTTTAGGTTGTTCCTGCTGTTAACTAAAATACAGGTAAATTTTAACAAGATGCAGATATTTCTCTTGTTTTGAGAATGTATGTATTATCTGAAATCAAGGATCCTATAAAAAGATCCTTGCTGAAATTGACCATTGAGCACTTGTATGCACAGGCCTACTTCAATTAAACAATGTGAGTCCAGGACTTGACAAACAAAATGTTTACAGAGATAAGTCCATTTATAATTAGTAGTGATGCCTTGCATATGTCACTGTATAGATTCACCTCTTAGTTCTCAAAGGCACCTTGTGGCCACACCATGTTTGTTTTTGTGGCAGTATATCCAAGCACTAATACACAACATGGCAAGGTGAACCTCTAGTATGCACAAGGGCATCTATATACAATGCCCATTTCAAACTACAGTAACCACACTTCCAGGGAATTTGTATAGGAAGATGTACAAACATGAAAATTTGGTTCTTCACCTGAGGTAAGTTGGTATTCACCTGTGTGACTTTGTCAAGCTCAATATATGTTTGTTCTCATATCATTTGAACTGTTGTATTTGACAATCAATTCTATTATAGTTTATCTGGGTAGCACAAAAATTGGCAGACATGGGGTTACTTCTTTTTTCCAGTGCCAAAAGATGGAAATTAAATATACATGTGTATCTTCACTGACAAGTGGCTACCTCTTTTACTCAGCCTGTAGCATTAACATTCATGTGCCATCCACAGATCCCTGCTCATTTTCAAGGTATACAAGTCTACATCTTCACCATAATATTTTGACAGTAACTTAGCAAAAGCCAAGCAGCCACAAGATTAAATTGACACACATATATACCTAAAAACAAATTTGCAGTTGATAGCATGTAAGCAAAAGAAGAGGTGTACCTCACTGTTTGGCTTCCTATGTGGTTAGGAAGCTGAAGTGTCAGAGATGAAGTAGAAACAAATAGATTTCAGTCATGGACAGGGTTAAACAGGGAAATGTACAGCATACCAATGAAGTACAAGCATTGCTATAAAGTGGAGGGCTCTTACCTTTATCGATGGGCCATGCTCCATGGTAGAGAGCCGCCAAATTTTGGTTCTCTGATGCCCATTCCCCATCCTGGCTGTTATCTGGCTCTGGTAAAGTAACTTCCAAGGTTTGTGTTGCTATGGAGACGAAGTCAGTATCATTAGGCCCACAGAAGGTTGGTCTGTACTCACTGTGAACGCCCTCATTGTCTGTGTTTGCTTTAGGGATAAATGCCTAGAAATACCAAAAAAAAAGGTCATCACTGGATATATACCTTGATCTGACATCAACGGTTTCAGTGAATTTATAGCAAAACTCCATTGAAGTTATGGGGGTTTGACTTGCAGCCTATCCAAATCCACAAACATAGGCTCTTCAGTGATTGTATGTGCCATGGTAGGGATACTGTACAAATGGAGCAAAGCCAAGGTTACCTTGAATTACCTGCCACACAATAACGTTACTATATCATATCCTCCCAGTATCACAGTTATTCCTCACAAGATGGACCCCTATAACTTGGGCACATAATGACCAGCACCTCTCTGCCTGTGTCAGTTGCTTCTGCTCATGCAATATAGCCATCTGCCTCTGGTGAACAACATGAACATACAGGTGTAAACTCTGCACACACACAGACACATGACCATCCAGTCACGTTTTACTGCATGTTGAGGATCATGTAGCAAATCTTTCTTCATAAACCTCGGGCCGAAATTGCCACTTTTGACAAACAAAACTTCGGTACAGTTATTACCAGCCATTTTACCCAGTGCACCATCAACTAAAAAGACAGAACAAGTGCAGAGTTCCAATCAAACACAGATGTCTGCGAACCTGTAAAGGTATGTCTATGTGTTGAGGAAAGACTACACAGACATACAATATACCACACATCCTTTGAAGTCAGATACTATCCTGGCTTTTGCAGTCTTGGCCATGATTTGTAGTTAAGACTATTGGGACACTAAAGCTGAAAAGTTGTCCTTATTTTTGGGTTTTGTTTGGATGTTTGGCACTGAGAAAAATATTCACGCTGTAAAATGTGCAGTCCACATTATGTCCCCTAGAAGCAAAGGCCTAGCCACTGGGTGCCCTGCTCATAGCACAACTGGATACAGGACCTGTACATGGGTGTAGAGGGGAAAGCAAATATTACCAGACTATAATGGAGACTATCCAGCTCATGGTAACAACCCCAAAGAGCTGATCTGCCATCACCACCTCCAGCTTCCCCATCCCTCATCAAAGTAACACCTCCGAGCCATCCCTTATTTTGCCCTCCCTGCCACTGAGTGCATAACATGAAGATACTATCAATACAGCACCGGGGTAAACAAGGAAGGGTGTCATAGGTCATGCTGACTTTCTACACCAGCCTGTCCCGTGCCACTCCATATCAGAGGCTCAAGCAATGCGATAGCCCCTACATTGCTTTGAAGCTGATCTCTGTATCAACTGTGTACATGTGTGGTTGTATCTCAAGCAATGATACACATGAACTCAAGGGTTTGTATTGTGCGACAAATGAGAAACATCATCTGTCACAGAATGTTTTTGTTTTGTTGGATCAATGCAAGAACTGGTGATAACACATTTGCCCTTTGTTGGCTGCAAATCATTTTCACCAGTTTTTTTTGTTTTTTTTTCTTAAATACAAGAAGCTTTACCATGACTTCTATGTTTTGGTCTTCTCTGTAGGCATCTGTGTAAATTATGTTTATCAGCAGATGCTAAAATCTTAAAACTTCACACTGGACAGTGCAAACACATCTCTTTTCAAGAATCACCAGCACAACTCCTTAAATCCATTTCTGTCACACAGCTTGCAATGATACTGAATGAACTGCCATTTCTAAGCCACCATTTTTTTTTACCCCAATGAGACCTGACAAACCATCTCCCCAAAACACAAACATTGGAATCTCAAAGAACCCAAAACAATCTTAAAGAGACACAGGGCTCTGACAAAATGGCATATTGGATATCTGATGGCTGGTCTTGCAACGCTAACTTTATTTGTACAACGGGCTGAGAGAAAACATTCCCGTCTGCCTTCTTCCACCTCCATATATATCACTTTCAATTCATTATTTTCATTCACAATTTGCTGGTATATTCTGCCCAATCCTCTAAATCCTCATGCTAACGTACCCTGAGCCCCACCATTTTGCTCCAGTCAACTCAAACCAGTCTTCTATTGATCAAATGTTCACAGACTTAGCATAAATGGAAATTCCCTGAAAACAAATCTGTGAAAAATTCTTGTCATCTCTTCTTTATTTATTTAACTGTGAACTGTTTTGACCCTAAAAAAGTAACAAATATATTTGCATGACCAACAATCTTTGGAATGTCAATCCCCTGTTTTGTCCATGTTTTCTGCACATCTATCATGGGTGGGGCAAGGAGGGGTGGGGTATAGGTTAAACTGGGAATTGGCCACATTTACAGTGGTCCCCCTCTTATAAGGCCACCCCAACTGCAGTCCAAAGGTGGCCTTATAATAGGGATGGCCTTTCTAGAGGAGGACAATATGATGGAAATGTCACTTTCTGCATTAGAATGGTGATCTTATAAGAGGGGGACCACTGTATTCTACAACTTTTGAAAACTAAGATGCGATAAACCTATTATTATTATTATTATCATCATCATTATCAATTTGGGTAGGGGGGTATTTAATTGGTGGGACATGGGAACCAGACAAGCTTGGAGCTCCTGCATGCCCTGGACCTGACCTGTTCACTGCTCCTTGACTGGTCCCCTGTCTTGGGCCACAAGCAAGATTGACTGTTGTCTTATGTCAATAATACCATATATGACAAACACGGACCAGGATAACCTGATCCTTGGCAGACCTTTGTTAAGACCACACAATATGTCTACTATTACAGGTGCACCCTCCATAGATGTGCTGCAAAAAAGTCTATCTAGCCATCCTACCACTAATTTTCAGCTGGCAACCTTAACACCCCACTCATCATACATACACTGACATCTGTCAGTCATCAGCCTAAGTTGTACCTACAGGTCCTGTCCTTTCACTGCAAGTTTCTTTTTTATACTGAACATAATGTGTAAACAGTGGGATTAGATAACAAACTGTTTGTTTTGAGAGTTGCCTCATTATTTGGTTTCATCCATGTTTTCAGGGTCACAGTACATGATCCAAATTTTAGAAAATACTCATTAGCAACTGTGCATGCTGTTTGACCTCCAAAAAGTTGAACCAACTTTTACTCTATTCTCTATGTCAACTGGACTTTTTACAACCATACAAGTAAATGTACTGTTTCTACATGTATGTACATGTACTGTATCCACTTGTACTGTATTTACATGTACTGCATATATATGTACTATAAATACATGTACTGTATATACATGTTGTGTATATACATGAATCTTACATAGATGCACCATATAAACATGCATCGTACATACATGTACTATAAATACATGCACTTTATGTACATGTGCTGTACATACATGTACCAGATACACACATGTGCTGTACATACATGTGCCATAGATACACACATGTACTGTACATACATGTACAAGGTACTGTACATACACGTAATGTACATACATATACTAATAGTATTACTAAGTCTATATGTACATGTACTGTATATAAATGCACTGTATGCACATATGGTCTACTGTACATACATGTAAATTTCAGCAACCAGGACACACATGTAAGTAAAATAAATGTTACATTTCTAAAAATGTTATAAATTGTTACTGAGCATGTAGCTTTTTCTCAGAGAATATATACTAAAAGTGAAATTGTAACACTTACATGACCAAGTTCTCCGCTCACCAAAGTGTTGGTGGAGGCGTCCATGAGAACAGAGCCATCCTCCTCCTCCCTCTCCACATGGTCACAGGTCCCAGAGTCTCGCTTCTCTTGTTCCAACTGAAAACACAGTGGCAAAATTCCGCTTGATTCAACATGTAACTCCTCGGGCCAGGGACTTGACACTTTATGGTTACAATGATTAATCCACCTGCCTTTTCTTCAATGCTGAGATTCGCACAAGATGTTATGAATGAAAGGTCATCATAATACCATCCACATACTATGCTCAGGTCAACATCTCTCCACTGCCAGCTGTCAATGCTGTTACCTCACCCTTGTTGTTCCTCGGAAGAGGTCAGACACACCTTACATGATCAGTAGAACAGCACAAAATCCACTTGGGATCTTAAACTTCCTTAATATTATAAAATAAAGATATTACTGTATGCGGTCTGATAAAAATCACATCACACAACATTCACTGATGAGATCTCCAAGACCAAAGATGTCTCTCAACTTTTCGTCACTGATCCATTTTTAGAAGTGAACTTTGAAAGCTATGAGTTTGAGGTACATAATTATTTCCTTGGTGCACATGTCATGTAACAAGTAGAACATGAAATTTGGCTGTCAGCCTAGGGGAATGCTGAAGCACCAGTACAGCAGGTGAAAGACTCCATGTAAACTGTATGTAAACACACATGCCACATCGTAACTGCACAACTTCAAAGTAACCCCAGTCCTTCAGTCTCATTTTATACCTAATTTTGTGACAAATTGTGGCAAATTGCTGGTCTTCAACTTGACTGCACACAGGTGAACTGACGCTACAAACAACACTGACCCCACATCTTTTTACCCTTCCCCACACAACATGTAGTTGGCATCAAATTGAAACCTGTATCCTTCGTTAACAATCTCCATTCAAAATATAAGCTCATGATACTAGTCTTGCTGTCTTTGATATCACAAGATAAAACCTAACTCTTTGTCCTTGCGTCCATTCCGCCCATATCATGATCATAGGCCAGGCCCTGGAGTATATCTAATTCAGTGCAGAAACACAACAGAGTCCGGCAGTGGTCACCTAACATGACAGCCAGGTATTTACAATGACAGTCACCATGACCACTGGCCAGTGGCAATGAAGGACAACCAATGCTACCTTATCTGCCATTCCTCTTGCTCAATTACCTCTGCTCTTTCTGCCACAATACAAGTTTGTTTTATTAGACAGTAGTAAAGTTAACAGCTGAATTGATGACCTTGTGTTCCACTGATCACTCAAGTGCACCAAACCTCTGCATCTGAATATTTTTTGAGTGTTCTGTAATCCCTCACCAACATGCAGCCTGTTCTGATGAAGTGCCACTGATTACAGAAAAGATCAACATGTGCTTCTACTTTGGTTTCTCTAAATATGTTAAATTATTTCTTGCAAGTCAATATCTGGAAACTTGCACCATCCAAAACTGTTTTGTCTGCAATGGCTAAATTTTGTACATAATTTTTTGTCTGCCAAATATATCATGAAATCAGTGACACCAATGTCTGTATCATACACCCAAGATCTACATTCTCTTGTCATCATAGCACAAGTAGCCCCCACATTAACAGTTTTTTTAAATACTTAGTGTGTGTGTGGGGGTGGGGGGGTGGGAGGGGGGTGGGGGGGAATCAATATGCTCCTATTATGATTTACCACTTTTCATATACATTAATTTTTTCATAACATGTCAAATAAACTGTTTTTGACTTCTGAGTTGCTGATCAAAAAAAGGGTAACCACCACAGCATGAAGTGACTGCCACATTTACCTCTGAATGTTCTTGCAAGACCTGCTACAGCAAACTTTATAGTGAAAAATAGAGGCATCACATATGCATGCAGACAAGCATCACACCATTGGAATGTAGAAGGCATCAGACATTGGGCTTCACACAGCAACAGCTGTGTAGGTGTCTTTGATGATGGCAACAAGGCCCCAGGGCACACAGCCTGTTTTCTCAACATTTACACTTCCACTGCTAACACAAAGTTGCCTTTTCAAACTGCACACTTTGAAACAATCTTTTGGAAAGACTATGAATGCTGTATGTGTAAAGAGACATTTGTTACTTTTTGAGAGCTTGAAGATGTGTGTATATATATAAAAATCATTTCATATAGAAACATCATGTTTGTCATGGTAAATCTAGGTGTAGAACTGAAATGACTGTATTTTTTTTTGTATCAGCCTCAAAACTTATTACGTGTATGTAGTAAAAATTACTTTAGCATACAATCCAATGGGACAATACAACTCTTATACTATTTATTTCCCCACCATTTAATTTGCATGAAAAGGTCATAAAACAAACATCAAAGTTTTTTTTTTTTTTTTTTTGGGGGGGGGGTTAGTTTAAGATAAGTCACCACCACAGAGTGACAATATTTTTTTTTTTCAGCTGTGTTACTTGTTTATATTATGCGGTTCACTCACTAACACAATCAGATCTCAAGACATAACCTACAGTCCCCATTACTCTCTTTGTATAAATCTTGGGTTTCTAACCTGTCCTCAGGACACTTAGATTTTATGGTTTATTTATGACATTTATGCTCAATGTCACATACAAATGTGCTAATGGTAGCTGCTAAATGTATTTGGTTCCTCACTACATAATGCACATTAGGTAACTACTAACATCAGAATCCCCAATAAATCCCCTGCTGTGTTGCACAGGTTAAACAAATAGGATTTGTACCTCTGTCACTGGACATTTTCTTTCTTTAAATTACACAACTGAAGGTAAAAACTCTTCATGGAGCACAGAGAGGTGACCAGGAGCAGGTGAAGTGGGCTGCCACCATGACACCCGGCCACCGTCCCAGTCTTTGTCACACTGGGGCCCCACACTCTTCCAGTTTCATGCTTGCTGAACACATAATGGAAAAACTCATTAGAAGATTTCAAAGGCAAGGCGACCAATAAAAGAGCAAAGATTTATGAGTTTCATAAAGTTTGGGGATTAAGTTCATGTGGTTTTCCTTATGTTTCCAATTGACTTTCACCCTCCCAGACACTTCTTGAAAGTAGCAGACGACACCACAAGGTCAACAAGTACGCACTCCATTTCTCCCACAGAAAAAACAATCTTATTAAAGTAAAGAATTAAAGCCAACAATTTGAAAGCCACACACTATTTTGACACAAGTGTAGGTCTAGTATGTGTGGTATTCACCGAGTTTCTGCTGAGTCCTTCACACACGTGGCTATGCAATACTGAAGCCTGGACATCAATGTGTTGTTGCCCTCACGAATACCAACCAGTTGACTGGAATGCAATGGCAAAGTTTACTGACAAATATCCCAATAGAATAACCTGGCTTTAGACTTCCTGACCCTCTGCCTGACTAAGAATCTCTCAAATGCCTTATCAAAGTCCAGCAAAACTGTATAAAGTAACCAAACCAATAACGCCCTAAATCCTATGAGTCGCTTGCATTGTCACACCTCTGTGATATTGTAACCAAGCCCGGCATCTTTCAAGTGTGTTTGCCTGTACTTCTGTTCACTTTCAACTGTATAACACTTCCCCCCACCTCTGTCTGCTACCAGGCACTAACCCTACTTGGCCAACACTTAACCTTTTCCATCCCACAAAATGAAAACTGATGAATCACCTGTGGTGTTTCACCTTCATGACCTTACATCAGATACAAAATCTTTTCTTTTATTGCAGCTTTACCCATTGAAAATTGGTCAGCCATGACTTCAAGCCGAAAGAACTATCCTGGTAGACCCCTAGTTACCCCTATCTCATTCCCCTAGTCACATCATTGGCAGTGGACAATTTTTATGGTTATGTATTAGGGCAAAATGAGTGTTTTCCATTGATGCCAAGCTCCCAAATTACACAAGTGTCATGTCAAGTCACTTAACTCACAAACAACCCAACCCCATAGGTCTGGGTCACTGACAATAGAAACTGCAACATCCCACAATACCCAGTAAAAACTCTTAAGCTCATTTGTCAGTCTGCTTGCCTCAAGTTTATGATCTGAGAGTGTACACCACCCTAGACCATGTTAACAGACATGACCAACCGATAGTGAAAATTGTCTCCATAGTAGTTAAAGGCATTAAGTCTCCACAGTAGCTTAAGGCATTAAGTCTCCACAGTGGCTCAAGGCATTACGTCTCCACAGTAGTTTGAAGGCATTAATTCTGCAGATCTGTGCAAACCATAACAGTTTTCGCAATTCCACGTGTGTAAGTCAGTAGCAGTTAAAATGTTCCACGAAACCAAGTCGACAGGTAGGATACCAAAAATGTTACCATTTTGACTTGATACCAACATCTCAGACTTCCCTGGTTACACACAGTCACTGTAGATATATCTGAACACAGCATGAGACAACACATTCCGCTGATTTTTTTACTTCTATTTTAAGTACATTTTGGAAAAGCAGGTAACTGTTATCTGCCATGTGTGCCACGATAAACACTGATTTACACTTTATATTTGCAAACGCTGGTTAGGAGAGCCCAAACTTTTCAAAACACACCACTGGCTGCTAGTGGAACTACCACAGCCCATCCCTCTACCTCAGAAGGTCAACAGTTACACTATCCCATCCACCATGGAGTGAATAAAGCCTACAGCTGGTAGGGAAGGTAAATTTGGTCCACCTTACCTTACACAAGTAACCTGTTCTCCATAGCTGGTGCCATTGGTATCCTCTGCAGCACCAGCTGGTAAATGAGTAAAGCACACTGGGGCTATGCTGCTGGGCCAGGGACAGGACTCCTGGCACACTTACACATTGCCATGTGTGTTTGTCAGGCAGTGTGGCTTTAAGTAAAACAACCCGGTTAATAGATAAACTCTGCCACCTCGATCCCTCTCATTCAGGCAAGCATCAATCACTGGAGTTGGTAGCCGCCTCCGCCCTGGTAGCAGCAAAGAGGGATGCTCCTATGCAGTGCTGGCTGGCTGCTCCTGAATGGGGTGCATGCTACGGCAGACCTCTTCAGGTATCATACCCTTTCATTATACCCTCTTAGCAACCTTAACTCATTCTAGCGTAGTCCAACTTATTTCATAAGGGATGCAAGGTAGGGACAGTCCAATTTTCCTCCCTGTCAATTCCACACCTGTCGGAAGGTCTCAGACAAAATTGGGTAATTCAATTCAGAAAAACATTTTCCTAAACAGTAACTAATCGTGGTGTATGTACATCCCACTCCCAATAAGACATTTTTTCCCTCCCCTTCACTTTAATTGATGACCACTGAATAATTTTTCAGGAGAAAATTAGGATCGGCAGTTGAACAATTAAGGACAGACCTGTATTAAAGTAAAGTGCACAAAGAATACAAATGTAGCTCAAAGCTCAGTCAGTCAGAATGGCCCCAGGTTACGGTTACCCTTCTATGCCATTATTAGGGTGCAACATTCTATTTATGACTGCAAACAGTTTAGCCTCCACTTGTTTGCACAGTGGCTCATTTATTTTGAATATGTGTTATTTATAATTTTTGTCCCCAACTGCACTTTAATTGCCCTATATCAGAAAGTTCAACTGTAGGGGGTGAGGGGTGGGGGTGAGAGGAGGAGGGCAGGCAGTATGCTTGTGTCATAAGCTACTACTGGCTTCATCCTTCACTGGCATCAATACCTGCTGCCACTGTCTTTAGCCAAAACCTCATGCCATTCAAACAACACAATGAACTGATGATCATTCATTGGTTGGGAATGCAAGGGTGTAACTTTTTCTTCTTCTCAAAAAAAAAAAAAAAAAAAAAAAAAAAAAAAAAAAAAAAAAGGAGAGAAGAAAGGAATGCATATTTATTTCTAATCTGATAGTCATACTTCAGATGGAAGATTATCATTTCCATATGTAGAACCATTTTTCACAACGGCCCACTGCATTCTTGGTCGTGGTTTATACTATTTTCACTGCTGTAGAAATAGGATCAACAGTAGCTGTCCTGGCAGCACTGTTGAAATATATCCATCATTTGCCATGTCCTTCACACAGTAGTGCTCTTATCTTTTTATTTGAAAATTGTATATTAATGATGATTAATGCAAAATTCCAAGTAGCATTTTACTTTGGTAGCTGCACCCACAAATGTGTCCTGATGGTCCCAGTGAACTGATGCCTTATCACCTCATGCCACAACCCATGCTTTGTCACACCACTGATCTGGCAACCAAGTGACAACCTTAATTGATTTCTGATGAAAAGGAGGGAAAAAAGTGGCGTCACCTTTTCACTACTGGGTGATTTTCCTTTCAAAACCTTTTTTTCCCCCAAACTTCAAGTTGAGTAAAAATTGTCTGCTCCCCCCCCCCCCCCCAAAGTTGTCTATAATAATGACAAAGTGCCATCTGAATCAGTCATGAAGGAGCAGAGAGAAAGAGGGAATCATTTGTTACAATCTGAGAAAAGAGGCAACTTTGAGGATCAACTTTTGCTGGCAATACATCGTGAATGCAGTCAAACATGACTGTGGCAGGCACCACAGGTAAGGTGAGCACGATAAAGCATTTGCCTTCCATCATTCCTGACACAGTTCTTTCTGCACTTTGGGACACAGCAAAGGTGAGGTTGTCCATACACAGGGAGCTGTCAATTAAAACTGCATCAAAATTATAGGGTAAGCCAGGGCTGGGCTCAGGATCACTGGCTGTGTCAAGCGGAGATCTGAAACACCTCAACTTCCTAGGTGTAAAATTTGACAACAAACAAAGACTGGCAGACCACCTGAATGTGTCCAGGCTGTCAGTGGCCATGCACAGTGACCTTTGACCCAAGGAAGGGTCAGGAAGTGACCATTTGGAGGAGGCATATTGTCCCAGCCACTGCCTGAAGGAATATAATTGATTTCACTCATCTGCTACCTGCTGATCACAAATCTAATTAGGTGTTTGCCTCACCAGCCAGTCACAAAAATGTATACCTTCTTCAATAACAAATGCCACTTTCCCCATTCACTGCCCCTGTTTACTGTACACCGCTGTCTGAAAGCAAGTCACACAGCCTGTTGGCCCAGCAGACAACACACACCTTTCAGGTGCACTGAGGGAGAAATGAATTACATCCCAGTAGCATACTGACAGATCACAGCCTGCATTAAGCCTCACCTCTTGACTGGGCCACTGTTATGCTGTACCCAGGTGATGATTTGTACACAAGGCAGATGAGAGTACAAAGACTCACTGCAGCCATTCAACCATCGTTGGCGGTGAACCCTGTCAGCCTTCAAATGTTTACCTGATGCAGGCGCCGCCCCCCCCCCCCCACCATACACAGGGCCAATAACACAGGACTCTAGCCCAAAGCTCACAATGCTTGTCATTAAACCTGTAAGTGTCTGTAATATACACTAATGGCCCACCTGTATTTTTGTGGGCTACTTCTGTATGTGCAACATAACCACTCACCTATACAATAAATATCCAAACTTTTTTTTATGTCTTTCCCAGATTCAACCCATATTTTAACAACTATTACCCACTGTCAACATGTACTGACTGAAGATGGGAAGAAAGTCTAGATCCATCCATAAAGGACTTTAAGTAATTTAAAGTAATCCAATCATGAATGCGAAAGTTTTGTCTGACAAGGTCTGACATTGACACAATGTACCTCTGAAAATGTGCCCACAAACTTTTTGAAATATGGGTAAGTCCCAAACCTTGTTGCATCTTGAAAACTTAAGTAAAGCATAATGTACACTGGGTCTTGATGAACACAATAAAGAAGTCTCACACATGGCACTGCAAAGTTGAGCTGACAATATTAATATCAAAAGAAACAGGAATGAAAAAAAAATTGCCATTTCTATGTCTCTTATTTTGGCCACCAGGTGGCACCAGTATCTAATCATGCAGTTCCACTAGGAACTGTACATCACCTGTTATGCACTGAGAGTTTAATAACAGAGCTGCCAGCTATCCTTGATCTCATTGAAATGTCCTGCATTTTTTACTATTTCTTGTGCATTCTAGATTCATGTACTATGTCACAGAATTTGTAAATTTGAATTAAAAAAACCCACAAAACTCAAAGTGTTTAGAAAAGACACAAGAGTGTTAAACATCTGTACATCAAAGTAAACTTGCTTTGTGTCTGAATTGTCTGCTTCTTTATTTTAATTTACTAATCTATTATCATTATTATTTTCATGGGGGGGGGGGGGAGGGGAGGGGCCTCATCTGTAGTCATACTTGATTTTCATCTTTCATCAAAGAAGTCACTCAAGATTTAATGGTATTTTAGATAATTATTCATGAGAAATCCATTTGCTCGTTATGATTCTGTGGTAATGTATAAGTATGCACATAGGCTTACATCATACCTGTCAATATGAAGGGATGCATGTCCCTGGAGCTATCGTCCCCAAACCCATCCTCACTCACCTTGGGGGGGGGGGGGGGGAGGGAGGGAAGAGCTACAGCAGTACCAGATTTTAAAAAAATAACTATGTAATAAACAGGACCATAGCAAAATCAATACAATTGCTTGCAGAGTGGGCATCTTTATCAATGACCCTTCTGCACTGGTAGCAACAAAGTGATGAATATCACTGAGGATTCTTGACAAACACATACATCTGTAAGTAAGAGACACGAAAAAGATAACAGATGTATGGGTGAACACACAACTGACTAACTCAGTTAACATCAGCACCCAAACTGAAATTGATGTGACAGCGTGGGCTGTGTTTACATACCATATGAAACCTATAAGCTGCTGAAATACTGCAGTTTTTTTTAATCCTTTCCCCCTTAAACTGACCAAAACTAGCTGGTGGTCAAATATTGTCTGCTTCAGTGTTTTCAACTGATTTCAACAATAATGACAAACAATTTGAATGAGAATTGTAGACAAGACTTGTCAAGATCACATGCCCCAGATCAACAGCTTTCCTTGGCATAGGATAGGCACTTGCTGCCCAATCCATGCCAAAGAAAGCTGTTGACTCAGTCTTAATTCAAGGGGAAAAGGGTTTCACCACCATCTTCATACAGTATTCATGGTCATACATGAATGAGTAAACCTTGGCTACCTTCCATAAGCAGAACACTCCGTCCCCTGCCCTGTCATCATAGACCTGTAACACTGTACAGTCTGCATGCTACAGCAATCTGAAAGACAATTTCTTCGTGCTTCCCACAAATCTACCAATCAATACCTATATATCCACAATTGAAACATGTGAGCTGTGTGTCAGAGAGCACAAACTCTCGGCTTTTGAAGTAGAAAGCAATCCTGGGATGACTGTCACAGGGGACACTGCCAGCCTCACATGTACATCCATCAAATTGACTTTTAATCAAATGCATGCTTATGATCCAAGGGTCTCTGCACCACACGTAGGTGTCTCATACATATACATGTATGCATGTGCTTGATGCAGATGGATGCACACACACACACATCATCATTGATCAATGGCATTCCTTAATGGGGCTGTGGGTTAAAGTACCCCACAATTCATGTTTCATATTTCCAGGAGGCTCTCTAATGTCTTATGGAGGGCATGTCTGTGGACACATTACTCGGGATATATTTTGGCTACTTCTGTATCTGTGCAGATTCGATTACGACATAACTGAAGTTGTAAAATGACCACAAGATGGCAGCATATGTAACTTCAAAAGTAATTTAAAATGGCATGTCGTAGGAAGTAAGTTTGTTTTTTTTTTTTTTTTTGCTTGTTTGTTATTTCCAGTTCTTTTTATGATATAAAACAGTCTATGTCCATGAACAATGAGGTATAACTTGATGGAAATATGTCCAAGCATATTTCTAGTGCAGCATTATATTCTTATACAAATGAAGTAATCTGTACCTTGACAACCAGAACAATAAAATTTTTGCAGACAGCAGTCAGGGGTTTGTATAAGATATTTGTTTTCTGCCTCTGCATCATAAAATAATAAAACTGCGGAAGTACCTGGCCCACACTTTCTTAAAAACATGAGGTGCATAGGCTAAGCTCCAGGTACTGGCCAGTGCCTGCCTTTGGCGGGTTATATCTTAATACCAAGGTGTTTAAGTGCTATGCAAAATTTATGACCCTGCTGTTATGCAAGCATGGTTTTAATTTCAGCTATTACATTCTAGTAAAAACGTTTTGTTTTTTATTTTGATTATTTTGTTTTTAATGGAGGGAAGAAAAAAAGCACGATGTACTTACAGGCCCTACACACTTTGTCAATGTCTTAATACTTGCAGTACCATAAATATCGGAGCTTACATTGACTTTAAATCAATATCATCTGCATAATTAATACATGGAAAGTATAACAATTTCATGGGTGGCTTGTATGATAGCAGTCAACAAAGACTTTAACACATCTCCCATATTCCCATATCAATATATATATATATATATATATATATATATATATATATATATATATATATATATATATATATACACACACACATATACATATACATATACATATAACTGCAATTATAAAATACTATATGGACAATACTGATTGATTGTATCTATATGTTGACTCAACAAAAAGATTTATGATTCTTTAAACATAAAATTAATTCTTACAACAAATGGGTGCCTTTTACGACCTGACTAAACTTAACTGGCAAGAAAATCACTTTAGCTGCTTTGAAAAAAGGGTGTCCAATATCCATGGGACTACTGAGACCAGAGGTTAATCTCAAACAATATTCAAGTGGCAAAGAGTAAACTCCCCCAAGGATTGGTGTACCAAATGAAAGGATGGTCATCCTTGCCTTAATGCTTCGGTACCTTTCCAAAACATTAACCATTCTTTAATTAAGTACTGTGGCATTGAATCAAATATTTACAGATGATGCAGACATTCACACATGCATGTCGCTCAATCTGTATCCACATCTTGTGGACTCTGCTTGCCTCCAAAGCAGACCCAAGATGCGTATTTTGTCTACTTCGCTGGGTAGTAACACAGAACTTGGTCTGCTTTGCAGGCAAGGACTTTGCATGCCGATTCCAGTTTATCCCAGTATGGTCATGTGGGCTTTCATTTAAAACAAACTCAGTAAGTAAAAAATTGGAAATGCACTGTGGAACTGGTGTCAGTGCATCTCGTTACAGAAAGAAAAGCAGACAGCAAAGTACTTCAAATGACTACAACGTTTTGGTTGACCATCTGTAATTTATGCTCAAAATGGCCTACTTTATTATTAATTCTGAATGTCTTTTTATGTTTTTTTCCATTTGGAATATTCAAGTTCTGTTTACAGCATAAGGATTAATATTTATACCAAAAGCCCCATGTGATCAAGGCTATCCACGCGATGACCACGGTCAGTCACCACCACTAGCAATGCCTGCGCAATGAGGCAACCAATGGGCAGGACACACATGTATATTGGTATGGCTTGGACAATAACAGAGGTGGTAATGTGACGTTTCATTGGCTATGCTCAACTGATGAGAATTATTAACCAATCTAAACAAGCAAGATGAACCTCCTTCATCATAGTGATGAGACTCATAAACCACATGGAACAGACAAAACAACTCTTTCATCTTATTTGAGCATTCACATGCACATAAGATAAATACCATACATTGCTGTGGTAAGATTTTTGCAGAACAACTTGTTGGGTCAAGCTCATATATAAATGTGTTGATAAATTGCACATTTGTCCCACTTGTGATGAAGATGACAGTGTCCATGCTGCTTTCCCTGCTCATTTCAAACATCATCTCCCCCACCCCCATCCACATTCACACACATTCATGTGGGGCCAGGGTGTTACTTGAGCGTTGTGGTCAAATTCCTAGCTACAGAAGTACCTGTAAAATCTTCTTCCTGTCCATATTGTCAAAATGATTCACATATTACCTGATTGTAAGACTTTGACACACTACACTTTTTCCTTCATGTAGACCAACCTATACACTGTATACATTTGCATGAAGCCTGTAGAATAACCTGAAACATTCTGCCCAAATCAACCAATCTCATTTTGATGTTTTACCCCTATGCAGTCAAAAGTAAGTCAGTTCTCTCATTTAATAGACATGTAGTTCACCAAGGCAATGTGTGCACAATAGCAGTTACTACTTTACATGTAATGTGTAAACACAATTAGCCAGTTTTACCTGTTCATGGTGTTTTAGTTGACCAAGTGAGTTTGCACAATAGCATTTACTACTTTACATGTAATGTGTAAACACAATTCAGGACTTTCCCCCACAGGTGGACCACTGTGCCCAGTGATTTTCTCACCTCTAATGCCTAGAAAAAGCCCCTTTGCTGGGGTAAGACTACTTGATCGCACAGTCTTACCTGTTCATGGTGTTTCTGTTGACCACGGCATGGCATACAATAGTATTTATCAGTCTAAATATGTATACACAACTGGCCAGTCCTACCTGTTCACGGTGTTTCTGCTGCATCCTCAGCATCTCCGCTTCTATCATACGTATGCGCTGCAGGCGGGCCTCATGCCGCTGTGCGATCTGTTCAGAAGTCCCCAAATTCTCCAGCATGAGGTCACGTATACGCTGAGTCTCGTACTCCAGCTGCCGACGTGTCATGTCCGTCTGCAGATTGTACTGAAAAATATAAATAGCAGCATAAACATGCCATCACAGCACTTCCTCCCACACTGACCCTTCATACATCATCACGCAGCCAGACTCTGGGCAAGGCTCAATACCTTTACATATAATGTATGTCAATTCAGCACTGCAACATTATGCTGTGACAACCAGGCTCTGTTGACCAGGACAATGTCTCTTATCGCTATAACAGCCATCCTACTTCTAGCAATAGTAAATGGAAATAACGCTCATTAATTATTGCTCTTCTGCATGTAAACAAGATAAGCTTTTGTTTCTTATACTGAAAAAAAAAATGTTATGATGGGAATGTGAGGTGCAATTAATTAGAACTAGAAGCTGATCAATGACTGCAAACCCCTTGGCCAGGATGGATGGACAGACAGACGCGTAGATGACGACAATACCCCTCCAGTGGGTCAAGGTTACTTTTGTTTGACCCAATGACAAAGCTTTGGTGCAAATGCAAGGAGCAGAGATATCATGGCAAGGCCATTTTTCTTCAATGCAGCACTGTGACCTAAATATGTGACCCAGTGACCTAGTTTTCACCAGATGTCTGAGGCATCCTTAGGACCAACTGTCATAACTAATTGATGAAGCTACATTCAATATTTTTTCGATATTGTGTTAACGCCATTTTTTTTCAATGTAGCAGTGTGACCTAAATATGAGACCCAGTGGCCTACTTTTTGATAGCCACCTGAAGCACCTTAATGGCCCTCTGTGATAAAAATTTGGTCTCTGTGAAGGGAGTATTTTTTAAGGTATGGCGTTAGCAAGGCATGGACGGACGGACACATTTGTGACAATAACCCTCCGGCCTTATGGGCCGAGGGGTAAAAATTATCATATACAAAACCCATGTTTAATACATGTAACTCTCTCAAAACCACAAATCTATTTGCAGAAGCATGAGTAAAACCACAGATTATAATGTATGGTGGGCTACTAATTAGAAATGGTGTCGTAAACTAGAGCCTGTAATACAGTTTTCCCAGGTTACTACAAGAGATTCACATATTTTTGATGCTTTCTATTCTATAAGTTTTTGGGGCTTTGGACATGACCTGTTCAGAGCCTATGACTTAGCTGTGGGTAGATATATAGCCCAAGAGTAAGTAATCGTATAATGTCATTTCCTGCACACAATGCAGGTTCACTGCACACGTTAATAACATTACTATGCTCACAAGCCTTATATTCAAGAGAAAGTCATGCAAAATTTACCAATCATTCAAAAAATGCCATGCCCTACAATCTTACATGGGGGGAAATTGATTTTTTTCTCACTCCTCGAGAAAGCAACAAATAGAAGGGCAGGACAGATAAGTAAGTGTCAACAGCAAAGGGAAAACAAATTGATGTGAAGCAGAGCCAGGGGGTTTCCATCATAATGCACTTAACCAAGTCCTCAGCTGAACGCATATAGTTTGTCCTCTCTGTTCAGCCAGTCATGTAATGTACGGGTGCTCAAACTGGCGGCTCATTTACCTTCTTGCCACTACCCAGTGAAGATGTACCAGTGTATTATGTTTTATGAGAAAAAAGCTTAATAATTGGCCAAGAAATAGTTCCAAACTTGAACCTTTTGAAGAAATTGAGACACAGACTGAAGGAAGAATTGAAGGAAGGAGGAAGAGAAGGACACAGAAAGAACATTGTTAATATATACAAATTAGTCATTTATTGGTTTGCAGTGCAGTGAACATCATGTTGTTACAGTTATAAAATCTGACCACACAAACAATGTAGACATTGGTGTCCTGACAAAACATCACAAGTGTTTTCGTTTGCAATGCTGGTTATACATGCATACCAACATGCTGACAAAACAATGGGGCCTTCTTTAACTGCACATATCATCTGGCACACTTTTGCAAAGACTTTGAACAGAAGATGAGGAGTAATCAGCTTACTGGCATACCAGTTCTTTGCACATTGAGATCTTTTCAATATTCTCACTCAATTCCAATCTACATTGTCACATATGATAAAAGGAATCACGACAAATGTTAACAAGAGGGCTGTCTGACCAGCCCATCCTCTGCTGACCTTGATACTCTCAACCAAAATAAGTCCCACCCTGATTCAGGGGTAGCCAAAACCATTTGCCTGCATTTTTAAACCGACTGGCCAAGTGGCTTTATTGAAGAAAATTTGTAAAATTTCCATTGACTTGCACAGTAATCAACAGGAACGTACACATGGACCAGCAAGTACCCGAACTGAAAAAAATTGTCAAAAATCAGGAACCTGGGGCTTCAATGCTGAGTGAACATAGTTGATTGACCCTTCCATAAGCTCTTTTTCTACTATGTTTTAGCACAACCTGAGAGGCGCTTTCGCAGATAAACCGGAAAATACCTTTAACACACAAAAATTCATTATAAAATTGCAGTGCCACCTGTTTAAAAAAAATTGGGTCGATGGGTTCCCAAAAGTGTCACTATGCAACTTCTAAGCAAATGGCTAAGCACTTTCGAAGAAAAATATTTTTGTGAAGATTTTGCCCCCCCCCCTCCCCCCAAAAAAGAAAAAAAAAAAAAAAGACAAAAAATAAAAAATCACTGAAGCATGGACAATTGTATGCACTTGGGAGACACCCATGCAAGGTAGATCCCAACCAAGTTTGACAAGGATCTGGTCAACAGTTTTGGAGAAGTTATAAATGTGATGTAACATTGCAATCCCCATTGACTTGCACAGTAATCAATAGGAATGGATGCATTAACTGACAAGTACCCAAACTTACAGGTTCGTCAAAAATCAGGGATACTAAGCATCATTACCTAACCCTTCTACAGATACATTTCTGCCAAGTTTCAGCAAAATCTCAGGAACAGTTTCAGAGAAGTCAAAAATAGCTCAAACAAACAAAAATTCATTATTTTTTTTTTTAAATCACAGCACCATCTATAAAACAATTAAAGTGAAGAGGTCCCTAGAAGTGTCCTTATGCAATTTTAAAGCAAATGGCTAAGCAGTTTCAAAAAGAAAAAAAAAAGAAGAAAAAAGGAAAGATTTTTTAAGTTTTGTCAAAAAATAAAATATAATAATAATAATAATAATGAAAAATAAAAAATCATTGGAGCATGACCAACTGAATAAATTTGGTACAGACCCACCCAAGGTAAATAGCCAACAAGTTTGAAGTGAATGTGGCGACGATATATACACAGAATATGAAACTTCTCACTTGTCTTCTGACTTTGAGTCAGAAAACCAGTCTTGCTTTTGACATCTTCATACAGGCAGGACCAACCAAACCAGCCTCCAAAAATGACAATCTGTTAACAGCAGGATCAACAGAAGTAACAGCCCAACATGCATTATAAACCTGGTCTGTCAAGTCAGGTGAGCATTGATCAGAATGTGAGGGACCACCATCCAATGTTGACAAATAGGTGGGTTTGAGAGCAGTCACTGAAAGGGACATCTGGTGTGCATAATGAAAACTAAACAAGTCCTTTTCCCTAGAATACAACTATTGATCATTCTTGCCATGTAACAAGGACAAATATATAAAGTCATTGTATAAAAAGCCATGTGGATAAGCTTCATTTTCTATGTGCCCTGGTATCCTTGGATATAAGGTATACCCTGATTGTGACTTTTCCACAATTATGTAAAACCTATCCACTTCTCCCTGGCAATAGATATTACAGCCACCTACATGTACGTCCTACTCTGATGACTAACAAATACACACAACTGACACACCAGTGTGCTATAACACAATTTCATATCCGGTTTGTTGCTGTCAAATATTGTGTCACAATACTACATCACATATTTCAAACCACTTGTTTCTCTCTGTTAATTGTCTTCTGTATACAAATGACACCACTCCTGTAAGATTGATACTTGTGCAAACAGTTGATCTGAGCAATATCATTGACAAATGTGAAATCTGCACGCACTCCACGGGAGGTTTGAGGGAGAAAATTGCGACCCTTGTCAATGTAAGCCTGACCAGCTAGTTCTGATCAAACCAACAAATCACACAGACGTCCAACAGAGTCAGAGGTGCTAGTCACTGAATTTTTGTCTGAGGTTCTTTCCATCTCTCTCCTGTCAACTCTGATGAGCCAAAATGGGTAGATTAATGCTTGTATCTCAGATTATCCATAGTGGGTTAACCTAGCCTGGTACCTCTGATCACCCATCATGGCTGAACTAAACCTCGTACTTTAGATTTGCTATAATGTGTAAACTAACCCTTGTACCTCAGATTAGCCATAATGGATGAACTAACCCTTGTACCTCTAATATACCATAATGTGTAAACTAACCCTTGTATGTCATATTAGCCATAATGAATAAACTAACCCTTGTACCTCAGATTAGCCATAATGGATAAACTAACCCTTGTACCTCAGATACACCATAATAGATAAACTAACCTTTGTACCTCAGATAAACCATAATGTCATTGTGTGAACTAACCCTTGTATCTCAAATTAGCCATAATAGATAAACTAACCCTTGTACCTCTACTACACCACAATGTATAAACTAACCCTTGTATCTCAGATTAGCTATAATGGATAAACTAACCCTTGTACCTCAGATACACCATAATGTGTAAACTAACCCTTGTACCTCAGATAATTATTACAGATCAAGGTGTCAGTCAAACTTTATTTGCGCTACATGTGCATCCAACGAAATAAAAGTATAACACTCCAAATATTGAATATCTTCAAATGTATTGTAGATTGGTGTCAACAACAACATCAATTGATTGGTTTGTGGTATATGCATATCCAATGAAGTGAAAATGATAGTTGTAATATTACAAATTGGGCTAATAAGCACACTTAGAAGATTTTAATATTCACCACTTTAAACATATTAAAGATAAAGGGGCAACTTTAATTCAAAAGATTGTGGTCAAGATATATTTGACTATTATTAAACAAAATTTTAAAACAATTATTAATTTTCAAGGCACACAGATAAATTTGCTCTAAAGCACATCTTATTTTTCTTTTTAGTTTACAGTCCCCTTCTTTACCATTTTGATTCCTATTTGAGCTTTACTCCCAGACATCCTGTATATCCATTCCTTGACATAAACTTTGTCACCATACACGTACTTGTTGGCCACCATACATCCTTATGTGTACTTTATCAACATACATGTACTTGCTATGTTTTGTTTTCTTCCTGTGAACCTTTATATATACTTTGTCACCATACAATCAATACATAGGGAATCTTGACATGGCTGAGAGTAAGTTACCATTTTTTTTTTAACCAGGATCACTGTCAGTGGAGGAAGTCACCAGTGACCGCAGGTAATGAGTGATTTTCCTAAAGAAACCGTGACCACCAGGGAAAGTGAGAGAAAACATTGTAACTCACTCTCCAGCCATGCAAGATTTTATTCATTTTATGTTTAATTGCGTATTCATCGTAAAACATATGCCCTAGGCCTACTTTCAATGCCAACCTGGTGTGTTGTGTTTGTTTACATTTCTCGTAGTTCTTCGACCTCCTGTGTGATGTAAAATCAAACATTCCTTGTGCACATTTGATTTTGTCTATATGTTAACTCATTCCATACTATGGTGACAGGCATTTGGTCAGTGGTTCTGGCACTGCCTGGCAAGTCAAGCTGCAGCTGCCGCAAGGGCAGCTGCAGCATGACTTGCCAGGCAGTGCCAGAACCACTGACTTAAGCATGTTGGTACTTGAATGGAAGCTCTTTTCATGAAGAATTTAAATATGTAGTTGTCATCTTAAATCTAGGTAAATATATGGACAAATCAGGCACTGGTATGGAATGAGTTAATGCACTACCTTACTGATGCAGATGCTTCAAAATTTAGTTGTAACGATGTTAAGGTCATGTGATCTACAGTAAGTTACTACTTTTGAGTTTCACTCCAGAAAATGATAATTCACCCTCAAACATAGAGTAAATTTGTTTGCCGCCAAACATCCTAATATATGTACTTTGTCAATACACATTTTGTTTCATCATACATCCTAATGTATACTTTGTCCACATGCATACATTTGTTTTGCCATCATTACCCCCATGTACACATTGTTGTACAAATAACATGTTTTGCCATCCTAGTCTGTCGCGGTTATTTTATGACCATTTGTTTCCATGTGCTTTGTTGCCATACTATTTTCTATTCATGTTTTATCACAAAGGCTCTGCTTCAATATTTTCTCTACCACTGTACTTTCTACATCAAGGTTTTTCCACTGTTTGAGTCCTCACATATCTTGGTATTTCGCTAAGGTTCTCTCTAGTCTCACTGTTATACGGCCATCTCTCTTATCTCAATGTTTTCACCATACCCTTGTTTCACTGAACATTTTGCTTCAAGTATTAACTCATTCCATACTATGGTCACAGGCCTTGGTCAGTAGTTCTGGCACTGACTTAAGACTATAGGCATGTTGGTATTTGAACGAAAGCTTTTTTCATGAAGAATTTAAATGTGCAAATGTCGTCTTAAATCTAGGTAAATATACAGAAAAATCAGGGACTGGTATGGAATGAGTTTACCGTCAAAATGTGTACTGTCAGCTGTATGATTTTTACCACATATTACTTTGCACATACATGTATACTTTCTTCAATATTAAAGTCTGTGTGGCTATCTCTGTTTTGTTTTTATTCTCCAGTCTCTCTTTTGCCACTGTACTTTGGTATCTCATCATCCCCCACATCTATATGATGCCAACTCATATCCCAGGCTTTGCTGTCATGTTGTTGTTCTCTTCTACACAATTACATTCATAAATTCTAATACATATTCCACCAAACTTGCTAGCTATTTGTTTCAAGTCTCTGTCGTTAGTTTGGTCCACCATTCCTCTGATGGAGAAGGAAAAGACTAAGTGAGACCAGTGGCAGATAAGCCTAACAAAAAAAAAAAAAAAGAACAAAAAAAAAAAAAAATAAATCGTCTGATGGAGCTTGCCTTGTGGGCCTGAGGGCTGGCTTGCTGGCTTCACACATGACAAACAAAACCTTATCTGTACAGTGCTGGGTAATGAAGTCAACTGATTAATAATTAGGCAAAGATCACCTTTGTTTAAAACATACCTAAATTGACAAGCTTACAGCAATTTCATCCTTAATGGCATCTACACCATTTCTAATTTGACCAAGCCTCTGATCCAACAGTCACTGAAGAAATGTCACTCATGCCAAATGTATTGCATTGCTACATTGCAAGACACTTTAACAACTAAGACTTAAATAGTTTAGTGAACTGGGTGGAAAAGTGTCCATGTGACTGTCATAAGCAAAAAAGCCGCATTGACTGCAAACTCAACACTGACCTGCTTCACATACACTGAAAAAAAACACACACTTGGAACTAAAAAAAAAATACTATTAGCAATGAACAAGGCAAGTGATAGGTGATTTAGGTTACAAAAAGACAGGTGACTAGTTATTGGATATGTAGACTGGCAATGTGTCTACTGAAGGAATAAAGGTAAACAATGGTTGATACCTTGTGACCCGTAGGTATGTGCGTTCTGGGAAGCCATGACAGTCTGTCTATGTTCAACAGTTCTGGGCACATCATGTTCCGTTGGGTTCCCAAGTCTTGGTGTATGGATTATTTCCCTTTGACTATCTTGTGTGTAATGCTGTAGTCCATGGGAAAGAACTGACTCAACTTCTAGACCATACTTACTCTGCATAGGCCATATCTAGTCACAGCCGAGACTAATCAATATACGAGAGCCTGACTGTTCCAATATTAAGAGATATATTTTGGCATACATTGACATTTCTCTCTCATGTAAAATTAACATACAGTGACAAAATGAGGGACAATTTGGTACGAAACAGCCAGGTTTGACAATGCCAGCAGATTTTACAGAAATGGAGTGGCAAGGCATATTGAACGTATTTATAAGCAGGATCGCTGGTGCTGGTGATTCATGGGTTTTCCAGGTGACTCTGGTCATTGATTGGGGAAAGCCATGTGCGCAGGCCGCGGCTGCTGCAAGCGGGCCTTTCTGACTCAATAGATCTGTGCTAAAAGCATATTACATGGATGTGTTATTAATGAACACAGCAGCACAACTTGTTGACAAGACGCAGTACTTCAGTACTGCTGCCCGTTCAACACTGACAGATCCTTTATTTAGTAATAATTTGCTGACTCAGATATTTTAAATTGAAAGTCTCACTCAAAATTGATTTTCAGTTTTCTAATAGTGAATTACATTTCATGATGACAGGTCTGCCTCACGGCCACAGCTTGACACCAGGATTATTATTTCATGTCAGAATAATACCATTTCAATTGTCATCTCATCTCTTTGGATCATATGCCAGGCAACAATTTGCCACAGCCCTTGGTGTTTATTTGGAAAAGGGCAGAAGTACCTATTATGCCTACAGTCTTATTGTTCACACAACACTGATGAGTGACTTTTTGTTTCATCCCAATTACCATTAGGGACTTCAAAAGTATTTCTCTGTAAAATGTTTTTGAATATTCTAAGACTTCATTCAGAAAACAGATGGTGGCTGTGAAGCATTGAAGAAATTGCTAATAACAATGATGGAGAATGGAAGACTGAAATCTTTGATAAACACGAGTAACATTTTAGAGAATACAATAGTCCCTCTTTTGAGAGGCAACCCCTAGAGCAGGTCTAGAAATGGTCAGATAAGCAGGTGATCTCTCATTGGAGGTAAAGTAATATGATGGACATGGTGAATGTCTTAAAGGCAGATGGTCTCTTATTGGAGGTAAAGTAATATGAAGAAAATGGTGAATGTCTTAAAGGCAGATGATCTCTTATTGGAGGTAAAGTAATATGATGGACATGGTGAATGTCTTTAAGGCAGATGGTCTCTTATTGGAGGTGAAGTAATATGATGGACATGGTGAATGTCTTAAAGGCACATGGTCTCTTATTGGAGGTAAAGTAATATGATGGATATGGTGAATGTCTTTAAGGCAGATGGTCTCTTATTGGAGGTAAAGTAATATTATAGACATGGTGAATGTCTTAAAAAGCAGGTGGTCTCTTATTGCAGGTAAAGTAATATGATAGACATAGTGAATGTCTTAAAAGCAGGTGGTGTCACATAAGAAGGACTAATGTATTGTGATTGTACGGGAAAATTATATATTGTTCATTTAGATATATATCAGATTCCAGCCTTGTCTACTAGAAATACCATCAATGATCCTGTAAACTCATGGAGTAAGGGATTGACTATTAATTCAGTGATAGTAAACCAGGACAAGGTGTTCATTACAAGAACCACCATGTCTGGCACACAGTTTAAAAAGCTGAAAATCAACCAAATTTTAATTAAAGCTTGATGTTTACACATTGGAGACAAAAAAAATTTCAAAATAAAACAGTGGCTGACATGCGTGATGATACAGTACCCAACTGGTGGTTGCACTTCTAGAGCTTGAGCAATTCAAGCTGATCAAATGAACAGAGGAAAGATCTAAATACAATGACTTCAAACCGCTCAGTAAAGACAAACATGATCAAGTGAATATTTTATGAGAGAGTGGCAGTTTATACAAAGAGTAATTTCCTCTGATAACTGCTAATTGGTCTAGGAACTGTGCCATGTTTGGACAGTAAACCAATATATGGAAGTTAATCCCTGATTGATTTCCATTGTGGCTGGTAGAACCAAGAATTACTTCCATGCTGACGACCACAGTCTGCCTGACTATTTCACTTCCTTCTTCTTGTGTTGATTTTTTCATCAAATTCATGCAATGTGACTCCCCAGTGGCTGTTCCACTTTCAACTGGTGTCAAGATTGTTTTCCCCATACCTGTAACTCGATGATGAAGGATCTTCACTCTGAACAGGGTGATTGTGAGTTTTCCATTTGGTCCCTTCCCTTACTTTCAAGATTCAGCGCAGAAAATGAGTCAACCGGAAACACAGCTAGAGACCCGCATCCTTACTTTTATTTGTGTTAACCTCCATCTGGATCCCTGGATGGTAACTAACTGGCTTGTGTGCACATCTTTCTATCAAAACGCCCACCTTTAACCTTTACCTGGGTAAGATGTCAACAATTTCTTCACACCAAATGAGCACTGGTCAACTGCTGCTTAACAATATCCATTCCCATTTTATATCTACAGGTTGCATTGACAATAGCTGTATGTGGCATACACATTAACTTTCAACCCAAATCTCTGATCCTGTAGCTAGGCAATGGTGACAATGAGCTGACATGATACATGCATACTAATGGGAAAAAACCTAGGGTGTCACCAATATCTGTGGGAATACAGAATAATTACACGTATGATGTTTCCACCTTATATCAAGCTCTGTGTGTGTTTCAAGAGCATAACTATGACTTTTGAATACTTAATTTTATCCAAGCTGCTGCTTTGGCAGGAGCAACTTACTTTGCCATGTATGATACAAGGATATGTCCATTCATACAGGTAATTCCTTGTTGAATGATATGGGGCAAAGCCGCACTGCAGCTAATATGAATGTTCCTTATTCAGATTTCATGTCTTTAACAAAACTTAACCACACACACACAAAAGATAGAGATGCTTTAGGGGCTGGACTGGATTAAAAACAAAATGATACGTATGTGAACCACATGCTATTTGTATGTATGAGACCTCTTTTAGCATATGCTATTCCTGTACTGTGTTGTCTGACTCTATTCTTATGGTGCTGATTGATGGCTCTCTATCTGCTGCAGATGAAAAGCTTCCACCTATAATGCCTAATGCTATTGATATTTAGCATTGTACTGGATTTTGTCATCAGACTAAGTGATATATGTTTTGTCCAGCAACCATACTGGGCATTATTACATCGTACCAAACACTGTCCATCACCAACTGTATTACATGACCCACAAATCCACATAATGTGCACTTGGACGTTCTGCAACCAGTTATTAGCTGGTCAATTGTTCCCATAGCAATGGTCCTAACCAACATGCCACCAGACTGCTCCTGTATGTAGGTGTTTAAGCTCAGGAATGATACAACAACCCCTCCCTTGAAATACATGATGTACACTGGCTTATGCTACATTGAAATAATGCACCACATTCAATTATGCATGCATATTATTATGGATTGTTCAACTGAGGTGAGATGGACTAAATGCTTAAATAAGATACAAGGAAATGGGAAAGTAAAATCTCATAAAGCTCGCTCTTTACATTTCAGTTACTGCCATAGATCACTGAATTCAATGAGGGTGCAGTAATGCGACCAATTGAACAGCTGTCTGTATTATATCAGACAGAATACATGACGGTCCTGACTGCATGGGACAAATAAAGCAACACATCAACAGCCCTGAGGAAATGCATGACTATGGCTAATCCATGTACTCCTGCCCACTGTGCCCACTCACAGAAAGCAACATCTCATCCTCCCTTTCTAAAGATACTTCAGCATATGATATTATGATAAACCATGGATCCAGCACAAACACGCAAAGCATACTTAAGACTTGTGTGGCTTCTTCCCCACAGACTCCTACTAACCAACTGGTCATGCTTTTTTTTCTACATAAACACTTTCCAGGTGATGCCTGTGTTGTGCCTCGGCTGCACCAGGAACTGATGTGACTGCCACAGATCGTGTCTCAGTTGAAAAGGCTACTATTGCTGAACACACAAGCCCTGATCATACCCTAAGACTGGTCAGTCAGCTGCTCACACAGGACCATCATGTTCCGATATCGATTGATTCTTTGATGGAAATCTTGTGCCGTTTAACTCCCATGTGAAACAAATTTGTCCACTTTGGATGGTACACACTGGCTTTAATTCTGTCTATGTATTCTGGCCACAGCAATCAAACAGTATTTGACATGGAATTTGTTCCCATTGAAATACTCATCAACTTTGTCATTTGGGCTGCTTGATAAATGAGAGTAACAAGCTGCACATGTAGACAACCCAGTCAGAGCTCAGTTTGACGACATGCTTTCAATCACATGATCACATGCTCAGCTTCCACTGCAGGAAACATCTGACATGAAGACCTCTCCTGGGCCACTGGTATCCATCAGGACATGCAAACACAAGACAAGATGAACTTGGCTCCCCAAATGCAAACCTTGCTTTAATGGCCTTGATAAAGGCCCATGTGGGCTTTTTGATGGCTCCATGCAGATTTTGCAAGTGACATTCCTTTAGGACAGAAATAATGCACATGCCATGCCAAGATGACCACTCTAGTCTCCACAGAATTATGCATCGAGTATGAACTATACTTCATCCACCTACATCAACACAGATCACATCATGTATTCAGTGTGTTCTACAATGCCGATACAACTTTTTCAGCAGTCTGTTTGCCAATGGGCACAAAATTGTTAACAGTTGCACCTACTGATATCAAGAATGGTGTACGACTTCTTTGTTTACTCTCAGCATGAATACACATATGTACTGTATCTCTGTCAAGTCATACAATGCAACGTTATATGCTTCCGTATTCATATTATGATCTGCTTCCTTCTTCTCTTTCCAGTTTTTCACTTTTGTCCATTTAATATTAAACAGTACAGATACTTCTAGGATTAGTACTACTAGAGTAGTTACATAGCTCTAGCTGTAAGATCTAACAGAGCTCCACATTAATTGCATTATTATGTCATCGAAAGAAAATTAATTTGGAGTTTGACACAAGCGACACAGAGCATAATCTTGCCTGGTGTGGTTCCCCGAAGCCCTGGCTGCTGAAACATGCTGAGAATGTTAAATCGTAAATCTATATTCTACTCCTTGCCAGTCTAAACAAATTAGTATTTCCAGCACACAAGCCATGAACAGACACTCACCGGTGCTTCCTCCATGAGCTAAAGTAAAAATAATTGTATTGCTGTTAACATATGTTTGTCCATCTATTAGTCATGTGCATCAATGTCTACATTTTATGATCACATCACAGGCATTTAAGTCCCTCCAAAAATTACAAATGGCATTACCATATACACTTATGATGCGCAAGTTTTAATCAGTTCTCTATTTAAAAAATATGACAATGCTAAACAAGCTCTTATTGGTGAAGGTATGTTAAAACATATGTGCACAGTAAAAATAGAAAAGATATGAAGTATTAAATGTTCAAAATAAATCAAATTATCAAAATAAAACTTTGTTTAGTTTAACAAAAATGTACTGCTGTGCAACTTTATGACAAGAAGCTTCAATCTCCAGTATGATGAAATTGGAATCAGATGATATAACTGCCACTGGCAGAGGCTTCCCCTGTGCTGTACCATACCTGTTCACAGACACTGTCAACAGGTGCTCTCCTGGCAGGGCTATATTATTGGCAACTGATCCAGACTCAACTATAACCTTAAAAAGGTTCTGGCAGAGCTGGTGGTTTACCTGAGTAAGTGGTTGCACAGATCATATAGCTCCCCCGCACTGCTATGTGCTTGCCTCCCAACAGTTATCAAGACTGATGTTTTACAGCTACACCCTGTGTACCTGTGCCTCTGTTTATATATAATTAGGTTATCTGCCCAGCGTGTTGTGAGGCATTACTACATGCATTGCACTATCACTTGTTTTCACTGTGGTCCTTGCCACCAAAAATATCTGCCACTCGGAGAAGTTTCAAGGCAACAGCGTCTATCTTACATGCCTTCAGTTGTTAACCCTTGTTCAGCTCAGAACTACCTCTCACCTCCATACAACCTCAAGTAATTTTACCACTTACAGTATGCTGCTAAAATTTCAGAGGGTTTACTGGGAGTCAAGTCGGTGTGCTGAGCACTGATTATATTTTTTGGAAAGCAAAACCACCAGAGATTACTCCAACCATAGATCACCCAGACTGTCAAACAAGCTGAATCAGGTTCTTAACAAACTATAATGGTGGTGTATTTTGACCCAAAGGTAAGCTAGGATGATACTCACGGTTTCTGTCAGCGGGAGCTCATCTATCTGCTTGCCCAGTGCCTCCAGCTGGTCATAGTACCATTTTCTGTGTTTGTCCTCAGTCTCTATTTCACCAAGGATGGCATTCCTGCAACACATGGACAAAACCACCACTCATAATATAGTCACACCTCAGTATTTTATCTTTTAATGTTAAAGATTGTAATACACAACATTTATAGTAACATAACACTGGGGGGACACCAGTCAAAATGCATTACTTGAATAGTATCCCACTACAATTTCTTTTGGTAGTGCAGAGAGTTAATTTTGTGTTGGACAGTCTGTTATGCACAGCTAGTATGACACAGTTTATACTTGGACCTCCATTTTATCTCATTAGAATATTCTTGTATGCATGTATTATGGAGACACAAGCTGGAAAGTACATGTATCTTGTGCTTCCACTGACTGTTTTAAACATCATACATATAAAGCTGACAAAACTTGTTTAAAGATATTTATTTTATACCAGAGTAAGCTAATTCTACAAATGATAACGAAATGAAGATTCCTGCTCCTGATGTGCCAGCATATCTACATGTACATGTAACTGCCATTCTGTAATTGAACTGGACTTGTGCTTATATCCAGTAGTAGCTGAGAAGGATACATGTTCAAAGTACTTAAATGATGTTTTACTTTTGTTACGGCTTTGTAGTTCAAGGTAGATAGTGAGACATAGCAACTGTATAAACAGCTGTGGGGGTATATTGCTTGATTGACACAATACTCAGTTTGGGCTGCCCTATGAAGCAGCTGCCTGCACAGCCTTCTTGTCAATATTTGTCCTCTCCAGCCCATCATTATATCCCAGCCTGCTATGTGGCAACTACAGCCTTCTACCACCTTCAACTTGTTTCCTGTGTAGCTAGTGGCCTGCTTTGTGTTGCATCTTTCTCTCTCTTTTTAACCAGCACCATAAAAAGTCATATTTCTTGAGTAATTGCATTTTGTATCCAGATCCTGAATAGAATGTTAAGCCAGTGATGTGGCCTGCCACCTAGAGGACAACTGATGTGATACATCAGTCAGGATAAAGAGAAAGACATTCAAGATAAATGGTGTACTATCTTCAACACAACAGGTGTGTTGCTCTGGAATGGCACCCAAAAAAATACAGCTATCCAAAGACTGTGCGGGAAATGCAGGCATTTGACTGCCTCCTGGCATTGACAGAGCAGTTTCCATGTGTTTCCATGTAATTTTGGCCCTCGTTATGTCTAATGATCTATAGCACACAAAAAGAAAAAATAAGAAAAAGCCCAAGATCAGAGTGTAACTTGCAAATACCATAACAATTCTTCAGTCCAGCAATGGGCCCAAAAATGTGCATCTTTATCACAGTATACTATGGCTCCATTTTCATCCAGTGAAAGAATGTATGATCATATAAACACACCGCCATGTTTGACTTTATCTAGGGAAGCACAAAAAGGGCTCTGTTATACATATTAAGACAGTACATCTCAACAGAGTCTTAAATTAACCTCCTGTAAGACTGCTGTACTGTGCAGACACTGGCTTAATTTTCTGAAGATAGCAAAGGAATCAATAGATACTCTATCACTGCAAGCAGTGAAGCCAGGCCATAAGTTTGCCAGCCATGCTGTTGCTGGGCAATCCACACCAACACATAAGCCACATGGTATGTGAACCTGAACACTTCTTGTTTATGATACAAAGGCTGGTAACCTCCCAATGTAGACAGTTTATCAACAGTATCATTATGGTTTCCATGAAAAATGGTCTATAAAATCTCACACAAGGTTTATTTCTTGTCCATTCAACATTGTTGACATTTAAGACTGAAGAATACCCTTTCATGCATCCCACTTGCTTCTGAAGCAGACCCAATCTCTGTGAATGTCTTCTCTGTACTCAAGAGTTAGTTCCCTTTCATACATTCCATTTGCCTCCCCAGCAGACCCAAGCTCTGTGCTATGTCTACTGTGCTAGGTGTATTTTAAAGATAACACAGAACTTGGTCCACTTTGAAGGCAAGCATCCTATTCCCTATCCCCCAAATTTATTATACTATTAAAACCTGACTTTGACCCAGATGCTGATCAACTTTTTCACATCTTGGGGAAATAGCATGTAGGTCTAGCACTCCCTGCACTGTGTATGTACTCTGTATATGCCAGTGATACGAGTACTGAATAGACCCTACAAGACAACTGTTCATGTGTCAAGCAACTGTTGTGACCTTTAAGTGAGAAAGGAGCTTGCACTTGTTCAGAGATATAGTTTCCTTTCATAAAACAAAGAACGATAACATACCCCTATTGTAAGCAAGTTACTACTAAAGTGCATTTTTCTTTGTCTCCAGCTTATCCACATACACAAATCAATTTCACTATCTCCATGTACACGTAAGCTGCCTTATAAACTTGACACTCAATAGATTAACAAGGACACTTTGGACCAAACACAAACACATACCAGTCACTACATCTCATTGTTGTTTCATGCCACTGACTGATGGACTCTAATTTTATTCTTAAGGTGGAAGCTGTGAAGCTAGTGCGCAGTGAGACTGGCAACTTTGCATCGCAATTACCCATTTAATTTTTTCACAAGTACATTAAACCCATATATTTTCTGATCACTACATATCCATAGATTTATATGCATAAAGTTTTTTTGTAGGATTGGAATTTTTTGACATTTTATAGCATTATTTCCAACATGGTAGGATTTTCACATTTTTCGTGCAGAAGTCACACAAAATTGTTTTTTTCCAGTTGAAATCAGAATAAATTTAAAATATATATCCATGTCTAGGATCGAATTCAATGGTTAGTCCTGAAATAGCATAAATAAAAAGTTATAAAATTTTTAATTTAGTTCTGACAGGTTGTTCATTTTCCTTCTATAAATGGCTCCAAAAGTCACGGAAGGGGTTGTCAGAAAAAAAAATCCTGGGAACCGTTCCTGGATATGATATTTTTCTTTTAATGTCCATTGATTTTGATGTGATAGGGATATTTGTACGTTTGTGAGGCAAGACACAAATTGCAGAGGTTGAGCAAAAAACAATTCCGAGAAAATCGCATGGAAAGAAAAAATTGCCAATTCTTACGCATTTATTGCTGTAATATGACACATACTCATTTCTTCTGTCCTGTGTTTTAATTATTGTGTGAAATAAACTTGCAGCTTTACCTCTGTGATGTTGTCATTAAACAAAAGTATATTTTGTGGCTTAAATCTCGACTTTTTTAACTTGGGAACACCATACTTGGCCTGTTCGGGTGTGGGTTCACATGTGGCTTTCCATATTTGGGGACCAGTAAGTGGATTGTGCTAATTTGTTTTTACATCAATAGAGAATTTCAAAGTAATCAGAACAATGGTAGTGATTAGTCTGAACTGGCCCATTCTTAGCTCCACGGCTAATGGTTTCCTGTGAGTGACCCTTGTCAATAGCTCAATTGGTTTCCAGCGGTCTTGGACTAATGACTGTGCAAACAATGACATGGTTCATTATCATGCCCATGCAAACAAAGCCATGTGTCCGTCACTGTTTAAACTTTTCATTGTAAACAAAAGTCTAGAGATCAATTATCTCATATAAATTTTATGTTCACACATCTGAGTTTTTGGGAGCATGTAGTTTAAGTATCAGACTATTTAACAATATGAAAAAGTGATTAGAGGTTATCTGAAGGTGCGGCTTCAGACCTTCCACCTTAAGAAGATTGTACCCAGCAACAACTGGACTGTCAATATTTACATTTATCTATATGAATATTTCAACTTCCTTGACAAAGTATATACAGCTGGTTGCCTTCTTGATCTCTTCAAGATCACCTTTTGCTTACCTTTAACTGCCAGTGCTAGCAGATAATGATGTAAACAAGTCCTTCATATCTAGACTACGTATGTACTCCTTACAAGCGCACATTCAGTGGCCATTCAATCTGGCCTGAACTCACTCCACTTTTGTTGTGTACAATGTAAATGTACCACAAATCTGCTGGTCTTTTCTCTCATTGTCTAGTGCATTCTGTATCTTTGTATGTAATACACTCAAACCAGAAAACCTAAACTGATCTTGTTCTTCAAAAGTGAATACAGAAATAAGCAAAATAGCATGCCCACTGTAATATGCTACAAATATGAACCAGTTATATCCATGTGTCCCCAAGCATAAATGTGCATGCATTTGAGAGTTCACACTCACTGCCCTTTGGAGTATTTCTGGGAAATCATGCAACACTCACCAACACGCAGAATGCATATCCTGTGCACACTAGTCAGGTGTCCAGGGTAACCATTACAATGTTTCATCAAAGTAATTGCACGCATATTGATTGGAGTATAATTATTACCTAGCCCATTGATGTTATTTTAAGCCCATCAATATCAGTAATATCAGGCTTTACATAACCTGCACCTGAGGCTCATCTGCAAGGCCCCTGGACTCACTTTGTGCATTGGCATTCCACTGGTTAATAGTTCTTCTTGTTCTGCCTGTTTAATCTAATTTCTGTTATCTTCTACAATCAAATAATCAGACATTGTTTGCTATGCAAACCGTGAAATTCCTGTTGTTTAATTAATCAGATTACATTTCACTCTATCTGGCTTGGCCATGACCATTGATTGCCTCACAGTTATCTCCACATTTCAAGCATATACATTAAAATCTCATTAAAATGACACCCTCTATCCCCAGCAAAATGTATCTAATGTCTGTCTTAATGTGTCACATACATGAGTCAAATAGCAAAGGAATTTGACCGGGAATCCCTCATATCTCACATAATATACATGTGTATGCATACATATATATATACATATATATATATATATATATATATATATATATATATATATATATATATATATATATATATATATATATATATATATATATATATATATATATATATATATATATACAGTGTTTCCATTTTGAATTTTAAAGGGGGTCATAAGAAGGTAAATTCAGGGGAAAAGACTAGATTGCCACCAATTTAATATGTAAATAAACAAGATGTGTGACCCTTTAGAATTTTCTCAGAGGGTATTTCAGGTTTTGAAAGGGTAATATACCCCCAAGGGGTTAACGGAAACACTGAAAAAAAAAAAAAAAAAAAAAAAATATATATATATATATACACACACACACACACACACACACACACACACACACACACACACACACACACACACAGAGGTGAATATGCTCTCTATGCTTCAGAAAATGGGTAACTTTGAACAGTAAAATCTCATTTTATCCTGATATCTGACATATTTACTAAACAACACAAGTTTTGAGGGATTTCAAGGCGCACACATGCACACACATACACACTTTTTCAGTGTTACTGGTATCATGTGCTTGTCTATGAAGCTGTGGTGTCACTGATTGTACATGCTGACTGCCTCTTAAAGCTTCCAGCCCATGCTGTTCCAATGTAGCAACTGGCAATCTGCCTGCCTGCAACTGGTTTCCAAGATACAGCAGGTTATGTATAAGTGAATTAGAGGCTGCTGTGGATTGTGAGAATGTCACATCAATGACCATAGATCAAACTGATGACCATGCAGGGACAATCAGCCAATCTACACCATGTTTGTCTTATGTACATCTACTGTCATGCAAGCCCATAAAAAAACATTTTTCTTTGTTAATCTCACATGGGTAAGCTTATGGTGGGGCTGGTGCACTGTACTACATCATATCTTTATCTCTACAATTCATATGAAGGCATGGCTTCAAATAAAAAGATTATCATAATGGATCGCATGCAGCCGACCCAAAGGCCAATTCCTGGTTCCTGGCTTATGAAAGGAGATAACTGACTGGTCAGGTGATTTACATTTGCTACATTCACATTAAACTACCATCATGATTTTTTCTCTGCATCCACCAGTAACATGCTCTGCACTTTACAAGCATTTACTCCATCCTACATACCACCTGTCATGCCTGTTGATATTAAACCAATTACAATTTCCCCCTTTTTTCACCTTACATTTAAAACATAATATATACTTTATTCCAGGCCCTTAGCAGACTGTTTTGTTATAATTTTAATCAAACTATGTGTAAAGTGCTTAAATTATTCACAGGTTTTATTTTGATATCAGTGAGTAAAATGTACAAAGAAAAAGTAAACCTAGGTTTGAAATAATCAGCAAAGGACCGAGCTTTGAAATAAAATCTATTTGCCTGTCACAGTAGGGCAAGAAGATGTGTATATACATGTACTGTGAATTTGGGTAAATTTGTGATATTATGAACTCTCTCACAGTATTTGCACAGTTCTCTGCACAGGAGTAGACATTAAGTTTCTGGCTGGTTGCCCACAATTATCATCATTATCTTTTTTCACACTAGTGGGTTTAATTCTTGTTGAGTGTTGAATTTTTTATTGCCCTGAATGAAATTCTAGGTGCCCCAGGCAACTGGGCTTGCCTTGACTCTTTCCCTATAGACCAGCCAGAACCGGCTGGTGGTTAAATGTTCAACTCATTTTAACAGTAATGGAAAACAAGTTCAGAAGTGTAGACGAGATGTATGAAGATCACATGTCCTAGGTCAACAGCTTTCCAGTCAAGGATTGGCCATTAAGCACCAAACCCATGCTCTCTCTCTCTCTCTCCTCTCTCTCTCTCTCTCTCTCTCTCTCTCTCTCTCTCTCTCTCTCTCTCTCTCTCTCTCTCTCTCTCTCTCTCTCTCTCTCTCTCTCTCTCTCTCTCTCTCTCTCTCTCTCTCTCTCTCTCTCTCTCTCTCTCTCTCTCTCTCTCTCTCTCTCTCTCTCTCTCTCTCTCTCTCTCACCCCCCCCCCCATTGACTTGCATACTAACCAATCGGAAAGGTGCAATTACCGATAAGTGCCCGAACTGAAAAAATCATAAAAAGTCAGGGATCCGCAGCATTGCCACATAGTGCACAACTTTGTTTGATCCTTCCACAATAAACATGTCCACCAAGTTTGAGCTTAATCTGAGCAATGGTTCTTGACAAGAAGTCAAAAATAGCAATTACACACCAACAAATCATTAAAAAAGTAGAAACAAAAATTGCATTGGCATCTGGTGAAAAAATTAAGAACTAGGAGTCCTGAGGAGTGTTCCTGTGTGATATCAAAGCAATTGGGTGAACGGTTTTGGAGAGAAGATTTGTAAAAATTCCCCCCCTCTCCCCAAAAAACAAAAATCATAAAAGATCCTTGGAGCATGACCATTTGAACAAAGTCGGTAGAAACTCACTAAAGGTACATTGCCATCAAGTTTGAAGTGAATCTGGCTGACGGTTTTGGAGAAGTCGACTGTTGACGACGGACCAAGGACCAGAAGATAAGCTCAGTTACTGACAAGTCAGCTGAGATAAAAATGTATAAAGCTCTAGATTACATAACATTTAATTTCTTTCACATTTTGTCAGGGTGTAGACATGTTCCAGTCTTAGACTTCTATTTCTTTCTGTGCCCTTTTTACTCCCTATTCAAGGTTTACATAAGCCCTTTCACATACATATAAGTTACCTTGCCCCCTTCAAAAGCTGTAGAGACCATTGATTACAGCAGTATTTAAGCACGCAACTTTGCTGGAAGCAGGTTTTTTTTTTTTTTTTGCTGATTTCCATACCCACAGAATCTAATAAATTCAGCATACATTTATGCAAAATGGCCAACAGAAAGGTTAGATACAGACAAAAGCTGGCCTCAGAGAGCTGCTCTCTTGGTAAAGGTGAGGCAGAGTGTGAATCAAGGGATCTGGATCAGCTGTATAAGTCACTTTGTCTATCCCAGGGGTGACATGTGACTAGCCAAGGTGCACATGGAGCACCACATAGCAGCTGAGTCATGGCCCCACTTAACCCATATTCTCCGTCACATACCCCGCAATTACAAGTTTATGGCCATCACTTAATTGGATTATTGTGATGGATGGTGGCGACACAGGTGTGCTCCCCATGTCCCATAGCCATGGCAGCCTATTCTGTGCAGACAGGGAGGTACAGGTTGCAGTAGTGGGGAACAGTTGAGGTGGTAGTGTAGGTATCATGGGCACTTCCAAGGTCTTAATGGGCCTACCATACAAATCTCTCTCTCTACATGTGTGTGTGTGTGTGTGTGTGTGTGTGTGTGTGTGTGTGTGTGTGTGTATAAACATATATATATCTTGATATTTGAGGCATCCATTCTTAATTTTAATGCTTTTTAAAGTTTTACTTTCAACCTGACTTCACTGAACCGATTGAAAAATATGCAACAAAAGGCACATGGGCGTAATATCCTGCTGACATATAATCTGAGGACCATCACCAAAAATTAATTTCCTCAAATGCATTCCTTCCATGACCCTTGATTACTCAAGGTCATCCATATGATGCAACATCAAACTTCCACATGAACACATTTGTGGTACATTTGGTATCTCTAACCTAATTCTTTATCAACATATTGCATTTAGTGTCTTTATCTTATGTGTTGGATGATCTTGAAAAATATGGCAAGGTCACACTACATACATGTATTACAAATTTGAACACTGGCCTAATGCATATTTGGTATAAATTTTCTAGTTCCATCTCAATTGATGTCATACAATAAAATCATTTCCTGATATGCAATCCCTCCATGACCTTGTGAAAGTAGGTCAAAGTCACCAATATTATGCAATATTGAACATGATACACATTTGTGATATATTTTGTATTGTTACCCTTCTAATCTCTCAACATGTCAAAGTTAGCATCCTCTACTACATGTATGTCCTTAATGACCTTGTACAATAAGTCAAGGTCATACAAAATTTTACAAAATTTGATCATTGGCCGAACACAATACATAATCAAAACAATGAAGTTAATGTACTTTTAGTACATTTGATGCTTGTTCCCCTTAATACCACCAGTGGTGCCACAATAACGCCACTGTTTTTGTCTGTATTATATTCCTGCAATGGTATATGGCTCACGTGTCAAGTTAAGATGTAATGACCATAAAAGAAAACAGCATTCAGAGAACGGATTATGCTAGGTGCCCACAATCGTTTTCCCCCAATTCTGCAATTTTTTATGAGGCTTTGCAGTAGAATACTTAACATACAATTGAATACTTAACATACAATTTCCATATTATTATCTAGGAAATGAAGGAGCACTTTTAGATGTGTTTTTGGGACAAGTTCTGGTGACAGACCACTGTACTGTGTGTCACTTAGACGGCCATCAAATAAATACTTCAAAAGTTTCATACCAAGTTTAAAAATAATAAGAGGAAGCTGGTTTTCAAGCTGAATGTGGTCCACTATAATGTGCATCTCCGAAAAAAATTTGGTGAAGCTGTGTTGGATCCTTGTTCAGATATTATGGTAAAGTCATGCACTTGTGCACCACTCAGACGGCCTTGAATATAAATACTTTAAACTTTCATAAAAGTTTAGAATTAATCAGAGGAAGCTGGTCCATCATAAGGTCCTTCTGTGACAAAAATTTGGTACAGCTATGGTAAATATTTTTTGAGATGTCACGGTAATGTCTACAAGATGGACAGACAGACGGACAGAAGATGCAGGGCACGACAATACCCTCTGGCACTTTATGACCGAAGGTAAAAATCATTTCTGGAAATGTAATCACTCTGTGACCTTGAGAAGGCAGGTCAACGTCATCCATATTATGCAATATAAAACTTTTACATATGATACACATCTGTGGTACATTTGGTATCATCAGCTTCATTCTGTCAATACATCTTGGTCCACATCTTTCATAATAATGCAGATGGCACAGCCAAATTTCAATGTTTTCCTCTTTAGCCTTACATTCCTGCCAAGTTTCAACATGATTCATTAACAAGAGACCCACGGGCCTAATGCTCTGCTCGCAGCAGGGCTATATTGCACCTCTTCATTTCAAAGTTGCTAGTCCTCAAGTGGCTTCTGAACATATAAAGCTTATGTAAACTTGAAAACTGTAGATGGTATCACGCTAACGAGCAAAAGTTTACAGATGGAAGGACGAAAGGACAGACATGAGCGGACACATAAGCTCTGCGACTTTTGGTCAGCAGAGCTAAAAACTCTTCAAAAAATAGCATTCTCAAAATTTGCACATCTTGGCCATATATTACATATCTACATGTGGAGCCACCAACATTGAACTTGACCTTGATTTTCATACACTTGGCAAGTCCTAAAAGTTATGTTGGGATAACCTGAAAACTGTGGATTGTATCACATCCACAAGCTAAAGTTTATGGACAGACAGGCATATATTTTCTCTGAGTTCTTCAGTTTCTTCCAGCACAGACAAGGAAGGAAGTATACGCCAACATCTGTGCCATGGAGAGTGACTCGATAAGTCAATACTTGACTTCTTTCACAATCCATGTAAAACAAATGTGTCTTTACATATATATGAGTGATCACACAAGTTCTCCAACTTATGGTCAGCAGAGCTAAAAAGCATAATTTGCAGTAACTTAATGCACTTTTTACCCATCAGACTTCCACAAACTTTGAGCCACGAAAACTCTGAAAATGTGAAATTTAATATTTGAAATGGATGAGTACCCTACATATTACCCTTAAAATACAGGAAATATCCTAAAATGTGGTACCTAATGTGCACTTAACTGTATGGTTGACAATATTTCATGAGTTCTGCTGCAGAAAAGAACATCTACAATTACTTATACTTTTCCGTAAGACAACATACCCCCCCCCACCCCGTGCTGCACGAGGCATTCCTTGGCCTACACTGCCACACAGTACACAAGCAAGCAATAGTGTTCACTCTGCATTACTTGGCCTACAATACCACACAGTACACTAGCAATAGTGTTCACTCTGCATTACTTGGCCTACACTGCCACACAGTACACTAGCAATAGGCTTCACTCTGCATAATTTTCTTTACAACTGGCAGCGCATGAATAAATTTACAGTATGAAACAGAGTATATCTCATTCAATATTAGCTTATGGTGATATTTGTTAATGTAAAGTGCCATTTTGTGGCACTCCATTTGACTGCATGTCATAATATGGGGTGTGTCAGGACATATGCATATGATTGCCTTTCTAGTCAAGTTTTCTTTTTTTTCCCCCGCATCATCCTATTACCAATAAAAATGCAAAGAGATGAAGCACACTTAAATTAATGGCACTCAAAGAAAGCCATCCACTCACAGATGATCTATTCCCATAAGTCATTGTTTATGAGGCAACACAGCCTGGTACTCCAGTGACAAAAAGGACAGCTTGATGAGCTAATTATCTACAAGCCTTCTGCTGCTATCAATTTCAGCACATCTCCCAGAAAGACCCTTGAAGCAAGGCATCAATCCAGTCCCAACTTAAACCAAACGTGTGAAGGAATGACGCAATAGACACATTTCCTCATGAACAGTCTGTGGTGACAAAGATGGCTGGGAGCCCAGTGTCACCATGGTAGTGTTTCTGTCCTCAGTTCATCTGTGGAGACTTCTGATTTCTGCATGTGTCTGTATAACTGGTTGTATCCTATGGGGCAGCTGCATTCTGATGCAGCAGTAGCATTGTCAATGGCTGCACAATCTGCCAGCTGACCAGTTTTACCACATGCCTCCCAGTGCACCGTCACAGACATACATGGCTGCATATACAGTACCATGTACACTCATCATTGTGGCTACATGTTACATCTATATACCACTGTATCTGGATACAGAAAACCAATGTCAGGAGTAGACTGGCTGTCACCAGGTCTGTAAAACTTACAGACCTCATCAGCTACCATGATCTCTACAAACTATTGCTGCAGACACATCATGGGGAAAGTATGGCAGACGGTGATTATCTCTGGAATCCCCCCAGAGGGCACCACTGGTCAATAACAATAACTGTGAGAATGTGCAGGTTATCCATGTCAGGACATGCCTGGTCCAAGGTCACAGTTTGTAGGTCTGTTGTGGAAGTCCAGCAGGAATTTATTTGAACACAACACAAAATTAACAGTATAGACCCAAAGGGGTTGCTGTGGTTCATCTTCCTATAACTATATTAAATGCATTAACTGCAGTTCACCGAGTGCAAGCAAATACCCGTACATACTCAACAAACTTTACTTATCTATCTTAACCCTTTTCTGCTTTTGTTCTACCAAAATGTCAGTCTCTGCATCTTGTAGCAAATCTTCACCACCAAAATTACAATATGGATTGTTCTGTTCAGATTTAACCCATATATCTTGTGATAAATCAATACTATTTACCTACAGACAGACACATAATTATATGTAAGGACACATAAAGCCTGCCTGTGCATCTACAGGCACATTCTCACCCAATCAATTTCTCTTCTTATTACCCCATTTTCAGACTTATGGCATATCTTTGCATCAGTATGCAGTCACTATGTTTGGGCACATAATGCAGCCCACTAAACTATAGTAACACAGTCAGCAAACTGCTAATGAACATAAATCAGCTTTAACCAAGCAATGCACTAGTAATTTCAAGCCATTGCCCAAAATCGTGCCAGGAATTGTCAAATAGATAGGCTAAGCTCCACAACTTGTGGCAGACTGATTGCTCTCTATAGAATGAGTGGCCTACACACTACTGAACCAAATAGCACTGACTGCATTAAACTGGCAGCAATAACCTCGACAAAAACCCTGGACTTCCCAGGATGAACTCGTACAATTATTAATCCATAAAACAATACAAGTCCATCGATATTCTTCACCTTATGTGTTAAGACTGATCCACACTATTTTAGAGCCTGGAATAGCAGCACATTTCTTTCCTCTTCTTCTTTTTTTTATCTTAAATGTAATGCACTTTCCCTCGGATATGTGAATGGGACTGTTTTCACTTTCAGCTAATCACACTTGGGAAATTTGATTATACAAGTCAAGCCCAACATGACCAACCCACTCCCTATCCTATTAAATCTCTCCTTTGCATTCAGGGAGCAGGCATGCAGCAAATAAATGGCTTCTGCTGTCCAGTGCTCCACAGTGTGCATATGAGCCAGCATCTTAGAACATCAATACTGATCTGACTATCACAGACACCTGTCTGCCTGAGTCAGCCCCTCTCAGCCAAAATATCATCAGGCCATCAATAAGGGTGACAAGTACATGATCACAAAATGGCAGACAAACAAAACTGTCTGTTCATTGCAATTATGCCAGTTTCAGTTAAGATCATTTATTTCAAATTCTCTATAGCCATTCCACCATAAAATCTAGGGAATTCCAATTTTTTTTTTTTTTTTTTTTTTTTTTCGTTCTTCTTCTGGACAGGTATGACACCAAAGGCACTTTAATGTAACTATTTACCATGATTCATAGACTGAAAAGTGTTAATACAAATATTTATCATGCATATATTTCTAGAAAGGAAACGATCAAAAGATTTCAAATATGGTTATGATTTAAACCTTATGAACGAGTTGTTGAATAAGCATTTAACTCATTGGCAAATATGTAAATGTCAGACCACTATGCAATGTTGAAATAACTCTTCTCAAGTTCATTCAAATTTCAAACTTTTTTCCGAAAGTAATGAACAATTGTGTGGTAAAAAAAAAAAATGACATAAGATTTTTTTATATTCTGATTAGTTTTGCCAAATGTATGTTTTAAAAAATGGTGGGAACCCAAAATATACAAACCTCAATTTTGGTTTTTGAAACTGTAAAATGAACAGATAAAAAAAACCAGAACACCTTTTTTCAGACATACATGAATCTTGTAATAACCCCCCCCCCCAAAAAAAAACAAAAAAACAAACAAACTTAAAATAAAAAACAAATAAATACATAAAATGAAACAAAATATTGTAAAACAAAAAATACAGAAAAAATTGAACCTGTAAACAGTTGTTTCAGCACTTGTATAGGGTCTGACATTTGTCAAAAATATGCATGTTTATATAACAATTAGATTACAATATTGAAATAATTCCAAAATATGTACTTTCTATATATTTGCACTAAGAAACTTTCATAGGTGGTAGTTACCCAAAGTTCTCTTTGGTGTCTTACCTGTCCTTAATTTGGTTTCATCATATTGGTACATAAAGTATAACACAAGAAATGCTTTCATAACTGATCTTGGGATAAAACATTCTAAAGAAAACAAAGCAAACCACAACATTTGTTAAGAGATTGTTGTACTTTGGTCTGTGATGGGTCATTGCATTCCATGTTGGTCAGAAGCCAGTGTGTAAGTGCATTCCTTGCATCTCTTGCTGTCATAAGCTGTATATTGCTAATCTCATGGCTTCACTGGCAGCATAATTTGCTTGTTTGGCTTCCATCTCTTTTGTATTATTCCATTTTTTAGTGATCTTCTATTGATGAAAACACACAATGTATACATGTCAGTTAGAACCATCTATTAGCACTTCATGTCATAATTAACTGTGTATTTCAGTTTGCATGTGGTCAATACAGATTTTCAGTCCCCTTCTCTACATGCAGAGCAACATCTTCTAAGTTTTTAAATGATTGCAGTTCTCTCCGCACAATATATCTCAGCGTAAAAGGGACATACAGGTACTTTGATACGATCCTGGTGGCTTGTCACAGCTGATATCTGTAATCTACTCATAGATTTACACATGCATGTAGACAAAATTATAAGAATTAGTATTAAGTTGCTTTGTAAGTTATTTTGGCTTATGAGCAAGCCTCCCCCCCCCCCCCCCATAACGCTGGTGTTGGGGTCCACATGTTATTGGAAAACTACCTTATAACAGAGGGACTTTTAAAACAAAAGTAATGGGAAAACTATTTCAGTGGGAGCCATGGTACCCACCATGTCATATCAGAAACCACCTTGTAACGAGGGGTGTTATAAAGAGGGAGCACTGTACTAACATCAGTGCTGCCTTGCCTGCATTTAAGCTTAATCGGATCTTAAAAAGGAACTCAGTATGTATTATTACAAGCACAAGTGACATAAAGTTGAAATATCAAAAAATCATTAATATTATTTTTCTGTTGCACAAAATTCATGTCCATCACCAGCTTTCAATCTAGGAAGTACATGTGCAAAGCCAACAATACCTGATGATTTTCTCATCATCCTTCCTGCTGTTTGGGCTGAACTGTAACAAAGACCTCCCTTGGGATAGTTGAAATTATCATAATAACCCATGGATTTGGACAATTATTGTGGGATTGGATCCAAAGCCATATTTTCCAGTCTATTTGATCCACATTCCTCAACACTGGGCATACATCACCTGAGATGGTAGTCTGGATGACGCATATAATACTCACAGCATTCATGTGAAATTAACAGTGTGTTACTGCATTGTTCCCGCCATCATTGATTTTGCCTGTGGCTATATGAGGGTTTCAAACCATATCCCAACAAGCCTATGTGAATTTCCTGGTGGCATAGCATGAGTTCTGCAGCTTTTCTTAAGCGCCAAGATTGTTGGTACACATTTTTCTTTCCAATTAAAGTCACCAGGGTAAACACAGTGCAGTGTGACATTAATTTAGATCTTGCATAGGACAGCATGCCTCGACTCCTCCATTCTAATGATTGGCTTTCTTCTGATCTATACTTCATACTTTGTGGCAATACACTGCACTCACTGTGCCAGAACTAAGTTAGTCAATCAACACAGTAAACATACATGTGTGACTCCACTTGCAGATTTCTGCGGCAAAAACCTTCAGCATCTATGGCCTATTAACACCATGGTAATGAATGTGTATTAAACATTGAGTCCCAGTTAAATGTCATACCGCATGGTGCTCTGTGCATCCTTTTCTAGACAGGACTTGCTGCTTTTCATGATTTTCTGAAATTGACTTACGCCATGAAATCATATGATTCGTGAAGTATTTATGGCAGTGTTTTCAAATCAAAGGACAGCTTGTAACTTGTGGAAAGGGTAATTTTGCTAGCTTAAAAGGGAAAAAAACGATGGCAGATTACAGATGGAAACTGTAATCTAATGCACTAGACCTGAGTTTTTTTTTTTTTGCTGTGCTGGTAGGACATAGTAGTGCTGAAGGCTGTAACTATGATGAGAGAGACTCTGTCATGCCATTGCCTAGTCTCTCAGTGCTGATCCCTTCAGCGAATCTGGCAGCCAGGTGGCACCCCACTGCCCCCCATTATAAAGACGACTCTGATGAAGTACTAGTGCACACCCGCTCCTCCATCTTTATCAACCACACTCAGCCTCTTTTTAATCCTGGCTGCACTGGTCTCTGCCTCTGTCTACCTATCTATCATCAGGGGGATGTTTGTCCTTATTTTGCTTCTGTCCACACACCCAAAACACGTTGCTGTCACAGTGACAGCACCCAATGGCAAGATTATCTTTTTTTTTATTATTCATAATACCTGTAAGGCTTTACCTGTCTTCTGGAAAATACAAGGTCAAGTTTTCTCAGTGACCTCAATGCACATTACAGCATCAATGTATCATCTTATCTACAGCATTTATTATTCATAGACATCTCTGACCCATCTATTGTCAATCTCATCCACAATACAAAGCACTAGTATTTCTAGTCCTTGGCTGGCTCAGCTGTCTTCCATTGCATATAAGAATGATTCTGACCAGCCACTCCCCATGTGTATTGTTGCCACCACACAATATTGTAATGACTTTCTTATCTACTTGATCCTGCTTTTTCTTCTACAGCCACCGGATATGGCACTGACAACTTTTATTCTCCACTTGCACTGGCTAATAATCCCCATCAATTGTCTGATTGATATTATCTCATAGATACAAGTAGGGCCTACAGGTGCCAGCTATTTTATCAACTTTTTACAGCACTGACACTTTGGATCCACCACTCAACTTAAACATCTCATCAGCTCTAAATACAGCTAATACCAATGACCCAGGACCCACTCTAACTTTATCTATGATCCACCACTCACTTTAACTTTATCTATGATCCACCACTCACTTTAACTTTACATATGATCCACAACTCACTCACAGATGTTAGCACTGACAAGATTCCACAACCTAGATACATGTACTGTGGAAACTGATTTTAACGATACTCTGATATTCAATATATTCACTTAAAGACAAGTTCTGAGGGACTTTGACATATTCAGATATCTGTCTAGGCAAAAGCTTTCTTAATCATTAACAGGTATTCATGCAGTAAATGAAAAAAAAAATCACATGCAACTTACAAGACCAGCTAATTCTTACACAAAGTGGAGAACACTGACACCAGCTCCCTGTGACTTCATTCTGTTTTTTTGGGGGGTAAAGAATCTTGTAAAATGCTAAAAGATCATTTCAAAATGAAGTATGAAAGGGTAAGACAGCATTCTTTGGTCATTCTATTCTGTACTTTCAGTTCACAATTATTTGATGAGCCAATGAGAAAGTTGGATCCCACGCCAAGCTATGACATGCCTCAAGGCTGTTTGAAAGTATCAACAGTTTGTTTGCACCTGTATGATGGATACCTGGCATGTCTTTTAACAAGATCTGAATCCAGTACAATAGAGCGGCAATGTTGTAAGTAGTTATATTTTCATGATCAATACAAGGCTCAGAAAGAAAGCTAATATTACAACAACTCCACTGTTTTGGCTTACTTTCAAATATACCATACATGTGACACAACATTCATAACTGTATTGATTTTGTGATCATTCTATTTGTCTTGTTGGTCATGACACGTCTCAAAACAACCTATATACCTTGCATGCAATACAAATTTACCAAAGTGCTTTTAACAATTTTGATTTCCCACAGCCACATCTAGGTAGATCTAGGTATCCATTCTATCTTGGTGTAAACTCATCCTCATGTACAAAAGCTATCTTATGATGAATTTGTCCATTTTCCATCCTATGTACAGATGTCCCACGGTTTCAGAAAACTTAACTTCTAGCAACTTCACTTTTAGCCAGTAAGAAATATTTCTTTTAAAGGAATCATCTGATGCCAAGCTCACATAAACACTATATGGCTGAGCAGTCATTCTACAGAATATGGATCATAGTCACAAGGGATGGCTCAAAATGACCTTGAACTAGAAGCACTCGTGGCCACTTAGCAGATCACATCACATCATTGTTTATCTTTACCTTTCAATCATCTTTCAGCACACAATATATCAGTATGAAGGGTCTATTATGCCAACTGCTGACACCAAGGATCCCCCCCCCCCCCCCACAAGATCAAATAAATCAAATCTAACAAATTGACTGTCACCATGTATATTATAGAATGACATTAAATTATTTGTCACACCAGGCTATCATCCTTGGACCTACAAAAAAAGCAATGTACAATTAAAGCTGCACATTGAGCTTATTGTAATGAATATCTAAATGTACGCCAATGGAAGAATTATACTTCAAAGGCTGACAATCTCAATGAAAAACTCATACTTTAGTGCATGTTCTGCCAAATCTCTTTATCTCTGTCTCACACATGAACACACCCACACACTTTCACTAATCAACATGAAGTGAAAATGTGTTGAATTTATTTTAAGATATCGATGCTATCCGCTGATATATTTTTGAAATACCTTTGAAATACAAACATGCAGCAGTTATCACTGAACCCTGGATAAACTGAAGTAAAACAAAGGCCACAAAATGTCTGTTTCACCAGGGTCTTCTTCCATGGAATATAATATTCTGTGTGTGTAGTGTTGCCTTGATCAGCCTGGAGGTAATGTTTCCAGGGTTATCAGCAATTATTGGAAAATGATATGCATGTCATGACATATCAGCAAGGAAGCCTAGAGATGATGGGCAGGGCTTCTTATTCTCCTAAACATGGACATTTTATACAATTGATTTTGTGTGAAACTTGCTGACATAGTTTCAGCTTCGCAGAAGTTTTCAAACATGTTTTTGAACAAAAAAAAAAAAAAAAAAAAGAAGAAGAAGAACTGGTATGGAATTATTTAAAAAGTAAAAACATTGATTTGTCTTCCATTATTCATACCCAGAAACACACACAAACACACACTCAAAAATAAAACTAAAAAAACAAAAAACAAAAACATGAACACGTCGTGGTTAGCAATGCTGTGCTTCTTGGCATATGTTGTTAATTGACAACAGACGGACAGACAGACTGGTGCCACTGAGCACAATACCACTTCAGGCAGTACGACCCAGGGATAGACATAAATCATTATATTGTAAAGCACCTCTTCTAGGTATGAGCATACTAAATTTTCAATAGCCTAATAATCATAAAAATAGCAAAATATTACCTAACACAAGATTTTAATCCTGAAAACTGCTTTCATGCTTTGAGATGAGCAAGTATCATGTATAATTTTACATTTGAGGTGTCTGGTAACAATCAATATGATCTGGAAGTGGCATATAGACAGCTTACCGCCAGCACACAATTTAAAGATTGAAATTTTATATGTATAGTGGCACACTGCCATAAATACCTACAGTATTGGGTTGTCCCATCTAGATATTCTGGCTGTCCCTTCTGCCATTGTTGATGCTGAGACAGGCTTCCCTGGTCAGACAGGCTTCCCTCATCCGGCAGGTAATAATGCCTAATTTATCCATTGACAGACACAAAAAAGATAAATACACTTTCATATTCCCAGGCTAGCCTTGCTGTGAGAGTTACATGACAGCGTATTTTCCCTTGGTAAATGTTTTTTCCCTCAGTTATGTCACTGTCTGTGGTCTAACAGCATTGGTTTGGGCTGAAGACACCATATGCTGGCCTGTAATATATTCCACTAGGTGACGCAGAGTGTTGCTTTAGAAACTCATCTTCAACAACAACACAAAAAAAAAGTGAATTCTTCCATATTGCAATCAAGACTACAGCATCAATATGTTGAGCCTAACTTGTGTACAGATTTCATTTAAGGATGACCCAATGCTCAGTAAACAGTCCAGAAATGGTCCAATCTGTCATGTGTAGGCCGTGGACGTCCCTTCAGACTAAGTAGGTGTACAGACAGTAAGGCTGGCTTCAGCAGGTATCTGCCCCAAAGTGACAGCGGTAATCATTGCTGGCCCACTGCCATGCATCCACTGTGTCATGCCCTGTGTTCATGGTATCACAGACTAATAGGCCCAGCAGTCTGACATGTCACATATAATAGGATTCCTTGTGGTCATAATGAGCTCCAAATGTGACAATATCCCATCATGTTTGTATTCCCCCATTCACATGGATCCAGTGATATCCTGGTGCAGCTGTGTAGTCAACGACAGGGAAGCCAGCACAGGCAAATCCTACCTTCTTATAATAAAATGGTGCATGAACTGTCCACAGCTGAGCCATGATCAAAATATTATATTCTTCAGGTATTTCTTTTGATGAAGTGTTTTGCTAATGTGAAGCCACAAGGCTTCCCTTGGCTTGATCACTGACTGAATCCACTTGTTCCAGGGAACCCCTGTGACCTGATCTGCTAGTGAATGAAACCTCCACAGGAGCCAGACAGGCCGGCTCCACACTGATGGATATTTCACACCTGATGGTCTGCCCCAGGTGCTATAGAGATCCTATATACCTTGGAATGCAGGTTTCGTATTTTATTTCTCTGTCCACTCCATATGAATCTTTCCAAACTTCTATCCTTTGTTTTGTCCAAATTCATAGTAATGATGGCAGCTTTACACTCATCATAAATTATAGTGATCTTCTATCTTCAGCAGTCACCTGTTTCTGTCCCAGGAAATGGGTCTCCTGTGGTTGTCACTTCTCCATGATGTGTGTTTTCCCAAGACAACTGCTACTTTGTAACCTCTCTTCACCCTTTGTACACCAAAGTAACGGCACAAAACAGCACTTAGTTCACTACCATTTGCATACATAGTGGCATTTTGAATATGTCCATCAGTCAGTGATACCAAATTGGCCAGTCAGCTGCCCATGGGACACAGTCGTCACCTCTGCTGTGTGGGCACCTGCATCATGTCATGGGTCTGCCTGGTGACATTTGTGGCCAGCAGACAATACAGAACCCAGGAAGCCAGTTATCAATGATGTACCTTGATAGACGTTCCCTTCCAGACAGCTTCCACTTTCTTGAGCTACACATCAAGTTGTGTGCTGCAGGTTGCTCATTACTTGAACCTGGTGTTGTAGTTTATTATGCGCACATTCCATGTCCCATTCCCTGTACAGCATACCACAAACAACCTCCTGGTCAGTGGTCATTATGTCCATATCCACCTGATGAGGTCCAGTTTGGTCAGCAGTCATTGATTGCATGGTATTGGATGTCACATTGGAACCCGGCTGACGGAAGGGGCAGCACAGCTTCCCTCTTGCTGTTTCCTCAGGTGTCTTTGCACTTCAGTACATTGCACATGCCACAAGGTGTACAGGCAGCCAGAGACTTTACATGTACACCGAACACCTGAAGACAGTACACCAATCACCCAAACACAGCCCGCTGGTCCCAAGTATAATCGTTTGTCAGTGAATGCCCCTGTTGAGAACTAAATCTCCAGTCAGCCTGTCATGTGACAAACGATTCAGTCCACTCAGGTGTCACTCTGTCTGCCCCATCACACTCACGAACCACCAAAGATGGCTTTTGCATGCCAGCGTCCACTGAAAAGCCTCATGTTGAGATGCATCATGAATACGCGCCACGATGCGGGTTCTGCAATATAATTACGCTCAAGTCCCATGCTTCTTGTCAATTGATTTTTCAGCAGCCCGTCAGTGTAGTGTGGTACATGCAATTTCCATGCATCAGTTGTGAGTAACTGCCTCCACTTTTGTGCCATTCAAAACACCATGCATCCCTGCCTGCATACAACTATAACCAATATAAACATGGTTCAAACCAATACAGAATAATGACCTAAAACCCATTTGTCTATGTCATTAAGGTTATGCAAAAATGGCTTGTATTAGCATAATACGATATTCTACCTGCACTGCATGGTTTCCCAAGTCAGTACTGCTTCTTTTCTGCTTACATAACCGGGCTTGTATTCATGGGTAATCTATACTTTGATGTTTAATATGCACAACTACTGACATACGAGCTATCAGTTTACCAAGATTTACATTTCTTCTGGGATAAACGCTATTCTTCTCACTCAGACACAATAGTTCTTTCACCAATATCAAGTATCACACATCCACAACGTGTTGACATATTTGGTACAAATTCATGGAACTCCATTATACCTCATCCAGGTGATGGCATTTTCTTAACGATTCAAATATGTCACTGTGTGTTACATGATGATTTATGTGTAGCTGTTTTCTCACCTTTCATGCTAAATCCTGAGCCATTGTATTGGAGTATCTGCCTTTTCTTTTCACTTATGGGAAAAGATGATGGAACACCAGTTGCTTTGCAAAATTAACAGCTTTGTTTTCTTCAAGTGTCAATAAAAAGATTCCTGACTCACTATAGTAATTGACTGGCTGAGACACAATGAATGAGGCCAGGCACAGAGGAGAGTTGAGAGGCTGTCTGTTTGGCTGTGGAACACATGATGAGAAAATGGCCAGTTGGCAACAAGGAGATCCAGTCACACCATGCTGTGACTTTATGTCTGCAACCACTTGATGACACTACAGTGACAAAGAGCTTATCCAAGTGAGATGCTGTCACCTAGGAATAATTGGCTGACAGTGTTGAACTTTCAGTCATAACTGAGGGACCAAATGGTTTTCCTCAAGGGCAGACCAAGCTGCATGATTCTTTTTTACCTTTCAGTAAGGAGTAAAGAATACACTGAAATTAGCGTGTTCTGCAGGATACTAAATGGTGCTCAGCTTGCCAGCACTGCCACCACATAGCACTGGGCCATCATACTGGTATCACACTGAGTACAAACACACTTTATTCTGTGTTGGGGGGGGGGGGGATTATCATTTTCAAGAGTGAATTCACAAGTAGTTACTCACTGTACATCACATGACCTAAACATTGCTACAACTAAATTGAAATGCATGCAGCAGTAACATAGTGCATAACAAACAGACAAAATCAAATTTGTATGAGGGCTGTGTGATAACAGGTCTATGTCACATATGGCGTGGGATAACCACGTCTAATGTTAACAAACTTGGCACATCTAGTCAACATTAAAGTTGGCCAAGGGCACATTTCTGGTGTAAACACCAAACTAAACATAGAATAAATAAAATCTTACATGGCTGGTGAGTGAGTTACCATTTTCCCAACAACAGCCATCTCTCGTGAAAGAAAAATGGTAACTTACTCTCAGCCATGTAACACTCTCTACGGGTGCTATATTTTACGCTTGTCTGGCTGAACTACACTGGCTACAGACCTGCTAAAGATGAGCATTATTATTATTATTATTATTTTTTTTTTTTTTTTAGATTTTAATCAATTTTTTTCTTCTTCACAATAGTGTCATTGTGGTTTGATATTTGACAAAAAAAATTTGCTTTAAAAAAATGGAAAATTGACTTTGCTTGGTATATTGCTGCAGGTTCCTGTGCCGCAGGTTGACTGTGCCTGGACATTTCATCAGTTTGGTAACGGCAGATCTATATGATGCACAAAGCATGGCAGCTTCAGGAATTCCAAAAGCAAACTCTATACAGTAAGTCTGTGTACTCTGAGGATACTATTTTAATATCCTTACCTTAAGTGCCCCGGTCCTGACAAGCATGCACCCTCAACTTTCCTCCATTCTGGTGATCTGCTGGCAGTAGCCTGCTGAGTCCAGTGCTAACAGTTAGGAGTGAATGCTCAAGTCTCTTATTTTCAACCATTTTGGGAGCCCTGTGGGCTTTGTCTTCCTTTCTTATTTCTTCACCCACTTATTTGACCAAACATTTTTTTCTGCATGCATAACGTGCATAATAGGTACTTGATAACTAACATGGTATTCAGCAATGGGTACATTTAGAACCAGACCAATAGGAGCCTAATGAAATCTTAGTTCTCTCTTCTGTCACCTTATCGTGCGATCGTGTGCATGACTGAATTCACAGTTATGCTAGTCTGCTGTTACCAAGTGGGACACGCTATGGACCCGCTATCGTGACCACAGCAGAGGCTTAACCATGAAACTGTGGAACGTAACCCCACACATGCATGGATATTTGTCAAGATTTGACACTTTGCGCATATCAGCACTATAGCCTGATACCCTGCAATTGTACACAGGCATATTTCAGGCACAGTACAGCTTTAACTTGATCAAAATCACTGTTTCAAACTTCCCCACTTTCTTCACATTTATACACTTTAATATGGCTGTCGATGACCCACTGATAGCGGTGTCCCACTTCAAGCGAAATACCGTTTAATCTCATCGTGCGATCCTGGTGGTCAAAATTGGAAAACTAAATTTCATTAGGTTGGTATTGCAGGAACTTTGCACTAAAATGGCCACTTGGGTCGTAACTTGCTAAATCGAGATCATGACACCAGCCATGATGTGATCGTGTGGCCTGGCTGTTCAGTTCACATTGTGATAAAGGTCATACTGTAATGATTGTCAGCACATTCATGTTTAGCTTACTGTACCCCTAAAAAAGAACTTCCCACCTACTATATGTTCTGATGCATTAGGTGGGGAGTAACTTTTGTAGATGTATATTTATATATGCTCAATATAACCTGGTACAGACATGTTTTGGAAGCACAGTGGTCTACCTTTTGAACCAAAATGATGTCTTTATATATGGTCTCTCATGACACATGGGTCAACAGGATTTGGGACTGGAACCCTTCTCTCAAGAGATGATGGTCTCTCATAGCAAGTCTTCCAAAACTGGGCTCAATGAATGAAGACTCACTGTGTGTCAGTGGAACCCCCCCCCCCCCCAAAAAAAAAAAAAAAAAAAAAAAAAAAAGAAAAAAAAACCCAAGCCATACAGTGCACATGAACTTTGATGTGTACTTTGCATGCAACAAACAATTCATAACATGCAATCTCAAGGCTAGCAGAGCATTGGCTCCTTCATGACCATATGCATGCTTAGTTTTTCAAAAATTTGGTTGTCAGATCATTTCAACACATTCAATTTGAAAGACAGGTGATTTAATCACAATAAGGGCATAATCAATCAAAGTACCTCCCCAAAGAAGTGTCAAAAACTTCACAATACTATTACTACACCAACCAAACAAGATCTCTATAAGGTTTCATGAATGACAACTTATCATGCATGTTCCAGGAGGGGTCAAAATGTAATTATAGATTAACAGATAAAACCATCAAAAGTCCATAACTGATGAAGAAACATAAATATGCATGTTACATGATACTCATTTATGCACTGGTGACCTTGAACTTTGACACAACTTTCTGTTTTGTAATACTCTATGGAAAATGACATCTCTTTCTGATGAATAACAGTCATGTTTGAATAAAGTTGGACAGCTGCTGTTATCACTCATGCATGGAAGTGATGTCTGACCTCCATGTAGCCTGCATCATATCTCCAAAAACCACATTCAACTATTGTCTCTGTTTTCGCTTTCCTGTATAAATATGTAATTTTCCATTTTTTCTGTCCTTGTCTAGTTGTCATGTACAAATGATGAGACATGGTAAACTACAAGCAACATCCATTGCCTATAATTCATCGCTCTGTCACTTTAAAACAATCAGCTCATTATATGCTTTGCATGCAAACCAATCAACAGTAACTGCAAGTACGGCCACATTCAAACGTTTCCACCATTTCACATGAAACCACATTTCCTTCCAGACTCTGCCATCAGCTGCCACAGCAGGACACTTTGTACACCAGAACACACTGATTCCATTGCAGCAGCTTTAACTCTATCAGCACCAAGTTTGGACTGTGTTAACAGCTTTCCACATAATGCTTTGAGTGTATTGTGCTAAAAGGGAGAAAAGATGTTGACCTGCACCCCTCTTATGGCTTCTGCTCACTTATGGTACTTGTTGACCTAGACCATTATGGTACTTATGGTAACTGTTGACCTGGACCATTATGGTCCCTGCTCACCTATGGTAACTGTTGATCAGACCATTATGGTCCCTGCTCACTTATGGTAACTGTTGACCAGGACCATTATGGTCCCTGCTCACTTATGGTAACTGTTGACCAGGACCATTATGGTCCCTGCTCACTTATGGTAACTGTTGACCCAGACCATTATGGTCCATGCTCACTTATGGTAACTGTTGACCAGGACCATTATGGTCCCTGCTCACTTACGGTAACTGTTGACCCAGACCATTATGGTCCCTACTCACTTATGGTAACTGTTGACCAGGACCATTATGGTCCCTGCTCACTTATGGTAACTGTTGACCCAGACCATTATGGTCCATGCTCACTTATGGTAACTGTTGACCAGGACCATTATGGTCCCTGCTCACTTATGGTAACTGTTGACCCAGACCATTATGGTCCCTACTCACTTATGGTAACTGTTGACCAGGACAATTATGGTCCCTGCTCACTTATGGTAACTGTTGACCCAGACCATTATGGTCCCAGCTCACTTATGGTAACTGTTGACCAGGACCATTATGGTCCCTGCTCACTTATGGTAACTGTTGACCCAGACCATTATGGTCCCTACTCACTTATGGTAACTGTTGACCAGGACCATTATGGTCCGTGCTCACTTATGGTAACTGTTGACCTAGACCATTATGGTCCCTGCTCACTTATGGTAACTGTTGTCCTGCACCATTATGGTCCCTGCTCAATTATGGTAACTGTTGACCCAGACCATTATGGTCCGTGCTCACTTATGTTAACTGTAGGCAAGCTGGTACTTTTAATAAAATGTTGGTTTACAAGGAATATGTTTCCAGTTTTGTCATGATAATTTTTGTTGAAATTGGCCATGAAAAAGTTAACACATGGTGCACCTGTCTATCTTGCTGTATAATAGACAGCCTGAGCTCCTGTAAGAGTACTGCTACCCAGGGTTTACATCAGTTTCCATTTTGTGGTTGGATGTATACACACTATGATTCACCAGATCACCAAGGTGATACACCTGTTCCACTTATCAACACTAAATCAATGACCCATTTTTTTTCTTCCTTAAAAATATAATAGCGGACACATTTCCTAGCCAGAGGAAGTATGTCTAGTGACACACAGACAAATGGACCTGGCCTGGCATGGTGCTGCTTGGTACACAGCCACAAATACACATCACTGATTGGCTCTCCCCCTTGCCAGGCCAACACTGCCATCCCAGATTTAGGTCCACTACCAATTTTCTACTATGTTGTACACCATCTATAAAACTATAAACACAAAAAAGTCCTGGGGTGGTGTTTATAGAGTGGAGCAATTACATCACCAGCTCAGGTCAACAGCCCTCCAGCAGGCAAGAGTGGCCATGTGCAGTGCCTCTTACATCATAAAGAAAGTTGTTGATTTGTACCTTGCATGCTAAGGGTTATTGAAGTCTCACACTGAGTCACCTGTAAGTCATTTGGTAGTTTGCCAGCACAGCTGCAGGGCCTCTTCCACATCTTCCTTTTTCCTATGACTTTCTTCCATCGACAGGAGGATGCACAAAACTTCTACCAAAACAAACCCAATGAGTATTTGCACATCAAGAGGTAACCGTGACCATGTGATTATAGCAGGCACGTACATACATGTACGTCCCTGATTTACAGTAATACAATCTCACTAGTCAAAGGGCTTTTAAGCCAGATATTTTGAATAATCTTTCTCTTGCCTCTTTCCTACAAATTCCACTTTCATTCATTTTTATCTGCAAATGTGTATAGTATTTACACATAGTATATCAGACTTTTTTGTGTCATAGTTCTGGTCTCAGACACATATTACATTCTCTCTTGCTCAGATGTTTCATATTTTGTCATTTCAATCTACCTGGCCCACTGAACATCAGGTCATATTTCCAATAATCATCAGTCCTGTCTCCATTCTAACAACCTAGAGTCTTACACTTGGTTTTGCTTCACTAGGTAATGGGACCAGTCGGTCTGCTCAGCTCCACAGATTTTTAACATGTCCTCCTTTGACCCTTGACCCAGTTGCCATGGCAACCTTACATCCAATAAAAGCTGCATATCACTGCTGAAGACAATCTTCATCAGTCATTCATGTTGAGCTGAGAGATTTAAAGGGGGTTGAACACTGTGTAGGACACAAATGCGGGACCAGCATCATATCTCCTCCATCAAAACATCCAAAAATGATAGCTGTCAAGCTTCCCCGAGGAAAGCATTTGCAATAAATACAAATCTTGGCATCTTTTTCCAACCTGCTGCAAAAATTCTGTAGGGAATGCTCTAGTTTGCCCGTAATAGATGTAAAAGCATTGGGTCAGTTCACTGAAATTGTGTGAGCATAGACAAACACAAGGGCCCTTGAGAGTGGCACTAAATCACCTCCACAACAGCCAACTGATCAAACATATCACCATTTTCAAATTGTTCTGTGCCTAAATGCATTTCATACCTCCTAATGTGGAAGTCTGAAGAGTCTGCCACTAGCAGGTCCCAGCCACACAGCCGGGCAAAGCCATTCATAAATCCTTTAATCTTCCAGTCCACATAGTTGCTGACAACCTGTCGGTTCTCATCCTGTCTCCCTGTCTATGCCTCTTGACCTTCTATAAACATGCACTGCACACTTCACCTTTGTTTTATATAACATGGACCTAACATTTGTGCTGAATGTGTGAAATTTAAACCACATCAACAGGATTCCACAATGCACATTGTCTATTGCTGACAATGGCGACATGACATTAGCATTGCACTCCCTCACTTCCTTTGATGGCATTACCAACGCTCTATGGTAACAAGAGGCCATGCAAGATGCATACCCATACTATTACATTTGCATTATATATACCTTAATGTGCTTGCAGTAAGGAAATAATCTGTGTATGACATAATAATTGAGGTATTATGTGAAAATTAGACCACACAAGACTGGCCATTCTATCACTTTTTACATCTAGCAGTGATCACTGAACAATCAACAGCAATTGTTCCAGACAGGAAGCTCATACAAATGGCCAATGCATCTTTCACACACATTGTGATGATTAAATGGCTTCTGTTGCACTTAGCTGAAAAATATGGATTGGATCACCTTTACAGTTGTACTCTTTCTATTACATGGAGAGATGTGAATGAACATCACAGCAAAATAATGTCCTTCTCCTACAAAGGAATGTACACTTTTTATTTTGAAATCATCAATATGAGGTCACAGGTCAGACTGCAGGTCATCAAGTTGCTAAATGGACAATAAGGCTCTTGTGATTTATAACCAGCACTGTGGAGATGAAAAATGGAAATGCTTGGATAGATAAGCACCTCTGTAATGATTAGCCCTATACTGGCTGATGGCGGGATATTCACAGTGGTGGTCACCATGATAATGCCATGGTGTTGTCATTATATCATGTGTCTGGCACCAGGCATTGGGCCAGGTGATGGTGGCAGCCATGCTGTCATCATACTCACTGTGTCACATGACATCAGCCCAGCCAATCACCAAACAATGATCCCAGTTCGGGGGGGGGGGGGGGGGGGATATGGATCCCTCCTGCTGGCTGCCTGCTCTCACATACATCTCCTGCCAGCCACTAGATCTCTATTTGATGGGGGCTATTTTGATTTACCCCAAACTGAGTTTTCTGGACTGAAAAAACAGTTCTATTCATTTTGTATCTAGCTAGCACAATCAAATCACATACACTGATATGGTAACTATTTGACACTTCATACACAATTTCAATGGTTTCAGTAACAAGACAGTTCAACATGTCAGTTATGATGTCACTCTGAAGCTTTTCAATATTATGTTCCTTTTGCCAAATTTGAACAAGATCCACATAAGCATTTAGATGCAGAATAATCCAAATAATACAGACAGAACAGCAGTTGCACATCTTCTGCATACTTCTGAACTCACACCCACCCACCCACACAAAAAGCAAGAAAAGGCTCCACAGCCAATCCAGTGACTGTGAATGTCTAAACCTACACTGTAATTAATCACTATTTATTATCACATTTGATGCAAAAATGTTGAAAATTCAAGGCTTCAACAGCCAAAGGAATTTATCAATAAGTCCTCAGTGGGAAACCATCAAGCATGTTTTGAAGCCTTAAAAGCATTTGCCACACTTATCCTGCCGAGGCCGACAGATTAGAAAGTAAGGGTGCTTTAGCCTGTGATGAGTCCCAAATCAGCCAGAAACAACCACATATTCTGATTAGTGCCTCAGTAAATACAATGTGCTAATGAGAAATTATGGCTCTTCCTCGGTGATTTAGGGACCAATCAAAAAGTTAACACTGGAAACAAATGTTGTTATAAGTGCTGCACACACACTGAGAAATCTATTTTGACTGCAAGGCCCACAACCTTCTCCCTGTTGGTGTTACCGGCATGGACCTTGTCTGTGTCCTGTTCTTCAGTCATACAGTGGTGTATTTGATCATACTTCTAGTTTTCTTGTTTTAGTTATCCCCCTTCATTTAAGACTGAATCAACAGCTTTCCTTGGTCTGGGTAGGGCACTAAGTGCCCAACCCATGCCAAGGAAAGCTGTTGACCTGGAGTATGTGATTTTGATAGGTTTCATCTAAAATTCTGAGTCAAATTGTATTTCATTACTGTTGAAAACACTGAAGCAGATGACAACTGATCACCAGCCGGTTTTGGCCACTTTAAGGGGGAAAGGGTTAAATGTGAAGGCACAGGCATAACAAATGTTCACCCAGGGCTGGGCTTTCATTTGCTGACCACACTTCACATTTACTTTAATAGACTCTTCTGAAAGAAGATATGTTCATTGCTATCAATAACTTTATTTAAATTACTTTATTTTTGTATGTATAAATTTTTGTTTTCTTTTAATGTGATGAATTCATGATGTCTTAAATTTGTGATTTGACACAAACAAAAATACAAAATTTTCAAATATGTTCCAGTCAACAGATTCCTGTGAATTAAAGGCCAAAAACACAATATAACTTTTTTTTGTTCAGTGGGAAACAAAAAACAATCTAATGTATCCAGAATTTAATAGCACATGATTTTTTTTTAATAGGGTAGCTGAATTAAATGTTCAAATGTGAAAAAAGTGATCCACAAAATTTTTCAATAAATGTTGCTAACCATGTAATTTTCAACAAGTGAAAGGTTGCACGGTCATGGTATGGTGATGAGCTCTGAATGTGTATCATAGGCTAATAGTGACACAGGGGCTCACCTCTCCAGTTGTCATAGAATTTTATGGTGAAATTACAATGCATGAAAAATGAAGGTAACCTACCACAGAAGGCCCCAGAGGGTAGTGATAATAAGCTGTATTGAGTCTCCTTTTGTCCCCAATCAATGGAATTACATCACAAAGCTACCAAGCCTTTTGCATTTCATCTTTCAATCCGAAATATCCAATGTGTCAGCAATGATAGCAACATATAATTGCATTTACCCCACTGTGTTAACAAGCTCATCTGGGCACTAATGACACATGCCACCAAGTTAGGCCATAGTGACTCTGTAAATATATTAGCTGACTCGATTATCATTTCCCCTCCAAATTTATGCAAATTTCCTCCAGGCTTCCTGAGATATCCAGAAATAAGGATTCCAACATGGACTTAAGTGCCCCTTCTACACAAAGTACTGCCTGTCACAAAAAATACTTTAAATTGCTTTATTTTTGCATGCTTAAATTTGCATGGTCTTTGTATGTTTGTCATTTCACTGCTGCTTTACTGTCACTATTTTGGACATTATTCCTGTTCAAAAATGTTAAAATACCATTTCACTGTGTGCTTTTTTTCATCGTTTTGTGCCATCAGTGAAAAAAAGTGAAATTAAGAATACAGCAAAATTTAAGCAATTTACTGTACATTGTACATGTACTACTTGTCACTGTACAAAAAACATTGTGCCACCTGTCACTGTAGAAATACACCGAAATACACTGTACTATCTGTCACTGCTTACTACATTGTACTGCCTGCCATTGTACAAATACATTATACAGCAAACCTGTCCCAGTGGGTACTTGTCTTTGGTGGGCAGTTTTTTTCAGTTCCATTGAGATTTCCCTAAACTTTACCTATACTTCTCATGTTAATGGGTTCTAAGAGGGCACCTGTCTCATGTGGGAATTGGGCACTTGAATATATATGAGTACAATGTGTCGTGTTAAGATTTATCTGCATGGGTATTTAATGGATTGCTAGGAAGACTTGTTTAATTCAAGGACATGTAATTGTTTTACATTTTTTCCCAGTCATATACATGTATATTGATAATGATGGTTTTGACACACATATTTTCATTCAGTAGGTGTCTGTGTAGGATTAGTTGACAAACTACTGATAAAATAAAGGTTTTACAAGGTACCATTCTTCATTTATTCTGATTGAACACTGTTTATCCCCTTAGGGTAACATCCAACTGGTTGTGGATAATTTTGTTCATTTTAATATTAGATTTTTATTTTGGTTGACTTATATGTTGTCTGTCACATGTAGAAATCTGCATGTTCTAGCCCCCAATACAATCTGAAGAAAGAAACAAAATACTTTTAGTGTTAACATGGTTGTCAATGGACCATATTAACCTCCAGCTCTTGATTAGAGAGATATGTATATGCACCAAAATGGCCATTTCACATGGATACATCTATTTCTAACATGAATTCTCTGATTTTATTCAAACAAAAGTAAACCCTTCAGGGCAACACCATATCAGGGATTTTCTGAGAAATGACCAGTTCTTTTTAAATGCATATACAACTAAAGAGTTCCACACTCTTCACCAGTTTTATACAACAGACATTTTCCTATCTTTGTACCACCTTTGTGAAAAACAGACACTTTTATGACATATCTCTGATAGGTTTTTGCAGATACAAGTGTTGAGATCATAACAGCTTAGGACTGGTCATTTTATCATATTTTTAACATGTATCTAACATTTCACAAAAAATACCTTTTTACCCAAAATGAAAGGGTTTATACAGCAATTTTGAATTTTAGGTTCCAACTATAGTGCAAACAGATTTTTCAAAGCCTCACAGTCAGCTGAGCATAGATTATTCTGTATTGCCTGTCATTGCGAAAATGCATTGTACTGTCTCTCGTTGTATAAATGCATTGTACTGTCTCTCATTGTACAAATGCATTGTACTGTTTCAATTTGTACAAATGCATTATACTGTCTCTCATTGTACAACCACACTGGACTGTCTGTCATTGTACAAATACATTAAATGCAGATCTGAAAACCTAAGGCAAACCAAAATCTTCACCCCCACATTGTGTGCAGAGTTGAAAGGCCTGCCAGCATAGAGCCACTGTCACTCAGTCTTACATGTTTGAAATTGATACCACACACAGGGGAACAGGTCTTCCACAAGTCATCTTGTCTCTGGTATGGACTCAATTCTGACCACACAGGCCTTCCATAACAGCCATCCTGCCTTTTGGATGGACTAATTTCTGACCACAATTACAAGGAAACTCCTCTTGAAAATTCATTTCCTCATGTCCAACTCTTCAGAAAGAAATCAATGGAATTTCCAAGACCTCATGAATTTCAAAGTTCTCATGCATAACCTCAAATGAAGTATGTCATCAATTGCATTTTTTTTTTCCATTTTGTCCATCAGTATTGTATAGCTGCTATAGAAATGAGTGGTGTGAAACATACCAAACCCTTCAAACACTACCTGCTAACAGTATCAAGATATGCTTAACTAAAGTAATAATCACCCAACTCAATAACATGGGTTAATTAACATACATAAAAAGCCTAAAGTGATGGTGGTGGTGGTGGTGGTGGTGGTGGTGATGGTGGTAATGGTTATGGTGGTGATGGTGCTGGTGGCGGAGGAGGAACTCACTTCATTTACAGAGGAATGGCCCTGAAGTTAACCCACATGTGGGCCTGTTTAAAGGGACCTGCTCCATCCCCCAATGAAGCACCTGGTGGCTCCCTCCCCAGCAAAAACCTAGCACAGATATATCACTAAATTGAACTCCCCCCTCTCCCCTACCTCCCATCCCCCCACCCCACTCCTGCCAATCTAATATAATCCTAGCTACTGATTGCACTAGAAAATGTGTCAGAATTTCTTTCTAAATGTGACCACAAATGCCATCACTTTCCCACAAGTGAATCAAATTATGCTCCCAGTCTTCCTGTTTAACCCCCAACCAACTCAATGGCTTCCCTTGACATGGGTCATGTTATCTTGACAGACCTCATCTGCAATTCACAAACTGGTAAGTGCTCAACCGATGCCAAGGAAGGATGTTGACCCAGGGCATGTTATCTTGTCAGGTCTCATCTACCACTCCCCTTCTCATTACATTCAACCAGATAACATTTGACCACCAGCTGCTTTTGGCTGGTTCAGGAGGAAAGGGTTAATTATGCTTGGTTCCCATTGTGTTGGGCCCAAATGTATGGCATGCCAGTACAATTAATTAACCCTGGATGCAGATGAATCCTGCATGCAATTAATATCACAGATCTCACCAACACTATCTATGCAAGTGATATGTGCTTGAGGATTTGTCACCTAAATCACGTAATGTCACCAGGAAATGACAATATTGTGACATTGGCATAAAACATTCATGAGAGATAAAACCTAAATTCATCATTTATATCTGTGTGCTGGCTTCCCACTTTGCTACGACAGATTTAATCTGTTATGTCAACACCACTAAAATAGCCCATGCATGGGAATTGTGGCCACCAAATATTTGATGTAAGAAGAAAATCACTGCGGAGCGTGCAACATACGTGGCTGCAGTCTTACCTTGGTCTCCTTCAATTTGACATAAACCAGACCATTCAATTCTAGTCCCTGCTGACCCTAAACTGGTCCACAGTCAAATGAACGAGATATTCTGGACCTGGGCACATGTTGGCACAGCCTAATATGCCAAAAGCTGAGGTCTGTTACAAGACCAGAGTGCCTGTGGATTGGATCACTTGGCAACACCTTGCATGGGTAAATGAAAATAGTGCAGCAACCTTGTACACAACCATTTTATTTGCTATTCAAAATCACTAACCAGTCATTCAGAAGCTGTTGGGTGATTTTGAATATGACATTATACATGGGTTTCTGGGCACGCCAGAGATTGTATAACAGCACACAATAATGTGGTGTGTTGAAGCCCTGTGTGCTGAAAAGTCTGTGTAACCAGCAATGTGTATGCTGTCCATGCACTTCACGTGTTAGTGACATTTAGACACAAGAACAGTACCTGGTTGAGCATACAACAAAATGCAATGTAAATATATTGCCAGGTTAAATCTTACTTGGGCATCTGACCTGAGATGTTTATTTTGATATGGATTTAATTTTCTTATTTTCATTGTTTTTCACTTGGATTTTCACCATTTTTCTACCATAATTATGATTTGCTATCAAGAACATGAAATGAAATGAGTTTAATGTAAACCACAGATGCAATTAAACCTATCACCGGTACTAGCCATAGAAGCAGGCACGATTGTTGTCTATAGGTCATATGTACATCCAGATATGCCTGACATCCTCAAACACAGGCTTTGTGGACCAACTTATAACTGTGATCACGTACGCTTTATATATCCACAAATATAGATGTACAATGTAGTGTGTGTTCACACACACCTGGTATAACAACAACTATAACGATTTATTGTATGTCTACATAAATCTGCTATGAGCACAGATAACGAGTTTGCTGACAAATTTGTTTCCATGTATGAAGGAGCTCTATACTTAAATTCTCAAATATGTGTATGTCTGCAAGGTGTGGACACTACATATACAGAGTTTGTCCACATGTATGTATTCTCTTACCTGTCCTCATCCAGCTCCTGTATGAATGTGTAGATTTCCTTGTTGCCACTGCGGCGCTTTGATGGACTGCCAGTGGGGGAATTGCTTTGGGACTTGTGGTTTCCCCCTCCACCACCACCGCCACCACCGCCACCGCCACCGCCAACGTTGCCAGAGCTAGCCAGGCTGACTGTGTCCCGCAGCTGATTGCTGGCAATCTGGTTCACTGGGTCTGTGTTCTGCTCATCTAGAAATATAAAGATGAGGAAACTTATAGCAACAACAACAATAGGCTGCAAGGCTTATCGTGGATCTGAGGATCTGTAACACTATGATCAATTGAAGAAGTAAGGCACAGAAAAATAGCACACCAGGGTCTCATATTTCCCTGACCAGACATGGCTAAGCTGACTTTTTCCCTTGCCTCTGTGACTGCCACAGTGACAGAGCAAGACCCTTTGAGGTGACCACAGATTGACCAATGAGACTGACATAACACTGTGACTGAGCAAGGTCCTTTGCGGTGGCCACAGGTTGATCAATGAGACTGACATAACACTGTGACAGAGCAAGGTCCTTTGAGGTGGCCACAGGTTGACCAATGAGACTGACATAACACTGTGACAGAGCAAGGCCCTTTAAGGTGGCCCCAGGTTGACCAATGAGACTGACATAACACTGTGACAGAGCAAGGCCCTTTAAGGTGGCCACAGGTTGACCAATGAGACTGACTGCTGAAAAATATTTGACACTCTGCACTTTTCATTACCAGACATAAAAACTTGAAAATTCAACATGGCTGCAATAACAAAACAAAACTTTTCATTAAAACCAGTAGGTGTGTTACAAAGCACCAATAACCCCCTTCCTCACTTTGTATGGGCCTGGGTGGAACACTTGGAATCTTTTCCTGTTTGGCAGACATATAACATTTTTAACATTTTGATTATGCCCTACTGCACACGATGCAATTATTACTAAGGCAATAAAGGTACCATAGTCAAAAGTCATCACCAATGTATGCTATACCCATCCCCCCCCCCCCAAAAAAAAAAAAAAATGAAATAGCTGTACACATTGCAGATATCTGCCCTGGAAGCACTAGCAAAGTTTGTTTTGTCACATGTCCAATACTGTCAATCACTCTATTGTATTCAGATAAAAGGACACGGCACAAAATAGGCAGGCTTCACTAGTCCCTGCCACACCCAACTAAGAGGGTGACATTATCTCTATGGGTCCACGGCCACACTAACATTAATGCAATTTTCTGGCTATTTTGGTCAAAAAAGGAAATATATTTAATATCATAAGAGGCAAAGGATTATTGGATTCACTTCCATGTAATTTGAAAGAGGAACTGCTGAAATGAGTTGACAAACACTGATTTCATGGATGCTGCTGTGATGCACGGGTTATGTAAAGAGAGTGGCACAACTAAATGCTTCCTTATCATGTCCAGTAGGTGACTGCACAGACTGCAAATAGTCATACATGGCATCCACTGAGCCCTGTGCAAACTACGGCTAAGATTAGGAAGAAAGGGTTATTGATATTGACAGGTCATTAAACAAACGGCATTTTCTCACACAATATGATGTTTACTCATACTGACCTTCTGAACTAGAGTATCAGAAAGTGGCTCTGTCAATACAACTGGTTAATAACTAATAAGCAACAACATAATTGAGCACTGGTAAGCAAGCAAATGTTCGCAGCTTCCACTTATCTACAGCCAGGAGTTGTTTTCATAAAACTGTCAATTACTTTGTATTTATATCAATGTACGGTGACTGACACATCAACTTGATGTTTCTTACTTCATCAGTAACTTTACCTTGGCTGGTATTCATTGTTAAATGTTTCAGACCTAAGTAGAAATTTTTGAAATTAGGTTTAAGATTAAAAGGTAATCAGAGATTGCTGGATCCATGCCCCCCTTGCCTCATTTTTAACCTTGCCAATAAGAGGTTTCATTTTGGAATGACAGTAGTCAATAATAATAGGCTATCACCATGACCCAGATACTTGACCTAGTGATCTACTTTTACCCCCAACACACTCTGGTGTCCAGATACACAGGTGTGTAAAGTTTCATGATTCTAAGTCAAAGAACAACAGAATTACAGTCCTGACATGAAGCGTAATGTTGTTTTACATGAATGTATCACTGTGACCCAGGTGTTTGACCCAGTGACCTACTTTTGTTTCATGACACACCTTCAGGTCAAGGCATAAACAACAAAAGTTGAGGTGGTTTTTGAACTCAATTTCATATACATTTGGGAACTCTGCTCTAAGCAAACATCCTGTTTTACCTTTGTTTTACACCTTGGCAAATCTAGTCTTCAGAAAATAGTGTATCATCTTTACATTCTAGCTTGTCATGACGAATCTTATTTTTGCAATATGAAATTTCATGGGTATGCCCAGAGTAGTATATGTAAACCTTATTGGGTTTTTGATTTCTGATTTGAGCAGGACAAATGCATTGTTGTTGTGTCAATGCCATGGATAGGGATTTGGAAAAGTCCATTTCATTCCCCGTTCTGCTAAATAACTATGTCTTCACAGCTTTTCTAAAATTTAATCATAAAATTGCAATTTTGAGCATGCTTATTTTGAGAATACAAGCTAAGGCAATAAGAATGAAGTACTATATTGAAACAGAAAACCAATGTGTTGTGTTCCGCCTCTGAATACATCACACTAAGCTCAAAATCTGACCATTTGCTCTTTTAGTTACAATAGTTGCACAACACAAGTACCACATTGGAACAGGAAGCAAAATATGCTTCACCCAGCAAGTTAGGAGATTTACACTCATGTGTGGAACAAAGGACAAGCTTCCAACACAATACAAATACTATGTGGGAAGCATTCTGTGAATATTTATACAATGCAGTCATCTTGACATGCATCAACATGCATAGTTTTTAAATTTCATGCATTCACTGAATGCTTACCACATTTATCATCACTTTTATTTCAACCTATATTCAAACATATTCTCACGTTTTTTGTTTTATTTTTTTTAAATTTTCAAAGTTTCTGCTGTAAGGAAACAACATGTAAGTACACATCAAATTGCAAGAACCATAAATGTGCAAAGCAGGACACACAATTTGTCCATTAACCTGCCATCACAATGGGAATGGTCATTTTTGCCCAGAAATCTTGCATCGAATATGACCTAGCTCATCATGCATGCAGTAAGTACTGAAATGGGCACATGTCCACTGAGTATTCTATGCATAAACGTGATGTAAGACATACACACAACCAGTTAATCTGCAGTACAACTGGACTACCCTTCATCAATAAATCAGTGGAGTCGCACTATGATTTATGAAGACAGCAGAAGTTGATGGTCAACTTATTGCTTCCTGTACAACCAATATAATGTATGCAGAGCTTCTAGGCTCACAGTCAACACATAAATTCAACCTATCATTTCAGGGCTGCTCATCTTCTTGTCTTGTTCCATTTTTGTCTTCTCCATTCATTTATGTTGTCTGTACACTCATGCACACTACTGCATATACTCATTGTGTACTTTTGTTTCACTTTTCTATTGATTATTTTCTCCATGCATGTACACAAGACGAGTCTTTAATTCTAAAGCTAAGATATGACAGATTATTTATGCCTGTAAAATTCTACTTGCCTCAATCAGTAAGGCTGGTGTGAACTAGATAATGCTACAAAGCCTCCTGGCTCCCCAGACACTTGGCTGAACAGGTAAAAGCTTTTAGTCGTCTTGTTTATGCCTACAAGTCAAGCTCACCACTGGTTTGCACACAGACACATGGCAAAGCAGGTAGGAAACCAGTGGTGTATTTATGATGATCATTGACAGTGAAGGTATATTTCATAATACAATTCCAACTGACCTATCTACATTCGATTAAAATGGCTGACACAATGGAGATAAACAATGTCAAGCAGGCGGAACACAGAGTACCTTCTACAACAGGACACTGAGCTGTTGAACCACAAGTCAATCCTTAGAGGTCAACAATATTCTTGGACATGAAAGTAAAAAAATGGTAAAAGGATATCATTGGTTTACAATGTCTCTGACGATAGGGACTACTGTATTAAGAAATAACAAATAAGACGATTGCCTGGAGACTCCCTCTATAAAGGGCATCTATACTCCCTAGGCTACCATTTGATTTGTTGATTGATATACATTAAGAAAAATATTGGCTGATGGCTATTTGAACATAAGGACCTCACCATCAAAGAAGCATGAGTTAGTACCACAGAATATGTAAAACAGAACATTTCCAAAGGGCCACAGCAGAGGTCTTTCCTCATTTAACTCTGATCCATAAATATATTCATAAATGCAGAAGTTGGCACTGATACCAGCAAGTAACTTTCTGAAGCCAAAACTGGGGTCTTCTGGTCATGGATTAAATTCTCCTGTGGTTTATTATCTGTGCTGTTTAAATCAGCTAATATGCCACTATGTGCTGTAACACAGTATTAAGGCCATATATCCCTTCACAAGCCAATTATTCATCTTGGCCAGTTTCCCCATTGGACCAATTTACCCCGGCTTCACATTTGCACATAATTAACCCTTGTACAGCAAACTAATTAAGATCCTGCCTTATGAACTTTGACATTCAAAATCTGATCATTTAATTCCCACCAAACATAATAGCATTTCTTCAGATGTTATCATTTTTAAACAGAAGTTAGACTATCATGAGTAATGATTATCTATACATTTACAAACCTGATCATCCAGGCAATGTGCTCCTGTGACAGCCTAGAGTAAAACAATAAGCATGTAAGTTGCAGAGAAGACTGTTTCATACCAGGAGGAATAATAATGGAAAGAACCAGAAGTACAGATGGACTTGACCTCTGTCTGACCTTTAGATAGAGGAACATAATGGAAAGATGACTCATGCTTATAAACCAAGAATAATCTGACCTTCAGATAGAGGAAGATACCAGGAGGAGGATCCATGCTTACAAACCAAGGATAATCTGACCTTCAAATAGAGGAAGACAATGGGAGGATGACACATGCTTACTAACCAAGGATAATCTGACCTTCAGATAGAGGAAGATACTGGATGGATGACCCATGCTTAAGAACCCAGGATAATCTAAGCTTCACATATGAGAAGATAATGGATGGATGGATGATGACCCATGCTTATGAACCAAGGATAATCTGACCTTCACATATGAGAAGATAACGGATGGATGACCCATGCTTGTAAACCAGTGACCTTCAGATAGAGGAAGATACTGGGAGAAAGACCCATTCTTATGAACCAAGGATAATCTGACCTTCAGACACTCAAAAATAATGGGAGGATCACCCATGCTTATAAACCAAGGATAACGTAACCTTCAGATAAAGGAAGATACTGGGAGAATGACCCATGCTTATGAACGAATGATAATCTGACCTTCAGATAGAGGAAGATACTGGGAGGATGACCTTCGCTTCTGAACTAAGGACAGTTTAACCTTCAGATACAGTAGATGAGGATAAGGGTAGTATGACCCATACTTATGAACTAGGGACAGTCATCCTGCACTGCAGTTACACAGATCCAAGCTTCAATGTGTGAACATAATGGCATAGCACAAATGGCCATGTCTCATTTGGTGACAAGCTGTGACTGACCGATATGTGCATGCACCAAGGATGGTCAGGTGGGTGTGATAGATATGTGTTGGAGGCAAATGTCACAGACATGACCAACTCATATGTGGATAAATAAACAATTACATGAAGTATCAGGCACTATCTTGTTTCCATAGCAACAATTCTCCCACACCTGTTCATTTGCAATGCACATGTACAGAAGCTAAATGACCATACACCGTGAACACAAAAGAAACTAGATGTACATGTAATAGTGGTGCTTGTACCACTGAGGGGACCGCATTTACAAAAATGGGACAGTTTAGGGCAGCAACTATTGCTAGATGCTAGAAGTTTACACATTTCCAGTGCATTTGGGTGGCCTTAATTGAATACTGTCTTATCTTAGGGATGGTTCAACATTTTAATCATTTTTGAATTAGTACGTATTCGGGGTGTGTATGTGTGTGTAAAAGGAAATGTACACTTCTACATATAAGGGGAAATGATGGTTACTTGTAACTCAGACTTTGTGGTATTTTGGTATTACTTCTTGGCAGATCATCATTTTTTAAGTACTAAGTTTGGGGGAGGGAGGGGGGTCATGAAATTTAGTACCCTAAGCACTAATTCAAAAATGGTGATGATGTTGAACCATCCCGTAGGAAATGTCAATGAAAACTTGCGCATGGTTACTATATATAGTTGTTGCTACTGTGTAAGCTGAAGATACAGAAATAACTTATAAATTATTGTGCAGACACTGAATTTCACAGAAGTGGCTGTGTGACATTGAAATTGGGTCAAGGTCACTCATGTTCAAACTTCACCTTGGCCTGATAGAAAACTATGATGATGTGCAATATGAAATCCCTATAGCTTGAAAACTTCTCAAGTTAACATGCCGACATCTAATTTACTAATGTGGCTTTGTGACCTTGGGAATTGTGTCAAGGTCACCCAACTTTGAACTTGACCTAGCCCTTACAGGGGACTATAATCTTGTTTAATATAAAAGCCCTAACTTGAAAGCTTCTGAAGTTATCAAGCAGACACAAAATTAACTGTGGCTCTGTGACCTTGGGCATTGGGTCAAGGTCACCCATCTTTGAACCTGACCTAGCTTTTATAGAGCACAATGTGAATGCCCTAGCTCAAAAACTTCTCAAGTTATCATGTGGACACCAAATTCACTAATGTGGCTCTGTGACCTTGGGAATTTGGTTATGGTCACCCATCTTAGAACTTTAGATAGCACTTACAGATGACTAAAATCCTGTGCAATATGAAAACCCTAGCTAAAAACTTCTCAAGTGATCATACGGAAATGATCTGGATGTACGGACACATGAACAGAACCTGCAATCACTATAGGGAATTTGCCTTTGGGGGTCCCCTCATAACATTTTTATGTACATGCATTCCTCATATTCTGCAAAAATACAAGCAGGTACAGCCCGCAACTAAGACGAATATCCCCCAACTCGCATCACATACATGACATGCATTATTTTTCTTCTAACAGATTTTCAATATTGCAAGAACTACAAATATTGCATACAAATATATATATATGTTGCAACTTCTGTGTCATTTTAAAACCTCATTTTAGTCAGTAATTACACTTGAAATTATTCATTACATAATAAATTGGTGAAAGTTGGACCAAAAAAACTACACTGAATCAGGAAAAGTGATGAATGCAGGGGAGACTTAGTGTGTGTCCTTGAGTGCCAGTTCAATGGATTGTCTCATTTGATGCCACCAGGATTGGAACATGGTTTGTTCACATACACAACAAAAGAAGACACTGAGAGTGGTCCACAGAATTCCTGCCAGGAGAACTAAGGGCACACTAATTTTGTTAATGGAAATACAATGTTATCAATATGACACTGCATTACACGAGATATAGGGTTAAGAACAGGATTCTCCACATCTCTGCATGTTCACAAACTGTGGGCATGACCTGTCCTTGCGTTATCACTGAAAATAATTGTCTACTCTGCTGATATATTTACCTAGCCCAATGGACTTGACATAATATGGGATGGGCAAATAACACAGCATACTGATAATAATAAAGGATACACAGGTACCATTGGGGTGAGGGTGGCTTATCATGGGCCAGGCAGACATTATGTCATGGGGGGAGGGGGAGAAGGGTGATGATGATGTCACTGAACAGACGAGTAGGCCTATCATAGGCAGGGGTGATAATGACATAAAACAGTCAGGTATCATGCGGCACTGATTTTGATGGCATGGAGTAAGATAATTTGCCATTGGCTGCTGATGGTGACATTGGGTGACATAGAATAGCAGGTACCACAGGTGACAGAGAATAGCAGGTACCACAGGTAATGACATGCGAATCGTGACATGGGATAGCAGGTACCACAGGTGACATAGAATAGCAGGTACCACAGGTAATGACATGGGGATGGTGACATAGGATAGCACAGGTAATGACATGGGGCCGGCAGGTACCTTGGAAGGCCAAGGGTGGTCACATGTATCAGGTGGTGTCATCTTCCAGCTTCATTTTACAGTACTTCTTATCCCTTAACTATAAACTGCAAAATTTCGTATGCTTAATGTTTGTTAATCCTTTGTCATACAGACATCATAAATCCTTTATGTGCATGCTGATAGCCATTTCATTACATGCAGCTAAAATAGATGGCACAGTATTATGATACTATCTTTTGGCATTTAATTGTGAAAATATGTGCACTGTGCCTCACAAAACTGATATATCATCTATACAGTTCTGTTGTTTTTAATATAAATAAATGTCTGTAATGTTAAAAAAGAATAAAAAACGGTGATACTGGTAACTTACAGGACCTCTTATCTAAAATGGTGGCTTAAATTGCACAGTTTCTATGTACAGACCATTACTCATATTCATCTCCAATTGTAATATTAAAGCTCAAATTTATAACTGTGGACACAAATTAACAGTTTTATTGAAATATTCCAGTTTCTAATCACAATCTTGTTCCATGTTAATATTTGTGCTAATATACAGCCTGGGAACACACGATACAGATCAAGTATGAATTGTTTAATGGCAGGCAGCAAATGAGGTGGCCATGTAATCAGCCTGTAGCTCCAACCTGTCTACAGCAGCATATGCTTCCATATTCCCCTTCTGTCGGGCACAACTCTCTGTCATGCCAGTTCATGATCAATCTTGTGTTTGTACCCCTTTGATCACGTAAATATTCTGCTTGGCCATCTCATTAATTCATCCGCTTATGAAATAAACATCACAGCAGACTTGCACAAATACACAGTGTCACCAAATCTGATGGTAGTGAAAAAACACTTGCTCCTTTTCTCATATTCTCAGAGACAATAAAGCTACCTGGGGCAAAGTATGGTACTTTTCCATACAAAAAGAGGATTGGAATCATTTTGAACTGTTTGAGCGACAACTGCAACGAAAGTCAAACTACTGAAAATAAACTGCTCCGAATTATAATAAGGGTGCTAGATTCATAGTCCTTGTAAAAAGACGTTTCATTCAAGTACCAGTATGCCTGAAGGTACACACAATATAATAATATTCCAGGTCAACAGTTTTCCTCAGCAGGCTATGCGTGCATTGTGCCACAATTGTGCCGAGGAAACCTGTTGACTCAGTCCAAAGTGTGGCACTGAAAGAGTTAACCTTTGTAGTAATCCTAATCCTGATTTTAATCTCACATTTAAACAGACCATTCAAAGTTAACAATCCTCAAGTTACACACAAGAAGTATCTGCTTCCACTTCTCTCAATTTTGATCACCCTGAGAGTTTGGGCAGAACTCTCTTTAGCCTCCTTGGGCTAACCCAGGAGCAGACAGGTAAATGTGAGTGTTGGTACTCTCATACATCATATACTAACTCTTTCAGTGCCAATCACATCTAAAGTCAATCTACTTAAGTCAGACAAGTCTGAATTATCATTAGGATCCAAGATTCGTATTCCTCATGAAAAGACCTTCCATTCAAGTACCAGTATGCCTATAGTTCCAGAGAGAATACCCCAGATCAACAGCTTTTCTCAATGCGCATTGGGCGCAATGTGCCCAATGCGCACCGAGAAAAGCTGTTGACTCAATCCAAAATTTGGCACTGAAAGGGTTAATGTGGGTACATGCTACATTACATCTTGTAAGAAACTACTTCGATGAATGACCACATGACTACATTAGTCTCATTTCTGCTGCAGTATTAAGTGTACACCTTTCATAACGTGTCCCTTTTATATGACATCGTTTATGGACTTGCCCTTTACATTGCCTTACAAAACAGGGGGCACTGTCTCTGCATTATGAAGAATTGCCTGCTAAACAGACCTTGCTCCACTTATTGTCTACTCTAAACACTGGATCAGAAAACAGCATGGCCGGTATCACAGGCAAATACAGAAACTGCCAGTTCAATTTAGTTTAATGAATTATTTGAAGTTCACTATAATACTGATTTACTTTCAACCCAAACATACATTTACTGGTCTGCAGACCTCTCTACTGATACACAAAGTACATCCTGCATGCCAAACTGATACTAAAATTGTCTTGTGCATGAACCAACCGAACTGCAACACTCTCCCTGAGGGGCTATTTTAGTGGTGTATATCCTCTAAACAGCAGCTCATGAATTCATAAAATTTAATTAAATTCTGAAGCAATTCCTTAATAGATTATACCAGAGACCTTCCTGAAACTTCATAACCTCATGTCATGATACAATATATGCAAAAGTTGCCTTTTTAAGAATGTAGTAATGTAAGTCAAAGCTATCCCACTTCTCACCTGTTTATAGCCCTGATTCCTCTGCGTGGAAGAAGGGATAGGAAACCACATAATGAACATACATATCACAATACCAATATATGCATATTCTACTGCCCCACAATATACAGTTGCAACCTCAGCTGCATCTATTCACAGTGTTCCCAAACCCAGTATACAATAGAAGCATGGCGTATCTGGTTGAGTTCTATATGTATACACGTTGTGCATGTCTGCCTCTACTTACCCTCAATGCATACTGAATACCAGTCCACATACTCCATAAGCCCTCTATTAATTGGCCAATAAAATACACAATTCTAAGCCCCACCTTTGTGGTTTCCTGTGCTTCTCAAATATGGGCCATTGAAGCCAAAATCCATATTATGATAGTCTGGTCCCCACACAAGCATGCACGTCTGCAGGCTTGTGTAATTGCCAGGGCCAGAGACACAGCTTCATCCAATATTCTGTGTGTGGCAGAATACAGTCTGTTGATACACGACCTGGCCCACTTGTGTCACCCTTGTGATCCCAGACTGTGGTTCATTAAAACCATACATCTTGTAACCTACCTTGTGTGACCCCTGCACACCAATGTAACACACAATGGTCAGTGGATGACTGTTGGGCATGGTAATAATGCAGACTCCATCATACATAAGGTGCTGCTGGGCTGAGCCCTAGTTATGAATCACAATACTGGTGCCAGTAACATGCATGACACAGGAGGGGGTTAGGCTGGCTCACTCCTCCATGAACATGTAGCGCACATCAGGTATTGTTGTGATATGCACTGGTGACATCCACTAAGGGGCGGTCCATAATTGCAGACATTTGACAAGTGTATAATATTTACACTTTTTGGGCACCCTACCAGTTTGAAACTGTACACTTGATTGTTTTTGGTTTTTTTGTTTTTGTTTTTTTGTTTCTTCTTTCAAATCAGTAGTAACATAGCTGAAGATTTTACTGTTGGAACATTTGCCTTTGGCCTACTGAGAGAGGTCTACTAAATATGAACTAAATTACTCAATTAATAATAATAATAATAATAATAATAATAATAATAATAATAATAATAATAATAATAATAATAATAATAATAATAATAATAATAATAATAATAATAATAATAATAATAACAATAATAATAATAATAATAACAATAATGATGATGATGATGATGATGATGATGATGATGATGATGATGATGATGATGATGATGATGATGATGATGATGATGATGATGATAACATAAAAGGAATTCTACCATGAAACTAACATATCAGTTTTCCATGTGAATAGCATTCTGTGAAACAAGAGGCCTACTGCCCTAATGCTCTGCTCTACTGATATGTAATTACATGACTTATCACAACAAATTTATCTCCAAAAATGCATTCCTTCCAGACCTTGAGAAAGTAGGCCAAGGTCATTCATAGTATGCAGTACCAAACTTCTACATAATACTCACATTTGTGGTATATTTGGTACTGTTAGCCCTATTCTTCTTTAAACCGTACCACTGTATTACCATCATTAGTGGTACGGTTTATTTCTTCTCAATCTGGCCTAGATTTTTATAACCTTTGTAAGCCCTGAAAGTTATATGGAGTTAACTTCAAACTGTGGACTGTATCACATTCACAAACTGGACATACCTTCAAGGCAAGCATTGACTAAAGGGTCTTCCATTTGCTCAAATTAGGGCATGGTGACACCAAAATCTAATCAGTTCATCTTGCCGAGTAAGGTAAGCATATTGCCAGATTTGAGCAAAATACATGGAGCCATTCTGTAAATATCATGATAATGGGAATAGGCTCATCTGTACGGACATCTGGATGGCTGAATGGACAACCCGGAAACAGAAAGGATCCCCCCATAGGGCTGACAGTTAAAAGGTTTATGGACTGACAGATGAATGGATGAACAGCCAGATGGATGTAATTGACAGATCATAAAAGCTCTGTGACCTTAGGTCAGCAAAGCTAAATATGGTAATATTTCATTCCAGGCTATGCTTAAAATAGTAAACTCTGAGTCGCTGAGTATCTTTCTACATGTACACATACATACATTGCACAGTATGTAAATTGGATGAATCACTATACATAGGGTACCTGCAGACAGCCCAGGATACATGACACACCCCTTGCCTTCGGTTTTCACAAAACAGGGACACATGGTATGAATTGTTTTATATCTGGTCATCTTGAGTGTAATTCTTTTATCTGCACTGTATGATTTATTCTGTCCAGACAGTAAAATTGAATCAAACCTAACCAGATAGGGTTAATTCTGACATATTCTTACTGGCCATGCAAAAACACAGGTCTACTGATAAAAAATGTCAATCAAAATGCCAGTGCTACATGTTTTGCTGTGTAGAATCTGGAATTCTGATTACACATGCAACACCAGAAAAGTACACTCGGTGCAATGATATTACATGTACCATCATTAGTGGTACGGTTTATTTCTTCTCAATTTACTGCTTCCATGGAGATGAAAAAGTACAGGTAGCTGATAAATGCATTTCCTGAGCCAGCATTCTATGTGATCAACAATGTGAGCGATAAATATAATAATAAAATTAACTTTAAAATAATTTTTGGGGATATAAAATATAGGACACCCTAAATCTATTATAATATGAAAAAACAAAAAGGCTTGTCATATGATGGAATGTTTACAGTTTAAAAAAATGGGCCCGAGTTAAGCATTTCTGCAATAAAAATGTCTATTCAACAGTGACACTATAATGTCAACACTATGAATGTTTAGTGCCAGAGTACAAAAGGTAGTCTCAAAAATGGTGAAATTTATGTCACAGAAAGGACATGGGCTACGTGTACAAGAACTTAAGATACTGCTAAATCATAATTTACATTAACTGGTTTACACGTCTGACATAACATTAACTACTATGCAGCATTCACCACACAGTACATGTGTACGTACAAGATGTCTGCATCATGTCTTCTATGTAAATACATAGGATTTAACTGAAAGAGAATCCTGTTAGAAATGAATATATTGTTTGTATATAATCCTATTGAGGCACTGTAAGCCCACTCCCCCCCTCCCCCCCCCCCCCCCGACTTGTGCCACACATACACCTTTAATATTATTCTATGACTGCTACATATAGGATTTTGTACATAATTTATTGTTTAATGACCATATATGAGCTGGTGTATAAAGAAGCCAGCTGTAGTGATCCATCATGCTGCCACCAAGGTAAGCAGGTCACAGTATTACAAGCTGTATCAATGCTACCTTTACAATGCCTGGGTGCCTGTCACATGACCCAGGTCACTACACACGCCCACCTGGTGGAAGTGTTCCCGATCAGCACATGATATAGTTTCACATCAGGGATCACTGTCAAGATCTCACCCATCAGGAGCTAGTGACAGAGTTCAGCTGGGCTTCCAGGGTCTTCCATGCAGAAGCCCTGTTCACATCATGGGCCTCACAACCGACGATGATGTGATGAAAGATGAGCTATGAAATCCTTTACCACAAATCTTTACTTCTCATGATCCGGATGAATCCTAGGCTGATTTTGACCTTTCTGATGTGTGCTACATCTCACCATACTTCAAAGGAGTAGAATCAGTCCTGTCAAATATACTGATCCACTGAAATGGCCGTGACCCCTGTGGGCTGTTATCCATACAGTTACTTAGTGGATCGACTGACCACAAAGCCTGGCATGACAGAGAGTGCTGTCACCAATAAAACAGACCATAGGATGACCATACTGCTATCACTATGCTCAATTGATCATTCATCTCCTGAAGTGGCCATCTTTGTCAATACTTCCTCTCCCTTCCTACCCCCCCCCCTATCTCTCCCCTCCCACATCAAAGCAGCATCAGCCCTCTCTTCAGCCACACTGACCACAATTAAGAGCCCCAATGGCTTTCTGACACAAGCCTAATTTTCCATGTCATAGCCAGGTGTACCTGTGTTTGTCTGCAGCACCTGTTTACTATGAAGTTGCCCTGTCCACTATATATTCAAGTTCAAACATCACTTGATGGTAATAGGATCAAAGGCATCTACAATAAAAGATGATGTGACATGTGTATGCATTTCAAATTAAATTTTTGTCGTTCAAATCTGATCCCTGGCAGACTTCCCATGACCCTATCTTTATGCCTTTATGTTCCAACCCAAATGTATGCTCACAGTATTGTCTTTAGAAGAATCATCCATTATGCAAATTGGGTAATCAATTTATGCCCTGACAGCTGATCAAAGGAATTGTGGATTCTCTTTGGTGGAGTGACTCTATGTTGCCAGATGTGATCAGCAGCAGGACAGTGTGGAGATTCTTTCATATTCCCCCTGGGATAGGAGGAAGGCTGACTACCTGATGCAGCAAAGTTGACACATCCATCAACCATCAGAGTTCAAGGGTGGTATGACCTTGTGTGTCATGTACAGCTTTGAGACAATATTCTTGCCATAGTTACAGTGAGTGGCTGAGTGATAGTTATTTTGGCAGCCAGGACTGATGTGGGCCTCACACAGCATGACTGATTCCCTCCATAGACCACAGTCTGCAGGAGGCACCACTTGTAAGATGAAGTCATCATAATAAGAAAGTCCTTGAGCATATCTTTGCCTTGTCAAAGCTCCTGGTACTAAATCTAAGATGAATATGTCACATGAAAACTATATTGAGATTACTAGACAAATATGACTGGCCACTTGCCAAACCTGAAAAGTTTTTTATGTCTGTGTGCCAACACAACAGAGACATTCTCTCTCACTCTGTGGCAAATTTGTTCAACATTTCATTTGAAAACTATTGCACGTAGAGGCTTGACAAAAACCTGCATATATGAAGCTTTGACTTTTCCTAAGGAGATTTAACAGTTTTGAAAATTATGCAAATTGGATCCATTTGAAATTTAAATCTTACATATATTCAAAACTATCACAGGTACAGGTGCCAATCCAACATCAATTCACAGGTTTGTAACTCTGCACCTTTTTTGTAATTTACATGTGAACTCTAAAGGTCAAAGGTCAAGGTCACTTTGCAACTTGCAATTTTTTTCTAGCCATACCTATGTCAATTTTCATCTGGTTTTAACCATGTTGGGCTCAAATTGTAGATACTGTGACACTGCACATTTTTGTAATATACATATTCAAGTGACTTCTAAAGGTAGAGGTCAAGGTCATTTGGACCTTTGAAAGTTTTATCCAGCCATAAGTTGGTCAATTTTTAATCATGTTGGACTAAACTTGTAGGTATTGCAGCACTGCATATTTTTGTAAGGGACATGTAACCTCTAAAGGTCAAAGGTCAACGTCATTTGGACCTTTGAAAGTTTCATCCAGCCATAACTTGGTCAATTTTCATCCAATTTCAATCAGGTATGGCAACACTGCACACTATTGTAATTTACATGTGACCTCTAAAAGTCAAAGGTCAAGGTTATTTGGCCCTTTGAAATTTTCACCTAGCCATAACTTGGTAAATTTTCATCTGATTTGGTTCATGTTGGGCTTAAATCGTAGATACTGTAACACTGCACACTTTTGTAATTTTATATGTGACCTCTCTAGGTCAAAGGTCAAGGTCATTTCGACTTTGATATAATTATTATCTATTAGCTTAATTGAATGTGAAATACCAAAGGCTTTAAGATTGTATTGCATGACTGCATTACATTTGATCTTTGATGGGGGGGGGGGGGTCGCGGTTTATGCAAGGGGACTTAGTCCACCAGTCAAAGGTCCAAGGTCTGCATTGCCACCCCCTCTTTAATTTATATTATTGCTACAGTGGTACCTGCTATTTAAGACTACCCTTAAAGCCAGACAAAAGTGGTCACATATGGCAGATGGTCTTTCACTGCAGGTAAGCTTACAAAGAAATTAAAGGCCATTGTCTTGAAATGGTGGTCTTAAAAACTAGCGTGGTCTTTCACAAGAGGTGGTCTTTAGAGCAGGTACCACTGTATAAGCATATCCAATGAAGAATGGACAAAAGTTGTAGCATTTAATGATTACAACTTTGGAAGACACACAAATCTGCTTGGATGCATTTTTTTCTAGTTTTCTCTTCTTTCATAGGTGTTATAATATGCCAGTCAGACCACATACTAGTTTGTCCTATGTGCCGAGTAGCACAGATAGCATTCAGAGAAAATGGCTACCACTAATACCATAGTTCTAGAAATTTTCGCGCTCGATTTAATTTTGCGCTTTTCGCGCTACCACCTAAAGCGCGAAATTAAAATGCGAGAAAATAAGTTGCATTGTATTTCACTACGTTGTTTGGCATTGGATTGCACGAAACTAAAATGCGCGAAAATTCTGTAATTTCAGAAAAAATGAGTTTGCGCGAAATTAAACACGTGCAAAAATTTCTAGAACTACATTATTGTTTTTTTTTCTTTTCCACAAATACTTTGTAAACTGCTGTGACAGTCATGTCTTGAACCTCCAGGAACACAGGAATATCAGTTGCTCACATAAACCTATTTCTTTAATAACTAGGCTCTGCATGGCACATAGATACCAAATGATAACAAAACAGAATAAAAATAAAACATGGAGTACCATTCATTACATGTTTTCCTCACATTGAAAACTCAAACGTAGATCATCTTTCACCTTTCTACTTTTTCCCACCTTCCACTTTTTTTCATCAAAACATATGTAAATTTGGTTACATGAATGTAATGTTTGACACAAATTTGTCAAAATAAAAACACACACGCACACAAACAAACAAACAAAAAACAAACAAAAATAAATAAATAAATACACAATAATAACAAAACAAATAAATAAATAAAATTCTAATCTAAATGCCATCACATGACCACCTTTGTGCTTTCAAATCTAGGGAAAACCCCACATTACCATTTCCTCATTTTTTCAAAACCTATTTTAAATGTGCACACACCGAATTTGTTAAATCAGTAGCACTACATTTCTTTGCCTGGTTCATTTAGTTTGTGACTCATTCCAGCATAAAAAGTGTTACTGGTACACTCATGAAGAAACACAACTTTTAACAGTTTGGGAAAAAAAACGCACATGACTGGGCCAATCACGTGAACTACAATTCCAACATACATCTTGTGAAGCATTTACATTATACAATTTAAAAGCTAGGAAATTAATTGTTTCCTTTTTCAAAGTTAAAAAAGCCAACACCAATCAAAGAACCCAACTAAACAATGGCTACACAAAGACACTTGAATACAAGTTATTTCCCCTGCAGTTGGTCTCTATTTCATCTGTACTAAAGCTTGGAGTATTCCAAAGCTTTTTTCTCAAATCTCACCCACTCCGCCTCCCCAAATTCCCATAGTTTACTTCCACATTTAACCTTCTCTCCACACATTCTTGACACCTCTCTGTATTTGTACACAAGGCAGTTGGATTGATACTTCAATTTCCCACTGTTATTGCTGCCTGCAAGGCCCTTGCTGTGAACATATGAATACTTCGCTAAATGAATGACAGCTCTCTTGACCTTTGCCACTGCAAAAATAGTTCAGATATAGGGGTCTCCACTCCATATTTATTTCTGTCAGGCAAAGCAAAGAGGGACTCTCTGGAACTTTACAGATGATATGCATGTAGTTAGAGAGACAGAGGTGCAATTATACATCTAGCAGCAAAAGTTGTCTAAAAAGGTTAACATATGAGTGTGAAACTATATTGTGATGCCCTTCACTAAGTTGAAATGATTAAAACCTTCAAAGTTGTCAGCTGAAGATAGACACTCATAATGCAAAAACTCCCTACTTCTGATGCAAGTCCACATCTCAGATTACAAACAGACTCTACATGTTCAAAACTCAGCAAAACTGTGTCCAAAAAAATGGCAAGAATTATCCTGCACGTACAGAGACATGCATGTCATACTGTTGGTGATGCCTTTCAACACAATGTGCCACTCACCTGTATGTTACTGTTCCATTGAGTCAGTGGTAAGTCACACTACAGGTATCCCCTGGACACAGCACACCCAGACAGGGTCAATGCAGCCATGTGGTATATGGGGAAATTGTATGTACACAGCAAATACAACCAGGGGCTGGGCTCAGCAATGTCAATGTACCACAGAAACAGACTGCAGTAGGATCTCAACTTGTCCAGCAATGTAATACACAACTGGAAAAAAAGCTTTGCATATCTAGAAATGCGATGTTGGCTGTACTGCCAAGATTCAGTTGCCATGGAAACGATAAGTGCAGGCACATGATGGCATAGGGCTGCCATACACAACTAGTGTAGTATGGCGGAGGAGCACATTCCAGGCAGCTCCCCTGCCCTGCTGCATGTTGTTAAAGGCATTAGTAGTGTTTACCAGTGGCTTAACCCCATCTCAACCAATACATGCAGAGTACAGCAGCTTGTGATAATCCCCCTGCAGCCTTCTTGCTACATGTACTGGCAGTTTGTTTGCTTAGATGGGCCATTAACCTGCCAGCCCAACCAATTTACATACAGCCAAACAATTACCATAAGTGATGTCAAAGTTTGGATTGGCATTTTTGGCTGCCATAAGTTGCAACACAATGGCAATAGATAAGGCAAGACATAATCCTTTCTTCCTGAAGCCAGGATAAGTTTAGACTGCCTCCCACGATAATCCCATCTGTTGCAGACTAGCAACATGTCTCATCTACACAGCCACACATGAACCTCTAGTGACCCCCCAGTGCCTCTTGGTACTGTGAATACATTTACTTTCAAGGACATTTATTTTTACGGCTTTAGCATTTTCCACCTTTCACTAGGTCCTTAAATTCACCATTTTAGATTACTTCCAAATGATGCCATGTTAAAAACTTTTTTCACTGTGTTCTTAATTTCACGGTTTTGAAGCATCAGCGAAATAAGCGAAAATAAGAACACAGCAAAATTAAATGAATTCACAGCATATTGCAGCAATAAATAAATAAATGTCTGCTCAACAAATTCTACATCTCTGTGACTCTCTTCTTTGGAACTTGACTCCAATTACGCATGAGAATGATTGGTGTAACTTTGATTCATTATTATAAAGTCCTGTCAATGGTTCAGATATTTATGTACCTAGAGTCTACAGGTTCTATCTTCTGCCATACTGCAAAGGCTGTATTGTGGTTTTACACCAACTTTTTTCTGTATTTTGGTTTCATATTTGTTTTTCTTCTTTTAATTCTCTGTGACAATTCAAATAATATTAAACAGTAATTCACAGCAAACAAGGGTATTTTATTTTTGCTGGTTCCATACACACCTTGACTTTCCTTAGTCCCTTTCTTAGTTTGGTTTCTATAAAACAGACAGACACATACACACACACACATCCACACATAAAATTTGTATGCGACTGAAGCATTTAACCCAAAATTCAGTACATGGGTACCCAATCACAACTTCACGCCAAAAGGAGCCTGGCCGTGAAGCAGACAGGTAGGTCTTTGAAGGGACTTTTCCCTGTGCAATCCTCATGGTGCCACCTTCAGAGGTCGCCACCTGTTCAAAAACTTTTAGCAAGGATTGTCAATTATTCATGAGGTCTGAGAACATGGCATCACATGGGCCAGATCTGCTTGACACTGGCCTTGACCCCCCCCCCCCCCCCCAATACACACTGAAAGAATAGATCAGGGTTGCCTGCAGGCTGACCGCCTCCCCCCCCCCCCCCCGTGAGAGGGTCAGCCTGCAGGTAACCCTGATCAATTCTTTCAGTGTGTATTATTGCATCATTGAAAACTAACCAAGCAAGGGACTTACAATAGGCTCATACACACCAACAATACGGTTACAATGTGGTAGCCATATGTGAATGAAATAAAAACAATTACTTCTCATGGATGTTACAGCTACTTTCAGGAATTTGGCCAACATATAGCAGCTCTGTTCCACTGCCAGTTGATTATCTGCAGCCCCAGTCAAACACAGACATAAAGAAAGCTATGGCTGTCTCCAGTGCCCCAAAACAGGCTGAAACAGATCTACTGTTGACTGATTGACATCCTCCATAACTGCCATTTCTCATCATCACATCAGCATTGAACTGTGGCAACCCACTGAATTAAAATTTGATTCACTTAACTCATTGTGGGTATTGGCACAAAGAGCCAATGTCTACAATGAGTTGAGTGAACTGGGATTTTTTATTAATATGCCATGTTAAAGTTGGCATGCATTTGACTACCAAAAGTACACTTTCACATTGACAACACATTACTCACCATGAAGCTGTGGTAACTTGTCTATGCTTCATAATTATGCATTTAATACACACTGTATATATATACACACACACATATGTGTGTGTGTGTGTGTGTGTGTGTAAGGGAGAGAGAGAGAGAGAGAGAGAGAGAGAGAGAGAGAGAGAGAGAGACAGAGACAGAGACAGACAGACAGACAGACAGACATAAGCATGCACCTTACTGAACATTTATGTTCAGTTCTGCTTTTTCTTACATCCATTGATGGGACCATTTGTAAAGAGACATTCATCACAACCTGCCCATGTGCACTCTCCATCATAATTACATTTCTTTGAAGAAAACAGGACTTCAATCAGGCTCACACACATCTAACTGCTTACTTCAAGGCATACTGCAAGAATTAAACAAAAGTACCATATTCCTCCCAATAAGCATCCAGGCACCTACAAAGGTACACTGTCATAAGCCTTTAATTTGGCTCTGTAATTTGAGCATATTTGGTGAAATACTGTGAAAAAGATCACCAAATGTAGAATTTTTTTGTCTAATTTTTGATCATTCACTTTCCAAGGGGTAGGGGGCCCTTATTGGAGCTCAGGCTCTTATTGGGAGGAATAATGTTCTCTCCATGAAAACTAATAGCCTTATCTTTGTTTCAAACTGAGTGTCCTCTTTCAACCTCAAATAAGGCTTGATCAAATTAACAGAGGAAACTGATTCAATGCCATACATGGTTCTCCAAAAGACACTGTTAATGTAGGGATATTGGATCAATACTGTCCAGCTGTAGGAATGTCCAGCATGTTCCTGTCTAGATATATTGGACTGGTTGCCATCATGCCAATGGCTTCCCATCAATGTGATCTTTGATTGGGAAAAAATGCAATCTACTTGAATGCTAGCACCAAATGCTAGAGGATATTCAATTAGGAAGATAGGATTTTCCTCTACCTAACTTCCATTTTGACTCAGCAACTAGTAAAACTCATTCCACCCTGATAGAAGACCGAGTCAACAGCTTTCCTTGGCGTGCTATGGGCGCACCCAAAGCACGCCAAGGAGAGCTGTTGACCATGGGCATATAATTTGCAATGATCTTCCATGCAAGTTTTATCAAAAATTTTGAAAAATAATCCCCAAGTTAGTAAAATACAATTCGCAGACGACATTTAGATCTTAGCAGGAAAAAGCCTCATTAGCGTGGAATGAGTTAAAAGTGTTTGCAGTAAGGTAGGTGTATTGCTGTCAATGACGCCTTTTCTTCACAGTATTTCATTCTTGTACAGGTGAGACATGCTGCACAGCCCTTGGCTTCCATCTGTTAAACTGAGACTTGACCAATATTTATCTGCTTGATTCACATTTATTTTCTGCTTTAAATTCACATATTGTTACATATTTGTGTTCATTGCATTAATTATTGGACTTGAGGATGAAAATGCCAACAATTGTCTGAGTAAAAGTTCAACAATAAGGAGCTTTTCATCCCAGCAAAGATCAGTTCAAAATTCTGCAATGAATGACTTTTATGACTACATCTCACATTTCCAATCTTCTTTGGCAAATGAACCATCTGGATTAGATCCATTAATCAAATTCAAAAGATTCATTTGGAACAGGAAGGAAATATCTTTATGCCGTTACTGTCAAATAATGTCCATATATAGTCAAAGTGGTTTATTTGAAATTTGTCAACCATGCACTTCTTGCTAAATCCATTTATTTTGTTCACATAGAGTTGCCTTTGTCTATCTCCAGTAAGTCCAATACGTGACCCTTCCCAATCAAATAGCTCATATTCTGCTAAGTATACCATAAAATCAATGGCAGGAGCCGGGTGGATGCAGTATTACCATTTTGATAGTCCTGGCAAGACCAAAGCAAGCTCTCCTCTACCTGATTTACTCTCTGCCCCCATCACTAGGCCTCTACATTCACAACCCTATTCTAATCAACTGGGCAAAGCACCCTCAACTCTTTAAATTGGTCAATAAATCCCACAGTCTTTACACTGGCAAATTTTCCCGAGGTTTCATTCATTTGAGGTGGTGCAGCTGTATGCCTGCCCCTTGACCAGTCAATGTAGACTTACTGGGTACCAACATCCAGACTAACAACCTGTATTGTCTGAGGGCTGTGACAGGAATGATACCCATAATGCACACATCGTTCTAGCCAAATTTAATCAGTCAGCTTCTGCCAGCTGAAGCCTCTAAAGCTTGGTTCAGACTGACCTTGAGAAATGAAGGTCATTCACACTGGCAAACAATCCAAGACAGTCCACTGGAATGCCCAGCAGGACCTCAAGCATAACTGACCCATGAAAGACCTGCAAAGGCACACTGCATGTGTAAATGGCTCCTGAGGAGTCTGGTCTGTGTTGGACTCAAGGACTCATAGCATCTAAGTCTGGCACCAAACAGCTTTCATTATAAAATGATTCTGATATGTATAAAAATTGACATTCTTCAACGTCAATAAAAGATTTTTTTTTTTTTTTTTTTTTTGGCTTTGCTGGGTCTTTCACTGTCAATAAGAGATAGTCTCCTTCACTTGTATATGTTCAAACACAGTTGCCTGATCACACATATAATATTGACTCAGTGGCTTCCACTCATGATTGGCATCAGCAGATCCTGGGGATACATGTGCAGTGTATACGTGTGTACTCGAAACCTCTACTACATAACACAGCCAATGGCAGCCACTTGCCACTTACAAAGCAATCTATATATATATATACACACATACACACAACAACAGGCATAACACTATGTAACATCAAGTCAACAACACACATAAATGTTCAGCAATATACAGTCAAGTGGTATTGTTGAAATGTTCTGGAACCAGAAACTAATATTTAGAAAACTATTCTATTGCTTGACGTCAATTCCATTATAGACTTTACCATCATCCACAATATATACTGCAGCAGTCACCATACAATTGTAACAACCATCTGCCCATCCACTTTTGCTGCGTAATCATTTCAACTTTAATGCCCATTAGAATAATGGCCACTGAGTTAAAATTACCCACTCAGCATTTGTGACTTAAATCCATAGCAGGAAACTGAAGTAGCAGCGTACAGACTTGGTGCGAGTTGCCAGAAACTGGACCCTACATCAGCTGAGGACTCAACTCTCTTGAAGAAATATGAACTCTAAATACTGGTATTTTTGCAGGCATGCATCAGAAAGAGTGTGAAAAATCAATGACCAGGGCCTCAGTGTTTACAATATCAATGGTGGGGTTGGGGTGGTTTTCAGTGCAAATGCTGTGAATCTCACAGTTAATGGATCACTTTGTTCCCCTGTCTACGGAGTCTGTTCATCTCAGCCCTGCATGCCTCCAAATGGGCTGTAGGCCCCCGGTATTTGAGATACTTTGCTTCAGCCTGAACACTTTACAGATGTAGAGGAACTCAAGTGAATCTAATCAAGAAAAATTTGCCATTCTTAGACAGTTAAGCTATAGATCTGCTGCTCTTTGCCCAAATACCATTTTGGGAAGCTTAATTCTATAGCCTTACGATCTGTCATGTTATAAGACGATCCAACCAATTTGGCCAAGTGAATGGCTCCTACTGTATACCGAATTGATCAACACATCTAAACGAACTGACCACAGGATCCTGCGAAAAACCTTTTACCAAAGGATGGATGCCCCACATCCATTAAACATCAAACATTTGCCACTACAACAGCTACTGGATTTTTCATGTTGATAAGCTGACTAAGGTATTCACTAATCTGTGGCACAAATCTCCTACCATACCATGGTACATCCTTTATGGATTTTGTATGATTGAACACTTAAAACACCAGTATAATATTAATTTCGCAGAATGAAGAATTAATTATTCTCTGGAACCACTCCTTCAAAACAACCAGAGTCATGCCCAGGAGCATGAATGTCTCACCAGCGTAATTCAAGCCACTCCGAAGTTTTTTGTTGGCAGACGGATGGACGGACGGAAAGTGACTCCTTAGTCTCGCCAATATCTTATGCTGGCGAGACAAAAATCATGCCCATAATCATTGCTTCCAAACAGAATTCTTATCCATAATCACTGCTTCCAAACAGATTTCCTACCAACAGTTGTTGCTTGTAAACAGAATTCTTGTGTGTAGCTATTGCTTCCAAACAGTTCTGTGCTTGGCTGACCTTCATGCACAGGCTGTGGATTTCCATAACAATCCTCATTGACTTGCATAGTAATCAATAGAAACGCATGCATTAACTGACAGGTACCTGAATTAAAAATATTGCTAAAAATCAGAGGTCCACAGCATCACAACTAATGAACACCTTTCTTTAACCCTTCTACAAGTTACATTCCCATCAAATTTCAGAGCAATCTGAGTAATGTTCTTGGAAAAACAGTCAAAAATAGTGAAAACACACAAAAATTCTCTCCAAAAATAGAAACAAGAAGACTGTGACAGTTCTGTGCTCAGCTGACCTCACATACACAGACTGTGAATTCCGTTTCAACCCCCATTGACTTACACAGTAATCAACATAGGAATGAATGATTCATGGGCAGGTAACTCAATTGAAAAATTTATTAAAAATCAGATCAAGAGTATCACCACTTAATGAACACTTTGTTTTGTTAACCCTATCATAAACTATATTTTCACCAAGTTTTAGAAACAATCTGCAGTATTTTCTAGGAGAAAAAGCCAAAAATAATGAAAAGAAACAAAAATTTGTACAAAATAGGAAAAAACACCTGGTCACCTATTGAACAAATTAAAATCTGGCAGTCCCAAGAAGTGTCCCTATGCAATTTTGAGCAATTGAGAAAGTGGTTTCGGAGAAATTAATTTTAAAGATATTGACACAAATGAACAAAAATTTCATACAAAAATCAAAATATCACTGGAGCATGACCCTTTGAACAAATATTCATAATAACTGACCCAAGGTGCAACCCCACCAAGTTTGATGTGAATCTGGTTGATGGATTTGGACAAGAAGTCGAAAATGTGAATTTCCATTGCAGTCCCCATTATGATTAACTTGTATAGTACTCAATTACAAGTGTATGCATTAAGTGAGAGGTACCCAAACTGAAAAATCAATTAAAAAATCAGGGACTCAGAGTATCCCAACCTAGTCAACATGTTTGTTTAACCTTCCCACAAGCTACATTTCCACCAGGTTTCAGAACAATCTTATAGATGTCTTTGGAGAAGTCCAAAATGGGGGGGGGGGGGGGCACAAAAATTTGTAAAAAATAGAAATTGCAGTGCCATCTGTTGAACAAATTAAGGTTGGGGGGGAAGTGTCCCTATGTAATTTTGAAGCAACTGGCTTGGTAATGTTGGCAAAGATTTCGTACGATTTGGTCAAAATATGAACAAAAAATTCATTAAACTAGACATACCTTCAACACAAGCATTGACTTAAGGGTTCGCCATTTGCTTAAATAAGTCATGGTGACACCAAAATCTAATCAGTTCATCTTTCCAGGTAAGGTAAGGATGTTGCCAAATTTGAGCAAAATACATGGAGGCATTCTGTAGCTATTGCTGTAACAAGCTATATTCGTAAAACATAGAAGACCCCCACCCTCATTGCCCTTGCCCTCGCTACCCTATTGATAGTGGTAGATGGGGCACTCGTGACCTTAGAAAAATTAGTGAAGGTTATCATACATCAATGTCACATATCTTTAAACTTTAACCTGGCCCTTAAAAAATGACTAAAAACCTGAACAATATTAAAGTTATAGCTGAAAAATTAGTCATCATTTAGAAACCATACTCAGCAAATTGGGTTTATGACCTTGGAAATTAGGGCAAGGTCACTCATTTTCACTTGACCTAGGCCCAAGTATGCAAGATATGTTTGCAAAACATAGATGTCCCCCTGCCCTCATTGACATGGAAACTGTTATGTAAAAATTATTGTAGAATGGTTGTATGTAATTGCTTCAAACTTGGTCTGATTAATAATGGTAAGTAGATGACCCCTATCAGGAACCCCTAACAGGAGATGATAATTAAAGTTGTGGCAAGGTCTAGGCACTATAAACTGAGAATATATGCATCTATTTGCCTGAAACCTAGTATTATTGATCATGATAAGTTGAATTTTACGAATTTATATATTGTATAGGTGGAAATATTCCAAAGGAATCAAAATTTCCTAAATTGTTTCTTGAGTTATTGTACCAAAACTACAGGAAGTGTACTGCCTGTCTGTCAGTGTCACCCTGAAAACTGTATCAAGGTCATCCATCTTCATTCTCAACCTAGTCTTTATAGGGAACCATAAAGCTGTGCAATATAAAAGTCATAGCTCTTAAGTACAAGTTATCATGCAGAAATCATGAAACCATATTAAGTAAAGTGGCTCTGTGACGTTTGGAATTTGGTCAAGGTCACCCATCTTCGACTAGCCCCGAATATGGACTATAATCTTGTATAATAGAAAAGTTCTAGCTTAAAAACCTCTTCAGTTATCATGCAGAAACCAAAGTTAAATCAGGTGAATATGTGACCTTGGAATTTAGATCAAGGTCACCAAACTTTACGTTTCTTTTAGCCCTTAACAAGGACTATATAGCAGTGCAGTATCCAAGTACTTGCTCAAAAACTTCTTAGCTTGTTGTGCAAAAACCACAGGAAGTCTACTGTCTGTGTGTGACCGTCAAACCTGGGTCAAGGTCACCCATCTAAAAACTCAAACTAGCCCTTATAGGCAACCATAAAGCTGTGCAATATAAAAGTTCTAGCTCCAAGGTATAAATTATGCAAAAAGCATGAAACCATATTCAGTAAAGTGGCTCTGTGACCTTTAAAATGAGGTCAAGGTCATCCATCTTCAAACTTCGCCTAGCCCCAAATATGGACTATAATCCTGTGCAATATAAAAGTCCTAGCTTAAAAACCTCTTCATTTATTGTGTGGAAACCAAAGTTAACTCAGGTACCACTGTGACCTTGGAAATTACGTCAAGGTCACCCATCTTCAAACTTTGCCTAGCTTTTGACTAGAATGATACACCTGTACAGTATCAAAGTCCTAGCTCAAAAACTTCTTGGGTTATTGTGCGGGAAGCACAGTCTACCGACCGACATCTGCAAAGCTATATGCCCCACCTTCTTCGAAGGGGGGCATAAAAAGAATGTGCACATCTGGATGGACGGAGGGACAGACAATCCAAAAACAGAAAGAGTCCCCCCATGGGGCCGACCCTTACAAAATCCAAAAATCACTGGAGCATGACTACTTGGAACAAACTTGGTAGAGACCCACCCAAGGTAGATCCCCACCAAGTTCGAAGTGGATGTGGTTAATGGTTTTGGACAAGAAGTCGAAAAATGTGAACTGTTGATGGACTGATGGATGATGGAAGGCGATGGCTGGATGCCCATCAAATAAGCTTAGCTGCTTCACAATTCAGCTAAGCCATAAAATTGCAGTGTGTATTGTATCTCATCCACAAGCAAAAGTTATCTGATGGACAGACTGACAGGATTGCTGGACGGATGAGTGACTGCTTGAGCTCTACGACCTTTGGTCAGCAGAGCTAAAGATTTATGAAAAATTTAAATGACCAGAGGACACCAGTTTTCGATGGGGCTCTGGTCTATCCCAAAGTACATCCGTAATAATTATATTCCCTTGGGCACCACTCAGATGGCCCCCAAATTAATACTGTTTGCAATTCATTGACAATCCATAAATGGTCAGGGAAACTGGTTGTATTTGGGCACATTATTCTCCCTCAGTTCATCTCCGACAAAACTTTGGTAAACCTGCTACAACTATTTTGAGCTATTATGTTAATGTCATCAGATGATGAATGGATGGGCAGATGGATGGGTGGTTTACACTGTAGTCTTTCAATTTGCCCTGGGTAAAAATTAGAAGGTACTCAAGTTCTAAATCACAAATCTCACACGAAAAATTCATTTCCTGCATGCACCACAGCAAAGAAGTAGAGAACCCAGTCCTATCATCCTTTCTCCCATGATAAAACTTCACTACATTGTGTTTTGATATACATGTACATGTAGACTATGTTTAATATGGGACATCGATATTAACTGTGGTGCTGCTTTTGGTGGCCCTAATCACTCAACAAGAAAGTACACATGTGAAGGCACATCTGCTTATCAAACAAGGCAATATGTATTGATTTTGCAAAAACTAGAAACTTGGAAATAATTAACTGTTTGAAAAGTCAGAGCCATATTCTGTAAACACACACTGGAGTGTTATAAGGAATCATCATCTGTTTGGAATAAGTACTATTATGACAAATGTTATTAACACACCCTTTGTGTGCCCCTATCACGGTAGATGATTGTCACAGTTGCCTAGCAATAGGGTCAGAGATTTGGGCAGAAAATTGAAATGCACGTCTTGTATTGAAGTATTTATCTCTACCTTGACACAGCTCTTGACATGACATTTGCTATGAATTCATTAACGTCACTATGTGCAGAAGTACACAAATGCAATATAAATGCTCTCCATGTGTAACATGCTTGAGCTTGGATGTTACAAAAGAGGGCAAAGGCACAAATTGTAATGTTCTAACACTGAATCTCAATGGATGTCTTATTTCTCAAATGATGTTATAAACCAAACAGAAGCACTGTGTCACTAAAAAGCTTTATCATCACTGGGTAGTGAGGATAATTCAGTTAAGATCAACTCTGGGCATGGAAGAATGTAGCAATATTAAGTGGCTTCTGAGTTCAACAGACAGCTATTTCCGTCAACAACGAATTGTCTGAATCAATCTGAATGTAGATTTATTTTTGAACTTGTTATCGTACAAGGTGAGCTGTCAGATCTGTGTGTGGTCCCAGTATACACAACAGTCCAGAGAAGACTGTCAGTCTAACCAACCTCTATCCAGTACTATATTAACCTAACATGCTTACCATTTTATTCATTATTCCTATTAAGTGCCCAGCACACTACAGAAACTTTCTTAACCTTTTCCCCCTTAAACTGACCAAAACCAGCTGGTGGTCAAATGTTGTCTGCTTCAGGTCAAGTCTCAATTCAAGGGGGAAAGGGTTGATGTGACACTCTAATTCAGACCTATGTTTTGATTACTATAACATTACTTTGTAAAAGTAATGGTCAAAATGTAGAATATTTATTCAACCATTCTGGGGTCACACAACTTGGAAGGGCACTTAAGAGGGTAAGAGTGCCAACAAGGGGTATGTGGTATCAACAGGCTCTTCAAGCCATTTGATCAATTTTAGTCATTTGACAGTCTACACACAATCAAACCTGTCACGAAAGGCCACCATGAGGTAGATATACAGTGGTCTTTTACTTGAAGATTGTGGTTGGATGGATTAAGTTCACCTTGTAAATGACAACTAAAAACAGGAGCTCGATACCAGTATCTCCATACTGATAGTCTTATATCGGTAGGGTCTCGGATTAGCTTCTATCGTAATCTAGCGGCTAAAATGATTCCCAAACCCAGTCTGCAGAATAACTTTGCAAAGTGTAAACAATTGGCATGAAAGTTTAAAATATGCTATTTTTACAAATTATCCTGTTATACCACATATTACTTCTGATGTTGTAGTGTGTCAGCACAGCCCTGTCATCCATGATGTAGGCACATGCATGTACTACACAGCAACAGGCCTTCATCCATGGTGCTATATATGCATCACAAATGGTCCTTCAAAATTCATTTACTGAAAAAAAAAAAAAATATATATATATATAAACCCTGTTGCACTTTACAGCATACTTCCTGGTGCAAAACCATGTCTTCATTACATTGACCTACAATGATAAATAGTTAATGTATGACCCTACCTTGACCTTTCCTTCTGGTCAGTTGTCTGACTACCCACAGCAGACATATCTCTCAGTTTGAGCCCACTGATTGGTCAATCTTCAAGTCATTGGTGACCCCAGTCAAAATGGCCACCACAGCTTCCCATATTATTGGCAGAACAATTTCATCTCCAGCAAAGCTGCCAAACCTGAATGCCAATTCTCCACTGATGTTGAGAAAATGTATTTAGGATTGGTTGCTATGGAGACCAAGAACCTCAGAACCTTGCCGCAATTTGTTATGTTGATAGCAGAAAGAAAGAGACAGAGTGAGTTTGAGCTCTCCTTTAGCAGTATTGGCTAAGTGTCAGGACCAATCAGACAAATTATTCTCTCAATGAAAGCTCCTTTACCAGGGACACTGCTGATAAGTTGCCAGACTAACCCTACATAGGATATATTGAGCTTACTGATATCCTGTCATAAATCACTTGATGTACTTTTGCACAAACCATCAAGTCTGCAGTAACCACTTAAGATTAATCTATCCACCCCTAGGAAGGGAATGGTTCTTTCTTGTAACATACAGTTGACTGTTCCATAAAGCAGTGTAAGGGGTGCCACCAATAGGAAACAAATGGTCTGTGTGACTCAGGATATCCATTTGATTTAAAGTCAAGTCAACAGGATGGTACTGAGAACTGCACTGCAATCACCTACACAAATAGGAGTCTTGTGAATCGGCCGAGTGCAGTCGGGTCCGTCAGTAAAGACCTCCGCCAGCTTATTTTTCAACCTACTGGGCAGTAATCTTTCAAATTACATGAATTCCACCATTCAGAGAATCCAATTAATAATTCAACTGAAATGGAACTGAAAATTCTCATCATAACTGGACGTCACACAATTTCATGTTGACTCAATCCAATTAAAAGCCAAAAATAAATATCCTAATGCTCCTCAACAGAATATGATCAGATGTAAATACATGTACACCTGTACTGATAGATACCATCACATGATTGTAACCTTTAAAATGCCATACAACCAATCTGGCTTCTTTTAAAAAGTTAGGACAATGATGCTGTTATGAGAGGTAAAACGTGACCACCTTGGTCAACAATGTGATCCCCAAATTGAATTGGGAATGTTCATAACTGTGAACAGTCCCACTCATGTCGAGCAGCAGTCACATTAACTGTACAAGTGCTCACTTGAAAATTCTGTATTAGTCTAAAATGTGCAGGACCACACCTGATGTGGCCCTATGCATTTTGGCCAGAAAGCCATGAAAGTGGCTGGTCGCATATTAACCATTAAGAATTTTGAATGAAGGGTCCATTTAGAGTCATTTTGACTACATTTACATAGAGGCCATTGTGCATGATCCAGATTTTGGGTGGGTCCTGGGTAATAAACCTTTAATATGACCCCTGGCCCAGGCATGAACACCATCAAAACTTGTGTCAGATTGTGTACACAAATTATTTGGTACAAATGATGGACCACTGTGCTGTCATGTTGTGCGTGCACACGGTGGTCCAATCAATCTCTATTAATCAATTGATGATACGTACAATACATTAATTCCTGAGTTAATTGAGAATTACAAAGAGCATTTAATATTCCATACCATTTTATTTAGCAAAATACTCAGCACTAGTCCGTATCATTTCACCCATTCTCAGCATCCAGCTAAACCTGCCAGCCCCCAAGGCCCTCTTGTACATGGAGAGCTCAGGGTGGGCAGCCAATCCACCATATTGCTCATACATTACAGCAGCATTTTCACCTGGTGGCTTCTTTGTACTTCAGCAAGTCACACTCCTGGGCATTTCAACACATCGCCTGCCTGCTACAGCCAAGAGTACACCATAAACCAGTGCACTAATCATGCTTTCCCACTGCACTATACCTGCTGTATGGTACAATGTATCTGTTTATGCTACATGCTATATCGGGCTTAATTTACAATGTCATCTCTAATTTCAAATGAGGCACGTTTTGCTCGAGGAAATATAATTATATTATTCTGTAACGAAGTGTGCGAGCGATGGCAGACTAATAAATGCATCTTTTTTTCATATTCTATATATCATTGTCCCCTGTGTCATCAGAAGAGACAACTGTTGAATAAAAAATTAGTTACGCTGACGTGGTGCATCAACCCAATGGGATCAAGAGAGAGCCCTCTGGTGACAAATTAGTGACTACAGAATAATCAGTCATATCATGCTGTATCTGCCATCTGATGGCTATAGCTGTAACTAACAAATCAAAACCATGCTGATGACTTAAAATCCTTCCTGTGACCTTTCAGTGCCAAGTTTTGGACCCAGTCAACAGCTTTCCTTGACATCCTATGGACACATTGCACCAAAAGTGGGTCAAGGAAAGCTGTTGACCAGGATCATTATATCCTTTGGAACAATAGGCATGCCAGTACTTGAATGAAAGGTCTTTTCACAAGGAATAAGAATCTACCATCCTTATTATAATTGAATGAAATATGTCTTAGTAGTGCGACTTAGGTCATAGTTGGCACTGAAAGCGTTAAAAAAGAAGAGGAAACCCTGGGTGTGTAAATGTGGAAAGAGATGTCCATGATGTATAAGAACGGACACAGAGGTTCGTGGTATGCAGGCATGGAAATAGAGTTCCTTGGTGAAAAGTGTGCACGCAAAGGTCTTTGTTGAATAGGAAAGGTCAGAATTAGATCTAAGGTGTGTATTCTCCTAAATACACAACTGAATACAAAAAACATTTGGAGGGCTAGAGCTGTGTATTCCCATTAGTTTGTATGTTAAAGCAACCTTAAATTAACTAGTCACTTTTGTAGCTGTGGCTATATGATTTTTGTGAGGTATTTAGTTATGCTTCTAGATTTACTGTCTGAAATTTGTTTTTTCTATGTGCAGTAGTTTTCAAGTTATTAAGTTGTAAATGACAATGTAAAGCAATAGGAATACACAACCCTAGCCCTCCACTGACTGCAGTGCCCTCTTTTACGCTGTTCTTGAACCTTTCATTCTTGCCCTTGCCCATTGGTGTAGAAAGAAAAGCCGTTAATGTATACATTATCCAGGACCTCACTTTTCCCAATTAAACTGAGACTTTTTCTGTTTGATAGAACTGTAAACACCATCTGGTGCCATAGCAATACAGTAAGCTACTGTGATGGTGTGTAAAAAGTGGAAAATAAACAAAACAAGTCGTCTATAAGACACAATTTACTTTCACTTCAGTGGCTTCTCTATGCCCACAGTGATAATTAATTATAGAACTCACTTCCAGGCACATGTGACAATATGTTGAAACACTGGCAAAGTCAGCTTAAGGTTGAGAGTAAGTGTACAATAAGGAAGTTACATTTCATAAATGTTCAGATTGCCCATTGGACATCACAGTATGTGAATTTTTCTTTTTTTTTTTTATGTTCGGAACGAGCGGGACTCGAACCTGCAACATTTGGCACCAATCCTGACATGGCCTTCAAGTACGCGATTGGCTAGACAGTGTTATTAATAACAACCAAACATTCTGAGTCTCAAATATAACATCAAATTTAGGAAGAAGGTCTACATAGCACTCAGAAATATGTTATAGATACATTCATGAGAGAAAAGATGCTGCATGGTGATGACAACTGCTGTAGTGTTTCCATGTTTGACAGCAACATGCACACTGGAATTGCCTCGTGTGTACCTTAGTCTACGTGTGTGACCTTACATAGGAACAAAGAATTATTCCATTTTGAATAATGATTTTCTAGAATTCAATCCATTTTCCATAATTGTGGGAAAATACAGGCCCCAGGTGCCAATATGATGGTTCATAGCAAAATGAAAGTGTTTGATGCAGATAGTGTTTGGACTCCAACATGAACTTTTTTTAACTCAAACGGAAACTTTTCAATGTCTGATTACTGCTGTGGTGATGGCTCATATTTCACTCTTTGCATGGACAAATGGCGCTGATCTGTAAACAAGACCAGGAGAGTGGGCACAAAAACCATAACATTCAATAAGTGCACTCAGTTGCACGTAAACACAAGGAAGCACTTCATCATAATATTAAGTCATTTCTGCATATGGGCATAGCTATGTGCCATGGTTACTGCCAAAAAAGCTTCAAAACATCGCATAATTTTCAGTCTAATTAGATGTAATGCAAAGGTAAATGTGCTTGAAACATAAGGTCCATGGGCCTAACATTCTGCCACAATAAACATGACAGAAATATGCAGTGAGATGAAAGTAATTATTTGCATGATACACATCAATAGAAGGGATATCAGAGTCAAACTACATTTGCTTTCTTAGATCTGATTCATTCAATATCTCCACATTTCAAAGCAGCTCAACTATCAATCACACACACACGCATGCGCACGCATGCACGCACACACACACACACACACACACACACACACACACACACACATATATAAAATGGTATAATTTTGGTGGCACTGACTCAATTTGTGCTGAAAGATATTTTATTCAATGCACTTTTCAACTTCATGTTAGTTCCAAAGAATACCACAGGTGAAAGAAAAAAAAATACCACTATTTGAAATGCCATGGCCTTTTGTATAGAACAAAGAGGCCCATGGGCCTAATGTTCTGCTGACATATAATCTGATGATCATCACCATAAAATTCTCTTTGCCATTGATGTCTAACCTACACCCTGCTATTACAACATCCCGTCTTTCAACTTGACAGGCCTGGGGACCTAAGGAAAATATGTCAAGGTCACTGATAGTAAATAACATACAAGCATTGGACATAATCTATATATCTATAAATTTGGCATGAACCAATTCAATTATTTTTTGAGATCTGGAATTGCATATCTATCATGACATTTTAACCCATTACTTCTGTCAAAGGATAAGTGATGCCAATAGTATCATATGCAACCGAAATTTTGAACTCTTCCACAATCCCACAAATTTCATGAGGATCCATTAAAAATTAAGGATGTTGGACAGGTCACAAGATTTTCACATTTTGATCCATACATTACATACTAACATAGGTGGTGCCACCAACATTAAAGACCATGTTGATTTTCTTACACTTTATATAGTCCTAAAAGTTATGCGGGCCTAACTCAGAATCTGTTTGGTGCACAGCATTTACAAGATGACCCCAATATTTCAACTGGCCATTTGACCTTGACCTGCAACTCGGATTGAAAAAAATTGTTATTGCTCAAAATGTGTACACCACTTCCAGCTTTCTATCCATCTTTGATTCACAGTGACCAAAAAAGTAGGTCATCAAGTAGAGTTATATATACTCAAGTGGAAGTTTGATGTGGAGGCACAATTCTCTTTGTCATTGATGTTCAAGCTACACTCTGCCTTCACAAAATCACCTATTTCACTTTTACAGAACTGGTGATCTAACAAAAATATATTAAGGTCACTGATAAATATCATATTAGCACTGGACACGATCTATATCTCCTATACACTTGGAATGTCTAATTCAATTATTTCTTGATATATGGAATTTTACATCTTTCACCACATTTTGGCTCATAATTTTTGTCAAGTTATAGGTGATGCCAATGGCACCGTAAGCAACCGAGATTTTGACCTCCACAATCCCACTAAGTTTCATGAACATTTATTAAACATTACGAATGCTAGAGTTCTCGCACAATTTTCACATTTTGACCCATATATAACATAATACTGTAGGTGGTACCACTAATATCGAACTCAACCTACATTTTTATACACTTGGTAAGTCCTGAAAGTTACACCAGTCTATCTTGAAAACTGTGGACTGTTTATGCTCACAAGCAAAAGTCTATGGATGGACGGACATGAATGATTGCATGAGTCTGGGACCTTTGGTCAGCAGAGCTAAAAAGCATTTGCAACATCACATGGCAATATGCTTACAATATACAGACATGAAACACATTCCATGTAAATACGGTAAAAATTTGCTTCATTCATTCTTGATATCAAGAAATGCCTACATTTTTACACATTTTGGCTTATTCTCTTTGTCTTTCTGTAAAACTAGTTGCCACAATAGTGTCACACTTACCAACATTCACATAATTATTTCATAGAATCGTTTACAAGTTACAGACACTATACATGTAATCCTGCAGGTGGCATCACTGATATTAAATACAAATTGCTAACTAACATTTTGTTTCATTCAGTAAGGCCATAAAATTACATGGGAGTAAGTACAAAATTGTAGGACCTATCACATGCAGAGGTAATTGATTAGATATGGAAATCTGTATGATAAGACTCAAAAAGTCTATGTAGTACAGTACAATACACAGTATACCTGTACACAGAAAAAGATACAAAAAACAAACAAAAACACAAACAAACAAAAATACAGGATAAAACTTATGGCACAGCAATGTAGCACCTGTCTGCATGACACAAGAGTTAAAAGTTACCTGTACATACAACAAAGACTGCCACATACACATGTAGACACAACTTTTCGTATCGCTATTTCTTAGCTTACCAGGCAGCTTATTCTTACATCTCTGGAGTCTGAAGAGAAACCTGCACGAGTTTACATAGGGATTCTTGGAGGGATGGCATACCATTATGTACAAACAAGGAAATTGCGAGCAAAACTTATTAGAACCTATGACCCATCAAAAGGAATTATTATAGCACGCTGTAAACTTGTGAAAGACTGTCAGCTTAAAGTTCATCGCAAGATGCAATGTGTATAATGAGGCACAGCATAACTTAGACAGACAATTTTGTATCACAACTACAATAACTGAACTTGTGTTGTAGCATACATGTATTTGTACTGGAGCACAGGAAACAATGTGTGCATGCTCAACTCAAGCTATTGACTGGCAATTTCTGCAGAAAAAACAAATAAATATTTGTCAAGATCTGGACTCACATATGGTGTTAGCTACGGTGCAAATGAAGTGTGATGCCTGTGGGTCCACCAGGACTATAAAAAGCACCACTACTGGAGTACATCCAGGCAACCAATGTGCTGATGAAAATACACTGGTTAAGATTGTCACAGTACATAGTGATAAGTGCAATATGGCGGGAGATTTGAATGACAGCAGTTCAGGTACCAACGAACACGGCAAATCTACGGGAGGTCAGCCTAAGGACCTGGTAAAAAACTTCAGTTTCATTTACTTTATCCAATATCTTCAATCCTGGTTTTTATGAGAAAATACTAAAGGTATTGCACCCTAAGACAATCTTGACACTTCACACATAATAAAGTATTAGAGTTTGCTGACCATGTGGTCACACCCCTGTCAATTCTGCTGATTTTGGCGGAGTCTCCAGATTGTGAGACTATGACTGTTCTTAAAATGAGTAAATTTTGAGGGGAAAATGGCCCATTTTTTGTTTTAATACTTTTTACCTGATCTCCCAATAAAGAAAATTTTTGGGTTGACACCTAGAGTCAGAAAAAGTACCATACAAGTTGTAAAATGCAAAGAATAAGAACGATGGCATTAGGTGATATCAATGACTTCCAACTTCCAGATTGATTAAAGAATCTAAGGTGTACAGGTATGAATGTCAAGATCAGCCAAGCACCAATGAGATACTTCTACACAAGTTCATGGCAGTAGCTCAATTTGTTCATCTGCAAGTGTAATGGATAGACACCCAGACATGACAACAATATCCCATCAGCCAATAAGAATGAGGGGTACAAATGAAAAGTTTAACCAAATATCAAATTTGCAAATAAACTAATGTAAACATACATGTCTTCCAAGTAACTTTTTAGAGTTAGGTTAATTTTCAAAAAACAAAACCTTCCAATGCGGGGATCTAATACTAATAACGTGCGGACTGCAGAATTACTTCTAACCATGATTTCAGAACATTACTACTGCGACTGTTCATCAATGTGCACTTGTCTGACTCACCAGGCAATTTAATAGAGAATTTTAATTTCCCTTCATGGATACCTGGTTGCCATGTCAGCTACAATGCTTACAGAGACTACTTGCCATTGACAAGTCAGCTGAGCTAAAAAGGCACAAAAAGATCATATTGATGGTAAATTTTTCCTACAGGACAAAAAAGAAAAGAACATTCTGCTTACACTGCTGTAGAAAAGACATTGCTGATAACACATACAAGTAAACAGGACAAATACATAATATGTAGCCTTAAAATTTTCAACTACATGTAGTCTTACTCACTATTTATATGATAATATTACATATTGATGTTTGACATTTGCACTTATCCTAAAAATATGGACTAGGCCATTTTGGTCATTTCTAGAGAGGGTGGATTTATACATGACAAAAGCTTGCCACAGACATTACATGAAGACCCTGCATGAACACACTGTCTGGCAACTAAATGGTACATGTGTGGTTCTGCCTGTCTTGACATGCACTCTGATGAGACAATCACGCCTGGAAAGCTCACCTACACAAATTGTAGGTAGCACATAATTTCTCATCCTATTCATACATCCTGTAACTGGCCACCTGTTTTGATGGATAAGAATTTGTTGTCCTGACATGCTATCATACATGATACGTTTCACTGTATCTTTTCTGTTCTGTCAATGGCAAACAAAAATTGTCAGTTTACAATAGTATGTTCCAGGATTTGAAAGGTTAAATTTTATGACCATGGATTGACTATCTAATAATGATACAATATATCCCTTTATGCTTTCTTTGCCTTATATGTGAATGTTCAGCCCACATGTAATATTTAATTTTCCCTTCTCACTGGCATGTTCTGCCTTCATGAATTCAAACAGGCATGTCACTCAGCTGACTGGTGTGCAAGATCACTCTGATAATATTAAATATATTATCATCATCATTATCATTATTATTAGTAGTATTAATATTAGTATTGCATGATCTCTTTTTCAGATTCAGTTTAATTTCAATACGCATGATATTAATGATATTCTGATGCATACCAAATACAACTTCACAGACAGACTGATATGGCAAGTGCTGCCCTCTGTGGTGCATTCACTACACATGTGCACAAAATCAAGATCAGGTTATAACGTATTCTATTTCACATGCACACACCATAAAAAATAAAAATTACAATAAAAAAATAAAAAATGAAAAATAAAATTTTTAAAAAAAGCAGTTTTTTTAAGCCAACAGACATTACAAAATAATATTGACTTTTTTTACATTTATTTTTTGGTGAGTAATTGTTCCATAAATATGAGCATTATATCATATTACCAATGAGAAGACTAGGTTATGGATGTCAAAAAGTGCCCGTCTGTGTAGCTTTTGCCTGAGTGAAGACTAAATGAAAAAAAAAAAAAAGATATATTAGATGGTAAAATTCACACAGTAGGAATGGTTCTCCTGTTTGCTTCAAGATGGCAGCACAAATCAAATCATCTCATCGTCACCATGATGCCTTGCACTCTCATGTATTTGACAGACTTTATATCACACTCATTCCACTTAATATACTAAAAACTTGGAACTATTGATGTTGCCCCTGATGAATCTTGATAAATTAATCCTTTAATATGGACTCAAGGCTTGACAAACCAGTGGGCCCATAATGTACGTAAAACACAATTATTGATCACAAAATGACAAATCTCAATACCTTACCTCTGACATGATAAATTATGGTCATATAATTTTTCTGGCTGACTTCAACAACAGTACAATCCATTTAATTCCAAGCGTTGTGCCGAGATACTTGGTGCAGTCAGATTTGAACAGCGGCAAAAAGCGAGATGGTGACGTTTCTTCCTGACTATTTCAGAAAATTACTGCTGTGACTGTTCATCAATGTGCACTTGTCTGACTCACCAGGCAATTTAATAGAGAATTCTCATTTCCTTTCACGGATACCTGGCTGCCCTGTCGGCTACAATGCTTACAGAGACTGCAGCATACATTAGCCACAAACAATCAATAAGTGCATCCACTGATCGGTGGCGAAAAGATTCATACCCACATGGGGCTGTGTCCCTGTCACAAGCTTTCAGTACACACCTGTTTTGACAGGCCACCTTACCATGAGACATGTTACAAATGCAGTACAACTGGTCAACTGTAAACAGAAACAGACTTAACCACCCTCATCAGGACAAATTAACAGAGAGGCTGACACAGAAACAGACTTAACCACCTCATCATGACAGATTAATAGAGAAGTAGACATAGAAACAGACTTAACCATCTCACCAAGAGAGTTTACTAGAGATGCTGACATAATTGCTTACCTGCCAAATTTAGCCACAAGCAAATGATCACTGCTCCAAACAGTATAAACACTGGGACTAACAGCACTGAAATGAACCTGCTCTGTCTCTCATGTGGCCTACTTCCGGATGCATGAAATAGTTTCAATTCAAACATGCATAAATGGTTCACAAGTGTTTGTAAGTACAATGTCCAGGTCCTGCATTGTCTCATAATTATGACTCAAGAGGAAACTATACATGGACTGTCAGTCACAATACTGTTTTCAGTGCCATTAACCTTCTCCATTTTTAAGACTGACATGTTGTCAGCTTTGACTTTTTTTGTACTTATCCACAAAGAAAATTAAGCAATTGATAAACAATGGAATACTTTTCAAACTACAAGCAGAATCCAGGTAAATATTTGTCTCTGGAGACTTTGGGTAAACCTACATGACATGACATCAAGCTGAATTTCTCCTTTCAGCTTCTCGACAGAGGCCCCTTAACCACTACTTCCAGTTCAAGGTCAAACTTAAGTATTGAACAAAACCTTAAACTAAAGTATTGAACAAAAAAAAAACAACAAAAAAAAAACAAACAAACAAACAAACAAAAAAAAAAAAAACCAAACCCACTGGGTTAATTTTGTGCCTTGCCCACACTGAACATTTAAAGGCCATTTATTTCTTGTACTTGACCTGGAAGCGGGGAATTGAAAATTGATATTATTATACCCTTGAGTTAATATGCTTATCCCATAATTAGTTGCACCCTAAAATAGTCTATGAATACCACTTTCAGACATGTATTGTGAACTTGAACAACCAACTGTAAAAAGAACAAGATCATTTGATAAAAAAGAAAAAAAAAATCTGTTGAATTCTTCATGGTAAACAAGTGAGTCCTTCATTTGTTATAGTTGTCTGTATCTCTTGACTATACTTGTTTCTTTACTTTATATGTTCTGGGATCATTTACTTGATCATTTTGGCCTACCATTTTTTCTGGTACCGTGTGTACACATATATTCTACACAGAGAATCTTGTACAGCCAACAATGCAGGCTATGGATGATTTTTAACACCAAGAATGATCCCTTGTGGCATTAAAATAATAACTGACTCTGCAGCTTAGTAATGTTTTATTTATTCTGTTTAGTTGAAGTATTTACTGTAAATTGTATCCCTCAAGCAGGAGTGATGCCACCATTTTCAAACAGGACGATTATTATTTTAAAATGAAGACCTACATAATAATGTATCGTGGGGTGTAAGCACAATACATAAATGTGCTTCAGCTACATCCACACATTTGTGTGGATGACAAAATATGGTGTGAAAACTAAAATAAATATACATTACTTTTTATTAAATTTCTATTATATAATTGAGTGAACACAGTTCATATACTGAACACAAATGTTTTGACATCACTCGCATGAGTTTGTTGGTAAACATGCAGATGGCAATGGAAGAAAAAGTAGTTTGTCAGAGAAATGATATGTCTGATATGATTGGTCAACAGACAATGGGGACAACATTGTGACCTACCATGAAAAACTATTTTTGGATTTCATACAGGAAATTGCAAATTGACTGCTAAAAATAGAATAAATATAGTTACATGGTCTTTTTCAACAATTCACTAATTTCTATCACAAATAAACATCATGTCAAAATACCTCATAACTACTGGAAATTTTTCGACCATAAGTACATTACATATCTGTGATCATACCTATATATTTAGCAAAACCACACTCCCTTAGACTCGTATTCTGTTTGAAAATCCACAGCTACCCGGAAACTGTAAAACTTAATTGTATGGACATTGTTTCATGAATGGCACAGGTTGATCAAATTAACAGGTCTCGAGGTATTATGAGTCAAAACCACAGGTGAATTATATGGACCTGGGCATCTGTTATGTCTTGCATTCACTAATTCCTGTTCCAGGACTCGATATGACTAGAATTAATGTGCAGGTTCATTAATTGAGTGTGGTGGTTCTGGATGCCAGGACACCAGCAAAGTTCATCTTACATCTGGAGTGGCACTACATACTCTGATGCCACCCATCAAATATGTGTGTCATAATGATATACAGCCACTCATTGTCTCCAGTTATCACTGACCCTCAAATTTGGGCTTGACACTGCAGGTTGAAAGTGGTTATGCTACCATGAACTGTCCATGTATGTTATCCCTGATATCTGCAGGCACAAATAGAGTCACTTCATTTAAATTGGACTACATGTGCATCTCCTCATTAGTATGAGTGGCAACCAAGTTACATTACATCAGCTTCTACATTTCTCTTTTTTTTGGTTTTTTTTGTTTGTAATGAAAATTTCAAACATTTAGCTGATTCAGAAAACATGAACTGTAACATTGGCAACAAATATGAGACCAATAGACATTTTTGGAAAACAATTTTCATGGTTCAGAACAATTTGATAACATAATACCACAGGGGTGTCCATGTTGTGGTACAGTTATATGGTGATAAACACACGTTCAATGTAAATGGGATACTTTTGGGGAAAGGAGAAACTAGAGATTAAAATTTTGGTGTATGGGGATCAAACATAGACAGTAACTCTCCCTTATAAAGTTATCTAAACTTAATCTCCCTGTAATAAGGAAAGCACAACAAATTACCAAGTGGCCCCTCTTGAACCAAAACACAGTGGCTGTCTGGTCGAGTCATGATCCCTCAAAGATAGGGAAAAGGGGGTTGCATTCTACAAGCATATTACTTTAACAACACAGCTGGCTCTTTGATATACATGTATACGTGTACATGTTGGTATGACACAATGAAGGTGAGCTTACCATTGGAGTTCTGATCGAGCCTGTCAGTTTTGGTGCTGGCTTGGTAGGCCAGGTCTAGCTGGTAGTTGCATGTAGTGTCCAAGTCCTCCTCTATGGCAGTATGCAAGTGCGTCAACACATCCTTCATGTTGGAGGCTTCGTTCTCCAGCTTAGTCAGATGACTGGAGTTGTCTTGTAGTTCTTGCCGCAGGTGAGAGTTCTCCACCTTCAGCGATTCCACCTGCCTCAGTAGTTGATCATACGATGACATGGCCATCTTTTATATGTACCCTGCAAGCATAAAGAGACCAGGCATATAATATTTGGGATGTCATGAAAGTGTGCACGTGATAATTTCTATCTGCTATGGATGTCATCTAGGACTGAAGTAAGAGAATGTCTTTGTTGCTATGCCAAGAGTATTATCCTGTTCTCTTGTACCAGATTTACCGTTGGTACAGGTAGGCTAATCCGTAACCAATCAAACACACTGAGGGATATCGGATTAACTCATTCCATACCAGTCGCTGATATTTCCTTATATTTACCTAGATTTAAGACAACAATTGCATATTTAAATTCTTTATGAAAAGAGCTTTCATTCAAGTACCAACATGCCTATAGTCTTTAAGTCAGTGGTTCTGGCACTGCCTGGCAAGTCATGCTGCAGCTGCCGCAAGGGCAGCTGCAGCATGACTTGCCAGGCAGTGCCAGAACCACTGACCAAGGCCTGTCACAATAGTATGGAATGAGTTAAATGCTTATTGACCTCTGTGTAGAATACAGATGTGCCTTATGGTATACCCATGGTAGGTCAAATTGGTATCAGAATATCCATGTAGTTCTACTATGTAAGAACAAAACCAACCTGCACACATGGCATACCCATGGTAGGTCAAATTGGTATCAGAATATCCATGTAGTTCTACTATGTAAGAACAAAACCAACCTGCACACATGGCATACCCATGGTAGGTCAAATTGGTATCAGAATATCCATGTGGTTCTACTATGTAAGAACAAAACCAACCTGCACACATGGCATACCCATGGTAGGTCAAATTGGTATCAGAATATCCATGTGGTTCTACTATGTAAGAACAAAACCAACCTGCACACATGGCATACCCATGGTAAGTCAAATTGGTATCAGAATATCCATGTGGTTCTACTATGTAAGAACAAAACCAACCTGCACACATGGCATACCCATGGTAGGTCAAATTGGTATCAGAATATCCATGTGGTTCTACTATGTAAGAACAAAACCAACCTGCACACATGGCATACCCATGGTAGGTCAAATTGGTATCAGAATATCCATGTAGTTCTACTATGTAAGAACAAAACCAACCTGCACACATGGCATACCCATGGTAGGTCAAATTGGTATCAGAATATCCATGTAGTTCTACTATGTAAGAACAAAACCAACCTGCACACATGGCATACCCATGGTGGCTCAAATTGGTATCAGAATATCCATGTGGTTCTACTATGTAAGAACAAAACCAACCTGCACACAGTAACAAAGGCAGCAGAAAATATTTTCAATTCATAAAATTAACTCTGGCTTTGTATTGTGCCATACCTTAACTACTGACATTTCATACACTTTGAAACATTTATATACACTGTTCAGGTGGACACTGCTATACTTCATGTCATCCAACTCTGCATGCAGGCAAAGACCAGTGCCTATCAGTATTATGCCTTAGTCCAATCACATAAGTGTGAGCAATAAGCTACCATTTCTTTGATGCAGATATGTTTGTACTGCTAACAATATGGTGATTATAAGTGATTTCAAGGTTCGACATCAACTACAGTCCTGTGTCATGACAAACTCCATGGTGTATTGAACATGCTCAAAGACCCAGATCAAGGTAACCAGTGCTTGCATCAACACTGCCCCGCTCACGGCAGTCACAGCACTCAAATCTATGGGTCATCCACGTCAATGTCCTCATTTTAACAGTGCAGCATCGCTTACAGCTGTACAGCTACTTTATGCTGCATTACACGGCAACTCAATTGTTCTAACAGACATCCATATCACAAAATATCTTGTTAACCCTTCCCCCCTTGAATTGACACTCAAGTCAACAATTTTCCTTGGCATGTGATCTTGATAAGGCTCATCTACAATTCTCAGTCAAAACTGTTTTTCATTACTGTTGAAATTAGTTGAAAACACTGAAGAAGACAACATTTGACCACCAGCCGGTTTAAGGGGGAAAGGGTTAATGGAAACTATTCAGAATAAGAAATGTAGCTGAGCCCTATCAGGATGAGACACCCCACACACAGCTTTCCTTGATGTGGTTGGGCAATTAGTGCCCAACTCCCAGTAAAGACACAATTGCTGAGTGTGGTCTTATTATCAACAGGATAGGATTTAACATCTGATCTACAGGTGCATTAACTGTGGGAAGCCTCCTGACAGTCAGGAGCTGGGGCATCCACTCTGAGGGCATGCTCTGGGGAGTCTTCATATTTCTATCCTATCCTTTACAGGCTTCCATACAAATTCATTAGGACACACTTCATCCAGTGTCCCACAAATTCCAACAGTTAGATTTGCAGTCAGCATGTACAAATGATCAATCATGGATCTGCTCTTTACACTGCAAATACAGTCCACACTTAAACATTTTAAGAGGAAAGCAGGACATTAAGACAATGGATCTCTTTCCTGGAAAGCCTCCTTGAACAACAATAATCTCATTACAGCTGCACTCCCATTAATGCATTTGACATGAGTTTCTACCTGGGAGAGTACTCAGCTGGCTGGGTAATATTGGTGCCCATTTGCAGGCATTTACCCAGGATAAATAATGCAGACAGGGGCAGGGACTTGGGCACATTCTTTAGTGGGCCACTGTGCCAGGTCACCCTGGTGCTGGAGTATGATGATCAGTGGGGGCAATGTTTCTGGACACAAGTGTCAACACTGATACAGACACATGCACTCTATCAACATATATCTATTGTACTTTGAAGCAAGATGCCACACCCAGTGTTCCTTGTAGTCTTGACAAATACATGTACTTTGATGACTGAAGTTTCACAACCCTATGTAAAGGGAAGATTAAGTTAACCCCATAGGAACCTATAATAAGGTTGACACATCATGTAAGACTAATTGCTATTGTGTGAGTGCACCAGCCTGCCAGCCTGATGAGCTGTACTAACCTCTCCCAAATCTCCACTCACTATCTGTATTGCAAACAAAATCCATGCAGCCCGCTGGGCAGTCAAACAGTACATGGTTGACTACAGCATCCATTTAGTAATTGATGTGAAATGATTATATGCTTGAGAGACAAGCAAGAGGTAGAATGTGGGCCAGGTCTGCCAGTGCATTAACCTAGATGTATTGATTTCCAGGCAGTGAGGCCTGCTCATACTTCTAAATATTAATGTATCTTTACCAGTCCTTAGTTGAATGCCATCCTTTATTCTATAAATCCAACAGCAGTAATGATTAAGTACACATATGTATAGCTTATTACAATTTGTCAGATTTATCATGAGTTAAATGATCCTCCAAAGTTTGGAAACAGATAACATGAAGATGACCATGCATAAAAACCCTCCATACTTCCAACAGTGCCACATGGTGGTGACACCTGGTAACAAACCTAGGAACCACAATTTCCTACCATGGCCTATTCACTGCTGTTCACTATAACTGTGATGAAACAAAACTATTGCTCTATTATATTCCATCAAAATTTTGCCCAAATCTTTTGTACACCCTAAAAACAGCAAACATAACATATTACATTTAACTGAACAAATACATTGAAATTTTTGCATACTCACTAACAAACAGCATTTGTTTCTTCACTTCTGCTTGATGACAGAGCAAGAGACATTTATAACGGAAGACCTGTCTAGGCCTTTGTTTATCTGATGGATCAGCTTCTAGCAGCCAAACTTTCTTGTTTGCCTATAGGCCACCTGCCAATGCTTATGGGGTGTGCCAGACATTGCCCATGCTTCTCTTGTATATGTATCAAGCACTCCTATGTGGCTGATAGTTGGAAACATAAATGTAGTTTCCAAAGCCAATCAGATAGTGAAAATGTAGCCAACTATTACTCAACCCATACATGTGCATGTCAAAAGTACACAGCAGCACCACTGGACACAGTGCAGGACATTATCTTGAAGGAAATCTAACCCTGTTGAGGTAGCTTTTTTTACGTTTACCCACTGCTTACTACAGGTACTGATACTCTTTTGTCATTTATTTTTCAATAACGTATGACTACCAATGTAATATCATATTAATAATCCAAGAGTCAATATATTAGTCTGAAGAAAATATTTTGAAGATTGTGTGTCCTGAACTCACAAATGCAGACCAGCAACAAGATACTGGTTAAACAATAGGTCTTCTGCCTTGATATGTAAGTGATCAAACTGATTGTAATAGATGAAAAACAAACTCTAACTTTTCATGGTATCTTGAGTATCTTACACATAGGTATAATAACCATGCTAAAAATTCACACAAAACCCTGTCCCTGAAATAAGCTGCACACATCCTTCAGACTCAATTGCAAAACACTGTAAACAGAGTCACTGAATATTACATACATAAATAGTACGCATGTCAACACTAGCAGGGATTTCCGATGACTAACACACTTTTAATCAATAAATCTATTATGCTAGAGTCACCTGGTGGCAGTTTCTTGAAATAAAATGTTACCATGAACTCGATCTGACTTGCAAAGGGTTTGTTGCCAGTATACTCGCATTTGCCATTAGCTACAGCATGCTCTTGCCACCAGTATAGACTTCAGAAGCTGTTCAAATACCTAACATAGTTCTTTGCTAACTGAACTCTTACACAGTGGTAATAGTTCAACTGAAATCAATGGGGGAAACAATTTACTAAGTAAGACTGAAAGGGGCTGTCTGTCTGAACAAAGCCAAAAGGAATAATCAATGCAGACAGTGAGCCCACATTGGTGTCACATTGCACTTTATGTCAGGCTAATGTTGCCTGCCAGCAGAAACCAATCCCTGTTAAACACATTCCTGGTGATAATGGCACCAGTCAAAATGCATCAAATAAGTCCAGGCTTCATACACCTAAGATGTTCTTGTGTAGGTTTGCACACACAGAGCCTCTTTCAATTCATGAGAAATGTACATCATGATTGGAAGCACTTCAATTCATGAGATATATACATCATGATTGGGAATATTTCAATTCATGAGAAACCTACATAATGGTTGGGTACACTTAAGTTAATTAGAAACATACATCATAATTGGGTACAATTCAATCCATGAGAAACATACATTATGACTGGAAACACTTCAATTCATATGAAACGTACATCATGATTGGGTAAATTTCAATTAATGAGAAAAATGCATCATGATTGGGGACACCTCAATCATGAGAAACATACATCATGATTGGTAATACTTCAATTCATGAGAAACAAACATCATGATTGGGAACACTTCAATTCATGAGAATGAACATCATGATTGGGAATATTTCAATTCATGAGAAATCTACAACGTGATCAAGTACACTTCAGTTAATGAGAAACATACATCATGCTTGGGGACACTTTAATCCATGAGAAACATACATCATGATTGGATACACTTCAATCCATGAGAAACATATATCATGACCGGGAACACTTCAATTCATGAGAAAGTTACATCATGATTGGGAATACTTTAATTCATATGAAACGTACATCATGACTGGGTACAATTCAATTAATGAGAAACATACATCATGATTGGGGACACTTCAATCATGAGAAACATACATTATGATTGGGAATACTTCAATTCATGTGAAATGTACATCATGATTGGGTAAACTTCAATCCATGAGAAATAAACGTCATGATCAGGTACAGTTCCTGATTGGGGATACTTTCTCTTGCATGATACATTAATGCAGAATTGTGTAGCACTGTCTTCTACAATCCTCACATATGACAGAAAAGATCACCATGAAATATTTTGTGATTTCTACACGGAGTGTACAGAGCATGAAGGAAGTCTCTCAAGCAAGATGCTTAATTTCAATGTAACTGCTGCCAGCTCTGTCAGAGTGTAACTTTTTCTAGTTCCTCCAGCATTTATCTAATACAAGAAACTAACTGGATCATAAACCAATTTCCTTGTGTTTCATGCCCTTGCTTTTGTTAAGTGCATGTGTGACAGAGAGAGAGAGAGAGAGAGAGAGAGAGAGAGAGAGAGAGAGAGAGAGAGAGAGAGAGAGAGACAGAGAGAGAGAGAGAGAGAGAGAGAGACAGAGAGAGAGAGAGAGAGAAAGAAAGAAAGAAAAAGAAAGGAGAGGGGAGGGAGATTCAGACACAGACAGTGATAACTCATAACATCTTTGCAAAATGAACCTTCTTATGATGAGTGACATTCCACACAGGAACTAATTTACCAACTGAATAACAGGGTACCAATTTACATGATCAAAAGGACAAAAACAGCATGGTAATCTGTGTGTGAACAAAATCCTCCACCTACAGTTTTCATCTGTACTATGAATAAAGCACCTAGAGCATTAGCAAGCTGATTCTACACATATACAAGAACATTCTGATGGCTCCCTCATGTAATTTGTTCCCTGATAGACAGGACATATAAAGTCAGCACACATCCCCTGCAATTGTGGCTGGTTGCCATAGTGACAAGACTTTTATCCAAGTCATTACCAGTAGGATGCAGGCTGATACAGAGATGTGACATAGGTATAACCTTGCCTACAGCTACGTCTTCAAGCACTTACCTTTTAATGCTTGTCAAGTTGACTTGTAGGGCAGTATCAGTACTTTAACACTTTCCACCTCAAACTTAACAACCATCACCTGTCCAACAGCTTCAATCTGGACCTGCCTACATTGTTTCTATAATCTGTTTTCCCAATGAAACGGTAACAGCAGACATACTGTGGCTATACGGTGAAACCTCGTAAATCCGAACACCTCTGTACCCCAATAAATTGTTCAGATCAATGAAGCATCTGGAATACTGAATCACTATTACTTGAAATGAACAATTCTGTTCCAGGAGAAGTGTTCAGATTAATGAGACATACAGATTAATGAGGTCTGTATTGATGAGGTTTTACTGTACATCCTTTTTTGTTGCCCCCTGCCCCCTGCTATTTTTGCCACGATCCTTAAACCATTCATGTTTCTTATACATTGTAGTTACTGGTAGCTCTGCCTGGAAACTGTGAATGACACTGGCTTTAAGATACATATATATTAATCAAACTACAGCTGTACTTGTATAATATTATTAATAAAACACAATTTTTTATCACATGTGTGCCTGAATGTTCAGGCACAATTCTTGTTCTGATGCAATAACAGTTAGCAGCCTTGCCAATGAACACAAAGGTAAGACAATCTACCAGAGGGATGCTGTTAAAGAGAAGGGTTTATCAAGCTTGGATCCAAATGCATCTTTCCACCTGGGGTATAACAGGTCCTACAGTGTTAATCCCTTTAACCCTTTCCCCCTTAAACCAGCCAAAACCGACTGGTGGTCAAGTGTCATCTGCTTCAATGTTTTCAACTAATTTCAACAGTAATGAAAAACAATTTTTGATAGAGAATTGTAGATGAGTCCTAACAAGATCACACGCCCCAGGTCAACAACTTTCCTTGGCATGAGTTAGGCACTTAGTGCCCAACTCACGTCAAGAAGTTGTTGACTCGCGTGTCAATTCAAGGGGAAAGGGTTAAAGATAAAATACCTTGTGACAGATGACTACATGTGAATTACAACTGGAAAAGTAAAAGATTACCAGTGGCAGCCCCCCCCCCCCCCCCTTGCCCAGAGTTGTCATGGGTGGCAGCACATATGCTTTCTGATAAGTACCACCATAAAAGTTGCACCATGGAATCACCAACAGAGGGCACTGGCCAGGTATAATGTCAAAAAGCAAGGGCTGTAGAGTTTGGCTTGACTAGTGGGTAGAAATTGTTTGAGGCAAACATCCACAACATATATATTCAATCCATGTCCAACCACCATAAAACGAAGCAATTTGCACAAGTAGCTACTGACGCTAGCCATACACCCCCGCCCAAGATAATCATGGTGATAAATACACATGATCTACCTTGAAACATGTTAGGACCATATTTTATGAACTTCCACTAAGTTCATAAAATATGGTCCTTCTGTAGATATTGCACAGAACAGAATTCTATTTGAAAGGCCCTGTGATCTTGAAGCTTATTGATCTTTGTTAATTAATTAATTAATCATGGATGATAATTAGCCATGTTAGACTATGCTTATGCACTTCTTCAGTACAAGAAGTACCCACATTGCAAATTTTGAAGGGTCATTTATTATACTTTCCAAGAAAATGCATGGACAGACTATGCAAGTGATTTTGAGCTGCTTAATGATCTGTGTTAATCAATTTGTAAAAGCAAGCATCAGCCAAACAAATTCATGTTTGTGCACACCTCCTACCTGAAATTTACCAACCATGAAAATTTCAAAGGACTAGCATTTATAGTTCCAAAGATATGGCCTGGACAAAATCATTTCAGATCTGGAGGTTGCTTAATGAACTTTGCTGATCAATTAATTAATGAAAGTAATTCAGCACACAAAACAATACCATTGCACACCAACTACCTTAGATGTACCATCCCTATAAATTTCAAAGGGCTAGCATTTATAATTTAGAATATATCGCCCAGGCAAAATTATGCAGATTTTGATTTTGCTTAACAATCTTTATTAGTTAGTTACATGTATTAGTATAAGAAAGTAATCAGCCGAATAAATTCAATCCTATGTACACCTCCTGCCTAAGATCTACCAACCCTGAAAACTATAAAGGGCTCGCATTTATAGTTTTACAGATATGGCCTGGACAAAATCATTTCTGATCTGGAGGTTGCATAATGAACTTTTGTTAATGGTAAGCAATTAGGCATACAAAACAGTACCTATGCACACCTACTACCTACGATCTGCCAACCCGATAAATTTCAAAGGGCTAGCATTTATAGTTTAAAAGATATGAGATATGGCCCAGACACAAGTTGTTTTGGACGGACGGAAGAACACATGGACGGTGCCCATTACCATATACCCCCCCCCCCCTTTGTGGGAGGATATAAAATAAATAATCCTGGGCATTTTTCTTTTACCGGGGTGGGGGGGAGAGGAAGAAATTAAAATTCATGAAAAAAATGCTTGAGTGTGGACGGGTTAAAATCCAACAAGATTGTTTTCAATTGGGGCAAAGTCAAAAGTTTGGTGTTCATCACCTATGCTGAGGCCCTTAATTTTGTAAGTAAGATTTTAACTTTACTGGTGAGCATAATCTTCCTCAGAGTTAAAGCCTTCTCTTTCAGATATTCCAGAATGTGCTATAATGGTCACCTATGGAAAATTCAATTTCCTGGTGGCACCTAAACACCACCAAGCCATCAGCCATTTTCATCAGAAACTTTGACAAATTACTGGGCAAAGAGGCAACCTGTCTGAGGTAACGGCAGACAAAAGGGCTAAAGGTTATCAAAACACTGGCCACAGCATCACAGTGTTACTGTGAAGACTCTTATGAAGGCTTGCCATCCTGATAATCAATAGATTTTGACCCTCCCCTTCTATGTTTGCATCTTAGATACATTGGATGTGAAGCCATCAAACATAAGAGTTACCAACATGCGTTGTGAAGAAAGCAAGCATAGAGTTATTGTAATGAAAAGATCATACATGGAATGCTATAGGCAGTATTTGTGAGGGGGAAGCTGTCAAAATGAAAAGCAATGTCACAGAAAAACAGAGTACATGCTCCATAAAAGCTAAATCATGCTTCTTTCAATCAATCTAAAAATCCTTTTTGCGTGGAATTTTAAGCAAGGAAAGTTCTCTTAGCACATGTGGCAGTTAAATAGCCAACCAGTGATTCTTTCACTCAGACAAGGACCTTTTCAGATAAAATAAATAAAATGCATACTTACATTGTTTCATTAATATGTATTCAGTTAAAATGTTCCATGTTTTCCAGATAGAAAACCCATACATGTGTAAATGCCATGATTCATTGCCAAAGAAGCCAAATGACCTATATGTAGTGTCATTCAAAGCAGACCCAGATTCTGATACATCTGACATTCACGGATATATTCCATACATTTATGAAATAATCAATACATGCTGTATATATTTGGGTTTATCAAAGTTAACAATATATTTTTAGTGGTACCCGCTATTTAAGACTATCCCTACTTCCAGCAAAAGTGGTCTTATCCTACAGGTGGTCTTAAAACAATGATGTATCTGACAGAAAATACAGCCAAGGGTCATGACGGAGTGGTCTCAAAAGGTCCTGCTGTCATATACTGGAGATAGTCTTCAGAGCAGGTGCCACTGTGTAAGGGCACCTGTTGTCATCAAGTCTGGCAGTTTATTTCTCTACAGTCTAATCTACTGCTTTGCCATCCAGCTGCCCTACTTCACTGCTTCACACTGTGTACATAGGAAGAATATCTTAGACCCTAGGAGACTGTGACAATCAGCCACCAGGATATGGGCAAACTGGTGGAAAAATCAGTCGTGTTAAACCATTTTTCAGCACAAACAATACTTATTCCATCCATGTAGTAACTCCTTCTTATACGAAGCCGTGTGTGTCAGGAAAACATAACTATGACTTTCTAAACAGTTTATTTTACAAAAGTTGCTACCTTGGCAAAATAACCATGGCCATGTTTGATGCAGGGATCTGTCCCTGGTTACTTTCTTGTTGAATGATACTGGCCAAAGCAGTGCCACAGCTAATATGAATGTCCCATATTTGTAAAATAAGTCAGACATCCAGTAAACAGCACACGGAAATGAGGATAGAGCATGCTGTCCCTTGTCAGTTGCCTTTGTGTACTCAAACTGAAGTCTCTTGACACTACTTGATGGTTTCCACATTAAAACTCACTACTAGCACATACAATGTAGGACTCACATTAACCCTTCCCCTTTCAATTAAGACTGAGTCAACAGCTTTCCTTGGCGTGGGTTGGGCACTTAGTATCCAACCTATGCTAAGGAAAGCTGTTGACCCGGGGGATGTTATCTTGATAGGTCTCATCTACAATCCTTGGTCAGATTGTTTTTCATTATTTTTTAAATTAGTTGAAAACAATGAAGCAGACAACATTTAACCACTAGCCCGTTTGGACCAGTTTAAGGGGGAAAGGGTTTGCTGTTCTGTTGATAACCACTGACAGTCAACCTACAGTCTGTTGTCTTTGTAACTGACGCTGAACTGTATTATGCTCTCTCTCAAGCCTGTTTCGATTTTATGTATATTTTTGGACCTCTGACACTAAGTGGAGCGTCAAATTATTTCCTGGCTCTGGGCTCCAGAGACAACAACAACATGAAGAACTGTATTAAATTTTGCATTCACGTGATCACTACTGTACTCAATGTACTTACATGTCATCTACGCAATCCAATAACATTAAAGCTGGCCCTGATCTTCTGTACAAACATGACAAATCACATACAGGATAAAAGCAGCAAAGGTGTAACACACAAGCCTTCACAATATACTGTACATTGGCCTCCTCTTCAAAGGCACAACCCATATGCAGTCAACACAGTGTTCTTACAATAGGGAGGGCCTCTCCAGACGGGGTGGAGATACACTGTAAAATGCCAAAGTTTCTGAAGAAAAAGATGGCCTATGGTGAGGGGACAGCCTCTTGTGAGAAGGGTCTTACAAATGGGGGACCACTGTACATGTTTTGCAAAACTAAGCCAACCTAAGCTCCACAATAGCTCAGACAGCTGGCATCACTGATTATATCCTAGCTTAACAATGAATAAACGGCCAAACACAGATGGCTGAATGGTCAGACAAACCAGTGGCACTATTACAATGCAAAAACACTTGCCTCAAGGAATATTAGCACTGAAATATATTTTCTGCAAACTGGCATACTATAAATTTACTTAAATATATCAACTGTATTTTCATTTTTGCTCATTCTACAGATGGCACAAAACCATGACAATAAAAACACAATGAAATAGTATTTTTAACATAGGTTTTACAGGAACTATGCCAAAAATACTGAAAAATATAAATAAATATAAAACTTTGAATTGCAAAACCTCAACAATTTATACACACAAAAATACGTACGTTTATAGTATTTTTGATAGGCAAGCTATATGTGATGCAACACATGCTTGGAGCATTATATGACAGCATGAAGACTTATTGCACATACTGACATGCCACATGTCTTCAAACAACTGCTAACCTGGAAGCAGGTCACCACTTGAGCATGTTGGGGAAGCCTTCTACCTTGCTTAAAGTTACTGCTCTCTGCACCACGTGTACACAACATTATTATTAGTGATAAACCTCCTGAAAGATGCTAGAATATTTATATATACTAACATATCACCACACTTGTTTTCATAAGTTGTAGTCTAAATCTCACCAGTCATATTGGTCAGTATCAACTCATCTCTACCATTTGCACATGGAGGTCATCAGCTGGATGTCTCCGCAAACTACATTGGGACAAGATAGTCATGTTAATCAATGTGTACCTGCATATGATTTATGTTATCAATGACCCCACGGCAGGCTCTGTTTAACATATGTGTGTGTTATTATATGGCTTCAGTCTGTGACGGTGGGCAATGGCACAGGTGTTAGTACCAATGCAGCCACTGACAACACACTGCTCAACTGAAGCCACATACAGAGCCAGCAGACCAGTTCCATGACATACAGAGCCAGCAGACCAGTTCCATGACATACAGAGCCAGCAGACCAGTTACAGGACATACAGAGCCAGCAGACCAGTTACGTGACATACAGAGCCAGCAGACCAGTTACGTGACATACAGAGCCAGCAGACCAGTTACGTGACATACAGAGCCAGCAGACCAGTTACATGATGCTTGTGTTAGTGCTGGTTCTTTTCTCACAGCCATCATCTCTCTAACAAAACAGTGGACTAGCAAAAGTGGGTGGCTGCCCTTTACTAACAGAATACTGTTCACACGCTTGAAATAATTTCTCTTCATAAAAGGGTGGCCTGTGTTGAGAAGGGCCTGTCCATCAGGAAGCCACTGTGTCACCCTACTCACTGATGGTCAGTGACACTTCACACTCAGCCCAGTCACTTGTTGCATGAAGGCGAAGACCTAGTCACATTGATAATGTATGCATGCAATATTTTATCATTATTGTCTGCCATCTGGCACAGGGCACACATAGAACAAATCCTCCTGCCATTAAATTAGTCCAGCCACCTTTTAAATGGCCATTAGCTTGCTCATTAACAAGCAACCTTTGCACTTACAATGGCCATTCGGTTGCTCATCTACAAGTAACTATTACACCTTTCACAAGGACTCTTTGCTGGCACACAAGGACTTCCCAAGTAATTACCATGGACTAGATGACTTATCAGTGACAAAATAGAAAAGGTTAACTGTGTTTGTCTGTGATAATGTCAGGACAACCACCACCAGAGCATGCTGTTTACCATTGGCCCACACAAACATGCCTTGCAAGAAAGCCAGGCCCCACTTCTCATAGCCTTCATCTCAACTGACCTTCAGAGTACTCAAGTTGCTTACTTTTATGCACTTTATCATTCAGAGATCTACTAAATATTGTGAGCAATGAAATTGAATGAGTGGCCAGGGCTTAATGTAATGTTATCTATAAAACCAGCCTGTGTTTCACTTTAATCACAAGGAATATTCTGTGATAAAGTGAAAGGCACTTTACTAAGAAACAGCCAACCACTGTCAAACATGAAAGCCTCACCAACAACATGTAACAATTTATGCCACTTAAAATGGTCCTTGGATTAACAGGGATGGCATCTTTCAATTCACTTACTTATTTACCAAAACAAATCATACTTACAACTTCAGCTGCCATCAAGCACCTGACACAGATTGAACAAGACACCCATGGGCCTGATGCCCTGCTGACATATAATCTGATGACCATCATAAAAAATTAATTTTCTGAAATGCATCCCCCCCTTGACCCTGAAAAATTAGTCAAGGTCATCCATATGATGTAATCTCAAACTTCCACATGAAAACACATTTTTAGTACATTTGATATTGTTCTCTTATTCTTCATCGACATATTGAGTTGAGTAGTCCTTTTCTTAAGTGCTTAATGACCTTGACAAATATGTCAAGGTCACATAACATATTACAAAATGTCAACATTGACCTAATGCATATTTGGTGTAAGTTTTACATTTCTATCTCAATGTATTATGTTATGGGCATAAAATAATTTCCTGATATGCATTCTCTCTATGACCTTCAGAAAGCATGTCAAAGTTAGCCATATTATGCAAAATTTAACTTCTAAATATGATACACACTTGTGGTACATTTGGTATTTTTAGCCTTCTAATACCTGAACATGTCAAATTTAGTGCCCTGTAATACGTCTTTAATGAACTTGAAAAATAGGTCATAGGTCACTCCAAATTGTGCATAATATATTTGTGGTAAATTTAGAAGTTCCATCTCAACTTATAATACAAATAGTGAAATTAATGTTCTTTTAATGTATCTATGATGCTTGTTGCACTTTATATCTCCAGTGGCACCACCACGACTCTACACATCATAGACTTTTGTTTGTATATATTCCTTTAATGGTATATTGATGCATGTGCACAAGTTCAGACATAATGATCATAGCAAAAAAATCATTTCCTGAAATGTATTTTGTGTGATCTTGAGAAAGTACATCAAAGTCATCCATATTATTCACTATGAAACTTCTACAAATGATACACAGCTGTGATACATTTAGTATCCTAAGTCTTACTGTGTCTTAACATATTGTTTTTAACACATTTGTAATTCTTATCTTAGATAATACTGCAGGTGGTGCCACCAAATTTTAATGTGTTTTTGTCTTTTAGCTTGATTGACATTTCTGCCAAGTTTTGTGTTGATTGATTAAATACTCTGAAAAATAGCACTCTAAAAATTTTTCACATGTTGGCCCATATATTATGTTATATTACAGGTGGCACCACCAATATTGAACTTGGTCTAGATTTATATATATATTTGACAAGTCATGAAAGTTACTGAGGGCTAACTTGAATAGCATGGACTGTATGGTATCCACAAGCAAACATTTATGGATGGACAGATGGACAGACATGATTGGTCATGTAAAAACATGTTTGTCAGTCATTCTCCTCACCTCTTGGTGTTGACATTGATCATGTGATGATGCTATATTTTCTAGCAAACATTCCATTCCTCTTGCTCTCTTTTTCCACATGTAAACACACTGCAAACCCAAAGCAACATTTTAATGAAAGTAACATGCACTATTCTTGTGTTGCTGATGTTTCAGGAAATTTAGACACTGGAAATGCAACCCATTTAGTCCAACTGCTGGCAACAATTCCCAAATGGAACATCAGTAGCAATGAATACACGTGTGAGACTACAACAAACAACATCCCTTGTGTCACTCATCCTACACTGCACAGTCTTCCATTTAGCCTTCCTGAACTCTCGTGCAGAATGAAAATATGGCTTTCACCCAAATTGATCAGAGAAGCCCATAAAGAAATTGGTCTAATGGCTTCTGTTGATGAAGACATGATACAGTGTATATGTGCTAGTCAACATAGGCCATGCAGCATTAGTTGCGTCTGCTGATACATTCTACATTATACTGCAAGGCAGATCAATGTGTAAACAGGTGGCTGCTTGGCATATGAGATTTCAGTCCTTTTCCAACTAGATGGGTCTCCCAACTTGAGACACAGATGTAGCCTGCGGCATAGACTTGATATATACTGTATGCAGGCATCATGGCGTCCTCATCCAACAACATCAAACTTTGGCAAAATCCAAAGCGTTCATATCTACATCTCTTGTCTGGATTTTGATGACTCTTTGGAGAGTTGATCTCTTAAATTGAAGCATCAGGGCCACATGAAAGTGTCTTTTCCCACTTCCCTGTTGTCTTATGCTAATAATTCTTCACTAGTATTTTAGGTGTCCTTAAACCATTCTCATTTGCATTCAAATGGCATTTTCAGATGGATCCTTGATGCACCCAAAGCACAGGTCAATAGAACTAGATTTCCTGATTTCCTGTTGGTGCCTTTAATGACCTTGAAAAACCAGTCAGGATCACACAACATATTACAAAAGACAGTTGACAGTGTCTCACTGCTACCCAAATATACCACTGCCTTCCTTAAGCTTTCAGCTGCATGAAGCAAAATGTTATGGTACTTGGGCTGCTGATTTTTATAAACAGAGAAACAACAGTGATTACAGACTGCTGGCTGCTGGAAGTATATTCTTTTCTGCCTGCAGCTGGTATGGCCCAGATAGCTGACCTAATACCCTACTTTGGTTACATCCATGTGAGTGTGATGTTTCATGTCACTCAGTGAAAGAACAAAAAGTTCCAGTGCCAGCAAACAAATGAAATGTGACACATGCATGAAATTTACAACATACCCCACACTTGGATTTCCTACAATTTCGAACATTGCTCCACTCACACTACATACAGCATTATTTAATAATGCATATTGTTCTCTGATTGAGAATTCTCAAATGTTTTCAGTGGCACATAACTATATCTCATCAACTGTATGGTCTAACTATGAAACTAATCTGGTATCAGCTGTCTTTCCATCCTCCTGTCTTCAATATATATAACGAATGGTCAGCCACATTGCACCTCTGTGTCAGTCCTGAAATTATGCTCTTTATCTTTTGCGAGATTACTAACTGCAATGCATAGTCTTTTTCTTTATAGTTGTCTTCCTATGTAAAACACACTCTGTTCTACATAGTAATCATGCAGCATATTATTACCCTCATCTACTGGTCTGTTGCCCCCCGGGTTACTAAACGGTACTGTATTCTTTCTTCTGTAGCAATTGAAAATGTGACCAAATGCATATATATTAACACTGATCAATAAAACGTTTAACTCATTCCATACCAGTCCCTGATTGTTTCGTATATTTACCCAGATTTAAGACGACAATTGCATATTTAAATTCTTCATGAAAAGGGCTTTTGTTCAAGCACCAACACGCCTATAATCTTAAGTCAGTGGTTCTAGCACTGCTTGGCAAGTCATGCTGCAGCTGCCACAAGGGCAGCTGCAGCATGACTTGTCAGGCAGTGCCAGAACCACTGACCAATGCCTGTCACCCCAGTATGGAATGAGTTAAATCAAATCAACCAGATGAATGAACAACCTGTAAACATAACATTTTACCTCGTGATGGATTTTGACATGACAAATTATGTTACAGGTTCAACATTAAAAATATCTTGTACACAATTAATGCATATATTTGGCAGTAATGATGTTGGCACCTCTTGGCAGTAGCCTGGCAAGCCTTCAACCATACAGTACTGATGCTCTACAAGAGCTGTACACTAGTATGCAGCTACCAGACTTTGTCAACATTTACTTAGGTTCCTGTCTCCTCTAAAATATACATTTCTAGAATGGAGCACTATCATCAGCTATGTATGTGCATGCATCTGGCCCTCTGACTGTATGGCTGATGATTTTCCATACACAGGGAAAAACTGACTGAATCATGGAATAGCCAACCCCTCAGAAACTGATTTTCATTTTCCTGTGGCATTCCATGTAAAAGTTACCTTGTTGCTCATGAGGAAATCATATGAGGCCACAATTTTACAAATAAAGTGCTGTATCTGAGCATATTTCCTTTGAAACTTTAAGTTTATATGAAATTTGCATTTTTGGCATTCTAAATGATATAACTTTTATTGGAAACAAGAGTCATTATTTAAGAGTTAGAGAGTTTTATTGAGAGACTGGCATTACTGTTTACAGGCAACTGTCTTACTTTAAACAACGCTTTATTCATTTCATCCTTCAGTTTGTCAATCATGGTTGTGAATGAGCCTAAGGTACTAAATTCAATGCTGAGGTTATGGTAATTTTGAGTAACTTCCAATAGTGTCAGGTCCAAAGTGGAAAACAGGTCATTTCAGTTTCAGCCTGCTTTTGTTAAATACAATAGTTTTAGTTCTTGAGAGATTTATGTTCAGTTTCCAACAGTCACCATACTCTGTCAGTTTGTTTAATGTGCATTGTAATCTGGAAGCAGACTCAGTCATAAAGCTGACATCATCTGTGTATAAAAGACAAGTTGTTGCTGTGTTGTACAATTTAACTGGGTCACACTGATCATCAAACACTGCAAATTGCTTTATTTTCACGTGTTTAAATTTCATGGTCTTTGTATTTTTGACATTTCACCATTTTGGACATAATTCCTATTCATACAATGTTCAGGATCTATTTCACAGGGTTTTTATTTTCACGGTATTGTGCCATCAGTGAAATTAGTGAAAATAAGAATACAGCAAAATTAAAGCAATTTACAGTATCTAAGGAACCTCTGCCAAGAATAAATTAGGGCTCAGCACACACCCTTGTTTTACACCGACATTGGAAGTAAATTGCTCTGTATACCCGCTATCAGTTTTATGCAATACTGAAAAATTCATGCATCAAATTTAAAATATTCAAAAGACTGCCACCCACATCATTAATTAGTAGTTTATACATCAGGGCTAGTCACCATACTGAGTTGCATGCACATTTAAAGTCTACCAAGCAGACATACAAGTATTTCTTACAGCTGTGATTTAGGCAATTCAAAATGAGTTTATTCAATATGAGAATATGGTTAGAAGTTCTGTTTTTTCTTGAAGCCAATTTGATTGGGTGGTATTATATCATTTGGCTGAGAAAAAACATATAATCTTGCATTCAGTATTGAGCAGATGAGCCTACAAAAGTGGCTTGAGAGGGCAATGCTTCTTTAATTCTCTGGCTTGCATGCCATGTCTTCTGTATGGACTGGAGTAAGGATATTTCCCTGCCAAACTGTTGGGAATGACCCAGTATTAGTATAAAAATTTATCTGAAGACTCCTTGTGACAAGGGAATTAGTATTTCTGCACAAATTTTCAACATTTCATTAATGAAACCATCTGTTCCTGGGGATTTACCTCATTTTAATCCTAGAATGGCCAAACAAATGTCTTCACATGTTATATGAACCCAAATTACTAAAATGCATGTGAACATGTTTTTCAATTCTCCATTTTGTATGTGTGTGTGTGTGTGTGTGTGTGTGTGTGTCTGTGTGTGTGTGTGTATGTGTGTGTGTGTGTGTGTGTGTGTGTGTGTGTGTGTGTGTGTGTGTGTGTGTGTGAATTCCTTGTGTTTTATGATGAAAATGGAACACAAAAAAATAATCAGTTAACAGTCTGCTCTCCATTTTTTCTCTTTCTAATAAGAATACAACCTCAAGCCAAAGATACATCTTTGTTTGAACTTGTGCCAGTGTCCCACATTTCCTGGATAATTGCTGTTTATATCAGATTAAAATGTAATTATCCCAATATGGACTTATGTAAAACAATAAATATTTCTCTCAACCACAATGAATATTTAGTGCATGCTGCATGCAAGTGTCTATGTTAGATCAACAGAGCAAACAGCACAGAGGCCCCCAGGGTTGCTGCCCCCTGAGTTATATCAGGCTCATACTGATTACTCTGACTAGACCACAGAGTATTAAAGTTTGCCTAATATCATATAGCTGTCTCATCTGCACATTGACTAGCCTTACATTGCATGCCTTATCTGACTACAGCATCCACGCTTTGCTTCTCATTTTTGAGGACCCTCACCCTGGGCAGGGACAGCTTTCAGTCTGTCCTTGCTTTCTCTTTGTTTCTCATTAAGACCTTCAACGTGCATAATTTGCCAATGCAATTTACGAGGTTCCATTTGCCTTCCATAAAAAACTAATGTTTTTAAAGAGTAAGCCAATTGTTAAGGTTGTAAGCATGACTTGAAGATTATCAGCATTAGTTGGTTTTGTGTTAAACGTAATTGATATTGGAAAATACTCTTTTCATTGACACAGTGGGTAAAAAAAGATGCCTCAAAATATTAGGCTTAAATAATCAGCATTGCTGTCTAATCAATATGACAACACACAATAATCAGCATTTGATATCTGTGGCACAGTAACTTAATCTCAAATTGTTTGGCAGGTCCTTTTCATATAAAACGGGAGAAATCACCGTACAATTGATGCAAGCCCGGGTTAACTATCTGCAGCCACCTCTGTAAAATATGTTAATGTCAAACTGTGAAACATGTCCAACTCATCCCTGAGCCAGTCGCAGTCCATCCCAAGAGGACTTATATAATGCATCCACAACCCCTGGATACCCTTGTTTTGGAAAGTCAACTTTTGGAAGTCAATATGCCACCATAACATCAAAATGTAATTGCTGGCCCCGGAGGCTGTCCCTACATTGTATGCTAGCTATATTGGCACATACCTGGTCAATTTCCTGCTGGGCTACAGTTGGCTTCAGTGTGGAGAAGCCTGGAGTCCACTGACCTCCTGTCGCACTTCATTACAGGGTTGTATGTATAGAGCAATATTGCTGAGTAGGGCCGCCACAGTCACTCTACAGCCATTGAAGAAAGGACTACAGGAGACGTCAAAGCAGCTACCAAGGAAGCCATCAATTTTGAAGCAAAAGGCAGTGGTCAGGCAAGTTAATTACCCATCAAGCTTGCTGACCCACTCACAGACAGAAGGACACCTGAACAAATTTCTATCAATTTACCTGAGTAAACAACACACTAGGGATGCTACCATTCTACTGGAGGTTATATCTCCCATAGACTGGGATACATGATGACATTTTTCAAGCTGTCAGCACAGGTGAAATATTACATCAAAAATGGTGCACTCCAATTAAATTGAATTTCTGTGTTGTCAGCACGTGCAAAATATTTGCGAGCAATCACTTCTGTGAACAAGCCTCTACTATGAGCTTATTCCTGTTTCCATTTTACACTTGTGTCAACGCTGGTGTTGTTCCATCCACCTCCCACCATCTGTGCCATTACTTGTACTATGCATATATAACATGCAATCTGAAAAATGTATTGACCTGTTATTTTCATTCTACTAAACCTGCTCCCCATATATACTACTTTTGTGTATAAACAATGTAATGTTCTATCCTGAACAGATAATGTGCAATGCATCATTGACATTTGTCATAATGTTACACCTCCCACAATCCCCCTCAACTTTTGGTTAACATTCTGTGTAAACAACAGGTCACTGATTCTTGATGACTGAAATTCTTATGGCCATGATAGCTCTAAAATCTCTTCGACTTCTATCCAATATTCTGTTCTGAATAAATCTGGTACTTTCATATTGTTCTGTTCAAACAAAAATTCTTGAATGATTTTTCATTCTGATGTCTAACCACCCTGGCTGCATAAGGAAACACCCACTAAGATGTTTACCCTCACAGAATGCCTCCTTTACTGATCAAATACCTTGTCAATTTACCCGTCTATATTTAGCCCAGCTTGAATGAAACTGCTTGGAAGTAGTGAGCTTACAATAAAAGCTGTGATCAGTTTGACGCAAGGCCAAGGAGGATCAGCCTGTTTACGGGCTTTGATGAAGCATGTAGCTGCTGGTTCTGATGTCAAACAACCTTGAATTAACATCATTAGGAAATACCCATGAGCCTCTGAAGCCAGGTTGTTTACTGGAGTTTATCGTATTGCTGTTACATACTTGAGTGAGAAGGCACGGCTTGTCTCAATCTAACCTAATGGCTTCTGCTGGACTGTATTATTCAAAAATTTTACAGACTAAATTCTCACAAGCAAAAAAAAAAAAAAAAAAAGGACTGTGATGGTCCTGTGCTCAGCTGATCTCAAAATGCACAGACTGACGTGATCCTGTGAACTTCAAAATGATGTCAAGGTCACCTTTATTTAAGACCATCATCACTGTCACCAATAAAAACAAATCCCCTTAACAATTTTTCCAAATTTTGATCATTTGTTAAAGATCAGAAAATGACAGCACTACCACATTGCAAACAAATTTGGTGGAGATCAAGTCCGTGTACATTCCTAATAAGTCTGAAGATGATCCAATTTTTGGTTTGGGGGGAAAAAGTCAACACATGCAAAATTGCACTTTTTTTTTTCAAACGGCAAAATAAAAAATTATGGTCTCGAGGTCGTCAAATAGTCCCTATGAAATTTCAAAGCAATTGACTTGGCTGTTTCAGAGAAGCAGATTTTGTAAGTTTTTTTCTCAAAATCCGCAAGAAAATTCATTAAAAAAACTTGAAATCATTAGAGTGTGACTGTTTGAACAAACTTGGTAGAGACACACCTAAGGTACATCCCCACCAAGTTTGATGCAAATCTGCACAACGGTTTTGAAGTCAAAAATGCAAATTTCCAGTGCAATCCCCACCAACTCACATAATAATCAACAGGAAGCACCGGTTGTGGAGAAGGAGTCGAAAATGTGAATTTCCATTGCAAGCCCCACAGACTTACATAATAATCAACAGGCAGCACGCATTCACTGACGAGTACCCACACTGAAAAATTCATTAAATTCAAGAAATTTAGACTATCACCACATAGTGGAAAACTTTGTTTAACCCTCCCACAAGCTACAGTTCCACAGAATTTCAAAACAATCTGAGCGCTCATTTTGAACAAGGAGTCAAAAATAACAAAAAACACAAAATTTGTTAAAAAAAAAAAGAAAAAAGAAAGAAATAGAAAACAAAATGCAGTGCTACCTGTTGAACAAATTAAGGTCTGGAGGTCCTTGAATAGTCTCTATGCAACTTTGAAGCAATTGGCTGAGTGGTTTTGAACAGGATTTTTTGAAGATTTTGCCAAAACCAATAGGTACCCCAATTGCAAAATTTGTTAAAAATCACAGATCCAGAGTTTGAAGAGGATTTGCCCTATGGTTTTGGAGAATTCAAAAATGTGAAATCTGAATGGTTGAATGACGACAATGGACTAATCATCTTATAAGGTCAGCTGCATTAGAAAAGGACACAGGTTAGATTGTGACCTGTTTGATACTGACCTCTAGTCACAAAAAAGAAAGAAGAAAAAAAAATGGCAAAAAGTACACATGTACACGACCATAATAAACAAGCACAGTGTTGGAAATCAGTTATAGACAAAGACCCGAGGACCATTCTATTTTTACCACTCTCAACTGACTCAGGCAACCGCAATATGATTAGGTACAAGTAAGCACCTCTGTGTGTCCCCAAGAAAGGTTAATGCCAGCCATATATATGAGAACTGTCACACTGTAGACTCCTACTCGTTCATCAATTTACATGAACAAGACAGTGAAGAGATAATTGAACACTGATCATCAGCATAGTTGCTTGAAATGCTTCCCTCTTTATATCACTGTCAATGTACTTAATTTTGTGCGTGTAAATCTTCAGACTGACTGTATTCCAGATATTTAACTGAAATTTTAATTTCACAATTTTGGACTAAGTTCCAATCCAACATACATTACAATTCATAGTGTTTATTTTCATGGTTCTGTGGTATCAGTGAAACATGCAAAAATTAAAATACAACAAAATTAAAGTAATTTACAGCATCTAAAGAAAATATTCATTCCTGTCTTGATTGAAACAACTCTGTATTAATTGAAGGACAGGCATCAACAAGACCTTGCCAATTGATGATGATGAAATTGATAAACATCAATCACAGGAGCCCTGTGAAGGGCATGAATAGGCAAGGACAAGAACAGAAGGTTCAAGAACTGCCTAAAAGAGGGCACTGCAGTCAGTGGAGGGCTAGGGTTGTGTATTCCCATACTTTACTTTGTAATTTGCAACTTCATAACTTGAAAACTACTGCACATAGAAACACAAAATTTCAGACAGTAAATCTCAATGCATAACTTAATACCTCACAAAAATCATATAACCACAGCTACATAAATGACTAGTTTATTGAAGGTTGCTTTAACATACAAACTAATGACAATACACAGCTCTAGCCCTCCAAATGTTTCTGTATTCAGTTGTGTATTGGGGAGAATACACACCTTAGATCTAATTCTGACCTATCCTATTAGACTACAATCATCTGCAGTGTACTAGCAGGTTCTGTCCTCTACAGTTCTATATGTGTCCTCTCTACTGCCCCTGCCTACGTCATCATTGCTTCAGTACCTGATTACTGTAAGCATGGGTGATCTTGTTTGATTTTTCACAGAGACAGCAGACACAAGTAAATCATCGTAGGGAGCCTGGCTGGCACCTTGTGCAATTCCCCATAGCTCTATCAATACAAATTTCTTACTAGCCCACGAGATGGCAAAGTGGTCTCTCTGCCACCTTCCAGACAATTGATAGTCCCAGGATTGGTGATTTAATGATGTGGCAAGGCTATGCTGCTGGTGTAACCATCGAGTGCACCTGGTTAGTGGCGTCTGACCATATCTTCTGAGTCTCTCTCTCTCATATATTGCCTCCCATAATCTTGCAAAGATGCTTGACTTAGCAATGATCACTACTTCAAGCTTCATCATCTCTTCAATATCTCTACAGAGAATCAAGCATTGACTGGTACTAGCATCTGTAACGCTTTCTGCTAGGATTCTCATTCCTGCTTTTTCCCTTTTTTTCCCGGACACTGAGATGTAACTCGGCACTCTCCATTTTGTATTTATTCCTGAGTATTGTCTTTCAGGATAAAGAAACTTCTTGTAATCTGGTCTCGGATGCAAGTTTTGAACTATGTACACATTATTTTGCTGGAAACGGTGAAGGGCAAAACCGGTCAGACTGTCACTGATTATTAGTGGAACATAAACTGGCACATTTGCCTCCACGGCACTCTCCTGGTTTCACTTTGCTAGAAATGGGACTGACAGCCTGGTAACCTGTGTCTTACTGGATGATGGACAATCAATGTGTATCTGATACCACTTACAAGAGATCTGATTGCAGCTTCAGTATACACAGCTAATTGAAACCTATTGTCTAGCATATGTACACAATACATGGTGTAATTCATGGTCATCTGAGTATCTGCAGAGAGTGGATAATGAGACAACTAACCTCAGCCTAGTTTCATATATGCAGCACCATGACCACAACAGACAGGTACTCACACAAAGAATAAATAGTGAGTAGACTCTTTTCAATCAAACTGACAAATATTTTCATGATTAAATGCTGCTCAAGGAAAATCTCCAAACTGAATTACTATTCTCAGGTTGCAAGGACTCTGAAACAACATGAACCGTTGATCTGAAACCTACAATTCAACAATCTTACCTTTGTATCTGTAACACAACATACATTGCTTACAAAATGTCATCAGCAGTTCATAACCATTATCATAAAATGATGTGCAATAAAGCTTTCAACTTGACTTTCACATCTGGCTAAGCACGGTTCCATGTGTTCATAAAAACCATGAACTGGATCAAATTTAGCATCTGTTCTAACTATTTCACAGCCAGTTAAATAAAAAAAAAATACTGATGTGTTCTGAATTCACATGACGATACGAGATTTGTTTTCTCTGTAAACCGAGCTGTTCCTCAAGTGCCAGCATGGCTCCTGTTACACAGACCATAAGAATGCTTCAGCTCAACAGCTTTGCTTGGCATGCTTTGTGTGAGGTGTGCTCAAAGCGTACTCAAGACAGGTGCTGACTCAGTCCAAACTTGGCACTGAAAGAGTTAATGGAAATGAAGCCACAGTCCAGCCCTTTCTGACATTGAAGTATTTGAATGTTTGACAGTTTACAATGCAAACTGGTCAATAGTCTGCATGTTGTACAGCTGTAAGCAAAGCATTGTTAGAATGAATTCAAACTGACTATACACAAACTGTCTTTATGTTGTATCAGTGAACAGCTGAAATACAACGGAAAAATACTACAACCAGGCAAATAACAGATGCACAAACACAGAATCTCCATTTTAACTTCACTTTCAACTGAAAATTTTCACAAATTTTGAGAGCCTTGGCACTGTTTTTGTGACTGAACACTGCCTGCCCCACGGTAACTGGCTTTGACTTACAAAAATACAAAATCTGGACACACTTGTGTGCAGGTCTAGACTCTGACAGGGCAAATAAATACGTCAGCCAGCAAGTCAAACGGCACCTCTTTGTGGGACATCCAGCATGTTCACAATATCTATTTGCCTGTAACATGGAGTTCATACTGTGTGGCACAATGCGTCTCCAAAGTCTTGCATAGCTGTATTGAGGTAAAAGACAACAACACACAGCAGAATAATAAACAGTTCAGGTGATAACAGGGTGATCCTCCTGAGCACAAGGCAATGAACAGAGCACCCCTGTATTATCACTGACACCAGCACCCACTCCCCCAATCACCATTCAACCAGTAATGAAATTAAGCCAATGAATGAGCAAACTGCACTCAATTTGGATAGAATGGCCCAGTTTGCTAGCTATTTATAGTCAAGCAAGGGGATGGTGAAGACAGCTTGCATCTGATACAGTCTAATTTATTTTGTCTAATCAATTTGAGTCATATTACGAACTATGCTAATTCTGAATTGGAGACCCATGTGTCATCTGCTCTACACCTTCCTTTTTGGATGTGAGGTTGGACGTGTCTCCAGGGGATACAGGACTGTCTGCCTCTCTGTTACAGGGGCATGATGTAACCAACAATATCAACAATGATTTGTGCTTAGAAATAAACACTCCATTTATCATTGATTCATCGGCTTCCTTTTTGAGAATCTAAATCAATACTTCACTTCATTAGTTGTTCCTCGGATTCAACATTCCTTTCGCTATGATCTGTAAAGCACAATACTAGGACCAAGCTGGATTTCCTTGGTGTCAGCATTACGTTGCTTATGCACAACATCAACACTGATGCAAAACCATGAAATACAAACATTTTGAATGCAATAAAATCAGACGCTGGAAGACATATTGCAGATGGTTCAGACTAGAATAGGGTATCCACTGGCCCACAGGAGGCTACCCACAAACATTTTCTACATCTGTCAGACAACTAAAGGTAAACCCATAAAGTGCCAATCACTGCTATATTTGTTTTTTCATTATCGTTAAACATTTAATGGTTAAAAGATTCAAATTCCTCAGGCAGATACCTTTCATTCAAATACCAGCAAGCCTAGTCTAAGGCAAAAAGCACTCTTGGTCAACAGCTTTCCTCGGGACGCTTTACATCCATTGCACGCAATCTCCCGAGGAAAGCTGTTGACTCCATCATAAATCAGTGCTTTAAGGGTTAAGGAAACCGACTGGCCAGACAAATAAGTAATATCAGAATAGAATGACCACCACAGAAGCACATAACAATCAGATATGGCTGGGGTGGACTGTTTGTGCTAAACTTAACATCTAGGCATCAATATAGTGAACAGTTACTGTCGCAAAATTAATCAAGATGCTATGAAGCTCAAGGCGGTGCCAGGAAGACAATGCCTGAGAAGAGGAAATTGAAAACTCTGGCATGACTGTAGGCTTCCCCAGTTTGTGCTGACATGAGACTGGCAGGTAGCTTGGAACATGTATACTGTAATTAGCCAACCCCTGGGAACCACCTCATCACAGATACAATGTTAGTACCTATTAAGTTGATTGTTGAGTACTGGTATATCAGTTGTCGCATATTACTCTGTCCTTGTCAACTCTCAAGGATTGTATCCTTCCTTAGCAATTAACAGTTTTGTCTTATCATGTACACCGACATGAAAATTTTGCCTGTTACTGCTTTTTTTTCCCTTTTAAATCTTAACATCAATTCATGTCAAACACCCCTGCTTAATTTCCAAGCTGTTACCTTCTATTACCTGGCTAATGTACTTTCATCATCAATACTAAAACAAATGGATTAACTTAGCATGCATTTGCTGTACCCTTGAGCACACAAGTGGGACACTCTCATGTCAAGAAACTCATCCCACAGAGGCGGCATTCCTTCACAAGCAGGGATTCCAGAACAAAGCAAGTCTTCCTCAACCCTGGTATTCTCATTATTCTTTGGCACAGTCAATGACAAAAGTTTATTCTGCAATGACTCACCCAATTGAGCAAATCAGGAAGCTTTCTGAGGCTGTAATTACACAAGTTAATCAGGCTAGTGAGCAATTAGTGCCACTACAATGCCATGATAAGTGTTCCTCCTCCTTTGTCCAAGCTTTATGATAGATGATCTTGCTCTAAATTTCATCAGAATGCCAACGCAGGCCAAATGTTCTCAACCACCCTGTTAAAATGATACAGATCAATGATACATGTACTTTGAATTGGATAGTCAACTAAGGTGCCAAAACCATAGCAAATTTCACCATCAAAGCAACTTGTGTGTTTTTATGCCACCGAATTTCTAAAATGGTATGAGATTGCTGTCAGCATTAAACACAGAGGTGCAACATTCAAAACTACTTTTCAGGAACAACTAATTAAGTGCCTTCAGGGTCAGAAAATAGATGAAAACAGAACAAAATTCTTAACTCTGAGTGATGAAGGACGTATGCCAAAAATGGTCAAATTTTTGGCTAATAGGAGGCATTCATAAGTCACTGCAGAACCGTTCTTGCTAAGTATGTTGCTAAGCAACAGAACTTTGCCTCCACCATGATGAGGGCACTTGCATCAATGTTGCCACGGTACTGAAAGATTTAAAAATTACACTTTTTCTGCTAAACAAATAAAAAGTTCTGAATACTTTATGCACCTTTGAATGTTTTGAACTATGTGAAGGACATCCTTAGGCTTTTGCTTTCTCAAATTGCTATTTTTTGTTGCTAATATACATTTTGCCCTGCTAAATACATAATTGTGAGAAATACGAGGCAAAGCCAGAAAAGCTGGCATGCTAGCTGTAGTGTTTTCTTGTGCGACGCACAAAAAAAAAAAAAAAACATAAATGTGCCCTCCTTCCGGTCAATTTCCTTGTTGCGAGACACGAGGCAGCACATGATCACAGTTATTTATGAATATCTACTGTTATGGTTGTTTGTAGGGATATGGACTGGTCACTGGATTCATTGAGTGTGTGCCAGGTCACTGAATTGGCCTGAATTGTCATTGAGTTCTGATCCATTCACAATGAAGTGGTGATCTACATATATGCACAGTGTTATAAACAAGGAGAAAGTTCTGATGTGGTCTAGAAAGATCACAGAGAAGTATGATGTGTAATTAATTAGAAAATTTTAGAATACTGGTGAGAGTTCTCAGCTGGGTATACATAACAGCTCCCTTCATGACTGGGAGAGGAGAATTCTGACATCTGATAGACGCTGTATGTCTTCAAGCCAGTGAGACTGTGAGCCATTGCTGATGCCAAGGAGATACTCATTTACCGTACTGGACGCCATAATAGTCTCACCCGCACAAAAGTCGCACCCCCAACTGTGGAGGGGGAATAAGACACCTCAACGTATGTGCGGCACAATAGTCGCACCCCAAAAAATTTTTAAAAAACGGTCTCCCTGATATCACTATGAAGAAGTATAACCAGGCTGCTTATGACAAGGAATGAACAAAAATCTATGATTTAAAGCTGGTGAATAAAGTTAAAATGAAAGTAAATAAACTTAAAAACATCCACCTGTGTTGCCTTTTTATTTTGTCTCGGTATGTGAAAAGTGAACTAGAATCTCGTTCCTCACTTTCATGTTGAAACTGTCGTTTTGTGTCAGATTCTCGCTATCAGCGGGTAAATGCTATCATACAGCTACTTAAAAACATTATGAGTTATCAAACTTTGGTATTTGTTTTAAAATTTTGTCATTTAAATTTCTTAAATCTCGCTGCAAAAACATCGTGGATGATCCACATGCGTTTCCATTAGGGTGCCGCCATGACTAATCTCGTTTTCGAGACTCTCGCGAGATTGCATAAACACAACTGTGTCATGTGACTAACACATGGCCAACATGCATGCTTGTCTTATGAACACTGATCGAGCGTATTTCCCCCGTTTTTCTGTCTGCATATTAAACTATGAACAAGAATACGCAGATTATAGTAAGGGTAAGCCTATAGTTTTACATTTTATTGCATTATTGAGACTTTTTGACGACGATCACAATGTATGTACACCGGCAATGTAAACAAACATGGCCACCGGTCTTTTCCATCGTCAAGAAAACTTCCTCCCAGGCTAAGTCCCCGGGAAGTTAAGACTGTAGTCGGCATAAAAGTCGCAGGTATGGCTTTGAAAAAATTATTTTACCCCTCCAGCTGCGACTATTATGGCGTCCAGTACGGTATACATTGTACATGTGGAGTGTGGACAGTGCCTTTGAGTGGACTGGTATATTTGGTGTTTAACTGTACATGTACCACACTGGAATCAAACTGTGAACTGAAGAAAACTGTGCCTCTGTGGGATTTGGACCAGACTATTTGGCACGTGCCATTGGACTTGGAACTGTGGGACAGTATCTGTGGAGAATCTCTGACCAGGGATTAGGATTTACCTGCAGTCTGTTAACCATTGGAATATCAGCACAGCTAGCTGTATAATTTAATTTACGTACTTTGTATTAATTTTTTATCGTTAATATATTGTTATTGTTAAAGTTATCTCATCGTTGTCATTCTTTGTTGAGTTCCGCTATGATCTAGAATATTCTGAAGGTGGGCATCGTAACACTTTCTATTTCAGGGAGTATCCTTATTAACGAGGAACAGCTAGAATCACTGTGGACAGCTAAAATCACAGAAAACAACTAGAATCACTGTGAACAGTTGGAATCACTGTGAACAGCTAAAATCACTGTGAACAGTTGAAATATTGTGAATACTTGGAATCACTCTGAACAGCTAAAATCACTGTGAACAGTTGAAATATTGTGAATAGTTGTAATCACTGTGAAAAGCTACAATCACTGCGAACAGCTGAAATCACTATGAACACTTGGAATCACTATGAACAGCTAAAATCACTCTGAACAGCTAAAATCACTGTGAACAGATGGAATGACTGTAAACAGTTGGAATCACTATGAACAGCTATAATTACTGTAAACAGCTCCAAAACAGTCAGCAAAGGAGCTCAAGAAACCCTGTCAGAAAAACCTGATGGAATTTCCACAGCTTGAAATATTAATGGCTCAATCAAAGACCAATCACAACTGTACATGATCCCAGATTATCAGGATGAAATTTCTGTCAGTAGCTCATTGTTCAAAATGAAATGGTGTCGCCAGCAGGACGGCACTGGCCGTGTTAAGAGGGCAGAACAATGTAACATAAGCTTGCCACGGCGATAATCACAGCAATAATGTCCTGTGTTTCGTAGTGCACTGGACAACTCCCAGGCTTCTTACCCTTCAAGTCCACTAATCACTGTGATGAATACCCATTGCTGAGATGGCACACCACTGGCAGACAGCCCTTCAATTCAGCATGATCAGTTACGTTAAGAATCAGAAATTTTAATCAAAGGTTTCAATATCAAAGCATTGAAAAATGTCTCCCACTCTGCAAATATGTGATGGCAATCAATAAATAGGTCAAAGCCCCCCACAAATCTGAAAAGTTCATCTCTGCCTCATGATGAGCCATTGTGCCAAATTTCAGCACAATCTGTCGGCAAACAAATTTTATAGAGATATCATACCAGAAAATATGACCAATGTACACAGTTGAAATCATAAAGCCTTGGTTTTTAATCACAGGCATAAAAAATTTAAGTCTATGACTAGTTCTTGTTACAAGTACACAGACTTTAAAAAGGGCAGTCAGTCTTCCCAATACCAGAGAAATACAAACCCAAACAGCCATCAAATGAGACCCATCCCTTTACATATCTTGGAAAATAGCTCGTATATGAATATGATCTGTATGCAACTTACACAAATTCTGTTTTTACTTTGTGCTTTTGATGTCCAAAATGTTATAAATATTAAAATCTTAAGAAGTTTACATGTTCCAATCATGCTGATATTCCTTTGAAATCTTCGTAAAGCCCCACAGCTCCATTAAACATACGTTAGTTACCAAATGACTCCACATATTATGTATTGGAATATAAATTAGTTACCCAATGGTCACTCTATTTCATATATACACCAGTGACATACATTACAGTTACCCAAATGGCTCCACTCACTCTGTGCATGTTACATACATTACAGTTACCAAAAACAGCTCTGTTCATACTGTATACCTGTTACATACATACCAGGCACCCAATGGCTTCCAGCCAATATGTATACCAAGCACATATATATTATTCACCCAATGGCTCCCCTCATTTTGTACACCTGTAACTAACATTACAGTTCTCATATCACTCCACTCAATATGTACATCTGTTAAATATATTATAGTTACCTATTGGCTCCATTCAATATGCACCCATTATATAAATTATGAGCTAAACGACAAGGCAAATGTCGAAAATGACTGGAGGCTTTTAACGTTCAAAATAGTTCGACTAGACTAAAAAAAAAACATTATATAAATTACAGTTACTCAATATTCATTTGAAAGCCCCACAGGGTAACACAAAGGGGTTAAACTAAGGAGTCTAATATTGAAAACAAAGTTTCAATAAGAGAGCTCACAATCCATGATCAACAGTTTTATGTGTCTTTACCTGAAAACATAACCCAATACACAACCATCTTGCAGGCTAGAGATGCTTATTCCCATGAGATTCTATGTTTAAGTAACATTTGATATATTAACCAGTTTTGCAGCAAAAGTTATCAAATTTACGGGAGTATTTCAACTATACCCTCATTTACCACAAGAAATTTGGTGTTTCTAGGTAGAGTAATTTACCCTAATAATTGACTTATTAGATGATTTGTGGGATTATATGCTTCCTTGAACATTTAAATGTCCTTTCAAAAATACTTCTGGAAACCAACTTGAAATGTGACTGCTATCCTTACAAATTTTGACTGTTGTAATGCATTTTTGACAATGTTTTAATGATTTGAGGCCTAATGTCACTTACTTCTGGCTGATGTTTAACATTTGAACCAATGTACTTAATACTATATTTGGAAATTCAAACACTTTTCCTTTTGAAATACTCTTAGTTTATCTCCTTTAAAACAACATCATGTCTTTAACTACATGCCTAAAACACATTTAATTATATAATCATGTTGTTTAGATTCTTATTGATGGTCATTTTAGGCCTACAGGGCTTTTCTGATGGATTGATGTTGGTGTTGGTGTCGCTTTGTGGACTTGTATGGATGATGATCATTGTTGAGATTGTGGTTGCAAGTAGTACCTTTTTAAATACTGAATTTTATTGACATTTTCAACAAGTTAAGAACCTCCACTTACAAATTCTCTGATGTGCTGCAAATTTTGGTCCCTTTTCATAAATTGTATGGTCCTGTATATGCATGAATGATGCAAACGTTCAAGCCAATTTACTGAAATAGGCCTATAATTTCAAACAAAACTTTTTGCATTCTGTCATGTAAAAACTAGGTAAAGTTTTTTCCCCCTATGGACCTTTGCACTTACGTTTTGGTCTCTTTTGGGTAAATACGAACTATAAATTTATATTTTTCAGCTATACATACCAAGGAACATTGCCTTTGGTCGGAATTGACTTGGATTTGTTTTGTTAGGACTACGGTTTGGATATGGTAATGACACTGTCTAAACTGATATGTGCAAATTACAAAGGAAACTAATGGAAATACACATACCTAACCCGTCTGCCTACAAAGCCCTCTACTGAGAACCTACATGAACCAGTTCATCTTGACTTTACCAGTTAAGATGTCTGGCCAAATAAGTGAGCAGCTTTTACCACCATTGAACAGGTGAATACTATTCCTTGACACCACATGTCCACTTACCAAAAATCATCACATGTGCATTAACCAAAATTCATCACGCGTGCATTTACCAAAATCCATGACTAGACATAAAAATGCCCTATGTATACACCCTGTCTATTGTCCGACGGGAGTGGACTGGCCTTGCGCCCGTGCTGCAGTGGACTCTGTGTGCTGTGCGAGTGGCTTCCCTTTCAGGGCCACTCGTGGGGTGCATGAGGGCCGTTGTTGCACTGGTGTGTGGTTGTCTGTTTCTCATTTGATTGCAGACAGTGACACTCAGCTTATCACTAATAGCTTTAAGTCTATTACAGGTAGTCCCAAGGATAGCAGATTTTTACATCCATAGTTGGGGTTACCCTGACGTACAACGATAGTCTGCTTTTGTTACAATATATCTGCAAATACTTTTGTACAGCACATTCTTACTGTACTGTCATATGTGTGTGTATATATATATATATATATATATATATATATATATATATATATATATATATATATATATTGTGTTCATCATTGTTTCGACAAATAAAACTGAGTCTGTGTCTGAGTCTGATTCTGCAAAAAGGAGATCACCAGGATGCTGTGACATGACATGAAACCATGTCTGAAGCCACACCTGTGAGTACTCCTCCACGAACTATGCATGTGTCAGTCATATATGTCTATAGCCTCTGCTACCATTTGCACCAGAGAGAGGCCCATACTTCCAGCATGCCCTGGGTCCCTGGTGGAAAATCTCACCTATTAAACTGCAATAAGAACCATGTTTCAATGGTGATATCATAATTATGAGCCTGCCAGCAAGGAAAGTGTGGACTGAAAACTTCACCACTGCAATCTATATCCCCCATTAATTGATCGCAACTCAAATGTCTTGTCTAAGGCATACATGTAAAGCAGTGACCTTGACAAGACATGACGCAGTGTCATCTTAAGCCATGGATTTCAAAGGACGCTCTTTTCATTAACTTCATAATACTTGCTGCATGCGTAAGTAGACACAGAGCCTTCCATTACTTGCATCAATGCACTTAGCGCTGAAGACATAATTTCATTTTCCTTCCCATCTCATTCTACAGAGGACATGAGTGTGATTACCATGAACCTGGCCTTATCCACATTTGACCCTGCACGCCACTGCCTTTATACATGGATATGAGCCAGTCACTAATAGGCAGCACAGTAACTGTACTGCAGCATTCTCTATCTACAAAATTGGATTCCTGTTAACATTTCCAATGCTACCTCTCCCATGCATATGTCCTCTTTCATCACACAACTGGCATAATACACTCAATATACAATCAAGTTCCAATGCAAAAAAGGGCACATGTCTGTGACCATTAAATGACAGCCTCATCATGTTGACTTAATGCAGGACACCACAATTTTTCACAAAATATCCAGGTAAGGTAACTATGTTGACTTGATGCACAATACTATGATTTGTTCCAAAAGTATCCAAGTACAGGTGTAAAGTGACCTTGTGTTGACTTGATGCACGATATTGCCCCTTGTCATAAACACATCCCAGTAAAGTAATTGTGTTGATGCATAAAATTACGATTTGTCACAGAAGAATCCAACTGAAGTGATTCTATCCTGTCTTGAGACTTTAAGGTGTTACAAGGAACTGGAAGTGCATATGTCTCCTAGCAACCAGAGTTTAAGTTATGAGAGCAATACCTCACTCAGAATGACTTCTGAAGCATTTTCTTCATGGTACCAGTACCACAGGCAAATAAACAAAATGGTCAATTGATAAAATTCCGTGCTTTGGCAACACACACAGAGCACAGAGTATTTTGTAAAAAGTTAGTTTTTAAATGGCCTTGAAAAATCCCAAAGCAGCTATCTCTTGGTCATTATTGCTTTATCATCTGAACCCTTTCCTGGTCAGAATAAGACTGAATCAATCGCTTTCCTCAGTGCACATTGGGTGCATTGCACCCAATGTGCACTGAGGACAGGTACTGACTTGTTGAATGCCACCACAAAAGGTCTTATCTACAATTCTCAACAAATGGGCTTTGTGTTCACATGAAATTTAAATAAAAACCTAAGAGCAGGCAACAATTGATACCCGGGCACTATCAATACCCGGGCACTATCAGGCGATTTGAGTGGGAAGAGGTTGAACAAATACGACACTGATTGTCAGTGTCATCAGACGATAAGGGCAAAAGGGCTGCAATGGAGGCAAGCGTGGATGGCAAAGCTAGCAGAGCCATGCTGACCTGACATCTTAAAAACATCAATATGCATGATAGCAAGCTCCTCTGCACTCCCGAAATGAAGCATTATTGATCAAAGACTACTGAATCAAACACAACTAAACCAATTAAGCCAGGCAATTTCCACTTCTTGTGTTTGCTGAGCTCTGACATCACTTGAGGCACGTTTATTTCCTCCACATTCCACTGCCTTTTCATCAACACAACTTTGTTCATTCCCAATTTGCTGAACTTCCTAGCTGAAGTCAAATATCAAATATTAATATCTAAATCATCCATTTATTTGTTTAATTTTCACTATGACACCAAGGGCTCATACAATGTGCATTTTGAATTTGTTTAGTTTCCATCTCTAAGCACTTCTGAAAACTAAGAAAATGACTTACTGAACATATGTAACATGTATTGAGTAATGCCGTTAACAAGAAGATGTATGTGTATTTCTCATATCAAAGCTTCCAGCCACCTCAGCTGTCAACACACTTGCTATGAACTTGGCATCCTATTAAATACAATGCAACATACACCTGTTGCATGTTACTTCATTGTATTGGGCAGGATTTGGGAATCTGGTTGGGCAAATTCCATTTTTCACATAAAACTGGGTGTGCATCTCCTATAAACATGTGTAAACTCCATTATTTATTTGTTCAAGTGTTTTTGAAAAATTTTATGTCTGAAAACACCTGGCTAACCAATACACTGAGTCACATACATTACAGTTACTTAATGGCTCCTCTCAATATATACACCTCTTACATAAATTAATTACCCATTGGCTGTATTTATCATGCACATCTGTTATATGCATTACAGTTTCCAATGGCTCCATCGATTATGTAACCTATTCATACATTAGTTACCAAATGACTCTACTTAATATGTACCCCAAATATAAATTAGTTACCCAATGGTTCTATATTTTCATATGAAAAGCTGTGACATACATTACAGTTATCCAATAGCTTCACTCATTCTGCATATCTCTTACATATATTCAGAGACTCCAACCCACAGCTTCATACAAACTGGAGATGTGACGGAGCGCAGCGACTGTGCTAGGGGATGGGTTTGGGAGGGCAGCGCCCCCTCCTGGGGTGAGAAAATTTTGAAAAAAAAGGAGTTAAAAAGGTGTATTTTGAAGATTTTTGCTTTTACCTCATCCATTTTTTATCTGGGCGCGAGAAAACATATTCTGAGCGGGAGAACGAGAGAGTTTGGAAAAAGTGCAACAAAATGGGAGATCTCAAGCTGAAAACGGGAGGGTTGGAGTCTCTGTATATTGCAGTCACAATGGCTCCACTCATTCTGTACACTTGTTACATACATTCCAGTTACCAAAAGCTCCACTCAAACTGTATACCCATTACATACATCACATTTACCCGATGGCTCCCAATCAATATGTTTTCCCATAACATATACATTAGTTACCACTGGCTCCACTCATTTTGTGTGTCTTTGACATACATTACAGTTATCATATTGCTCCATTCAATATGTACCCATTACATAAATTACAGTTACTCAATCGCTCCACTCAATCTGTACACCTGTAACATACATTACATTTATGAAATAGCTTCACTCATATATGTTACATTACAGTTACCAAATGTCATCCATTTTATATTTATACATGTTACACTTACATTTGTTTCCCATTGGGTCTACTCAATACATACAACTCTCATCATAGTTACCAAATGGCTTCTATTCAACATTTATATCTGCTATACATACATTAACATTAGTTACCCAATGGCTCCACTCAATACAAACAACTCTCATCACAGTTACCAAATAGTTCTATTCAATATTTATACCTGCTATACTTACATTAACAATACTTACCCAATGGCTCCACTCAATACATACAACTCTCATCACATTTATTTAATGGCTTCTATTCAATATTCATACCTGCTATATATGTACTTACATTAACATTAGTTACCCAATGGCTCCACTCAATACATACAACTCTCATCACAGTTACCCAATGGCTTCACTTATTCTGTACATCTGTAACATACATTACATTTACCAAATGGCTTCCATTTAATATGTTACATATACATTACAATCCTATTCCTTTTAAGAGTCCTCTTAAGCTTCCCTCACCCCTTTTTCTGGCAAACCTGGGCTTGTCTGCTGTTGCCATGGACAGTAAAAATGTTCTTCTTATGTCTTTGGCATCATGCAAGAAAACATCATTTGTATACTCAAACAACACACATCTCAATTAGTAGCTTTTTCACCAATGCCTATGCAGTCTTTCTCATCCTTGTCTTTACTCCTATCACAAACTGCATCTACAACTTTATTCTGATATAAAACAGACCCTGCTTACACAGTCATGTAAATTGTACACACAGGTATCTCCCGATGAGACACATGGGTACCATTGATGTTTAGCAGGGACTTACCTTAAGAAATACTGGCACACAGAATCCTTTTGTGCTTCAAAGAATCCCATGAAATATAGTGACAGTGACAAATCAGCCGTTCTCTCAGTAGGCTTTCTCTGGCCACACAGGGAAAATATGGGGATACACTGTATGTCACTGAGCACTGTCTCTTTTATTCAAGCCAGATATATAAATACTACGTTCAAAACTTATCATTAATTCTCTGTCACTTTGTAGATACTTTATTCTAAAATGTAAAAAAGTGATAAAACTACATTTCTTAGGAAGATATCCTACCCAGAAATAATCTGACATATGTTATCTGACTGTGACTAGCAAGTATGATACAAACACATATCTTATTCTATGAATCTTCCCAATGATTATTATCTATGTATCATACTGCACCATCCCTGCTTTCCCACTTTAATGCCATAAGTAACATGTACACCTACCTGAATTTCCATTCAGACAACTTAATATGATACGGTATTCCTTTATATGAACTGAAGAAAGTTGGTGTGTTCACAGAGACAGGGCTGTAGAACCATGGCATCAGTATTCAGTATGTTTGTGCTTGGCCAGTTGCAGAGCAAGCTTTGACAGAAGCTCAAGCTGTACTAAAGGGACTTTCTGTAATCACAGACTGCATGGAGTGGGGCCACAGAGATGAAAGTCACCAATCACCAGAATTAATTCTTAGCTGTACACAGTCATCTTACTTTCCCAAAAGGCATCAGTATAGACCTTAATGCTGATCACACAAATCCTAATGTTCCCCCACTCTGGTGGTGAAAACCAGTACAGCCTCATTTAGGATGCATTGCGTTGGCATAGAAACCTTCTGCATCCCCTCTAGTTTGTAATGTGAACAGAGATCGCTGAGCCCTCAGTTTTGAGAGGGTTTCTTTTACAGGATTAAGATTATTGTGTTTATGTGGCATTCAACTGATTGCAGTATTGTACCAGGTGGTGAGGCAAGGGATAATGCCCCGATTGTATGACACAACTCTTCTGATGTTCATACTTCAACGCGAATGTGTGCCACGCGGCCTTGGCCTCAGCGCCACACGCCTACCCAGCTACCGAACATGGCCATACAACCACAGGCTAAAGCAATCTGATTTATGCCACTTGATGCCACGTGCATATAATTGGCACCACTTATTTCATTATAAAAAAAAAAAGAGAAAAGAAATCCAGGATGCCACAATCATCTCAGGCTACAGAAACACTCAGCAAATCCTGTTTGCTTCAATCCACACAGCCCCTCATCTTAGTGGTGGCATGTGACTGCACGCCCAAACACATGCAATTTATAGTCAGGATGGCAGAACTCAGACAAGGAGGCGCTCTTGCAAACATATGAATATACACATCAAATGGATTATTCTTGCCAATGCACAGTATTTTTATAAAATGACAGGATTTCATTGATCTGTTTTCACTGTGATACACAGTAACATGAACTGTAAACAGTTCAAATCAAATACTTTCACACAATATATAGCAATTGTATGAACTTGTGTCTGATAAAAAAAAAAAAATGACAGCCAATCCTTTGCTGAAATAATCTCATGACATAAGTGTCTTCAAACAGAGAATCAGGAAAATAAACACTAGCTACTATAGCACTGATTTCCCAATGTATATATGCAGATTGGTTAGCCGTGACTTTTGTCAATCATCCAATGTGACAAAATCATTACCACTCCAAACTGGCAAACGCAATACAGTAGCTAACCTTCATAGTTATTAGAGATTCCTGTCACTGTAGTGACATACCACTTACCAGTGACACAAAGTTTACACTATACATGGTTACACCAAATTTTGTACATATCGAAAATCATTCACTTTCATTGTATGCACTTGGGCTGAATAAAGGGCCTCATCTGTTAGTGAACCATACTGATGAAACCCCTCACCCCCGAAAAATCATAAGCATGTATGTGTGTATGGGGGGGGGGGGGGTCTCACTCCTAAAAGAATCAGCAACAAGAGATATCAAAAGGCCCATAAGTCAAATGCTCTGCTGGCACCGTGGCTGTATTGCACCTCTTCATTTCAAAGTTGCAAGTCCTCAAGTGGCTTCTGAACATATAAAGCTTATGTACATTTAGTGTACAAAGTGTCCACCAGATGGCAATTCACTCCACATGTAATGATAGCCATTTGTGCAATTCCTGTGATGGATATTGTTGCATGTGCCAAGACAACAATGAGTGAGTCCTTAACTTTATATCCCAGTGACCTTGGGGCAGAAGATCAAGGTCACCCAGATTATGTAATACAAGAGGCCCATAGGCCTGGTGTTGTGCTGACATTGCCATTGATGTCCAAGCTACACCCTGCCATTACAAATCACCTCTTTCAACTTTACAGGCATGGTGACCTCACAAAATAGGTCAAGGTCACTGATATTACATAACACTCTACCTTCGAATTATTGCTATACATCCAATAAATTTGGCAAGTCTAATCCAATTACTTTTCAAGATGTGGAATTTTATATCTTATAACGCATTTTGGCTCATAATTTCTGTCAATTAACAGTGGCGCCACTTGTATCATTAGCAGCTTAGACTTTCACCTCCCCCACAATCCCACCAAATTTGGTGAAGATCCGCCAAAAAATTAATGATGCTAAAGTGTTCACAAGATTTTCACATTTTGACCCCAATATTGCATAATAATGTAGTTAGCGCCACCAATATCGAAAGAGGCCTTGATTTTCATACCCCGTTTAAGCATATTGGGCTAACTTGAAAACTGTGGATAGTATCGCGCTAACGAGCAAAATTTACAGATGGACAGACAAACGTGAGGGGTGGCATAAGCTCTGCAGCCTTTGGTCAGCAGAACTAAAAACATTTTCTGCATCTGTCTTTTTCTGTGCCTGCTGCCCAGTCAAAACTGAACCAGAATGAGCAAACCATCTCATTGTCATTTCTGCCACACTAAAGGCAGCCCCAAGGCTTTAGGAGCCAGACAAAGCAGGCTTAGTAATGGTCCTCGTGCCCAGCATCTATCTTTGGACATCTCTACAACGAGACTACTTCTCCATTCCATACCTATCCTCTGGTGTTCCTATATGCTACAGTATCTGTCTGTGAACTGCATTGAGCACACATATTACAGTGACGTCTGACATTCTTGTCTCTGGTTAGTTACACAGAAATTTACCTTACTATGATATTACATGCATGCAATGGTAAGAAATGAGATCAGTCGGCTATAATATTGCCTAAGCTGGTTTTCATTGATAAATAACCAGCAATGATACATCACGGCACTGGGCCAGCAGATTTTGCTTTCCACCCAAACTGACATAATGCCTTTGTTCTTAGAATTCTGTCTGCTGAAACATTTTCAACCCAGAATTGCTCTTGATCAGCAAGTTGCTTAATGCATCTGGGCACTACAAAAAGTACTTACTGTTTGTCATTTATCAGAAAATACATTCAAGTATCACACAGTTAATGCTAAAAACACAAATGCTTTCAAATATGGATTACATGACTACTAATTTACAGTAGTTATTGCTACATAACAGGTGCTCTCCAACATGACATGCTCATTTCAAGCAGTTTTGATTTTTAAGACCTCAAAAAAGAAGTAAATTTTTAAATAATAAAAAAAGGGAAAAAAAGGACACTAGACAGATACAAACAAATCGTTTCATTAGTTGTAGCTTGTTGGTTGCCACAAAGGGTATTTTTAGCAAAAAACAAAAAACAAAAACAAAAACAAAAACAAAAACAAAACAAAACAAAAAAAGAAAAACAAACAAACAAAAGAAAGAAAAAAAGACCCTGAAACAGCGGGCAACACAAAAGGTAGATTTGAAACACATGATCTATAATATATGTTTCAGCTGACTTTCATATCCCAACAGGTTCATTTTGCATTGATGTTCTGTGGAGCTGACTCTGTTAAAAAAGAAACAAAGACAGGTAGACACGCGTACATATATATATAACAAGTATTAAATATCCCAACAAGCTAACATGAGATGAGTCTTATTTCACTACTTAGATATTGCTATCAGGTAACCAATGTGTGCTCAACATTACTGTCTCCAGGTCGTCTGAAACATGATGGACATTACTACTTCAGGCGCCTTGCTAATTTAACTCTTTTCTACCCAAAGATATATTTCCAAAGCTGATTCCAATCTGTCAGTGACTCTTAGATAGGAATAAAAGTCATCAGAAACATTATAGGCTCAGTTCTTAAATTTAAACATCCCAAAAGATATTTGTACATATTTGGTCAATAAAATTGCTTGATACTGTGAAATGTTTCTCATTCTAGCCAGCTGATGTCCAGAAGTCCTTGATAAAAGTGTTAATGTTCCAAAAAAGAAAGAAAAAAAATCAGCACCACAGGTTATTGGGGACCACAGTTGTGAGATAGCCAGAGCTTTAAACCTGCCTCCAAGAAACGACAAGTAACAATCAATACTTCTTAGCAATTAACTGTGTCAGGAAGACCTGTCAGTTGGAAAATTGCTGCCAAACATGGGACTACTTTGAATGTGATCATCAACTAGCCACCAGGGCTCCACCACTTCATGGAGCACCAAACAGTAATCAACCACATAAAGTATGACTCCCTTGACTACAGCTACACAATTCTATACAAAAAGCAAAAAATAAAGAACCCCAGTGTTTCTCATGTTAGACAGCGGATGTCCAGAAGACCTTGATAAAAGTGCTTATAATCACACAAAAACATAAAACAAAAACAAAAAAAAAACAAAAAAAACAAAAACAAAAACAAAAAGACGAAGAAAATATTAAAAAAAAAAAAAAAAAAGAAGAAAATTCAGCATCACAGTGTATTGGGGACAACAGCTGTAAGAAAACACTACTCCAAATAATGTTTCAACTAAAATTTCACATACAAACTGAAAAATATTAAAGGTAGCACAAATATATACATGTACACATGGCATACAGGCTTTATACAACATGAAAATTGGAAGTTTGTAGATTTCTGAGTTGTTTTCCTAATATGTCAGAACTAATCATCTCCTCATCCTTGTTCCCCTTTCTCCTCTTCTATTATTATTGTTATTATCAAAGTCAATAATACATGTCTATATCACTAACTCTGTACCACAATGGCAGTGCAATATCCAGACAGACTCTCGGTCCTCTGGTGGCTGCACCAGACTTGTGTGAAGACACACACATATTACACAGTCTGACTGTCTGACCCAAAGTTGAGTCAACTACATCATCTGTGTGAATCAATGCCTGGTGTACACAGTTTGCTGTGCCTGCTGCTCCAAATGTCTGCAAAGTAAACATAGCTGCTGGCCCTCTGTACTCCCTGTGGGTCACAAGACACAGAAAAAAAAACCTGACAAATATCCAGCAATGCAGATGAATTGGTCCCCGGAGTGCCCCACCTCAAGCAATTTTTTTTTCCAAGTCTACTTACACACAAACTGAAATGGCTTCATTGGTCATAGAAACTCAAGCAGGAATCACACTGTCACTGACAGAAGAAAAATCATTAGAATACATATCAGGGAATAAATCTGGCCAGCTACTTGTAGTTTCTCACATTCTTGATGGAGAATCACTGGGGATGCCCAACTCGTTTTTCCTGTAAAATTTTCTTAGGTCTGATCAAACTAAGGTTGAGGACCAACTGGAAATCAGCCAATCAGGGAGGTGAATTTTGGTGAGTACTCAAATTTCATTGGCTGCTCATTCATCAGTATTGCTGCACACTGATTCATTGTGTTTTGTGTTTTGTGGCAAAAAGTACCCACCAAACATAGATGAAACAGATTCACACACATTGCCATGGAATTTCAGTTCATCCCACTCAATGGTTTGCTTGTACAAAGTTTGTCTTGATGTGGTCATCCATGGAAAACACCAAGTAGGATCAATATTTACAAAGAATCCTACACAATACACAATGTTACAAAAGATATATATGTATCTGAGGTACATATGACAGGACTATTGTCTGAATATGCTTTACCACTTGGTTTTTCTGTGTACATGTGAAGGGATGGAGCTTGCAGTGATCTTCAGATGAGAATCAAATTCTGATGCAATATATGAGAATGAAAATATTCTTTCAGTTTGAACACAGTGATCATTACACTTCAAAATGTATACATATAATCTTATATAATAAACTAGAGACACTTCAATATAGCATTAATGGATGGGCCCACAATTGCAAATACATGTGCATGGTTCCTGTGACCTTGACAATGAGGTCAAGATCACCAAAATGTCATGACGTGCAGAAATGGCATCAAGGTACAAATCTGGTAAATTTGAGTTCCAGGTGCCCAATAAGCTGGAGATATCATGAGCACAAACAATGGTGGATGGACGGAACCATGGACAGAAAGACAGATGGAAACACGAAAACACATGGTGTCCCTACTTGGGGTGGACCCCTCCAAGTATCAACATGAAATACACCATGTAATTATCCCCACACTACACATCGTGTCTTGGCCCTTCATGACACAAAGAATGATGTACATGAGGTTCCTGTCATGAATAAGGTGACTTTATTTCGCCCTCAATCACAAGTTGTATACATGGTTGGCATCATCTCAATGCAAAATATCTGGGTGGACAATGCAGTGAAATGTTTCACTCAATACAATACTGTCTGTTTATACGCTGATGGTGGGTTCCACAGAGCAGACTGTTACAGCAACACTGCCTTATAAGGAGAGGACTTAAACATACAACTAAGAGGAAAGTGCTTCAGTGGACAGCCATGCATCCCACCTTGTAATGAGGGCCGCTATAAAGAGTGAGCACTGTACCAGTTGTTGAGGAGTTTAAACCACTCCAGTTTCACATTAAATATACATGTACTTTTATTTGGCACCACTAAATCATTACACACACATTTGATATCAAACTAGCATCACATAATTCATCAATCAAGCAGACACGGGGAATATCAAGGTCCACTTTAGATGTCTGATAAAATACATGGTTTCACAATTCTTTTTATCCATCCTTGTACTCAGAGCAAGTTATTTTTTATTTTGATATTTTCCTTGCCTGCTATTGCAACTTACTTGTCCACCCATTCAAATCCTATTTGCTGAGCTAATTTCCAGTTGCCCCTAAGGTAAATGTTGTAAAATTCTTGTTTTGTTCTGATTGGGATTTCACTTGTCCTGGGAAGACTGACATGCAAATTAGGGAGCCTTCAAATGATTGGCCTACATCCAACCAATCATTAAACCAAACATTTCAACATGTTTAATGGAACTTCACACATTGTAAAATTGGCTGGCAAGGTCTTTCATTTCCTGAGTGTGCAATCTGCTACCATCATATTACTTTGGCAACATTATGTAGTCACAATTAGGTCCATTAATGATTTATGGAATTGGAAATGTGAGAAGGTGCCTATCATGTGTCATAATCCACTGCTCCACCATGCTCCGCCCCCCTTTTAAAAAAAAAAGCACAGTAAATTAACACACAGGAGGTAGCTTTCTGGTTGTATCTTACAATGTATGTATAAGCTTTATTCATAGTACAGTCCTCAGCTATTCAGGAGGGCAGGGCACCTTTCATATAAAAGGGCAATTTTAAGCACACAATACCAATCAAAATGGGCACCCAAGAGTAGCAGTCCAAAAAGACAGGATTTTTTTTCTGACTTTTACGGAAATTCATGTAGTGATTGCACTCATGGTTTACAGATAGACTAAGAAGTTATTTTCTTAATCAGTCTAAATTATATTGTTTTGGGGTTTTTTTCAACAAAAAGAAGGTAATTGCCCAAATATGGAAAAAAAAAGCAAGAGAAAATTTGAGGGAGGAAAACAAAAATGACAGGGCAAATCTCCCTTCTGTAACACTGTAATAATACCTAGGTTATACCCTGCTCCACTACATCTTTCTATTCCTATACCTGAGGTTTTTCCTACTTATATTGGTGCTGGTCTCTCCACATCACTGTGGAGTGTAGGGAAGATGCTGCATGACTTCTGAACACACTCCACTGATGTATTGCATCCATCAGGACACGTGTCATACTTCATTGTAATGGATCATCATCCTTAAATGATTCCCATTGGTGCAAGTTATTGCAAAGCTATCATGCCTCCCATGGGCATATAGACTGATGCATAGATGTGTCCACAAAACTCAGCACACATATTACTTTTCCAGTTTCGTTGTGTTTTTGTTCCGTTCGTGCAGTCACATCACAGGTGCAAATGCAGACAATAACCACAATACAAATTTCATAAACATGATCAATGTATCCAGTTTGTGCTTCAGCTGTATTTAACATGTTCAATACCTGTACACGTACAGATATTTATGAGATTACACGACTTGCACCAGGAATTGATTTCTTAGGATTTTTTTTCTGTGTGTCATAAATATTCAAATATTAAATCAGTTCAAATAAACATTGTTATTAGGTTTTCCATTACAGTGGTCCCTGTCTTGAAAGACCGCCCCTGAAAATATGGTCTCTCAAAACAGGTGGTCTTTCATTAGAGGTATTATACTGAACCCCAATGAAAAGTATCCACATAAAAAAATTAACACATTAATTTTGTAAGTTACTAAGAACTGTGTGTGCATATATGCATGGTTTGGAGCGTACATCAGGGTCATTCAGGACAACTTTTTAACTTTTGCTGGGTTGTTACATAATGCATGTGACTTTTGTGCACCGAATATGGCTTCTGACCACCACTCCTATTGGGTGGCTAAAATGACCTGATGTTTTCAGTGGCTTTAAAAAGGGATGTTCAGCCAAGAAAAAAGCCAGTGGTCTCAGGTGTGTTGAGGCGATCATGCCGCGTCAGAGCCAAGGTCAAAGACACCATGCTTTGGGGCTTGCAGAGGGTGGAGTCCCAATCACTCAAATCGCACAAAGAATGGGGTGTACTCGGCGCACCATCCAACGACTAATTGAACGGCAACAAGAAACTGGATCCGTAGATGATCGGCCTAGGCCTGGCCGAGAAAGAGTGACAACACCTGGCCAAGACCGTCACATCCGGCTGATGCACCTGCGAGACCGTTTCCGTACAGCAGCCCAAACAGCCCGTGAGACTCAAGGGGTGAATCACCGTCCTGTCAGTAGTTCTACTGTGGAGAGGCGACTGAGGAGCAGTGGCCTAACAGCCAGAAGACCTTACAGGGGTAACCTGCTGACCCAACCCAGAAGAGAAAGAAGACTGCAGTGGTGTAGAGCACACTCCATGTGGACTCGCCAGCAGTGGAATACCGTCCTTTTTACTGACGAGTCCCGTTTTTGTGTCAGCAGAGCAGATGGCAGAGAACGTGTGTGGCGCCAGACTGGGGAGAGATATGCAGATGCCTGTGTCCGTCAGGCAGATCGATGGGGTGGACCCTCTGTCATGGTGTGGGCAGGCATCAGCAACCGCTACCGGACACCCCTAGTGGTCATTCAAGGGATCCTCAATGCTAGGCGGTACATTGATGAGGTGCTGGAGCCGCACATGGTCCCATTTATGGAGCAGCATCAAGATCTGGCGATCTTTCAGCAGGACAATGCACGTGCACACTCTGCAAGATTAACAATGAACTTTCTCAATGAGAACAACATCAATGTCATGGAATGGCCAGCGTTCTCACCCGATCTGAGCCCTATTGAACATTTGTGGGATCAGTTAGGCCAAGGTATTCAACGGAGGACACCTAGGCCTACTACCCGAAACCAGCTGATCCAAGCTCTGCAGGAAGAATGGAATAATGTTCCCCAACACAGAATTCAAACCCTGGTCAGCAGTATGCGCCGCAGATGTATAGCATGTGTTGATGCTCGAGGTGGCCACATCCCATATTGAACAGAAAAATTTGTGTGACTTTCAATTAGGGTAGTTAATGACATTTTTTGCCTGTAAGTGACGTTAATGTCGGTAGAGCGTGACATTATTTTTACGCCAGAAAAGTGAATGCTTTGTTAAGTTCTAAGCACGTCTAGGTATGAAATGTTTCAAGTATAAACAATAAAATACTTCAAAATTGGCATGTGGATACTTTTCATTGGGGTTCAGTATATAACATGGAAAAGATAGTACAGTACACTGAGACAGCAGTCTTAAAAAGATCTGCAGTCTCTCAATGCAGGGGTCTCTCAAGACAGATACCACTGTAAATGTAACCTACTTTTAACCCTTAAAATGCTAATCACTTTTTCATTCCTGTAAAACATATAATGGTTAAAAGATTCAAATTCCTCATGACGATACCTTTCATTCAAATACCAGCAATCGTAATCTAAAGCGAAAAGTAGTCTTGGTCAACAGCTTTCCTTGGGACACTTTACGCGCATTTCCCGAAGAAAGCTGTTGACTCAGGCTTAAATCAGCGCTTTAAGGGTTAAATTAACTTAGCCAGTATGGCTTACTGTCACACAATTTTGTCTGCCAACTCCTGTTTTCAAGCAGTGGCTGTGTGGCTTACGACTACCAGTGTTCTATAAACTGAATAAATCATACTTTACAATAATGAACAACCATGTTCAAAAAGTTAATATAGAGACTGTTCAGGAAGCAAGGTGGTCATCTCATTGAACCAGCTGTACACTTGTTTCCTGACAGATGCTACTTGCTGGCTTAAAGACAGGGAGTTGCTCCATGCCATACTACATGAAAAGACAAATTTATCTTTCATGCTGCCTATTTTCCACTTCATACTTTTTTAATTAGATAAAACAGGAAAGCATTGCACTTACATTAATAGACTGCTTTAAAAATGCCATTCCTCATTATGTATTGTTCTGTAATTTTTGTTTTTGTTTTAATAATGTCAAAAGAAATTTTGTTCCACTGAAGCATAATAAATTGCAGCATTTTCCCCAGATGCAGACTGAAAATGACAGCATGTTCATGATAACATACCTGCCAATCAAACACACACTTAACCCTGTGGACTCAATGAACAAAGCCACAGTGGACTAGTATAAATTGATGGAGCCCAGACATTTAAATTCTGAAAGGATAAGACCAAAAAAAAGTGAACAACAGTCAATAAATATTGCCTGCAAAGCAGACCCAAGCTCTGTGTTATACTCTGCTGTAGTAGATAACATGGAACTTGGTCTGCTTTGGAGGCAATAGTAACTCCAGTTCTGTGATGAATTGTATTAACTTTCTGTTGTTTAAAATTCACTATACATGAATAGAATGCAGAAAAGGACCATAAACATTACTCGAGCACTCCTCTTTCTTGTTTATGAGTATAAAATGTTAGTGGACTTCTACCATGTTGTACATGATGTGCATCTGGATACGTCCACAGCAGTACACACTTCATGCCTGTAGATGTCTATGCCAGTTACTTAAATCAGTCCCCTTATCCAAAAGAAAATTGGCACATACCATGTTGCCATACTTGGATGCTACTCTGTTTATAAGCACAAAAAATCTAGCTCTTTGCAAATGAGTCATTTTAACTCTAGGCAAGTTACCTTCAAGTACCAGAGTTGGAACAAACAAGTGGCTTTTCCTGGAAAAATTCCAGGGATGCAAAACCCACCTGTATCTCATTAAATTTTCAGCAATCAAATTAATTCAGTACAAAGTGGCATGAAATTGCACAAATATCAAAAGTGCACAGTGCCTCAGAGGAAGCTTTGAAGGTGCAAAATGAAATGAAAATCCACTTACCTTTGTAATGAAACATTGGTTACCTTAGGGCTGGCCACTGTCTTCACGTGTCTTTGCTGGACCTGTAGAAAAATGCAGACTATGGATACCAGAACAGACCCATGTTCCAAGAGGGGTGCAGGGAGGGAATATTGGGAGCATCAATAGGTAAGGTTAATCTCATTCATTTTTAAAAATGAATATACAGTTACTTTTAATTTATAGTTATAATTAAATTTACATCAGAAACATGGACCAGTAACTGTATTTTCTTATTCTTTGCAATATTTTGTGTAAGATTTGGCACTGAACAAAAGTTTCAAAAATTGAACACACCCCTGTGAGCCTGGAAACATATGAACACATCCTAATCCATTTATTCTGTCATTCCCCCAGGTTTTATAAGCTAAATTGTGTCCTCAATCACAACTAAATGAAGCCACTCATGAATATGCATGGTCAGCTGTTCACCTATTTCTCGGCTATCATGCACTACTAATACCAGTTTGGCCAACACTACAGCACTATCATCATACAACACATGTCTCGTATCAAATCCATCCACATGATTTTAGGAAGGCATGTCTTTGTCTGAAGTATCTATAAATTTCAAAAGTTTAAACAGTGAATTTCTATGTGCAGCAATGTTTTCTCTTGTATGAGTCAGCACCTCGAATGAACTAATTTGCGGTGCAAATCGGAAGTTGATCATTCATAACAAAGGCTGTATAATGGGATTTGTGGATGCCAATAATTCAACCAGTGAGTTAAGTGTGTCAGTGGATTTTGTACCATTAAGCCTGTGTCAAAATGCATGTCACATCATGAAAAATTACCAAGAAGTCCACATTTTATTAAAACGCACAGAGCTCTAATTTTCATTGCTTGAATGACCCTTTGTTCTGTAAGACCAACAACAAAATTCAAATAACATTGTTTTACCTCCAGTATCTAAGGACAGTGAAGTCAGCTAAAAGGACGGAGACGCAGATCCTATGTCTGGACCACTGAGCACTGATTGACGGCCTGTCACTTACACAGGTGCTCCCCCAGCCATACATGTACAAGTCTGTTCCACTCCTCCACGACAAGTCATCTACTATGCACTCTGCATTACAGCTTTATTTGCCTCCAGCATTTCATAGTGCTTGTTACAAGTAAGTAACAATGTGTACGCTGGGATAGATCTGGACCTCAAAAATCTACAGCCAAAATTGGAACTACATGCGTACAGGCATAATTTACAAAACGCGGTCTTGGCTGTTTAATAATTCATTTAAATTATTTTAGCCATTTCCACATTTCTTAAGCCAAATTCAAGAAACATTAGCATTTTGCTAATGGTCACAGAAGTCCCTGATGCACAGTGTGCCTTCTTTTGGACAAAAAACTCATTGAAAGTGAGATCACTAGTCTTCAATGATCACATTTCAAGGATGTATATATAATTACATGTATATCATTTTTTATACCTTCCATCTTACTCACATCTGTAATGAAAGACTACCTATTTTAAAAGAAATTTTTAATTGATGGCCACGTGAGATAGTATCACAAAACAAGGTCACAGCTGTCCTTCACCTTCTTTATCCCATAGATTCCACTTTTTTTTCTTTTTTTTTTTTCTTTCTTTATATTTGAGGTACATCTCTGCTTGTGCTTAGACTTTAACAAATAATTCAAAATATGTATCCTTATTAATGCTCCTATCTTTCAGCTTAACATCACTGTTGTCAAGAGCACTACCTGATCATCAGTATTTGCAAGTCTCTTCTTGTCACTATGTATAAAAAGTCAAGGAAAGCGTTAAGATCTTGTGATATCAATGTGTTGATTGATTTCTTTGTCCTTGCTCTATGTCATCATGACAACCAAGATTCTGTCATTGCATTAGCATAACTGTAAAATTACAAAGGCTATCAGTCACCCGCAACTTTATCCCAGTGACATGGTGCAAGAAACCAAGCAGCCACACCTTCCAGGTAACTGGCAGGCAGTGGTAACCTCTTGTCAAAAACAGGTTGCATGTGTGACATTTGTGCACATGACAGTAAAAGCATGGCCTTGATGATCACAGAGCCTTTGCAGTGCACATCTGTGTGCCCTCCCACCATATGGTCCAGTCCCCCCTCCCACCTCCCCCCTCCACCAGGAATTCTCCACAGGAACAGATCTCATTAAAAGATGACTAATCATTGCAACAACAATGCTAGCTTGCCTTTTTCAATCCTAGCAACTTGCCATTAATTATTGCCCTGCCACTAGGTGATGTAGTAGGCCATTATGCATACATGGCAATTTCTGACCCACTTCAGAATTAACATTCCATTACAACTGGCATATTAGCCACAAAAATTGAATTACTATCACAAATTGTGAAATCATGATGTTTGGAAATCATGTTACTTTCCTGTGTGTGCCCATCGTAATGTGTGGATAGGGGGTACACAGTGTCTTAAAAACTGTGAAATAAATCTGGATGTGTAATCAGTGACATCACAACTGCCACTTTAATAGAACATCAATGGAGAAAATGATCCAGATTAACATGTATAGAAGTAGGTATGATAAGGAAAGTTGATATGGATATGCATACATTTAGTGCATGACCAGTTTTGACATATGCCAAAGTCTTATGTAAGAGGATTAAAAATTATTTGATACTGATGATAATAAAATTTAAATATAAGTGTCTTGATAGGAGCTGGTTCATCCTGCAGGAGCCATATCTTGTATCTTCTGTTGTTGATTATCTGTATGGTTCCTCTTCTTGACCATTTTGCAGGAGGCTGGTATGCCCATCACCCATTAATAAAATACAAAATTATTAAGGTAATATCAATTTTTAGGAGCTTCATGGTACCATTTAGAGCCCTTTAGAGAAAAGGCATAGACCTATCCACTTTATACATCATACCTATTTCTATGTGTTGGTCTGGATCATTTTCTCATGATGTGCTACATTTTCTCTCTCTGGACACCTATTTCCTCAGGGATCCATGTATATCCCCAGGAGCCTATACTGGTTTGATAATTTTCTTTTTCATTTCATCTGATTGTCACTATCATGTCCATTAGAATTATGAACTCACCCAGACAAGTCCATGAGCACTTCTATTTGTATCTCATCACTTCTACTTGTATCTCGTCACTTCTACATGTATCTCATCACTTCTACTTGTATCTCATCACTTCTACTTGTATCTCATCACTTCTGAGCCCCTGCCATAAACTTCATACATAATACATTATCATTTCACCAATACGTGCATTTGCATTGCTTTTGTTCACAACTCAGATTGAAATGAAGACGAAACTTTTAGCCCCTGGACTTGACTGACGCAAATTTTAGTCCTTACAACTTCTCTGTTCTACTCTCTCAACATTAACATACTAATTTTTCATAAACTGACAATTTTCTGTTACCCTGGTGAAATGATAATGTTCTCCCTTCTTCTCACATGCCTACTACTTAATGTCTTTATCCGTAACTCCCATTCTAGCTAACTTTTACATTGTCCTTTTGCCCCTGAAAGCAGCCAAAGCTGGCTGGCGGTGAAATGTCTGCTTCTGTGTTTTTACCTTATTTTAACAGTAATGAAAAACATTTTGACAGTGAATTGTGGATGAGGCCTATCAAAATCACATGCCCCAACAGCTTTCCTTGACATGGATTGGGCACTTACTGCCCAACCCATGCCAAGGAAAGCTGTTGACTCAGTCTTCAATCAAGAATCTGGTGACATCAAAATCTGCATGTGTATGGTGTTGCACAATGTGACATCTATGTTGTATCAACTTGAAACATCATTAGTTTTTTATGTGTTTCTGATGTTATGAATTCAGTAGCATAATCAGCATTTGAAGAAATGAAGTTCAGCAATCATTAATTTGCAAAACATAAAAACAGCGGCAACTAGAAACAAGAGGGCTGAGTGAACAGCCCATGCTCAGCTGACCTAGATATTCATCACACTTGTGGCTCTGTGAACTTGGGATAGGATCAAGGTCACCCATGTTCTGAGTAGGTCTGACCTTTATAGAAGAACACTAACATGTGCAACATCAATGTCCCAATTCAAGTAGTTCTCAAGTTATAGTGTAGAGTAAAATTTATGAATGTTGCACTGTGACCCCAGAAACAAGGTCAAGGTCACTCATGTACTGTCGCAGCATGACCTTCATAGAGAAACATTAACATGTGCAACATCAAAGTCCTTACCCAAAACAGATCTCAAATTATCAAGTGAACAGTAAATTTCATGTCAGTTGTCCTGTGATCTTGGGAATAAGGTCAAGGTCCAAACATCATTGGAGCATGACCATTTGCACAAAATATGTAGGCACTTATAAAAGGTACACACCTACCAAGTTTGGCATAAATCTGGCCAAAATTATTTAAGTTGTAATCATTACAAGAAATCCCCATGTTTAACTTTCCTATTACAACTTTGTTAAAGATTTTCGAAAAAAATCATACAAAAGCCAAAAAAAATCACTGAATCATGACCATTTGAACAAACTTGGTACAGACCCACCCAAGGTCCATTGTCACCAAGTTTGAAGTGAATCTGACAGACAGTTTCTTCAAAGAAGTCCACAATATGAATTACCATTCGAATGTCCATTGACTTGCATAGTAAGCAATAGAAAAGGTGTATTTACGGATAAGCACCTGAATTAAAAAATATCGTTACAAATCAGGAATCCACAGCAGTGCTACCTAGTGAACATCTTTGCTAGACCCTTTCACAAGGAACATATCCACAAAGTTTCACCTTAATCTGAGTAACGGATCTGGAGAAGAAGTCACAAGTAATGAAAAGACACAAAAATTCATCAAAAGTTGAAAAAACTGCAGCACCACCTGGTGAACAAATTAAGAACTAGGAGTCCCCGTGAGTGTCCCTGTGTGATATCAAAGCAATTGGGTGAGGGATTATAGAGAAGAACATTTTAAAAATTTGTCTTAAAAAAAGAACAAAAAAATTCATTAAAAATCCATAAGCATGCAAAATACAAAATCCACCAGCATTTGGTATCTGTTAAAAAAAACATTTCTGGGATACTTTGGTTTTCACTTGGCTTAAAACAAAGAAGAAAAAAAACCCCAAAAAACAAAGAGCTTGTCCCATAGGTAATCCAGTCACCATACAATGACAGATTCTCTGGTATGTCTGTGTAAGGATAGATCATCACCTTCATAAACAAATAAACAGGGGATGGGGATATACAGTTGCACAAGTTTTTAAAGATGTAATGAAATGACAACTTCACTTGGCTTAAAACAAGAGAAAAACAAAAACAAAAAACAAAAATCCAAGAACTTGTCCCATAGGTAATCCAGTCATCACACAATGATAGATTCTCTGGTATGTCTGTGTAAGGATGGATCATCACCTTCATAAACAAATAAACAGGGGATGGCGATATAAAGTGGCACAAGTTTTTAAAGATGTAATGAAATGACGACTTTAATGATAGTCACAAACTTTCCTCATGTAATTTGGAAAAGGCAATAAAACTTGAGGAACTGTGAGGTCACATGTCCACCTGTTACTATCAAGGAGAGGAGGGCTGGGAGTATCAAATTTTTATTGCCCCATAAAAGTTACTGCGTGCTGCAGCAGCTTCGGTATCGCGGCGCAGTATTTCTGCGCCTCAATACCCTATAGCTGACGAGTGTCCACATGGGGGTGTAGTGTGAATGCAAAGGGTATTTAGGGGTATCGAATACCGTATTGACTGGCACCCCTGTGTAGTGTGAAAGCGGTATAAATGACTCTATAAGTGACCCAGAAATCTTATCAGTTCATCTTAGCCTGAAGAGGTAGAGCCTCAATACAAGCAAAATCTGTCCATGCGTTTTTGTGATATCATGGTTACAAATATTCCTTGCCGCTACATATCTAGAATGAAATCTCCTGCAAGAAAAGGTTGATTTCCTTGCTTCCCATTACTGTATATGGCCTTTACTTGATGACTGCTGTAACATTTCACTCACCCACTTTGCTTTGAACATTTTACATGAAAAAATCTTTCATACAAAAATGACTGTTTATTTGAGCTATCTCCTATTCCTTTCTGCCCTTTTCCCCACCTCCACCCAGCAGACAACTTTTTTCATCAGACAGGACTTCTAATATTGCTCAGTAGAAAGGAGCCAGGTATAAATGCCACCTGTAATCAAACATGGGCATGTCCATTGACATTGTGCCTGAAGTTAACAACCTCCTCAAGCAGCTTCTATGCAAATTTCTTGAACTGATGGCATTTAATCTCGTTATTTATGTAAAACTGATTTGCATATTTATCGATAATCTCACAATCAGTGCAAAGACAGACAAAAGATCAGTGTCATTCATCACATTGTCATCACAACATCACAAGACATCCGCGCCCGGCACCACCTCTCCCACACCACAGTGGGGGAAATCCCAACTGGCAAGTGACAGTGCAATACCACATCCACAAGCTCATTTCTTTGTTCTTTCAACCGATAAAACTATCAAAATGCATTTACAATATTTGGTCAATTCGCTTAGCTGCCACAGTACTGTGTGAGTCACAAAGCCTCCAAGGAGTGCAGCTTTATTTTATAAACTCTATGAAATCATCCTGCACATCCTCCACAGGGATACATGGCTATGCTTCAAGGTAATGAAACTCTGTGTCAATTTGCAACCTGATGGGTTTGGTAGGAAATTGTGTCAAATGAGTAAAGCAATGCAGTAATGAAAATGCACCCCCCTGGGAAGCTGGCAGCTAACTGCTAATTTACATATAAAGAAAATTTCATGTAAGGTCCTCAAAAGAAGAGAGCATCCCATGTTGTTATATCAGATTGGACTATTCACTTGTATCTTTCGTCAAGCATTTATGTGATTCATTATCATGTTCACCTGAGACAGATGATGACATGTATGTCTGCAGCCTATTCCAATTGCATTTGCTTCCAAAGGCAGTCCTTTTTTCATCCCCTTTTCACTGTCAGTATTTTTACGAGTTTCATATGCAGCACATACTGTACCCACTCCCAGTATAATAATCATTTTGTAAACATAACAACTTTCCCTCTGCTAGCCTTCTTGGACATAAAAAACTGAAATTTAATACTAGTCATCAAATCATATGTACATAATTTATCCTTTCCCCTCAAACTGGCCAAAACTGTCTGGTAATCGAATGTCACCTGCTTCCAATGTTTTTGACTAATTTTAACTGTAATAAAAATTATTTGGATGGAAACTGTAGATGAGACCTCTATCAAGATAACACGCCCCAAGTCAACACCTTTCCTGGGAGTGGGTTGCGTGCTAAGCTCCCAACCCACACCACGGAAAGCTGCTTTTTAAGCAATAGTCCATATGTGAGTACTTTAGACCAATGGTTTTAATAGGAAAATAATCACTAAATGCACAAGTCATGATCCAGTGGTCTTCCCTGACATCCCGGAACAGTTGGTGTATCTTACAAAAAATGTACTGGATCCACAGAAAAATTCAACAAAGTTAGCAACAGAACCAAACCTAAAGATTTTTTTGGAAAATGTTGAAAAAAAAGTTTTTCAGTTACACTTATTGCCTCACATACCTGCCAGTGGAAGTGCTCCACCAATTGCCTCCCAAGATTTTGTTGGCACAATATTTGAAAACATACATGCATACACCAGTGAGTATCTGGCAGTTGAGTTTTAAGTTGTCAGATAATTTTTCTGCACAATTAAAACACAGATTGCAGGAATATCAAGCAACTTTTTTCTGCTAATTTTGTCTTCTCTATCTAGTATAAATATAAATCACAGTGTAAGTGTAACTATTTTGTCACAAATCATGCATATGTTTTCAGAATTAACTCTGGAACATTCCACAGAACCAAAGAGCTTGCCAGTGTTTGTTAACTCACAAATTGGGGCACATTACCCTTTCGAAACCTCAAATACCCTCTGAGAAAATTCTTAAGGGTCACAAGTCTTGTTTATTTACATGTAAAATTGGTAAAGATCTAGTCTTCTCCCCTGAATTTCCTTCTTGTGACCCACTGAAAAAAAAATCCTAAGGGAAACACTGCTTTGCCTCCAAATGGTTGCTATGTGCAGATCATGTACAGCCATTGTGCCAACTTTCACATTCATGAATGGCTTGGTTGCCTGCTGCACAGACTACATTCCATGTATTCCCTACTCCCCACTACGTGGAGTGCACAAATGAAACCAAGCTCAATCAAATAACAACTCGTGACACATTCAAGTAACACATAACACATCAGCCTAAAGGGCCAAAGAACTTGTATGTGCACACACGTTGACCTTCGTGCCACATCACTCTTCAGTACGCACAGCCTGCAGTTTCTCCAATGCTTTTCAGCATCTTGCCTTAAAGATACAGACAAGAAATCAATACATTTTTTTAATACAAGACGGAATAACATGTTGGTATTAGAGATCTTTTTATTGCACATCAAGTACTAAAAAAATGTAATCTTTTTAAACATGCCATTCACAAAAAATAGTAAGATTAATCCCAATGAAAAAAAAAAAACAAAAGTAAGAGATTTTATCCATCTGCAGAAGATTGGGTTCCATGATGCACATGGGTGCATGCTGAAACAACAGATTTCACATCAGAATTCTATTGACATTGAGATACCTGGTGTCGTTTTATCAAAGTACACTGATCTTATTAATACAAGACATTCTAAAAATGTGCACGTCAAATTTTGCAATAACATACACTAAGATGAAAAAAAAAATAATACCACTAAACATGTTAAAGGTAACACAGTCCTTAAATCATCATCTTCACACCACTTGATATTTGCGCACCCCCCATTCTTGTTAAATACAGTTCAGAGTTTCAAATAATTTCATGCCACACGAGATCAAATTTTCAAAATCACAATGACACTGACAACCTCTAAATTCTACCAGTGATACAGGTGACTGTCATGTAGAAGATCCTTAACCCTTTCCTCCTCAAGTCAATATCTTTCTCTGGCATGGGTTGGGTGCTGCATGATCAGCCCATGCCAAGGAACACTGCTGACCAAGGCCATGTTATTCTGAGAGGTCTCATCAACAATTCTGATACAAACTGTTTTTCACAACTTTTGAAATTTGTTCGGAACGTTGAACCATAGGGCATTCGACAGCCAGCCAGTTAAGAGGAAAGCCTTCATCTTACACTGCAGTCAATAGCCAAGCTTTTACACAGGTACGTGACTGGTAACTGTACAGGTACAGGACCCATTAACAAGACATGTGATGTCAAGCTGCCAGCTACATACTGTGTGCCTGGCTCTGCTAGTGTACAGATCAAAACACTCAGCAGGTTTGCTCACATGCAATGGAACTGCTGAATAGCCCAGCATGCAGTATACATTTATAAAAGTCTTTTGTCAGTCACTGCATTTGTCTCATCCATCCATGAGACACTCATTTCCTTCTTTACGAGCCCACCCAATCTATTTTCAACAGCAAAGTGCTAATCTTATCATACGTTCCTGTCAAACAGCTTTAACTCATTCCATACTATGGTCACAGACCTTGGTCAGTGGTTCTGGCACTGCCTGGCAAGTCAGCATGACTTGCCAGGTAGTGCCAGGACCACTGACTTTAGACGGTAGGCATGTTGGTACTTGAAAGAAAGATCTTTTCATGAAAAATTTAAATATGCAACTGTCGTCTTAAATCTTGGTTAATATATGTAAATATCAGGGACTGGTATGGAATGAGTTGATCTTCTAGCATGGACAACAGTGACCATCATGTTGTGTTATCAGCATTTAAAACTCTGTCCATTGCTTCCCATTATTCTTTGCAATTACCTTTCTTTAATCACACATTAGGTAATTCTCTCTCAAGTTTGGACACTTGTAACAATTTACTTTTGGTGATCATGAAGAGTAAATCCACCAAACAGGTGTATTTTCCTGATTTTTTTTTCCTCTACGTGTAGCTATCCAATGCAATCATAATGCCTTACTCAAAATACTTCTGTCTCTGAAACAATTGACTGGACCTTGTGTCTTACATTTTCTTGCAGTCTTCAGACACCACTGTACCTTGTCCAGTAAGACCCAGGTTTGCTCGTCTGATTGTGTCTCATGGTTCTTAGTAGAGATGGAAACCGTTTCACTTTTAGAAACTGGTTCACAACAAGCCATGAACTGGTTTGAACAGGCAATCCAAGAACATTGAAAAACATGAACAAAATTCAAGAACATTGAAAAACATGAACAAAATTCAAGAACATTGAAAAACATGAACAAAATTCCAAAACAGAAACTTTTATTTATCACTAGTCCTTAGATATTCATTTTTATATGCATTTCACATGTCCTATTTGTCCCTTTCTTTTCTTGCTAGTGAGCAAAAAAAACAGGCCCACTCATGGTCGCAAAGAGACACATACCCCCAATAATCTACATATTGTTACAGATGGAATCTGTAATGATTGTCCACATGGGAGATGTCCTCGAATATGCCTTCCTTGTGTAGAAAAGTGGCGTAACTGAGCCAGCTTTTGGTGACTCTGGTGTCCCTGCATCCCAAGCATTCAATTCTGCTGGGTAGGCAGTTTTTAGATGCTTCAGCAAACTTCCAGTCCCACCAGAGAAGACATTCTCTTTTTGGCAAAGCTTGCACTTGCAATTTTTTTCACTCTTGTAAAAAAACGTCCAAACCACGGACGCCTTCTTAGGTGTCACCATACTTGCTAGTGGCTCTCTTCACAGACACTAGCATTTTAATCATAAAACATGCACAAAGTATGCTGGTATGGTTTAAACTTCTATTAATTTGTACTGAGACAAACTCGTACGGCCTGTTTTGTTCTAAACACACGTGGCAAGTAATATCACAAATGTGTATTCATGTATAAATTCTTCAAACAATGCCCCTTGGTCAAGAACTTATCAAGGCACAAAACAATACATGTTTGTCCCAGCTTAAGATAACTAGTAAGTATTCATTTTTATTAATAGTAAAAAACCAGCGAGACCAGTGACGAGGGATGCCTATAGCAGCGGAGTCCCGACCGGTTTCGTTCTCTGTGAACTCATCAGGGGACATTTGAAAACACTTTTACGTTGCTTGCTTATATAGCAAGGGGGTAACGTTGCCACGGGCCATGAGGCAACGTCACAAATATAGCGCCTAGGCGTCAAACTGATCTACCGGGCTAACTGCTGTCTTGGCAGGTTAGAGTGAAGTGCATTAGCTATGTCACGTCATGCAAGGTTTGACGTATCCATTCTGAATTATTGGTTTCATTTTTCTTAACACTGTACCTTGCACAGAGGTCTGCTTGTCCGATTGTCTCTAGTAGTTCTTAGACATCACTGTGCTTTGTCCAGTTGGACAGAGGTCTGCTTGTCTGATTGTTTCTCCTGGTTCTCAGACACCACTGTACCTTGGACAGAGGTCTGCTTGTCCGATTGTTTCTCGTGGTTCTCACACACCACTGTACTTTGTCCAGTTGGACAGAGGTCTACTCGTCTGATTGTCCCTTGTGGTTCTCAGACACCTCTGCACCTTGTCCAATGAGATTGAGGCATTCATTCCACTGTTCATTTCCTCTGGTTGTCAGACACCTCTATACCTAGCCAATAAATCAATGACATTTATCCTCCTGTTCATCTCCTTTTGTTCTCAGACGCCTCTGTACCTCCAGCAAAACAAAGACAGTAATTCTCCTACTCATTTCTTCTGGTTCTCAGTCCTCGATGTATCGTGTCCAATAAGACTATGACATTTATTCACCTGCTCATCTCCTGCTGTTCTCAGGAATCCATGTATGTTGTTGAACAAGACTTCTATAATTCTGCCACTCACTTTTTCTAGTTCTCACATATCCATGTATCTTGTCCAAGACATCAGTATACATCATCCCACATAGTGCTTGCTATTTCAGATCACCCCTTCTGCCAAAAAGTGGTCATGTATTGACAGTCATCTTAATTAGCAAGTAAAGTTACAAAAAGTACACATTTCTTTTTCTGGAACTTTTATAAGTTGTTATCAGTGGTTTGTTATCCTTCAGATTTCATTATTGGCAATCAATCATTTTCATAACCCTGTGCAGGAAGGTACATGTATGATTTGGTAGCCATCAGCTCCAGTATTGCTCTGTATGTGTGTGTGTGCATGTGCACACACAGGTATTTCAATGTGGAATGTGAGTTCTCAACTCATACTGAATTCCTGTCAGGTTATAACAATGAGCCACTATCTATAGATATTTAGAATTATCCGCCTTAATATTTGAGACCTAAATACATGTAAAGGTAACAGGGATGGTCTAATATGAAATTCACTATCTCAGCCCGACCACACTGTTTGCCACCAGTAGCAAGCTGTTGAAACTACAGTGAATGACATGTGTATGCATACAACTACAAAGAATTTTTACTGCTGTAAATTGCTTTCTTTTCATGTGTATAAATTTTTACGGTTTTTGTATTTTTGACATTTTGAACACTGTAGTTTTAATTTCACTGTCTTGGACATAATTCTTATTCAAACAATGTTAAAATACTATTTCACTGTGTTTTCATTTTCATCGTTTTTGTGCCATCAGCGAAATAAGAAAAAATAAGAGTACAGTGAAATTAAAGCTATTTACAGTGTCAAATCCATTCCTCTGATACAACCTGCTAATATCATTACCAGCAGATCAAATAACTTTTATTTCCATGGAGGTAAATAGATTAAACAATCTTCAAAGCATTGACTCTACAGTAGTCAGTCTTTACTTGATACAGAAAGTATTACAGAGACCTCAAATACAAGGACACAGCAAATCTGTGTTAACAAGGCATTCACAAAGAGACGCTCAACTTTTGCCTACTCATATGTTCCGGGCAGTCAAATATTACCTGCTTCAATGATGTACATTTCTAAACACATTTTGTATCAATATAGTGAAACCTGTTTTACCACTGTGAGGAAAGACCACCTGCCTTTTCAAACCATGTTTACCATGTCCCTTTTGCCATCTTTTCCATGTTATTGTACCTCTATTGAGACACCACCTGCCTTATGTGACCACATTTTGGCCTCCCCCAGGGGCGGTCTCTCAAAACAGGTTTTACTGTACTATATATCAGAATTATTATGACCCACCAGGCCAACATATAATATCCTAGCTCATCCGTTTTCTTTGCTGAAGGTTGTGCTAAAATCCTTACAACAGAAAGATGTTACCTTTGTCTTTGGCCTCATAAACAGAACAAGTTGGCTGTTATCTTTACCACTACACTTGTCATGTTGACAGTATCACATTTCATGACAATGCATTCCCAAATAAGCTATATGAATTGGATCTCCAAATAGCAGCTGCCACAAGGCAGCAAAACATAAGACCTTTCCTATTCACAACTGCACCACCAAGTTCATATAATTTACCCTGAATAAATAATTTGCGAGCATGCCCCATTTTACCAACAAACTTGACACCTTAACAGACAAATCAATATATCCTGTAATTTGTGAAACCCATATAGACTATGACAAACATCAGTTCATTCCCACCAGAAATGCAGACCTTTGCTGGAGCCAAACTGATGCTAGTGTTGCCACAAATAGCAATATGAGACAATGGAAATCAGTCATATTCTGGCAAAGTAAACCATAAATGTAGGCTTCATATCATATCAATAGGTGCTCAGAATTTATTTCTTCTAAAGAGCTGTACAAACAGATCAGATAAGCTGTGTAAATACTGTATTCCTTCCTAAGTGCTCACAAAATTACAATGTGATAAGCTTTCAATTCAGCAACCCTTTTCTCTTGATCATTCAGATACCATGGGGGTAGGGGCTGGGCCTCATCAGACCAGGGGTTCTTATTGGGACGTGTATGGTATGATAAATTTGGTCGTGGTGCTCCAGTTACCTGACAACAAAATGTACCATCTTTCAATTCAAACATTAGGGACAGAGGATACACCAAAAGCACTTGGGGGCAACTGGTAATAATGGATCACAGATTGAAATGTATTACTGTTTCCAGTCAAAAGTACAAGTCTTCAAAGGGTAGGACCTGAGGATTTCTAATCTGAATGAAAATTCTAACTTTGTGCATTGATGAATGAACATTTAGATTTTATGACATGTATGTGAAAGATCACATGCTGTACACATAAGGAAACAAGCCTAGCAGGTTTAATAATATTCTTACTGTGTTATCCCTTTTAAGCATACCCCACACCCACCCATTTTTATGGAACAAAAACTATTGAAATACTAGAATATATATATATATATATATATATATACATATATATATATATACAGTGGTACCTGCTATTTAAGACCACCCCTACAGCCAACAAAAAGTGGTCTCATACTGCAGGTGGTCTTAAATTGAAGGTATATTTAACCTGTAAATACAGCAGAGGGTCTTGAAAGAGTGGTCTCAAAAAGACGTGGTCTTAAATTGGAGGTGGTCTTTAGAGCAGGTACCACTGTATCATGATTGTTTACCAATTGATACAGCTCATATGTTCCAGAATGAGGCCTTAAATTGGGAGTGTATTTCAATTAAATTTCCTATGTGCCTCAGTCAGTTACAAGGGATAATATAATAACTTTATTTTTCAAACTACAGAAATATTATGCACCTGTGTTGTTGAAACAGGTTCAGTTTTCCAAATGATGACCTGGTCTTTCAAACTTGAAAGGAGCTGAAAATGTAGCAGCATCAGGTGTACATGTTTATCATTCCAAAACAAAAAATACAGAGAAAATTCCCCAGGACCCCTTTTGCATTACAGATACATAGAATAATGTGCAAAAAATGTGACACTTTGGTAAACTTCTCAATAATTTAAATGATCATTCCAACAATTAGCTCACACAATTGACACTTACTAAATATTTTATCATGCATAAAAATATATTTGAAGGTTTGCCCAAATACTTCATACCATATGAGCCTTGTGATGTTCCAGGTAGCCCAAGGTTTGTTTGCTGTACCTCAGGTGCTTTAAGTCACTAATCATTTTGCACCCCCACTGCAGTGTGTTCATTTGATGATGGTTATCATATAGCAATAAGACAACAATTAACCCTTTCCCCCTAAAACCAGCCAAAACCGGCTGGTGGTCAAATGTTGTCTGCTTCAGTGTTTTCAACTAATTTCAGCAGTAATGAAAAACAATTTGACTGAGAATTGTAGATGAGACTTATCAAGACCACATGCCAAGGAAAGCTGTTGACTCAGTCTTAATTCAAAGGGTTAAGGAGCTGAACAGTTACAGGTATCCTGCATGGGAAACTAGTTAAGTTTGGAAGGTAAAACTATGGATGTGAAATTAAAACACAGACAGACACACACACACACACACACACACACACACACACATCTTTGTTCTGAATACAGCAAAAGACAAGCAAAAGTCCAAGAAAGCAGGCAGTACAGCTGGTGGTGGACACTGTCTTGTGGGACACATTCCTGAGAGCTTCCCAAAACAAAAATACTCCAACCCAACCTGCTACACATTCATGGATCACAACAATTCAAAGGTGTTCAACAGTAAGATTATCCTTGTGTTCAGCAGACAAAACATTTGTACACATCCTGCAATGTTCTATAACTTTTATTTGTTTAAAGGCAAGTGTTCAGAAGCATTCTGGTACCCTGAACACACACCCATGTTACTATGTTCCTCACTCAGTGTAGTGTTCAATACAAGTGATACAAGCTAAGCCTCAGCTGTCAACACAGACGTGCCATCTTGTTGATTTTATCACTGATACCCTCACATGTTTTCATGAGCTGTAGTAAAATATGACTGGAGCAGCTTGGTGTTGGTATGGCAAGACAGCAGTGGTGTGGTGATATAACTGGGCAAACTGAGTGTCATTCACACGGCCACCATCAATATCAAAGTGCTTCTCCGTGTACAATTTAGGCAAGGAAGGAGAAGCTAGATACCATGTAACAAAACCTATTGATCTTCCATTGGCAAGCTAGCAGCATTTGCATAGCATTCTACATTATTCAGATGAGGAGCTGGTACGTGTACCACATCTACCACACCATGTCACTTGCTTGTCAGCATATTCTAACAATAGCCTCTTTTTTTTTTGGTCTCTGGCTCTACAGAAAAAAATAAACAAAAACCCAGCCTGGACAGCTTTGTCACGGCTGTTTATGCATCAATAGCCAATGACCACAAAGACTGATCAAAGTTATGCAGAACAAACTCTGACACTGTTATTGAAAATTTCTCCAGGTCATGGCCACACCACACTGGCTTTCATCTGAATATTGATGTTTCAACATTTCAAACAGCCACTTTCATCTTTACTAATGTCATGAAATCATTTGATATACGTAGCTGGTGTGTATCAGAGTTCTCCATCTCTAAGAGACAGATTAAATTTTCTATGATGAACCCAATACATGTACCCTTTTGTAGAAAATCCAGTCCAGTAGCCAGCAGAAAAAGAAGTGGTAGCCAGTGAAATAACCAGCAGTTTGACCTTCCCTAGCACAGTGGTGTGTCAACCAGAGTACACACATCCAAATTTCCATGCAATATTTTGTGTGTTTCAATGTTCTAGGACAAACTGAGAGCTCTACAACAAACTCTGTAGGCCTAAATGTAAAAGGGGTTCCCATGGTAATCAATTTATTGCAAATGCAAGATTTTGATAACAAAGAAACAATAATTTTTTGGGTAGGCATTGTGATTATTCATGGCCTTGTTCATGATGTAATAACCATCCTATTCAGAAAAATGGTTAATCTGTCTTTAGACAGGTCTCACATTTATATAATATCTTGGGTAGAAATAATGAAATTCCAGACATACTTCTGCTGATGGCTGTCCTGGAAACCTTCAACACTCCACTGCCCAGTAACAATTAAATTATATGCTACCAGCAGCATGAGGCCAGCTCACTACTCAGTCCATGACTGCAGTTACTTCAATCCATGCTCCACAATATCATTCCACCTTCAGCAACTTAACAATTGATATATACATATACATTTTTAATCTGGGTTTCATGAATTCATATCACTTTCAATTCTAATTTCATTTAGTCCTTTTCATGGTGGAAAATTTTTTTGGGTGTTCTGTGGAATACTTTTCACAAGTGAAATTACAAACCACACAAAAATGAATTTGGCCGAGATGTTTGCTATTGCAGTCTATGCACAGAAACGCATGTATGAAGGGCACCAGGCTGGTGCTGCCAATAAAGCATGCATAGTGTGTATTCACTCTCATCATTTCATCAGCAACTTATGATGCATGGGCATGCAGCCAGTTTTAATGCAAATGTTGAGTAAATGAGAGCATTCAAGGAGCCTGTCAGTTTGCACATTGTGGCAGTCTCACTGTTTGTCTGACATGGACAGCATACACCCAGCCCCAGGTTCACAGCCCAGCCACTACCAACCTTACATAATCTTATTCAATTATTTCATCTACCATGTATATGAATCATACATGTAATCCATATTCCTTTTTTTTGGAGTGTGTGTGTGTGTTTGTTCTTTTTTTTTTTCTTTCTTTTTTGGGGGGGAGGGGTATATTTTGTTCATCATGCAATAGTTGTGATAATTAAAGAGCCAGGATGTAATAAATCATTTCCTGTAAAATCTAGGGGTTTAATTCCTATTGAGCCAACAAATTTGTTATAATTGGCTTAATCAGTATGATCTCACACATTTCCATCAAACAAAAAAAGATGTGAAATCTTGTGATCTACAACAGTAACTATCATAAATCATTCCCTGAATGTATGTGTGCAGTTGCCTACAATAAACACAACCCAGCCTACACACTGGTAGACCTGATGGAGAAGACTTTTCTGCCTCACAAGCTCTAACCAGATTCTAGATTTCCTATGCAAACTTTTGCCCTTTCAAATTAAAACGAAATGTATTATGGGCATACACAACCCAAGCCTTGCTGCCTACAGTGACATCTAGTGGAAGGGTGCCCAAAGAATCAAATCTTGCTGCATGAACCACACCAGTCATTATCCATGTCTCACATCTAAGATTACATATTCATTCATAATTTCACAAAGTATCCAATTTTTTTTTCTCATATTACCAAATAATAAGGATTTGTAACGACACAAAGATTTACCGCTTGTACTGTCATCCAGATCAAAACTACATGTTCATTATGGTTAACGTACATCAAGATTAATATTTCATCATTGAAAAAAAGAGTACACTTTTTAAATTTACTCCTAATGGTCATTATCAATACATTGAGCTTCCAGTTTCATGACAAAAGTCACCTGGATACCAAGGGTAACAAAGAAAATCCACACAACAATGGCAAATAATTTGAGGTCTTTATCCCATATACATGTTATTATTCTAACCTATGTCACACCACATTAGATCATATGTGTGTTCACAATAATAGAGTATGATGACAAAACCTGCAACAACCAATGATCAAACTGAGATGACCCATATAGTGTATCATTCGTGGTACATGACCACACACCTCATGGCCAATATTATCAACTACTCACCTTTTATTTACAGCCAAAACTTGTCCTCAAATGCGTAGATACCATTCACAAGGTTACACTCCAAGCAGTTCACTTGTTTGTTCCCAGTATAATTATGTGGTAGGTAAACTCCTGGTCTTTGATCACACTTGTTGGTTATCAGTAACTATCCTCCTACACAAATAAAATATAAATCCAATTGTGAATCATCTGGCCAAGAAATAAGGAAATCTAACGACTAGTTGCCTACACAAATCAGTATGTACTGCCGTAAGTGCAAGCCATGTGCCATAGGAATCAATACTATGCCACTCTATAGTCATCATATATTCAAACATATACCAGAATCCATGAAGCCTATTGATTGTAATTTGCAAGAGTCTACGCAGGCGCAGGCAAGCTGTGTCACAACACAGAAACACGGCTTCCAAATAGGGGTACAATGTGTATGTACAACGAAAATGCAAAACTCAATAACTTACACATGCAACAGACCTCAGTATTTACCATAATCAACTTATTCTATGTGATTACCTGCCATTTAATTATCCCTGCAAGGGCATGACCCAGGAATATCTCTCCTCTCTCCAATAATCCTACCAGTGTCCATGCACGCACGCAAAATGCTTTCATGCAACTGTCACCTGAGCTCCCATCCCACACTACCATCTGTACCTGCCTGTACTAAGATGTAGACCCACATCATTGGTGTTGTCAACATGTTGCTGGGCATTATAAATATCTGCATGAAATATCAACAGCACACATGGACAAGGTCATGGTAGAAATAGACACAAACAGTGAAGCTAACAGGTAAACTGGCAAGCAAACGGTGACCCCTCTACCCATACTGATTTTTCTACTGCGCTGGAAACATTGTCTGTTCTGCGAAGATAAAAGTGTCAGGCTGTGGTGACGGAGATCACATCAATTACTGGTGTTTGTGTGTTGGATAGACTATCTTTTCTACCACTGGTGTACATATATATACATGTCTTGTCTGACCCCTAAAATAAATTGAAATTATGGGAACTGCTTCAGGTGTTACCTTAAGGTAACAACCACTGTGTTATATATCAGCTTTTACTCCAAAGACAGATGCAGTTATATATAGTATCTGCAACAAAAAACTTTTGTTCAAGAAGGTGTTTTCATGAGTTCCATGTCAGACTTTTGTCCGTATAATGTTCCTGTAATCATACATGAATATATATACATACACATGTATAATATAAATTGTAGATACTGTCATGTTGACAAGTAACTGCTTATAGGTGAACAGAATTTTTGACAGATGGACATGAGCGATTGTAAAAGCAGTGCAATCTAGATGTTAAGCACATCTCCTACTTGCCAGGAGCATTGGACACCCATGTTCAATATATCTCAGAACGATTGGTCAAAAATATTTACTTTGTCCTTCAAATTTACTTTAGAAAGTAAAATACAAGCGTTCCAGTTTGCGATGTTACATAAATTAGTGGTTCACAAAGCAAGATTATTAACTATCGTGCCTTCTGGTGGCACGATAGTTATAGTGGCGCTAGATTTGCCATAACTCATTAACATTCATATTTTGTATCGAGCAAATCTCTTGTATATGATCATCCTCAAAGTACACATTCCCCCTACGAATATTATGTTGAACAATCTAAATTATGATGGTAGGAAATTCAATAAAATTGCTGAAAGCATTTTTGTGTGTTGTTTTATTAAAAAATTGGTAAACACCATTGGCCAATCAGAGAGCCTGATATAATCAACAAATCGTGTTATCTGGTTATATGATGTGATGGTGTGTGTTGCCCCGGTCTATGTTAACTGCATATTTAATTTGTATCCCTGCTCCTTCATTTCATGATACATTTCATCAAATAAACTGTGATGTTGTTTACTTTTTTTTACTTAAAATCATCAATTTCATATGTAGAGAGAGAAAGCCATAGGTAATGTTTACACTCGATCAGTTATACCCATCATACGGAGCCGGGCTACACACCTGGAAAGCGCAGGACCTTGCCTGTGTTTAAAAGTGCCTACTAATTAACTGTGAGGTTGATGCACAACGCAAAAGATTTGATATGTCTATCTATCCAGTCATCAGTCTATACCTGCAGATTTTATTATATTTTAACAAATAAATAATAGATATTAGTTGACTTTGCAAGTTTCCACTTAATGTTCTGTTAACAGTTACTTTCATGAGGGAATAGGCATACTGAGTTTCTCTGTGTAGGAATATGGGTGTAAAATATTGCGAAGCACAGGTCTAGTCTAGACTATTCAGATTAAATAGGTGGATTTTTTTAAGGGGGGGGGGGGGGTTGAAACAAAATCTTGTCATTAACTTGTTGAGTCTCAAAACCAGAGCTGGACACACGATCACTTTTCACACAAAATAATTTGCTTATTTCGCATTTCAACAGAAATAAAGCATGATAATACGTAATTATAACAAAATGGTTTGCTTTTATTTAATCCCAGCTCCCTCCGTGATAGCAACCTGCCAGCATGGTGTTGCGAATTTTTACTTTGGAACGAAGACAGATCAAATGAACCATGCCAACGTGTAACTACGTTATGTGTTTGATCAAGGATTGACCCAGCATGAAGTTTGAATCCATGCCTGATTTACTGAGGGCAGAACCCAGCACACATCACATAGGGAAGATGGGGGGGGGGGGGTTTCTAACACATGCATGTCAGATAAACTTAAATTGTCCTGGTCACACATCAAGCTACATCACACAAAATAAATTTATTCAATCACATTCACTTTCATGAGAGGAATGAAAGAATGATATGTCCCACAAAATTAAATCACTCAATCACAAATCACATGAAATTATTTCTTGCTGACAGCCTGACACATATAATATGACACCACATTCCTCCTGCCTGCATATCTCATTTCAGTTTCCAATAGGTTACATTAACACTTTTACATTCAACATAGATGAACCTATACAAGCATTATAGTATGATAGTAATATAAGGCCACTTTCATCTGCTGCATTTGGGAGATGGCCTTTCATAGGCCTATTATAACAGGGAGACAACTATGTTTCCTTTCGGAATTGGTCATGCAGTTGGTAAATACTAGCAGCATTTGTGCAGATCTGTAAAATCACAGGGGCAGGCACAATAATAAATTTACAGCCTCCAGGATGTGTTGATTTTACTTTCCCATGTTAGAATTATAAACATTTTGTTTTGAGATTGGCCTGTAGGCAAGTGTGTACGCGATAGTTTGCTGTGTTCGTAAAACAGCCCTTTTCTTGTTCAAAATGCAGTTAGTAGACTCAGAATTATGTGATACTTGCTTACAAAAAGATACAATTTTACATAGATTTTCGGGGTGTCCTAATATTAGGTTATTCTGGAACAATTTTGAAGAATGGTAGAATTCATTACATCCTATAGTCTTTCTTAGACCCTTTCTTAGTTAATTCGTTATAAAACAAAATAGCGAATGAACATTATCAAAATAAATGAGAGGGTGGTCATAGCTTCGAGCTAGAACAGGCCATGCCATGAAGTGGTCCTGGAGAGGAGTGAAGAAAGGGTCTTTTAACTTTGGCTGGGTTCTGCTCTCATCTGTTCGGTGGCGCTGCGGTGCCAGTGAAAAAAAAACACACTGGCCAGACAACAGCCACCCAAAACACACAGGTACATTTTGATAACATGTGTTGCAGCAGGTCTGTGGCCAGGCAACAGTGTCTGAGGACCATGAACTGTGCTGGCAGCTGTGGTACAGAAGTCTGGGTATTTATGACGGGTTATGAACCCTGCTCTGTAAAGTAATTTAATAAATTCCATGTTTCTTTCTGCAGAATTCTGCACAACTTTGGGAATACAATGAAACTTCATTTTGTTGACACACATGTGGCATATGAACTTAAGGACATACATTTTGAAGGATTATATGTCAAATTACTTCATAATTTGACTAATTATCTTATATATATATACATATATATATATATATATATATATATATATATATATATATATATATATATATATATATATATATATATATATATATATATATATATACATAGTATTCCTCCTTTGAAAGACCACTCCTTTGAGAGACCACCTGCTTTGAGAGACCACAGTTGTCAGGTCTTTCTTTAGTACTTTTCATGTTATCAATACCTCCTTTGAGGGACCACCTGCTTTATGTGACCACCTTTTAGGTGGCACTAGGGGCGGTCTCTCAAAGGAGGGACTACTGGAAATATATATATATATATATATATCAGATATCAAACACAGTTTGTAGGGAACTGACAACACATTTTGTATGTAATCAGGCAGGTAAAATGGATGATTTTATCACTTATTTGTGTGGATATTTCTTTAAGACCAACTAATTGATCAAATAAAAACTAATTTACTCTAAAAAAATATTTAGAGTATGACCATATCAGGGATTTTCTGAGAAACGATCAGTTCTTTTTGAAATGTCAGTCAAAAATGAAGTCAAACTTTATCTTTTTTTTTTTTAAATGAGTCATCCTACAATTTTTGTACCACCATTGTAAAAAAAAACAAACAAACAAACAAACAAACAGATGCAGTTAGGAAAAATTCCTGATATATTTTGGTAAATACATATACATGTACATGTATTGAAATCATAATAGCACATATTTGACCATTTTGTCTTGAATATTTTTCAAGAAATATACAAAATTTCACACACACAAAAAAAAACAAAAACAAAAACAGATTTGTGACCAAAACACTTGTGTTTATTCAACAACTTTGAATGTAGAGTACCGTCTTCAGATTCTGCAAAGCCTTGTGGTCAATTAAGTATATAGGTTTATTATGTAGGAATGCATATTTCCGTGAAATTTGGCCCAGAAGTGAAGTCACTTTGCCAGGTTGGACATTACCTTAAGAATGATCCACCAAATATAAAAATGTTTACTACAAAAAGTTAATCCTTCTGCATGCAACAGTTTTTAGGCAGAAAACACAATTCATTTGGTTCTTCTGCATACATCAGTTTCCCCAGTCCCCAAGCCTGAAGCAACCTCTCATGGATGAAAGCCCAAACCTTCCAATTTACTCTTTGTTATGGCAAAGCGTTCAATTTATATTGATCAAAGATGTACTCTTCCCTGTCTGCTCCAAGGCTCTTGGTTTGTTCAGCTGCAAATATTATATCCACAAATGTACGTGTCTCTTCATGTCATGCAATTAGTCCCTATCACTTTTCTTAGCAACCCATCATCAATGTATATGATTATCAAACTAGCTCCATATCATGTCTTCAGTGTATAGTCAGCCTGAATGGATCACAGAGCACTTCAATGAACTACCAACAGATAGGACAAAGAACTGTCCTGCCCCCATGTGGTAAAGACAAGAGTCACAGGAAAAACGAGTGACATCTGCAAATTCTACATTTGAACAGCACAACTTTGAAGTGCTGGTTCCTGTGGTTGTTGGCATTTCTGCTTTATAATGTGAGTATAAACACTTTCCCTCTTCACCCAGCCAAAACCAGCTGGTAATCATATGCTATCTACATTGTACTTTTAAGGATTTTAGTTATTAAATTTCAAAGAGAAAAACAATCTGAAAGAGGATTGTAGATGAGATTTAATCACATTAACCTGATCCAGGTCAACAGCTTTCCATGGCATGCATTATCCACGTCATGAAAACTGTTGACTCAGTCTTTAATTCTGTGTAAATACAAGAGGAAAACATTAAATAGCAATATATCTATGGTTGTTTTTTGTGCATTTACATTCAACTTTTGGTTGACACATAATTATGTGAACAGATTTTCTTAAATGTAAATTATTTCACGGCACATGCAACACAAATCCATGTATGGCACAATCTTTGTGTTTTGCTTTTAAAATGTTAGTTTATCTTTCATACATTGAACCCAGGCTTGGAAGGGGCAGAGGAAAGGGCATTTGACATGAAGGTAGAAAAGTACCAAAAATGTGAACAATTTGGCATCCACTTCATAGGTCCTTCTGATATGATAATGTCTGGAACCTCATCCTTGGACATTAACAGATAATGTTGTCAACTGTAAACCCATTGAGTAGCCAAATCATTGGCATATATAAATGTTGTACACAAAACCAAGTTTTAACAGAACCTGGGGACCTGGGGAGCATGGCATGCACATGACAACTGACAGTCTGTATGTCCAACGAGAGCAACAAGACTTACATTTGACCTGGCAATGAGACACTCAACTGGTGGACTGTGTTAACCTTTGGATCCAAATTGACTTGCATAGTAATCAATAAGAATGTGTGCATTAACATGATTAAAACTACTAAGTACCCAAACTGAAAAAATTGTCACAAATCAGGTATGCGGAGTACCAAGTGAAAAACTTGGTTTAACCCTGCCACTCAAAGTTATATTTCTACCAAGTTTCAGCAAACTCTGAGGAACAGTTTCAGGGAAGAAGTCAAAAGTAGCTTAAACATGTAGAAATTTATCAAAAAAAGATAAAAGACAAAAATCGCAGCACCATATCTCTTGAACAAAGTAAGGTGTTGCGGTGCCTAGAAGTGTCAACATGCAATTTTGAAGCACTTGGCTAAGTGGTTTAGGAGCAGATTTTTTAAATATTTTGCCAAAAAGTGAACAAAGAAAATTACACAAAAACCTGTGCTAAGTGGGCACCCTTGGGATCGGGCAAAAGTGCCCACTTAAGACAGGTGCCAACTTAGCGCAGGTACATTAACATGGGAAGCATAGGGAACTGGGCCAGGCAACAGTGCCCACTAAGCCAGGTTTTACTGTACTGAAAAATCACTGGACTATGACCAACTCAACAAACTTGGTAGAGACTCATCTCATACCAAGTTTGAAGCGCATCTGGCAAATATTTTTGGACAAGTCAAAAATGTAAATTGTCGACAGATTGGATGGAAAATGGACCATCCTATAACCTAACCTGACTGACAAGTCAACTTAGGTAAAAAAAGTTGGTCATGGACATTAATAAAATGTTAAGCATTCAACTTCACTGAACATTGGCTTATTATTTTGATGCAATGACACCTTTGAGGACAAAATGGTTTTTGACTGAGTGCTCTTGAAAACTTGACACATGCTCATCACAAAATATGTCCAAGTAACTCCAAAATCTACTTTTGTCCCCCTGAGTTTTTTAGAGCAAAGTTTGCCTGGGTATTTCAGATATTTTGGTAAGAAACATTGACCGTAGAAGGGCCAACAAATGGAAAGATGAACAGACTACCCAAAGATATTATGCACCTCCCAAAGATGACAGCACATATTATTCACATGGCCATATGACCTCAACCTAAAGCAGGGACACTGATTTTCCGCTTCAGAAAATGGTGTTTTCCATGTAAAAAAATTGAACATTCACTTTTTTTTTCTATTTTCTAGTTTTTAACATTTTGCTGATGTAATGGGGCAATAAAGTACAAATTAAACCACATAAAGTGGCTTGTCTTGTATTTATATGCATTGTTTAAAGTTTTTTTTATCTAAATTGAATGAAGTTGTGAACATTTCTCAGATTCTGTTCACATGACTGTCACTTCCTACCATGATGATGATTGTGGACATCCATCTATCTTCAACTTAAAACTTTCAACCATGCACAAGGTAAAATGTCTTGAAGTGACAAATGATAGCATGCAGCTCTGTGCGAAAAATAGAATCAAGCACATTTTTAACGGATTCAAAGATCTATTTTGCCAGTCACACACAAGTGACAGTGTAGAGTAGATATGCGGTAAACTGAGCATCAAAGGTCACCATTGTGAGACTCACACTTACAGACTGATTTGAGACATATTCGGCAGTTCCGCTATCCCCTACCTTTGCGTATTTGCCTATAACTCCAAACAATTTTTGCTATAAACACTGGTATCTTTATTTTTGCAATGCTCCAATATAAACAAAGCCTCCTGTTTGTGTGTTCCCTCCCTAAATTACAGAAGATTCACAGATTTACTGGGCGGCAGCCATGATGAACACATTGCAACATGAACCGTGATTCACTCATTTTTGCATGTGACTTAATGGACCAATCGGGTGATGTGTTGTGTGAGGCCACATGGCCAAGCAGCTGTTTGTGTACAGTGGCAGGAAATATATGGTGATGGTGCACACACTCAATTTCTAAAGACTTAAAATACTAAATTTTTCGTTTGAATTTGAATTACAAACACTGTTTATTGCCAGGAACTTCAATACTGTTTGCGCAAATTGACTACGATGTACCGATAGCAGTCATGGTAGATATGCAAACGATGTGCCTCCGATCAGAGACAACGGCAAGGAGAAAGAGGATCCTGAAACTAATGCAACTATCAATCTTTATTTAAGTTTACCTAAACTTTGAAGGAGTGAAAATATGCTGCTACAGCTTGGTTTTGTCAACAAAATGGTTAAATAAGTCCCACTTTTTAGGATAAAACTGTCAAAAGTAAAATTCCATTTCAGATTATTCATTCCGCGATTCCGCAATCGCGGAAAATCAATGCCCCTACTAATGGAATAAAGCACAGATAGATGGCAATGTAACATTTTCTATTTACAAGCAAATACTGAATACACACAGGGGCAGGGTATGCAACCAATATTTGAGTAAAATCTTCCAACATTAAAAGTAATTAACCCAGGGTGAAAGAGGGTATATGAAAGTACAATGAGTATTATCAGACAAATGTGGACAAAATTGAATGAAAAAAAAAAATAATAAATGTTCCCTGAGGAAAGGGGTACCTTCAAACCTTCCACGAAACTGAATCTCATTAAAATTGAATTCACTTTACGAGTTACACAAAAACATGCACTTTCAGATCAGGAGGTGGAAAAACGAATGACTGTGACTTTGCAAATTTGGGACAGGGATAGGTACATTTTTCTTCTCCACGCTTTAATCCCTCAGGGATACATCTTTGTAATTTCACAGTGGAGCCCTTTTATTTCAACAAAAATTGTATCTGCTGAACCGAGGTCCACCATGAATTTTTCACTCCACACCAATGTTTAATAAGCCCCTTTCAAAAAATTTAAATATGTTTTAGAGAGCATTATACGGCTCTTTCATTTGATCCAGTAAAATATATCTGAATTTTTGTCTTTTAAAATGCTATTTTTATTGGCACCCAGACATTATGTTTTTCCAAGAATTCTTTTATTCTTTCCTTCTTTCTTTTTTACAACCAGATTTGTCCGGAGTTTTTCTCTTTTCCGAAAACCACCAAACTTTCCATGGTAAATGACCTACCAGTGAAATTACGCACCTGACTTGGAATAGTCATAATGGATAAAATTATGCAAATGAGGGGCAATTAAAATTCTAAAAGCTCCATATCTTCTAAACTATTGGAGATAGACACAAAGTTCTAACTTACACTTATAGGTTTGAGAACACTGGCAAATCCAATAGCATACAAACAAAACTTGGGGAATTTTAAGGAATGCTAAATTCACCAAATTTCTCCCCAATCCACATAAGCCTTGAACTGCTTGCTGGATGATCTATTGCTTGACCTCCATGGTGCCAGGCAACCATGTTGCATTCATAATTAATTAGATTGAACCTGTCTCACAGGCAGCTTTCTATCCATGCATGCTGGGTGTATGCTTTGGAAGGTTTGGGTCTTGTAGCAAATTGGGGGGGGGGGGGGGGGGCGCCCTCCCAACAACTGTGTAATGAGGCTCTCAATAAATACAGAGTATCTATTTCTGTTTATGCAGGAACAGATTGACTCCATGCTGCCATATGTACCAGGCTGGCTATAGCTTCCACTAATGCAGAACAAACATGTCAATGCACCATGACTGAAACTGGTGTCATAGTTGGCCTGTTTTTCCCTGAGGCAATATCAGTCTGCTGAGCTTATCAGTCCCAAGGGAACACAGGCTCCAGACTTCTAGGCAGAACAAGCCTGAGTGTACCCTCTGTTAAAAATAGACTAAATACAGAGCTGAGTCAGCCAGACTAAGGAGGGTAGAATTTGTGCCATCTCAGTGGACACTTTCATGTCTCATAGCCAATACCGAGAAAGTATAGTTTTGTCTTTGTTCACAGATACATGTTTATGTAGTTTCTTGAGAGCTTCTATTAACATTTGTTTAAGAAATAAAGGAGGAAAATATACATGTATGAATAATGTACATATACATGCACACATACTCATTCATACTGCCCAGAAGGGCTGACCCTCTCAGGAGTGGGCACTTTTCTCTGGTCCCAAGGGTGCCCACTTTAGAGAGGTTTTACTGTATTAGTAAACACTGGAATTTCCTTTCTTTCTCTCTCCTTCCTTCCTTCTTTCTTTCCTTCCTTTCTTCACAACCAAGTTGGTCTGGAGATTTTCTCAAGGACTATTTTTTCCGAAAACCACCAAACTAGCTACATATGGTGACTGACCTAACCTGTGAAATTGTGCATCTCATTTGGAATAAACATGATGTTTAAAAGTATGCAAATTTAGGGGCAATTAAAATTTTAGAAACTCTGTATCTTCCAAAATATTGCAGATACTCAAAATTTCAATGTGCATATACAATGTATAGGTGTGTGACCCCTGCCAATATAATGCACCGTATAAGTCACGTAGAATTTCAAATTAGGCTAATAAGGGGCTTTGAAAAGTTTCAAAGTTGAATATATCCAAAACTATGATACACAGACATGCCATTTCAACTTCAATTTATAGGTTTGTGGCAAAGCCGCATCCAATGAACCATGAACCAGTGTTGTAGGATTTTAATTTATGAAAATTAAGTAAACATGCAAAATATAAATCTTGAATAGATTCAAAACTATTATAGAAGCCGCATCCAATGAACCATGAACCAGTGTTGTAGGATTTTAATGTATGAAAATTAAGTAAACATGCAAAATATAAATCTTGAATAGATTCAAAACTATTATAGATTGAGGTGCCATTCCTACTTCAATTTATAGGTTTGTGGCAAAGGCCCATCCAATGAACCATAAACCAAAGTTGTAGGCTTTCAATTTATGCAAATACACAAAATTAAAATGTTGATATCTTCAAAACTATTATAGATACTAGCTTCATTCAAACTTCATTTTATAAGTTTGTGACATGGCCACATCCAATGAACAAGAACCAAAGTTGTAGCATTTTACTTTATAAAATTACGCTAAAACAAGAAATTTTGATTATGTTGAACAATGGCAAAGTGTAGCATTTCAAACTGGTCTCATTTTGAAGGCACCCAGACACATTTGCTGTTAAGCAAATCTTCTTTTCTAGTTTTATTTAAATTTTTTAAATTGAAAGCTAATAACACCAATAACGACCCTAAAACTTCAAATTCAACACCAAAGTCAAAAACTTCATGTTATGTTTTCTTTCAGAAAATGTACACTTTTCAGAGCATTAATGGTAATCATAGGCAGAAATTAAACACTTTACAGGAATCATAAAATATACCATGCCCTTAGAACACATGCTTAAGAGACACATTATGGTGGGAAGCCATGCTTGACTATAATGTCAGTTAAACTGTACTTACTGGCATAGTCCACCTGGAGATCTGTGCCAAGGAAGTCTGTCATCTGTGATAGCCACTGCTGGGCCTGAAAGCAAAGTACTCTTTCACATCTTTGTGTTGATTTTCAACATTAAGATTTCCTTGAAAACAGAAAACAATGTTATATATGTGTCTGCAAATGTCAAACTAACGAATGAAATAGTAAAGGAGTTTGCCTCACGTCCATTAAAATGTGTATCATTAAATTTTATCTGAGTAGTAGTTCTCATAGACACATGTTTTGGCAGTTTACTAGCCATCAATTCAATAGCTTGTCCATCTATACAAATCTTATTCACCAAATCAAAATTTCTGGCTGTTCTATGAGAATAGTCTTTTTTAAGACACTTTCTTACTTAATTTGTTGTAAAACAAAATAGCTAAGGGATGGTTTAACATTTTCATCATTTTTGAATTAGTACTTACAGCACCTAAGGGGGAGGGGGTTAAACGGGTCTGTACACTTTCACAGAATATGGAAAATGATGGTAAAATTTTGGCCTGTTTTGTGCAATTTTGCTGATTTTTTGGGGAAAATCATAATTTTTAAACTACTAATTTGGGGGGGGGGGGGAGAGGGGGTCATGAAATTCAGTACCCTTAAGTACTAATTCAAAAATGATGATAATGTTGAACCATCCCTAATGAATATTAGAAAAATAAATGATGGGGGCAGTCATAGCATTGAGCTAGAACAAGGCAGGTTGCGAAGCAGTCCTGTAGAGGAGTGAAGAAAAGGTCTTTTAATTTTCGCCAGGGTTCTGGTCACATTTGTTTGGCAGCACTACAGTGCAGGTCAAAAACACACCCGCCAGGCTGCAGCCACCCAAAACAGGCAGGCACACTTTCATAACATGTGTTGCAGCAGGTCTACGGCCGGGCATTAGTGTTGGAGGACATTAACTGTGCTGGCAGCTGTGGTCCATAAGCCTGGGTGACATCCAACAGATGAACTAAGTCGAAAAACACTGCAGTCATGATTAGTGCTGACTGTTCACAACTCCCAACTTGACTGTGTACGGTAAACTTTAAAGCAACAACAAACATCTCAGAGAATAAAATCGTAGTTTATCTATAAGCTCTTGATAGAAAAATTGATGCTAGATTACAATGTTAAATCTTAACAACCTGCTGTATAATTTGTTTGTTTTTTTCTTTTTTCTTTTAGCCAAACCATTTTCTACTTTAAAACACTTGGGTCAAAAGGGTTATCTGGTCACAATACAGGACCCTATCCATGCCCTGGCTGTTACTCACTTATCTTATTTCATTACTTTTCACTGAGTAAACATTTGGCGCACCAGTTTGTTAGTACAGTTGAAGGTCAACAACGGATAAGTCAGTTCTGAAGCACCCACAAGCCCATTTTGATTATTCAAGCAGTTCAGGATCATATAGGAAGTTAAATCTTTTCAAAGTCTTAACTCATTGCATTTCAGAAACTGAAAATTATTACAGACACAACTTGTACATGATATTGTTGTTCATCTCTTGAGGATCATCCTGTCAGACTTGGTGAACCTGCATCTAAAAATATTCACCTTATAGCTGAGAACACAATAACTCATCGAGATCCACTAAAGTGGCATATCTTGGTTAAATCAAAATTACAATGGGTCCATCATTAAATCATGGTTAACTCTGCCATTGACAACTTAAACTGAAGTCAATGAGCTCTGAAATGATAATAGAGTCATATATTGGGGCCCAGTATTAAGGATTTGCCACTTATCCCAGGACAAGTTGGAATGAAAATGTACCTGCCCCCCCCCCCCCCAAGAAAGTTAGTTGTCCCACAGAATATGAAAAGGAATTACTTGTCCCGTCTGTTTGTTGTGTAAATACCAATTTGCTCACACAGACATTTATTCTCTCTTTCTTACTGTTCATTTACTTTATTAGGTCATTGTACGTTTCTACCAGTACATATCTATAAGTTATATAACAAGTTGAATATATCCAAATGAATGATCTCACATAGATTGTGATAAAACCATCAAAAAATGCATTGATGTAATCACACGTGTGTACATTAACAAGATTTGACTTAAAACGTGGTCCCATATGAATAATGAAACTGTTCTGTGTGTTTGTTTTTTTTTCTTCATGGACAGCTTTATTTCTCAACATGTCAAATGTAGTGTCTCTTACATCCTTAATTTGGACAGCTAAGGCAACACTGACAAAGGAGAGAGTGTTTGATGTTGGAAGGTTGATATCTCACTTTATGATGCTAAAGTGAGATGTCAACCTTCCAACATCAATCAGTCCTAGAAACTAAACAAAGCAAAATTTGCAAAAAGTGACACCTGCTTTTTGTACTCACTCCTTATACTTTATTTTGCTATAGGAATTTCAAAGTTCAAATGGAAAATAAAAAAGTTGAATCCATTTCAAATTGAAAAATTGTACATTCACGTTGCGCAATTGCTGTAAAAACACAAGATAAGTGACACATATGACAATGACATAACACAATTTTTCACTTTATGTACTTTTCAAAAATATAAACCTTTTTGGACTTATTTTTAGTTTACTGTGTCTTATGGCCTATTTCAAGGACACCTCTTCTAAGAAGAAGTTTATCCTTAATCCTGGCATATTGGCAACAAAAAACAATCCTGCAGTTTTTCATGTTTGGCTCAGTTTTACTGACATCCATCCTCAAAATTTGACATTTTAGTTTTGCCTTTGATTTCCAGGATGTTCATTTTCTTCATTTCATAGAAAAAGAGCAAAACAAAATTTTGAAAATCGCCAATACATTTTTGCAGTTCAGATATTACAAAATTAAAGGCTGTTTACTGGATTAAATTTTGCCCAGCTGTTTTCTTGGAATAGCCATTCCTAGGTTGGGTTCTCATCCTATTATCCTTTCTGAGCGAAAAGGAGCTTCACATTGATGTTATTTGTCTTTGGAGCAATGCAGTTTGCCCAAGTTGAGCTGACTTTTGTACAATACAGAGTAAACATCATCCCTGAATATTTGGTGAGGTTGTTAATCAATTATTGGCCAATCACATGAATAAAGAGCCTTTGAAGTACGGAAAACATTCTTTAAATGATCTGTCAAATGGTGACAGCGACAATCTGGTTTCAAAGCATGACATCACAAAGATGGGCCTTTGGGGCCCCATGACCTCAAGCCTGGCAACGAAAGTTGAGAGTTAGCTTGGTTTGCAAACAGATCAAAGATGGCTCATTTGGTCAGTTTTGTTCTTGTTCTGTCCTGTTGTTGATGTTTTTTCTTCCAACAGCTTCAGCACTGTTAATGCCATGTAGACTTTGTGCAGGATAGATGGACCTCTATGGTTGAAAGCGGAAAGCTTAATGACTAGCTAGACTGTGTTGCTTTACAATGACTTGCCTCCGTGTCCATGGATTAATTGACAGTTTGTTCCAATGCAACAAAGACCAAACATTTGTCATACAGAGCGGACAAATTTGTTAACCGCCCTGCTTTTTACCTGGGAGATGCTAATAATGGAAATTGTAAATAACATTATTCTTGGGATAAGTGATCGGATGATCCTTCAGCTAAATCCCACCTGTAAGAAGTTCTACAAGAACAGAAGATTTTTGTTGTTTCCACGCATTTTTAGTTTTGACAGTCCTGGTCGGGATCTTGCAACTCATTTTACAGCTGAATACTTGAATGACGACTTTATCCATTGTTACCCTATGCGAGCAAGTTGTCATCTGGATTTTCCACTTTAGATGTCATTTTTAACTACACCAAATCATTTTATAACGAACATGAAGACAATACAGTGCATTTTATTCAGGCCGTATGTTGTCATGAAAATTTGCCTTGAATTTTATAGCGACGAACAATTGCTTGTGCCACTGTTTATTTGTGCTTTTTAAGCAGCCTGTGAAATTCTTGGGGGTTCAATCAAATATTATGTACATGGGTATTGTTCAGTTTTTTTCAAATGTCTTTGGTGTGCAGAGCCACTGAGGTAATACATCGCGGCACAGCCTTTGATGGAACCCTGTCTGATGATTCCTGCTGGTCATGAACATTTAATGTGTTCCTTCGTCTGAATGCAAAACAAGAGGACAACCATGAAGTAAACCAGTAAGGCTGTGATATGTTTGCATGTGCACATCATTTCCCTGTCCACTAACATGCTTTCAGCATGCCACCTGATTTTCCAGCACCACCATGATACCAGCCTCGTTTGGGGCCCTTGCCACCTATTGCCACGTGACTGATTAACGTTGGCATTGTTCTCCTAGGCCGCTGAAAACCAAAAGAATGACACATGGACATTCAGATGTGCACATGCCTGTGTGTTGTTTTTTTTTTTTTTTTCGTTTTTGTCATATTGCTACTTTAGTTAAGCAATTGATATTTCGCCAACTTAATTATACAAACATTTGAAGGGCATTTCACTTGTAAAAAATGCTAAAATTTCAAAATTATCCCTGGAAAAGCTTTCGATGTCTTACCTGTCCTTAAGAACATACACACATGGGATCCACCTTCACTGATATGTAAGACAATATATGTAAGTCAGATTTACTGCTGTCCATATGATGACAATGCTAGTTATGTACCCTAACGGATAATACCGAACTTACGGAATGTAATTCAAACTTTCCCTGTGCCCAAGACTGATTACCTAGTTACGCTCAGCTCTTGTTGCCCAGGTAGGTCATGCCAGGCAACTGTTATAAAATGTACCAGGTCACGGTAACCAGACATGGCAGTTAGTGCACTGTGAGAGCAAAACTTGAAATCTTTTGTAAACATTACAGCAGTTGATTAAAACCATTACCTGAAACATTGAGGGACGCGACATTCCCAAAATATAAAATGATTGCACATGATCTCAATAAAATAATACTTCTCATTTGAAGACAAGCAGAGCCATGCATTCAAGAGTTAGGTCCCGCAGAAAATTTTGATCAACACAGGAAAGTTACGAATTGGAGCGCTTGGCTGGTTTAGGCATAAGCGCCCCATGAGCGGACAGAAACAATGCACCTGATATGAGTTTTATTTATGCGAGATTAATTTATAATGTAATTTACTCAACATATTTGGTTTCTTTGGGTTTAAATTATATTAAACGATATGATAAAGTGGTTATTTCTTGGATTATTTTCATATAAAATGCTTGGTTATTGTTAAGTGGAGGACAGTAAATTGAAAGACCTTTATTTAGTTTTACTGGGAGCTGACGCATATTAGCCTTCAGAACAGAATCTGCAATGATCTTAGAATAAATAATATATAAATATTGCTGTAAGTTTTTTGTGATGATTAAGCTTAGTTTGGAACGTTGCACCCAAATTGACCTAATATTCAAATAAGTTCTCCCATTAGCAAATCCAGGTAAATTTCCATGATGATGCAAATGGCAGCAGGCAAAGTTTATGGTTTGAGTTTAGAACACCATCTGTTATTTCCCTTCCATATAATAGAAAGTGCAACAGGTAAAGAGAATATAAATCATGTATATAACTTTTATATGATAAATAAGCTTTAGTTTGATATACAATAATAGAAAATTGGCCAACAATACTAGAACCTATCACTTCTACAAAATCGTGTAACAATTACAAGATCACACCCGGAGTGTATGGAGGCATCCTGTTTAGACTTGCGGGGGACAGGTTATGCTTCACATGCATGCATAGCCACCCGCCACTCTCAGGCGATCTCTGTGGGCTTCAAGAGATTTTCTTCAAAATATCTCGACAAACCATATCATATTATATATCATTGGAAAGGTCTTTGTTAGGGGGATACAGTGCTGGTATTTTTATTAACATAGACTCAAAAATTGCTTCCATTTTTGTGTATTCTACTTTCTAACAAAAAGTCACGAAATACTGCAGTACAGTTCATGCCCTGTTCCAATGCACTGACAGTACATGTATTTTCCAATTACATGTACTGTATGGGTACAGAGTTGGAATGGGAAATTGTTTTGTTGCTTCTCTATCTCCAACCAAACCTCTGGAGGCTGGAGCAAATTTGGTCGGATTAAGTGGGTTTCCAGTCTTTTGCCTGCCTGACCATATTGATCCACTCTATCCTTCGTTGTTTGTCTCTGTTGTGGGGAAAACTATTAAAAGTAACCACTTCCATCCATGGGTTCTTTCCAATGTTTGTAAATTTCCTTGTGTCAGCATAACAGCCTGGCCCCTGGCAATTGTACACAGGCATTTTCAAGGTGATGCATTGTCAACAACTGCGGAAATAGCTACGTTTTCTCATGTCCACACCGAACCTATTCACTTTGCAATGCTGTGTTACGACGGCTCCAGCACGTGTCCTAATTCCTACAGAGTAGAGAGGAATCACTCTGTGCGATCCTGGCAGTAGAAGCAGGTACCATGAGTTTGTAAGTCTGGTTTTCCAATTTAGCAATAGCTCGGGTCCAAATTAGTTGGTACTGCAGACGGAAGTATTTGCAGGCTACAATTGCAAAGTTCCTGACTGTAAGCCAGACACAAGAAAACTGGGTAAATTGGAAAAATACCCCTGGATGCAAGTTGTAGCTTTCCATAGTTTTCTTCCAAAGTAACGACGGGATATGGTGAAAAGATCATTAGAGTATGAACCACCAGGCAAATTTGACAGAATTTGTTTAAGACATTTTGTTGGGGGTAGAGGTTTGACACCAGAACATTCAGTGTCCACCTTATTTCTGCATAACAACTGGACAATTGCAGAAAAACAACACACAACAAACCGACGGCAGAACCGTGTGAGACGGCCGAGCATCAAGTGACCTACCCAGCAACGGAGAAAAGCCAGCTGCCAAGCAGAGAGCGGGGGTGTGATTGCTGCGTTGCTGCAGTAGCTCACAGTACTAGCTAATTTGGACCAAAGCTATTCCCTCAAAATCAGGAAATGCCAGCAGCACCATGTAGTGAACAAATTTATTGCAGATCAATCCAAGCACATTACCACCACGTCAGTTTAAAAGAAAAAAATAGAAATACCTTCCACACAAGTGTGACTGACGGGTCCGCTATTTGCTCAAATTAGGTCTTAGTGACACCAAAATTTAATCAGTTCATCTTGGCATGCCAGATATGCATACTGGAGATATTGCTGTAACAAGCCCTAAGGAGCATGTAATAAGACTGCCATTTGCTCAAATTGGGTCATGGTGACACCAAAATCTTATCAGTTCATCTTGCCAGGTGAGGTTAGCATATTGCCAAATTTGAGCAAAGTACATGGAGGAATTCTGTAGATATTGCGGTAACGAGAATGCATACATCTGGATGGATGGACAACCCGGAAACAGAAAGGGTCCCTCCTATGGGGCAGACCCTTAAAAAACAAATTGAGGTTTAGAAAAAGCCACAAAAAACAAAAACAAAAAAAAAAAAAAAAAACAAACACACACACACACAAAAATGCAATATCCCCTGTTGAGCAAATTAGTCTTGGGGCCTCCAGAATTGTCCCTGTGGAATTTCTAAGCAAATGGTAAAGTGGTTTCACAGATTTTTCAGATTTCGTCCCCCCCCCCAAAAAAAAAAAAAAGATTTGGAAAATTCAGAATTTCTTTAATCACTGAAGCATGACCATTTGAATAAACTTGGTAGAGACCTACCCAAGGAACATTCTTACCAAGAGTGACTTGGCTCAGATTTATGGTTTTTGAGAAGTCAAAAATATGAATTGTTGACAGCAGACAACAAACCAGCTGAGCCAGAAAAGTAAGTGTATTAATATTTTCCAATGGAAATTGACATATTCCAGGCTAGTATATAGAAATAGTATCAAAACTTACCAAAAACCAGAATTTTGACACTTTTATGGATTACATGACATGTTGGTTTGCCACACAGGGCTGCGAGCCCCTGGAAACAGAAAGAAAACAGTGATTATATAGGCTGCACTAATCACCTGCAAAAAACTGAACACATGATGCATAAGTAATATTTCCCATGTAAATATGTTCATACACTGTTGCAACTTTGAAATTCAAGGGTTTTTGATGCTGTTCTTCAGAGCTGACCTTAACATTCATTCATTTCATAATTGGCCAAGTGATTTTGGAGATGATGTTTTTAAAGATCTAGCAGATAAATTAAACAAGAGGCCCATGGGGCTAATGCTCTGCTGGCACTGTGGCTTTACCTATATCTTCATTTCAAACTTGCAAGTCCTCAAGTGACTTCAGAACATATATAAAACTTATGTGATTTTAGTGTCATATTTGTCCATCAGATAGCACTTTGCTTCACATTTTATCACAGCTTATTTGTGCAATTCCTGTGATGTATATTGTTTCATGTGCCAAGACAACAATCTGTGAGTCCATAACTTTATGGCCTCAGTGACACAAGATCAAGGTCACCAGATTATGTAATACAACTGGCCCATGGGCCTTGTGCTGTCCTGATATTGCCATTGATGTCCAAGCTTAACCCTGCCATTACAAAATCACCTCTCTCAACTTAACAGCAGGGCAAGAAAAACTGTTTAGAAATTGCTTGTCTGTAGGACAAGTGACACAAAATTTTCACTTGTCCTCCCTCCTACTCTCTATCACTTGCTAATAAAGTGTAAGTTTTGGTTTTAAAAAGTATGTTTTAATGGAAATCCCCATGTCACATAGTGAGTTTATGTGTCTGTTATGCCAAGATAATTTGAAATTTAAAAGATTATGAATTTCGCTCATAAAAATTACTTGTCCATGGGACAAATGAAATTTGAAAGTCACTTGTCCTCAAAAGGATTCAACTTGTCCTGGACAATAGGATCACTGGAATTTTCACACCCTGTTTACAGGCATGAAGACCTCACAAAAAGTCAACGTCACAACCTCCCTACCAAATTCCATGAAGATCTGTCAAGAATTAAAGATGCTACAGCATTCACAAGGTTTTCACATTTTGACCCCTATATCGCATTATATTCTAGGTGATGCAACAATTATGCAAAGAACCTAGATTTTCAAACAACCTATTAGTCCTGAAAGTTATATTGGGGTAACTTGAAAACTGTGGATGGTATCATTGTCAAAATATTTTCACATTTTGGCCTGTAAATTACATAATACTATAGGTGGTGCCAACAACATTGATGCTGACGAAGACTTTTAAACACTTTATGACTCCTAAATGTCATACAGGCCTATCTCAAAAATTGTGGGGTGCTGAGCATTCACAAGATGACACCTATATTCAAACTGGCCATTTGACCTTTACTTTCAACTCAGATTAAAAACCTGGTTTGTTTCAAATGTGCGCACTACATGCAGCTTTCCATACATGGTCTGTTTGTTCACATTGGGTAATAACTTTTCGAGTGATTAAATAAAAACAATAAATTTAGACTAGTCTCAAACTCCATAATTATTGATGACCTACTTTTTTGGGTCAACGTGACCCCAAAAGTAGGTCACCAAGTACAGTTTTGTGTACAATGTTATCAAGTGGAACTTTGATCTACAGGCTCAATTCTCTGCGATTTATGTCCAAGCTACACTCTGCCATTACAAAATCACCTCTTTCAATTTATAGGCATGGTGACCTCACAAAATATATGTCAGGGTTACTGATATTACAATACATTCTAGCATTGGACATGGTCTATATATCCTATAAATAACACATTTTGGCTCATAATTTCCATCAAGTTATAGGAGGTGCAACTGAAGACTTTGATCTTCAAAATCCTACCAAATTTGAAGGTCCGCCAAAAATTAAAGATGCTGGAGTGTTCACAAGATTTTTATATTTTGCCCCCTTCATAATATTGTAGGTGGCACGACCAATATCAAAAGGGACCTAGATTTTCATACACCCTATTAGTCCTGAAAGTTACATTGGGCTAATTTAAAAACTGTGGACGGTATCGCGCTCACAACTCAAAAGTTTACGGATGGACGGACAACAAGAGCAATCCTATAAGCTCTGCGACCTAAGGTCAGCAAAGCTTTAAAAAAAAAAAGATATATATATATATATATATATATCAAGACAATAAAAAAATTACTGGGTTATGACCATTTGAACAAACTTGACAAAGACCTACCCAAGATGCATCCCTACAAATGTTTAAATTGAAGTAAATATGGCTGCCAGTTTTGGTCAAGACAAAAATGTGATTTAGCATTGCAATGCCATGGACTTGCATTGTAATCGACAGGAATGTATGCATTAACTGTTAATATGATACAGCAAACTGGGATTGCCTGTAGTGCCCATTATGCTAAAGTGGTGTACTTGCACCAGAATTAAAAAATTTGTAAAAAAAATCAGCTATCCACAACAACAACCAGATGGTGAACAACTTTATTTGACCATTCAGGTCAATTTTATTTCCAATTTCAGATCACAGGCCCACAGTAATTACACATTTTGAATTAACAATTTACAATGACATCAGATGATACATGTAACAGAGTATTTTTTCAAGTACTCGCTCTTTTTCACAAATGTGTTATAGCAGTAAGCTACTGTATTTCTTATGATAGCTTTACCAGTACATGGACTTAATAGCTGCTGTTGGACATTATACACATTTACAATTCTGGGAAAATTATATAGTCTCTTAGGTCACAATATAATGGGCACTCCATCATCATTTGTACTAATCTTCACACTTCTGCATGTTTTCTTGTTGACTACAATATTTACAATGGTATCATAGTTTTGTCAATGGGGGAACCCAAGTCAGAAATTTCAGTTTCAGCATTTATTAATTTGCTTGACAACTAGTTGTAAAGGCTACATAAACATGTGTACAAGTGATGATGGTGGTTATGGTTCTCTCTTCAGACTGCTGCTTCATTAAATACTGAAAAGGAAAAATTCATGCATAATTTACCTCAAACTCAATTTTCAAGACGTTCAAGCTGTTTGTAAACCCTGATTATACTGCACCACAGAGACTGACCTTTACTCCATGGATACACAAATTATCCTATTCTCAGAAGAAATACAAAAAAATTAACAAGGTTTAAGTTGGACACGCTGCTGTATTTCCTCTATGCAGGTCAGTCAGTGAAATTGCAATGAAAGACTTCATCATGCCTCATGACCCTCCTAATGCATTGCTCAGTGTGATCTCATCAAGCAGTGAACAGGGTCACTCTGGGCTATAAACAGATCAGTGGCTCAAAAGTAGCCCCTTCTTTTATTAGCCTGTTCATGGCAACATCTGGAACAGATTTGACCTCCTTAAATTCTCAGTATATCCACAAATTGGTGGATGTTATGATATTTTTTGTAACCTTTGGTGCAACAGAATTGTCTACATTTATATCTTATGCAAACTCCTGCCACCCATCAATCAGTTCACCTTCAGTTACTCCAGCACTGAGACTTATTTTCTTAAATTCTTGACCCCGCAGTCAAGTTTAAGCAACCAAGTGATATGATGTATACAGTGAAACCTGTCTTCAAAGACTACCCATATGGGTCATAGGGATGACCAAATTACAGTCTATCACAACTGGTGGTCTATGAACAAACTATCACTACATACATCAGTTTCAACAACTTCTGCAGAGCACACACCAATTTTGACCAAAATACTTTGTATGTTATCGGACTTGTCTTCCATGGGTGCGACAGTTATAATCCAAAATAATGTGCCAAATGCTATAAAATAGCATCACACTGCCACTGGATGCCAGCCAGTTCGTGGGCTCTGTCCTTAAAACTGTACTGAATCAGCACAATTTAGATCAGAAATGCACATATATTTTATGACAGCTGACCAGAAAATCTTACCACAGGCACTGGGGGCAGTGGATATAACAAGTAAAGTATGCCCAACGGCTGAAAATGTTGGCTTGTGCAGTTGGAGCACAAATCATGCTTCAGCCTTCAGGTGTGCCACTTCTGGTCAGCCTTTTAGTAAGTTGTAATGTTTAATTGTAAATTGCTCCTGCTTTTCAAATTTACTTTCTCATATTTGTATCATGAACAAAAAGTGACACTGGTTCACGAAAAAATAAAAGACACTGATAATAATTTTAAAACACACACACAAAACGAACAAAGTGATACGGTATATACAGGAATGAGTGAACAAAAATACCACATCGTCACCACTAGCACTACGCCAGCCTGGTCCAGGCAGTGTTTACTGCCACATGTGTTGATCTGGGACATGTGATAACTGAATGGCGAGAAGAGCATTGATTTCACACACTTGGGTTCGGTAGTACGTGTGAAATATTGCAAATATTTACAAGACACACTGCTTTTTAAAATTTTTTCGTATGTGCAACCACGGACAATAGACGACATGATGACTGTAATAGAATAGTGGATGTCGATGATAAAACCAGCAACACGTTCACATGGTTTACCAAAAATTTAACAACATTGTGGCTGACTGACTTACCGTGCAAATTTATTAAAAAGGCTAAAACCTTGATGTCTTTGTTAACTGTACACGCACGACGAAATTTAGTAATTACGAGTGTTTTACATCATATTTATGTAGGGCTTTACCGTGAGCTACATCGCCAATTGTCATTTCCTCTGCCATACCTGGACCAATTTGAACCATAGTGACAGTCTCGCACTCAGCAATCTGATGGACTATAATTGGCTACAAAGAATACATGAATAAATCATAAAATTTGGCCCACATTTTTAAGAAGTGCAGACAATGTTTGCATAAAATATATGTATGATAAAATATATGAGTCAAAACTGTCCCTGTTTAATTATTATAATTCATTATGTAGCATCATATTCGTTAGATGGCGTCATAATATCAACAGGCAACCATGAAATTCACATGTAAATCATGGTAAATTACACAAGACCCCTTTGAGGGAGTGTTCCTTATTTTATTGTCACACTACGACCATGTCGACCAGCACAAGTAACCAAAAGGAATAACCGTCATTGTTATTATTTGGAGGTGTACCGCACAGGTCACCCGAATCAGAATCTGAAAGATTATAACAACGAGGGCTAAGATCCCTTGTAATGTGCGACGTAAGTATTATCTTTTTACATGAGAAATGACAACAACAGCAACAGCCAACAACAATGACACTAAAACCTAACTAACTAACAAGCCAAATAAATAGTCTAATAATAATTCATTTACTTATCTATTTAATAGATAAGTAAATGCATAAAACTAAACGAATACCATACACACATAGTCATAGAAACCACGACTGGACGGAGATAAATTTTTAAAAGGCTTAATTATTGGTCATCCAATTTCCAAATACTAACTGGAAAAGATTTGCTTCCAAGCAAATCTGTCTGCGTACCCTCGAAACTAGCAAAAATTTAAAGCCTTGAATATGCTTGTCTCTGGTTTTGTTGGATGCACCTTGAATACATACCTATCAACTACATTTGTAATGACACTTCTACCTATGATAGCTTTGAAGATATTTAATATTTAAACTTTTGTTTGTAGCTCCTTTGATACACTTATAGCACAAACCTAATAGTTAAAGTTGGAGTGGCACCTCTACCGGTTATAGCTTTGTCTTTGAAGTTATTCAACATCTTAATTTTCAAGTGCCCCTAATTAGCATAAATTAAAATTCTGTATCTTTTTGTTTGTGTTCTTTGGATGCGCCTGCAACACAAACCTATATGAATTAAAGTTGGAATAGCACCTTTACCTGTAATAGTTTTGAAGATATTCAACTTTTAAACTTTTCAAATATCCCTAATTAGCATAAATAAAAATTATCTAATTTATGTTTGTGGTTCATTGGATGCGCCTACAACACAAATTTATGAATTGAAGTTGGAATTTCTACCTTTAATACTTTTGAAGATATTCAAGATCAAAATTTTTGGCACCAATTTACATATTTGTCAAAACTGTCACCTCTCTTTACAAAAAGACCAGACTTTATGTATGGAGGTATAATCGAGCCAAGTTTGGAGAGATATAATAGCCTTCAATAAAATGTCAGACATGGAGCTTTCAAAATTTTAGTTGCAACTAATTTGCACAACGTTGAATAATATGACTATTCAATACCAAGGTGTGCAATTTCACTAGTGGGGCTATGTTCCTGCAATTTTGGAGTTTCTGTGTTCAGCATCTGAGAAACAGGCCGGACAAAATTTGGCCGAAAGAAAGAAAGAAAGAAAGAGAGAGAGAGAGAGAGAGAGGAAGAAAGAAAGAAAGAAAGAAAGAAAGAAAGAAAGAAAGAAAGAAAGAAAGAAAATGTAAATTTTTATGGATTTTTAGCGCAGAGATGCACCTTATGATGGACCAGGTTCCGGTAGAAAATCAGCTTCCTCTTATCATTTTTAAACTTTTTTTTTTTTTGGAAACTTTAAAAGTATTTATTTCAAAACCGTCTGAGTGGTGCACAAGGGGACTACGTGACCATAATATCTCCAAAAAATATCACCGTAGCTTTACCAAATGTTTGTCATAGAACAACCTTACGAAGGACCAGGTTCCTATTGAAAACCAGCTTCCTCTGATCATTTTAAACATTTAATGTGTTTATTTGAAGGCCGTCTGAGGGGGTTCAACCCTGACGACGTTACCACAATATCTAAAGAAATATCGACAGCAGCTTTAGCAAATTTTTGTCACAGCTGAATCTTATGGTGGACCAAGCTCCTTTTTGAAACCAGCTTCCTGTTTGTATATATGAACTTTTTATGAAACTTAAAAAAATTCTGAGTGGCGCACAAGGGGATGATATTACCATAATATTTCAACAAGGATCCATTGCAGCTTCAACAAATTTTTATCAGGGGTGCACATTATAATGGCCCACGTTCCTATTAAAAACCTGCTCCCTCATATTGTTATGAAACTTTTGAAGCATCTATTCGAAGGCTGTCTGAGTGGCGAGCAAGTGGACATTGTTACCAAACAAAAGTGGTGAATTTTTTAATTTCTTCTAATCAGGGCTGCTTGTAAAGTTTTAATTTTGAATATCTTTCAAAGCTATTATAGGTAGAGGTGCCATTCCCGATTTAATTCATACGTTTGTGCTGAACGTGCATCTGATAAACTACAGACAAAAATTGTAGCATTTAAATGTATGCAATTTTTCGCGGTACACTGGCAGATTTGCTTTTAAGCAAATCTTCTTTTCTAGTCGTTATTGACACCTTTTAATATATTATGCAGTACACTTTTTTGTTTTAAATATATAATGTATAGGTAATTATGGACCACCATGGGAAGAAGTCTTCGGATTTTCTGGGGCTATCCAGGAGTCTAGTGCCATACATGTCAATTTGTATTTTTAATGTATGTGCTCCTAGAATTGAATCGTCAGCAATTAAAACAAAAAAAATGAATGCTCCCCATGTAGTTACTATCTTGACCACCAGATGGGAATACGGAAGGTACAAGGAAGCACAACACGAACACGGACAAGAAGCGATAAGAACTTGAATGTTGGGAGGAGCGCACACGTGGTATACTATAAACGGAACAACGAAACTATGGCCTTGTTGGTTGTCTTGGAATCATAACTAAGAAGGGTAAGGCAGACCGAGAGCCCTAAGATGTCGAGGCTAGACAAAGTAACTTAGACTTATAAGTGAAGACAGGTGGTGCAGGAAAGTTTACAATCAGGTAGCCAAGGAAAAAACAAGATGGGTCAAAGACATAGACACGTTAGCAGAGAAATATGAACTAAAAGGATATGATGAGGTGGATGATTGGAAAGTATATGTAGGTAAGACTGTTACAGAGGGTTGGAAAGAAGACTGGAAAAGAGGAGTCAGAGAAAAAAGTACATTGAAGGCATACAAGGTATTAGAAAAGCCACAGAAAAGTATGTGTTGGGATGTAGGGGTTGGGATCCAAGCTTCTGTTTCAAAGTAGGGCAGGAGTAATCAATCTCGAAAAGAGAAATCAAAAGTGGACAACAGGGAGTAATTGAAAGTGTAAGTCATGTAGACAAGAGGCAGATGAGACAGTGGACCATTGGCTGTTGTGGTGTGATGCATATAGAGAGATAAGGGAAGTTTTTTTCAGAAAGTTGCTCAGAGAAGATTACAATTACAAGGGTTTAGAAGAGGTTCAGGGTTTAGAGGAAGAGGAACGTATAGCATGGATTTTAGGTATGAAAGGTGGCTTTCTGGGAGGCAGGAAAGGTAATAAAAATGTACAGGACTACCTGGTAGGATGCTGGGAGAAAAGGAATGAAATAATAGAGTTAGAAGGCAATAGGTTAAATTAGAATTCCAGAGTACAGGGAGGGGAAGGAATGGGAATGGTGGTAGCCCTTATAAGGGCTCCCATGGGAAAAGCCTGAGCCTTAGAGGCGGGGATAGGGTGCGAGAGGGATGGATGGATTTTTTTTTTTTTTCCTAGGCCACCTGTGTCACATAGTGACACAGGACCACGGCAGACAAGCGGAGAGCCACCGTATTATTATTATTATTACTGGCCAAGCACCATGTAAACATTATTGTCAAAGTGTCATTGTGGCAATACTGATCCGTCCAGCGTGGCCTGACACAGCGTTCCTCTCATAATTCCAGCAGGAGTAGAATCCACCATCTGTATGTACACCCTATGGCAGAGGCTGACACAGTAACACAAAAACTGACAACATTGAAATGTCAGCTGGTTAGTTGCATTCCCCCAAGAGCGCGCACCAGTCCCCACCATGTACTGCAGCCTGCAGTGCAGGGACGGGGGCAAAAATCAAATTCACATTAGGCCCTATATTTAATCTCTATTTATTGAAGTTTTAGTGTTGCAAATCTTGGCCAACAGTTAAAGGCCCTTTTACAAAACCCCTTTCTGCCGCGTGAGAATGACCTTGGCCTAGGACAGGGACACACAGGTGCACTGAACCAGCCCTTCATCAAAGTGCTAAATAAACTATGTGGTCGACTGGTGAGGCTGAGGTTGTTCACACCATTTACTGGGTCAAGGGGCTGGGAATAACAATAGTTGGGACTTTGATATTTCTCCTGGTGAACATTGTAGCCAGATCTTGGATTTAGGATGAAGGGAATGGCAGTATAAACCTTGAGGACATATTTTGAGTGTTTTTTTTTTTTTTTTTTTTTTTTTTTTTTACCTAGTATAAACGATATTTACGAACTCTCTCTATCATGTATCCTTGCCTGTATTCAGTCATCAGCTTTTCCATGCATCATACACACAAAAAACAAGTTTTGACAATAAAGCATTTTATGAAATTATTCATTTACACCCTTTTGTATCAAGAGCACAAAGTCTGTATACCGTCAGTGACAACAACAATATGCCCAATGTACTTATAAGAATCCTCTGTTGTCAAAGTTTTCAGTCACAATACTTCTCACAAGTCCTTTATGTAATATGTGTCCTTTTATCTGTGCGTTCATACTTCTTATAATGCTGAAATTCTCAGTCCTCAGTTCTCTGTCTCACTTTCACTGTCCCAAAAAATTGAGTAAAAGTCCATGTGTGACCAAGTCTCGGCCTTGTCCTCACTGTCCTCATCAAAATCACTCTCATCTAAGGTTATTTCATCTGCTACTGCACTTTGCAAAAGTAGTTCCCAAGCCTTCTCTACAAATTTGTATGTTTTGAGTTTGTACCTTTTTTTACCCAGATGTCTCTCAGGATGATTACTTATTTGCTTCATACTTCTTGAGGTATATGGTGTCTCCACATTTTCATTCCATTCAAGTGCACCAAGAGTGCTTCTAAGTTCATACATAGCATCGCCATAATGGATATGTTTATCCAAGTATATAAGTGATGCATTATTGTAACTTCCTATGAAGTAAGTGTCCCTGGCACGACAGTGATCACTGGGATTCTTGTAAACAATTGTTTTCTGTATAAACTCTGTCAACAGTTTCACTGCAACAGGGTCTGTCAATTTGTATGTGTCTGGTACATAACTAGGTTCCTTACATGCAGAGCTTGGGAACATTGAACTTGGAGAACTTGAAAGAAGTATTGTGACTGAAAACTTTGACAACAGAGGATTCTACATGTAATAAGTACATTGTACATATTGTTCTTGTCACTAACGGTATAGAGACTTTGTGCTCTTGATACAAATGTATGTAAATAAATAATTTCATAAAATGGTTATTGTCAAAACTTGTTTTTGTGTGTATCATGTATGGAAAAGCTGATGACTGAATACAGGCAAGGATGCATGATAGAGAGAGTTCGTAAATATCGTTTATACTAGGTAAAAAAAACAAAAAAAAAAACACTCTTTGTGTATGCTTTGGCCCAAATCGGGCATTTATGCAATAAAGTATTTTTAAATCCAAGATCTGGCTACAATGTTCACTGGGAGAGGTATCAAAGTCCCAATAGCTGTTATTCCCAGCCCCTTGACCCAGCCTGAATGTGGTGTGTGGATGGCTATGACCCAGTAAATGGTGTGAACAACCTCAGCCTCACCAGTCGACCACATAGTTTATTTAGCACTTTGGTGAAGGGCTGGTTCAGTGCACCTGTGTGTCCGTGTCCCTGTCCCAGGCTAAGGTCATTCTCCTGCGGGAGAAAGGGGTTTTGTAAAAGGGCCTTTAACAACACCATTCACCGTGGCAGTGTTGCCAACCCTCTAGAATCATTCAGGAGTCTCCCAAAAATTCATGCATGTGTTGTCTTCTCTCCTGACACCCGAATTACCCAAAGAATCTCCTTAAAATTTCCACAAATGTCATTCCAAAGAAGTAATATGGTAAATTTTAACACATCTGCTTTTCACAGTGATATTTTCAGGGCAAATCAAGCTTGTGTGGCATGTGCTTCTCACAGTGTGTTAAGCAGTAAGCACTCCTGCCACCACTCCCAAGTACCCTCAAATGCCACAAAAGTGCATGTTTTGATGTCTATTTAGTATTTTTGAAAATTTCTACAAGCACTGAGTGTAGGGGGATATACCCAGAACCAGGGGCCCACCACAGCTGTGAAAGAGTGGGTGGTGGACCCTATGCCTCGGCTCTGGTCCTGGAAAACATGGCAGCACAAGCTGGTGAGGATTACCATGGTTTTCCCCACCTCATTAAAGTGTGTGTGTCAGCACACACTTTTCTGTTTTTCTAGGAATTCTTTCTTTCTTTCTTTACAGGCAAATTTGTCCGACATTTCATTTGAAAAGTATACCACGTAGAAACTCCAAACTTGGCACAATTATACTTCTATAGATAAAGTCTGGCCTTTTTATAATGAGGTCATGCTTTTCAAAATTATGCAAATGAGGGCTAATTTAAAGTTTTAAATATTCAACATGTTGTATAGTATACAGTCCATTCCACCTAACTTGAGCTCTGGGGGCCGTCTCATTAGTTGTGACCACAGTGCCGGTGGGCCAAACAGCCTATCACTGACCTCTTTGTCCTGCCACTCAACCCTGCTGCTATAATTAGTGGTGTTTGCAAACAGGTTCACATGGGTGCTGCTGTAGACATTTATATGGGTTTTATTTTCACTTTTGTAGCGTCAAATAATTGGATTTTTTACAAAATTATCCGGCTAAAGGGACACCGTTTTACTGTGGAGCTGGCCCTGCTATGTGTCTGCCACCCCACCAAACACACATGACCAGTGACAGTGAATGATTGGTATCAAATGGCCAGCTTATTCCAAAGTCCTGGCAAGTGTAACTACATCAAAATAAACACTACCCTTTCCTCTTAAGTTTATGTGTATTTTATTACCCCCAAAAGATTTCACTCATAATCTAGAGCCTTTATCAACATTGTAAGACCTTTGGGATATTTTTACAGGGGTGTCACATCTCAATTAAACTGCAAACAAGCCATAATCCTGGTATATATTTTACAAGATGTGACATCAAAATGACCCTTTGAAAATGCGGCATGCATTGACTCATTCAGGACAGAAGTCTTCATTTACTGTCAGTAAAATTTGTATCAAAGGGATATACTGAGTATTCTTATCTTTTAAATGAGGGGGTTCTGATTTAAAATTTCTGACAATCGTAATAGAATATAATATCTGCTCATGATTTGTGATATTCTGACCTTTTTTATTTGTTTCACACATTGTATTAGCAATGCAAATTTGAAAGAATATCAAAGAGCATATCATTTGGGTTCATCACTGAATGAGTTAATTTTGTCATATAAACATTGGCTGCATTGATTGAATAGCTATGTCTGTTTGGTAATTTAATTATAAGTTAATGTTTTCTTTCTGGACACCAGTCAGTTCAGTGGCTCTTAGAAAAAAACATTTTGTGCTGCATTATTTATATACAATTACACAGTCCAGGAAATGCTCAAGATCCCTGCTCATCCATTCTATCATGTCTGTGTGCCAACACAGACATACTGTTCTTTCTTTCTTTCTTTCTTTCTTTCTTTCTTTCTTTCTTTCTTTCTTTCTTTCTTTCTTTCTTTCTTTCTTTCTTTCTTTCTTTCTTTCTTTCTTTCTCTCTCTCTCTCTTTCTTTCTTTCTTCTTTACCGGCAAATTTGTCCCACACTTTTCTCGAACACTATTACACATAGAAACTCCAAACTTGGCATGATTGTACCTCCATACAAGGAGTTTGACCATTTTATACAAAGGAATGAAGATGTTTAAAATTATGCAAATTAGGGGCATTTGAAATTTTAAATCTTGAATATCTTCAAAAGTATAATAGATAGAGATGTCATTCCAACTTTTACTAGGGGGTTATTGACCATTGCACATGTAATGAATCTAAAGCAAAAGTTGTAGCAATTCAAATTATGCTAACTAGTAGCATTTTAAATGTTTAAACTTGAATATCTTCAAAACTATTATAGATAGAGACGTCATTTTAACTTCTACTGGGGGGTTATTAACCATTGCACATGTAATGAATCTAAAGCAAAAGTTGTAGCAATTCAAATTATGCTAACTAGTAGCATTTAAAATGTTTAAACTTGAATATCTTCAAAACAATTATAGATAGCGATGTCATTTCAACTTCTACGGGGGGGGGGGGGGTTGTTGACCATTGCCCATCTAATGAATCTACAACAAAAGTTGTAACAATTTAAATTATGCTAATTAGCAGCATTTGAAATCTTAAAACTTGAATATCTTCAAAACTATTATAGATAGAGACGTCATTTTAACTTCTACTGGGGGGGTTGTTGACCATTGCGCATCTAATGAATCTAAAACAAAAGTTGTAGCAATTTAAAATATGCTAATTAGCAGTATTCGAAACTTTTAATCTTGAATATCGTCAACACTATAGAGATAGAGATGTCATTCCAACTTCTACTAGAGGGTTGTTGACCATTGCGAACCTAATGAATTTAAAATAAAAGTTGTAGCAATTTAAATTATGCTAAATAGCACCATTAGAAATTTTAAATCTTGAATAACTTCAAAGCTATAATAGATAGAGATGCCATTCCAACTTCTACTCCTGTGTTATGGAATAGTTGTACATTTCCATACCAATATGCTTTGAAGACGCACACACTGATTTGCTATGCAGCAAATCATCTTTCCTAGTTTCGCAATTTGTGTTGGTTATTTTTACCAGATCCTGTAATGTGGTTAAGCCACTGAGATTCGTATTGCATTCTGCAGAAGTTCTCTTAAATTAGACACAGTACCGTTGGGTGTTATGACCACCAAAATTGTTCCATGATTCTTGCACACCAACACACTCTAAAGTATCATGTATATATATTAAGCCAACAATTATTTCCTTCACAATATTGTACATAGTTTTGTAATAGAGATGAGTAGACCAGCGAATTTTTGTCATAGTTTTGTAGGTGTAGACAGTGTTGTACCAATTTACATGTAATTTCAGTTAGGGTAACTGTCAAGTTCACTTATTACAGCTGAATTAGTAGCTTTTCTATGTACACCCAGTATATATTCATAATATTTAGTGTGGACCCATTCCACCACTGACTTGTCACAGAGATTCATAATACTATTTTCAGTACCCTTCACTAAGTGAGGGCTCCATGCTTTGCTACCATACGATAAGATGGGGGAAATGAGTGAATCAAATAATTTCATAGACAATTTGACATTGTTGTTGGGAAATTGTCATAGTTAAAATAAAGCCTTATTGGCTTGATCTTTCAATTTACCAACAGCATGTGTGTAAGTACCAGAAGCATGAAAGTAGCAATATTTCTGTGGAATACTGGACATTTGATTAAATTACCCCCTTTATTAAATATTACGAGTTTTGTCTTTGACAAATTTACATTGATTTTTCACGTATGGCAATATTCATTTATTTTATTGAGTGCATTTTGAAGCCCCGGCGTGGATTCAGACATGATGGCCAGGTCGTCCGGATACAATAAGCAATTAATTTTAAAGTCATGTAGCTCAACTGGGTCGATGTGTCAGTGAATATTTCTGGTAAGTCAGAGACAAAGAAATTAAGTAAAATTGGACAGAAAAAAAAACACATAAGCAATTTTATTAAGCTTCGATGTGTCACTGGCTCTAGTGTTTTCTGATTATTTTTAGCGAGAGTGTTCATTGTTGTATATTGGTATTTGTCGGAAAGATACATGAAGCTACTGTGAGTACAATAGGAGCCAGTATTGTGAAAACACCGTTACATTCTCAAAGTTAGAGGACTTTTATTCAGCAGTTGCTGATCCATTGACAGGGTAAACAAAGATTTTACCCATAGTTCATTGCAAAACAATATAACAACTTTGATTATCGCTCAATGCCAGGTTGGCTTGATAAATATGTAACATCTCCAAGAAAAAGAAAAGAAACAGAGGTGAAATTGAAGAAGTAACTGCAAAAAAAGGATGTGGAGTAAGAGGAAGCAAAACAAATGTTAGTGAGGATGTGGCAAGTGGCAGTGTGAGTGCTGAGGAAGTGTGGCAGACCGTGTTTGAGAGACTTTACAGGTGAGAGTGATAAGGTGCTTGAGTGTGATGGAGGCTGCAGACAATACTTTTGTACAAAATGCTTAGACATGAAGGACTCAATATGAGGCTTTACATAGAATTGACTGCTTTTGATATTGTCCTGTGTGCATTACAGTAGTCCCTGTCTTGAACGGCCCTTCCTATGAGCGACCACCTGGTTTGAATGACCACATTTGGTCACCAAAGTTGTTTTTCTTTAGTAATTTACTTCTTATGAATGACCACCTGTTAAATGCGACCAGCGACCATGCAAAATGAACAGATTTTGCGACCATGTTACACAAATTTGAGCCATATCCGGCCACTACGCCTCAAGTTGGCCAACAAAATACATGCAGGCAACTCACCCATTGTTATAAAATTGACATGATTCCTGTCGAATTTAGTTAGTGCAAACAATAAAGGATTACTTTCTACAGTAAATTTCCTAAAACAAATTTTTAATTTGCTCAATCTGTATCTATTCCTTCTTATTTCAAATTCTCATGAGCGTAGGATCTTTCCATTTATTTACGTTTTTACAATGGCAGTGATTGTGGCATACTCCGCATGTATTGGGCCTCTCCATAGCGGATCTAAGAGGATCTCGACCACTATATTTCTTTCTCTGTATGTTGGGATATTATTGATTGCTTTCTGAACTAAACAATGATTGGCAGAAATTTACTTGTGATGGGAACTTGATAGCTCGTACTCATGATTGTTCACATCATCCATCTTGAAATGCTTCAAATCCAAATGCACGACGAAGTTTGCCGACTCTCTCCGGAAATTTCCAGAACAATCTTCATCTTTTCCTGGAGATCAACAACCCACGTGGTCATCACTTTTTTGCATGCAAAACCTAACCTAACCATGGCCGATAAGCGCAAAGCCACAGAAATATTATTTAGTGTTCTCATTTCTGATTGAACCATGTTGCATCCTAGTGCTCTATAAAATGAACGATGATAACTTTCGCTACATCAAAACCTGATCAAACATGTGCTTGTCTGGATGACTCCGCGACCGACACCGACGAAGTGGGTCAATCTATTTTTTCCATGGTTCAGATAGAGGTAAACATGGCGCCCAAAACACACGTAGTGGCTGTGGGAAAATACCAAGTCTTATTTTGATCCATAACTTATGTATTATGGTGAGTTCGGGTCCACCGAATGTGCAGAATAAAGTTAAGACAGTGAGTTATCGAAACAATTTTATGACAGTTTAAGCTCATTACTTTGCAATTGTAGGCTCCATGCCTTGTGATGCATCAGGCCCATTGAGAATAATGGGAAAAACACAAAACTCCAGACCAAAAAATTTTTTCAAGTTGCGACATACATGTACATCTTTCAGCACCCAGACAAGAGCTCTTTATTGAAATAAAGATTTTAAGGGTTGCAATTGTTAAATGTCAAATGATGATTTCTTTGCAAAGCATATGTAATCGATCATGATGAACTGGTGGTGGCAGAAATTTGTGTACCTCTTTTTTTTCCCCAATGTTTTTATTGAGTTCCTTAGGCATATACGTATCAGTCAAAGCTGTACAGATAAATATAAAATAAAAACCATTAGTGACAAATTTTGTGTACCTTACTACCACTAGGGAAAGGCCGCCCAGGATTTGAGCTGTTGAGGTTGTGCATGTTGGGTTCCTCTAATGAGTGACCACCTGCATTATATATGACCACTTTTTGGTCTGCGCTAGGGGTAGTTGCTCAAAAGAGGGACTACTGTATTAATACAAAAACACTAAGTAACTACAGGGATGCTCAAGATACACAGAAGTTCTGGACATTTCTGAAATAGAGAAAAAAAGACATAGTACAGCTAACCATAGAAGAACAGAAGAAGAAAACGGAAAAGGTGCATGAAGCAAAGAAGAGTCAGAGGGCGGATTTTGGACTTTCAGAGTACGGGGCCCTCCATGAAACTAAAGATCATATGACTGATAAAACAAGATTAAAATGTGTATCAACTAAATTTGAAGGTTTGCTTAGCAAGTGTGATGAACTGAAATCATTTATTCATGACTTGCAGCCTGATTTAATTTTTGGGATGGAAACTTGGTTAAAACAGGAAACTAGTGGTGCCTTGATAAGTATGCCGGGTTACACATGAAGTAAGAGGTGGTATATATATTAATGCAGGTATAAATGTGGATATATGTAATGAAATGTGAAATTTTTAGTAATTTTGGTATTAGTAAGTATAATTACCTCTTGACCACTATTGCCAATACTTCTGTGTCTGGGGCACACGCCAAACTCACTTGATTCCAAAACCTGACAGTCCCATGGCACCATCTCTTGGTTCCTGTGGATCTGGTTGAGACTCATTGTGCATGCTCCCCGTATCATCCTTCCTCCTTTTGAAGAATGGTCAGTTGACGTTAGCTGAAAGAGGAAACGGGGCAGTCGGGTGGGCTTGTCTGGTAGTTGGTAGGTAAGTATACTTACTAATACCGAAACTACTAAAAAATTCACATATTAGTTACATAATGTTACCTCTTGACCATCATTGCCGATTTACAGACGCAAAAGCAGAGGGTGTAACTGGCATACTGACCACAAATGATCACCGAGACTGGCCACTTTGGCGAAACCATTGGTCTGTGTAAGAAGGCAACGTCTAAAGGGAAAACCTAAGAGATACATGGACTTTAAGCCGCCAACAGCAAAATCCAGCCGAAACTAGAAAGCCTTCTTACTGACCAGCATGGGACCGCAATATGATAGCTGTCTGCCTCGTGGGTAGATGCTGTGTTTTTCTACTCTTGTGAAACTGGAAATCTAACAGGACCTGGTCATGAAACTGACGGGCGCTGGGGAGCTGGTATATGGTTCCATAGGGCAGTAAACTTTACCTGGGTCAACCCGCTGAGAAGCCCAAAGAGCAGGACTGACTGCCTGATAAAAGTCTGAGATTAGGTCAATTTAGTAAAAGCCATGGCCCACTTAGAAGTGTGCCAACCTACAGACTGCATCGGATCCAAACCACGGGAGCATCATAATTGAAAGACAGTGGCTTCTCTAATGGTTGAGTATTGGAACCTTTAAGCAAAGGAGCCTATGACATCTGCAAAGGCATACATGCCATCCTCTAGCACTATCATGTCATGCAAGTAGTGCTGTTTTGTGTGCCCTATGGTTGCCATCAAGCTCGGCCCCTCAGAACGGCTGCAGTGTGATGGTCAAGACTTTGACTGCAGCCGGGATCTGCTAACAGGCATCTGAATACAGAAGCTGATCCTCCGCCTTGATGTCAAGGTCTGTAGACTCTGGACTCACCAGGGGAGTGGTGAGACCCAAAGCCTTGTCGAACAGTGCATCATTTACGGGCAATGTGGCGGCTACTTGTGACAGCAGGGGATCTGTCTCCACGCCAGGCGTAGTAAGGACTTCGTGGAAGTTGTTGCAGCCTCAAAAACCCGCTGCTGACTGCTCAGCCCACATGGGGCTGGAGAGGGGGGCTTCCAGTGGACTGGTAGCAGGGACACAGTGGCCACCAACTGGGGAGTTGGCTGGCTGGAGGGAACCTGCAGAGTCTCCGGGAGACTGGGTTCAGGGACAACAGCTGCCACCGATTGAGAAATCTGCAGGCAGGATGGAGTCTGAAGGAGTTCAGGGAACGCCCAACTTTGGGGCCAAGAGAAAGTTGATTCAAGGCAAAAGCAGCAAGCTGCTCTTTGCTCAGGCTCAGCAACAGCGGAAGAAGACGGAGCCTCCGACCACAAATGCTGATGCCTACAGAGCTGGAGTTCTGCTTGCCTTTAAAGAGAGGGAGGCAGGGTACCCAGCTTGAAGGCAGGAACAAAAGGAATTGCTAGCTCCTTACTCTGGGGTAGAGCCACTGAAAGTGCAGGAGGCAAAGCCAGCACTGGAGCTGGATGTAGTGAAGGTGGCACTTGGGTGAGGGTCACTGGAGAGGCCACTAGCCAGGAGCCAAAGACCCACTAATGGCAGAAGGCACCACCACAGGCTTGGGACCTTCCTTCTATCTCCAGCTTGCCTGGACTTACGATCTGAGCTGTCGGAACTGGGAGCTTGGGAAGCTCATCCTAGAAAAGGTGATGCATGTAGCTCATTCGAACACAACACAAAACTATTACAGCAAATTGAAAAGGCAAGAAGCGAGAGAAGAGAGCTTGCCCATCAAAGAAGGGATGACACACCAAACTGTTTAGACTTGATAATAACGCCAAATGTGAATGATATTGAAGTGCAGTGCCCATTAGGCAAGGGACATCACAATGTGATTGGGATTACTTGGTAAATTTAAAAAAAAAAAAAAAATTGTGAACATGATTTATATAGGTATGATTATAACAATGCAGACCACTATAAACTATGTAAAAATAGCACAGGTAAATTGGTCACAGGTAACAGAGGCCAAAGATGTCAATGATGCATGGACAAATTTTCAAAACTGCTTGCCCAAGGCAGTGCACAAGTGAGTAGTGAAGATTAACAATCATGGGAAAATGAAACCACCATGGTCAATTATGTTGCCAGACGGGCTATATATAGAAAATATTTTGCATGGAAAAGTAGATAGGTATCAAGAATATGTTGGAAGATGAAATCCAGTTACAGAAAAGCTTTGCAGTGTCAAAAGAGAATATGAGAGAAATTTATGCAAAGAAAATGGAACAAATGGTACAAACCTGACACATTACATTGATACATTGACTCAGGGTTGGCAGTGAAATAGAGCTTAATTGTTTGAGGGGTATGTGTCATCATGGAGTTTGTTTTACATTTGTGGTGCAGGATGTCCATTGTTGCAGTCCTTGTTAGGATTTCCCTTGGTTTATACAGGTGGTCCAGCTGCAACTGTTTATTCTACAATCACTGGGACTGAATATAATGCCCCAGCTTGTTTCCACTTCAGTCATACACTGGCGGGTGGTTTAACTAGGATAAGTTGTCCACCTAGAAAGGCTACATAATGGTTCAGGGGTAAGTCAAATTGTTCTTATCTGAACCTGTACTATACAAATTTAGCAATTATAGTTTGTTTGACAGGTATTCTTCTTTCATAATGAAGCTCTGCATTTATAAGCAAAACTGGAGAGCCTCCAGATTAGTCTTTGTGTACTATTAGGCAATCCAGAGAAAATAAATATGTTTATAATAATAACTTCACGTATTTAACTAGTTCATCATTTGCCACGTTTATATTTATTCATTATTATGTGGGTTGTCTTTGCTGAATATTTATCTCAGAGACATGGACGGCAAATAGGCTCCGAAACATGTTGAGTAGTTACCGCTGAAGACCCTTTAATTTATTTGGGCTGATACAGCCTATGTCAAAATTTTACAGAGGAACATGTGCAATATGGACAATAGTTATTCCATGTGTATATAGGTTAGACAGGGACAGATTAGCTTATGGAGAGTAAAGAGTTCGGACTGCGGAATACGATAATGACTACTAGGAAGAGGTTCTGAGCAAAAAGACACAAATACAAATGAAGGCATTCTATCTGTGTTAACAGCAGGAACAAAACTAAGTCTCCCAGGGCCACAAAAATGGGGATTTTACAGGTAGTGATGCAGAAACTGCCACAGGGTTAACTAGATTTTTTCAGTCAGTCTATGTACCTGAAGATGACAAGTATCTGTAGTGGTTCGATGATTCTGTTCAAAATTAGTACATTGCTCCCTTTTTATAACACCCTCTTTACAAGGCAGTTTCTGATATAACATGGTGTACCATGGTTCCCACTGAAATAGTTTCCCCATTACTTCTGTCAAAAGTCCCTGTGTTATAGGGCAGTTTTGCTGTAACATGGTCTTTTCTAGGGATCCCAGCAACAGCGTTATAAGGAGGGAGCACTGTATTTGACGATGAAGCACCAGATCCATTCAATTTTATTGATACAGTTAATGATGAAACACTGGAAAACATTAACTACACACCCCTTGAAGTCAGCATCTGAGAGATACGCTTCTGTGTGCAAACCCTAATAAGGCTGTAGGGCCAGATGAAATTCATCCTACAGTGCTGAATGAAGCTGCTAGGATTATATACTTCGCACTGTTTCCTATATTTACATTATCACTGGATCAAGGAATACAGTGGTCCCTGAGGCCAGCCCAAATGCAGCCAAAAAGTGGCCTTATGAGAGGGGTGGCCTCTCGTGAGGGGGAGAATATAATGGAATTGCCATACTTTCTGCACAAGAATGCTGGCCTTTCAAGAGGGGTGGCCTCTGGTGAAAAGGGCTGTATAAAAGGGGGACCACTGTACTACCGGATGTAGCGAACATGCAAATGTATCACACATTTTAAAACACTGTAATTGGTCGAATGCGGGTAATTAAAGACCAGTCAGCTTAACTTCTCAGATCTGGAAAAGTTTTGGACAGAGAATCTGGAAAAGGATGGTAAAACATATTGAAAAATACCATGTTGTGTAATGAAGAACAGGGCTTCAGAATAACCAGGTCTTGTCTTAGAAACTTATTAACTACCCTTGAGAAATGGATGAAGCTTTATGAGGAAGAAAAGATGTTTGATGTTTTATATCTGGATTTCAAAAAAACTTTAAACACTGTGCCACATGCACGACTAATTTATAAGCTTCAGAAATATGGGTTTTGTAATAATATACTAAGCTGGATTGAGGACTTCCTTTGGATAGAAAACAACAAGTAGTTGTTGGTGTTAAGTCTACATGGACAAGAGTTACCAGTGGGGTGCTGCAGGGATCCAGACTAAATAGGTGGTTGACAAAGTTTGACTTGGACAAAATTTTCCATTGACAAAATTGTCTTTCTGAAACTTGGCTTTGACTCCTATGCTGGAATACAATTCAAGAGTGTGTACATGTGGATCATAAGGTAGAAACATCAGTGTCAGACTTGTAACATACAAACAACACAAAGCACCTTTGGCCATCCCATATTTTGATTAATATTTGGAATTCAGTGATATTTGTTGCCATTCAGAATTCTTTAGGGGTAGTTACAAGTTTTTATCCCTTGATACACAAGAAACTCTGAGAAGATGTTTGGATGTGCAAATAGTGGTCATGTGATGGACTTAAAATATTTGATGCAAAATTCGCTGGCTGTGCTCAGCTGTGGGTTTTAACTGTGTGGGTGTGGTTTTATTGAAGGTGTATTTTCATGGCATCACATTATTGACAGAGACTCTGACTTCTAATGGAAGATTAGTATTTGACCAAGAAAAATTATATTTGAATGTTGCACCTCCAATCTTTGAATTGTAGTTTTTAGGTCTGTTTGTGAAGTGTCAATTCTAAGCATGAATGGATCAACTTTAAAAAAAAAAAAACTTTCTACCTTTAGCCTGTCACAAGTCAGGAGGGAATTGAATTTGCATGAATAAAATTGTCAAAATTGTATGTTTTTTTTTCTGGCTTCTTACCCTTATGGATAATGCATGCATACAAATTATAGACACTTGTAAATTGTCCTTTTTCTTCTGGAAATTTGAGTTTTGGGATCTGTGTATAGTGGTCATGCAATGGACTTAAAATATTTAAGGACATGTAAGACACCCAAAACTGTCAGTTAAGTTTTCAGTGGTTTGTATAAGTTCAATGTGTTTTCTATCAGTGGGCAAAATTTTGAGTTCCTAAAACAGTTGAAAAAAAATGAGATGGTGAGATAAGTACATAATGGATTTTGTGGAAAAGAAATAATCGGTAATCATTTTTTCCATTCTTTGGCAATGAACCAATAATGATGCTCCAGATATGAATAAGAGCTTATGATTCCTGTGTGAATGTTTGGGTGATGGCCTGTATGATACCCAATTGAGGATCAAAAAAGTCACAGCCGTTGATGTCATGATAATTGGTGACAAGTAAAGAGACACTGCATGGCAAGGGTCGGTACCAAGGAAAGGCTTTGCAAGAAATGGCAGGGCAAAGGAACTGGTAGGATTTGAAGCAAAGGACTGAAAAACTCAGGGTTAATCTCCAAGCAAAGACAGCAGGTGAACAGTGCCTAATAGACCAGTTCATAGGACTCAGGTTTATTCGGTTCACTTCGGCCCGAGTTTGGGAAGCGCATCCTGCTTTGTTTACATGTTGTGCTGGACCACGCTGGCCAGATTTAATGTGGAAGGATCAGAAAGTAAAACATAGGATGTGCTTTGGTTTAATGAAAAATCAAACTGTCAGCAAACTATACATGCACATTTCACCACTGATGTGACATTTGATTTGCAGTGTTCAGCACAATTCATGCTGTAATCACTGGCATCCGTTGTGAACATATGAGAGCGTGGGCCCCACTTGGCCACTTGGTGATTGGAAAGTCAGGCCAAGAGTGGAATGCATAATTAATTAGGGTCCAGAAAAGCTCTGTACAAGTCGGTATGAACAGGTCTATTGTCTTCTCAGATAATGAAATATGTTGAAGAACAAAATATGGAGATAAGGAAATGACCTTAGGAGAGACTTGGGAAAAGAAGAGCATGTAAAGACATGCATCAAGGGGAAAGATATAGAGATAGCTGGAAGTACTAAGCTGCTTCAATGAGTATTGGACAAAAAGAAGTTGCTTTTTAAACTACATATGTATGATAAATTAGAGGTTTTCACATTAAAATCTTGAATATCTTCCAAACAACAGTGGAGATCCTATTTGAACTTAAGTCTAATGTTATTGACCATAGTGCATCCAGTGAAATTTTGAAAAATTCATGACATTTCAAATTATGCAAATGAGTGTTATTTTAAATTTTGCTTATTTTTATGTTCAAAACTATAAAAAAAAAGATATGATTCTGAGTTTTACAAGAAATTTAGAATCAACTGTTGATGGTGGGTAAGTATATACAGGTGTGAGAATGACACAGTGCAGGATCTTGCCTTTATTCAGATGTGTTGCCTTCTCTTGAACTGCAAAAGTCACCATTTTGTCCAAAGCAGCTCAAATCTTATGAGAAAAAAAGGGGGGCACATAGATTTCATGCAATTTTTATTACATTTTACTTTGAATGGTCTCTATGACACCAAGCCATTCTCAAATATATTGATAAATGTTATACAAAGCTTTGTTTCTCACAGTTTAAACCACGTTTCATTCTCCACTCCTCCCCCCCCCCCCTCCATTTCCAATGTAAAATATGTTAATTTTTTTTTTCATGTGAAGGTGACAGTGCAGTGACAATTGTATATTTCATGCCCTCTTGTATATGTATGTTGCAACAGCAATGCATGATACTGTGAGTTGCACCAAAAATACTTGAATTTACAAACTCAGGTTTGGGTAATCGAAAAACAAAGATTCTTGTTCACAAATTCGATATAATTATGTCTCCCTTGAGACAAATAGTACAGGAGATGAAGATGTGATTTATGCTCCAAAAGGCAGATGCCCTTCCCTTTTGCCATGGTGATGCTCTTTGAAATTAATCAAATTACATTTCCTTATCAGCTGACAGGTATTGTCGTTAGCATGTCTATCCGTCAAACGATTACCCTTGCAGACATGATAATTTCTGAACAAATTGGGCTACCACCACAAAACCGATAAGCATCACACACGCAACTTGGCTGAGGTTGACATTGAGTGGCCTTGACCTATTCTCAAGATCACCAGAGATCAAGATATTAGTGATCAAGGGGTCTTAAGGGCATTTGCTCATCATACTAAATTTAAACCAAATATTTGTTGGGCTAATGATCAAATTTTGTTAACATTAAGAGCATGAGTCATGGAAAATTTTGACAGCAAAACTTTCCTTTGATATGCAATTGGACCCTTTCTTTCAAGATAATCCTTTCTTCCTTGGATATCTTATCACTTTAATACTGGCATGGTATCACAGCATGGAAGAAGTCTACCTGATTAAAGTGAAAGGAGTTTTTTTGTGTGAAAAGAAAACTCTCAGTATCTGTAAATTAGCACATGGGTGGTCATAAGGAGCAGCCATCAATTTTCCAATACAGTGAAGGCTGCTAGGGACAGATAAAGCTAGGTGATGAGTTCAGCATGAATTTTTGGGGACCATGTCCTGTTTTTCAAGATTCATTAAGGACAGAAAAAGGACACTTAATTTGACGCAGAGAAATTAGAAGGCTAACAATGCCAAATGTACCACAAATGTGTATTATCACCTGGGGAAAATATAGGCTCCAATGTGAAATTCATTATTTTCTCTTTCTGAAAGAATTTTGGCTTTGTGTTTGGTAAAAGCTGCTTCAGGACAGACTTAGAATAACTGTTAACACTGTTTGTTATTTAATTGCCTCAGTTTGTTCTTACCATCTGCACTGTCTCAGTTGCCAGTGTCACTGATGATTCTAAGCCATCCAGCCTCCACTGTCAGACTTGTATGGAGGTGTCAAAAACAATAGACAAAGTCCAAACATACAGATTATTGCTTCTGACAAGTTTTAGTCAAAGTTGAAGTATTTTTGGCATGTAAAGCAGGGTATGGCAGGTGATCAGAGAAACTGACATGTTTTTACTGTTTCATTTCCATGTATTCTGATTGGATGAAAGTGTGTAAGATTTTGGTCATCTTCGAGATAGTTCCTCAATAAATATCAGTGTAAATTAGAGACTACCAGAGACTGCCTCAAGACCAACAGCAACTGCCAGGGACTAGCTGCTTCACCTTCTCTGTATCAGCAACATGGAAGAATAAAGACTGCAGAGTAATTTCAGTTTATATGCTGGACTTCATAGTTCTTCATGTCCCAAACCTGGGACCCTGTCAGTCTACATGATGATTCCAATAAGCCAGTGAGCTAATTCCCCAAAGCTCAAAAAGTTTCCTCAACCACCACATCCCCCAGTCACACCTATGTAGTGATAGTATCATATATAGAAGCTCAGTATTGCATAGTTTGGGTGATCTTGACCTGTTTTCTCAAGGTGATGGAGGAATGCATATCGGGGAAATGATTTTATTGTGATCCCCATGACGTAATTAATCGAGGTGGAACTGCAATATGTGCACCAAATATACATTAGGCCAACAGTCAAATTTTATGTTACACACAGTTTTAAATGTACATGTTGTTATCTCAATCAGAACTTTACATTATTTATTAAAATGCTACACAGAACTAAATGTACTTGAGTGATATGCCTTTATCTCTTTCATTGATCAGGTTTGTTTGATGGGTGTGTGCAGATCAGAATGACAACTGGCCTTTCGTGCCCAGGTTTGAACATTGCCTGCTGACATATTAGAGGCACCACTAATATGAAGACCATGGAATGGAGATCGTGGACCAAGCTTCTCTTCATGAAAGAAAAGATTTTCTGTGTAGTGACAGGTGGGTGCATGGTTAACTGGGTATGTATAGATAGGTGACACCACAGTTATTTCCCAACATTAATCCAAAGAGTTTTACACGACTGTAATAGTTTGCTCAGTGGAAAAGATGAAAGTTAACAGTGTCTTCTGTTGTGTGTTAAACATAAAAAAGTGTTGATGGTAACAAGTTGCTTGTCACAACAAAGCATGATTTTATTCAAGTAACTTTCTTAAACAAAGAATTCAACAATGAAGTTTAACCTATTCATTTGTGGACAAATTGTAAATATAGTCTTGAGGGGCTGTGCATGTATGAACAGTGTATGTGCAAAGCTAATCAAAATAAGTGGATGTGATTACTAAAATGTTGTGCAATAGTCTGATGTATTTCATCCTATGCCAGACTCTTCAGAAACCGAGTTTTAGCTGTTACCTTAAATGTATTACAAGTAAGGAGTAATAGGATATTGTTAATATTACATGTACATGTACTTACATATGTGCTGACTTTGACCTCTGATAGTACATGAACCATTGAATGTCCCATATATACAATACAGGTACAGATCTAGACTTCAGAAATCTGTAGCCAAAATTGAAAATAGAGGCATAATTTACAAAAATTTGGTCATGGCCCTTTAGTAATTCATTTAAAAATATTTTAGCCATTTTCACATTGATTTAACCAAATTCAAGAAACATTTGCATTTGGCTAATTGGTTAGAGCAGTCCCTGCACAAATAAAGTTTAATAGGGCACTCCAAAAATAAATAAATACAAGGCTGTCAAAATCAAGAGTCTGCATTCAGTGGGAGCTTTCATTCTGCGTGGAGACTCGGTGGCAACCTCAGATGTCACCATACCTGTATTTGCTCTTGTTTTAAATTCTTGAAAATCCCATTTGTGTCATCAGCATGCCTGTATAACAATCACAAAGCAAACTGAATATAACACAATCATCTCCCTTTATTTATTTTTTTATGATATTGAGAGGGGAGGAGGTATGTACACAATTTTCAGAACTATGGGGATAAGAGCTTAAAAACCTTACTTTAAACTATCCTTTTATGTGGAAAGTCAAAGTTAGAAAGGTATACCAATGGAGGGATACACATATACTTGTTTTGTCCTCATTTCATTCAGCCATGAAATCTCCTCTCAACATGGGTCCATTACTTTTATGTATTGTTTTACTGTGGTGTCAGATATGAAGCCCTCTTTGTCTTTATCAGCTATGGTATAAAGTTGTGCCCTGTGAGTCCCCTTGCTGTCCAACTCCTTGTATATTAAACCGCTGGCCCTAAAACCCTAAGGAAGGCCACATATTTGCAGCAATGAAACACTTCTCAGAATGTCATGTAAATCTTTGTCTTGAACATTTGGCAAACTCTGGTGATGAAGTAAAAACTACGTCATATGTATTCATGCTCTCTTGTCAATGTTATAGATCAGACATACTATCTGTCTTGAATGACCAGCTCAGCTTTGGTAATTTTTATTTCCAGGAATCCTCTTGTTGATTCTAATGCCCTACCTCCACTTGGGAGTTATATACAGGTAAGGATATAGGCTTCTTCCTCTGTGGTAAATACATGTTCATGTATCTTTGGTCAAACTGGAGCTTGTTTGCATGTGTGGACTCACTCCTTTGAGGAGTGGGTGGGTAGGTAGGATTTTTTTTTTGTGGCGGGAGGGTTGGACTTACTTAAAGTGTTGTATATGCTCTATGTATATTTCTGTGGGAACAATGAAGTTGAAATTTGGTGGTTGATACACATACATACATACATACATACATACATACATACATACATACATACATACACGCATACATACATACACACATACATACATACAAGAACAGTGTGGGGTTTTTTTTCTTAATGAGAGGTAGGGAGGCAACAGCGAACAAGAAAAAGTCCGTTCTGTGAAGGAGATCAGTTGACATGTGATGTGTACATTTGTGCATACTTGAATGGGCATACATTGTATTCTGCAGTAACTTGATCAGTTTTTGGATCAGCTAAGGTTTTTCAGTGTGTATGGGTGACAGTGAGACACAATCAGGTTCAGTTTTGTGTGGCATGTTTGTTGCATTTGGTGCTCTGTGGATAAAAGCCCAACCTCACCAAAGATTTTAGTATGACAAATCCCATACCTGTCAACATTATATGACATGAAACAGGGTAGGGATATGACAATGGATTTTGGTCACCTTCTCCCGCCCTCTTGCCAGACTTGCAAACAACCACAACTTGTAACTGGGTCATGAAAATTTGAGGAATAGGAGTTCCCAGTGAAAAAAATTGGTTGCCCGACCGGGCAAGTACTTATTAATTTTAACTTGCCCAAGATTAAATCTGACTTGCTACGGGCAATCGTACAGGTGAGTTTTTGAGCTTTGGTGGCCCTATGATTTTTGGATTTTTGAATGATTTTTTTTTTTTATTTTACAGCAAATTTTTCAAAATCTTTTTCCCTCAAACCACCAAGCCAATTGCTTCAAAATTGCATAAGGACCCTTAGACCTCATTTTTTTTGTCAGGTGGTGCTGTATTTTTTTCTGTATTTTTCAAATCAATTTTTGTGTGTCAAAGCTATTTTCAACTTCTCTGAAACTGTCATTTAGATTCTTCCAAAACTCTGTAGAGGAAGGGTCAAACAAACTTGTTTACTACCTGATGGTATCCTTAGGTCCAGTAATTTTTGAAATTTTTAAGAATTTTCTAGTTCATTTTGTTGGCAAAATCTTAAAAACTCTTCCTTTCTGAAACCACAAAGCTAATTGCTCTGACATTGCATAAGGACACTTCTGGGGTCCTCTAGACCTTAATTTATTCACCAGGTGGCACTGTCGTTTTTAAGGGTCTGACCCAACGGGGGACCCTTTCTGTTTTCTGGTTGTCCGTCTGGATGTGCACATTTTCGTAACCGTGATATCTACAGAGTGCCTCCATGTATTTTGCTCAAATTTGGCAATATGCTAACCTTACCTGGCAAGATGAACTGATTAGATTTTGGTGTCACCGTGATCTAATTTGAGCAAATGGCAGCCTAATTACATGCTTCTTAGGGCTCATTATCACAGTATCTCTAGAATGCTCCAATGTATTTTGCTCAAATTTGGCAGTATGCTTATCTAGCATGCCAAGATGGACTGATTAAATTTTGGTGTCACAATGACCTAATTAGAGCAAATGCCAGCCTAATTACAGGCTCATTAGGGCTCTTTACTGCAGTATCTCCAGAATGCTCCAATGTATTTTGCTCAAATTTGGCAGTATGCTTATCTAGCATGCCAAGATGGACTGATTAAATTTTGGTGTCACAATGACCTAATTAGAGCAAATGCCAGCCTAATTACAGGCTCATTAGGGCTCTTTACTGCAGTATCTCCAGAATGCTCCAATGTATTTTGCTCAAATTTGGCAGTATGCTTATCTAGCATGCCAAGATGAACTGATTAGATTTTGGTGTCACCATGACCTAATTTGAGCAAATAGCGGACCCTTCAGCCAACACTTGCTTGGAAGTATGTCTAGTTTCTATTTCTTTTACAAAATTTTTGTGTTGAAGCTAATTTCAACTTCGTCTTCAAACTGTCACTCAGATTCTTCTGAAAATTGGTGGAAATGGTGCTTGAAGGGTCAAACAAACTTGTTCACTAGATGATGATATTCTTTATCTCTGATTTTTAACGAATTTTTCTATTTGAGTATGTATCGTCTACATACATTCCCATTGATTAGAATTCCAAGTCCAGGGGATTGCAATGGTAATTCACATTTTTTCACATTTTGTCCAAAACCGTCAACTATATTCACTTCAGACTTGGTGGGGATATACATGTACTTAAGGCATTTTTTTTTCCAAAATGTTGAAAAATCTTTTTCTCTGAGACTGTCAAGCCTGTTGCTCTGAAATTGCTTAGGGGCATTTTTGGGGACGTCTAGACCTGAATTTGTTCAGCAGGTGGCATTTTGATTTTTTTCTTTTTTTCAAGATATTTAGCCCTGCTGACCAAAGATTGCAGAGCTTATGTGACTGCTCATATCTATCCATCTGTCCATCCGTCTGTAAACTTTTGCTCCTTAGCATGCGTCCACAGTTTTCAAGTTAGCCCAGTATAACACTCAGGACTTTTATGGGGTATAAAAACAGGGCCTCTTTGATATTGGTGGCACCACCTACATTATGTTATATGGGGTCAAAATGTGAAAATTTTGTGAACACTCTAGCATCTTAAATTTGTGGCGGATCTTCACCAAATTTTCTGGGATTTTGGGGGAGGTCAAAGTCTAAGTTACTATTGATACTAGTAGCGCCGCCTATAATATGATGGAAATTATGAGCCAAAATGTATTTTAAAATGTAGAATTCCATATTTGAAAAAGTAATTGGATTAGACTTGTCAAATTTATAGGAGATATAGACCATCGCGTAAGGTAGAATGTTATGTAATATCAGTGACCTTGACATATTTTTGTGAGTTCAGCATGCCTGTAAAGTTGAAAAGGTGATTTTTTAATGGCAGGGTGTAGCTTGGACATCAATTGCAAAGAGAATTAAGCCTCCAAATCAAAATTGCACTTGATCACATAAAACTGTTTTTGCTGACTCACTTTTTGGCTCACTGTGACCCAGTACTTTTGGAGTTTGGTGTTTGTCCAAGTTTATTCTTTTTTTATCAATAACTTGAAAAGTTATTATGTGATTTGAGCAAACCCACTATATATGGAAAGCTGGATGTGAGGCGCACATTTTTAACATAACAATTTTTAATTTGAGTTGAAGGTCAAGGTCAAATGGCCAGTTTGAATATAGGGATCATCTCATGAATGCTGTGCACCCCACATTTTTTTAGATAGGCCCATATAATGTTTAGGAGTTGTAAAGTATATAAACATCTTTTTTGACATCAATGTTGGTGGCGCCACCTATAGTATTATGTTATATGCAGGTCAAAATGTGAAAATCTTGTGACTGCAATACTGTCCACAGTATTTAACTTAGCCCAATATAACTTTCAGGACCTATAGGGGGTCTAAAAATCTAGGTTCATTTCGATATTGGTGGTGCCACCTACAATATTAAGCAATATAGGGGTCAAAATATGAAAATCTTGTGAACACTCTAGCATCTTCAATTTTTGGCAGATCTTCACCAAATTCAGCAGGATTGTGGGAGGGGAAAAGCCTTAAATTGCTAATGATACTAGTGGCACCACCTATTATTTGATGGAAATCATGAGCCAAAAAACCAAAATGTGTTATAAGATACAAAATTCCATATCTTAAAAAGTAATTGGACTAGACTTGCCAAATTTGTGGTACATATATATATGAAGACAATGTCCAAAGGTAGAATGTTATATAGTATCAGTGACCATTACCTATTTTTGTGAGGTCACCATGCCTGTAAAAATGAAACAGGTGATTTTGTAATGGCAGGATGTAACTTAAATATCAATGACAATGTCAGCACAACACCAGACCTGTAGGCCTCTTGTATTACATAGTTTGCATGTTCTTAACCTTTTGTCCCAGTGCCACTGAGGATATAAAGTTAAGGACTCACTCATTGTTGTGTTGGAACATGCAACAATATCCAACACAGGAATTGCACGAATAAGCTATGATTACATGTGGAGTGAAGTGCCATCAGGTGGACAGTTTGTACACTAAACTTCCATTAGTTTTATATGTTCAGAAGCCACTTGAGGACTCGCAACTTTGAAAGGGACAGGTGCAATACAGCCAGGGTGCCAGCAGAGCGTAAGGCCCATGGGCCTCTTGCTTTGGGTGTATTTTCACTTTTTTGACTTTCATAAGAATAATAATTTGGATCCTCTTCAGACTTATTGAGAATGTAAGTGAATTTGATCTCCACAAAATGTGCTCACTACATGGTGTTGCTTTCATTTTCTGATTTTGAACAAAGTATCAAAATTTTGAAAAATTGGTAAAGGGATGTTTTCATGTTAGCAACAGTGATGATGGTGTTAAAGGTGACCTTGATATCATTTTGAGGTTCACAGGCCCACTTTAGTCTGTGCATGTAAGGTCAGCTGAGCACAGGTCTGTCACAGGTCTCTTGTTTTCTCTTTTTAATGTTGAAGCTATTTTTAGCTCAGCTGACCTTATGTTATGACTAGCCATCCCTTGTCCGTCCGACCGTGCATTTTTAATGAATTTTTTTTATTCTGTTTTTTGGACAAATCATACAAAATCTTCTCCACAACTGCTCACCCAATTGCTTTGATATTATACAAGAACACTCCTAGGGACTCTTAGTTCTTAATTTGTTCACCAGGTGGTGTTGCAATTTTTTTCAACTTTTTATGAATTTTTGTGTGCTTTCGTTACTTGTCACTTCTTCTCTAGAACCGTCTCTCAGATTAAGTTGAAACTTTGTGGATATGTATGTTGTGAAAGGGTCAAGCAGAGATGTTCACTAGGTAGCACTGCTGTGGATTCCTGATTTTTAAGGATTTTTTTTTTTTCAATTCTGGTACTTATCTGTAAATACACCTTTTCTGTTGCTTACTATGCAAGTCAGTGTGCATTCTAATGCATTTTGATGGTAATTCACATTTTGGACTTCTCTTAAGTAACTGTCAGTCAGATTAATTTCAAACTTGGCGACAATGTACCTTGGGTGATCCTCTACCAAGATTGTTCAAAGGGTCATGCTCCAGTGATTTTTGTATTTTCTATGATTTTTTTTCACAAATCTTAAAAAAAGTTTAAATAGTAAAGTTGAACATGGGAATTTCTTGTAATAGTTATAACTTAAATAATTTTGGCCACATTTGTGCCACACTTGGTAGGGATGTACCTTTTATTAGTGTCTTCCTATTTTGTGCAAATGGTCATGCTCCAGTGATGTTTGGACCTTGACATCATTCCCAAGGTCACAGGACAACTGACAGGAAATTTAATGTTCACTTTATAACTTGAGATGTGTTTTGAGTTAGGCCCTTGATGTTGCACATGTTAATGTTTCTCTGTGAAGGTCATATTTAGACAGTACATGAGTGACCTTGACCTCGTTTCTGGGGTCACAGTGCAACTTATATGGATTTTACTCTTCACTATTACTTAAGAACTACTTGAACTGGGACTTTGATGTTGCACATGGTAGTGTTCTTCTATAAAGGTCAGACTTACTCAGTATATGGGTGACCTTGATCCTATCCCAAATTCACAGAGCTGCAAGTGTGATGAATGTCTAGGTTAGCTGAGCATGGGCTGTTCACACAGCCCTCTTGTTTACTTCTGTAAAAGCTTTACTCCAAATGTATGGTGAAACGGTAGAAATGTATCTTGTGGAAGGGTCAATCAAAGTTGTTCAGTAGGTGGTGATGCTCTGGATCCCTGATTTTTAAAAGTATTTTCAATTCAGGTGATTGTTGTACAATGCAGACATTCCTGTTGATACTGTGTAATTCAGTAGAGATCACAATAGTAATTCACATTTTTGACTTATCCAAAACTAAGTCCCTGTTTATTATTAAACATTGAGAGGAAAACACCTGTGCAGTTGCTTTTAGTGGGGTTAATTTTGACCTTTGGTCAACTGGCATATTGGCTTATATCTTGTTAATGTTGGATCCTCGGGTGATGGTTAATATTGAACATTAATAGGATTAGTTAGACATTTAACAGCCTTGACCTATTTCTTGTTTTGCCAGGGGTCAACATGCTGGCAGTGATTTGCCTGCTGGAGACTACATAATGATTTTCACACAGATGAAAAGCTTGAATTTAGTTCATAATACACCTTGCTTGCCAACAAGATGTCAATTCAAACATAATCCAGTGTGAACCTCAAAGCATGAAATACTAAATAATTGGTACATGTACATATGTCACATATACATAAATCCAGATCTACACATGTAAAGGAGGCGAAGTTAATGATTTTACCTGACGAAAAGTTGGTTCACATTTTGTTCACAGATTGCTTAATTGATGCAACTGTTTGTTTTTACCAGGTTCTGGGTCACAAACAAACCTCCAGTGAACAAATTTGCATGTACCTGTGGATGCTGGGACACCATCTTCAAAGGTTTGGCTTGCTATGTAAATGATAATAATAATTCAACAGAGAAAGTCTTGTCATACCGTTCCATGGTCAAAAAAGAAACAGACACTAGTATGAAGATTCCTTGAAAATTCAATGTAATGTATACCTTGCCAAAGTTAAGGGACAAGATGGACAGTTACCTCTATCAAAAGTGCATGACGATTTGTATGAAATCTTGGGATCAGATTTACATGCAGATGTGTATAAATCGTGAGTAAATCGTACTGTCTCTGCCCAGCATGTAACATGTGCCCACAGTTTAAAATGTACACTTTTGAAAACATAATGAGTATAGAAGTTCAATATATATATATATATATATATATATATATATATATATATATATATATATATATATATATATATATATATATATATATATATATATATGTAACTGACTGACAAGTCAGGAGAACCAGAAAAGTGGCTTACCTACCATATCTCTTTTTATCTTTGGCACAAGTGATAAAATGTTGGTTTTAAGTGGGTATATGTTTTGAAAGAAACTAAAGTCTGTAGTTAATGAAGAAACTATTTCAAAGTTTGAGAGGACCGGTTTAAAACCCCCAGTCGCCTTTCATGGGTGACTGCCTGTCTCAGGTCAGGGGTGGAATTTATTTATTCATATTGGTATTGGAAGGTGAGTGTTGATGTTTTGGTAAGTGTTGAATCTCCTTTTTGCTTCTTATTGTTGGGATGAAATTTGTGAATGTTGGTCATGTTTTTTGTGAACTATATGATGTCTGTGTGGAAACAAGGTCCTGACTCTCATCAAAAGTTATATATAAAAATATAAACACACAAACATATTCTTTTTCACTTGTAATATAAACTAACACTCTTAACACATTATTTCCATGGCTTTTGACCTCACAGCCTTCATCAGCAAAACTGATGTACTGAACAGTTTACGTTACATGGATAACAAATAAGCTGACATCACATCTTAAATGTAATGCAGGCCTGGTTTAAAAACACACATAAACCAACTCCAAAGTCCCTTGATATAGAAAGTGCATGTAAATGCACCATGTGTGAGCCGCATGTGCAAAACACACGACATGTACAGACTATTTGTGGTGCATCAGTAATTAACCCATTTGGCTGTTAAGTGTTTAATTTTTTCTTCCATTGGCTTTCTTTTGTTTATCAATATATTACACCCTTGTGAATCTTTTCAAAACCAATCGTGTGTCCATTACCATAGAAATGTGGACACATGGGATAGCAATGTTTGATACTGATCCTAGAAAAATTCAACAACACGGGGTATTTGGAATAAGATCAGTAAGTACACTTACCTCTCGACCCCATTGCCAAGACCTCTATATCTGGGCATCAAGCACAAGAATCGAGTTGAGTTTTACTCATTTGATCCTGAACACCTGACAGTCCCGTGGCGCCATCTCTCAGTTCTTATGGGAACTACTCGTCCTACGCACACCAACACCAATCAGGCCGACAACACTGGTTAATGATGTTACGCTGGCCAAAGTTCACCCACCAGATAAGTTGAACTAAAGGTTGTCGGTGTTGACTTTACTATATAATAATGGGAAATGTTGCTTAGGTTTTCTTTTTATTAAACTCACCTGGGGTTAATAATGACTGCATGAGGGTTTTATATTTTGTTTTTTCCGTTTTTTAGTCATGGGTGTTTTTTGTGGAGTAATTTTATCAGTTGTTGGTCTCGTACTGCAGGTGGTCATTCATGTCAGGCTACTTAACATTGCAAAAACATTTGAGCATTGGCAAATCCATCGTTTTGACCAGTTGGTTGGGAAACCCCTGGGTCAGGATTTGCAGGTACTACTGTAACACCTTTGGAGGAGGTGCACCCGTAGTTGGGCCTAATTGAACTTTGGGGGACCCAAGCCCTTATTAGCTTATATGACTAATAATGGTTCAATGGTTATGAAAGTTCAGGATGTGTTTTAAAAAATCATTAGCAACACAAATCACTTATCTGAGATGACTTCTGACTGCTCGTAATATATAAATTAAGCGTCAGTGTATCTGCAGATGATCCAAGATGGCTGCCCCAAGTGCTATTGGGGACTGTATCATATAATCTCAAATGTGATTATGAATAATAAAAATATTGCTTAACTATTTCAAAGAAAGAATGAATGCTGAGACCTAGACTGGCTGCAGTCGAGTTCGCAGGTAGGTTTTTTTTTTTCATTCATTTCCATGCTGTCTTACTGCTGCCAAATACTGACCAGAGAGCTGGCGAAGCCGGCGAACTCGACTGGTAGGATCCGGACGGTTACAACCGCGGCCAACAGATGGCGCGCTACCGCTGAAATCTGAGACGGCAATCCCCCAGGGACAACCACCAATGAGAAGCCCGGTCACTTGACCTCCAACCTTGACCTTTATGTTCTGAAAACAGCATGGCTGGTACAGCTGCAGCGAGAAATATCGTGCATTTTGTAGCAGAAAAAAATAGGCCGACCAGACATTTTAGATGTGCAGCTGGATATTATAGATTATCTAAGCAAAGGTCAAGATGTATTTGCGTGCCTACCAACAGGTTCGGGCAAATCGCTGACTTACATTGCAGCACCGTATGCATTTCAGTGGGCGAAAACAGGTCGTTTCATGGAGGAACCATGTGAGATTGTCATCGTTGTATCCCCTCTTGTTGCCATAATGAGAGAACAAGTGAAGTTTCTTACTGAAAAGGCACTTAAAGCTGTTTACATCAGCGAAGAAAACTGCGACCTTGGTGGGCTACAAGTGACCGGGCTTCTGTTGGCCATCTGTTGGCCGCGGCTGTAACCGTCCGGATCCTACCAGTCGAGTTCGCCAGCTCACTGGTCAGTATTCGCAGATTAATGTTCGCTGGCTTCGCCCGCTCTCTGGTCAGTATTTGGCAGCAGTAAGACAGCATGGAAAAGAATGAAAACTGCAAATTCGATGCAGCCAGTCTAGCTGAGACCCTCCCCGGGAATATCCCAAGGCATCACATGCACCTGGCTTGGGATGGTAAACACGCACACATGGCTTATCTAGTAGACGTACTGTGATTAGTTTAAATCAAGATGTGGTGTTGCATTGAGCGTAATATCAACGTCAAAAGTCTAGGTGCATATGCAAATGGTGGACGCATTAATTGATTCCATCCATGCTTTCACAGAATAAATTTGAGTTTTTTAATATTTTAATGGCACAATGCCTGCGGTGCAAACATCTATTCTGCTTGGAAAAACCCACAGGGATGTTACCATACAGCCTGTGGCACAAAAATCTTCACTTTGGTAGGAATATAGACATTGTAATCGGATTTCACCTATGGGAGCTCGGGTCCCGTAAAGTTCAATAAGGCCCTTAGTTGGTAGCTTTATAGAAAGCCCAAAGGTAATCACTCTTAGGGGTGATGGGATTCCTCATATCTCCTTGCAGTGAAAATCAAGAAATGCATAACTACTGGGGAAAAAAACATAAACATGCACCTTACTTATGTATGAAGCACAGAATTTAATGCTTGACATTTTATTAATTACAGGCATGTCATTTCCCCATTAGACCACTAGATTCAGGTATTCAGCTGGTTTTGAAAGAGGAGATGGATGGATACTGGACTTGTTAGCAATCCTGCAATGAAATGGTCACCATCAGCATCTTTGCAGGTCATGCTATTAGTTATGTAACATTACCTCTCGACCACCATTTGCCTAAACCTCTGTGTCTGGACTGAATGCCCATGAAATCAAGTTGAGTTCACTTGCGCGATTCCTGAAAATTTAACTGTGCCATGAAGCTATCTCTTGGTTACTGTTGAACTGGTGGTGACTCCTGGTGCGCAGGCTTCACATCTCATCTTTCCTCTTTTGGGTGCCATAACTGGCTTGCCTTTTTGAGTTAAAGCTTGGTGAACTTTAGTTCACACTCACTGCTATAGTGCTTTAGGCACGCCCTAATCTGCGGAAAATCTTTTCTCAGTGGTCTGGGTATCTTCAGAGACCTAGAAGGCTGATCTCTGTTTTAGGATACCACTGAAATTGTTGGGAGTAAAGCTGGTTGATTGGCTTGAAACCTAAATTTTCAAGATGGTGTCTCTGCAAACAGATTGCAGAGAGAGGGAAAGCAGCGCACACTAAGCTATTGCCTCCTTTTGGAGTCAGGCTATGGGTGTTGATTCAGTGACCACTGTGCCTACATCCTTGTCCTTTTTGGATCGTGGTCAGAAATTGGATTCACGGAAGCACTACATGGCAGCTTGGGATGACCGTCTACACTGCTATGGTTGTCGCCTGCAGTTGAGGCAAGTTTGCTCTCTCGAGCGCACTTGCAAATACTGTCAGGATTGGGGAGAAGACAAATGGCTGCTCTTTGAGCAGGCGTGGAGAAAGTCTAATCGCGTAAGACTAGGCGGCAGGTCGTAGCTGCCAAATGCCAGGCTGAGATTAATGACGCAGTTGAGTCTTCACCACCAACCCCTCATGAGAAAAAGCGTAGTCTCACTTAGGTTTGTCTGCAGTCTCATATGGCTGATGGGAAAGAGCGTAGATTTGCTTTGATTCATCTGGAGTCCCATGTGATGGATGTTTCAATGCCTAAAATCCCATGGGAGAGTAAGGCAAAGATATGTCGGAGTCAAAAGTCGTGAAGCAAGAGATCATCTCATGGGGATCACGAGTTCCCATCTTTACCCCAAATGGCACCCACTTCTGCTCTTGGCACTGACTCAAAGCTCGCCCTTGCTTTGGAGTCTATGTCACAGAGCATGAAGATGCAAGCTGAGATGCTCCATACATTGCTTGCCCCCTCTCATCAGGCTGTTTCTTCTTCGGAGTCCGCTCCAAAGAAGTCAGCCAAACATAGATTGCAGCTGTTGAGATCTTGGTCCTCCCGGTCCAAGCGCTCGGAGCAGCAGCGATCACGCAAACCAGTGCGTTTGGAGTTCTCAGGTCCCAGCACTCGGATCGTAAGTCCGAGAAGTAAATAAAGCCAATAGCACCTGGGCCAGTCCGATCGCCCGAGTCCAGGCACTCAGATCGTAAGTCCAGAGTGCCCGGCAAACCACCGGTGCTTAAGCTTACTTCCTGAGCTCACTGGTCCGTGAGCTCGGTTCGTAAGCAAAGGCAAAGGGGAAGTAGAAGGAACACACCCAGACCTGTAGGGGCGCCTTCTGTCGTCAATGGATGTCTAGCCCTGGCAATGCGGTACCTATGGTGGTCCAGATGGAACATTCTGTTCCCCCAACAGCAGTTATGGCAGTCCCTTGTGCACCTCAGGCAACTTTGCCGGTCACCTTTCAGGCCACTCACGCTCTGAGAGGCACAGAGAGCCAGTGACCGTGGGTTCTGTAGAGGCTTTGGCCCCTGCTTCCATGGACAGGGCACGTGTTCCCAACACAGAAGGATCCTACAGAAAAGCTCATTAAATATACATGCTTCCCCTACACGAAGTTATCTCAATCTTTAGGTGTGTTGCATTGCAAATTTCTCCATTTGCTCTGTCTGTTTACTGTAAATTTGTAACCAGTCTTGCAAGACATCAGCACTTAGGTAAAAATTCATAATTTCTAGTGCATAATGGTCTTTGGGTACTTGTTTGTCGGTCAAACTCATGGAATCAGTTGCATGCAAGCATCCTGTGCAAACCAAAACATTCACTGTCCTGTCAACTCCTCTGCCCAATGTCTGCATCTTAACACTTTCATACTCACTTTTTGCAGGATTTCTTTCTCTTCAACCTCCATCTAGTATAGTGAAAGAGGTGGCTTCCAGCTAATACCTTAGCACACTTTACCTCGTAACACCTCTAGTCAATTTTATGGTGCTAAAAATTGTATTACTATTTACCTGTTTATACCAGTGTTGGTATGGTGGAATAGTATATGAAGCTTTTAGGTTTCAAAGGACTCGTCCGTCTGTCTTGTGGACATTACCACGATATCTAAAAAAATATTCACTGTAGGTGTACCAAATTTTTGTCCGAGAAGGACCTTATGATGGACCAGATTCGTATCGAAAACCAGCTTCCTCTTATTATTTTAAAACTTTTTATGAAACTTTTAATGTATGGCGTCAACCCTGATGATGTTACCGCGATATCTAAAAAAATATTGACCGCAGCTTTGCCAAATTTTTGTCAGAGAGGTATCTTATGATGGACCAAGTTCCTATGTATTACCGGCTTCCTCTGATTATATTTTAAGTTTTTATGAAACTTTTAATGTATTTATTTGAAGGTCGTCTGAGTGGCATCAACCCTGACGATGTTACTGCGATATCTAAAAAAATATTGGCTACAGCTTTCCAAAAATTTTTGTCAGAGATGCATCGATAGGTTTGCAGTGTCTGTATGGTGATTTTTATTATTTGTATGTAATTTAAATGACTAAATATTGAAGCCTTATTTATTAGGGGATCGCAGAAGGCAAGTTCCCTGTAGTGATAGCAGGTTCCGTCTGTCTGTGCGTGCGTCCGGATCGTTTCCGCATGAGAACTTGAGAAGTTTTTGAGCTAGGGCTATCATAGTATGCATGATTTTAGTTCTGTATAAAGGCTACCTTAAGTTCTAAGATGGGTGATCTTGATCCAATTTCCAAAGGGTAACAGAGCCACATAGGTGAATTTGGTGTCCGCATGATATCTTGAGAAGTTTTGAGCTGGGCCTTTCATAATGCACAGGGTTATTTTTTTCTGTAAGAACTAGGTCACGCTTGTGCACATGATTATAGTCCTGTAAAGGGCCAAGGTTAAGTTCAAACATGAGTGACCGTGACCCACTTCTCATGGTCACACAGCCACTTATTTGCTTCTGGATGCTGAAGGTTATGTTCAACGATTTATTACTGTATATAGCTCACTTTGAACCCATATCCTAGGTCAGTTTACCCAATATCCAAGGTGAGCTATCTTTGCTGCCCTAAACTGTCCCATATTTGTATACGGCGATCCCCTCAGTGGTGCAAGCACCACTATTATATGTAATTTTTCTTTATGATACAAAAATTGCAGTAAATCCCATTCCAACAAATAGACCACAGCACAATTTTATACAATGTGGGTGTTCCTCCCTGACGCTTTTTGGGACGAGGTGTCCCTTCTTGACGGGGCAGAGGAATCCAAAAATTATTAATATAATATGGGGTTAAGTTCACTAAAGAGGAGGCAGTTATAACAAAGTGCTCTTGTACTTGAAAGAGGATGCAAAGATATAAACCAGCTGCGTAGACTAAGCGTGCGAAGTATTGTGACGTCACAACTTACTTTCTATCCATGTTGTTCATCGCCTTTAACATGGAAGTGAATAGCAGTGGTAATTTTGTTATACTAAGAAGATTACATGGTAGTGCTACCAAGACCCGTTAGTTATCATGTAGAAAGATCCATATTGGGTGGTAATAAAGAGTACGTAAATTAATGGAGAGAGATCTGTTCAAATTGGGTGTCCCTCTGCGTGTTACCATAATAAAGTGCATGAAACTTTTTAAATATCTATGTATATGTGAATGTTGCATCTTATGATGGACCAGGTTTCTATTTAAAACTAGCTTCCTCATGGTGTTGATAAACTTTTTATGAAACTTTAAAGTATCTTTTAGGCCGTCTGAGTAGTGTACAAGGGGACGACGTTACCATAATATTTCAAGAAGGATCCAAGGCAGCTTCCCCTAGTTTTTTTCAGAGATGGACATCATAGTGCACCACATTCCTCTTAAAAACCAGCTTCCTCTAATTATTTTTAAACTTATTGTGAAACTTTTGAAGTGTTTATTTGATGGGCCACTGAGTGACGCACAGTACAGTGGTCTCTGTCACCAGAACTTGCTCCAAGAACACATCCAAAAGTGCTCCTTCATTTCATAGACAACAACATGGAAATTGTATGTGAAGTATTCTACTGCGAAGTCTCAAAAAAAAAAGCATAATTAAGGAAAAAATGTGGGTGCCGAGGGTAATCCGTTCTCTGAACGCTATGTTTTACATATATTTTCAGTGTCTGGTCTATGTTGATATTGCCCTTGGAGTTCTTATATTCATCATAAATGTAAATGTTCTTGTTGATGCAGGTTCCTATGAAAAGTCATCACCTGGATACAAACATGTGTACTTCAACATCACATCCAACACCTTCAAAATATGGGCTATTACAGTTGTGGTGATGATTTTAACATATGAAACTTTCTGTTACTTGTTGAAACTTGCTGTGAAAAGAGAAGTGCGCCTGGGCATGTTAGTGCTATTCTTGTCGGTGCTGTACCCACATTACTACAGTTGGTGGTCCTACTTCAATGCCTGGAACGATGACTTCTATCAGCAGTGGTACCATCAGAGTTTCTTCAGTGTTACAGAGCTGATATCAACATTTGCTGTGCTGCACCTGTGTAATGCTGGCAACCCAGTGACGCCCACACTGCTGCTTGTCATCATTGACATTGCTGTCTTGCACATCCTGGCCAGTGGCTTTGACCAGTTTGTCTCCAATGTCCTATTTGGAGTGGGCAAGTGGCATCAAAAGACGCGTGACGTGGGATTTATGATACCAGATCTCTTACATATAGGCATTCCTTTAATATTTTTGTATAAGTATGCCAGAGGAAATGGGCTTCAAGTGTGGCAGTGTTTTTATAAAGAACATATACTGCTATCAGTATTGGGTATAGGTATATTGTGGTTTGTGTGTTCTCTTCTTTAGAGGAAGTACTGTCACAAATGTTTTCATGAGTGCACATGTTAGAAAAGAAGATGAGATTCCTGTGGCTTGAGATGGATGTGGGGTCATCTAATGTTCATCAGGGATCAGTAAAAGTCTTAAATTTTCAAGAAATATTTTTGTAACATGGCGTTCCCTAAAAAGATGAAGCAGGCATATGCTTTTGTGTCCTGGTTACTTCAACCAGCAGGCGTATACTTGTGTGTCCCTGTCACTTAAATCAGCAGGCGTATACTTGTGTGTCCCTGTCTCTTCGATCAGCAGGCGTATACTTGTGTGTCCCTGTCTCTTCGATCAGCAGCTTTTTGCTTGGGTATCTTCTTCGCCTTAATAGTCAATGCTTGCCGTAATGCCATATTAATATTGCAATGCACATGTACAGGAAATCATAACTGTGCTCAAAAAAATATTACAGTACTGTAAAACCTGTTTTGAGAGACCACCCCTGGGGCAGACCCAAGAGTGGTCACATAAAGCAGGTGGCCTTCCAAAAGAGAGTTAACTCTTGTGCCACCTAGCCAACAACTAATCTCCCACTTTGAATTTCCATCCATAATATAGATTCATACATGAGTGTTTGTACACTTACTAGACTCAGTTCCATCTTTCAATCATGTATTTATTCATTTATTGATATTATAAACATATTTAGTGTTTGTAATCTGATTTTGACAAAACATTTTGACTTATCTTGTACAAAATTGATGGATTTTATTTATTGGATATGGGGAATTTGTGGCTGGATAAGTGTTTTTTGCGGTCATTTTGGGTGATCACTGGTCAGGTTCTGCAGGTGGTCTCTCAAAAGAGGTAAACTATCACTAGAAGGTGCTTTTGCACAAGAAAAGTGGTCACAAAAGGCAGGTGGTCTTTCAAAGAAGGGGTCTTGCAAAACAGGTTATTCTATAAAAATTAAAACTAGTCTGACTGAGCAGAACAAAAACAAAAAAGGAAAAAGAACGTCAAATTTGTGCTTGGATGTGTCATACTCTTTCTCGCAATATGTATGTATGTATTTACATACATACATATGTAATGTCATGCTCTGGTTTCTCTTATTTCTTTGATTTGGCCCAGAAATTTATGCCAGTGAGAAATTATGTGAATAATTAACTTAATTTATAGTATTAGGCAGGATTTGGGAGTCTGGCTGTATAAATTAATCTTTTCCCATAAAATTGGGTGTGCATCTCCTGTCTAGTCCATTACAAATTCATTCAAATCTCGGTGTGCTTTGGGGAAATTGGGTGTGCTAAACACCTTCAGACCACGCTGGCACTTGCATTCTTTTACTCTTTATTAGCTTGTCACATTATTATGAAATAAATGAGAACAATAGAATGCCCTGGAAACTTGTGTTGTACATATGAATATACTATCTCCAGATTAATTCATTACAAGAGGAAAATTTAACAACAGTTTTGTTTCAGATCCTGAAAAAGAGAGAAAAAGAAAAGAAAGGAACAAAAGGAGGGAGGGAGAGAAAGAAGAAATGAAAAAAAAAAGAAAAAAAGGAGGAAGGAAGTGAGAGTGAGAGAGACCCAGATAATCCCATCTTTCTCTCCATGTCTGAGGCTAACATTCTCTTAGTTATCAGCAATGCTCCTGTGGGTAATGCTTTTTATATTACCCACACGAGCATTGCTGATATTTACTATGTATTGCTTTTGTTTTCCAATCTTTGAAAGTCTTGATAGAATAATATATAACCATGTAATTGTACTCTTATTTTATTCAGTGTATGTAACAGAAAGACTTGCATCAAATCAAATCAATTCAACATTAGATCATGTGGTTTTCTATGGAGCACAGATCTTACCCTGAAAGACTTGTGCATATTTTTATATTGTTAGCTTCCAGAATTATGTATCAATGCATAAATGCTTTTGTTTGTTTGTTTTTTTTGTGTGTTTGTTCACATTTTTCTCTCAGTCATCAGCTGCTGCTGACAATAGGCTCAAACCGAAGCTGCAGGCTTTGTCCTAGTTATGGGTGCCATAGTATGAAGTAAGCTATGTTTGAGGGTGAATTATTGTCACGAGTGAAATTCAAAAGTAGTAACTCACTGTAGATCTCATGGCCTGAACATTGTTACATTCAAAATGGGATGGGCCTGCATCAGTGACATAGCGCATTAACATTTAGACAAAATGAAATGTGCACGAGCAGTGTGTGATTATACATCACATGTTACATGCAATAACTATGACAAAAGTAAACAAACATGGTGCAACTAGTGGTATTGAGAGTAGACCTAGGGCATGTATTTTTGCAATGGATGCCCAGTACAACGTAGAAAAAACAAAATCTCACATGGTTGCATGCAGTCATAAGTAATTTTCCCCACTAACAATGATCCCAAGTGACAGAAAATAGTAACTCACTCAGTCATGCAAGATTCTCTTTGTGTAAATTAGGGAAACTGTGACACCCATCTCATGCATACAAATCATAACTAAATTTTCAACCATTTCAAAAACATCACTTGTGCATGCCATCTACAGGTCATTACCATCACTGCTTAACTCAAGTTGCATTTTGGTAGCCATGTATGACACATAGCTCTAAGTGTGAAGTGTAGAATTTACCTGAGGGGACCAATTATTTTTTTTGCGAAGCACAGTCGTACCCGAGGAGAGTTGCCCACTGGAGGTGGAAGTGGCATTGGAGGGACAGAAATCACATTCAAAAGTCATATTTTGCAACATTTATATTTATATTTGGATATATTCAGTTATTTTTGAGGGACAATGCAGAACCTTGCTCTATTAGAGGTGTATTTCATAAATTGTCGGTCTGTGGAAGTGCCATACCGTGTCAATGTACAAGCCACACCTGCTATAACATCACCCTGGGTCCTTGGTCAACCTTTTTTGGGGTTGTCCCGATGGCCTAGAGGTCAGCGTGTTGGACTTTACATTTGGCTAGGCGAGTGTGCCGAAGGTAGTGGGTTCGAATCCCATACAGGTCGACATAAATTTATCGTATTTTTCATCTGATAGAATAGGGACTGAGTGCTACACATTTGCTGGGGAGTACTATTCATGGTTTCAGCAGCACATGTATTTAATACAGGGTAAAAAGATGTATAATGAAGAAACCAGTCTGCTTGAGGCAGGTTTCGAGATCTGATAAAGGCAGCCCCTCAGCCAATATGTTGTCTGATAGTTGCCTTAAACATGTGTGTATTGGTATGTGAAAATCAAAGCTAGCAATCATATATAGCCAAGGTTGTTTGGCTGGACATTATTGAAAGTGACACTTTCATAGAACTGTGTACCAGTAATGAATAGCTCATGAGGATTACCTGTATCAAACAGAGACATATAGTTCTTGTTTAAACATAGACATATAGTTCTTGTTTCAAGCTGCACACAGATGTTTAAGGATACGATGTATGATGGTGATTGTGGGGCCACATGTACATAGCTCTGTTTTAGTGGTAGAACCACTAACTGTTATGATTAGATCTAATAAAATAATAATCAAATAAGGAGAGCTGAAACAAAAAGTTGTCAATCAACAGATAATGTTGCATGCTTTGTGTTGGATCAGACATGTGCAAATTGTTTTGTAAAGCATCAGATGATTTTATCAATTATTCAAAGTTGTGTTGTTACGTAGAGAAGACATTAGTGCATTTGATTGGTGTTCTAAGTTTGGCAAGACTTTGACTTTCCTGTGGTTTTGAAGGGAAATGGATTCTTAATATTGTTTGTAATTTTCATCAGGATAGAACTCTAATGCATCAATTGAAATATAATTGAGACTACAGTCTTTCAAGGAAATTATTGAAATTTGGAGATCAGAAGTTAATAATTAAGAGGGAAAATGTTCTAAAAAGTCTTGAGCAATGCAAATATGTATATGGATACATTTAGACATCAGTTTTTTTGTGGATTGATGCTACTGACAAAGTTAAAGAGGTAGTTATGTACCAAAGAATCAAATGGAGGCCTTCAAATTATTTAATCATACATGTACATCTACATGTACATGTATACCATATATACTGTGTGTTTGATTTTGTTACTGCAGGTAGAATTTTATCTTATTGTATGTGTTTGTACAATGTACATGAAAAATTGTATTCAAGTACGGCATTTTTTATCACTACCCTTTTATTTATTATATGGATTTTTTAAAATTTAGCATTGGTTAGATTAGTGATATACATGTAATAGCTTTCTATTGTTTTAAAAAATAATAACATATAAATACATTTACATGTATAAGAAGGGGTGTGGTTATGCTTGCAGGTTGTCGGCCTATGCTGCCACCCATGCGTACATGTTGGTTGCTTTGATACCAGAAATCTGCCTGGATAGGAGGGGTCACTGAGTTTTACATTGACTATGACTTTTTGACTGACTAGCTTGCATCATGCAATAAACATCTGGTCAAATTTGTTATTTGTTACTTCAATACATGTACCAGGTATCTAAAAATGCAGGTACAAGTTTTGTGTGAATTTAATGTAAAGGCACCTGATGAGACTTAGATGCATTGATTGGGTATTTCTGGAAGTTACTTATACAATGGTCACCCTCTGATAAGACCCCCCTGAAGAGGCAACCCTCTCTACAAAGACCACTTCTCCATCCATAAAAGTGGCATTTCCATTGTATTGTCCCTCTCAAAAGAGGCCACCCCTGTCATGTGGTCACTTTTTGGTGGCATTTGGGATGCTTTTATTAGAGGGGGACCACTGTATGTAAGTTACCGTGAGTCCATTTACTGATGAACCCATCTGGTCCCATTTGTCACTGCAATCTCTGTATCGCAAATCTGCTCTGACATATTTGTTCAAATTTAGCATAAAGGTACACAGTACAGCATATGCAGTGATTACATTTCTTGGTTGCCATTACCTATTTGCCAATTTATATCATCTATTCAGTCACTGGCATGCATCAGGCAGCTTATATGGTCAATTTGGTGCCAAAAATATGATATTGTAAAATTGCCCAGAAAGATAAAACTGCTCCGTTTTGGGGTTGCAGTGATATATGAACATGAGATACCATGTGTTATCGGGATAGATTCTGAAAGCCTGCACTATAAATCTTGTCCACATAGCAGGAGGGATTTATGATACAGGGTTGCAGAATATACTGTACATCCCAATAACAAGTGGTATCTCCTATATAAACCATGCCTTGTTTTCTTGATACAGTGTTATAGTTGGAGACCCTTTTCACTGCCTCAATCCAAGAAACAGTATTGAACTAACTTTTGACCTACCTGTGCACCCACGTACACAGGTAGGTCAAAAGGTCTTCCTTGGCATGCTCCACTGAGCATGATAAGAGACAAAACATGCCTCGACGACCAGATCTCATTGTCTGGTGTGGTGGTCAGGGCAGCCCCTTCAGCATGCAGTGTAAATAATCAGTGCAGGTTTGAATCCCGTTAGCAGTCCATGTGTGGTCCAAAGGACAGGTTTGCAATCTGAGCAGGCATGTCGTTTCAACTGACCTGTTATGTTAATGTCGAAGCCGGAAAATTGTCTTCATTTTCAGGCCAAATATCACAGAAATGTGTGTCTTTGATATAATACACCTATATACTGGGTACTCCATTGACAGCACTTTTTCCAGAATCTGTCTGCACCAAAGACAGAACTCAAAATTCAAAGTTGTGTAAACACAAGCATTTTGGGTAAAAAAAGTGGTTCATGTAAAATATTGGACATTTATCAAAAACTATTCAAGATAAAAGGGTCAAATTTGTGCTATTATAATCTCAACAGGTCTGCAAAAATCTATTGGGGATTTTTCATAACTAAACCTGTTTGTTTACAATGTTGATACAAAAATTGGAAAATGGTATAATTTGTGAAATTGATAAAGTTTGTGGGACTCATTCACTTTGATACATTGGATAAAAAATGACCAAGTTATGGCAAGAAGAAAGCCACCATCAAAAGTGGCCTTTGACCTTGAAATGACCTTTCACCTTGAGATGACCTCTACCTGAAGTGAACCTTGACCTCAAAAATGACATTTTGGCTTAAAAATTGACCTTTGACTTTGACATGACCTTTGACCTTGAGATGACCTTTACCTTTCTATGATCGAACTCCTATACACTCGGAACCACATCTACTACAGTATATAAGATATTGAAGATTTAAAACTTTAATTAGCCCTCATTTGCATAATTTTGAAAAGCATGACCTCTCATTATAAAAAGGCCAGACTTTATCCATAGAAGTATAATTGTGCCAAGTTTGGAGTTTCTACCTGTAATACTTTTCAAATGAAATGTCGGACAAATTTGCTGCTAAAGGAAGGATGAAAGAAAGAAAGAAAGAATTTTAGGAAAAACGGAAAAGTGTGTGTTAATGATACCCAATATGCCACAAAGTTTGTATCATATTAGAAGGTTAATGCTGCATAATTTGGATGACCTTGACCTACTTTCTCCAGGTTATGTAGGGAATGCATTTCAATAAGAAAATTTTTTGTGATGGTCAGTACATCTGAACCTGTGGACATATATCCATGAACCATTACAAGAACACTTTACAGGCAAGATTCTTATTTCATGTGAAGTCATGGTAGGGCCACAGATGGCATTAATTGGAACTGCTATCATAGGTATCAAAAAGCATTAATTTTTGCAATAATAAATGAGATGAAACTACAAAATTTACACGGATTGTGCATTAGATCAACAAATTTTGCAAAATTGGAAGTTACCTTCACTTATTTTTCAAGGTAATTAAGCACTGTAGACAAGGACTCAAAATATAACATGTTGAGAAAAAACAAGGCTGACATAAGATCAACAAATTTTGCAAAATTGGAAGTTACCTTCACTTATTTTTAAGGTAATTAAGCACTGTTGAGAAGGACTCTAAATATAACATGTTGAGAAAGAACTAGGCTAACATTACCAAATATGGTGCAAATGTTTATCATATATGGAACTTTGATATTGCATAATATGAATGACCTTGACCAATTTTCTCAATGTCACAGAAGACATGTATATCATGAAATTATTATTATGTCTCCCGGTGGAAGCCGGGGGACATATTGTTTTAGTGCCCGTTTCTTCCGCTTCTTCTTCTTGTTCAGGTTCTTCAACACTAGTTTCCGTGCAATAAGTCTTGAAGGACGTGACAGAATTTGATGAAACTTGGTAGGATTATGTATCTAGGCAAGACCTGGGTTGGGATTGTATTTGGGTGTGTTGACCTAATTCTCAAGGTCACAGGGTCACTTATGTGAAATTGGTTTCCGTTCGATTAGTCATGAAGAACTTTATGGAATTTGATGAAACTTGGTAGGATTATGTATCTTGGCAAGACCTGGGTTGAAATTGTATTTGGATGACCTTGAGCCAATTCTCAAGGTCACAGGGTCACTTATGTGAAATTGGTTTCCGTGCGATAAGTCATGAAGAACTTTATGGAATTTGAGGAAACTTGGTAGGATTATGTATCTAGGCAAGACCTAGGTTCTGATTGTATTTGGATGACCTTGAGCGAATTCTCAAGGTCACAGGGTCACTTATGTGAAATTGGTTTCTGTTCAATAAGTCATGAAGAACTTGATGGAATTTGATGAAACTTGGTAGGAATATGTATCTCTAGGCAAGACCTAGGTTGGGATTGTATTTGGGTGACCTTGACCTAATTCTCAAGGTCACAGGGTCACTTATGTGAAATTGGTTTCCATTCGGTAAGTCATGAAGAACTTTATGGAATTTGATGAAACTTGGTAGGATTATGTATCTTGGCAAGACCTAGGTTGGGATTGTATTTGGATGACCTTGAGCAAATTCTCAAGGTCACAGGGTCACTTATGTGAAATTGGTTTCTGTTCAATAAGTCATGAAGAACAGGATGGAATTTGATGAAACTTGGTAGGATTATGTATCAAGGTAAGACCAAGGTTGGGATTGTATTTGGATTACCTTGACCTAATTTTCAAGGTCACAGGGTCATTTATGTGAAATTGGTTTCTCTGCAATAAGTCTTGAAGAACTTGATGAAAATTGCTAGAGTAATGTATCTAGGAGAGAGCTAAAATAGGATTGTAATTTTCAAGCAAACTTGGTCATTTGTAATTTGTTATCACCTGTAGCTTATTCAGAGACGTAAGTGTTCCACCGGGAGACATTTGATTTTCTGTTGGAAAATCAGTCTGTTATAGTTATTATTATTTTTTTTTGTAATGGTCATTCCATTACATCTTGTGTTCATACATCCATATGTCATTATAGGAACATTATACAGGCAAAAGTTTATTACATAAGGAGTCATGGTGACACCACTGGTGGTGATTATTGGAACTAACACCACAGATGAAACTGCAGGATTTAGACCAAATATGCATTAGGCAAACTGTGAATTTTTCTTATATGTTGTGTGACCTTGGTCTATTTTTAAAGCTTATTAAGCACTTTAGATAAGCTCAGTAAATTCAATATGTTGATAAAGAACAAGGCAAATTATACCAAGTGTACCAGAAATGTGTGTCATGTGGAAGTTGGATATTGCCTCAAACTTGACTATAATTTCTCCAGGTCATATAGGGAATGCATTTCAGGGAATGATTTTTGGTGATGATCAGCAGGGCATTAGGCTCATCGACCACTTGCCATTTGATTGAAATCAGAGAATTCATTTTAGTGCAATATCTATGTGAAACAAACATTTGAAGAGCAGATACCTATTGTCAGTAATCAATATCCAAATGTTAGCGTGGTCCATTGACTTCCATATTAACATTGAAAGTATTTTGTTAATTTCTTAAAGGTCCTCTTGATTGATTGGGCACTACAAATGAGGAAGTTCGTGTTTTGGGTGGTCAGAAATGATATCTGAAAACCAAGATGTTGAATTTCATTTTTATGCCCTCCCCCCCCCCCCCCCCCGAAGAAGGTGGGGCATATAGCGTTGCACATGTCAGTCGGTCGACTGTGGTTTCTGCACAATAACTCAAGAATGTTTTTAGCTAGGACTTTGATACTGTACAGGTGTATTATTCTAGTCAAAAGCTAGGCAAAGTTTGAAGATGGGTGACCTTGACCTAATTTCCAAGGTCACAGTGGTACCTGAGTCACCTTTGGTTTCCGCACAATAACTGAAGAGGTTTTTAAGCTAGGATTTTTGTATTGTACAGGATTATAGTCTATATTTGGGGCTAGGCAAAGTTCGAAGATGGGTGATCTTGACCTCATTTTAAAGGTCACAGAGCCACTTTACTGAATATGGTTTCATGCTTTCTGCATGATAACTTATACCTTGGAGCTAGAACTTTTATGGTTCTCTGTAAGGGCTAGGTTGAGTTTGAATATGGATGACCTTGACCCAGTTTTCAGGGTCACAGAGAGATTGTAGAATTTCTGTGGTTGCTGCACAATAACTCAGGAAGTTTTTGAGCTAGGACTTTCATACTGTACAGGTGCATCATTCTAGTCAAAAGTTAGGCAAAGTTTAAAGATGGGTGACCTTGACCCAATTTCCAAGGTCACAGTGGTACCTAAGTCAACTTGGGTTTCTGCACAATAACCAAAGAGGTTTTTAAACTAGGACTTTTATTTTGCACAGGATTATAGTGCATATTTGGGGCTAGGCCAAGTGTGAAGATGGGTGACCATGACCTCATTTTAAAGGTCACAGAGCCACTTTACTGAATATGGTTTCATGCTTTCTGCATGATAACTTATACCTTGGAGCTAGAACTTTTATATTGTACAGCTTTATGGTTCTCTGTAAGGGCTAGGTTGAGTTTGAAGATGGATGACCTTGACCCAGTCTTCACAGAGAGGTTGTAGAATTCCTGTGGTTTCTGCACAATAACTCAAGAAGTTTTTAAGTTAGGACTGGGATACTATACAGGTCTATAGTTCTTGCTAAGGGCTAGAAGAAACTTAAAGTTTGGTGACCTTGATTTAATTTCCAAGGTCATGTTGGTACCTGAGTTAATTTTGGTTTCCACATGATAACTGAAGAGGTTTTTAAACTAGGACTATTATATGGCACTGGATAATTGTCAGTATTCAGGGCTAGGTCAAGTTTGAAGATGGGTGACCTTGACCTGATTTCAAAGGTCACAGAGCCATTTGGTTGAATACTGTTTCTGCATGATATCTTGCATTTTAGAGGTAGCACTTTTATATTGCACAGCTTTATGGTTGCCTATAAGGGCTAGTTTGAGTTTGTATATGGGTGACCTTGACCCAGTTTTGAGGGTCACACACAGACAGTAGACTTCCTGTGGTTTTTGCGCAACAACTAAAGAAGGTCAAGTGAAAATGAGTGACCTGGCCCTAATTTCCAAGGTCATAAAGCCACTTTGCTGAATATGGTTTCTAAATGATGACTAATTTTTAAGCTATAACTTTTATATTGTCCAGGTTTTTAGTTTTTTAAGTGCTAGGTTAAAGTTTAAAGATATGTGACATTGATGTATGATCAACCTTCACTAATTTTGTAAGGTCACGAGTGCCCCATCTACCACTATCAATAGGGTAGCGAGGGCAAGGGTAATGAGGGCGGGGGGCATCTATGTTTTACAAACATATCTTGTTGAATAGTGTTTTTTTAGCTCCAATAGTGTGCCACATTTGCGACAGGAAAGCATGCAAATTTTCTCCAATCATGGCCCTATGTGGAAAAGAGTTAGTGACGTCACAAACGCAACCCGCTGGCCAGGCTGAATGTGTTATAAGCCAGAGTGCCTTCAGTTTGCCAAGAGTGATGGCAGATAAAACATAGCAAAATGATTCCGGAGAGTATGAATTGAGGTTTTTTATGTACGTGGTCTGATGACGAGGAAGAAAAATTAATAAGAAAAACTGAAACAGCAGAGGAAAAGAACATTCAGCCTTACACGCATGAGGGGATGAGCAGAACTCTACCATCACCAGAACTGCAGGGAGTGCAGCTGTGGTACAGCCAGATGATCCCAACTTGCCGTCTGGGCAATGATAATCCGTTGCAAAAGAGATATTTCCTATCAAAAATTACTTGATTTCATTTAACAAGAACGAACAAGAATGCAATTAATTGGAATTTGCATCAGGATGGACCCGGTCTTGTAGTGTTTCAAATTCTAGCATTCACCGAAACAGCTACGGCCTACACCTACGTAATATAAAAGTCTAAACAAACAGTTAATTTTCTATTCGTATATGTGTGGTCATTGGATGATTAAATATAAGTTTGCATATAGCTTTCAATATCAGAAATCCTACCTGGCAGTAACCTCGCGACCCTTGGAGGGCAGTAATTTACGTTTCCGTATACATTGTTATCAGTACACATGTTTATGATATCCTTTCTTTCACATCATATCCATTATGTAACAATGGTGAATATTTTCCTTTGACTGACTTATTTTCTGGCTCCATATTAATGACAAAGGTACAATGAGATGGAATTTTGTACACCCAGTTATTGGGAGCTGGCCGTGGACTGGGTTATCGGACAATTCGTCGTAATCAACTTCGCCGTATATTCACTTCGGTGGAGGTTAAAATTGTTGACTGTCTGAAGGCCATGAAGACAATATGTCGAAATCAGTTTGGCCGTCTGGTCAAACTGGTCGCGATCAACTTCGCCGAAAGTTCATCTTGTCGCGATCAACTTCGTCGAAAGTTCATTTGGTTTGACAGAAAAGACAATTGGTCGCGTGTGCGACCATGGGGGCTACAATTTTAATGGGTTGATATCAAACTGTGAATAAAGTTTGCCGCCATACATTATCTGTTTTCCATGTCTTTTTTTTTTTTTTTTTGCGGGTTTTTCAGTCTGCTCTCTACCGTCGACCAGTCAGCATGGCTGAATTTGGTGGCAGTTTAGATATTTTTTTAACCGAATGAGAGTGTTAAAAGTTTGCAGGTTGTGTTCAGTCACATGATAATTATACGGCCACTATCAACATTCACCGGACCGGACCCATTCACCTGGCATCTGTTTCACTACCAATTTTAGAGCGAAATGGCCTCACAATGAAGTTATTTTTCGACCAAACAGCACTTTGATCATTCTGATTTTCGACGGAGTTGATTTCCCCGATGTTACATTGCGATGAAGATGACTATCGACGAAGTTGTGTAGTGACGAGATTACTTTTCAACCAGATTTAACCTTCGGCAAAGTTGGCCTCCGACGATGTTGATTTCGACGAAAAGTCCTAGATTCCATGGACTGTCACAAACAGTAGCACATGACTGAAAAACATGAAAGACCAGCCACCCACTGCTCTTGGTAGCTGCGCAGATGAGGCCTGAATGTGTTATACCAACAAGTGTTATCTGGTAATGGGATTAAACACCTCGCAATACACAGTAGTAGACATACACATAACAGTGGGCAGCTATCAACCAGTTATAGTCTATAGACTGTTCAACCCTAGACCTGGGTATGGAACAAGATCAGTCCTTGTTTGTCCATGTTTTCACCCATTTTTTTCCATCAATTGAATCAAAGTGGTTAAGCACAATCAAGTCTTGTTACAATGTTACTTTGTAACAATTAACATTCCAGACCAGGGTTGTCGCTGTGACATTCCATTGATAATTGTGTGACACATTGTAACAGTCATAGAATTATGTGACCTATATTTTGTTGTTATGCAAGCTTTGAAATGAGAATCATGCTGAAGATTAATTTGCAAATACAGTTAGCAAAAAAAAAAAAAAAATGAATCACTGTTCCTGGTTTTATGAACAATTCCTAATTAGGTCAGTTCCATGAATCCTTCCATTGTCCAGCGATGGGGCCACATTTGGCAACAACAGTAGCTTTTTCTTGCCAAACCTATCCTAAACATCTCCATATTTGACAAATCAAAGTTACTTTTCACAGAGTGTTCGCTGCATAGGTGAGATTGCGTTCCAGGGCCTTGCCACTTGTCCCTGTAAATCTTGACTGCACGGGTCCATGCTCTTTGTAATTTCAAGTCTTTGGGGGAATGTAAACAAGCTGCAGAATTGTATTGCTACAAATAACAGCAACACACTGACCCATCCTTGGCGGAAGCAAGGACAAAAATAAATATTTCTAATTGCATTTTTAATCCTGTTGATAAAGGGTAGATAAAATATGTATAACCCAATTGACACTTGGCAGCCATGCCTTGCTAGCATGGTCGGAGTCTTCCCTATCAGCCAGCAGGGTTGCGTTTGTTATGTCACAAGCCTTTCGCACCTTGTGGGTGTTGGAAATGAACGGAAAGCAACGATTGAAGGCACAGAGAGTTTTTAAAATAAAAATGTGAATAAAAGCATTATTTTCACATCCATTTTTTAAAAGTGCATTGTATGGTGGGAACAACCCACGAGTCCCCCATGTGTCAAATTTGAACATGGTCAATCGAGAGGACCTTTAAGATTGTATTGGGGCTGGAAGAGTATACTTTTAAAGCAGAAAAATATGTCTTAATTTGTTTGAATTTCCAAATTTTGTTGTGGTGCTTGAGATATTGGTGTTTAAGGGGAATTGATGATACATCAATGCAAATTACATTTGACAGAGTGTGGTGAGAAAATGGAGCAAATTTTTACTCCTTTCAAAAATAAACATTTACAGAGTAAACGGTGTCGAGTGTTGTATTTTCATCCTCTTTGTGTCTCCACAGGCAAGGAAAGTATGTATGTATGTATGTATTGTCAAATAATGATATATGCACAAGTAATATGTCTGGACCATAGTTGCTTATTCTCCATGTACCAAGCCAAATTCCAAGATAGATTTGTATAAGACATGGATCTCTGACACATCAGTTGAGCCTATTTGGTGGTCATCTATCTGTTGTCCATCCATCCATCTGTCAACAATTTCACATTTTGTTGTTTTTCAAAAACTGTTGGCTGGATTCTCTTCAAACTTGATGGGGATGTATCTTGGGTGGGTCTGTACTAAATTTGTTCCACAGGTCCTGGTCCAATGATTTTTCAGTTTTTAGCTCTGCCGATATGTCAGTCAGCTGAGCTTCTAGGCTGGTCAGTCATGTACTGTCCATCCGTTGTCTTCTGTTCATGTTTCACATTTTTGACTTCCAAAAAACTTGGACAGATCCGCTTCAAACTTGATGGGCATCCACCCTAGGTGGATCTCTACAATGTTTGGTAAATTGGCTGTGCTCCAGTGATTTTTATATTTTATGTTAATTTGTTCATTTCTTGGCAAAGTCTTCAATATTCTCCAAACCACTTGGCCAATAGCTTTGAAATTGCATTGGGAGACTTCTGGGGACCCCAGACCTTAATTTGTTCACCAGGTGGTGCTGTGAATTTTTCTGTTTTTACAATTTTTACCTCAGATGATCCATATCACCCGAGTTTATACCATAGTCCAAAGATCTGTCGTAAACAATTCACATTTTCGACTTCTCCCAAACCGTCGGCCAGATTCACTTTATACTTGATGGCAATATTCCTCTAGTGGGTTTCCACCAAATGTGGTCAAATGGTTGTGGTTTAATGATTTTTGTATTTTTTATGAATTTTTAGCTGAGCTGAACTTACAGGATGGTCCTTCATCCATCGTCCAACCAATAAATAGAACACTAACTCAAGAACATTAGTCAAATTGTGTCAAGATGGAGTTTGAAATGACAAAGTGTAGTCCTCAAAGTGTTTAGAGTGGTAAGAGGGAAAGTACCCAAGGTAAAGTATACTTAACCCACCTAGAGAATTTTCTCTAGTCCGTCTTAAGTCAGAAAACTATGATCACACTCACTTTTTGCAGGATTTTTATATTTTCAATCTTGATCCAGTATAGTGGAAGAGGTGGCTTCCAGCTAATACCTTGGCACACTTTACCTCATAACACCTCTAGTCAACTTTATGGTGCTAAAAATTGTATTACTATTTACCTGTTTATGCCAGTGTCGGTATGGTGAGATAGTGTATGAAGCTTCTAAGTTTCGAAAGAGACGTCTGTCCACAATTCACATTTTCAACTTCTCCAAAACCATCAGCCAGATTTACTTTTGAGCCATCCTTTAATACTCGTCACCCTTTCAATCTTACCCACTTCCAGGCTTGCACTGATTTGTTTGATAAATCCTTCTTCCCTTCAACTGTCAGACTCTGGAATCGGCTACCTCTTGAAACCCGAAATTCAGCCTTGCCTCAAAGTTTGAAATCCAAATCATACCAACAGATACCTGGATCAACTAAATTTCCCCAATTGTTTAATTTAGGCTATAGATTTATAGCTATCCAGCACACCTGTCTCCACTTGGGAGCCAGTCTTTTAAATTCACATTTATTCAAAATCGGGGTCAAAGAAGTGCCTGCCTGCCTGCTCCTGTGGCTCACCTAAAGAAGATGCATTCCATTATTTTTTCTCTTGTCCCAAATATAACCAACCTTGGCTACTACTACACACTAAAGTTGCCCATCTTGCTCCCTTTACTCTCAAAACCCTGTTATATGGTTCACCCGACTGTTCTTTCCTGGTAAACAGTGACATTTTTTCAGCTGTCCATGAATTTATATCGGCTACAAATTGCTTTAATTCTGTCAGCATTGGTTAGGTATGCAGGGTTCCATACATGTATCCAAACAGGTTTATAATAATTTTCTTTTGTTCTACTCTTAATCTCCATTGCACCCATCTTTAAACATGTGATCCTTGCTGCTTTTATATCAACCTTTGATAAGTATCTACCATTTTGTCCTATCCGAAGTTCACAGAACCACAAGTGTGATGAATCTTTAGGTCAACTGAGCATAGGCTGTTCATACAGCCCTCTTGTTTTGTTCTTTTTTTTTTTTTTTTTTTTTTTTTTGCCAAACCTTTAAAAATCTTTTCACAGAAACTGCTCATCCAATTCCTTTGAAATTACACAGGGACACTTCTGGGGACCCCTAGTTGTTCATTTGTTCACCAGGTGGTGCTGCTAATTTAATTTAATTGCTAAATATATCCAGAACAATTGCAGCTGAACAAAGAAAATGAAGACACAGCAGAAGCAACATATTTTGACTTGCACCTCAAAATTGAAAACAAAATAATTTGCAGATTATATGATAAAAGAGATGCTTTCCCATTTGATATTGTAACTTATCCAGACCTAACAGGATACATCACCAGCAGTACAGGGTATGCTTCACACATGAGCCAGCTACTTAGGATAACCAGAAACTGTTCACGGTATGTAGATGCTTTAAGCAGACTCACTGTGTTAAAATGCAAGCTGCTTAGTAAAGGATATCAAGAAAACAAACTGAAAAAAAGCAGCCGAAAAATGTTTAAAGAAAAAAAATGGATCTGTGAGAAATACAACACCAGAAAAGAACAACTAGTCTGCAACATGTTCCATTAGGAACACCCATTTGAAATATAAGGGATATATGTACGATATGACACTTATGCAATATGGTCATAAGACCTAATATTATCAACGGAATTGACTGTAAACCAAAGAATGACCACAGAAGACCTGAAGATCATATCCTTTCATATATAGGATAGTATTGAGGATGTTGGGGTGGGTGTGTTGCTTTGTTGGTGTGATTGGTTCATGATAATTGGGGAGCGATGGACCCATCAAAGGCGTTTAACCCAACCTAGAGTCCTCTTCTCTGGAGTGTCATAAGTTGGTAACCATGACACTTGTCACACTGCATTGTAATGCATTCTACTCTACCATTTTCTTTACCTTCCTATTATTTACAGTACGTAATGTTTGACATATATTACTCATAAGGACTGAAGGTATTACCAAATTGAGAAATGTATTTCTAAGACGTCCGCTGTCCACAATTCACATTTTCGACTTCTCCAAAACCGTCAGCCAGATTCACTTCAAACTTTAAGGATGTGCCTTGGGTGGGTTTCTACCAAGTTTGTTTAAATGGTCATGCCCCAGTGATTTTTGAATTTTTATTCATTTTTTTCTTTTTTGGGGCAAACCTTCCCCTCCGTAACCGCTCCCCCACTTGCTTTGATATTGAAGAGAGACACTTCTGGGGGACTCCTGGTTCTTGATTTGTTCACCAGGTGGTGCTGCAATTTTTTGTGTGTTTTTGCTATTTTTGACTTCTTGGCCAGAACCTTCACTCAGATTGAGCTGAAACTTGGTGGATATGTTCCTTGTGGAAGGGTAAAACAAACTTGTTCGTTAGGTGGCACTGCTGTGGATTCCTGATTTTTTTTTTCAATTTGGGTACTTATTGGTCAATGCAGCTTTCCTATTGATTACTATGTGAGTCAAGGGTCATTCTAATGCTAATTCACATTTTTTACTTCTTCTCTGGAACTGTCATCCAGATTAAGTTCAAACTTGGTGGCAATGTACCTTGGGTGGGTGTCTAGCAGATTTGTTCAAATGGTACGCTCCAGTGATTTTTGGATTTTTAATGAATTTTTTGTTCTTTTTTGGAGAAATCTTTAAAAAATCTTCTCCAAAACCGCTCACCCAATTGCTTTGATATTACATAGTAACACTCCTAGGGACTTGCAGTTCTTAATTTCTTCATCAGGTGGTGATTTTTTAAAATGATTTTTAGCTCTGCTGACTTGTCAGTCAGCAGAGATTATAGAATCTGTGTGTCTGTCATCTGTCCATACACTATAGTCTGTATTTAATGAAGAATATTTCAAAGGTTGAGAGGACCGGTTTAAACCACCAGTTGTCTTTTGTGGGTGACTGCCTGTCACAAGTCAGCAGTGAAATTTGTTTCTTTATGTTGGTATTGGAAGATGAATGTTGATGCTTTGGTAACTTGGAAATCTCTTTGCTGTCATTGTTGGGTTTGATATTTATGAATATGGGTCATGTTTTTCTATATAAGTGTATCATACTAGAGCATCCGTCTGTAGAACTTCAATTGTATAGTGAAAGTTTTGTAGAAGTCTGCTCCTTGCATTTGATAATCTATAACAGTGATTCAATCACTTAACTTATTAATTACATATTTTCCAGATTCATAGATATCACAAAAACGATATAGGCTTACTTTCTACTTTTGCCATAAACTCAGCTGACAAAATAGTCAGAAGAACCCAAAAAGTGATAGGCCTACCAATTCTCTTGTTATTTTTGGCAGAAGTGATAAAATTTGGATTTTGAGTTGTTGGGCCTATACATATTGGAAACACTATAGTCTGTATTTAATGAAGAATATTTCAAAGGTTGAGCAGACCGGTTTAAACCACAAGTTGCCTTTTGTGGGTGACTGCCTGTCTCAAGGTAGGTGTGAAATTTGTTTCTTCAGATTGGTATTGGAAGCTGAATGTTGATGCTTTGGTAACTTTGGAATCTCTGCTGTCATTGTTGGGTTTGATATTTATGTCTCCCGGTGGAAGCCGGGGGACATATTGTTTTAGTGCCTGTTTCTTCCGCTTCTTAATCTTGCTGTTGTTGTTGTTCAGGTTCTTCAACCCTTGGTTTCCGTGCGATAAGTCTTCAAGGACTTGACAGAATTTGATGAAACTTGGTAGGATTATTATCTAGGCAAGACCTAGGTTGGGATTGTATTTAGATGACCTTGAACGAATTCTCAAGGTCACAGAGTCACTTATGTGAAATTGGTTTTCGTTCGATAAGTCATGAAGAACAGGATGGAATTTGATGAAACTTGGTAGGATTATGTATCTTAGGAAGACCTAGGTTGGGATTGTATTTGGATGACCTTGAGTGAATTCTCAAGGTCACAGGGTCACTTATGTGAAATTGGTTTCCGTTCGATAAGTCATGAAGAACAGGATTATGTATCAAGGTAAGACCAAGGTTGGGATTGTATTGGGGTGACCTTCACCTAATTTTCAAGGTCACAGGGTCATTTATGTGAAATTGGTTTCTCTGCAATAAGTCTTGAAGAACTTGATGAAAATTGCTAGAGTAATGTATCTAGGTGAGAGCTAAAATAGGATTGTAATTTTCAAGCAAACTTGGTCATTTGTAATTTGTTATCACCTGTAGCTTATTCAGAGACGTAAGTGTTCCACCGGGAGACATTTGATTTTCTGTTGGAAAATCAGTCTGTTCTAGTTATGAATATGGGTTTTTTTTTTCTATAGAAATATATCATACTAGAGACATCCGTCTATGGTTAGACTTTTTACATTTTCAACTTCTCAAGAACCACTGCATGGAATGTTTTGATTTTGCAATTGGATGTTCCCCAGGTGGTCTTATACCAAGTTTGCATTAGAGATGATGATGCAATAATTTTTCTATTTTGTTTGAATTTTTTAATTTATTTAAAAAAAAAAATCTTGTTTCAAAAACTACCCAACCAATTGCTTTGATATTGCACATAAGGTCAACTATTCTTATTTTGGTCACCAGGTGATGCTGCAATTTTTTCCTAGTTTTTTTTATGAATTTTTGTGTGTTAAGACTATTTTTGACTTCTTTTCCAGGACAGCTAAACATAATTGCTTACAATTTTATCATAATATAGTTGGACTTTAGAAAATTAATGTGGGCAAAAATAATGCGGATATGTTAATTTTTGACAAAGTTATGGGATATCAATCTTTGCAACTGTAAGTGAGTGCTGCCACTGTATATATATGTATATATGGCAAATTACAGTGCATATATTGCGCTATTGTATTTACATTTTTTACTTCTTCTCAAAAACAGCTTCATGGAATGTTTTGATTTTGCATATGGATGTTGCCCAGGTGAACCTCTACCTAGTTTGCAAAGGAGATGATCAGGCAGTAATTTTTCTATTTTTTTTTTGAAAAAAAAAAAATCAAAATTTCCTGGTCTTAAGAACTACTTGGCCAATTGCTTTGATATTGCACAAAAGGTCACCTGGGGTCAACTAGTTCTTATGGCCACCATGTGGTGCTTCAATTTTTTTCAAATCTTTTCATGATTTTCTTTTCTTTTATGTTAAAGTTATTTTTCACCAGAATTGCTTAAAATTTTATCAGAATATAGTTGGACTTAAGATAATGAAAGTTTGTGGAAATAATGTGGATATGTTATTTTTTAACGAAGTTATGGGATATCAAACTTTGCAAAAGTAAGTGAGTGCGGCCACTGTATATGTATATATGGCAATACAGTGCATGTATTGCACTATTGTATTTTCATTTTGGACTTCTTCTCAAATTCTGATGCTTGGAATGTTTTGATTTTGTACAAGGATGTTCTCTAAGTTTACCTCTACCAAGTATGTGAAGGAAGTGATGATGCAATAATGTTTATATTTTTTATGACTTTTAATTTTTTTTTTCTTTCTTTAAATATAAACTTCTTCATCTCAAGAACTACTTGGCCAATTGGTTTGATATGGCACATAGTGTCACCTATGGTAAACTATTTCTTGTTTTGGCCACCAGGTGGTGCTGCAATTTCTTTATATATATATATATATATATATATATATATATATATTTTTTTTTTTATTTTTTTTTTTTATTTTTGTGTGAGTTAAGGCTTTTTTCAACTTCTTCTACATACATGTATATAGCCATACAGATCTAGACTACAGTGCATGTGTTGCAATACTGTTAAAAGCAGATTCCAGTCAGCAGAGCACTGGATGATCATGATCCTCTTGTTTACAAATTTGTGTGTGTTTTCGTTATTTTTGACTTCTTCTCCAGAACCGTCTTTCAGATCAAGCTGAAACTTGGTGGATAGTTTCATTTTGAAAGGGTCAAGCAAAGCTGTTCACTAGGAGGCAATGCTGTGGATACCAGATTTTGAGACGATTGTTTTCAATTTGGGAACTTGTCAGTAAATGCACCTTTTCTTCTGATTACGATGCAAGTCATTGGGCATTCTAGTGCTAATTCACATTTTGGACTTCTCTGCAGAAACTGTCAGTCAGATTCACTTCATATTTGGTGGCAATGTACTTTGGGTGGGTCTCTACCAAGTTTTTCAAATGGTCACACTCCAGTGATTTTTTTTTTTTTTTTATTCTTTATGATTTTTCTTTTTTGTAAATCTTTAAAAAAGTTTTAATAGGACAGTTTAACATGGAAATTTCTTGTAATGGTTATAACTTAAATAATTTTGGCCAGATTTGTGCCAAACTTGGTAGGGATGTACCTTTTATAAGTGTTTAACTATTTTGTGAAAATGGCCACGCTCCATTGATGTTTGGACCTTGACCTCATTCCCAAGATCACAGGACAACTGACATGAAATTGACTGTTCACTTGATAACTTGAGATCTGTTTTGAGTTAGGCCCTTGATGTTGCACATGTTAATGTCTCTCTATGAAGGTCATAGTTACACAGTACATGAGTGACCTTGACTTCATTTTTGGGATCACAGTGCAATTTACATGAATTTTACTCTTCACTATAACTTGAGAACTACTTGAATTGGGACCTTGATGTTGCACATGTTAGTGTTCTTCTATAAAGGTCAGACTTACTCAGTACATGGGTGACCTTGATCCTATCCCAAGTTCACAGAGCCGCAAGTGATGAAATCTGTAGGTCAGCTGAGCATGGACTATTCACACAGCCCTCTTGTTCATTTTGGGTACTTGTCGGTATACGCATATATTCCTATTATTTGCTCTATAAATCAATTGGCCTCTAACACAGATTCACATTTTCAACTTCTGCTCCGAAATCGTCAGCCAGATTTACTTCATACTTGGTGGCAATGTTCCTCTAGTGGGTTTCCACCAACTTGGTTCAAACCGTCAGCTTATGATTCACCTGAGCACAGGATTACAGTACATGTCAATGGGGATTGCACTGGAAATTCACATTTTCAACTTCTCAAAAATTGTTAACCACATTCACTTCAAATTTGGTGGAAATATACCTTAGGTGGGTCTTTACCAAGGTCGTTCAAACAGTCATGCTTCAGCGATTTTACAATTTTTTTATGAATATTTTTTGTTTAATGTTAACAAAATTTCTTCTCAGAAGCTGCTTGGCCAATTACTTTGAAATTTCATGGGGTGGTGGTTGTGTCTTATCAATATCATTATCAAATGGAAACTTGTTTGCTCTGATGCAAACAGAAAAAGCTTTACCCACCTTCAGGTAAAGTCCAGGACACTGCAGGTACTCTAAGGCCCATGTGAAGAAACTATTTGAAGTGGACACTTCTGGGACCCTCAGGCCTTTCTTTTACAACAGTTAGCCCTGCAGGTTGTTTTCTATTTTGAGCTCTGCTGAACAAAGGCCACAAAGCTTATGAGACCGCTCATGTACGTCTGTCTCACACAAGAAGATTTATAGATGACCTGTGTGCTTTAAACAATGGAGATGAAATACAGGGGAATTGAAAAAACATATACCCCAAAGAACTAATATTAAATCTGGAAAATGAAAGTGATACAAAAGTTACTTTCCTTGATCTCGATATAGAAATAAAGAACAACCAGTATGTAACAAAAATATTGGACAAGAGAGACCAGTTCAAATTTATTATTATCTCCTACCCTAACCTGACAGGAAACATTCCAGAGAAACAAGCATATGGAGTTTGCAACAGACAAGTCATACGTATTGCTAGAAACACCACACTTTCTAGCGTTTTGTCAATAGGGTTAGAACTTTGTTGCATAAATTCCAACACAAAGGTTATAAAAAACAACAACTACACAAAACTCGGTTGAAATGTTTCCAGAGATATGACCAAATACCTAATAAATACAACACTAACTCAAGACCATTAGTCAAATTGTGTCAAGATGGAGTTTGAAATGACAAAGTATAGTCCTCAAAGTGTTTAGAGTGGTAAGGGGGAAAGTACCCGGCGTAAAGTATACTTAACCCACCTAGAGAATTTTCTTTAGTCTGTCTTAAGTCGGAAAACCATGATGATACTCACTTTTTGCAGGATTTCTTTCTTTTTAATCTTCATCCAATACTGTGGAAGAGGTGGCTGTCAGCTAATACCTTGGTACACTTTACCTCATAACACCTCTAGTCAACTTTATGGTGCTAAAAGTTGTATTACTATTTACCTGTTTATACCAGTGTCAGTATGGTGGAATAGTGTATGAAGCTTTTAAGTTTCAAAGGAGATGTCCATTGTGCCGTCCATCAGTCCATCCATAAACTTTTACTTGTTAGCACGTTACTGTTCACAGTTTTCAAGTTAACCCTATATAACTTTCATGACTAATAGCATGTATGGAAATCTAGGCCCCTTTCAATGTTGGTGGCGCCACCTACAATATTATGTAATATAGGGTCAAAATGTGAAAATCTCGTGAACACTCTAGCATCTTTAATTTTTGGTAGATCTTCAAAAAATTTGGGGGACTGTGGGGGAGGTCAAAGTCTAAATTGCTAATGACACTAGTGGCACCACCTATAATTTGATGGAAATTATGAGCCAAAAATGTGTTCTAAGATATAAAATTCCATATTTGGAAAAAGTAATTGGATTAGACTTGCCAAATTTATAGGATATATAGACCATGGCCAAAGGTAGAGTGTTATTTAATATTAGTGACCTTGACTAATTTTTGTGAGGTCACCATGCCTGTAAAGTTGAAAAGGTGATTTTGTAGTGGCACGGTGTAGCTTGGATATCAATGGCAAAGAGAATTGAACCTCCAGATTAAAATTGCACTTGATTACATAACACATGAAACTGTACCTGGTGACCTACTTTTTGGGTCTCTGTGACCCAGAAATTTTGGAGTTTGGTGCTTGTCCAAGTTTATTGTTTTTGATCAATAAATTAGAAAGTTATTACCTGATTTGAACAAACAGATTATATGTGTAAAGCCAGATGTAAGGCACATATTTTGAACATAACATTTTTTAAATCCGAGTTGAAGGTCAAGGTCAAAGTCAAATGGCCAGTTTGAATATAGGGATCATCTCATGAATGCTCTGCAACCCACAATTTTTTAGATAGGCCCATTTAACATTTAGGAATTATAAAGTGTATAAAAATCTTTTTTGACATTAATGTTTGTGGCACCACCAATAGTGTTATGTAATGTACAGGTCAAAATGTGAAAATCTTGCGACTACAATACCATCCACAGTGTTTAAATTAGCCCAATATAACTTTCAGGACTTATAAGGTGTATGAAAATCTAGGTTCATTTTGATATTGGTGGTGCCACATAGAATATTTTTCGATATAAGGGTCAAAATATGAAAATCTTGTGAACACTCTAGCATCTTTAATTTTTGGCAGATCTTCAAAGAATTTGGTGGGATTGTGGGGCAGGTCAAAGTCTAAGCTGCTAATGATACTAGTGGTGCCACCTGTAATTTGACAGAAATGTGAGCCAAAATGTGTTATAAGATATAAATGTCCATTATCTTGAAAGGTAATTGGATTAGACTTGCAGTTAGTATATCCCTTAAATTTGCCAAATTTATAGGATATATAAACAATGTCCAAAGCTAGAATTTTGTATAATATCAGTGACTTTGACCTATTTTTGTGAGGTCACCAGGCCTATGGGCCTTTTGTATACCATAATTTGGGTGACCTTGATCTGTCCCAAGGTCACTGAGGACATAAAGTTAAGTACTTGCTCATTGTTGTCTTGGCACATACAACAATATCCATCACAGGAATTGCACAAATTAGCTATGATTACATGTGGAGTGAAGTGCCATCTGATGGACAAACAAGATACTAAAATCACATATTAAGCTTTATTTGTTCAGAAGCCACTTGAGGAATTGCAACTTTGAAATGAAGATGCAGGTGCAATATAGCCACAGTGACACCAGAGCATTAGGTCCATGGGCATCTTGTTTCAGAAGTTTTGTGCGTTAAGACTATTTTCGACTTGTGTTGTTGCTCACTAGGTGGTGATACTCTGGATCCCAGGTTTTTAATGATTTTTTAAATTTAGGTATATGTACGTGTCAGTTTTAGGGAATGAGAAGTGCTGCTGCCATCAGGTGGCTAATTGTATGATAATTATATACATAGGGCAGGCTTGTACACATAATCTCTTGTCAGCTTCAGAAGCAGGTAACACCTCAACCAATGGTACCTTGGCCAGCAGGCCTGCCTCACCAAGTTCAAAGAAAAGCTAGTTAACACATGACCATTGTAGAATGACATACATCACAGTTAAAGAGCCCACCCAGGAAGTACAAATTGCCCCACTTTTCCTGCCCAGTTACTATTACCTTTAATGCATGCATTCCTATTTATTACTATGTAAGTCAATGGGGATTGCAATGGAAACTTTTTTGCTGTCTTCCTCTCCAACATCATCATCCCTAAGACTAAAGTAGGATTTATTGTGGGTTGAATGTCAAGGTTAGCTGAGGAAGGGCAGTTCATGTGCACACAGCCCTTTTCTTTAAAAAAATGGGTGGTTGAAACTTTCAAAAATCTTCATCTCAGCAACTGCTTGCTTCAAAAGTTCATAGGCATATTTCTGGTGATCTCTGGACCTCAATTTGTTCACCAGATGGTGCTGGAATTCTTTTGTAATTTTTGTCCATTTTTGTAGTTATTATGGTTTTGGATTTATTATTAATATGTTTGGTAATGGTTGGACATCAAAATTTGCCATCAAAAAGAAGCATTGGCAAGATAAGCTAGGGTAAAGATTCTTGCCAGTCCTTTGGGCTGAGTTGACGCACCATCATGAGAAGTAGATAAAACCATAAACAGTGGCCATATTAAGTCATTCAATTTTATATAACCACTTTGCAAGGTAAGAACTATGTTCTGGCAAATAGGTCTGTCTGCAGATAAGAATTGAGTGCAAAGAAATACACCTCACGTTTGAATCAACAAATTGAACCTAGGAAAAAGAAGAGAGAATGACAGACCAATACCCTGGAGTCACCAGTGCACTTCAAATAGTTTCTTCAAATGGGCCTTAGAGTACCTGCAGTGTCCTGGACTTTACCTGAAGGTGGGTAAAGCTTTTAGCAAACAAGTTTCCATTTGATAATGATATTGATAGGACACAACCACCACCATAATGCAGTCACCAAGTTATCTTGGTTACAGGGACCTTAATGTTGGATTCTAGCAAATGGGGAACAATGCGATACCTTATATCAATTCTGCATCATGGACTTGGTTACCTGAATATAATCATGCGGACTAGAGTATTTGTTTCACACATATTCAATCGGGAAATAAGGTAATGCCCTATGAATCCATCTTGTCATGGACTTGGCTACCTGGATATAATAATGTGTTGCTTTTTCCATACATTGTTAAAGGTACTTCTGAAGGCCACCTCGTGTCTGTCAAGGTCCTATTCTTGTTGATCTCATATACATGAAGTCATCAAGCCCATTGTTTCCAGCTTATTTTTGACAACATCGCAACTTTGTGTACACTAAACCCTTTCCCCTTTAAACTGGCCAAAACCGGCTGGTGGTCAAATGTTGTCTGCTTCAGTGTTCTCAACTAATTTCAACAGTAATGAAAAAATAATTTTATCTGAAAATTGTAGATGAGCCCTATCAAGATCACATGCCCCTGGTCAACAACTTACCTTGGCATGAGTTGGGCACTTAGTGCCCAACTCATGCCAAGGAAAGTTGTTTACTCAAGTGTCAATTCAAGGGGAAAGGGTTTAACACAAAAGAACGGTAAAAAATTAACTGCAAAGGATTATGAAAACTAGGCCACAGCAGGCTTGCTCCTTACACAAATAGTGACCATTTTCACCGAGTATACCAGTTTTAACTTTTCCAGTCTAAAGGCTGAAAATGCATGCTTATTTTCCAGGACATAACATATATTTGTAACTAACATCATGGTGTATGGTGATGAGTACTTATGTCAGGTCACAATAAATATTATGGCAGTCAGTCTTAACTTGTCAAACATTTACCCTGTGGATGACAATGAAAGTCTGGTGGAAATATAGCAGTTAAATGAAAGTCTGGGCATCCATAATTGAGTAAAAGGTAAAAGATGACAGCCTTAGATCTCTTGAGGAGTGAATTCTGCAGCTCGTTAGATCAGTAAAGTAAGTTTTGGAGGGTGTACCTGTCAGGGGGCAGATGAACTGGTGTGTAAAAGCCCAGTGTATCACTGGGTCATCTGCCCATAATACTGTTCAAGCCAAGTGGTTTGGTGGTATATAATTGATGGATCATGTCTTTATCTGAAGAGTTTAAGGCTTAACCCGTTCTTCCTGGTCTGAATAAAATTTAATCAATAGCCTTCCTTGGTGTAGATTGCCCCCAACAAAGCTGTTGACTGGGGCATTATATCATAACTTGATCTACAGTTCTCACCATGTTTTCCATTGACGAGACATGCAAGAAAAAAAAGACTGAGGCAAATGGCAATTTGAGTTAGAAAGGGTTAAAATATTGGATTCATACAAAGGTTTGCTCAGAGTTCCAGGTGTGCGTGTGTGTGGGTGGGTGTGAGTGTGGGTGTGAACTCCCAGGATTTGGACAGTGACCTCTGCTGTATGGACCTATTGTAATATCCAAATTTACTCAGTCATTCAAGCACACAACATTTTACACCCAGACAGTTTTGGCTGTTTGGGAGGAGGGGAAGGTCAATACAAAGAGATGTTTGGGAATAACAAAAAAAGATATTTCAGGTTATAACAATATTTTATTATCCAGGTTATTCATATAATAATAATAATCAAGGTAATATAAATTATCAAGTTATGGCTAGGTATTCTGAAGGTAAAAACCAAGGTTTGCACATAATAGTATTGACAGACTCCTCACCTGATCTAGTTTGTCATATAATGTTGAATTAAATACACACATATAGGCCAAGTAAAATGATTTAACAGAGAACCTGCTCATCATGAGGTGTGTGGTAAACAACACAAGATAAAAGACAAAAGATAAATAGCACGCAGACAATGAAAACACAGTCCAGGCTGTGAGTAGATGGTCTACAGTGGGACTAGTTATAATTAAGAACTTGAGGCATCAGCAGGCAAGAGGTATCAGTTGTATGATCTACCACTTCCCTTATTTACTCCCTCTCTCAAGCCAAAATGTTGATTGTACAGTGCAGCTTGACAACAATTTTGCGTGTTTGTTGTATTTCAAATGCATGAACTGCAATTACCTAAATTTGTGTTTAAGGGAACTTGTACTCAGTGTTGCCATCTTGCAGTCACTCCCGTATCACCTTAAAACCAATATTCCATTCAGTCCACTGTAAATATACCATCAATATTTCTATCTTTCAGTCAGAAAGTCATCTTCAGATATTTTCACTCCAAACCCACATGAAGAAAAGTCAAAATGTAGACACCAGGACATAAACCAGAGGAAATTTACATGGCTGAAGCTGGTCCTACGGTTGTTGAAGACTTTCAATTCTAGTCCATAGATCAAAGACTCTGATGTTTAAATGTTTTATTCAAAAGGAAAAATGGGAGTCAAGTCGCCCAAAAAGGAGGACAAAGCCTTGTAGTGACCTCTGTCATGCATACTTTGATTTCACAACTGACAACATTTTTGTCTGTAACAAATTATTCAAAGAATTGAATCCCTTGCAGAAAAAACATGCACTTTAAAGATTCCTGTGCAAAGACCCTGTCTGCACATTTCCCCTGGCCCAACTGGTGCAAGATATACTTAAAACAAAGATGTATGTGTGTGCAATTGTTACATCAAATCATACCTAGCTTCACAGCATATTCCAGAACACCGCACTCACCAACAATATCCTGCTTGTAAATGTAACTAGCTCACAAGGAATCACAGATAAATAACATACAGTATCAATTAAGACTACCTACACTTCTGTTGTAGATACGTCATGCTCAACGATCATATTTCGCCTACCCCATGGAGCCCCCATCCAGCTTCATTTTCTGCCATACTTTTTTCCTCACTCTGTCACTTTTCTAAAGTAGTAAATGCTAGTATTGCTACCATAATTTGTTAATAAATCAGAGGAATTGCAGCATGTTTTTCAGTTATTTTTCAGACAGCAAGTTTGCTGACTGGTTTATCATTTCATTGATTTTTTCTGCCATCTTTGACTCGAGCAAGAATAGATGTTTAGATGCTCTTGAACTTTGTGCTTACAATATTTCCCACACATAAATATTTTAACTGGACTGAGTCTATACAGTTTAAGTTTTCTTGTTTTTCACTTAAAGCTACCGAGCAAGATTTCAAGACATGGGCCTTTTTCAATGAGGGAAAACCAAAAAACAAAAACAAAAAAACAAAAAAAATTAAATAAAATAAATGTACTCAAATGTAAACCATGAAAACTAGTAGGATTGAATCACAGACAATAATAAATGCATACAATGTGAAAACAGTATATTTTGTTGTGGGGTAAAACCTGAGCAAAAGATTAACATAATTGGCCCAATTTAAAATATACACATGAAAAGGTATAATTGAAAGTGTAAGATACCAATGACATGGTGAACAGGTGACAAGAAAACTAATTGTACAGATATTTCTTTTCAGTGTTCAAAAACAGTGCTGTTATACAAGGCCATCTTCATGTGATTTTGGGCCAGCAAGAACTCATCCAAAAATTTCCTTGCCTGGAGTATGAGCTGAACCAGACCACTTATCATTCCCTCCCACAAACACTTCTGTGATCGACAGCAAATTCATCACCTAGCATATATGAGAACAAAACAATGCTAAGCACCAGATTTTACCAGAAGATTCTATTTCAACACTACATCTGGTATTAGATTTTGACTAATCTACCCTTAGCTTTTAGGTACAATGTAAGTACCCAAACTCAATTTGACTACACTGGTATGTTGTGCTCTTGTCATAATAATTATAACAAAGTTGTTAATATTGTAACTTTTTATACCATGCCATACACCACTCAGTTTACACCCTGGTTATACCGTCTAGCTACTGGCATGTTCAGCTCTACTTTAGTCCACTCTCAAACCCGTATTTGCATTTAAATCTTGATAAACCACCCCATACTGGTAAATAATGCACCTTTGATAACTGCACACATTTCCAGCTTGACGTTTGTAAAATACTGTCAAGATTTAAAAGAGAAGTTGTCACTTGTATACATTAGTATTCAACTACTTCACAGAAGTAATGGTAGTTGTAGCACAAGCCATCAGTTATTATATGGTGTGCCCATACACTTACATGATTAATTACATCTATGATACAACCCACTGTGTTCCCTATACCATCACACATGTACAGGATTCAACCAACAAGTCTGCTATGCATTGATCGCAGAATACCTGATAGCTTTTGCAGACTTTATTGCCAATTTAGACCATCTTTTTGTCACTTTTCTTGCCCAGATCTTCAAAGCTTGATCACTTGTATGGACAGATACTTGAGTTACTTGACCAGATCTATTGGTAAAACGGTTGACAAACAGCTAATTCCAATGTTGAGCAGTTCTCAGACCGCAGCCAATAATGTAACACAGATGTTCATGCACAACGTGCTGACTGCTGACTGAATGATACTGTCCAAATAGTTTCATCTTTCCAGCTCTACTCCATTAGTTGCTGACTGTGGCAAGGAAAGGTAGTGCTGCCATCTAGTGACTGGGTCATCACATGACTTTAAAATTCCAGCTCTGCAGTTAACTCCTTGTTGACTGAGATGGTGATCATTCACCTTTGGATGAACAAATCCAGATACATGAACACTTAACAAGGTACAAACTGGTGGGAACATGTTCTATATTAATCTGGAAATATTTTCTTAATCCAGACACACAGAATTCTCTTCCCTAATTACTCTATGGTGGTCCAATAAAAGCAAGTTATTGGTCAAGCGTACTCTGCACTACCCTGTGATTTTGTACAAAAAGGACTTTGTTGTACCTTATTTCAATTCATCCACATCAAGTACAATGTGTGACATGCAGGAGGTAATTTAGTCAAATTTCCACTGTTGGTCAGGTTGGTCTTCTTCAAGTGGAGACATGTAGACTCCCAACATATACATTGCAAATGTACAGTCAAATTTCAGTCATATAATTTTAACTGTTTAATTTCAATTTAGCTCCAGTTACACATGAATCAAGCCTTGAAACTAGCTCTACAAAACTGTGATCATAGTTCAGGATTAAGTTCTACCTGCTTGTACCCATATGTATACATCTACATACTTGACTAGTGTGGTATTTGTACACTCATAAATGTAAAGCACAATGTAGGTACTACATGTGTCTTGTATTTCCAGTGTTGAATCACTATGAGCTACATCCATGCCCTGTTCAATTCAGTATACTATTCACAATTACTCTTCACCATCAGTAATCATCAATCATTATTTAATAAGCATCCTTTGACACGAGTAAAATCTGTTCAAAATTTTGGGTGCAGCAAAAATTCCATATTAGCGATATATGTGTGTGTGTGTGTGTGTGTGTGTGTATACATACATACATACATACATACATATATAGTACCAAACAATAAATTGCCACCCCCTTTTGAATCCTTGGTTTATTTTGCATTGCACTTTTAATCAAGTCTTCATTAAAACTTGCAAATGGTTGTTTCCTGCATCAACTATGTATTGTTCATTTAATAAAAGCAAACTGTTTTTGTTTTGTTTTGTTTTCAAAATAGTGAACAGGTATGAGGGAATTTAAGTGAACCACACTCTATCTAATGAATAGTCTATTTTACCTTGTCAGCTGCTAACACAGTAGTTCCAAGGCAACCCTACAGAAACATGTACAGTGGTACCTGCTGTATGCAACCACTGCCATGAGCAGCCGCATTACTTTTTGTGGTCACTAGGCTCGGACATGGGAGTCAATTTCTTTGTAAAACTTACCTGAGGTGACCGGTCACCTGCTGTATGTGGCCATTTTTTCCTGGCGGAAGGGGTGGCCACATACAGCAGGTACCACTGTATACTCATTCAGCTGGGTTCTGACCCAACTGATTATAATTGGATCTTCACTCATGCAAAATGTCCACCTGTTACACCATATTCCCTGCACTCTAGATGTGTGCCGACTCCTATCAAGTTAGACATTGATCCATCAGCTTACAATGAGGCAGTGCTCTGTGCTGCCACCTACACTAGATACATGTGTCTTCACAATTCATCTCACTCAACCACCAATGGCCTGGTTACAGTCAAAAACATAATTTTTCTTGTACCCTGCAGTCAAGAATGACTTAAAATACACTTTGGGTCCATACCAACATGTATATTGACGAAAAAAAAAAAAAAAAAGAAACAACAGAAGAACTAGCAGTCTGTTGCTACGACAACAGATAAATAGGACAGCATAAATAATGCACATAGAAACTGACCAGCAGACAAAAATAAATTGTAGCAAATATGCTTGACTCAGAAAACACAAAATCTCACATCTGTCACTTCCCAGGAGAGAGAGAGAAAAAAAAAACAAATAACTTTTAACTTTATCAGATACTATCTGGTCAGTTAATCCTCCTGAAAGGAAAAAAATTGAGAGTCAAAGGAGTTAAATCACAACAACAAAAAATTGTAGAGAGTAGAGGTCTGCTGTACCAGGGGCAAACATGTACATTTGTGCTCCTGGGATTGAGAGGCTGTATGTCTTGCCGTCATTTGTTGTGTTCCATTATCATGACAGTACACACGCATGTCAATGAAAAGTGAAGATCCTGTCCGAGCACCCTCTATTCTTGACCTTGAAGCACCAATGGCCAACATGCCAGTAGATTTTCACACAACCATCATTTTTATCAAACAGGGTGAACTTGGAATTTAAATGGTGTTTCATCTGCTAGTCTATGTCTGGTATAAACATCATTCTGTATGTGCTATGTCACCCGCACATTTTGCCCACTGAATAAGTAAAACTGACTGAAGCTTGCCTACTCCACTCCTATATGCATCTGCAGTATGTGGTATTGGTATTTCACACAGGTCACACAACTGTCCGATGTGTAGAGTTTTCTGATTCCATAATAAATTAGCCTAAATTGGATTTATCATCACCTTTTTGGGGAAAACTTAGGTTTCTTGGGTCCCTCTGTAAAGGAGCGCAGTTCATAGCGGGCTATTCTGGAGTCATATTCAAATTTGTCCCGCGCAAAGATTAGACGTATGTCTGTGTGCAGGTAGATCTTGCCAGACTTGGAGCTGGAAAACCTGTAACATACACACACACAAATATGTTATACAAATTATATGGGACACACAAAGTACTTGTTGACCTGAAACTGAAAAAAAAATGATTTTCTTGAGCTGCACCCTTTCTTATCTCTCATTGTCGACAGTGCTCAAGTACAATAATAGCACATGTAATATTCTTGTCAAACCAAATGTTCTGTGCGAGAATTTCTCGTGTGATCTGTAATGGTCGGCATTTCTTGCACAACCACTGTCCTTGTCACATTCTGGTTGGTATGCATCCATTTCATCAACATGCAAACAACCAATCTCAAGTTCCATTTTGGACAGCAAAGAGTCACTTACATCACTGCTGTGATGCACTGAGAAAACTTGGCTTTGCTAAGTGGACAGACAGAAGGCGCTATCTGGCACACACACAGCTGTTGCTGATGTTTAAGTCATGGCAATCACTCTTGATTAATTTATCCAGGTGGTCTGTGACACAATCATGATACAAAGTAGCAGTTTCTGTATCCAGTGCACTGCTTATTGATGCAGGACACTGTTGTTGTTACAGCCTAATTGATACCAAAGATCAAGCATGCTATAATATAATTCAACATTGTTGGTCATCTGAGGTAGTAGTCTCTCAATCGGTCACAATTATTCTTTCACTATTAAGGATATACATTATGTTACCAGTGAACTTGGTGCTGACTGATACTTTTGTGTACATAACACAGTAAATTTGCTTAAAAATTGCAATAAAATATACATTTTACAAAGCTTACAAACTTAAGATTTATGCTATGGCATGGCAGTGATGTTTCTGAAAGCAATGTTTTCACAGCAATCATAAGAGAATATGTGTTAACTAAAGTGATTGCTATTGTGTAATATTTAGTTTTGATTTGGCTTCTACATTTTCACATATTTTGGCATAAAATTTATGACAAACTGTAGCACACACTGCAAATTAAACAAACTAGTCTTTAATTGTAAATATTTCTTGTTTCTGATATACAGGAGTTCGAAGCTGAAATGATGACACATCAACAGAAATCACTTTTAACAGACTCTGCTGACAAAACACCACCAAATTTTAAAATCTTGCAAACTGTGAGGATGCAGGCCACTGAAGACCAAGCTGTGGCACACAGCAAGATTGTACCACAAATGTACTAGATAAAAAGGCACACAAGGCAGTCTGTACCACAGCTGTATCCTAAATATAGTATTAAATTGCCTTCATGCTGCACTTTTTGTCCTCTAGCATACAGCGTGTTCACAGGGATGTAACTGCATCAAAAAAAAGAGTGTATTGAAACTTTCCAATCAGAATACTGGATAAATGTTACCTTGTTAACATTGAGTATTTCCCAAGGGAAGATACAGCCTCCTTACTGATATGGCATTGAAAGTCAGTATATCCCTCATTTTTTATGGACCAATGACAATACTACTGTTTTGTTACCCTGACAATCAGCCACACTATAGCAATGGCTATTGGAGGAGAAAAGCAGCAGGACATTTTGGCTTACAAAATTCTGCACTGTGAGGCACTAACACTGTTTTGTAAGCCTATTTGCTGAAGTCAAAATTTAGGCCTATTAAAATGTTACTGGCCTAATTGCTTTCACTGTTAATAAACTGCATATGCTATGACTAATAAAATGTTGATCAATATGAGATGCGTTTACTTTTGTTTTCATTTTAATTTTTCATGTAGAACCACATTATGGATACTGGTTTTTAAGACCTCTAAGTACGATATACCATAGGTACACAGGGCATTATACATGTATATCTGAGATGAATGAGATAGCATGTAGTTGTGTGCAAACATAGGATCCTGTCAAATAAAACAATGTTCATATCAATACATATATGCATTTCCTCACTCAAACTTATCAACTGCAGAGTGCTAATTTGTATTTTATGACCTCAGCAAAATTGCCACAAAATGCAAATTAGCCATATTTTGCTTTCTGGAAGTGCACATTGACATGTATGTCCCATTTTGCATGTGCCTCCTACTACATGTATTGCACTTCAGTGTGTCAGTAGGCATTCCTATGTTAATCTGCTGACAGGTTAACATGTTCTTGCATGCTATACATGCACCATTTTGTACATAAACCTTGGTTCTTGCAGATGGTAATAAAAATTTACATTTTCTCCCATAGGGATAACATGAGGACTGTGACAGTCCTATGCTCAGCTGACCCACCAAGGTATAAGCTACTATGTCAGATTTGATGCCATCCCTATTGTACAGTTACAATGCTATTATGTAAAGAGGGTAGTGGAAGCAGTTTTCTTAGGTCACCCATTCACTAACTGTGCTGCATACCCGTCACATCATTCTATATTTTGGTCTCGTGCTGCGTTTGGCAGCAGGATTCTGCTTACGTGTTAGGTTGTTTAGACCTAGCAGCACCCATTATTGTGGTCGAATTTTACCTTTTTTCCCTCTCTATTCATTTTTGTGTGCTGCCATTCTGTTTTAGAACCAGGTTGTAAGGACCAAGAAACAAAAAGTGGTCAAATTTGCGTTTAAGTCATGTTACACATCAAAAGCAGATGCCAGTCAGATCTTTGAATGTGTCACATGACCAGAAAGTGACAAATTCAGCGGGGAGCGTCTATTAATTCTATCTTCTTTTTCTTACTGCTGGAGGCAGTTTTCAGTCACCTTGAATTTATAGCGCTATAAGCATATCAGGGTGAGTCATAATGGAAGAAGTGATGTTGAGTAGCTCCTTATAAAGACATTTACAAAGTACAAAAGTTAATTCTTGAATGTGAGGTACCGGAGAGCAAATATGATGTGGCCATCATTCAATTCCAACATGGGAGGTATGTTCAGTGAACAATTCCAACATGTAAATATCAAGCTGGTCACCTGTCAAAATAATCCATTGTTATATTCTCATGAAACACATAAACTGTCACGTCTAGGTATATTTTACAGTTTTGCATAAAACCGTTACACAAATAATAGCATATCTTTGCTTTTCCTCCGTTTAGACCTGCTGACCGAAAACTGCCTCTGCTCGCCGAAAATCACTGTTTTGTGCCCTGTAGAGTGTCGAGATTCACTAACAAATTAGTAATACCACTATGAAGTCATATCTGGAAAATATTTATCAATGCGTCAGGAACTCCGAAGGTATGGATCGATTTATGCTTAAGTGACCGAAAACTGCCTCCATTACCCTAGACCCTTACAGATTTGTCCTAATGTTGAAAATTTGTGAAAAATCGGAAAATGACAGCACCACCATGTAGCAAAAAAAAAAAAAAAAAAAGCTTGGTGGGGATCGAGTCCAGGCAAATGAAAAAAAAACTCATATTTTTTTTTTTTTAAATCACTGGAGAATGACCATTTGAACAAATGTGGTAGAGACCCACCCAAGGTGCCTCCCCATCAAATTTGAAGTGAATCCAGAGAGTGGTTTTGGAGAAGTTGAAATATTACTCACCATTGCAATCCCCATTGACTTACATAGCAATAATTCAGAATACATGTATGTATTAACACTTGCCTGCTCAAGTTACCCAAAGGTGCCTAAATGTAAATTCCCGTCTGCTTTCCTCTTTTCAATTAAATTTCATGCTAACAGAAAACATTTTTGCTAAGAATTGCAAATAAGACCTGTCATGATGCATGCCCCAGGTCAATAACTTTTCCTGGCACTGGTTGGGCACATTGCAACCCAACCTGTGGCAAGGAAAGCTGTTGACTTGCTCTTACTCTGACCAGGACAGGATTCAGTGACAATTACCAGAATTTAAAAATTAATTAAAAATCAGAGATAAACAGTATCATGAGCTAATGAAGAACCCTGTTTGGCCTTTCTACAAGGAACATTTCCCCCAAATTTCAGCATAATCTGAGTAACAGTTTTAGAGATGCAAATGAAAAGCCTAAAAACACACAAAAGTTCATAAACCAAAGGACTGTGACGGTCCTGGACTCAGCTGACCTTACATTGATGCACAAACTGAAGTGGTTCTGTGAACTTCAGAATGGTATCAAGGTAACGTTTGTTTAATTTCCTTCTATGGTTACCAGCTAATACCCTAAAAGGTATATATTTTCAGAAAGAAAACATAATATCAAGTTTTATTCTGGTAGCGAATATAGAATATTAGTATCGCTGTTGATCTAATTAAATTTTTATTAAAATTCTTTTTTAAAATAGCATCTAAAACCCTTATCCAAAATTTAAAATATGGCTGAGCTGCTAGAAGTGTACTGTTTCATTTCCCATATGAAAATAATGTTCCCCATACTTGGTGTTTGTGTTATTTGCATTGTTTTTCTGCAAAAACAGGTAAAATTTACATTTTTTGAATGAAACAAAAAAACTGATTTCTTAACACTTACAGAGATTTCATAATTTTAAATACCTTAATCCAAATGTATACTTTTAGAAAGTAAATACTTTATATGATCTCCAATAAGTTCTAATTGCAAACCTGGACATGTAGAGCAAAGTCATATTTTCTGGGTAAAGTGCCATAAAGATGTACTGCACCCTTACGACCATCATCACTGTTATTAACATGACATAACCTGTTACCAATTTTTCCTTATTTCATTAATTTGTTTTAAAATCAGAAAATAAAAGCACTACCATGTAGTGGACAATTTGGTGGAGATCAAGACCAGGGACATTATCAATAAGTTTGATGACAATCCAACTTACAGTTTGAGACAAGAAATCAAGCAAAGCAAAAATGCATAAAAACTCTTTAAAAAAAAAAAAAATGATTACAGTGCTCCTTGCAGAGAAAGGTGTTGAGTCTGGCGAGTTCTATCTTGAACACCTTAAGGTCTAAGGGTCCTTAGAAGTGTCTCTATATATGCAGTTTCATAGCAATTAGCAGCTTTGGAGATTTGTAAAGATTTTGCCAAAAAATTAACAACAAATTAATTAAAAAATATCCAAAAATCATTGGAGCATGACTGTTTCAACAAATTTGGCAGAGACCCACCCCAGGTACATTGCTGCCAAGTTTGAAGTAGATCTAGCAGATAGTTTTGGAGTAGTGGAAAATGTGAATTGTGTACTGGTAGATGACTGACAAGTCAGTTTAGCTAAAAATTACATCTACCATTGTTTGTTCAAATTTGGATGACACAGTTCTCCAAATCTACAAAACAAATTGAGTGGCTTTGCACCTTTATGGTCCTACTGTTTACCACTGACTGCCATAATGTTTAGCATAACATCATGGAAAAACTCAAGAGCTTTGCCTTTCTGTGTAAGCAGCTCTCCTACTGGCTACAAAAAAAAAAGTCCTTCAAGGGACTCCCTGCCAAAACAGCTTCATATTTCGATGTGAAATGTCAATGTTCTCGTCAGAAGAGACTATTTACTGGAACATTTCAGGCATCAATCTATCACATGTTGGCTGCCATCCAATCAAATGTGCCAGCCGAGATTTCTTGCATGTTGTTCTTAGCTTATGTTGGCATCTTATGTTGCCAAATAGATAAATGTTAATTTGAATGTATGAGGCAATTACAGGCAACTTATTGCAGGAAAAAAAATTAACACTGCATTTTAGTTATATTAATTACAGGCGGCCAATCTTGATAATAGAATAAAACACAATTCAAAATTAATTACAGGCAGGCAGCAAAGCACATGGATCACACTGGGTCATGACAACCTTACTGAAAGAACCATCCCTCAAGATGCACGTGTGGATATAAGCATGGCTATTGCATGAACATTTTTTATTCAGACACCTTTAGCAGCACGCTATGATGCACCATGCAATGGTGAGCACCATTTGTGTGCCATACGGCAGATATGAAACAAAGCATGCTGTTTAAACTTGGTCACAAGCATTTTTTTTTATAGAACTCATGCAAATATTTATTCCCTGCTCTAATGGGAAACTCTGAATCACCGGGACATCCCAGTGTAGGGAATTCATGAGCCTATGACATCATAGACAAAACAAACAGGAGCACTTGGCACTGGGCACAAAGCTTCTTCACCACGTCAGAAGATGGGTCAACAAAATTTCAAACAGGCAAGATCAACAACCTACGTATGATGTTGGCCTAACGATGTGAGCAAAGTCATTTACACCATAGTATATAAGAGACACACACAACGGTCATGTTCAGTCCCTGATGATGCCCCACTGGTGGCAAAACCAATCCACAAAGCTTTGGTTTTTTGCTGTCAGGCCTTTGCCTGGTACTTTCTTGTTTGTGTCACAAGCATACTTGACAAAGTGCAATAGTTTTACAACCAACGTCAAATGGAAAATGTGACCAAATACACAACCTTCGTGCAAATTTGGTATGCTTGAATGGAATCTATCTCTGAACGCAACTGTACCTGAGATGTATCATGTACCACATGTATACAAAGTATACTGAACCAGAGATACATGAGGTACCACAGGTATACAGGGCATTATGCCCCTACGATGTATAAGGTACCCGAGATATTCAATGCATGATGTACCACAATATACAGGGCATTACATTCCTAAGATTCATGAGATCACATAGCTTTACATGGCATTACGCACCTGAGATGTATACAATGGTCCCCTTCTTATAAGGAGAGAGGCCACCCACCCCCTCTACAAAGGCCATTTCTTCATGCAGCAAGTATGGCATTTCATTGTATTTTACCCCTCAAGAGAAGCCACCCCTCTTATAAGGCCACTTTTCTGGTGCATTTGGGGTGGCCTTATTAAAGGGAGACCACTGTACTGTGCACATGGTAAAGCTTTTGGTATCTATGTGACAGAAAATGTGTGGATGTCTCATCTGAGATTATGGTTCTTGTCACATACATTAAAGGTGGAGACAGCTGATGGTCCTGCTCACCCTGTGAATGACTCTGTTTGTGCATGACCAGACATATGGAGGACAGAGCACGTGTTAAAAGAGATCCACCTGGTTGTTCAGGGTATAAGGGACAATTATTACAAACAACTGAAATTTCTGGAGTGTGTAGTACAAGAGAGAACAAGCAAACATGTCAAAGTGATCCATGATATTATGCAGTATTTTGAAAAGTGACTTCTTTACCTTGTGCTTACTGAATTTTGTAACACAGTGTTATTAAATATCTGTGCATGATGGACTATGGTCAATAAAACTAATACATACCAATTAACCTAGTATCCAAAACATACAATTTCTAGTTCATAGTTTTGTGTGAGAAAAGCCCACCTCCCCTTCAGGAAGAAATGGGCTTACACTACTCTCTGTCAGGTCATGCATCTTGCGTGGCACGCACCCTTGTAACGTGAGTGATGTCATGGGTGCATAACATCATTAGAGTCACTGTTTATGCAAATATAGAACGCGAGGGATATGCTGACTTTCAATGTTATTTTACTGGGGAGATTGTATTTCCCTTGGGAAGATACTGGCTATTGCTAGTGTAACATTATCCATGTGTTTAAATAGGACACTTTCAGTATTCTCCCTTATTTTGGTGTCATTATGTCCCTTGAAAGACCTGGTATGTCACAGGACTAAAAATCCAGTTTGAGGGCAGTTTTAGTACTGCATTTAGAATACAGGGCATTACATACCTGTGATTTATGAGATGGAGTAGGTATTCGGGGAAATACATACCTGAGATGTATGAGATAGCGTAGGTATACGGGGCATTCCTGAGGGTTGTCCACACCATCGTCAGCCAGTGGCATGTAGAGAGTTCGTTGTCGCAGAAACGTTTGGCAGTTAGGTGGCATGTCACTGAGATCATACATCACAACAAACATCTTCACCACTGTTTTGTTTGGATTGAATAGTGTCTGGAAACAACAAAAATGATCAATAGTAAGAAACAAAATGTATATAGGCATAACTTTCATTCCAGACTTAACAGATTAATGTGTCAATACTTCATTCTGTGAGAGTCTAATGTAAAATGTGAAGAAGAGAATGTGTTAACTGAAAACATGCTTGTGCATGAAAAATTTCATGTATGTGTATACACATCTAATATGAAGACACTGATGTGTACACATACCTTTATATATCCAATAATTGCATCAACTGTTCATATAATTCATGTGTCTTACTGCTGAGGACAATGTTTCTCTTGTTTGCCATGATGTAGCCCAGTGCATGCTGGCTATCTTTCCATGCAGCTTTTATGCACTGTTTGTCACATGTGACGAACTGACAATAATTCGGTTCCTCAATACTTTGTAGGAATTACCAAGAATCAACATTCCTACTTTTTGTATACTCACCACTTGAACGGTACCTTTCTTTGGAACATGATATCCACGCTTCCCAAGTGACTCCAGGTTGATATGACCCTGCAAGAACAAAATTATAATCTCAGATTTTGCTGCATTAACTAGTTTGTTAAAATATGGAGACAAAGGTGGCTCACTGCTGTCCTAATGTGGGGGGTACATGCAGAATATTCAAATTAAGGCAGTTCCTCTCTTTTAAACATACACATTTTGCATGTCATAAATAACAGAATTACATGGAACATAAAAGTGGAATGCTGTGCCATTACATATCTACAACATGCCCACCATATTCTTACTTAAATCCAGTCACATTACATGCACCTGTAAACTTGTATTCTGAGGAGTACTGTTCCCTGAACTGCTGGAAACCCCAAATGTCACATCCACATAATCGTGTTGAAAGCACGGTTTGAAGACAACATATCACATGTAAGCACACAGGCACAAATGACCCATAGTGTAGACAAAGATATAAAGTTTGCTCACATATGACCACAACAAACCATTGAAAATGAAACACACCATTCCAGGTCTCAACTCAAGCATTTAATTTTGAAGAAAAATTCACAAATCTTTTGGAGCAACTTTTTCTGTTTTGTTTTGTTTTTTCTTTTAAATGTCAGTAACAACAAATAAATTTGTAAAACCAGAATAAAATATAATCCAAGATGTTAAGCTAACAATTAAGGTATAAAGTCTGGTTACCACTTATATAAAAACTTGCCAGTACTTTCGGACCTGTATACACTATCCGGGCAACCTTCTCCATTGAGCTTTATCTTTGATGCAGTGGGGGGCTTGGCGCTCAGCCTATTGCTGACCCTTATTTCATTGCCTCAGGGCAACTTCTAAGTCTGATACAGATACTATTTCTGGGGCCTACAACTGGTCACTGTTTGTCGTTGTGTTTACATTTTCAGGTAATGCTCACTCTGGAAAAGTCCCACTATATATTGTACATTACATCATTCGACAACTTAACCTTCCCTTAACACTAATCATACATATATTTTGGACGCTACCTCTTCAAAATATCCAATCGACTTGGCTGCCATTGTAAAAATAGTGAGTTCCGCACCCAATGCCAATGGTTTGTAAATAAGCATTGGGATGATCTTGCCGAGTGGGGGTGGGAAAAGGGTTATAATATATGGAACCAAAAGGATTTATTTGGTTATTATTTCAGAGCATCAATAATGATGTATATGCTGTGGCCGTGATTCACTTTGATATCCAAATCAACTGTACTTTTGTGAGACTGTCCCGCAATCAATGCATTAATTGCGCAATGTTCAAAATGGCGCTCGGGCATGCCATGTCGTATTTGGATTTGTAACTAACGATTAGAACTGCTTCAGACACAACCGAGCGGGCAGATTAAAGTTAACATAGTAAGTCATGTTTCAAAAGAACTTTAATGACCGTTTGCCCTAGTAACTCGGAAAACGGACACCTGGAACTGTACTGAAAACACGTGACCACGATTCACTGTGATTTTCCTTTCCCACAATGCATTGGGCCATGTTTAAATGGGTGCTCAAGGTGTGTGTGTGCATGCCTTCATGTTGCATTTGGATTTATAACTAACGATGAGAACTGCTTCAGACACAACATTTAAATTAAGATTTTAAGTCATCTTTTAAAAATATGTTGACGACTCTTTGCTCTTGCAACTTGGAGAACTGACACCTGAAACCTAGCGATACTAGATACCGATACAGCACCCATCGTGGCTATATATGCGGCAGCTATGCTTTTTCCCTGGCCCAAGTTGACTGTCCAGACAAGTTGAAATAAAAAGCTGTGTTTGACTTGACTTTACTGCAAAATAACGGCACACGTTGGCCAGCTTTTCTGTTAACTTTGTCTTACAACTTGGTTATGGTTGATTTGAATGACCGTTTTTTCCTTTTTTTTTTTAACGGGTGGTTGTTAGTGGGGTGATTTTGCTGGTCGGTCGCGTGTTGCAGCTGGTCTAAGGTTGTCCAACTGGAGCATGGTAGCAAAATTTTGCATCACAATTCTTGAAACATGCTACAGAATTTAGCCAAAATAAGTGTTTCTCATGTTAAGAAGTTTATTGAGAAAATAAACCAGGGAATGTAAATTTGCTGCTGCAATTAGACAGCACCATGGTCTTGCGCGTCAGGTCATTTAACATTTTCAAAAATAAGGTGAAATCATTCTTGATGCATGAGATGGGAGTACTGCTACTGGAGAGGTACCGCTTTATATATCTATAGTTTCAGTATCTTAGTGTTATCAGGGACCTGCAATTTATGTACCGTATTCATTCCAATTAGCACACATGCCCCAATGAGCGCACATCCCAACTTTTACTGAATGATCCCCAAGTTAATTACTGTGAAACTGGTGTGGTTTTTAATGTAATTCTTTTATCACCATGCATGACTAGCTATGAAATCAATAGTTTTCCAATCGGGTACAATTCTTTATCACAAAAAGCATGATGGTTTGTTTGTTGTGTTTTTTAAATGCTCTCCACCTTATCTGCATCTCCGTGTACACTTTGAAAACAAGAACTCCCTCTTTGCTGAGCACTTCCTGTCATAATGCACCTGCTCAGTCGCCACTTCCTGTTTAGGTAGCCATGCTGGCTTGCTCACCTGGGAGGCAGGCCCAGGCATTTAGTTGGCTGAATGTCACCTCTATTTACCAAATGTTTTGTTTTTTTATCAACAGAAATAAAGTTTGATGTGTATGTTATCATCCTATAGTGTTTAGGTGAGTCTACAAAATTTATATTGATAGTTTTACCGGCTATTTTACTGAATATGATGACTGTTCCAACTCTTTGGAAAGACTCGCCATGGGAAAAATAGGGGTGTGCGCTTTTGATCCATTTTTCTGGGCTGGATTTTCATGTATAATATTTTTTTCTAAGTGCACAGTGCACCAATTGGAATGAATACGTTATATAGCAGGTCCTTGTAGTTATAAAAATTACGCCTTTGGTGCTTATATTTATTTACATATTACCTTATTAAAAATTGCGATCAATCTTTTAATTCATAAATAGTTAAAGCATTTCAGCTACAAGCCTGTGCAAAGCAACTTAATATTTTTCCCATTTCATACTTGCATTTCTGCTATTTTCATGTTGTGGTCCACCATGGAAATAAGCCAAGGCAAGATTCCCTAGGCATTTGGTACTCCCATTTCATGCATCATAGTTCGGTGTGCTTTCAGCAATTGTATTGCACCATCCTGGCATATGTGTGCATAAAATATTATCAATCAACATTCAGTTTAGTACATTCCGGTCTAGTGATTATCTTAATGTATTTTTTCTTCTTGTTTTTGTAGAGAAAACACACAACTTACTAATTGCGGGATAATTTATCTGTCAATTTTATCTGAATTAATAACCATAATATGTGTGCAAAAATTTTTTAAAGCCTCACATGTATGAATGCCAAATTTGTCTTATCTTAATTGATAACATGGCGATGTTTTTTTTAAAATTATTTTTTACTAATTTTTGCTAATTTTCATCAGATTTTGGTACAATCTGAGGGAAAATTGCCAAATCAGTACAATAATGACTAAAATGTTGTGATTTCGTCAACCATGTGAAGGCAAGATACTCAAAACTCCCAAGATAAACCATTTTGCATGCTCAAAATAAAAATTGTTCGTGTGTGTGTGTGTGTGTGGGTGGGGTGGGGGGAGGGTGGGAATGCCCCCAGACCCCCCTAGCATGCCTTTGGGCCATGTTGGTCACATTTGGGCCACTGAAAAAATTATGGACTTTTTTGGGCCACTTGGGTCTCTGACTGAGTTTGTGGCACTGGCCTGGGTGGACCAGTATTTATTAGGGAAGGGCGGCTTAAAAGTACTTTTTTTTTTTCTTTTTTGCTCCATTAATTTTACGGTTCGACCTTTTTAGTAGGGTCTGTCAGGTTACTGGAACAACAAATATACTTTTGTTAGGCCTTGGGTAACTTGGACATTTGTTAAAACATGTTGAGAAAAAAATGTTCTTTCCCCTTTTACACATTCCCTCTTTTGACATCAGTTTCATTTGTTACCTGGACACAGCCGGAGGCACTTGTGAAAATGAAAAATGAACTATGTTCCTCCAGTCACTGACCGAACTATTGGTAACATGTATCAATGACTAGCTATCTAGAGGACACTATGTTTCCTGCAGGAAACTCTCATCCCCTTGACGAAAAGAGATGTCCACATGATGACACAGTTTCCTTGTAAATAATTCACACAGTTTCCTGTTCTTTTGGATTTAGAAAGACAAACTGGTAAATTTTTTATATCCCAATCATCTAGAAGAATTTGGAACTAGATTGAATTATAAAGCTCTTAAAATAAGTGATGTACCTGGTAACCTATCATAAATTTGAAGAAAATATGTCAACAGATCCTCCCAGATCAGCCTTGCATGACTGATAATATTTAGTGCTGAATGAAACAAAATTCATACTTGGAAAGTCTCCCACTCTTTTGTCTTGCTTGTTGGGACTTTTTAACTTTAATTTGGTCTATTTTGGAACCCCCCACCCTTTCCAGGAAAACACAAAGGTCCATGCAGAGATTACCTGTGAACTGTATGAAATTCCAAGGTTGAGGAATTAATTGTCTGTGAACTGATTGATTACTCTCCCCCCATCTTCTATCTCATGTGCAATGTTTTAAATTGGTATTAAGAATTTGATGCTCACAGTGGGAGCATTTATTTAATTTGTACTGTTTATAATACAGTAGTCCTTGTCTTGAGAGGCCACCCCAAAGGCAGGCCCAACAGTGGACTCTCAAGACAGGGGGCCTCTATTTAAAGGTACAGTAACATGGAAAAGATAGCAGCAGGGACCTGCCAAAAGTGGCCTTTCAAGCCAGGTGGCCTTCATTGGAGTGACCTCTCAAACAGGGACCACTGTATTGTGTATTGTATTGAATTTTTCAGGTACTTTCAGCATGATAGGTAACCTGGGTAAGGCTCCTGCATGCCTTCTTTTGAATGGACTCCCTTCACTTACACCATAATTTTTATATAAAATCTGCATCATTGACACAAAAACTTGGTATTAACATTTCCTGTTGATGATTTGGTTACATAGTATACAGACATGAGTTACTGTTTTTTAGACATGCTACATAACCTGTGCAAAGAATGAGTATGTCTCATTAAAGAGACGTGAAGGATAATTACCAGAATTCCAAGGCACAAGTATATCAGGTATATAAAATCCTGTCTTCACGTATATAATAATTAAATGTCATCCACAGCCTCCATCATTGCTCACATAAGCATCTATCAAGTGTATTCTTTGTTGTTTGTTATATTATACAATGTTCCAGCATCACCAAAGTTGAACACAAATCATGGATGTGAAGTAAATACCTGGTGAAGGGATACCTGACACAAAACACGGTGATGATAAATGTTTAAATGAAGGTGCGACAAATAGATTTGATCCTACAGATACAGAGCCAAGCTGTTGGATCATCTGTCACAAACTCTAACAAATGCATAATATCACAAAAGTTGTGCAAATTAACCATAGTCAATAAATAATGAGCTAACAACTCCAAGACTGGTAACCTAAGAGACTATACAATACTGTACCATAAACACTTACTAAATATGGCGATGGTGCATTATCATCTGAAAGACTGAAGAAGAAAGCTGTCACTGGCAGTTCCACATGTTTAGGGCAGAATGCACCACTAGCACCAATCTCAGCCGTGAAGCCATCCACCACGCCCAGTGGTTCAATACGCCCATTCAATAAACTCTCCTATGAAAAGAGGCAAAAAAACAACACAAATATAAACATGACATTGGACATAGGTCACTATGGCCTATAGTGATCCTTACACACTGTACTCATGCAAAAAGGAGTGGGCGATACAGTTCAATGACAAGCTGCTTGCTTTCTTTATCTATTAGAAAGACTTTCCTTTATGCTACAATATTCTTGTCCATCCCCCGGCAGCAAAGGTAAAACACAACAATGTTTTAATGCTAACAAGACAAAGGATGGATGGAAGGACAATGTGCAAACCTATAGTCCCACTAGTGGGCAACTAAAAGCACTTTTACAGCAATAACTTTCCATGAAGAAAGTTAAACCAGCCTTCATAACTATGATGTTATGATCTGCAGTGGGAACTAAGACTTGTTTTGGTGCCAACTTGAATTCTCACAGGTTGCAATAACTATGTATATTCGATGGGATTTCTCAAGAAGTTAGAAATATAGATTTGTTTTTAAATGAATTTACTCAAAGATTACAGGATATAAAGTGGTGATTAGAACTAGCTTCCCTCCATAGCGCATCATTCCGCGAATAATTTCACTCGAAGTGTGCTTCAGATGTGCTCTAGTTGCGCTTCAAGTGAGTTCAAAGCCCAAGTGTAAGAAGCGCATTTAATATATTGCTCAAATTTTCCCACTTGAACAGAACAAAATGGTGCATATGTAGAAATGTAACTGTGTCATATCTGTGCATAAAACATCAGATGTGCTTATGCGAGATCGTCGACCCGTCACAATTACACAAGAATAACTGCAGCAAAAGTTGATACACAACAAATATACCGTGATGCAACAGGCTGGGAAAGTTTCAAAGTCAAGTTAAACTGTCGAATCTTATTATCTTGCTTATTTTACAAGTTATTTACAATTAGCGTTTGGATTTATTCAAGGCAAAACTGACATGTTTGGCAAAAAGAATGCTTTCGATGCACAAATGGAGTCACAACACGTTGCTTTCACTTTATCATCATCAGTAGCAAACCTGGTAAATGTACAGTGAATATCCTTCCATAGGCCTATGTCTTGCAATCGAAACAGAAAGCTTCAGAACTATCGGAGTGCTAATCCTATGGATATATCAAAGTTTTTTACACTTTAACAGCATCAAAACAGCCTGATTTTCTGCGTTTGTCATGCTCGGCAAAAGACCGGCATCCATGCTTTCACCAACGGCATGTTGAGCCCTGGGAGGAAGTCCCTGGAATAGTGATCGTCTGGGCCATCTTCATGCTCCTATTGCCTTGGTCCACGTGACTAATCTTTCCAAGTCATTTAAAAGATTTATAGTAAAATCATGAAAACCACCAGCTGAAGTAGGCATTTTTGCATCATTCCCTTCATATCGCCATACTAAAATTGTAACTAAAAAGCAGGATGGAGCGTTCGTTCGGTGAAATTGCTGATCATGTGAAGAGAACCATCAATCAACATTACACTGTTTACAGTTTACAATGCATATCCAGCACATTCAATGAATTTGAGTCTCCCACGGCTCATGTCCATGTGTTTTGTTCACTTTGCACCTTTCCCCTTTAGTAAAGTTTGTGTGGAATGTTTCTCAGTCAAAATTTAGTAATGGATGGCAATAATAAACTTGTTGTGTCACATTTATCGTGCCCTTTTCGAAGTGAGACATTCAATCATGTTTTTTTTTTTGTGTTGGGTAGGGAAATAATTTCTAATCAACACTGTAGCACTACAACAGTGGAGAAATGATATGTATCAGAATGTTAAGTTTCAAACTTAATGTGAGTTTAAGACACCATTAAATACAGAAAGTTATTATAATTCACTTACAGCACTGGAAGTGGAAGAATTCACTACCAAGGTTTTGATTATCCTGTCATGACTTGCACATTGAGACAAGGCAACACGTCAATGTCGATAGACAATACAGATATTGTCAACCATGTGTTAATACTGGAAATATCAGGCTTGTTGAAGATGGTTTCACTTTTTGTTTATTTGTCCTAGATACCATCTTTTCAGGGTAAAGTATTTCCCCACAGATTATAAACATGACAATTAATGCTTAATCAAATAATGATGACAAATGACCGTGTATGCTCTTAAACCTGTCTATGTATCTTTTTTAATGGAGTTCAGATCACTGTAATTTTAAGATTATTTATAATTGTATAGTTTCACATATTGTCATTCATCACACATGTGAACAAAACAAACACTATTGTAATACAGGCTGGAGGCCCGGAATTACAGGAATAAAGTGTCATGGTAAGTATACTGGATGGAAATATGTGAACTACATGTACCCCCTTTCTAACACATCTTTGGTCATACCTCAAAATTTCCCAGCAGACAGTTCGTAGAGGCTGGTGCACTTTTGCTGTAGAGTGTTCTGTTGTCATCTTCCTCTTCCAAGTTGGCATTCTGTTTGTCCAAGTTCACACATGATATGGAACTATGCAGAAAACAAAATCATGAAAATTAGCCATTTCTCTGCTATAAAACAGAGTTCCCCATAACCTCATCAAAGTCTTTCACATGGGCACAACATTCAGTTTAACTTTTAATATTATGCTTTTCAACAGTAAAACTTTTAGTAAGAAACATTACTCACCATAGGTCACTTTAGCTGGTCTCCACTCACTTTAGATGCTTTGCCAGAGCTCCCATAAAATTTCCGTGGATCCAGTGCAGATCCATGCTGCTGTATTCGATGACGTTGAGGCCCTGTGGCATCACACAGCTCTCCTAGTGGCAGTAATGCATCCTAGTGCGAATTCGCAAATCAGTTTCCTACACTCTGTAGGGAGAATGGTAAAGCAGGCATGGTTGGGTCAGATTACTAATGACCTATGGTGAGCAATGATTCTTAATAAAAGTTTTACTGTTGAAAAACTTCATATCAAGGACACATTACAACACCATACATCACTTCAGCTAATGTAACATAAGAATGGGGGTGGGGGATACCTCCAAAAAATCTAGTCCAGCTATGGTTCAGACAACCATCCTGGACCCCCAGTGCCCCCACAGCAACTCAATTCAGCTGGAAGGGGTGGGGAAGGTACCCACTAAAACCAGTTGGATGCAGCTGTCAGGAAGCACTTGAGCGCCAACAGCTGCGCCTCCTCTTCTACCAAGTCCTGAAGGTAGACAGACGTAAAAGTATTATGTGAAAGCCACCTAATAGCGGCATTAATATCCCCTACTGACATGTTTTTCAACGCGTCCCAGGAGGCAGAGGATGCTCTAGTCTCATGAGCCAAAAGAAAATGAACACATCTAGGCTCTTCATCCCTTCGGGCCACCCGGTAGGCTAATGAAATAGTTTTCCATATCCAACTCAAGATGGTGCTAGGTGACAGACTTCATCTGCCTAAGAGGGAGAAACAAAAGTTTCCATCATGCTCAATCAGGTTCAGTCCTACTCAAATAAAACCAGAGTGCTCTAATGGGACAAAGGGCCCAATCTGGCTCAGACCTTGACATTGTTGCCGAAAGAACTTGACCCCAAAACCTGTTAACACAGTTGACCTATCCTGGGCCACTTGTATCTTAGACACAAATCCCAACTGGGGCCTTAGGAAAACATCCTTCCCATCAGCAGACCACCTGTTGAGGGATCTATCTAAGGCGTGTATCTCCCCATGCCTAGAACCTGTGGCCTGAGCTAATAGGAAGACCGTCTTGAAGATTAGGATTTTGAGATCGATCAAACCCATATCCTTAGGCTCGAACAGTGGCTTGGTCAGCATCCGAAGCACCACGGAAAGATCCCAGCAAGGCACATCGTTATGCTCCACTGGCCAATCAGTGTAAAAACTGTTGACAAGCCCACAGAGGAAGGGATCCGTCCTAAACTCTGCCCCCTGGTATAAAGGGTAGCCGCAATGGCTGACTTGTACCCCTGGATGGTGCAAACCTTCAAGAGCCCTCCTCGAACAGACTCAAAAGAAAGTGCCATCTGCTGGACCGAAGCCTCCCAGGGTGAAAGGCCCTTAGCAGAGCACCAAGACACAAACTTGTTCCACCGTGAATCGTAAATCTTAAGAGAAGACCTACACAGCTTCCTGTGCGCAACCCACACAGCCACTTCCTTTGAGAAGCTGGCTGACGCAACGCCCTTGGCGATAGGCGCCAGATGTGAAGTCTGAGAAACTGTGGGTTACGGTGGAACTTGTTCAAGCCTGGTTGTCAGAGCAGTTCAGGAAGAAGAAGCAGAGCCCACGGAGGCTCCACCCTCAACTCCAAGAGAGCAAGGACCATTCCCTCTTTGGCCCCCAGGGGCCCACAAGAATGACTTCGCACTGCTTCTCTTGTATCTTACTTAATACTCTCAGCAAGAGCGGGGTTGAATGAAAGGCATACATCCACATCCCCTGCCATGAAATCGTCAGGAAATGGGAACACAAAGGTGTTGATCTTGCGATTGCCCTGGTGGTGAAGAGATCGATGTGCGGTCAGCCCCAAAGGGCCCAGATCACTTCCACCACCCTGGGATTCAGAGACCACTCGATCTGAATCACCTGTGATCAGCAAAAGAGCAGGTCTGCCTTGACATTCAGGCAACCTGAAATGTGCTGACACTAGATCCTGATGCCGTGTTGACGGCACCAAAGCAAGATCGACTTGGCCAGAGAGGACAGCCTTTTCAACCTGGTACCTCCCTGTTTGTTGATGTCGACAACCGCCATATGGTTGTCGCAGATCACCAAGATGTGCTTGTTCTCCACCTGTGAACTGAACTGGACAAGGGCGCCATGAATCGCCTCCAGGCTGTCACAGAGTCCAAATGTGCTCCCCAGTCCTGAAGGGAGGCATCGGCAAACAGGGTCACCTCAGCGTTCAACGGCACCAGGGACTGCCCTGGCATCACGTTCATGCAACGGGACCACCAGCTCAGAATCAGAAGATCGTACAGCTGGATAGAGATACACTTGGGCTTCGATGCAGTACACTCAGAAGATGACTTGACTCCACTTTCGCAAGAGGGGCCAGGCATCTCCCACCGGGTGGGGGAAGGCAGAGAGACCACAGGTACCCTGACAGAAACCTTCCGCTCCAACCTATCCTGTGGTATGCTGACTGCAGCAAACAGTGCCTCCACTTTGACCATAATCACTTTGGCAGTCGCCTCCGCCTGCACAGCCATAGCTTACTCCGTCAGGGCGTGAGAAGCAAAGCCTGGACGAGGAGGTGCCATGGGGAGTGACCACCAACTTCCTTCCTTCATTAGTATTTACTGCCTTAGTGATCACCAAGGTTCCATCCTGCCATTGAACTGCCGATGCACAGCAGGCCACATAATGTGCAGGATATGAGGGGCTCTTTCCAACAGACCTGCTCACTTGAGTTGAGGTGGCTGTAAAGGGGACTCTCCACTACAGTCCACTTATGGTCCATGGATGGCCAATCCTTCCACACAGGGGCCTCAATTCGAGGATGATCCTCCATTCCAGGATCAGGAGCCTCAATTTGAGGCCCAAACTAGCTGCTCCTCCCATACGAGCCTCCATTCAAGGACCAGTTTGTACCTGAAGGTGAAGCCCGGGCAAACTGGAAGGTGCCTGGATCTTAGCATCAACAGCAGGTGCTGCCATGCCAGTATCCATAGGCCCCTCTCCAGGGACACTGCCCTCTTGCTCACAATGAGCTTCAGCACGTCGGCGCCTTCATTGAACAGAGCTACAACCACTGGATGGACTTTCTGCCACTGATAGGCAGTCCACTGCGACACATGTCGCTTGGACTTTCCTCAGTACAGAACATGCCGCTCCTGCACATGCAGGAGCGGCATGCAGAATCGGCATCCCAAAATGCCATCCTGTGGTGGTTGGGGTCCCAATGGAAGTCCAACCCAAAATCCATATACATGGATCTTTCCAATGTCAAACCATCTGGACTAAATTGGCCGGAGATAGAACCAGTTTCCCAGGAATCCTATCAATTGCTCATGATGTAAAAAAGAAGCCACAAGAGTACCGAAATGTAAGAAAATAGTGGGAGCTTCCAACAATATGCGTCCACCAACAATGGACGCCAGAGTAGGAAACTGATTTGAGCACGCTGGTTAGGACGCATTACTGCTGCTAGGAGCACTGGGCCATGTCACAGGGCCCCAATATCAGTGAATGTAGCAGCATCGATCAGCACTGGACCTACAGAAATTTTATGGGCGCTCTGGGAAAACACCCAAAGTGCATAGAGACCAGCTTAAGTGACCTATGCTGTTGTCATGGGACCTTAATTTAAACGCTAACTTTTAACAATTTAACAGCAAGCATAAATGGTTGCTGGTAAAATCATTTTTATTGTATGACTAATTGAAATATCATGCAAGGTTGATCCTAATAATTGATAAGGCTCTCACTGAAAACTTCTTGTTACTGACCTAACCCAGACATACACAGGCCTTTCAGTGTATATTATCCTCTGACTGCACTATCTAAAATACACAGGGCTTTCAGTGTATTTATCCTCTGATTGCACCACCTAAAATAAGCAAAGCTTCCAGATCTTCTGACTGCACTACCTAAAATGCACAAAGCTTTCAGTGTCTAGATCTGACTAAACTATCCAAAAATACACAAGGTTTTCAGTGTACAGATCCTCTGACTGGACGTCTTAAAAAGCTATTCTCACAGTCTGTGCTCAGCTGATCTAACCATGTACATCCTCATCAAGTTTGAAGTGGATCTGCACAGCAGTTTGTCAAGAAAATCACAGTTACCTGCAATTATTGTTTTATTACTATGCTTCAGCATGCCTCTTACTGATCACCATGGAACCTCAAAAATAGTAGGATATGAAAGCAACGACTCATGAAAGGTATACTCCCTGTGTTTGAAGATCTTGCCAACAGCTTTGAAGAAAACTACATATCTGCATGTACACCAGTACCCCAACATAATTCTAACAATGTATATACTATGACCAATTGTTATGTGATTTGAAAAAATTGAAAATCAGGAAACGATTGCACAACTTCAACAGAGACCAAGTCAAGCTGTTTAATTCTGACCATGTTTCAGGATAACCCAATGAGCACCTTGGGAGGTGAACTTGAAAATCACAAAACATGCAAAACAGCATTAAAAACAGAAAAAAAAAAGAAAAAAGAAAAACAAATAAGAGGGCCATAATGTTCCTGTGCTCTGCTGACCAGAATCTGCTGTCTTCTACAAGTGCACACTTGACTGCTCTATACATTTTACTATATTAGTACTTAACAATAGTTGACCAAAAGTTTCATTTTTCCCAAGATTTCAGCCAATATATCAGTTTGACCTTTCAAGGTCATCCTTGGAAAAAATTAACAACATCCAAAGAAACTATTTCAGCACCTTCCTATTAATGTTTAATCATAACCATGGGCCTAGGATCAACCATTAACAAGATGTAAGCTGGTATGTCAGACAGTCCACCTGGGGAACATCAATATGTAAAAGCAAAGCATTCAAATACCAGTTTTCATAATACATGTACATGTATTACAATAGTGCACTAGGCGTATTATTTGTGCAGTAGCAACACTTACAGTCAAATGACTGCAAAGTTTGATGTTACATAACTTGCCAAAAGTTGACATATCCCATCATTTTCATAAAACTTTCATAATTTTTGTCAGATCATATTCCAATAAAATTTCCATCAATTCTGTTCAGTTACTCTATGAAAGAAGTTGGAAATTCCCTGAACATGGAAAAAAAACAAAAACAAAACAACAACACAAGAGGGCTGTGTGAACAGCCCATGTTTAGCTAATCTAGACATTCATCCCACTTGCAGCACTGTGAGCTTGGGATAGGATCGAGGTCAAGTCGGCCTGTATGCAACTTTATATATATATATATATTGTGTTGTCATAATATTAACGCATCTGCAAAAAATACTGAGGAGAAACTGGCATTACCCATGTACTGAGTAAGTCTGACCTTATAGAAGAACACTAAGATGTGCAACATCAAGATCCCAGTTCAAGTAGTTCTCAAGTTATAACGAAGAGTAAAATTCATGTATGTTGCACTTTGACCCCAGAAACGAGGTCAAGGTCACTCATGTACTGTCTAAAGCATGATCTTCATAGCTAAACATTAACATGTGGAACACCAAGGTCCTAACTCAAAACAGATCTCAAGTTATCAAGTGAACAGTAAATTTCGTGTCAGTTGTCCTGTGACCTCGGAAATGAAGTCAAGGTCCACACATAACTGGAGCATGACCTTTTGCACAAAATAGGTAGACACTGTACATCCCTGCCAAATTGGCACAAATCTGGCCAAAATTATTAAAGTTTATTACAAGAAATTCCCATGTTAAACTTTCCTTTTAAAACTTTTTAAAGAATAAAAAAAATTATGAAAAATAAAAAAATCACTGGAGCGTGACCATTTGAACAAACTTGGCAGAGACTCACCCAAGGCACATCCCCACCAAGTTTGAAGTGAATCTGCCTGACGGTTTTGGAGAAAAGTTGAAAACGTGAATTGTTTTTAGCTGAGCTGAATTGTCAGCTGACTGACAAGTCAGCTCAGCTAAAAATGAACTTTGGCAGTCCTGTGCTCAACTGACCTTACATGTAACGACTGAAGTGGTCCTGTGAACTGAACAGGCTTGACAAATTTTGTGAAGAACCTTGTATCCCAAAGCTTTCACTGGGCAACCACCCCTTTATCTATACATGGCAGTGAATTGAATGAAGTGGCAGTGCAGCAAGATTTTTTGGGAGCTCCAGGTGTCCATGCATGAGATTTGTCAAGCCCTGTATCAAGGTTACCTTTGTTATAGACCATCATCACTGTTGTGAACATAATCATATCCCCTTATTGATTTTTCCAAATTTTGATAATTTGTTAAAAATCACAAAATAATGGTACCGGCATGTGGTGAAAAATTTGGCGAAGATCAAGTCCACACACATTCCCAATATGTCTGAAGAGGATCCAACTTACGGTTTGTGAGAAAAAGTGATGGAGGCAAAAATGCATAAAATTTCTTTAAAAAAGCAAATAATAATCACAGTGCCACCTGTTGAACAACTAAGGTCAAAAAGGTCCTCCGAAGTGTCCCTATGCAATTTCAAAGCAATTGCATTGGCAGTTTTGGAGCAGAAGATTTCTTAAGATTTGGCAAAAAAATGGGCAAAAAAAATTCATAAAAAATCCAAAAGTTGCTGGAACATGACCATTTGAACAAAATTGGTAAAGACCCCACCCAGGTCTGAAATGAATCTGGTTGACAATTTTGGAAAAAAAGTGCGACTGACTATTGTAATCCCAATTCACTTGCCCTGTAATGAATGAGAATGTATGCATTAACCAATAAGTACCCAAATTGTACATTTGTTAAAAACAACAGATGTGGAATATCATCATGTACTGAACAAGTTTGTTTGACCCCTGACAAGCTTCATTTTCACCAAGTTTCAGAAGAATCTAAGCGATGGTTTCTAAGAAGTCAAAAATAGCTTTAACACACAAAAATTTTTAGAAAAAAATGCAGGTCCACCTGACCATCAAATTCTAGGTCTAGGCATCATAAGAAGTGACCTGATATAATTTCAATGCAATTAACCTGACAGTTTCTGAGAAGAGGATTTTTAAGATTTTGCCAAAACATAAACAAAAATATTCATTTACAAAAATCACTGGACCATGACCATTTGAACAAACTTGGCAGAGACCAACCCAAAGTACATCCGCACCAAGTTTCAAGTGAATCTGGCCAACAATTTTTGAGAAGTAAAAAATGTGAATTGTGGATGGATGATGGACAGACGACAGACCATCCTATGAGCTCAGCTGACTAACGTGTCAGCTGAGCTAAAAATTGTCATTGGGAAAAGAACAGTTCACACCCAAAATGATAAGCTCTGGTTAATGGCAAAAACTGAGCTATGAAGGTTCAAATACAATCTTCTGACCTTACCAGTATTTCATGCTCTAATACAAACACTAATGATGGATCCGTTGCATAAAAATTATTTTTTATACCACAGAAGATACTTAGTCAATGAAACAATTGGTACTTACTTCTTTATTGCCCTGATATTTGTGAGTGAATAGTCGTAGTCAAAGCTATTACAAGTTTTCTTTTTGGTAGGGGCCTGAAACAAATAAAATAAATATTTTACTTGTTGTTCATTGTCATAAATCATATAAGTGATGACTTTTTTTTTTTTTTGTACATCATGTGCATACTATACACAAACAGCAATTCTTATAAACTTGAAATAGCCATTCACTGATTGTGATTTCAGTACCGGTAACTAAGATTTTGACATCAATATGCTGTACAATCATGTGCATGCTTATGCACATGCTTAATAATTTGGCATAAAAATGTAAATTCAGTCTCTATATCTTATCAATAACTTACCAGTCTAATAAGATATCAATCTAAGTCACTATAAGATACTGACTCAAGCAAATCAATATGCCATATTCATTCCAATCACAGCACACACCCTAATAGAAGCACACACCCTAGTTTTTAATATTGAGGATTTTATTAAAAAATCTGTATTTTTCAATATTTTTAAACATTAACTGCTTCTGATGAAAGAAGATGGTTTATTGTTGTTATTGTATGTTATATGGATTATTGAATAACTATAAATTGCTTGTGGCATTATAAATTCAAACCATGTATGCTCCTGGAAATCTTTGCATTAGCACAGCGAGCTACTATTGGAATGAATATGGTATGCTTCTCTCATACCTGCCAACATCTTTTGACAAGAAATAGAGAGAATTTTTGTGTCAACAGGGGATATTTTATATTTTACAAAGAATAAAAAAAAGAAATATTGGGGTTTTCATGGGTAAAATTTCTGAAAAGAACCAAATTTTTACTGAAAATGCCATTAATTAAGATGGGAAATAGGAAAAATCACCCCAAATGGGAGAAAATTGGCAGGTATGTTCTCTGGTCGATTTATTCACCATGGCAAAATATGTCCCCCTAAGGTTCTAAGCAGCTTCCAAACAATACCTTGATTGGCAATTTGTATCTGACAGTGGCAAAAAAACCACAAAATTTTGCCTTTCATAACAAACCTCCTTAATAGCGGAAACCCAGATGCTTGACCTAGTGACCTTCTTTTCTTTCATGACATACCTTTAGGTCAAGGTATAATATGTGTGTGCGAAGTTTCATGAAATTAAGTTTAACAGTAAATGAATGATAGCCCGGACACAATTTTATAGGATATGTCACTGTGACCCAGATACTTGACCTAGTGACCTATTTTTGGTACATGACACACCCTTAGATCCAGGTGCACCTGTGTGTGAACTACAATTAATCTAAACTGAAGGAGAAGTGAACAATAGCCCAGATACTAATAGTGGAAACCCAGATATTTGACCTAGTGACCTTCTTTTCTTTCATGACATACCTTTGCAAAGTTTCATCTAACCATAACTTGGTCAATTTTCATCTGATTTGGTTCATGTTGGGCTTAAATTGTAGGTATTGTAACGCTGTTAATTTTTGTAATTTTACGTGTGACCTCTAAAGGTCAAAAGTCACGGTCATTTGGACTTTGAAATTTTCATGCAGCCATAAGCTTAATGGAATGTGAAGTACTAAAGGACAAAAGCTGTAGCAATATTTACAACTTTTGAAGGCCAACCGACAGATTTGCTTTGAAGCAAGTCTTCTTTTCTAGTTAAATATCTCCATTCAGTGTACTAAGATAGATGAAGTGTTACAAAACTGAGCCATTGACACAGCTCACAGATAATGAGTTTTTCAGCATGTGATTCACAACTTGACAGCTCCAGTGTGACACAGTTTATATCATTTTATGCTACAGTTAGGGTTTTTCCAGTGCAATAACCATTTTACATTTTTATGTGAGAGACATAATATTCTTATTTTGAAGAGGTGATATCAATGAACACTTTTGAAGTTGCTGCCCTGATAGGCATTTTATATGCATGCATTTAATGTGCATGTCTTTCCCTATGACTCTGGGGTAAAGCAGTCAGCTATATGCCCTGATCTGTGTGGCCATGAACTTTAAGTTGCCAGCCGTGTCCAGTCAGTGTACCATAAAGATTAATAGTTATTCAGTAGTTGATATAATTTTGGAATTCTAGGGGAGTGTGTTGTCTGCTCATATAGTTGGCACACATATAAAAGCAAATGGCTCTGGAAACATGAAGAGTCCATGACCTTTTTCATCATTGGGCCTACTTCAGGAAGTTATGACTTGTAAACAACGTGCATTCTTGCCAGTTTTGAAAGGCACATGAAAGCAGATGGACCTATTCTTGGCATGTTTTTCAACCAGATCTGGACAGCCACTGGATAAAATTTGTGATTTTATTTATGCACTTTTTTGGGGGGATGGGGGAAGAGGAACACACACACACATACACATAACAAATCTTCCATACACAATATGACATTTCAGTGAATAAAGCGAACACAAGCCTGCCTTAACACAAGCATCATTGGTTTGTCTGACGATTGTCATGAACACATTTGGTACATACACAGCTTGGTGAACTAGAGCAAGATCTATCTATGCCAGAAACACTTACACACCTTGTATTACACAATGGTACCATTATAGCAAGTGTTTTTGGTATTACTTTTCATGCAGATTTTGTCTGAGGTAGCTTAAATGTCATGCTCCACAACTGGGTACAGAAAAGCTCTGCCTGTTTTGTGTGCCTGGTTGCGGATCTTTCCTAATTGAACTGTGACATCGACCATAACTCATCCCACCAATCATACACCACTACATAAACAAGTTGAGTGTTTACCAAACCTGCAGAATAGCAGCAAGTGAAATGACACAATGCACAAAAAAAAAAAAAAAAAAAAAAAAAAAACCCTGGTGAGTGATTGTGTGACTTGTGTCTAGCCTGGCTGTGACTGAATACAAGGACAAAGTCAACAGGCCTGGCACAAACAAGATCAGCCGCCGCCACCATAATCACACAGGAATATTACTTCACCATCTACTGCTCCAGCCACTCATCACCCTTCTAAATGGGTGGCATGCAACTTCAAGACTATTTTCAAGTAGATGGTGAAAACATTAATGGAGGAATTGTTGCTGAGGCCACCCTCACATATGCCATTTGGTGTACACTTTAATAGGACTCTCTCTCTCTCTCTCTGCTACCTGCAATGAAAGACCACCTGCTTTATAGCTGTCTCTTTTGGTTGACAGATGGGTGGTCCTGTCATCATGTTTAGTATACAAACACTGCAGATATAAACAACACCCCTGCTCTCTGAAAATGTAGCACACTGTGTCATGAAGCAACCCTGTAACACCTCAATAACCCCAACCCATCCTAGCTCACAACCTCATATTTACTCACAAAAGTTACTGACATGTAACCTCTTTCAGGGACAGATCTAAGCCTTCAAAATTTGTAGCCAAGTCAGGAAATAAAACAGTTATGTCTGCAGAATCCAACCTGACTCATATAATTCATGTTAAATTAAATGTCCCATTGGCGAATTCCTGTAGCCAAATGAATGAAACATTAGCATTTGCCTAAATTGATATTGGCACCAGCAGTCCCTGCTATTTTTATCCCATGATTGAAAAAGTAGCTGTTCCCTTCAACTACGAGTCACAATTGCTTTAATTACTCTAGTTTGTCACAAGCCCTTTTCAACTTGTAAACACGTAACCTATAACAACTTAAGGGGAAAAACATGTTTTCCTACATCAGGTCATACCAGCAAAGTTTTAAAAATGTCAACCATGGAAGATAATCAAATACACAAGATCAGCATCAGGGTATCATATGACTCAGTAATGAAACTTTTGTTTTTATCCTCTAGCTAGGGATCACGCCGAATGCATTATACATCAGAGTACAATTTCAGTCTGTGTATGTTGGTGTTTGTAGCAATGAATGCCCCCATGAATGATGAAATTGTTTAGCCTGCACTCTCTGTATTTTTGTTCTTATATTTTAAAATTGAAGTGCTACAGTGGGCCCCACAAAATGATTACCTCTGATGTTCTCATCATGTATGATGCGGTATACTTACAAAGAACTCAGGAGAAATGTTAAGCTTTGGAGCATCATTTGACCACCATGCAGTTCCCTAAATGCTTTTTATGTGTTGACATGCATCATGGGAACACAAAAAACAAGTGCTTTTGCAGAATCATGCTGACACAGCAGGGTAATAGAAGAAGTATTAACACTGATCAAGTTTCTTCACTCAATTGTGCTCATGATTGAAGATGCTTTATAGTACAGTTTGCACAGCAGAACTGCACTATTCAGGCCCGCTAAATGTACTCACAGGACTGGACTGCAGGGGGAGGCCAGTAGCTGCATGGAAGAGCATGCTTGCACTGCTGTCCAGAGAGCGCCTAAAACGGGCTTTCTCCTGAGGAGTGGGGATGTGGCGTCCAGCAGCATCAGTGAGATTTTGGTCCTGAAAAGAATACACACACAATCAAACATTGTATGTTTGTGATATTAAGAACACTGTTACAACTCACAAATATGATACACAATTATATGTTGCAAACCATAAATTGTCAGTTTTACTATTCCACACATTTTATAATCATACTTTAGGATTACTGCAGAGAATATGGACATTTTGTTTCAAGAATGGGGATTTGGTGCAGTTGGTATATGTGTTTCCCATTTTTGGCCAGGTGATTGGTACCGAAGGTTGCTGGTTTTAGACCCAGCTGTTCCATGTCACAATACATAATATCACTGTTGTATTTTGTATAATTGTACATATCTTAACTTATTACATGTAGTCTTCTTTCCTGATTGAAATTCCATCCATTTTTTTTCCAACTTTGTGCCAGATATTGGGTTTTGAATTAGTTTCAGGCTTACACATCAGTGCTACTTCTTTCGGTGTTCAGGAGCAATAATGATGTGGTACATCAACATTGGTGCTCATCACTGCAGGAATGTTCATCTTGCTTCAGCCATTATTGGTTTCAGATGACATACTGGTTGAGGGACTTCTTTTCACTCACAGGAATTAGGTGTTAAATTGACTGAAGTGTGTGGCAGGTTTACACACTTTATTTCCTTGTATATGTAAATACTAAAGTGACCATGGATGTGACATTGCTTTGTTCCATATAGTTAGTATTTTGTTTCTCACATGCATGTACTCACTCGGGTTTTGATCTCTCCCAGGAGTCTGAGAAAGATTGCATAATAAAGAGACCATAGGGACTCCTTCATGTAGCTATATACCAGACTTACTAATCTCTATTAGTTTATGCTCGTGGTTCTCAATGTGTTACTGTTGCAGGTGACACATGACAAGGTCATGTCTTGCAGTTCAATATAGCTGGTATATTGTATGCAATAAGGTTGAGACTTATATTGTATGTGACATGCGTATTATTTGTGAGCACCTGTGTGTTCACAATAGTCATATACTGCATTACACTGATGAGATTTGTGTTTGTGACATCATTATGTATAGTTCCTGAACACATCTGTGTTCAAAACTGCCATGTACTGCATCAAATTCATCTTTTTGTATCCTTTTATGTATGACTGAGGAGTCAAGAATACCTCTTGTATTGTCAATAAAATTCATAATTACTTATTGTATTCTGGTTTTGGACTGCTGATCAACCTCACGGTTACATAATATAGTATATTATAGTATATACAGCAAAACAAAGTACACATGGATACATCTGAGCATCCCTTTAGGTACTCCTTGTATTTGTAGTCTGATGTTCAATCATGTTATGATTGATGACCACATCATAGCAACTTTTATTTTGTAACTTACATTTTTGATATATTTGGTGCTTGTTCATACACACTGAGTGCAGATTGATGTTTAGCCTCCACTTAACTGTTCAGGGTTACTGTAGCATAGAATATGCTGCAAGGATTTTCCACATGGTGTCACTGACCTGCAGCCACATGTGTCCATAAATATACTATATGTTTATTACAAGTCACTGTAACTTAATGCCATTTTATTATCTCCCATCCACTAACATGTTCATCCTACTTTAACTCTTTAAGTGCCACATTTTTGACTGAGTGAATGGCTTTCATGGGTGCACTTTGGGCGCAATGTGCACCAAGCAAAGCTGTTGACCTGACCTATTATATTCATAGCTGTCAACTCTCCCAGTTTCAGCGGAAGTCTCCTGTTTTGGAGACTCAAAAAGTTCTTAAAATGAGAGGGATTTTGAGGCAGAACTGACTATTTTCTTTGACTATGTATATTTTGTATATATTCTATGTAACTACAGGCATACTGGTACTTGAATCAAATGTCTTTTTCAAGGAACATGAATCTAGCACCCTTATAATAATTTAAAACAATTTCTTTTAAGTAGTTTGACTTTAGTCGTAGTTGGCACTGAAAGAGTTAAAGACAGATGCACACCTGCACCAAGACTGTCACTAGGTTCCCATTTTCTTTATTTCTAAAGTGTGAAGCACTCTGATTGAAAATTGCACAAGAGACTCCTATGATCATATAACTATCAAGTTGTGGTCTCTGTCTTCTGTACAGTTACAATGGGTTAACCGTGTTGATAACAGGCAGGTCTGTGTAATCAGAGATGTTATAGATCTGAATAGCAGGTCCCTGGTGTAATCTTCCATCATGACAATACATGTACAGCTGTCAAAAAAGCAAAATCCAAAAACTTAACAACTTTGTTTTTATACCATTTGCTGAAACATGCAACTCCTCAGGGGTTCAAGTGAAGATATTGATCTTGGGTATATGCTACTGTTTATGTTTAACACAGCATATGGTACTTGGCAAGCAAATTATATGCACAAGTATATTCAAATATATATGCAAATTTGAAAACAAGAATTCTGTGAGGGAGGTTCATCAAAGGTTGTAGATACCAGGCCAGTGCCACACTTGGCACCTTCTGGTCACTACAGTCCTTATTGTCATTTATATTCTGTGAGAATACTGACAAGAAAATCTATTACAAACATGACATATTCTCTTGACAAAATATGCTTTTGAATACACAGATCTTTTGTATGCTCTGTACTTGAATCTCTTAAGAGTGATTGAGACATGTGCTTGCCTTAAGTATTATTTAGTGTACATAACATTAAAATGTATGGCATAATTGTGCACTTATTATCATCCATGTGTTATGATCCCAGAATGACAGCCACAGGCTAGACACATATAACATGAATTAATCCCTGGCTGCAGCAATAACTGTAAATCAGCCAATGACCCCGTATGATACCAGGTGTGTAATAACAGAGTTCTCCCTCGTGGTGCTCCATTTGAAGCAACATTCTCTAAATTGTAAAGAAAGGCTGAACAAATTATAATATGAAAGCAACTCTGGTGTTCTTCACAAGGCTTCTGATATAGCCTTTGTGCAAACAAACTAATGTGAATACTTTGTGCTCGTGCAGTCTGGTTACCAGCAAGCATGTAATTCTGAACAACTATGTGCCTTATTTTTTTTTCATTGCCATACACTTTCACAAAACAAACCAAATAAAAGTGCTACATGGATTTCTACCATGGCTCTATAACCTTCTTGTCAGTGTTTGCCTTTCCTCAAACTGCTCTGGGCACTTTAAGGTCTCAGAGCACTCCAATGAAAATTGTTAACTCCTCTCACCTGTGTCAGTGATGTCAGCAGGCAGGGGTTAATCCATTGAGAAGGTTCTTAATTCTACACCACCACATGGTGCCCCATAATAAGATGGACCATATGGACAGAAGAATATGTTTTACCTCTTCAACTTTCTGACAATTTGTTAAGAATCATTCTGTATTGTCCAATAAAGTAGCTATTCATCTCAATAAGGACATATACTCCTTATTCTTTTCACAGTGCATTTTTCAAAATTCTTTTCTGTACTTATGCATATATGCAGATAATGAAATTAAATCTCTGAGACTCATTCTCTGTATATACATGTATATATAAAATCTTGAAAGGCAATAATTCCACATCAACTTGTCTATAACAGAGGCTCTACTTTCAGAATGAATGAATGAATGAATGAATGAATGAATGAATGAATGAATGAATGAATGAATGAATGAATGAATGAATGAAATAAATAAATAACAAAAACAACAACCATCATCATCATCATCATCATCATCATCATCATCATCATCATCATCATCATCATCGTTGAAAAAACTCAACATTTTTTATCCCAAACTATGAATTTTATAAATATTGATGATAAAACAAGAATGACTGCCCTTGCATCAATTTCAGGCTCTGGCTGTACAGTTCCAGTTTATGCCACATACAGACTGGTACAGTGGTTCATGTGACTGTCACTTACATTCTGTTTGCTTGCACTGAAGAGAACCCTGACCACTATATAATTCACCACACCATAGCCCCTTCACAATTAAACTAAGGGCTCTTTTACCCACAGAGCTCTGTACACCGGAATGCTGGTATTCTGCTTATGTGTACTCAGCTGTCCCTATACAGTTCACATGATCACAATGTATGTCTATTGTATACAGGCCCACATGCAAGTAAGTCCTTGGGTGATCTGCACTTGGTGACAACAGACTATAACAATCTCATAACTTGTCAGTTCACTTCAGAGATATTTCATTTCAAAATATTGCCATGTGCACATAACCTTTATGCTTCTCATTTTAATAAAACATAATGTGCTTGCTGCATACATTTTAAAGACTATGTTAGAACTTTTTTGTTCTGCTTTCTTACTTTGTAAGCTCCCAGATGCTACCTGTATTGAGATGTCACTCTACATACAGGAACTGATTAATAGAATGTGTGCCATAAACTACAAGTATCATGTTTCACTGCATCCCTTAGAAACTAGTAAAACATACACTCTCACATTAGTATTGTACTTAGGCTGGCTGCCTGCATGACATCTGTTTCATTCATTGACCTTAATTTGCAGAAGTACTAAATTTATATCAATGAGATTTTTTTATCAAGGGGCCAATGACAAGGTAGCGAAAAAGCTGGCATTGCTTGCTGAATCAAGAGACTATGAATGCCAACAGTCTATGGGTGATCAGTAAGACTAAATGCTGACAAACTACATGTATTGCTGATCAATAAGACTATAAATGCTGGCAACCTATGGGTGATCAACAAGACCATGATTGTTGGCAACACATGGGTGATCAGCAAGACTATGAATGCTGGCAACCTATGGGTGATCAATAAGACTATGAATGTTGGCAACCTATGGGTGATCAACAAGACCATGAATGCTGGCAACCTATGGGTGATCAATAAGGCTATGAATGCTGACAACCAATGGGTGATCAACCAGACTATGAATGCTGGCAACATATGGGTGATCAAGAAGACCATGAATGCTTCCAACATATGGGTGATCAAGAAGACTATGAATGCTGATAACCTTTGGGTGATCAAGAAGACTATGAATGCTGACAACCTTTGGGTGATCAAGAAGGCTATGAATACTGACACTCTATGGGTGATCAGTAAGTTGAATTAGTCAGTCATGTAAGCTACAGGTATCTTAACCCTGTCATTACACCCAACCTGCAGCTAGGAAAGCTGTTGATCTGGAAAATGGCATAGGTGTTTTCTGCATTAGTCATTCATATTCTGTACACTTTAATCAGAAATTAAAGTATAATCAAGGAAGCAAATGACATTTTGGATTACAGGTATTTGGGCAATTTGAATGGGAAAGCATTACAGTTCTACACAACAGAAACTGTGGATGCATACTGATTCCTTTATTTTGTGTTCTCAGCTCGGCCCACTTGAACCTTGCAGGTAGCCACACTCAAGATAGAGGCAACTTACCATTAATTAAGTCCATTTCTGCCTTTGAACACACTGTCAACAGGAAACACAGCTATTACCTCTTAAGGACATCATTCGCATAATAAGGACTGAGAACTTTGTACATATCTTTTTATTTATTGTACCTGTACATATGCAGTCTGTATTTTTGATAGGAAATAAATGATATATAACAATAAATCAAAGACTATCATACTCAATACTCAAATGCAAATGGTACAGGTCTGCAGAATATATGATGCAGTACTTTGATAAATTAATGCATCCATAATTAGCATGGAGCACCTTTAGTGTCATACTCATGTCATTAGTTTTACAGACACTCAAAGCTCTGCACTGATTGACCTATAGCCTATGGGCAAAAGAAGAAAAGTAGTCAATATATCTACATTTAAAAGTCATAACCTACTGGCCTGGAGTTAGGGGAATGATGCCTAGGGGGGTACATTTGCACTCCCCAAGTAAAATTTTGAATGTTTTCTGTGTAGATATGATATACAGGCACGTACATCTAAATACTGATAATGACATGTGAATATTGCATAAATTTACATTATTTTAGACCAATTACTTTCTCTTCTCTTTCAATGGACAGTAATAGATAGCCTTCCTGGTTTTCACATTTAACACATTTTAAGACTTTACCGCTTCCATTTTTTGTGTGTGTTATTAAAGTACACTTAATACTCAAACAGTGATAATAATGACCAGTAAACTTTAAAGGATTTTTTCCCTTTCTTTTTTTTTTAATCGCACCAAAGCCCCTCCCCCACTCAAAACATGAATAACAGAAATTTTCCATATGCAAATCTCAAAATACCTGTCAACAGTCTGAATGTTATGTTCAGTTATACATATACCTGTATGTGACATATGATGGCATGGATCTATTACAAACATATTGTTAAGTTAACTGAGAAAAAAAGAATAGATATATCTGAGTATGATACAGGTTAGTTTAGCCACAACTAAAACTGTTATATTGTATCATTTGTCTGATCTGCAGTGTTGAGATACACACAGAACACAGCTGTGCAAGTACACAAACTTGACAGCTCTGCAAGAAAGTGTCAATACATGTATAGATTAGTTATGTATGGCGTGGCAGACGGTACACCATTGTGAGGAATCAATGGCACAGTAGACTTTGCCAGCCTGATCAACACCTGTGTTAAATATCTTAATATTTTCCCACATTTTTACACGATGCACCTCCTACTTTTTTCTCCTATTGAGTGACATACTGGAAGAGACATGGAGACTGGTCTGTTCAATGGGCAAACCAGCACTCTTCACAACAGTCATGTCACGTTTGATCTGTTCTTTTTATATGATTTATCAGTAAGAGGTAGAGCCATATGTATGTGTAAAATTAATTTAAGGTGTGTTTGTTATGGTTGCTGTGAGAGGATAGTGATGTGAAATGGCATGCTTTTGACCTGAGAGCTTGCAGTATTTACCATATACATGTAGCTGACATGGTTGTTTTTATGCTTCATGTTATAACTGAAGCCTTGGATGATGGGTGTGTGTGGCACATGTATGGCACACAGGAATACTCACAGGTACTGACATGCAGCTAAGGATTAGGCTGGCCTTAAATTTGCTGCCCTAGTGCATCCCGGTACCAAAAACATGACATGACATGACATGACGTGCTTTGGGCCCATTTGGCACTCTTTCTATCATACTTGGACCATAAATATTATTACATAGCTCATATTTCCTAAAATGTTTGTCTATAGGTCATCAGTTGTTACCCTCCCCCTCAAGTTGTGAAAAAGTGTGCCTTAATTACCAAATGAATGCAACCCTCAGAGAAATTGTATTGGATTCATGTTGACATTTACAGTGTATTTTGCACTGGCAAGACTGTAAACCTGCATCAATATTATATAACTCGCGACTGTTAACTCCACAACATTACAGTCTCACTATATTGCAAACACTTCTTGACTGCCAAACATACTTCACAACTTAACGTAGTCATGATTGCTATATGTGATAACATATCTAGCTTTAAGCACATGATTCTCTGTCCTACCTATCTGGGGGCAGTGTGTTATCATAGTTATCATCAACTCCTGCTGAATGCTTTTTTGTTCATTGGCCTCATTGTTTGAGCAGTAACAGTAAGGTAATGCCACATTTCCATTCAACTTTATTTACATATTATCCTGACACGTATGCCTACGAAGGACTTTCCATGATTTGAAAATGGCCAAACTTGGCCAGTCCTATATCATGTCTGCTCTAATCCATCACCATAGAAACAGGTAACTCTACCTATAAGATTGTCACAGTAGCTGTTAAAATTCTTCCATCCCCCTAATCATGCTAATCAGTCCTGATTATAGATATATCAAAACAGAACAAGGTAAAACATGGCTGATAATCTTCTGAATTTGCTCATAACTTACAACAGCTGAATACAGACAAAGAATTCGCTGTAAGTTTGTACAGGTGGGGAGCGAGACAGCCTTTTGTGTTCAGGAATATTAGAATCATCCATCACTTGGATTCATACTGCTTTATCTTAATATTTGCCAAGTTCATAACTGCAAGCATACATGTTCACCTTTCTCCATTAACCCTCTGGGCCCAGCACATTGGAGCCCATAGTGCATCAATACATAATGCTAGGGTGTGATGGGTCGCAGCAGCAGAAAGTTTAGAATGTTTTAGATCTGCACAGCTGGGTACTATATAGTATATATATATATCAGAAAAGCTTTAAGTATTGGATTTTTTTTTCTCATCTTGAACAAAGACACAAGGGATTAAATTTTGGACAGTAAGATGGTGACCCTGCTGGCACACACTTCTCGTCAGACTCAGAACAAGTTTCATTTGCCAACACAAGAGTACATTGAATGTGTAACATAACACATTGCGTAAGAATATACATATATATATTATATAATACAAATTAATGCAACTGCTCATGAGTCAAAATGACCCCAGTTAAGGATTCATATCAACAATCATGGGGGGGGGGGGAGGGCACCTTAAAGGGATCTGTTAACACTTAAGCAACACATACTGTATATTTACTAATTTTTGCATGTACTTAATTTTGCATTTTTTTTTTTAATTTGTCTGTTTTTTTGAGTATATAATTCCGCAATTTTGTCTCAGGGAAAAACATGTAAGTTTCTTCAGATTATACCCAGGTGTTCAGCCCATAGCTGCACATGTGCACTGTGTCTCTTGGGGCCAATAGGCCCCTAGTTTAAACTTTTTAACTGTTGCTTTATAAAACATTTTAATCACATAGGATTTTTAATCATGTTGGATTTTACTTTTAGATTCAATAAAATGTCCAAAATACATAAATCAAGATAAGTGTTTGTCTTTTTCTGGAAATATGATGCATAAATGGTGATCCCAATATTACCTCATCACATAATTTGGGTCATGCAAATTTTTGCGAAAAAAGAAAAAAAAATTGCGAAAATTAGTAGGTACACAGGATTTAAAAGACAGATTAATTATTGAATGAATAGAGCTGTATGTATACATGACAGGGAAGAGTATTTAGTTATATACACAGCAATTTGGTACAGTACACATATCTTGATTATCTGTACAGACCAACCCTTCTCCCCATGGTAGCTTTTCTTTTTTCTGTCACTAAGGCGATACATATTTAACCCTACTCAAGTCATGGCAATAGAAATAAGTGTTATTAATAGCACAGCAAGTTGGTCTGTCTATGTAGGCAAATCTCTTAGTGATTGTCTATAAAAACAACTTTGGATAATTGGAAAAACCTAGATAGGAATGTGTGCATATTTTATCCGTGATACAGCGAGGAGGCTGTGAAGTAATGAAGGGATGTAGTATCTTAACAGTTTGTTTTTATATGTATTCAGTGTAGATAAATCGGAATTATCTCTGTCATGGGGGAAATAAGTATCCATGGGTAGCTAAGGGTGTAACAAACATGTCATGAAAGTAAGCAGGAAGTTGATTTTGAGTATATGTGAAATAAAATTTTGAGGGCTTCTAGTTATAGTAGGCTAAGTCTGATACACTTAAAAGACAGAGTTGTTTGAATAGTGCATCTTTATGGACATTAAATTTGGCAAGATGTATTCAGATTGCTTTTTTTTCTGAGTATAAAGATACAAGAAACTGAGCCCCCCCCCCATAGGACAGCATAGTTCAGGTGGAACAGGAAAAGAGAACTTTATGGGTGGGTCAGGCCTATGACAGGAACAGATTTATTTAATCTTTTTAAACTACCAATTACTTTGGATAGTTTATTACCAATTTTATTAAACATGGGCATTCAAGCTTTGGTTTTCTTGGATGCAAAGTCCAAGAAATTCAAATTCATTGGTTCTAGAAACTGCGAAATTGTCAATTTTTAGATTAAATTAAAATCAAGTTTTCTTTCAGGGAAATGAAATATCAAATATTTTGATTTAACTATGCCTAATGTTAATCTATTTGCCTTCAGCCAAGTAAAAATTTTAAGTTAGGTCAAAATTAATGTTTTCGGCCACACTTTGATAATCTAATCTGCTATCATGGAATACAGCAAAGCAATTTTGGGAATTTACAGGAGTCATGTCACCTGCATATCTATAGATTCAAGTTTTGAGGATGAGCCATAAAGATAGGGACATGCATCTTTTCAAATATGAGATTAGAAAGGTAGGCCTAGACAGATGATAAGCTTACCCAGCAAGAGGCTGCTCATGAACAAACAAACAAACAAACAAACAAACAAACAATAAATAAATAAAATTTAAAAAAAATGAAAAAAAAATATTATAAAATAATATAAAATAGGTGGTTAAGAATGAACAAGACAGCAAAAAATCAAATATAAATGCATAAATATCTTTAGCCTGAAGAAGACATCAAGGTAGAACTTAGCTGATGTTTGCTTGAAATTCTTTCAGATGTTTTTTTCAGGTGAAGCTGACCTCAAGAGACCTTGGTGCTGCTGACAGTGTACCAAACAGAGCTGGCATCGGAAACCGACTAAACTTATATCACGATAGTGAAATCTGCACACAAGGAAGACTGTCGTGACTAAGGACATGTGGACCAGTGCTGATTATCTGTGCAAAAATGATCTATAAATGCATTACAACACAGCCAGCAATGTTCATAAAATTAAGGACACTAGGACTTGAAATGGTGATCAAAGCATATGTAAATACCTAAAATAATTAGACAGACTTTGCAAGAAATGCTTTTCTAAAATTAATGAAAAAGGGTCAGGCAATGCTTGTTTCATTTAATCTAAAACATAGCCTTACATAGGGATGTGTGACCAAAACAACTGGCTTATTTTGTGATGACCAACATGGACGGCTGAATGGGTAAAAATGTAGCTTCCACATGAAGACGCTGTGAATCAGCTTTTCTACTGCAGCTGGGCTACTAGCTGATACCACAGGAACTGAATGATAGATGGAAATCAATTTGTCCTTTGACAGCTAAGGCTTCACTTAATAATTGCTCTGAGGGTGACCTATACTAGTGAACTGTCCTCACCCAGACAGGGCATGTGATATCTAATGTAACAAACTACCACACATCACACTAATATGCCACTCTGGGCAGTTAGACCAGTAAATTATATTTGAAGTTTGGTGTCATTTCACATAATGTTGTCTGATGATCACAAACAACATTACCCCTTGCTATATAAGCAAGACAATGTAACAGTGGTTTCACACATTCACCTAATGAGTTCAAACAGGACAATAGTTGAACTGCTGCTGCATTTTTTACCACTGCTCTGGCCTGATATTTTCTTGTTTTTGTAAGTAAGGCTAATAATGTTTAGGTTATGGACAATGTTACAAACTAGTGGGGAGGAAAGGCTCATTCATGAGCTCTCTGTAGCACTTGCCTGCCACTGATGGCAGATGATGTTGGAGAGCCTGTGCTTCAGCCACTGTTGTGTGTTTTCTACATGCAAGGTGTCTGGCTTTCCAGGTGAGTACCCCTCTCACACCTTTCTCCAACACTTGCCCCGTTTTTTAGCTGCATGCATAATATATTGTGATTGTAATCTGTGCAAGTTAGGCACAGATATTAATCACACCATGCATGGCTCCACATTGATAGAGTGCATTATATATCATTTGTATACAGTGGCCCACCTTGAAAGACACCTGCAGAAATCACCAAATTTTGTTTTCTCAGAACAATTGGTCTTTAATAGGAGGTATAAATAACTATGAAAGTACCTGAGTAAAACATCCCAAATGGGTAGTCCTTGAAGACAGGTGGTCCCTCATTCAAGTGGTCTTATAAGCCAGGGACCACAGTGTCAAACCACTCTGTACTTACATGTAGGGTGTGCAGATGACATGAGAATTTGTGTAGCTGTGGGTTTCTTCACACTACACTGGAGTTTTCAGTGTGGGGATATTACAACAAAAGCTCTGTATATAGCACAGTCTCTATTTGGACATTGCTGAATATCATTGTTGGTTGAATGCATTTTCATTAGAATATTTTTATGCCTAAGAATTTTGCAAAGACACAAAGTTGTTACATCAAAAAAATATCTAGCACTAATTGAAATATGTTCATACTCTAATAGTGCTCATCAGGTTTGTTAAAAACATTGATATGTATGATGTGCACAGGTCATAAATCTGACTGACAACGGTAATGACAGACACCAAATTAAAATTTCCCAGTATACATGTGAAGAGGTTTACTGCTAAGATAACTTTTCACATTTAATGCTTACAGTTCACACGTTGTAAGCGTGGTCAAGTCCTGTGACGATTGGTCCTGTGTTCATACAGGTATGAGCTACAGGCTTGATGATACACACTGACATCTCTAAAATAATAGGAGTGACCTGTGATTTATTCCAAATTTAAATTCCATTTACTTGAGACCTATATAATTTACACCCATTAGAATAGCTTTTTTCTTTTTTTTTTGTTCTTTTTTGTTTTTGTTTTGGTCTTGAAAGCTGAAGCTGATTTACTGACAGCCAAACATTTAATTTCAGAACCTGCAATTGTGTCACTTGGCTTTTAACCCAATGTGGAGAATACACATTGTATGTGGAGAAGAACCATACCTTAAAAATGAGTCCAAAATCTAATGCATTAAAGAGGCTATGGCCCACAGGGATGTTTTCTGGATGTCAGCAGACCTTTGGAAAGTACTAGTTTCACTATCATATTATCCATGACAAGTCAGTTTGATTGACATAAAATTTGATCTTTTGGTATTAGAGTGATTGCAACTAGATGGCCACATGTTTGTGTGCTCTGTTTCCTACTTGACAGTACATATCTGTTTTGATAACTGTAATTCTCCTTTTAATACTTACTGTTTTCTCAGGTCCATCAAAATTTAATTTACACAAAAAACATTATGTAAATTTTATGCATACATTTTAAAATACAATGGATATCAAGTCATGGTTAAGTGCTGTTTTTCATATGTACCCACATATGTAATACAATTGCCATTTAGTCTGTTGATGCCTGCCTTGTGGTTTTTGGACGCGAGTTTGACTCCTCTTTGTAAGTCTAAAACACGGTATCCATGAAGTACAGAGCTTATATCCAAACCATGTAAAATCAATTATCAGCTCCTTTTTCTTTTTTCCATAATGCTGGAATGTGCATTTCCTGTAAAGATGGTGTTACAATGTAGTACAGTACTATGTCAGTTAACATAAAATGCAAATCTATGTCACTATTCATAAGATTGAAAGTTTGCTTTCATATTAAACACAGAATTAACACATGTAGGAACCAAAGCTGGATGTTAAATATTGTGGCCAAGTCTTACAGCTTGGCTGCCTGTATTTCCTTGCTGCATTGAGTGCATGCACTGCTGTCAGAGCATGTACCTGCGACTTTTGACACAAATGTAACCACTGCATGACAAGATCATAATGCATCTACATACATGTATGCATAAATATCTGGGCTCATTGCAGTGCAGAGTCATGGCTAATCAATCATATTATCTACTATAATAGTACATTTTATCAAGAGAGACTCACGCTTATCAACATGTTTAAGCACACATTGTATGTGTCCAGTGCATTGTAAGATGTGACCATTTTCTGACATGTATACATGTACATATTTTGCCACAGTTAGGGTATATACTTCCTACATTACTACATCCACTATATACTTTGGTTGCCTCACTGGTGTGCTGCTGTGAGATACAAATGACACTATACTATACTGTTAGAGTAGATCTTTAAGTGTCACACAGGTCTGTTTTACTTTTGTAACATACAAATACATGTATATATTAAAAATGCCCACACAAAGTTGTTTATAGAATGTATAGAGGCAGTGAAGCAGAAACAAGTAACTTTGTGCAGACAATGCATAATAAATGGACTGTAATTCAGGTATCATTTCATTTGACATTTGAGATAGAGATCTTGAAAAAGAAATATCAAGGCAATTCAAACAAAAAAAATGACTCTAATTATATGATAAGAGGTCACTAAAGAGCATGTGGTATGGGTACTCATATTTACTTTCCACGGCGAGCAAAGCATATTATGTCATGCCTTGTTATAATTTACTTTTCTGGACACTCTTATTGATGCAGTGTTACAACATTTGCCTTGATGTCAATTGAGGTTGCTCTGATGCAACAACTTTGGCATTGTCTGGAAAACTTTCAACTTCAATACCTTTCATGATGATGCATGTGCTACCACATGATAAAGATCTATGGAATGGTCAAATTTCTCAACTGACTTTCCCACTGACTTCCCCACAACGTAACTCTATCAGTGCTGACCACACAAAAGTTGGGCTCATCTACATTATTATAATGATTCCACATTCAAATTCCTCACACAAAAGAGTTTTCATTCAAGTGACAGCATGTCTGTAGGACCAGAGGAGAACAGAATAATCCAGGTCCACAGCTTTCTTTGGCATGCTTTGAGTGCAATGTGCCCAAAGCATCCTGATACAAGCTGTTGACTCGGTCTCCAACTCACAGCTACAAGGTTTAATCCTTTGTGCAGCAAAATGTTTGTTTTAGCAACAGTTTCCTACCTTCTGTCAACCATTTTGTCACTTGTATGTGAAACAATGGTCTCTAGCAAAAGTCTCTTGAAGACCATTTTATGTTACATACAGTGTATGTCAATCAATGGTCCTTTTCAATCAAACACGTGTAACACTTTGAACACACTAGAATTTTCAAACATGACTTTTTCTACATACCTCTGAGTTTTGCGCTTGGTAGGCTTTGGCTTGGTTCATCAGGTCTCTTTTGAGCATACTCTGCAGAAGTGGGTTACCCTTGTTGAATGTTCCAAACCCTGGAACAGGTCCCTCAGTAGGACTGCGCACACAACCCACATGTTGCGGTTCTAAATTAGGCCTTGTTGCCCCTGTCCTTTCCCTAGTGGCTAGTTCACTAGGTTTTCTGCATTTTACTGGACTCTTGGTTGTCCTGTTGAGGTTACTGGCCTCTGGTACAGCAGGTGTTTGTGTGGCTTCTCTAACAGATTCAATACAACTTTCACCCAGTTCTGACAGACAGAAGCCATTGGTATGCTGCTTGGCAGCACCATTAAGTTCTACATTATTACTATCATCTGTGTCATCGTCATCCCCGATGATGAATTCTACTTTCTCCACACCATTTTCTGCTTTATCTTCAATTTTTGTGCACGTATCCCTTGGCAAAACAGAGCCACTGTCTTCTGATGTACCAGTGTTCTTACATGGGGATGAAATTTGAAGATCTTTTTCTAATTTCTTGCATAGTTTCAATTCTTTTGGACTACTCCAAGCTGCACCCCTGGATGACTCCTTTGGCAACAATGGTATTACAGTCTTACATGTGGTGGATTTCCTATCCAATATAGGAGAAGGAGTGTCCCTATATAGTAACACATTGTCATGTGTTGTCAAATCAGGCCTAGAACAGCGGCCGGCAAGACTTGCTAGATAAGTCTCCATCTCTGGAGGAGATAGAGGCTCACACTGTGAAGCCAGGGATTTCAAATATGTGTCAATTTCTGGTGATGAGGAATCACTGTCTGCATTGTCCCGGCCACGTGGCGGGAATACCTTGTCCCTGCTAAAATAGTCCTGACCTGGGGATTTCTGGGTGACGATTACCTTAGGACTCTCTAGAGGCAGTTTCATTGCTTTTTGGAAGGAACTCTTCAGATCTTCAAGTTGGTGATCTGTCAAAGGGATTGGAAGTGACTTTCGTGATGGCATTTTCTTTGGAATAGCACCCATCTGTTTGTTGTCTGCATTAGCCAAGGGAAGCAGCTGCTGCTGGTGCTGGGTCAGCTGCAGTGGCAGGGTGTTAGGAACCGCAGGTTTGTGTAATCTCATTGGGTATGGCTGGCTTTGCATAGCTCTGCTCGACCCCTGGGAGCTGGCAGTCATCATCTTTCGTTTAGTCACTACTTTACCTGAACTGTCTGAGTCTGTGGCACAAGCTGCATTGAAACTCTGATTTGGCGATATACTAGCCTCTGAAGAGTCATCTTCAGAGCTTGGACCACTTGATCTATTTTCAGGTGACAGACATCGCATTTTACTTAAAGGAAGTCCTTGTGTTTTCAAGTCTAAGTCTTCTGAGGAGGTAGCCTGGGTTGGCTGGTCTGTCTCATGGCCCTTGCTACATGGCACTTTGGGGATATTTGGGCACCTTGGAATGACTGAAACATTGGCCTTAATGGCAATAGCTTTGCTGACCCCCATCACAGGGAAGGTGTGACACACTGGCACTGACGAGAAACTGCTCGTGCAAAACTCACCCGGGGGTGACACCCTGCAAATAAACAAAAATATGCAACATTTACAGTGATTAGTTATCCACAGTTTTGAGCAGTGTCCAAGTTACAAGCAAATGCCATTTTTGTTTCTCTATACATAAAGGTGCTGTGGTAGAAGTCTGCCATTTAATATCAACTTTTGTGCCCTGAAGTCTTCCATGGCAGAGCCATTGAATAAATACTGATGAATATCACAGTAAGCACTGTCCCAAAAGCCACAACAGTATATACAGACTGAATTACAACTGCATGACTTGCACTTTCCTCTTCGTATGAAAATATTTTGAGATAACTTTACATGCACATGTATGACAACTTGTGCAGAAACAGAAGCTTATAATTATTCACAACTGTAGAAGGCTATATGATAAAGCTTCCTTCCCACTGAAACTGGACCTCCTGTATCAGTTAACCAAGGAAGACACTGATATAGCTACAAGATATTACCGGTATAGGCTCCGAAACATGTTCTGAGTGGTTACCTACTGAAGACCCTTTAATTTGTTTGGGCTAATACAGCCTATGTCAAAATTCAACAGAAGAACGTGTGCAATATGGACAACAGTACTTCCATATGTACATAGGTTACATAGTGACAGGTTAGCTCATGGAGAGTAAAGAGTTGGGACTGTGGAATAGGGTAATGACTACTAGGAAATGGTTCTGGACAAAAAGACACAAATACAAATACATGTTCTCACTGCAAATGTATATTCAAACTGCTACGTGTACCTGTTATCCCATGGTACAATGATGGTACAGGTAATTTCGTCATAGTACAAGGTACAGAAATCAGAAGATTTAGACATAATGGCTGTTACGTAGTATGGAAAATGAAGGGGCTTCCTCTATGCAAGTACAGTAAGTCTGCCCAGTTTGCCAGTACAGCAAACCCCTTTACCCTTCTCTATACAGTACTTTCAAAACTGCTTAAATTTTCAGGAGACCTCTGTAATTAGATCATGGTCACTATGAGTTGTACATCAAACTTTGCATTTGCAGATGAAAATCATCCACTATGTATCATATCCCAGCCCTAGTTCCAATAATTCTTGACACACCGTCTAGAAATGAAAGAGTCAACACAGCTGTTCTGTGACCTTAATAGACTTGTTCATACCCAGTTGTACCTAACTTTTCTGGACTGTAATTAATTATGCATTCCATTGTTGGCCTGATTGTCCAATCAGCAAGTGGCCGAGTCTGGCACACACTTTCATGTTTACAATGGATGCCACGGTTAACGCTAGTGATTACAGCATGGATTGTGCTGAACAGTGCAAATTTGTTAACCAAAATGTCACATCAGTGGTGAAACATGCATTTTTAGTTTGCTGACAGTTCCATTTTTCTATTAAATCCAAGCACATCCTGTGTTTTACTTTCTGATCCTTCCACGTGTCATCTGGTCAGCCTGGTCGAGCACAAAATGTAAACAAAGCAGGGTGTGCTTCCCGAAGTGAGCCGAATGAACCCAAGTCCAATGAACTGGTCTATTAGGTTATGGTCACCTAGGTGCAATTCCCAACCTTGAACACATTAGGGACCATTTTCATGGGCAGTATGCAGTCCTCTGTAACTCCAGTATTTCTCTAGTTAAGTTCACAAAGTTATCCTAATACTACTAAGACCACCCATGTGCAGTCTAAACATACCACAGCTCTTAAATAGAGCCATCATAATGTGTACTGTCAAAGTACCAGCTTAAGCACTTGTAAAGTTATCAAGTGGACAGTAAAATTTACTGATGTCCAATGACCATGGGAACCAAATCAGGTGTAAAATCCTATCCTCAAAGGAAATACATGAAACTAAACATGTGGTCTCAAAATCTAAGACAAGGTAATAAGCTGTCATCCACACCTAACCCCCTTTTAAAATTGCCCATGCTCAACACTTTTGACAACCAACCATGCTAAACCATGTTTACTCTTATGTATCCCTGTCTGCGCATTCTGCATAGGGTCTATCATTAAAGACTGCAGCTAAATTATCAAAGAGCCAATCTGACAAAAAGTTTGTTTATACATTTATTATCTTTTTTGGGGGGAGGTCTTTTTGCACATCTCACCACATTTGTTTTTGCTTTAAAGCAATCAAAGATTACAATATATGTATGCTCCCCTCTACTGCTGATCCTCTAATCAGGGTGACTTTGACCTCTGAAAAAATTCCTAGCAGTCAGATTCCAAAATGTGCCCTAACATTGATACTGAAATATACACAAAGACTAGTAAAATCCCACCTTGAAATGTACCAAGTGATTGCAAGCCCTTTGTAAATACTGAAGAGAAGTATAACAGAACACAAGCTGACTTTACTTGGCATATGACCTTGGGCACTGGGTCATAGTTATCCATGTACATAATCCAAACCTTGAACTTATATGGTTATAGCAAGCGCAATGTGAAAGCCCTAGTTCCATAAAACAAATTCAATAATACTGGCCTGCGACTTTCTCAACAGGGTTAAGGTCAGCTATATGTAATCCAAACTTGGGCCTTAATAAGGCATTTGACTCGTGCAGTTTCAAAGTGCTAGCTCAAACATCTCAAAATTATCAAATGGAAAGCAAATCCCTGAAAGAGACTTACATATACATATGTACCCTTGAAAATTTACATATGCAAATCTATCCTAGCCTAATTAAAGCCCTTGAACTGAGCAACATCAAAGGAGTACCTCAAACCAATCTTGACTTGCATTTTATGTAAAACATGTTGAAATCTGCCTTGAATCTTGAAAATTAAGTCAAGATAAACCATCTACTCAACATTTCACAAAAATCTTCCAGAAAAGTAACAATCAAGTGCATGTGATACATAAGCACCAGCTTACACTTTTACTGAATTGTCATCTAAAAGGTAAATTCACAACAGTTGGCCTGTGATCTTGGAAAAATCAACTTTACATGCAATCACAACCAAGCCATCATATAAGACCACAACTGTGTAATGTGAAAACCCTTGCTAAATTGTTCTTAATAATTAACAATGAATCCAAATTGTCAAATCTAAACCATTATTTTATTGCAGTAGGAATAAAACTAATTAAGAATGCTACAGAACAATTTACAAAGATTGCTGCTAATCGCAATCTCTCTGCAGTTTTCTGGGCTTATAGAGTCACCCTTTTTGAGGAGAGGGGTAAGCAGATTATATCTCCAATCAGTACTTAGGAAAATTGCCTGTGGTCAGAATGGCATTAAAAGTCTTACATAAGTGCACAGTTGTAATGTTTCAGTTTATTTTACACTTTATTCCCCTTCCCCCCCCCCCCCCCCCCCACCTTTGTTAGTGCCCCCAAGCTGTCTCAGCAGCTAGGCCAGTCATTATACCATGTGGCATACTAGGTGGTGCAGTGGCTTCTTTAAGAGCTTGGGGGAAAAAATCACTAATACTCTGAATTAGGTCAAAGGTCACCCATATGCAACTCTGATGTAAGACACATAAAGGAAACTTTGTGATTTGAAAGTCTTTATTCAAATAGCACTCGACTTGTCCTCTGGAAATCAGTCCCAAACAGAGTCCTGTGACCTTGCAACCTGGTCAAGGTCATCCATACACAATTTTACTTCTGTGCAGGACCTTCATAGTTGCATAATCCTGTCAAATTTTGAATACCAGCCAACAAGTCTCCTTCTGGTGGGACGGGGGGGGGGGGGGGGCATAATAATTGTCATTTTTCGCAACTCTAAACAGTTGAGGGCAGATGTTAACATCGCACTGCACCAGCTTTCCCTTCACTCCCTGTCAATGCCTAAGAAGTTGAAAGTTAAAGACATATACAAACCTGTAGCCAATATTTCTGGGAGCTATGCCATGGCTGCGGTTAAGCCAGGAACTCAGCTGAGAAAAGTGTAAGAAAGATCGTATGGCTTGAAACTGAACTCTGGGTGGCACCAGACAGTCTGCACACCTGCAACAACACAATATATAAATGAGACATATATCACAGCTATGCACACAAGTGAGACTGCAATCAGAGACTTACAAGTCATACACATGCAACAAGTGAGACCATGCCACTTACAGCCATGGAAGTCAGCCCAAAATCACAGATGTAAAGAAGCCAGTTCATTTCCAGTGTATCATCTTGATATTTTTTTTTAAACAGAAATTTCTTCCGAGATCAATGGCCAAAATACCGTTCATGTACTTATTTTGTGTATTCCATTATAGAAAGAGTCTCATCAGGGAGCTTATTTTTTTCATAGGACCTGGAACCCAAATTGCAGTCAAGTGACAAGCATTGTGCCCGAAAGCTGGGATGAAAAATCTTACAATGAATGTCCTATTTACAGATATAAAATAACAGCGAGGGATCAGAATATTGAAGCACACTTGACGTTTTTTTAGTTTCACGTTTCACCATCATATATATATATATATATATATATATATATATACATACATACATACAGTAAAACCTCTCTAACCGAACACCTCCGTATACCGAACACCTCTCTATACTGAACACCAATTCTCGGTACCAAATATATACTTTCAATGCTATCAAACCTCCCTACACCGAACACCTCACTATACTGAACACTTTTTTCCGTTCCCAAGGGTGTTCGGCATAGGGAGGTTTCACTGTATATATATATATAAATATATATATATATATATATATATATATATATATTATATATATATACACACACACACACATATACACATATATATGTATATATATATGTATGTATGTATGTATATGTATGTATATATATGTGTGTGTGTGTATATATATATATATATATATATATATATATATATATGATTTTGTTACCTCTTGAATTAGGGATTTCTGATTTTTTTCTTATTTTCACACTACAAGGCACATTAAGACAATGTCTTACTGCAACCAAGGTACAGCAATGGTTTTAATATGCTTTCTTAAGATATCATGGTGATTGATCTTACAACTAAGCATGACAGTACAGACTTCTATATATATCTTTCTCCACCAGCAATATTTCACACCAAAAGTTGTGCATTTGTTGCACTGATATGAGAACAAATATGAGAACAAACTGTCCACTGTACTAATTGAGAAGGTTGATTGATATTGGTGGTGTCTAGCCATAGACGTCACCTGACACAGAAAGTGCAGGCACAGACAATCTACCTTTGCAAGCAAGGCTATAAACTTTAAGCAAAGTAATGTTTAAGACCATGCACAATACACAATTTCTGCTAGAATGTTTGAATTGCCGGAAAAAGTCCCAAGCTGTAGGTGACCAGCTATCAATTCTGATACTAACAAAAGAGACCAGTTGTCATGCAAGGTAACCAACATTCCCCATAATGTTTGGGGTGACATTCTATCCCACCAAGCCAACCTTCTGTCAGGAGCAGTTTTATAATAACACCCATCAAGTCACATCAAGATATATTCCATAAATTAGCTGCTCAAGTGATATCACTTTTGATAAGTTGGGATGATGTCAATTAACTTTCCCCAAAGTCTAAGATTACAATTAGGTGGCATTCACAGCTGAAGTTGTTGACTAGTAATGACATCAGTGAACATGATATGGCAGTAATTAACCATGCACATGTATAGACAGGAGCCCATGCCACACCCACCTCTTTGGTATGACTTGAATGGTCCATTGTTCCAGCAGGATACAGGTATCCTTAGTGCCAGGTAGCCCAACGTCTACCCAGGCCATGTTCTCCTTGCCATGGCCACACTCTGGGTACAGTAGCACCTCTATACACATCGGAATCTTGTTGCGCCAAAGTACTAACATCTGGTGCTGCAGATCCTGTGCCCGTTTACACTGTGACCAAAATAAACAACAGGTGTTATCAGTAAACAAACTGACCAACAACAGATGTCATCATGAGTTCATCAGGCAAAAGCCATTGTTTGGGCAAAAGTGACAACACTGGACACTGCATCTTGTACTACTGCCAGCACCACCAAGTATACAATCACCTGTTTGCAGCTGAAGCTGAAAAAAGCAGCTCTCTTTGGGAGTTCATGTACATTCAATTCACATACACACACACATGCATCTCTGATTGGATCTGCTATTGTGTGTATTTCCAAGTACATGTACTGTACACAAATGCTCACATGTTGATAGATGTCATGTTTTCCATTGTAACATGATGCAGCTGACATTACAATTGATGAACTTAATTTTACCTGTAAGATTTACTGACCAAACCATCAATGTACATAGTACAATTATAGTCGAAGTTGCCTACTGCGACAGACTGTCTTCGCTTGCATAATTCTAATAGTGCTGCAAATCAGAATTATCAACAGCATAAAGTGAGTCTGCTGTTTGTCTGGCAACCATCTAACAAACCATGCCTAAAGCCTATCCATACATATTTTACATCTATAGATTAAACCTTTATAAGCATTTTATAATCGTGCATTTTCATTGGCATCTTTTAAATGGAAAGTGAAAACAAATACCATACAAAATTACCTGTGTGATTAAGCAGTTTTGAAAATAAATACACATCTATAGTGAAGATTTATTCTTAATTTATGCCTCTGTCACCCCATGCTAAATCATTCTGAAGCACACATTTCTTAAAAAAAGAAAAAAGAAAAAAAAAGAAGACACTTGTACATTGATGTGTTTTGGCAGAGTAAAATGTCACTTGTCTGCACATCACTGCTTGCACATTCTTCATTTATGCCTCTGTCACCCCATGCTAAATCATTCTGAAGCACACATTTCTTAAAAAAAAAAAAAGAAAAAAAAAGAAGACACTTGTACATTGATGTGTTTTGGCAGAGTAAAATGTCACTTGTCTGCACATCACTGCTTGCACACTTCTATCCCATTAGTAAATAGCTTGCATTTAATAAGAACAATGTAAAATAAAATGAGTATTTTGACCTGAATATAACATACGCACCCTTCATGACAAGGAACCAGGGGTCCATGCACAAAAATAACCAGAGCAAACTGCTTGGGTCACTGGGTTTCAAGTGGGCTAAACTTTGATGACATAATGAAAGCAAACCATGTGACACAGCATTCACCAACTAAAAGTGGAATATCCTGTGGATTTTGCACTGAGAATGTGCAAGTTGGGTGAAAAAAGTTACTTTTCAATGACTACATGAAAGGCATGGTCTGTATTATAAAGCATACTGTAAGAATTATGTGGACCTGATTTTCAATTCTATAAAAAAAAATATCAAATGAAAAGATATTTGTGTACTTTGCAATCTTCAAATACATGTATGTCCATCTAAATAAAATTAACAGAGTTTACATATATTAATCAGAATTATGTCTGTGTGCAAATAAAGTCTGTGCAGGAGTTTGTATTTCTTTCTTCTGTTCCAGTAAGCATCCTGATTTCCCAAGAGTTCTTTATTTCCTTCGTTCTGTATTTTCTTCTTTATCAGTAAATCTTGTATTTTTTTTTTCATTCACAACATGATGTCTACAACTACATTGTCATGTATACATATACATGTAGTAGATAGAGATGTCATTCAACTGGCACTTTTGGTCCTGTTTTATCTGCACACAGGCACACATACATGTATCTTCTTTTCTACTCATGTAAGTAGGTGTTTCTTTCTCAAAATGGCAAAACAAAAAATGTGTTACAATGGAGTGAAATGGGGAAGTGAATGATTACTGAGAGTCCAATCACTAATCACCTACTCAACTATTAATAGAATCTATACACATCTGTGTACACTGTTACATGCCATGTGTCCTGGTGTCATAATATCTGTATAAACTTGGCCCATCTTCCACTTTGTAACATCTGATTCTTTGGTCATGAATTTATGGTACATTTCATTCTTTATTGTCAACTATGTCTCTGTGACCCTGCTTTTCATTAGCTGTTTTGAACAGTGTTTGTCAGTTTTAAATCATATTGCAGAAAAATTCAGCATACTCATCAAGTAAATGCTTTCCCTAGTTCCTTATAAAATGGCATGTATACAAAATTCACCTTTCCCAATAGATGTAGATGTACATGTATAGAAAACCACTTTCACATAGAAATTACGTGCGTGGTGGGGGTGTCATTTCTGTGTGTCCTAACTATCTATATAAAGAGGCCCCAGCTGTTGTAGCTCTACTCTGAAAGTATGTAAACAACCTTATTGATATTAATGCTTTCATTTGCAGCTTTATATACGCTCCAATAATCCCAATTTTTCCCATATCACTTTACCTCCAAGCTAGATTTGACATATTATTGACAGAAGACAACGTCATTGTCTATCACCAAACGTGTACTGATCAGCTAACATTTCACCTTGCCTGACTGCCACGTTCACCTCATGCGGCAAGAGTAAACCTGCATTAAATTCAGCACATTTCACCTTGCCTGACTGCCACGTTCACCTCATGCAGCAAGAGTAAACCTGCATTAAAATCAGCTGTTTGTTGTTCTGAGCAGGTACTTCAAGTTATATAATCTGACTCAATTTTTTCTTTTTTTTTGGGGGGGGGGGATTACCCTGCTTGAGGCATTTATTTCAAAAAAAGAAAAATAAGTTCTGAATGCTCACAATTTGGGAATATAACTGCATTGTATGATTGTTCGTTGAATATTGCATGTGGTGGTGCAGTGCTTGAAGGTGATATGGACAGAACAGCCACAACAGTCACTTCATGTCATCCACATTTTGGGCATTCAGTTCTCAAGTGTAACATGTACATGCATGCTATATAATCGGTACTGGCACCAATTACAGGATGAGCTCACAGAGGAGAGGGAAGTACAGGTCATGACCTGTAGAGTGCATGACCACCTGATGAAGAAAGGCTTATCCTTTGTGACTAAAATACTACTGCTGTAACTAACCTATGTGTACATCTTAACAGTTTACATATATGCAAATACAATGTATGTGATATGAACAGCTGTAATTTATAACCTTGTATCATAATATGTCATCTACATCTCTCTCTCTCTCTCTCTCTCACACACACACACACAGAGGTGTGGTGAGCAATCAGGTACACACACACACACACACACAGACAGAGGTGTGGTGAGCAATCAGGTACACACACACACACACACATGCACGCACACACACAGAGGTGTGGTGAGCAATCAGGTACACACACACACACACACAGAGGTGTGGTGAGCAAGCAGGTACACACACACACACACACACACACACACACACACAGGTGTGGTGAGCAATCAGGTATATTATTGTTCAACACAACATACTCTCTTGTCTACTGTTGCTATCCCAATAATTCATACACACCCACAAGGGATCACTCTGCCACAGGGTCCTAATAATATAAAACATATGGCCTCACTACTCACTGCCAAGTCACCATAACTCATCTGATAATCATCTATGTTTTAAGCAACTGCTCCTATATGAAATTAAAATGCATGTTAGAATCTGAGCTATGACCTGCAATTTTTCCTTTGTGGCCAAAGACCAAATTTGTCTGCAAAGGATCCATCATTTTACTTCTGCAATGTAAAGATCAATTTTAAGCATAAACCTCTCTGCCCATAACTTGTAGTTTGCTAAGTTTGTAGTCCAAGAAAAAAAGTGGGACTGGCCACCTTGTGCCTGCAAGGCATCATTAAACCTCTGATCTGGTGGCAGGTGAACCTGGGCCACCAGCAAAGAGATCATAACATTCAGCCACTATGACCTGCATGCATGCATGGTTCTGCTACTGCTCTGACATGTACTTTAGAAGCAAGAGCTCAATTGGTTAAAGTGCTGGATAATAAAAATGTCTTTTTTTAAATAGTCCTGCCATTCAGTCACAATCCAACTCTCACAAGGTTATCACATAACTGGCTATTTCAAGGGTCAGCTACATTTAAAAGTTATGCTTCATATTTTTGTGTCCCAAAAATTAAAAAACAAAACAAAACAAAATTATCAGAAATTCTGCCTCTCTAATTTTCATTAAAAAAAAAAGAACCCGACAAACTAAAAGGCTGTGTGAATAACCCATCCTTAGCTAACCTTCACATTCAACCCATAATAAGTCTGCTCTAGTCTAGGGGAGGAGGACTGTGGAGAGGAAGTAAATAACACAAGTTTCCATTGCAGTCCTCATTGACTTATATACTTATATGGTAATCAATAGGAATGCATTCATGAATTAACCGACTGGGACCCAAACTGAAAAAAAAATGTTGAAAATGAGGGATTCACAGCATCACCACCTGACCATTTTGTCAAACTTCATAGAAACCCACTCAAGGTACTTCCCCACCAAGTTTGAAGTGAATCTGGAAGAGAGTTTTGCAAAAGAAGCTGAAAATGTGAATTTCCATTGCAATACCCATTGACTTGCATGATAATCTATAGCAATGCATGCATGCACTAACTGAAAGATATCCAAATTGAACAATTTGTTAAAAATCAGGGATCCATACTATCACCACCTATTGAAGATGTTTGTTTAACTCCCCCACAAGCTACACTTCCACCAAGTTTCTGAACAATCTGATTGATGATTTTGGAGAAGTTGAAAATAAATTAAGTAAAAGGACACATACAAAAATTCCTTGGGGGAAAAAAATAGAACAAGAGGCCCGTGTGACATTAATGCTCTGCTGGCGCCATGGCTATATTGCACCTACATCTTCATTTCAAAGTTGTGATGGTACATGTATATATGGGTACATGTATATATGGGTACATATAAAGCTTATGTGATTTTAGTGTCTCACTTATCCACCAGATGGCACTTTGCTCCACATATAATCATAACTTATTTGTGCAATTTCTTTGATGAATATTGTTGCATGCATCAAGACATCAATGAGTGAGTCCTTAACTTTAAGTCCTCAGTGACCCTGGGACAGAAGATCAAGGTCATCCGGCCGGACATGAGTGATCGCATAAGCTCTGTGACCTGTGCTCAGCATAGCTAAAGATCGCAAGACCACCTGTTGAAAAAAATTAAGGTCTAGGGGTTCCCAGAAGTGTCCCTAAGAAAGTTCAAAGCAATTAGCAGAGCAGTTTCAGAGAAGAAATTCTTGAAGATTTTGCCCCCAAAATGAATTTAAAAAACTTGTAAAATAGACAAAAATCACTGGAATGTGACCATTTGAACAAATTTGGCAGGGACCTATTCAATATACATCCCCATCAAGTTTAAAGTGAATGCAGACAGTTTTGGAAAAGAAGTCAAAAATGTTAATTGTTGATGGACAGATGCTGACACTGCCGACAAAGGACAAAGGACCATCCCATAACCTCAGCTGACTTGTCAGTCCGCTGAGGTAAAAATGACTTTAACAGCAGTTCATCAGGTTCATTGCACTTCTGTTGACCTATGGCTGAGCACATGGAGTACACATACATGTATATCATATGTATCAGCCACAATAAGATGTACAGTAGATATACAAGGAGCCTCTGTGTGCATGGTAATGGTATACAAAAGTTGCCTCTGTGCTCAACCGTATGAGCATTTGCCTTGGGAATGACCACCTGCTTCGAAACTTGTATTTCAGAGACAAATCACTCAGTACACCAACTGTTATTCATACTTCCTATGCTTTTCAGAGACACATCACTCAGTGCATGCACCTACTGTTATTCAGACCTCCTAGGAAAGATCCCTACCTTTTTTGAGAACCCAACTTGGTGATCTCTATGGGTGGCCTTTCAACACAACTTTCAGTGTAGCATGATCAAACGTAGAGCACAAGTGCATGAACTTTAAGGAGGCAGACGTTCCCGAAGAGAAACATTCATGTCAGTTTGATGACTGCCTCCTGAGCAGAGCCAGCTTGTGATTTTCAACATAAACATGATGAAGTCAGGAATTAGTACCATAGAACTGGTGCTGTTCAGCAGGTATGGTGATCAATAGTTGACCGCACAATGTACATGGTATATATGTGTCTCCATGAATGTCGAACGCATTTAATTATATGATTTAGTGACATAAACAATGGCATACTTTCACAAATTGATAACTTTCACTTCTTGGATTCAAAAAAGAGTAATTGATTTATCAGTTCCCTTCTTTGTCCCGTAAGGACGACCTGCTAGGTTCCAAAATGATAACTGGAATCAAAGTTGTATTTTAGTCTATTTTTTCTTTCTTTTTAAACTTTCTATCAGCTACATGGTCTTTGTGGAGTAATTTCAATCTAGCAACAACCCGCTCAATAAAGGACTGTGTCAGATGGCTTAATTCATCACTGGTGTACACACACCCTCTCTGTGCTTCTGCATGGCTGATCCTGTATCATAGTTACAAAGTCAGAAACTGTACCAGGCCAACAGACTACATCCTGACCACCACACACACAATGGTGGCCACCAGCCAAGAGTCACAAGCACTAAACACATAGAAAGGAATGGTACACAAGCATTACAATACATATATATGCTTATCTTTCTCACATGAAGTACACATACAGGCACCCACTCGCCTGGTGAGACACCAGCTCATCACTTCATGATTCACACATGATCCTTTGAGCATGTGGTCACATCAATGGCACCATTGTAACACACTGCATAAAATGGGTAACAAAATGAATCACTGATGGCCTTACCTACCATGATTCAGAAAGAAAGACAGATGGAAGAAAGGACTGGGGTGAAAAAGGGGAGAAAGAAAAGATAGCAGAACAGAAGACAGTTGGGGCTGACACAGAAACAAGAAGGAAGGAAGGAACAAAAAAAAAAGACTAAGGTCTGACCACAACAAATAATAATATGCTGTGGTACAAATGACACATGTTGAATGGCTCAGTTTTTTACTGCCATTGTACATGTTCATTGTCCTTGGTAGGCCTTGTGTTGTGGTTCAGGCTGTGACCTGTGACGCCCGCTACATATACACCTGTACTGCTTGAACTTCAAAGCATCAGTACAACTCATCAAATATCATGTGTACAACTGAGGTGTTGCTATGGGGCATAATAACTGGTCTCAGTAACAAAATAATAAATATTATGATATTTGATGAAAACAAAGAATTAGAGAGTTAACCAGCACACAAGTGCTATTAACATTATTGAAGTACATGTAACATATGTACCAGTATTACCATACATATCAAATCAATGAGATAAGGTGGTGATAAGATAATACCTGATAATTGTTACCCAGAGGGCACTGTCCACATGTCTTTTCAGATGGCCAATCTTTAATTTGACACCCCAAAATCACCACTTTTACCATGGAATGAATCACAGGAAGTGTATTCTCTCACATGGTATCTTGACAAAAATAAGCATTTTGTATACCAAATTCCAAATCCTGGCTAACAGCCTGCCCACAAACCATACTCTATTTTTGTCTTTTCTTTTCATTCTGTTTGTGAATAGTAACATGTACATATACAAGTGTTACCTACTTAGCAGACACTTTGCTGTGCAGGGAACGTTCATGAAACTGTCTCCAGTTTGAAGACCTCTCTCCTCCCTTTCTAGGCTCCTTGGATGCACTTTTCAATGCAAGTTTCTAAATGTGTACCAGTGTTTAGACATGTCAAATGATGCCCCTTTACTGTTTGAGTTTGTCATTGCTGGTTTCTGGTCGAACATGATCACCACAGCCACTCCAAATATATTTCAGGCTTTGAATACATTTTCAGTTAAATTTGAAATGCTTGAAAAGTCTTGACAGAGATTGTGACAGCTGGGAGACAGCCACACTGTGAATGCAACATAATGAATGTCAACCATGTAGGAGCTGGCAGCTCAAGTGCCTTTCAGCCAGTATGGCCAGCCTGCCATGCAAATGCAGCAACCGACTCAGTGTATCAGTATGTCAGCAGCAGGTGTGAACCCCCAGCAAGGTCATTCACTCTCCATGCATTCATTACTCCTTCACACACCTGGAAACTGCAGTCAGCACCCAACATGCCTGCACTCCTCTGCAATGTAGCACCCAAGGCAATTTGTAACAGGCGAGACTCTCAACTCTTGAAAAATAAAATAATTCTGAAATTCATCTGTACCTGCTTTCAAATGTTCAAAGCATGACAATTAACTGTTAATTATTTATGGCCCGATGTATGGCCATAGGATGGAACAATAGCAGTGAAGGTTTTATCGATTCTTTATTTACAATACAAACATCAATACTAACATACACTATCCATGCAAGTTTCTCACAAAATGTTCGAATTTAACACAGTGTTGCCATAAGTTTATAACCTTGAAACAAATAACATATGTCATGTATTGAAATGTTGATTTTAGATGTTGGAAGTTAGCATAAAAAGTATAATGTATATGTACATGTACATATAATCCTAATGTATGTATACATGTAGCTTTCAAATTTCTCAACAGCATATATATTTATTTTGAATTTGTATATTAGACTTAAAAATAACAGCAAAATATGAAATGTTTACACATGTATGTAGCTCTATGGTCTATGTGGAACTCAAAGCAATATTCTGGGACCACCCTTCAAAAAGTTTTGTTCTGTGTAGCAGCACAGCAAAAACAAGAGGCCCATGGGCCTAATGCTCTGCTGACATTTTATATGATGACCATTACCAAAAAATAATTTCCTGAAATGCATTCCATATGCTACCTTGAGAAATTAGTCAGGGTCATTCATATTACACAATATCAAACTTCCATGATATACATTTGTGGTACATTTGGTATAATTTGCCTTATTCTTTATCAACACTATAAATTCAGAGTCCCTTTTCTAAGTGCTAAATAACCTTGAAAACAAAATAAGATCACATAAAATATTACAATTTTTTTCTCAAGTTCAGAGTTCATTTCCCCTGATGTATCTGCTTGTGGACAAGCAATCATCCTATAAGCTCAGCTGAATGACAAGTCTGCAGAGATAAAACGACTTTTCTGAAACATATTTCCTCTTGACCTTGACAAAGTAAGTGATCCATATTATGTAACATTCTACCTCCACATGATACACATTTGTTGTACATTTGGTGAAATTAGCCTTATAGTTCCTCAAGATAATGAATTTTATACATTTCACTGAATAATAACACATTTCCCACTCATGTACAGGTGGTGCCACAAGTATTAATACGCCGTATGCACATTAATTTCCTGCCATAAAGCACGGGTTTGACGTCAGGAAATCACAGGGATGTGGGGGTCACATCACTGTCACAGACAGGGCCATATATTCATTTCTTACAAAATCAGCATGTTTTGAGAAATGCAAGTTCAAAAATGCCAAACTGGTATTCATTTAATACTTCCCAAGCAATATATCAAGAAAAAGCTTTATCTGCCTTTAATGAGTATTCTTTATTTCCAAAATATTAGTAATATCCCACTTGTCCTTACAGGTACCGACCCGTATCTCGCCATATCCTGCCAAGCGAGACTAGGCTATCAGGTATGCAGTTCTGGTGGGAAATTAATATGCATATCTCCTATTAGGTTTGACATTATAGGTCTTCAGATTATTTCCACCAAACTTCTTTAAAAGGGTCCACTAAAAATCAAACACAGCAGAGCATTTTCATTTTTTTTTACGAATTTTTGACCCCCGTATTACATAATCCACTGGGTACTAGGTGGCACTGCCAATAATGACACAAACCTATATTCTCATTCATGGAATATGTCTAAAAGTTTAGAGGGGGTAACTTAAAAATTGAGATGCTATTGCATTGACAATCAACTGTTTACAGATGCATGGTTGGACAGAGGGATGGAATGATGGACAGACTGACATGAGTGATCACATATTAAGTTCTGCAACTTACGGACAACAAAAGCTAACTAGGGCACCTTGATTGCACACAATCACTGGAATGCCTCCCATTCGGCCCTGTTTACCCTACCCTGAAACTACCAACACATTCCTCTTAGTACACAAAAAAGAAACACAAATTAATTTTTTTCTTTTAAGGTAATCTGTGTAACTTTTTTCAGCATTTTATGGTCAAGGAAAGAAATAAAAAGTGTGAAATCTACCTATTATGACCCCCTGATCACCAATGGCTATGGTACATTACGTTTAAATAACCAATTTGTCTTAATGTGGAGTACAGTATTAGAATCAGTAAATGTCAGTAAAAAAAATGTAGTTGAATGGTACCTTTATGGAACTGTCTTAATAGGGTGCATATGTGTATCAAATTTCATAAAAATCCATCTGGGCATTTTAAAGATGTTATGCTTACAATACTCAGATACACAGTAAATAGGTCACAGTAAGTGGGAATTAGGTCACAGTGACCTCACATTGTAATCAGCTGGTGGGAGTCCAAGAATACATCTGTGAACCACATTTGAGAAAAATCTGTCCAAGTATTTGGAAGATATTGCACTAATAAAGCTCCAATTGGCAGTAAATAGGTCTTGGTAAGCTATAAATATGCCACAGTGACCTCAAAATATAATCTGTTCATGGGAGCCCAGAAATGCATCAGTGTACCAAATTTGAGAAAAATCCATTGAGGGAATTTGAAGATATTGCACTTACATGGACAGACAGACAGACAACCTGAAAACATAGTCTAATACTTGACTTTTGTTTCAAGCTTATCCCAATATGGACCTTAGTACTTTTATTATCACATTAATGGCAATAAAAATTGCAGGATTTAATGTTTTTTACCACAGCAGAACAAATGATTTTTCTGCTAGCCCCAGTGATAGGGCATCAGGTGCAAAATTACGTAGCTTGCCTGGTAACCTGCTCCATGTTTTTGCACTGGTTGACCCAAAACCAGGTTCATTTTCCTAATTATGAATATGAACAGTTCAAACATTAGTTTGAAATTTTGAGTTATGTGATAACAAAACTGAAACTAGGCTTCTAGTCTAGGATATGCATGTGCATTGACGTGCACAATGTAGCACCGTAAATATTACCCATCACTCTAAATATGACAGCTTTTTCAAATCCTGGCCAGTGCCTGAGGAAACCTAATGAGGTCGAAACGTGTCACACACTGGCTACCTTGTCTTGGCCAGTTGCCTTGTCTTATCTGCTCAAAACATAACGCGCCCCCCTCCCCCCATTGTGGGGGAGGCAAAAAAATGAGGGGAGGATTTAATATATTGCATATATATACACATATGCATGTGTGTGTGTATATATATATGTGTGTGTATATGTGTGTGTGTGTGTGTGTGTGTGTGTGTGTGTGTGTGTGTACATTTTAAAGCTGCAGAAAACCAAAGCAGTTGTCTGCAAGATGGATGAGCTTTTTTTTTTTAAATTATAATTTATGTTTTTTTTAAAGATGCTGGAAATCAAAAGTGCTTTTCTGGCAATGGAAGCATAAGATAGGTAATGGACAAGCATCATTCTCACAGAGGGTAGAGATATAGGAAGCCTCTCCTACCAATATTTTCTACCGATACATATGAGATTGAAAAAAAAAAAACTGTCCTGTGCTCAGCTGACATAGGCTTGATAACCTCAAATTAGTTAAGCATGATATGTCAATTAAGAAAGCAACTAATTATTAATACTATATATAGTTGTAACTTGTAAATGCAGTTCTGCAAGTAGGCACATTTTCGCCATGTCAACACGTATACTGATTGATCATTACTTGAATTTACTGAAGTAGGACCCATTGTTCAAGCTCAGTAGAAACTTTTCATTCACTGGTACATCCCCTCCAAGTTTAAAACTATAGATCTCTATTTGGAGAAAACTATGTACATGTTCATACATTTAATTGGATCCCTATGCTAAAGCATGTAACTGTAAAGTAAGATTTAATAGAGAATGTCAAATGAAAAAAAAAATAAAATAAAATAAAAAAGAAGATTTGCTTTAAAGCAAATCTGTCTGTGTGCCTTCAAAAGTTGTAAATATCAAATGCTACAACTTTTATCCTTTGGTACTTCACATGACATTAAGCTTATGGCTGTGTGCAAATTTCAAAATCCAAATGACCTTGACCTTTACAGGTCACATGTAACTTGCACAGTGTTACAATACCCACACGTTAAGCCCAACATGAACCAAATCGGATGAAAATTGACCAAGTTATGGCAAGATGAAACTTTCAATAGGTCAAAAGACCTTGACCTTTGCCCTTTTGAGATTACATGTTCTTATAAAAATGTGCAACGTTACGATACCTACAATTTGAGTCCAAAATGATTAGAATTGGATGGAAATTGGCCTAGTTATGGCTGGAGAAACTTTCAAAGGTCCAAATGACCTTGACCTTTGAACTTTACAGGTCACATGTAAATTACAAAAATGTGTAGTGTTACCATAGCTACAATTTGAGCCCAACATGATCAAAATTGGATAAAAATTGAGCGAGTTATGGCTAGAAGAAAACCACCATCGAAAGTGGCCTTTGACCTTGAAATGACCTTTGACCTTGAGATGACCTCTACCTGAAGTGAACCTTGACCTCAAAAATGACATTTTGGCCTAAAATTTACCTTTGACCTTGACATGACCTTGACATTTGAGATGACCCTTACCTTACTATGATCCAAATCCTATACACTTGGAATCACATCTACTATAGTATATAAGATATTGAAGATTTAAAACTTTAATTACCCTCATTTGCATAATTTTGAAAAGCATGACCTCTCATTATAAAAGGCCAGACTTCATCTATAGAAGTAAAATTGTGCCAAGTTTGGAGTTTCTACGTGTAATACTTTTCAAATGAAATGTCGGACCAATTTGCTGGTAAGTAAGTAAGAAAGAAAGAAAGAAAGAAAGAAAGAAAGAAAGAAAGGAAGGAAGGAAGGAAGGAAGGAAGGAAGGAAGGAAGGAAGAAAGAAAGAACGAAAGAAAGAAAGAAAGAAAGAAAGAAAGAAAGAAAGAAAGAAAGAAAGAAAGAAAGAAAGGAAAGAAAGACAATATGTCTGTGTTGGCACACAGACATAAAAACAAACAAAAAACACATAACACTGTTCAAAAATGTATTTTCATTTTCTGAAAAAGGGCTTAGTTCTAATTGTACTGCTTTTTCGAAAAAAAAAAAAAAAAAAAAAATCAGTAACATTTGAACACCCTGCAAATTTTGAACTAAAGCCCTTATCCAAAATTTAAAACAGCATTTTCCTGCTAGACATGTACTGTTTCATTTGCTAACAGAAAATAATTGTTATCCATTTTTGGTGTTTGCATGTTTTTTTTTTGTTATGTTTTTGTTTGTTTTTTGTTGTTTGTTTGTTTCTGTGCAAAGACAGGTAAAATTAATGTTTTTTAATTAATCAATTAAAATTCAATTTCTTAACACTTACAGAGATTCAAGTATTTTTAAAAATTGGCCAGTCCCTACAGCCTAAATGTATAATTTGTCACAAGTCTATGATCATAAACCATTTCAAATATGCAGCATGCTCTGTGCTGCCACATGTGACAAAGAATGCTCAATCCACTGGGACACATGTGCACAGATGCAGCTGTATACACTAACTTAAGTTCCACTCAAATTGATATGTTTATGAAAAATGACTAAAACATCAGTTTGTTGACAAGCATATAATGATTACATTGGTCCTCATAGAAACTGAAACAACTGCTCATATTGTGTAATGCCCCAGAGGGTCTATATCCCAATGAACCTAACCCAGGCAATTGTCTCTAAAAATGGTAACACTCCAACTATCATCCAAATTGGAAGCATTACATTCTGAAACTAACGGAAGCGGAAATTTCAATAATTGATAATCTGGCACAGCCCTTAGTCAAGGATTAACCACTTTATTCCAGGTATAAACAGTATCTGTAATGGACAACTGATTACTGTTTTGCATGCAGCTTGATGATCACTGAATTTTTATTTTTCATTGATCCACCCACCCGATGGTCAAATTTTACTGTTGATGCAGTGAACTTCAATTTTTGATCAAAACGCAATAAAAAAGGCAAATTTGAAAATGTGGCAGGTTACAGCAACTGAAGTTATTTTTACAGGTGTCCTAGACATATTGTATTTAAAGCCAGTTCGTCTCTGGGGAAAACAGATAAATTTGTGATATATTGACAGGTATTGTCTATATCAAGATATATACTGATTCAAAAATAAAACTTATTACCCAACACTTTAAAGACAGTAAGTACTGATGCAAGAAAAAATTAAATGAAAGTAAAATATGTTTAAACCAGTCTCAAAGTCAGTTCAAGCCTCTCCACTCTATTCAATGTAATTAAGTTTGAAATTATTTTTAGTTGTACTTTGTTTTTTATTTATTTTTGTTTTTGTTTTTTACTCTATGTCTTCCATACATACTACAGACCAAATAGTTTTGCTTTTATTGTACTATTGTACTTATGTAAGTAGGCGCCTTTGGAAGAAAAGACATATATTGAACTGCTTACTTGTATTGAATATATATCCTAACAAATGAGGAAAATTTACTGCAGCAAAATGAAATCTTTAACCTGATTTGTTTGTAAAGTTTGCATATATAGCTTAAAAGGAGATATTCCATAAAATTTCACATTTAGTAAACTTGTGTTCTCAATGCAGCAACTGACAGATATCCAAGAAACATTGCACCATGATTGACCTCATTTGCCATTTAAAAATTAAATTACAGTAAAAAGTCGATAAGTGGGGCCGAATCTCACAGTAAATTGGGTTTGTGCCTAGGATGACCTTGTATTTCATGGTAAAATCTACCCTGCAACCAGCACAATGCAACATCAAACCAACCATATCTACACTCAAAATAATTCTGTACAAGAGTTGTTGATAGAACCATGGTCAACACTGTTCATAGTTGCAGTCTGTGCACTCAGCATGTAGCCTTCAACCAGAAGGATGGTGAAACTTGGCTATAAAACTGAGAATTGTGATTTCTGCAAGTGAATGCACATAGCAAAATGCTGCAAATTCACGTAGTTTTATTGTATTTTTATTCTAAATTATTTCACTGATTGTACAAAACCATGACAATAAAAACACCATGAAACAGGATGTCAACATAGGCTAATGTAATAAGGACAAAGTCCAGAATTGTGCAATGAAAACTTCAGTTCAATGCCTGAAATGCAAAAACCATAAAAAAAATTGCCAGGAAAGTAACAGCCTGGGCCACCCTTTGCTCAGTTTGGATTTTTTGTTTTTTAACTGAGCAAAAAAGTAGTCACCTGAATAATATATAAATATTTCTTGTTGTTCATATACCAAGCGTTGATCACTGTACCAAAAAGACCTACAGAGGCATAAGTCTGAGGATGTTTATTTATTAACTGAGCTATGTTTTGGAAAAATTGCACCCCTGAAATTACCTGAGCGCAGACTCCTGGACGGCGCAAGAGACTGAGGGCGCCAGTCGGAGTCTGACCCAAGTGTACCAGCCTTTGAATTTACCGCTCCAATCACAATAGCACACACAAATCTTCGTTCAGATTCGAACGTTACTCTGCCATCTAGTGTCCTAAGGTAGAACTAGTTTATCGACCAATTTATTTATTTATTTGAAGCACGCCATCTGTCGCCGAATATCTATAAAAGAAAACAGAAATGGCTTTACTAGAATGTGTTTGATTGGTTCACTGGTCGGCATATCTAGCTCACTGATTGGTTTGCCGTAGTGAGTTGAAATCAGCGCGTGATTCAAATGGTACACTTGTGTCAGACTCTGACTGGCGCCCCCATTCTCTTGCGCTGTCCAGGAGTCTGCGCTCAGGTAACCCTGAAAGGACTGAAATTGTCTCCTGAAAGATAAATTATATACCACACTGAGTGTCCAGTGGGTTTAACTTGTACAAGAAACGTTATCTATACAATGAACAAACTCACCTTACGATCTTGCTGGTCACAGTGATGGCGGGAGCCATCCCCCAGCACAACTGGACAGTGTGGCCCCTCCACACGACCCTTGGGGGACATCTGAGGCATGCGACCCTCCACTATCAGCATACCCAACTGACAGAACAACTCACTAGGCTCAATGTCTACCTCTTCCATCTCATTGGCCAGTGCTGCAACACAGAGACAAAGACACCACTGAGCCATTGAAATTACAATTGTCATTGAAATTAAAGATGGAGGAAAACCCATAACACTTCCAAAAAATTTTAAGTGAGGAAACTGTGCGCTTGTCAGGCCCTTGAGTCAACAATGTTTCTAGATGCATGGTTTAAATGTGATAATCAGCAAAAAAATTTGCTTTTGTTGGTGTTTTCTGTTGCAATATTAGGAACCAATTTTAATGCAGTATCATATGTATATTACTGCATACAATACTTCTGAATATGGTATAATGGTATCAGTCTGGCATTGGGCTAAAAATCATTTTAAATAGTACATCTTTACTTTGAATGACGGACAAGCTGGAGGTGCATTTATAATGTTCAGTGACACTCTCATCCATGCCATAAAACAATAATATTCTCTCAACAATGTACACCCCAAAAATCTCTTCTGTTTTATCAGCGATGCACTTTTCACCTCCATAGAGTTACAATATGATGACCTGAACTGCCCTCCAGTCTGGGTTTGAACCATTGATCTGGAGACAGTCATTACTTTTTGGGCAATGCTCCCCTTTGCCTTGATCAGACAATCCTGCCGTACCCCCTCTTTTTTAAAAAGTGTGTTGAGGGGCACAAGCAGGTTAGGGATTGATGGTGCCGGAAGCCAGTTCACCAAATGCTATTTCAAAGTGTTATCGTTTGCCTACATCATTTTTTAGGGGCATAAAACATATTATCAGTTTGGTTTTTGATATGTTATACATGTCCACCTCAGTACATTTCAAATAAAGGCTTCTTTTTTATGGTGTATCATTTGGGTGATTAAGGTCTTGGTTATAATGTACTTACTGCTGACAATTAATGTGTATATCATATGAAAGGATCAATTGATATGTTTAGTATTTGTAAACAACTCTGCAATGAGTTGAAAAAAAAAAGCACAAGACCTGACATATTACTTCCTTAATGGTGGTCAAAAAGGTAAAGAAAACACCCACAGTCACTCGATAATAATGGAATGGTGTTGCAGCCTTTCCCTGTTTACTTGCATACATTTAACATATTTTGAGTGGAAAGCATACTTTTCAATGATGTACAGTCCAATCACCACATTATTTAGGCAGTGTTGGAAAATGGCCCCATGTAGCACAACACCAATGATGTCATCATTTTATGTTGACTGTCACGGAAAATTGAAACTTCCAAAAAAACAATGAACATTGTGAATATGAGTCACCTGTCCACCTGACAAATTTGATGTCCCTCATATTCAGTACAAGACGGCATACACATTGTACATTTACAGACTAGGAACAATGCTAGTTGTGTCCAGTTTGCCAACCTCACAAAGCAGTAAAGGTCACAGGCTGGTACCAGTTACTGGGACCAGACATGCACAATTAAACCTGCCTGCTCTATCTGTATTTGGTTCCACTTGACAAATTGTATCCTGGCACCCTTTTCCTTTTTCTTCCAGGAATATAATAATGGCCACAACAAGAATTCTTCAGTCAAAAATAATTTAACTGCTAATTTATACCTGTAATTTGGGGACAGGAGTGGATACCATATGTACATGTATACACATACATGTATATCTCCAGACTGTGACTCAGATATCACAGATATCACTAGTGGTTTGAAATGATTAGCCTATTGCTCTCACATAATATGTGGATATTATTAGTTACTCACTGGTTGAATGGGTAATACACCAAGCATCTCCCAGGAACAGAACCGGTTCTATGCTAGGCATTAGGCGCTGAGACTGGGAGTAATACACGTACCAGTTTCCTGAGTGGGAGTTGACCACTGTACCACCCAGTCAACCAGTCATTTATGGTTTTATCCCATTTTTGTAAAGCTTCTGCCATATTCTGTTTGGTGACACTAAAATCAAACCTGTGAACTATTATTTTCTGCTCGCTTCGCCATTTTGCCTGCAGCTATCGTCAGCCAATTTCGGCCTTTATCCTATGGTACTGCTAGATGGCACTGCACCATATTCCTACACTAATACCAAAGCTACAAGGGGTAAAGAAAAAATGTGCACTCCTCATTAATAAATACTGCCAGCATTTTATGGCTGTTAACCAATCACATGGCTAAAGTTTTTACAACAAGAGGACTGTGGCAGTCCTGTGCTCAGCTAGCCTTATATGCAAAGACTTCAGGAAGTGGTCCTGCAAACTGATATCATCCATCATCACTGTTGATAACATGTACATATCCCTTTACCAATTTTCCCTAATTTTGACAATTTTAAAAATCATAAAATGACACCACAACCTTGTAGTGAATACATTTGGCGGAGATCAACTTCAAGTCCATGTACATTCTCAGTAAGTTTGAAGAGGATTCAACTTACGGTTTGTGAGCGAACATTAAAAAGAGTGAACACACAAAAATTCTTTAAAAATTAAACATATTCACAGCACCACCTGTTGAACAAATTACAGTCTAGAGGTACCTAGAAATGGCCCTACACAATTACAAAGCAATAGACCTGTTCATACCGAGTTGTACCAAATTTTTTGTAAGCTCGGCTGAACTATGAAGAGTACTATCAAAAAAAAAAAAAAAATTGTTGATAGGTGGCCCACCACCTTTCCTATATTAGGGTCAGTCGACTAACAATTTTTATAACAGTCATTCTTTTTCTGTTTTTTTGCAATGAAGCTTATGTTATGTATACTTTTCCACTTATGGTCTACACATCTGGTTTGTATTATCACTGAGAAATATGCCAGGTAAGATTTAAGTCTTATCTCATATTATTGTGGTCATGGCTATGAATTAATGGGCAGTTTGGTGGATGATACTGGCACTGTTATAAATAAAACACGTACATTTATCATCTTGATCCTATGTGCTCTACTGTTTCCACTTATATTTAAATTTGACCTCAATGTTTTAAATAACTGTTTCAACATGTTTTAAAAGTAATCGGGAACTAAATTACATTAATGAAAGCTTATTTATATTTGTGTCTTTTCGTCCAGAGCCTCTTTCTGGTAGTCATTACCCTATTCCGCAGTCCGAACTCTTTACATTCTCATTACTCATCTTTCACTCTCTGCCAGTTTTCGCAAAATTAAGCACATTTCACTTTCATCAGGTTTATCCCACTGTGCTGGAAAATGAAAATAGCAACACACAAATTTGAAGCTCTAATCCACAGGATCATGAAAATGCTGCTCACTTTGTTTTTTTTTTTTAAATATTTCACAAATGAAACATGAAGCTTTGATCTTCATATCACCTTGATTTTTATCAGCTTGTTTGCACCTAAAATAGTAATGATACCGACACTGGAACTATTTTCAAAACAGTGTACAGGCCCAGGTTAAGTGAAAAATAGGGATGATCACCATGGTATTGCTTAGAAAAGTGGACTTTATTGGACAAAAATACATACAGTGAAACATCAAAATTCAATAAGACTCAGATACCTGACATATTCACATTATGTGCGGACTGCAATGCAGTTTCGTTACTTGGCTCACTGATGTTACATATTTGGCTTTAATTACACATATTCTGTGCAGTGCATGACAAACATACCTGTCAACTTGTCATACACATAGCTGTACCTAGTACATGCATATACACATGCTTTTGTATGCTTGAACTCTGTGTTCATTCGTTTAACAAGGGGCAAGTGACAAGGTCATGATACAAATGTATATATGCAATGCACCAATTTGGAATTCTGTACCTCCTGCTACTAGCTTCAGTGCTTTGCAAACTAAAAACAAAACAAAAACAAAAAAAAAACAAACTGGATTTGTCTCTTGATGTACAGTATGTTCTGTGTCCCATCACTTAAAAGTTGAAAAAAAAAAATGTTGAGTGTATGTGATACATGTGACACATATCTAAAGAGGTATGTATACATGTGGGAAGCACACGTAATGCTCAGCTGACAAATGAACATAATATGCAGTCTCCTGGAACTTAGTGCCATTGGCAAGGTGCAGCAATGATAGCACAGGAAGGGGGGTGGGGGGTTTAAAGGGGCATACAAAGAGACTGGTATGATATACATTCAGCATTTTGTCTTCAAAGGCAATTAAAATTAAAGTTATATAATTTTAAGCAAAAGTGACTTTTGAATCAATCAAAATACCTATGTAACACAAATGCTGTCTTCCAACTTAGCAGCTGGTATTCATTTGTGCATATATCCCAAATCCAAACAAAACCCCAAAGGCATCCAACAAAATAAAACTGGCAGGTAGTATACAGGTATTCATTTCACCATTTAAGGCATATTATATATGGTCTAAGGTACACTTAGTATAATATATATATATATATATATATATATATATATATATATATATATATATATATATTACATAGAGCCTCTGAACAACTATGCATTGAATAAGTTGTCCATATATTCAGAACATGTTAGGTGTCTGTTAGTTTGTTGCAACTAATTGACCCATGGTCCAAGGTACACTCAGTAAAGGTTACATAAAATTAAGGCTGTAATTTTGAACTCAGTACTTTCATGTAATCTATACCATTTCAATGCTAGAACAGTGAACCGTGTCACTAAAGACCAATAGTGAAATGACATGACACATGTTCTTAGAAACTATATTTGCCACTTTTCACACAGAATATTGATGCTCTGTCTGTGTGAAGTGGCACAGTTTCAAAAGAGATAAGACCACAAATGAACAACACATTTAGGTGACAGCTTGGGTGACTTGCAAGATTGTGCAGTTTTAAATCACTAAACACAATACACACTGATCAAGAGTAGCCATGGGCTTCTCTCTCTCTCTCTCTCTCTCTCTCTCTCTCTCTCTCTCTCTCTCTCTCTCTCTCTCTCTCTCTCTCTCTCTCTCTCTCTCTCTCTCTCTCTCTCTCTCTCTCTCTCTCTCTCTCTCTCTCTCTCTCTCTCTCTCTCTCTCCCTCCCTCCCTCCCTCCCTCCCTCCCTCTCCCTCTCCCCCCACTTGCCATGGCAACTGTTACCAGTCAAATTGTGCATATCATTTGGAATAGTCACGATGTTTAAAAACTACGCAAATTAAATTTAAATTAAAATTTTACAAACTCTGTATCTTCCAAACTATAGCAGATGCCATTCCAACTTCAATTTATAGGTTTGTGGCAAAGATGCATCCAATGGACCATGAACCAAAGTTGTAGTATTTTCGTTTATGCAAATTAGGTGAATATACAGAATTTAAATCTTGAATAGCTTCAAAACTATTAAAGATAGAGGTGTCAAATTACAACTTCCAATTTATGGGTTTGTGACATAGCTGCATCTAATGAACCATGAATCAAAGTTGTAGAATTTTAATTTGTGCAAACTAGGTGATTACACAAAATTTAGATCTTAAATAGCTTCAAATCTATTATAGACAGAGGTGCCATTTCAACTTTACTTTCTAGGTTTGTGATAGAGGTGCATACAATGAACCATGAACCAAAGTTGTAGGATTTAAATTATTCAAATCTGGTAAAAACATAAAATCAAACCTTGAATAACTTCAAAACTATTTTACATAGCGTTACCATACTAACTTCAATTTTTAGGTTTGTGACATAACCGCATCCACTGAATCGTGAACCAAAGTTGTAGACTTTTAATTTGGGTAAATACACAAAATTACAATCTTGAATAGCTTCAAAACTATTTTAGATGGTGGTGTCATTCAAACTTCAGTTAATAAAATTGTGATATGGCCACATCCAATGAACCAAGAACCAAAGTTGCAGCACTTTAATTTATGCAAATTAGGCTAATACACAAAATTTGGATTATGCTAAACAATGGCAAAGCGTTGCATTTCAAACTACTCCCATTTTTAAAGCTCACCCTGATTTACTGTGAAGCAAGTCTTCTTTTCTAGTTTGAATTAATACTACTGTCATGATAAGAATAGCACACAATGCCACACATGTAGGTAAATTCATCACCACATTTACTGCTGCTGATCATAGAAATAAACCAGGATACACCCATCATGTTGTCACTAACTGTGTTGTACATGTGTAGAGTTTTAAGTAATCAAATATACATGGGTCTGTTTTGCGGAAATGTTATACATTTGTCCTCCAATGCATTTAAGGGAGGGAAGAAATTCTGTATCAGCCTAAAAGGTACATACATGTACATCATGCTTACAAACATGTATCTATGCTGTGGAAAGTCTCCAAGAATGTATATTTTATCAGGTTCAAATAATCATGAAGTTAACTATTGTAGCCTGCTGTGTAATTTTGTCTGAAAAGATGTTTGACATCATAATTTCAGTTCACCAGAGACTCCACAAAATGTGAAATAAAGCAGCAAATTCAATAGCACTGTTTTGAGATAGTACTAAATCTGGCTACAGGTGATGCTGACTGTCCTGTTCATAGCTGACTTCCCACAATATGTGGTCACTTTTCATGTCTGTCATTTATCGCCTATAGATTAACATAAGAAACAGCAAACAAATGTTAAAGATATGCATGTACTGTCAATTCAAGCCTCATGCATTAAACTATAATTTTGCAAAATTTATCTCTAAATGCTGGGTGAAATCTTCAGTAGTTTTGACTCTGACTGCCTGCAATGTAAGACACTTTTGCTGACTCACTTTTTGTTAATTGTCCTCAGATTACAAGTGATAGCAGGAGTCACAAACATGAGCACTAAGTGCTGTGTATCAAGACTTTGCTCCATCTCAGAACACAACTATTAATTGTTTGCCCATTAATTACAGATTGCACCTTCCAAACTATGTTGCTAAGAATGCACAACTATAAATAGCTCACAGATTCACGTGCCCTTTTTTGAGGCCATGCATAGTTGATAGTTGGGTTATTCACCTCCTGTTATGCAAGATGGCAAGGCTGGCAGTACATTTCGGGGTAAAGTATGTACCATGCCAGTTAACTGTGCTGAGTACATGCATGCAGCTCTCTGATCCCTTGGTGGGTGCCATTTATAGCTTGTTAACATTACCCATTCATGTTTACAACCAGTGCATTGCTATAATCAGCGTAGGTGACCTTGCATATTGTGATGAAGGTGCACATAGCGATTGCTGTATGCACATGTATGTGAACCAATTTACATGATAAAAATGAATATTTTAATGGGTCATACAAATGTACCTGGCAACTTCTTTGTCCCTATCATGACGGTAGAGTAGACATCATACATATTCTCAAATATCAATGGCTGTCTGCAATAGGCCTACCAAATAAAACTGCATACAAACTGAGTGCATTTCATACATGCCTAGTCGTAAAGAGATCCCACTTTGGACAGCATGCATGTTCAGTTTTCAATAAAGCATGTCATTTATGTAAATGATGTATTCAAGCTACAAACTGTACATTATAAGCACTGCAATCCATTTTTAACCAATGTACACATCAACATGTAAATGCACAGGTCTACATATCTACTTTTAATGTCTCTTAAGCTCATGTAAAAACCCCAAATGGAAAATGTTGGAACTTTTTTCCTTTAATATTAGCATATATCATATCTACGTCTATGGAAGAAATAATTAAAACCGCACAGTGAACACAGTGGTCAATAGATCATGTTGACCACAGATGTTCACAAACCATTAATGATATCTGACACTGACAGTTGCAACTTATTCTAACTTGAAACTCTCCTTTGTTAAAAATCTTGCAAAATTGCAGATCTTCAAAACCATGGTCTCCATAGATGGTGATGTCATTGCAACTTCTACACCTTATTGACTATTGCACATCAAATTAGTGGGGAAAAGCCATATAATTTAACTAATGCTGTAACTAGGGGCACTTCAATTGAGACATTTTCATTTAATCAAGCATACTTAGAACCCAATATGTCTTCAAAGGTCTGCACTCTAAAGTGCCATGAAAGCTCACTTCTTGGTTAGTCCTCCATTGGCTTGTACAACCGTATCACACCTGCGACACATTGGTCGTATCATATTTCTGACTGATCTCAGGGGGATGTTTGCCCAATCTTTCAATAGTGCCATTGTCACATTCAACAGAGATTAAGTGAACATTGTTGGATCTCAATGCTCTTCCCACCAGATTCCAGCAGTGCCATATGGGGTTGAGATCAGGGTTATATGGGGGCCACTCCATGTGCATGTATTCCGTATGGTGTGGTGATATTCTTCAATGATTCGAGCCCTGTGAGGCCTAGCATTGTCATCCTGAAAGATGAAGCCTGGCTGAATGGCAGCCAACCCAAAGGGCACAGTGACTGTATAAGAGATCTCCCTACAGTACTGTACAGCATTTAGAGTTCCATCAATGGCTTCCATGGAAGAATCTGCATCTCAGGCAATGGTTGCCGACACCATCATAGAACATCCACGAAATATATCCACTGAACATGTGTGTTCTCGGGTATACCTGGTCCCCTTAGTGCGCCACACCTCTAATCGGCCATCATGGGACCAAACACAAAATTTGGATTTGTCCGAACAGACAAACTGTCTCCACTGTTGTTGATTCCAACATCAGCACTGACATGCAAAAAAAACAAGATGTTTCTGCTTAGTCTTATCAGTTAGTCTTGGAAATTTTGCCGGGCCATGTCTTATGGTGTCTGTACTCACAGCTCTGTGGGTTGTCTCGGGCAAAGCTTTGGCTGCATTGGTTGCAGTGGAAAATGGATGATTTTGTATAATTGTTTGCAAAAAATGATCATCAGCATCCGTAGCCGTGGGTCTACCAGATTTTGGTGGTGGTAAAACATCCCCAGTTTCCTGAAATCTGGCCAAAAATCTGCTGATGCCACACTGGGTTACACAAAATCCCCTTGCTGCATGAGCTTGGGCCCAGCCTGCTTTGGTGCATAATCCAACAATTCCCAATCTTGGGTGATAGAAAGTGGAACATCTCTCTTTGTAGCCATGTTCATGTCACATACTCTATAAATCAGCTTGTGCCCTTTCGAAAGGACGACTTCATGTGCGTCTATTTAACATTACATAACAAAGACAAAGCGTCAGTTGACCATTCACCAGTGATCAAAGCCATAACAAAAAGTTATTAAATGCTATGATATTATGCCACAACAGCCTACCATTTGAAAAAAAATTGAAATTTGATTCACATGTTCCATACTTTTGCTACTCATCATAAGAGGTTCCTAACTCCACAAGAGAAATTTACTTTAGATTTTACTGTATTTGAGAAATGTTAAGCAGGGTTTGAATTACCCACTTGCCACTTGCCCAGTCACAGCGCAAGCTAATGCAGCTGGGCAGGTCAGAATTTGACGGAGAGAGAAAAAAAAAATATATGTGGGATCTACAGTCATGGAGGTTTCCCTCCTCACATGCACTGTTTGTAAACAATTAATTTGGTTAGCACAAGTGGAACATTCATTGTAGAGCTATATCAGTAAGACCCCTGATAGGTTCAAATGAATCATGTGCCAAGCTTAATGATCCAGGTCAGATGAATTTTAATGTATCATTTTCAAATATTGAGAACAACCAATCTAGTTGTTCCATTTATTTTATTCCAAATTCTTGTGACTTATGTATTTATTTTTTTATTTTTTTTTATCATTTCTGGAAGATGATGATGTCTTAGGACTTGAGACTTAGCCTGATTTACAGAGAATTGTATACCTGTAACACAAAATAACTTGCAACATATTTTTACTGGAATTGGAATGGTGGGACAAGCTCATGTCTCTCAGGGCCAGTTGGGTACACATGTAACTTGCCTTCTGGCCAAGTTACACAAAAACGTAATTCTAATGCTGTTGACTGATGAATATCTTCAAAACAATAAAAATAGAAGATTTTATCACCTTTCGACAAAGACAGACTTCTGTCGTGTTACAAACTGTTGCTTCCAACCCTAACATAATGGCAGATTTTTCTTTATACCCAGCTGACCTTGCAAGGTCTGAAGTGGCCCTTGAAGTAATAATTTATTTTTATTTAAAATACATAGACATGGCCTGGACCAATCTGGCCTTAAAACAAAACTGTCTTGAGATTAAGAGTGCCCAACAGAAACCCTGAAGTAACAAGGCACATTCTAATTGATTGTTGTTGACACTTGTTCACATTATCAAAATATAGGCTACAAAGGCAAGCTGCCTAGAAACTATGTTACACAGATTCTTCCAGATACTGGTCACAGAAATTACATACATGTACCTCTTATGACACCCCACAGTTTGAACCATCTCTGTCCTGTATACATGTACATGTACCTATGTCAGTTTCCCACAAATATTTCAGTATAGCTATTCACTCAATCTGTTTTATTTAATGTTGGTTTGCATTACAAGCAACATTTGCTCAACACTATTATCAGTGAACACAGGGCACAATACAAACATACATTACAAAAATAGCTTGTAAATGGTGATGTAAAATAACAAGCTGTAAAACATATGGTACATAAGAATAGAACCAGAACACTATCTGTCCAGTCCCAAGGAAGTATGGAAGGATGGATGGTGTAAGTTAACATACCATATTCACTCCAATCTATGTGTCATAATAGAAGCACAACCCTAACTTTTACTGTTGTGGACTACACATATAATATTAATTTTTTCCTTATATATATATATATATATATATATATATATATATATATATATATATATGGTACTTTTAGCTTCCTGGGCTTAATATACCCTGTGAAGGCTATCATTATTTCAAACTGAGAAGAATCTAAGTTGCACAGTGTTGCCATTGCCAAAGTTTGATCAGACTTTTTCGCTTTCGCACTGTGTGCTACGGTCAGCATGATTGCAGTATATACAGTTTGAGTATCACACCAAGCTCATGTGTCCTTCTAAATGGTGAAATAATAGAGCTGAAAAGTAATTTGTACATCATGCAGACTGCATGTAGAAAATGCACATCCACTGTCAATAGGATGGGCCATATATCTTCCTCATACAGTAATCAGTATTATAAAATTAATAATATTCTGTGGCTGTAGGTCTTGATCTGATGTAAAAAAAAAAAAATATGCAAATAACCTGTTAATCAAAACAGTGTCACCACCAACTGTCAATGCAAGTGAATTGTCATGATTCAAGTACATGACTCATGAAATTCAACTGCCTATGTTGATTGTTGGTCAACTTCAAGGCTGGAAGTTGGAACTTGGGTTTGTCACTTTGTGAAGTAACAAGTATAGTTAAGTTTTTGTTCATAGGTATTTATCTAGTTATAGTCACCTAACAGGCTGATTTTAAACGGCATCTAAAAGTTTCACCTTGTCTGGAATATTTTATCCCCGCACATATGAACTTTAACTTGTTCTTTTCAATTGCTCACTTTGTCTTCGATCCGCTTGTTGCTACACCCAGGTTACATCATGAAAACAAACTTAAAATGCATATTTCGGTCCTGACAATACTTTCCTGTGGCAACAACCCAGACATGTGTGGGCCCCACACCCTGGATACGTAAACCTATCAGCTGGCATACCTGAACATACAAAACCCGTCTCCAATTTTTTTTTTTTTTCCACAGGGATGTTACAACGCATTTCCTTTGATCAAATCTGCTCATAATATGCCACGGGTGTTTGAAGACATTTTATATGCGCAAAATTATTCAGACATCAGCACTGCTTTTAGCTCACGATGATCGTAAAGCTCTGACAATGTTCCAAATTTGGTGTCATTCAGGGATTCGCTCTCTATCCCGATCGTGACCTAAATGTGTGAACGAGAAATACAGGGTTATCTTTTGTTTCTTGTCTATATTACTGAACAGATGTACGTGTCTTTTAAACCTCGCGTGAGAATACTCTTCAGATTCTGCAAATCTGCTGATTACTTCCATCGACAGTAACACAACTGGCATAATATAATACTGTGCTAATGACAACATCGACACAAAAGGCAAAGCCAAAGCTGCTAACCTCCGTCCGGCTTCATACTTCGACTCTTCCCTCGCGGTGTTCGACACCAATCACTCCTATGTGTCGCTATCTAAGCCTGAACATAGGCCCAATGCTAGTTGAATCTGTCTCCTGCAGAAACAGGTCGTTTCTGTGAGCGAATCTCGCCACCAACTGACATTATGAGTGGTTTCTCTTCGCCTGAACTCGATCTTCCAGCGTTCTGTTTGCGATCAGAGTTGATGATCACGTGATCAAAATATCTCCTCCCATATTTCCACATTCGGAAATTTCCGTGATATTCATATTGCATCAAATAAACATGTTATGAACTGCGTGAAGGATTAAAAACAGTACATAAAACAGTCAACTTTTGCTCATCGACAAATTTAAAAGGATAACACGATTAATACATGCGCAATTTTGACCATGGTTGCAACGAAAGGAAAAAGCCTGGAAGACAGCTCCAGGAAGAACAACACCAATCAACTTCCGGCAATAGATTTGGAGGGAACTTCAACTTCACCCATGTGTCCCATATGTGTCCACTCTTTGAATAAAAAATGTGGAGTGAGATGGATACACAACGGATTCAGGTCCATTGTACTCTCTTATTGTATAGTTTGTGATAACCTTCATTGCATGAATGCTCCATCTGGAGTATATAGCAGGTATTACAAAGGAGGGCAGGCCCAGGCTACATCTAGATGGATGCCACAGGTCAGCCCAACGTTGACACTATATAATACAGGATTTTGTATTTACAATATTGAAATAATAAATAGATAAATATTATGAATTACCCTGTTTAATAAATAATAAGAAAAAACCCCTAGGATTGCACATTAAGACTTAAGTTTGTCCCTCTCATCCATGGCAGAGTTAACGAATTTCAGCACTTGTTTAGTAACATGGAGGTCCCTCCCCTCCCCCATTACAGGTCATCAAGAATGCAAATTGTTCTCTTTCTGTAAGAGAGGGCAGACTGTAGTTTTGAAGGGTGCCAAACATCTCATTTCGCGGTGTATTATATTTAGGGCAGTTCAACATAAAATGAAGTCATCTTCCACTTGTCCATTGTGGCAATTGGTACAGAGTCGCTTATTAGCTTCAATTTTCTTGCATCTTCCGACTTCAATACTAAGATTTTGGGCACTGATTGAAGTTTTTCCTTTTATGGATGGGGATGTTGCCCTTGACATAATCAGCTCTGCTGAATGCTTGTCCTGTGAGCTTGCAGTAGGTGCGTAGTTTATTAGATTCACAGCCATCCCCATTTACAAATTTTGACCAATTCCTTTCATAGGTGTTGTTCATTTTAGTACTTAGTTTTTTTTATGTGATAGTTAATGTATATATAGTTGGTTCCACTCAAATGGTCGACGGCTTAAGGGGGCGCCAGAATTGCCAGAACAACAACCTATATTATTATTAAAGTTGGCTGTTCTGTGCAAGCCATTTAGTTAATACAACATGTCTACAGAACCGGGTCCCATTGCGGATCATTTTCTTGCTACAGAACCGGGAGGCCTGTGATTGGCTACCGTCGTAGGGTTATGGTTAGTGGGGGGCAGTGTAGAATGCAAGCCCAAATCTGGGACGGAATGGAATGAACCTGGCTGCAATACTGGACTCCGCACTCAGTTGATTTCTCATAGTATATTGGATTCGGCTCGCTGGGTATAATTGTCCGCGATACCAGGTCCGGCTCCATAGTTGCTTCAACAACCGAAACGGGAGACGATTCAGTAGCCAGGTCCTTTAAGTTGACATGACCTTACCAAAATTTTTGACAATATTTACCTTTGGCATTTTCTTTAGCATAAAAAGAGTAGGAAATGTTTGGATGTTTGTTTTTCCATGAATGCTGTCAATTACATGTCCACATGCAATCATATCAACCCTCTTACAGCGTATAACGCCATCAGGACCTGCAGCTTGTTTTCTGCCAGTAGCTGGGGCATTTTTACACGACGTCGCGGCAATATAAAATGCCTAGTAATTATGTAACATTTACCTCTCAACTGCCATTTCCAAGACCTCTGTGTAGGGCCGCAATGCCCCACACCCCTGGGTTAGGGACTTGATTGTTCTGAAGACCTGATGGTCCCAGTGGTGGCTCTACTCAATACGAGTTCCTGTGGATCCAGGGGTGGGGGCGAGGGTGACTTCCAGTTTTCATATGCCCCTGTGCTTCCTTCCTCCTTGGGTGCCTTTTCTGGCTTGTTTGAAAGAGTTGGGAGCTCCATTAACTTTTGTCCGGAGATCCTGTTTTAGTGCTGTGTGCCCTCCCTCAACTGCGGAATTTGTTTTCTAAGCTCTCTTGGTCTCTTTCTTGATAAGGGTGGCTTATTTTTGACCTACCGATCCCTGAGAGAATTGTGGAAGTAGGGCTGCTCATGTTGGCTCAAATCCAATCTTTTCCAAGATGGCGTGTTGTGGGTCAAATCACAGACAAAGGGTGACAGTGGCAGTCAGGTAATTGCTGCTTGGCAGCATGCTGTGGGTGTGGAGCCAGAGACTGCATGCTTCTCCTCTCCCTTGTTGGGTATTGAGAGCAGAAGATGGACTCATGGAACCAGTATATGGCTGCCTTGGACAGCCATGAACACTAGCTGTTTTGGTTATGGCCAACAACTTGGCCAAGTGTGTTCCCAAGAGAATACATGTAGCTTTTGTGTTAGGTGCATGGGGAGATGAGAAGTGGCTGCTCTATGACCAGTCCTGGAGGAACACAGCCGATCCACAAACTCCCAGGTCCAAGAGCAGTCCAGAAACTTGGCCGATTCCCAGTTCCGGAACCTCGAGTTGAACGTCTGGGTATCTCACAGCACTGAAGATGGTAACCAAGTTTGTGGGGGTGTCTAGCTGTAGCGAGCCTTTGGCTTATGTGGTTGTGGCCCCTACCGCAACCAAAGTGTCAACTGTGACACCTGCAACCCTTGTGCTGGTAGTGCCAGCTGCTCTCCCTCCGGGCTCGACTTGAACCGAGCAGCTGGCGATACCACTGTGCCCTTCCTTTCAGCCAGGTAACCTGCCTCCCTCCTTTGAGAGGCAAGCAGAACATGAGCTCTGCAAGGAGCAGCAGTTGAGGACAAAGACTTCATCTGCCTCCTGCTAGTACTTCTGCTGCGTCAGAGTCTGTTGTTATGGAGGAGCAGCTCGCTACCTCCATTCTGAACGAGCTGTCACTCGGCCTGCAGGCTCCAGAGTTCTCGCAACTCCAGCAAGTGCCCTCTGGCCAGCCCATCCCCGGGTTGGCAGATGCTCTGGCTCCTGCTCGAAGCCCCTCGGAAGTCCTGCTCTCTCGCCCTACATCGGAGCAGCGGCCTGTGGAGGTGGCAGCCACTTTTCTGGCACTTGTTGCTCCCCCATTGCAAGGTGTGGTGATGGACATGTTTCCGTCCCATGTGGCTGCCCCATGTATCTCAGACGATTAGCTCTTCCACAAGGCTTTGGGGCCTCTGACTCCAATGCCTGGTGACGTGTCTTCAGACATCTGCACTGAGCAGGAGGAGCTGTTGCTTTTGTATTTGTCCATAAACACTAGGCCACCAGCTTCCTGCCAGCACCCATGCTGATGTCACTGTGCTCAGCAGAGCTCTGTGGCACCTGCTTCCGCTCCCATGGATACTACCCGGGCACCTACTCAGAGCTTTGAGCAAGTCAAAGCTCCCATTTGGAGCCTAGTGGGCCACCAAGCTAATGTTGCTCAGCCAGAGGAGAGGAGAACGGCTGTTGTGATATGCTGCCAGGACTTGTTCTTGGAAGACATGCGACCTAAGTCCACAATCCCTTTCTCGCTCTTTGTCACTGGGTTTAATAGCCAGCTGCCAGCCAGGATTCAGGGCATTCAAGTTCACCTGGACCTGCCTACATCTGGCTATCTCAGGCAAGGGTGAGTTCTCTCTTAGCTGGACATCCAAGGGAAGTGGTATTCTGCAGATTTATTCTTTCCAGTCACTTCCAGTGGATTTAGATTGGGAGGAGTATGATGCGCGGGTGCGGAGGGCTGTCTCTGCATCCTTGGATGCCTTAAGGAGACTAGAGGAGGATGCTGGAGGCTCCATCGTCGCAGCATCCTACTCTGACATCTCACTGTCAACACTTAGGTTCCTCTTGGATGACCTCCAGCATGCAACACAGATCTCGGAGGGGGTCAGAGACTGGTTTGGTCAGGCAGCCTCACTCACGACTTTGTTGTCATGGGAGATTGACCATAAGATCAGGGCGGCCTTCACTCTAGAAGTGAACTTGCATTTGCTATACAGGGTCATCCATCTCTGGGGTCAGAAGTTGCCTGATCCAATCTACTACTGAGCGTGCACAGGGCCTCTCTTCTCTAACCCTCTGATGATAAAGAGCTGGCAGACCTTCTTTGTCAGGTGCAGGACCTTTGCGCCTGCTCCACTGAGCACTCCAGGATGAAGGCTTTTGACTGACTCTGTTTGCTTGCTCTCTTCCTTGACCACCGCCACCCCTGAGCATGGCACCCAAATGGCGCCCATTCCCACTACTGCCTGAGTCACACCCAGGTGTTGCACGAGCCCAGGAAGAGCGCAAAGCAATTTGGGAAGGGTCAAAAGACTGGCAAAGCCAAGAATTTTGGAAAGCCTCAGGGCTCCTGACTCTTCCCCTTCCAGACCACACTGTCTCAGTGTTGCCCTCCATCACCACTTAAGATGTCTCCAACCGCCTAGTTGGTTGTTGCCTTTCCACCTTTCGCTCATATTAATGGGAGTCTATCACGGACGGTTTGTTTGTTTTAAATACCTGAGACACAGCTATTCACTGCCTTTTGGTGAAGACAGGCCTCGGTTAGGCTGTGAATAAAAGTGGTTCACACCCCCCCCCCCCCCCCGAAAAAAAAAAAAAAAAGTCAGCCCAAAGCATCAGTATTCCTTGAGTTGGTGTTAAAGCTATGGAGGAAGAACACCAAAGAGTGGGTGGAAGATCCCAGGTGGCCCTTGTTCTACAACCTACTTTTCCTAGTCTTAATGTGGATTTAGATTGGGAGGAGTATGATGCATGGGCAGGCTGGCATCCGGCCTTAGACCTGTCATCACTGAACAAGTACTTGGAGATTGGATGGAGAATCCACAGTTATTGCCGGCCCCTCCCCCGGGCCCCAGGAGCTGACATCTTTGGACCTCAAGGACATGTTCTTCCACATGCCCATGGCAGAGATTTCAAGTATCTGTGGTTTGCATTCTTGGGCTAAATCTACCAGTTGAGGGTGCTTCTGTTGGACCTTGCATTGGCACCTCTGATGTTTATCCCTGTTTGCCCAGACAGTAGCTGCGGACCTTCACCAGAGTGCAGTGCACATTCATGTGTATCTGGACGAATGGCTGACCCATGCACTACGGTGCCTAGATTCGCTTTGCCCCACATTGACTGTTCTGGAACTTTGCAAATGCTTAGGCCTGATTGTGAATCTCCCCAAGTCCTGCCTAATGCCAGAGCAGATCTTTGCCTTTATGGGCATCCAGTTTGATCTGGCTGCTTTCATTTGTTCTCCTATGAAAGACAGGTGGGGGAGACTCTAGCTGATCTTCAAAGTGTTTCTGATTCATGAGGTTCATACAGCCGAGTAGTGGCAAACCCTGATAGGCTCCCCAACCTCGATGAACTCTCAGTTCCCCCTGGGCTGCCTAAACACTCCTCCCTTGCAGCACACTCTGTGGGACAGATGGGCAAAGGACCAGGGCTACAAATAGGGAGAATGTCATGTTGGGTTAGATGTTCACGCTGTTTTAGGTGCAACTCGCCATGCAAACAGATTCAACTTGGTCTGGATGGGAAGCCCACGTGGAGGGCCGGATGGCATCAGGCCCATGGCTCATGCTGGCTGAGTCCCACCACATAAACTGGTTGGAACTGGAAGCAATGTGCTTAGCACTCCTTCCATGACCTAGTAGAGCACAAACATGTTCTCATTATGTGCGACAACAGGGCCCCGATCACCTACCTCAACCTGCAGGGTGGGCTGTGCTCCTCAAAGCTGACAGTTGCCGGACACATCACCTGATAGTACTGTGAATATGACATCTGCATGCACATGAGTTGTGTCCTGGGACTAGGAAATGTGCTGGCCAACCAATTTGTAGAGAAGAGGGCAGCCAGTAGGGACAGAGTGGTCACTCCACCCATGGGTTGATCAGGCCAGGTGGGGTACCCTACATGTGGATCTGTTTGCCACAAGCAAAACTTTCGGTTTATGTGTTGCCTGGCCCATATCCTCAGGCTGCAGGGGTGGATGCTCTAGCCATGGACTGGAGCAACCTTTGCGCGGACCCATGACTGCAACCTGATCTTGGTTGTCCCTGGTGACTGAGAACAGATTGGTCCCTGGACTTTCTGGAATTAATCATTAAGCCACTGCTACCTCTACTGGCTTGGACGAAACTTTAGGTGCAACTGTGGATGAGTGTGGTCCACAAGAACCCTCAAGTGCTTAACTTCCATGCTTGGTGCTTGTCGCACAGCACTTCCAGGCACAGGTTTCTTGGAATTGATAGAATTCCCTGAGGGGGGCCTCAAGACTGTTCTTTAGTGGTTTACTCAGCTCGATGGAAGTTGTTTTCAGATTGCCTCTTTTTGCCTCTGGGTAAGTCCCAAAAAGGAACAGGTCTGCCAAAATATAATCTCCTCGTGGATTAAGCAGACCATCCTGAAGGCCTACAAGAATGCTTTGGATGGATCTTCAGCTCTGAAGCAGGTCTTAGCTAGAGCTCATGAGGTGCCCTAAGGAACATTGCTGTTGTCAATATTCGCTAGGCTTGCTGCTGGCAATCGTCTATGACTTTGGTTGAGCACTACCTGCACAACTTTATTGTGCTGGAGGAGGCCTTTTACTGCCTTTGTCAGCATAGAAAGCTCCTTTGAATAGGTTCCTGATGCTTGTACCGTAGACTTCCTTGTCCCCTCAGGGCAGCCACCATGTTCTAGTTCATGGTGCATTTGAGGTTTAGTCTTGAATGCAGTCGATAGATTGGTATCTCAAGAGTAAGCCTAGACCTTGTATGGGGCGGATGTCCCTGGAGTCTGCTAGGTAGAGAGCCGGCAAACCCGTTTCAATGGACGTTGCCTTACAGAACTTTATGACCGCCCATCTGGCGCCCGCCATGTTTTCCATGATTCACTGGGTTTGCTAGATCTCCAGGACCCAAAGAGTGGAAATAAACAGCAGCTCCTTTACGACAGACTGCTCTCAGGTTGGTGGGTGGTTCCCTGGGGACCCATTGGTGGTCCCATACTGGTCAGTAGGGATGGTTTTCAGGCTTAGGCTAGGATTCTGCTGCTGGTGGTCTCACCTCCACAAGCCTCTGAGGTGTTCCCAACATACGTCACCTCCTCACTTGGACCAATAGTCCCCCTAGGCTCTTGGTCCTGCTGGTTGTTGGTCAGTGTGAGTGTATACACCCTCCTTTAATGCATTTGTATGTTGGCAATGGTGGTCGAGAGGTAACGCTAAGTAGCTAATTATGCATGAAATTAGCAATAGTTTCAGTAGTCGTGAGTATACTTACCTCTGTATCAGTAGAGAAGCCCACCCAACCACCCTGCTTCCTCTCCACAGGTAACGTCTATGGCAAGCCAAAAGGGTCATAATGCATAGGTCTTATGTGTTGCGGGGCCTTTACTATGCATGGTTGAGGCTCCACTATGCATAGTCGAGCCAACCAATCAGATTTCAGTCTCTACTGTGCATTGCTAAGAACATGTTTTCCACTATGCATAGTTGAGCTTTGGTGATGCATAGTGGAGCAACTTATTGCCCCTTTAACCTGAAGACAACCAAACCAATCATTTACTATCTTACAAGCATTACTGATGTAAAAACAGCCAATCAAGTTAGAGTCTACAATGGGTAGCAGAAACATGAAATTCCCTTCAATGTGTCGTCAAGGCAGCCAATCAAATTAGAATCTCTACAATGTGTAGTCGAGACTTGAAAGTCTCTACAATGCATAGTCGAATTGTTATAACCCATATTTCAAAAAGTAGGTTGAACAAGTATCAAATTTTATTTTATTTTTCCTCACAAGAGAAATAAACAATGAAGGAAAGAATGGATCAACATGGTCAAGTACCCAAAAGACTGGGAGCGTAGTAAATTCTCTGAATTTGCTCCATCCTCTAGGCATTCTGTTGCAGGTAGAGGACCAACAGAACAATTTCCCCTTCCAAACCTGTTCCTGTGCAATAATTGGAAAATACTGTCAGTGCATTGGAACAGGTCATGGACTGTACTACAGTATTTCATGACATTTTTGTTAGACATTAGAATATACAAAAATAGAAGCATCTATAAGTCTTACAATTTTGAATCGATGGCAATAAAAATAGCAGCACTGTATCCCTTACAAAGTCCTTTCCATTGATATATAATAAGATATGGTTTGTGGAGATAATTATAAGAAAATCACTTGAAGCTGACCCTGTCTGTTTCTACTCCTCTGGACCTGGAGATCTGACAGGACCTAGTCTTGAAACTAATAGGCACCGGGACGGGGGGGGGGGGGGGGGGGGGGCTGGCATATGGTTCCATGGGGCAGCGATCACCTGGGTCAACAGGCTCTAACCAGGCCAGGGCAGCAGGGATGATTGCCCAATCCAAGTCCAAGATTAGGTCCATTTAAGAAATAAGGGACTAACTAAGAAGTGCACCGACCTATAGACTGCATCCAATCTAAACCACCAGAACACCATGAACTGGAACATGGTGGCTGCCCTGATTAGACTCGGAAGCCTAACAGACAAGTTTCGGGAACATAAGCAAAGAAGCCTGTGATGCCTGCAAAATCACACATGCCCTCCTCTAGCACTATCAAGTCACATAAGTAGTGCTCTGCGATAGTCTTAGACAATCAGCAGCAGCAGGCCAGACAGATGTTGACAACTGTGACATTCCTTAGGGCGTGCCAGGAGGCATTGAAGGCTCGCACCTCATGAGCTCTTGCTGAGACAAGTTCTAAGGCACTGGGCCTCTGCACAGCGGTCTCCCAGGCCTCAAAGATAATCTGCTTAATCCACAAAGAAATCATGTTTTCACAAACTTGCTCCTTACGAGGGTTACAAAGGGGTAAAAAAGAAGGTAGACCTCTGACCCCTGAAACTGTTTGTGCGTGAAAGGTACAAATGCAGCACTTTCACGGACACAAGGCTTTTTCCTCTGCAGAAAGAGCTGTATCCATGGCATGGAGGGTAAAACCCTTGAAGGCCATAGCTGGATCTCGAGCCACTTGGTTTTTTGCAAGGAAGACCAAGTGAAGCCTCTGTGTCACTTGACAGTGGTCAGGCAACCATTGGATTCAGTCCTGCTAGAGTGTGGATCTCGCTTCTTCAAACCCCTGAAGTGAGTCTTGAGACAAAATAAGTTTTCCACATCCACTACTTGAGGTCCACCCGTCAGGGGTCCTCTGAGCACTCTAAGGGATACTTCTTTTACATGACTAAGGCCAATGGAAGGTCCCAGTGTGGTAGGACCTGCGTGGCCGCCGGTTTCTCAATGTACATGTAGGAGGACGCTATGAGCATTGACAGATAAGGATTGCTTCCAATGGGAATGTTCAGTACCTTCACCAGGGTTGAGGAGATGGCCAGTCGAAATCCTTCTACAGTTCTCCAGCTCTTGCCAAGGACTTCCCACTGAAAAAGCAGAAAGTCGGCAATGTACACAATGTGCAGAGACCAAAGATATATATTTTCCGACCAGCACACCAATCTGAAAATGCCTTCAAATGAGCCAAGTAAACCATCAGAGAAGAGGATCGAAGCCCCCCTCTGGCAATTCTATCTGCAACTGAGTCTGAGAAACCTTGGTGGAAGTGGATGTGCCATGTGACAATCACCAAGCATGGAGGTTGAGCACTAGAGGGTTTGTGTGGAACATACTTGTCTTCAGTTGAACTAAAAGTTTCGGCCATGCTGTTAAACATAGCAGGGGCTCAACGCTTAATTCCAAGAGGTTGATGGACCAATCTGCCATTGGTCACCACGGGGCAACCAGGATCAAATTGAAGTGTCATCAAACCTTCAGCAGTACCCACGGGAGGATCTGTGGAGGTGGAAAGGCATATACCCAAAGGTTGCACCAGTCCATGGCTAGAGCGTCCATCGCTGGGGCCTGGGAGTCCGCAAATGGCAAAATGTAAACTGGTAGTTTTGTGTTCTCGCTTGTTGTGAACAGATTCACATGTGGAGTTCCCCATCTGGCCCACATGGTCTCAACAACATGTGGGTGGAGCAACCACCCTGTCCCTACTGGTTGACCTCTACTCCAGAGTTGGTCAGCCAGGACATTTTGATGTCCCGGGATGTGCCTTGCATGCATGTGGACATCATGTTGGGATCACTATCAAGTGATGTGTCCAGCCAGTTCCATCAGCCTGCAGGAATGTGATCTGCCTTGCCAGTTGAGATAGGTGATCGGGGTCCTATTCTTGCACATCACAAGGACGTGTTTGTGATCCAACAGGTTCTGGAAGTGGAGGAGTGCCAAGTGCATTGCCTCCAGTTCTAACAGTTTATGTGGTGAGACGCAAATAGCACCGGACAAAGGTCCAATGCCCTCTGGCTCTCCACCTCAGCTCCCTGACCGGACCGAGAAGAGTCCATGTAGATGGTAAGGTGGGCCTTAAAAGGAGCCAGAGTCTGTTCCAACATGATGTTCTCCACTGAAGGTGTGGACGGTCCTCTTAGAGGACTGGCACCAGGACATGGTAGCCCTGGTTCCTCAACAATCTTTCCCACAGTGCCTTTTGCAAGGGATGATGGTGAAGGCAACCCAATGGGACCTGGGAGTCCATGAAGGAGAGGGAGTCCTTGAAGGACAGGGAGTCCAGCAGGGCTTACCCATATTGCTGCAAGAGAACTAGGCAAGGCAGAAGGCCCTGAGCAGTCTCTCCCACCTGTCCTCGGAGGGGTGACAGATCTAGGCAACCAGGTCGAACTGGATGCTGAGAAAGATGAAAGTCTGCTCTGGCTGAAGATGGGACTTGCTTTGGTTCACAATCAGGCCAAAGTTCCAGAATGGTCTGTGTGTGATATTGCGAATCCGAGCACCAAAGCTCCCAGATAAGCCAAATGTGCAGGCACACATGATTGCGTACAGTGGTCTGGTGGAGGTAAGCAGCAACTGTCTATGCAAACCAGGTGAACACCAGAGGGGCTGTGGCAAGGCCTAATGGAAGTGACCTAAACTGGTTTACTTGGCCAAGAATGCAAACCGCAGATACTTCCATGAAGTCTCTGGGATTGGCACATGGAAGAACACGTCCTTGAGATACAGGGATGCATCCACTCCAGGGGCAGCAGGACTGCTGCCACCCACTGGAGAGTCTCCATCCTGAAGGATGGGACTACCAAGAGGGTGTTCTGCATCAACAGGTCTATCACTGGGCGCCAGCCTCCTTCCCGCTTGAGGACAAGAACGAATAGATTGTAGAAGCCTGGGAACCTTGATTCTTGACCTGCTCTACGACACATGGCTTAACAGATTCCTGTCTTCACCAAAAGGCAGGGAGTAGCCATTTTTCAGGATATTTAGATGAAAGAATCACATGTAATGGACTCCCATTGTGTTTGAAAAGCAGAAATGCAGCCACAGACCAGGCACTCCAACGAGTGCGAAGCCATGGAAGAGGAAACTCCAGAGACTTGGCCATTCAGCATGCCAGAGTCCGGAGCCCAGAGGCTTACCAGACTTCTTGGCTTTGCTGAAACACTTCCCCTTCTTGGATCGCTGCCCGCTCTTCTTAGGGCGACACAGCATCGAAGACAGTGTATGAGCCAAAAGTCAAGTAGGCGCCACGCTTTGAGGCTGAGATGACCAAGGACGACAATGACTGAACATAGAGGGTCAATGCCTTGGTGTGGGTCAGCAGATCAGCAGGGCAGGCCCAAAGGTCCTTCACCCAGTGAACAACTTCCACCATCTCTCTTCCGAACAAAGTTCCCGAGAAGAGGGGCCCTGATATGGCTCTGCTGAATATTGGGACAGACAACTGCTAACCCTGGAGCTAGGCATCCCTCAGCAACAAAAGCAGGTTTGCCTCAAACATGAAGGTGGTTTGGACCTGGGGGTCAACCGTTTGCGACAGCAAAGCCGCAAGCACTTATGCCTGGTTGAGCCAATCCCACACAGCCTCCATGATATACACAGAGCCCTTGAGGTCGGCCATGAGGGATCTCAAGGTGGCCTAGGAGACATCTGAATATGACGCTGTCAGGACCGATCCTCTGGCATCCTCTTCAACCCTCATATGGGCCTTGAAAGATGCAGAGATGGACTTTGGCTGCCGAGTATAAAACTTCTCTCAATCCAAATCCACCGGCAGTGGATGGGAAAGTAAGATCTGCTCAGGCACAGAGTACTTGCTCATCCTCATCATCCCTGGACGTCTGGCTTTGGGAGGAGTTGCCCTTGTTGAAGATAGCCAGATGTCAGAGGCTGTATGGAAAGGAAATCTGTGTGCCGTGACTCTTGGCTGTGAGCTGGTCATGAAGCTCGTCCACGAAGGGCAAAAAGGGGATAGGGATCTTCTGATGCATATCCTCCAGGGACAAACCCCAGCAGGACATCGGGACAGCCCTGCACCTCTCATCCTCACATAGGACCACCACTTGGTCTTCCAGGTAGGCTTTGAATGAGAGTTACGATATGTTCAATGTCCTGTGTCAGAGCTGGAGTGGTGCAGTAATGTGTTCCGCACAACAGTTCAGACTGCTTACAGCATGATGGTCAACGAGTCAACCGCAGCTAGGACCTGCTGACCAATGAATCCTGCAGGAGTTCATCCTCCTGTTTGGTATCCAGGTCCAAAGACTTAGGACTTGCGAGGGGAACTGTGAGACCCAAACCCTTGTTGAAAAATGCATCGTTCATGGTCCATCAGGCTACCTGCTAGTGACAGCAAGGATCTGTCACCATGCCAGGCCAAGGGGTCATGACAACTCCCCCCTGAAGTTGTGACAGCCTCAAACGCCACCTCTGTCTGCTCAGCCTACATGGGGTTGAAGAGGGGGGCTTCCAGAACACTGATTGCATGGGGCACAGCAGCCATAGACTGAGGAGTCTGCTGGCCGGCAGGCTCCTGCAGGAGTTGCAAGAACTCTTGGATCTCTGGGGGGCTCAAAATGGGCCACAGCTGCCAGCGACTGAGGGGTCTGCTGGCAGGGGGATAGCCCTGGGGAATTTCCGGTAACTCCAGAGCCCTGGGGAAAAGCAAAAGCTGACTTAGGGCAGAGGCAGCAAGCTGCTCCACGGAGAGAGTCTAGCAGCAATGTTGGCAAGAGCAGAAGAAGATGAGGTCTAAAACCGCAAGCGATGCTTCTCGCTTAGCTCAAGTTCCACTTGTCTCTCCAGAGAGGGAAGCAGGGCACCTGGCTTAAAGGTGGGAGTCAGCTGCTCACTCCGAGGCAGAACCAGCATGGGTGCAGGAGGCTAAGCCGGCACTGCAGCCAGAGGCTGCAAAGGTGATGCTTGGGTCACTGAAGGGGCACCGTTGCAGGAGCTGAAGGCCCAATAACAGCAGAAGGTGCCACCACAGACTTGGGTGCCTTCCTTCTAGCTCAAGCATGCCTGAACTTATGATTCAGGCTCTTGAAACTGGGAGCCCGGGAAGTTTGTCCTGGCTTTTGCAGTCTGGGATGCTCAGACTCATGATCAGAGTGCTTGGACGGGCCAAGATTACGGGATGCCCAGACGTGAACCTTTTTGTTTCCTTTAGAGTCTTAACCAACTTACGTGGTTTAGACTCTGGAGCACTCGCACCAGGAGGACTGGATACACTTTGCCATAGACTCCAAGGCATGAGCAACCCTCAGGTCAGTGGCCAGAGATTTGGTGTGAGCTAGACACTAATTACCTCCAGAAGGAGATCTCTTGCTGCCCTGCTTTATCTTTTCTCTGCTGGGGGGGTTTCAGGTGTATTGATGCCAGCCACCTGAGTCGGTGAGCAAGCCACGTGGGTTTGTCTTTGCTTTTCCAGTGGTGTTGCAGGTAGAGTCTCAACACAGTCAGGTTCCAAAGCTCGGCGTTTGGCAGCTACAGCCTGACACTTAGGCCTGGCTGTGTCACTCTCCGTGCCTGTTCATAGAGCAGCTATTTGTCTTCTGCCCAGTCAGCACAGTATTTGCAAGTTCATTCAGGAGAACAAACAAGACCCAATTGCTGACAACAACCAAAGCAATGCTGATGATCATCCCAGGCTGCCATATAATGGTTCTGAAGGGGTCCAATTTCTGGTCTTATTTAACAAGGACGTGGGCAAAGTGGTCACTGGATCAACACCTATGGCTCACTGCTGAAAGGCAGCTATTGCCAGGTGGGCACTGTCTACCTGCTCTCTGTGATCTGAATGTTGAGATGCCATCTTTGAAATCTACATTTCAAGTCAAATGATCAGCTCTACTCCCAATTATTTCAGAGGTATCCACAGGACAGATATCAGATATCTATGTCCTGGACCACTAGGAAAAGATTTTCTGCAGAAGGGAATATGCACTAAAGCACTAGAACAGTGATGGGGAACTAAAGTTCGCTAAGCTTCAACTCGAACAAAAAAAACAGTAATGGTGCCCAAAAGAGGAAGGACAATTGGGAAGCATGCACACCGGGAGTCACAACTGAATCCATAGGAACCAACAGATGGTGCCACAGTACCATCACATTTTTGGAGCAATCAAGGGAGTGAACTCAACTTAATTTTCTTGGGCATTATGCCCATGACACAAGAGGTCTAGGCAATGGTGGTTGAGAGGTAAAGTTATGTAACTAATACCAGAATTACTAAAAATTTTATGTGTCATCAAGTTTTAATCACCCGCCAATGAATACAGTTGACAGGACATTCAATTCCTAAGTGAATGCTGCCCTGTGGAACTAGATACATGCTCTATTAACAGTCTCTTATATGCAGATGATTTGTTCATCTTGTCTGAAAACCACACAGGTGTACCAAACACAATATTTACATTTGGCGTTTTCTTTAGCATAAGAAGAATAGGAAACTTTTGGACATTTATTTTGCCATGAATGCAGTCGATTACGTGTCCATCTGCAATTAAAGCAACCCTCTAGTAGTACAGCACAGTAGCAACGTCAGGACTAGTTTGGTTTCCCCTGGTAAGCCTAAAATCTGTGCCCTAGTAATGTTCCCCTCCTTCAACTTGTTCAAATTGTTTGCATCACAATAATAATGAGATAAACCATTAAGACATAAATATCAAGGTAGCCTACCGTGTTTCTTGAATGTAAATATAAGAATTGAACATTCCTTTAATTGTATTCATCTCGTTTGATTTCAACTTGATGAAGAGCATTTTTACATGACGTCACTGATGCAACGTCATTAAAATGCCTTTGCCGAAGTTGCAATCACATACTGATGAATATAACTGACAGGACATCCAATTCCTAATTGAATAATTTCATTGCATACTGTCACAAATAGAAACTGACTGTTTATCTGAGTAAACTAAAAATAATAATCTTCAATAAACGCAGCTCTAGACTTCAGAAATTCCACTCCTTGGAAAACTGTGAAATTGAAATTGCTCAAAGCTATTGCTACCTTGGTATTGAATTTTCTACCTCTGGAACCTTCAATCTGGCAAAATTGAAATTAAAAGATGAAGCTCTTTAAAACCGGAGATATTTTAACACATGGTAATGTGGACCCATCCTTTAAACTTTGAGCAGTTTTGTACTGCCCATAGTCTCAAACTGGATTGAAGTATAGGCATCTTTCCTATTTCAAAACCTCAACAATGAAAACTAATGAACTTGGCTGAACGTGTGTACACTGAACAGGTTCATAATGAACACTGCAGATTTATTGTTGAGGTTCATTGAAAATCTTGCATTACAGCAATGAAAGGTGACTTTGGCAATTACCCATAATATTTCAAGCCCATGTTCTGCTTGGAAATACTTTTACCATATTCACAGTTGTGATTAAAAAAATTCAAGTGTCCGAGATAAAATTAAACAATGAAAAAACAACAAAAGCTCTTGCCAGTCTTTGTTGGCATTCATCATGTCTCTTCTGCCAAAATTTGGCTTGCACAATCTACAGAAATTTAATGAAAATTGTGATGTCAGCATTAATATCAATAAATTGTAAAATAAACTTTGTGATGAATATTTAAAATAGTGGACAAAGTACATAAATGGGGAGAATAGACCATCTAATAAGCTAAGAACCTACTGTAAACTTTAACTTTGTAAAGAACCATATCTGAAAGCAAATTTACCTGTGCATAAACATAATGGTTTACACAATAGCAAATAAGTGCTAATGTGCGTAATATTGAAACAGGCCTGTACAGGGGTTTAGAGGTTGATACAAGACTGTGTAGAAAATGCTCATGCAACATGATCGAAGATATAGAACATTTTTGTTAAATTGCATTAAATACAAAACTCATAGAAACCTGCAATTTGATTTATTATCCACATATAACTTTAACTTGCACCAAAAGATGATGAAAAATTTTGGTTTTTAATGACATACGACAATGGGGATCTTAACACTCTGAAACAAATAAACAAATACGTTAACTCGGCTTTTGAACAGAGATTGTAAAGTAATAGATGATTTGACAATAACCATGTAATAATAATAATTTTCTTTTCAGTGTGGTTATACTTCTTAGGTAAGCTGTTGTCTGTGTCTTATACATATCTACTGTATACATTGAGATCTGCAATGATAGCTTGATACAGCTGCACATTTTAATTTTGTTTGTGCCATACCCACCATAATTATGGTGGTGTATGCAATATAGGAATATGCTCACATCGGGAACGTGTTATTCAGAATAGCATTTCCCTGGTCTGATTTGATTTGGTTTGATTTGTTATTTATCCCTCTCTGCTATTTAGCAGTGAGTTCAATTTTCTCTTAAAGATAGAGAAGACACAGATACCACACTTTCTGGTATTTAACTATTCCATCTATTGCTACTCTATTGGAAAGGAATTCTTGAAGATATCACACCTGACCTGTTTCTTAAACAACCTAACAGAATGTCCTCTCAAAGTATGAGATGAAAAGTAAAAAATCTGCCTGGATCAGTTTTATATAAACTATTCTATGGCAAGCTGTTTAAAATTTTAATAAGATTTATGGATATCCAAAATTCAATTTTAGATATCCATAAATCTGATTAAATGTTAAAACAGCTTGCCATACTGTTCAGTATTTTATAGGTTTCACACAAATCACTAAATACTGTGTGATCCTCAAGTGACTCAAATTTATTCTCTTGGGTGGACAATTTGAGGCGGCGCCCTGTACTGATTCTAGTGGTTGGATGCCATTTCTTGTGCCGGGGGCTCCAGACATTTGCACTGTATTCTAAAACTGGTCTTCCTGATGTCTTGTAAAGTAATTCAATCTTATTATCTGGATTTGAAAAACAGCTTTTGATTAACTTAATTCTTTGGTTAGCCTTGTAAACAACATTTTGTATGTGTACACTCGGTGATAGGGTGGCTAAGATGGTATGCCCAAATCTTTCTGCTGATAAACTTACTTAAGATTGACACCATTTGAGGTATAATTACAGCCTTCCTCCTCTTCAACTTTCATGACAACACATTTATCACCGTTAAAAAATAGAAGCTGAGCATCTGACCAACAATCCAAAGAGCTCAAATCTGTTTGCATTTGTGTACACTGGGGGATAGCTTGTCTGAGATGATAGTGCCCAAATCTTTCTGCTGATAAATTTGCTTAAGATTTACACCATTTAAGGAAAAGTATAGTCATCCTCCTCTTTAACTTTCAATACAACACATTTATCACCATTAAAAAATAGAAGCAGAGCATCTGACCAACAACCCAAAGAGCTCAGATCTGTTTGCATTTAAGGAATCAAGTATGGCGCAGCATTATTTTTTGCCAATATATCATAAGGGGGAGGGATTAGTAAAGGGCTTGCTCTTCTTCTCAATTAAACGATAATAAACCAATTTAAACCAATTCCTATTATAATATGGCTTCAAATTAAAAATCCCCCTATTTGATGCTAAAAAAGGATTTAACTGGCCTATTTTCACCCCTTATGGCTTTTGTTTGTACCATTCCTGTTTGCTTGTGTACTCCCTCCTCTGCAGAATTTACCCTTTTGGAGATGAGCAGGGCCCACTTTGGGGGCCATAGGTGTGAAGATTGTATTGCATAAGTTAACACCTTCCAAATAAGTCTAGGCTTAAAATATTTAGCATAAAAAAATAGACTGAATTATATCATAATTATGTCTTAGGCCCATATTTGGCTATCACACAGCTGTAGGCCTAAATAGCTTTTTGGAACCTGGAAAAACTTAATAGGGCCCCACCAGACAAAGGATGTCCAACAACTATGATCAGCTGAATGAGGTCATGTGACAATCAATTTATCATGTTTGGAAGTGAATGACTCGCCTCGTTTTCCCACCGTGTACTCTACTATAATTCTTCACAATCAACAGTTCAAAGTACAATGCAATAGATTTTGGTGTCATCTGCAAACATCTTGACTGTAAATACCTGGAATATTGTTGAGAGAGGAAAAGTAGCGGGCCGAGAATGGAGCCCAGAGGTACACCAAGTGCTGGTGACATCTCTACGAGAAGATACCACATTCCTAAGGACTACTCGCTTTCTTCTTCCCCTGAGAAAACTCTCTATCCAAGTGAGGACTTAACCCCTGAAATCAGCCTGTCTTGACTTTGTGAATTAACCTGATGTGAGGCAGTGTATCAAAGGCCTTTGCAAAATCTAAATAAACTATGGGAGTTTCATGTTGATTACAAGTCTAAGTTACCTGACCAGTCAAAAAGACAGTCTAACAACTGGGTCACGCCAGGTCTTCAGAACACTAAAGTCCCAACTCAATTGAGTTTGGACTTTATTGTTCTGAAGACCTGGCGGTCCCAGTGGCACCACTACACGGTTCCTGTGGAAGCTTGTGTGTGTGTGTGTGTGTGTGTGTGTGTGACTTTTGGTATGCATGTGCTCTATTGACTTTCATCGGGAGAAACTGTTTTAGTGCTGTCCCTCTACCTCTACTGCGAAATTTGTTTTCTAAGCTCTCCTGGTCTCTTCAGGGAAAGCTTATATATTTGATCTACATACATCTGAGATAATTGTGGAAGTAGGGCTCTCAACCACCAGAAAAACCCAAGAAACCCACCCAGCCTCCCTGCTTCCACTCCACAGGTGACGTCCACTGACCAATAGCTTTGGTCCAAATTAGCTAGTGCTGTGAGCTGCTCCTGCAATGCAACGATGGGACCCCCGTTCTCTACTTGGCAACTGGCCTTTCTCCGTTCCTGGGAGGTCACTCGATCCTCGTTTTTCTGCAATCATCCAGTTGTTATATGGAAATAAGGTGGGCACCGGGTGTTTTGGTGTCGGGCCTTTACCCCCAACAGAATGTCTTGAACAAATTCTGTCAAATTTGCATGGTGGGTCACTCGATCCTCGTTTTTCTGCAATCATCCAGTTGTTATATGGAAATAAGGTGGGCACTGGGTGTTTTGGTGTCGGGCCTTTACCCCCAACAGAATGTCTTGAACAAATTCTGTCAAATTTGCATGGTGGTTCATAATCTTCTGGTCTTTTCACCATATTCAACCACTCCCATTGTTTCTGTGTTTCTTTGGAGGAAAACCGTGGGAAAGCTACCCCTTGCATCCAGGGGTATTTATCCCATTTACCCAGTTTTCTTGTGTCTGGCTTACAGTCAGGACTTCGCAATTGTAGACTGTCATTGTAGCTTGTAAATACTTCGGTCGTACGTTGGAAAATAACAATCAACTTTGCCGTGTCATTTCCCTGTACTTTAACTATGGCGCAATATGGCTGCTACATTGAAACGACCTAACCTGCCACAAGGTGCACCGGGAGATGACCCTGGCGCTTTAGCGGCTACCGACAGTACTAGCTAATTTGGACCTTAGGTATTACAAGGAGGAAGGAAGAATAGGGGCACATGTGCACCGGAAGTCACACACTACTAAAGAAACTGACTGATGGTGCGACCAGGACTGCCAAGTCTTCAGAATAATGGAGTCCCAACTCGACTGTGTTGGGTGTGGTGGCCGAAATACATGTACAGACACAGAGGTCTGGGCAATGGTGGTTGAGAGGTAAGTATAGTCACTAATACCGAAATAACTACAAATTTCATATTTTATTCTTTTCCACCGGTAAAGGTAAATGTATGTCTGGTGCACTAATAAATGACTGATATGAAATAGGCATTCAGCACATTAGTGCTAAAATTGTCATCATCAGCAGTAACAGTGTCATTTCCATTTTGAAGCATATATCAATGGTAAATCTTGATCTAGAGAAGTTACAAGTAATTCCAAAAATGTTAGGGATTGTCACTTATCTGCTCTACTCATTTATCCTCATAATGACATTTTGCATCAAAAATGGCTGTTTCTGGAGCTTAAACTTCACGGTTGTATATCATGCTATCAGCATGCAAACCTGAAACCCCAAATGTGACAGATTGTTTAATTTTTCTATGTCTTGCTTGTACAGCTGGCCTATACCTGGTCCAGGGTGGACTTTGCCTCTGGCCTGGTTTTATAGTCTTACTGGGTATGACTATTTGTCAACAAGTTCTTAGTAAGTCCTGCAAAAGGATTCCCAGTTATGCTCAATATTTGTGTGAGAAAGCATCTGTTCCTAACTAATATTATGCAGTTCCTGATTAAAGAGCTGAATACAAAAGATCTTCCTGGTTTGGTGGTTAATCCTGAGAACAGAACAGTTTAAATAGAGCCAAAGAACATTGTGTTCACTCCAAGAGAAACCTTCAAAAACTGAACAATCCAAAATCAAGCTCTTGTCACCCACAAAAGCAAGATCTAAAATGTTATTACCTTGAGTTGGCTCTGTTACCACCTGTGTGAACAGGTTGTAAATTACAGTATGTATGAAGAGTTTCTCTGACTCTCTAGTGTAGGACATGCTTGTCCAATTTACGTTTCTAAACTGAAAATCTCTTAAAAGGATGCAGTTTTCAGTATTGACAGTACTTATCAAGCTACATGTTTTGTGCAGCATAAACTTCTCATCAACCTCAGGATGGTAGCATCCACCAATGAGCCACCTTACTCTTGGGTGAGGATTTATGCTTACACATAAATCTCACCTTGCACATCTCCTGTAGTATACCTTAGGTTGGATGTAGGGTATCCTTAACCATAATTAACCTACATATTGTGTGTGTACTTTCATCAACACTTATCTTTCTATTGATGATTAACATGCCACCTCTACCGTTTACCTTCTGTGTACCTGGAGTGTAGAAATTATGTGTCTGCCCTGTCTGAAGTTAACATAGCCTTCAGGTGTGTACTCAGTACCCAATATGGTACTGTCAAACCATGTGTTTCTAAATACCAGTACACCAGGTTCATGCTCATGCAAAAACGATGAAAAATGTGCAAATTTGGAAGTGAAACCTTGCACATTAAATGTGCAAATTTTCAAAGGCAAAAATTCTTTGTTTTTTACTACTGTGCTATGATGTTTAAAGCGCTCATCTATTTACATTCATGATGTCACTTTTATGATCTTGCTGTTTTTTGAAACATACTTGTTGTTTGGGTTACTATCCTTCATTTCTTTTAATTTATTTCTCAAGGGAAGATCATTCTCTCTTTCAAGTTCAGTTTGGTCAAGCATATGGAGGAATAAGCTGGCTTTCTTCCTTCGAGATTCCAGAGAGATAGATAAACTTTATTTACTGTTAACATTTCAGATATACAAACACCACCAAAAGGAGCTTATATAGCTGACTCAATGACATAAATTATAAAAAACATTCAATAAGAGCATTTTGATATATAAGATCATTCATCATAAAATACATTAAATAGGATCAGTTTGATTGTTACCAATTATATAAAAACCCGCCTGCACTTTCGGACCTGTATCCACTATCGGGGCAACCTTCTCCACTTCTCCAACTTTGATGCAGCAGGGCGCTTGGCACCTGGGCCCAGTGGTGCTACTTAATTCATAGTCTGGGGGTGACTTCAGTGTCTGATACAATATTCCTTTTCTGGGGCCCACCACCGCCAACAACTGGTAATTCTAAGGCATTGTATTTACATTTTTAGGTAATGCTCACACTGGAAAAGTCCCATTATATATTTTTCATTACATTCCTTTGACAATTAACATTATAACACTAATCACACATATATTTTGGATACTACCTCTTCAAAATATCCAATTGTGACTATCCCATGGACTTGGCTGCCATTTTGAACATTGTGGATTCTCGGCCCAATGGTTTGTATATGAGGATAGTATTGGGACAATCTTGGGGGGTTTATAATATATGACACTGAAAGTATTTATTTTACAAATATTTCAGAGCATCAATAATGATATGACATATGCTGTGGCCGCAATTCACTTATACATCCAAATCAAATGTATTTTTGTGCCAATGTTTGGCAATGCATTGCGCCATGTTCTAAATGGTGCACACCAACTAATTTGCTGGCGCAAGTGAATACTTTGTTTGACACCTTCACAAGGAATATTTCCACCAAGTTTCAGCTTAATCTCAGTGACGGTTCTGGAGAAGAAGTTGAAAATAGTGAAAGGACACAAAAAATCATTAAAAAATAGAAAAGATTCTAACTTGCTTCATAAATTTAATACATTACAACCTGACATTTGAAAAATGTATGCCAATACAGAATCTGGGAAAAAAATAGAACAGTCAGCACAACCTTAAGACCCCTTCAGCCACGATGACTCCTGGTGACTTTGAAGATAAGTCAACTACAAGTTTCATGATTTGTAGCTCAATTTGTTAAAAAAAAAGTGCATCTGCAAGGGTAAAATTATGATGCCCCCTGGTCAACTTGAAAATAGTTCAACGTCACTGAATGTCACACTTGGCCAAGCACCCAGTGAGATACTTAAGTTTCATGATAGCAGTTCAATTTGTTCATAAGCTATTGTGTCCACAAGGGTAATGGATGGAAGGACACATGCATGCACACACAGACATGAAAATGACAATACCCTGTCTACCAATAAGGCTAAGGAGGTAAAAATTTTGTAACTGGTTTATGGCATTACCCACAAGTATGCAATTGTTTTGGAGAAGTGTGTGTGGCATGATGCAGAGTTCACATATGTAAAGCAACAGTCATTGCCAAGACTGGATGCCACCCGCTTTGCCCACACATGGGTCTTGTGACTTTTGAAATATGCTCATGGTCACCAAAATGTAAAAAGTTCAAGAAATAGTATTAATTCACAAATGAGGTAAATTTGAGTTTGACCTCAGCGGTGAATCACAAGATATTTTGCTTGCAAGGATTCTGCTATGAATAGTCAGACAAACTGAAAACAGTTTACCACAAAGTTCATTGGTGGAGGGTATAATAAAGTTCTTGAGGTCCTCACATATATTGCAAGCCATCTAATGTCACAAGGAAACTTACTGACCTAGATCAAGGGGACATGAGGTATTGGTCCAAACATACCTATTAAGGAGGGAGTAACGAAACACATACTGACACGACAGCCACTGGAATCAACAGCCAGGGGGAACTATCGGTCCAGGAGAGGAGGTGCCATCTGTTGGGATAACTTTCAGAGGTTCATGGACATGAGGCTGCTAACAGCAGAATCCTGGCCTAAGCTTGGACACCATCCTTACTGACCAGGATGGGACTGCCAAGGAACCCCCACAGAATGCCCGCCAACCTGACAACAGTCTGCTGTAAGGAGCTGCTGTCTATTTCTACTCTTCAGGTCCTCCAGATCTCACAAGAGCAGTGAACCATGAAAAACTCTCAGCCTAGTGGACCCCAGGGACATGCACCCCATACAAATGCAAGACAAGATCTAGGCCTACTCTAGGTTGGCTGACTTACAGACTTCATCAGAGTCTAAACCCCAAGGGTAACAAAAACTGGAACATGGTGGCTGCCCTGAGGGAACAAGGGAAGTCCAATGGACAAGTATGAGCAACCTATGCAAAGGAACCTTCTATGCCAGCCAAGGCGTAAATGCCCTCCTGCCGCAGGTAACTCAAAACAGATCTCAAGTTATCAAGTGAACAGAAAATTTAATGTCAGTCATTCTGCGAACTTGGGAATGAGATCAAGGTCCAAAAATCACTGGAGTATGACCACTTGCACAAAATAGGTAAACATTTGTAAAAGGTACATCGATACCAAGTTTGACACACAAATCTGGCCACAATTATTTAAGTAATAAGCATTATAAGAAATTCCCATGTTAAACTTTTCTATTCAAACTTTTTCAAAGATTTTCCAAAAAAAAAAAATCATAAATCCAAAAATCACAAGAGCGTGATCATTTGAACAAACTTGGTAAAGACCCACCCAAGGTACATTGCACACCAAGTTTGAAGTCAATCTGACTGACAGTTTCTTCAGAGAAGTCCAAAATATGAATTAGCATTAGAATGCCCATTGACTTGCACAGTAATCGATAGAAAAGGTGATCTTACCGATAGGTACCTGGATTGAAAAAAAAAACATTAAAAATCCGGAATCCACAGCAGTCAGACCTAGTACACAATCTTGTTTTACTGTTCCACAAGGAACATATCCACTAAGTTTCAGCTTAATCAGTGACGGTTCTGGAGAAGAGGTGGTTGAAAATAGCGAAAAAACATAAAAAAATAGAAAAAAATTGCAGTGCCACCAGGTGAACAAATTAAGAACTAGGAGTGTTCCTGTGTAATATCAAAGCAATGGGGTGACCTGTTTCGGAGACGAAAGTTTTTTAATATTTGCCCCCCCCCCCCAAAAAAAAATTAAAAAGAATCATTAAAAATCCAAAAATCATTGAAGCATGACCATTTGAACAAACTTGGTAGAGACCCAACCAAGGTACATTGCCACCAACTTTGAAGTCAGTCTGTGCATTGGGGAAGTCAATAATGTGAAATACCATCAGAATACCCATTGACTTGCATAGTAATCAATAGGAAAAGTGCAAATTGAAAAAATCCTTAAAAATCAGAAATCCACAGCAGTGCCACATAGTAAAGAACTTTGTTTAACCTTTGCATAAGGAACATATCCACCAAGTTTCAGCTTATCAGAGTGATGGTTCTGGAGAAGACGTAGAAAATAGTAAACACACACAAAAAAGCATAAAGATTTAGAAAACAAGAGGATCATGATGATCCTGTGCTGTGCTGACTGGATCTGCTTTTATTCAGGAAACAAAATTGAATAGGGCGACCTGACTTGTCCATGGTAGTACATGTATTATCAATTGACATACCTTGCTGTTTCAATGGCTGTCGATGTACAGGGGCAGCACTCACTTACAGTCACAAAGTCTGATATTGCATAACTTTGTCAAAAATTAACATATCCACATTATTTTCACAAACTTTCATTGTCTAATGTGCAACTATATTTGGATAAAATTTTAAGCAGTTCTATCATGCTGTTCTGGAGAAGAAGTCAAAAATAGCCTTAACACGCAAAACTTCATAAAAAAACTAATTGCATCATCATCTCCTTTGCAAACTTGGTAGAGGTCCACCTGGGGATCATCCATGTGCAAAATCAAAACATTCTATGTAGCGGTTTTTGAGAAGTCGCAAATATAAAAAGTCTTAACGACAGACGGACAGACGGAAGGACAGACGGACGACGGACGCAAACGGATTCTATAAGCTCTGCTGACTGACAAGTCAGCAGAGCTAAAAATGCAGCGCTACCTGGTTAACAAATTACGAACTATGAGTCCCTAGGAGTGTTCCTGTGTTATATCAAAGCAATTGTTTCAGAGAAGCAGATTTTTTCAGATTTGCCCCAAGAAAGAACAAAAAAAAATTACTAAAAAAACCCCAAAAATCAATGAAGCATGACTGTTGGAACAACTTGGTAGAGACCCACCCAAGGTACATCCCCACCAAGTTTCAAGTAAATATTGCTGACTGTTTTGGAGAAGTGGAAAATGTGAACTATGGATGGACTACAGACTGACTTATCAGCTGAGCTAAAAATCAGGTATCCACAGCAGTGCCACCTAGTAAACAGCTTCGTTTGACCCTTTCAGAAGAAACATAGCAACCCAGTTCCAGCTTAATCTGCGTGACAGTTCTGGAGAAGTTTAAAACAGCAAAAACACTAAAAAAAATCATTTAAAAAATGAAGAAAAAAATTGCAGCCCTATCTGGTTAACAAATTAAGAACTATGAGTCCATAGGAGTGTACCTGTGTCATATCAAAGCAATTGGGTGAGCGGTTTCAGAGATGCAGATTTTTTAAGATTTGCCCCAAGAAATAAAAGCTTCATAAAAAAAAAAAAAAAAAAAAAAATCAATGGAGCATGACTGTTTGAACAACTTGGTAGAGACCCACCCAAGGTACATCCCCACCAAGGTTCAAGTAAATATTGCTGATGGTTTTGGAGAAGTGGAAAATGTGAACTGTGGATGGACGACAGACTGACTTATCAGCTGAGCTAAAATTCAGGTATCCACAGCAGTGCCACCTAGTAAACAGCTGTCTTTGACCCTTTCAGAAGAAACATAGCAACCCAGTTTCAGCTTAATCTGAGTTACAGTTCTGGAGAAGTTTAAAATAGCAAAAACACTAAAAAAAAAAAAAAAATTTTAAAATGAAGAAAAAATTGCAGCGCCACCTGCTGAACAAATTAAGAACTAGGAGTCCCTAGGAGTGTGATATCAAAGCAAATATGTGAGCAGTTTTCAAATTTTTTTTAACATTTTGCCCCAAAAAGAACAAAACCTTAAAAAATCCAAAACCACTGGAGTGTGACCATTTGAACAAACTTGGTAGAAACCCACCCAAGGTACATTGCTACCAAGTTTGAAGTGAATCTGGATGACGGATTTAGAGAAGTCAAAAATGTGACTCCGCTTTAGAATGCCTATTGACTTACATAGTGATCAACAGGAAAGGTGCAATTCCCTACAAGTACACGGATTGAAAAAATCATTAAAAATCAGTGTCCACAGCAGTGCAACCTAGTGAACAACTATGTTTGACCTGTTCACAAGGAACATATCCATCAAGCTTCAGCTTTATCTGAGTGACAGTTCATGAAAAGCAGATGAAAATAGCAAAAACACACAAATCAATAAAAAAAATTGCAGTGCTACCTGGTGAACAAATTAAGAACTAGGAGTATTCCCGTGTGATATTAAAGCAATTTGGTGAGTGGTTTTCGAGATTATTTAAGATTTGTCATAAAAAAGAACAAAAATCACTGAAGCATGACCATTTGAACAAACCTGGTGAAGACTCGCCCAAGGCAGATCCTTACCAAGTTTGGAGAGTATCCGACCACCAGGTTGAAAATGTAAACTGTGCATGGACGACCAAGCCTCCTAAAAGCTAAGCTGACTGACAAGTCAGCTGTGCTAAAAACAAATGAATTAGAGATGCCAAAAATTTAAGGGTTCTGTAGATCATGTCCAATGCTTATGTTAGGTAATACCAGAGATCTTGATCTATTTTTTATGTCACTAGGCCAGTCAAGTTGATAGGTGATTTCTATAATGGCAGGGTGTAGTTTGGACATCAATATTTTTAGTGGGTTATTCTGAAATTTGGTGGGATTGTGAAGGAGGTCAAAATCCCAATTGATGGAGATACTAGTGGAGCTAGCTACAGTTTGACAGAAATTATGAGCCAAAATGTGTGAAGCAAAATAAAATTCAATATCTCCAAAAAATAATTAAGCTAGACATTCCTTATTGATAGGTTATATTGATTATGTTCAACATTATTATGTGGTGAAATATGATCGCTAGGTTTTATAGGTCACCAGATTTGTAAAGCTAAGAAATAATTTGGTGATGTTAGGGCACAGCTTGGACATCAATGAACAGAATCTATCCTCCAGAACAAAATTTCACTTGAACTTTGTGTTCCCAATCAAACAAACATATCAGTTCACCTGACCTGCTTGTTTTGTTTTGAGTTTTTATATCATTATAATACATTGTATGTCAGCAAAGTACTAGTCCCATAGGCCTCTTGTTCTAATTCTGCTGCTGCATTTAACAGCACCAGAATAAAAAATCTGCTGCCACCTAGGGGCAGTTTTTTCTTGCATGGTTTGGCAAGTATCCATAGTGCAGTGCACCAGGTAAACTTGTTGGCTGTGGGCCTATTAACTTTCTCCAGGAGCAAAAGCAGTCCACAGCTTTGTAGAACAACATCTACATATTAAACATACAGAAAGCCTGTAAGTTCATGGGTCATATCATTGACAGTTCTTGCATCATACATTTTTCTGCACTTCAATGAGCAGGTGTGATAACAGCAATTATTCATTTTATTTTCTATTTATAAATCAGGCAACATTAATTAACCACGCTGATTGCTACTTAACAGCAGTGTTCCTCTGCAATTATGTATTGGTGATAGCAACAATACTTATTTTCACTAGCATTATTTTTTCTCAACATATTGAATCAAGTGTCCTTCACTTTAGCACTTAATGATCTTGAAAAATGGGACAAGGTCACAGCATTTTCTAAGAGAGGGAGGGGGAGGGTTAATTTGACCATTGACCTGACACATGGTTGGCATGTTGCACTGTGATCCCAGAAATGAGGTCAAGGTCATTCATTTACTGTCTAAGCATAGCCTTCAACACACATTAACATATGCAACTTCAAAGTACCTAACTCAAAATAGATCTCAAGTTATCAAGTGAACAGTAAATTTCACGTCAGTTGTCCTGTGAGCTTGGGAATGCAATCAAGGTCCAAAAATGACTGCAGCATGATCCTTGCATAAAATAGACATACACTTATCAAAGGTACATCCCTACCAAGTTTAACACAAATCAATCCAAAATTTTCTAAGTTATAAACATTACATGCAATTCCCATGTTAACAAAACCATAAAAAAATACCGTTCAAAGAACGTAGTACCCTTCGGTCGCCTTCAATCTCTTTTGCTATAAGTGAATAGGAATAGTGTCCCATAGTATCATATATAGTTACCTACACAAATACTACTATTGTACACTTGACCTTTGACCTCAAAAACATTAGGTCAAATATAGAGGTATAACCTTGACTTTCAATAGCCTTCTAGATCACCCTGTGTTGCTTTTTTTGTTTTAAGATTTAGATTTCAAGATGCACGTCACTCAGCAAACTTGTGACCCGTGTGTGACCTTGAAAATTAGGTCAAGGTCAATTATGCTTGCAGAGGTGTACTATCATATGCAATTTGGAAGTCCTGTTTCAAAAATTTCTGATGTTATAGTGGGGTAAACAAAATTTCAATGAATAGGTCACTGTGACCCAGATACTTGACCTAGTGACCTACTTTTGATTTAGACACATTCTTTGGTTGTTATACATAAGTGTATAAAATTTCATGTAACTGACTTAAAAACTTCCTTACTCATACCAATGCCACCATTGTGCACTTGACCTTTGACCTCAAAAAGTAGGTCAAATATAAAGCTATGACCTAGATTTATAGGCTTCTAGATCACTTTATGAAGCTTCTTACGTGTAAGATTTAGATTGCTAGATGCAGGCTTTCAATAGTAAGAGCGGTAACGTCACTTACCACATGTGACCATTGTGTGACCTTGAGAATTACGTCAAGGTCAACTATGCTTGCACGCAAAGTAGGCCATACAGGAGTGTACTATCATGTGCAATTTGAAAGTCCTGTCTAAAAAATTTCTGAAGTTATGGTGGTAAAACCACAGGACGGACGGACGGATGGACAGACGGACAGCGCCGGGTATGACAATACCCGTCGGCCTCATAAGGCCGAAGGGTAAAAATCCAAAAATCACTGGAGCATGACCATTTGAACAAAGTTGTTAGAGACCCATCCAAGGTGCATTGCCACCAAGTTTGAAGTCACACTGGACAAAGGTTTCAGAGAAATCTAGAAATTTAGCATTAGAATGCCCATTGACTTACATAGTAATTAACAGGAAAGATGCATTTACTAAGAAGTATGCAAATTGAAAAAATCGTCAAAAATTGGGATCCACAACAGTGCCACCTAGTGAACAAATTTGTTTGACCTTTCCACAAGGAGCACATCCATCAAGTGTCAGCTCAATTTGAGTGATGGTTCTGGAGAAGTCGAACTTAGCAAAAACACACAAAAAATTATCAAAAAATTAGAAACAAGAGGCAAATGAGTGTAATGCTCTGCTGGCACTGTGGCTACACTGAAGTCCAGAGTCCTCAAGTGGCTTCTGAACATGAAGCTTATGTGAATTTAGTGTCTGATTTGTCCACCAGATGGCACTTTGCTCCACATGTAATTACAGCTTATTTGTGCAATTCCTGTCATGGATATTGTTGCATGTGCCAAGAAAACAATCAGTGAGTCCTTAACCTTATGTCCTCAGTGACCTTGGGACAGAAGATCAAGGTCAACCAATTATGTAATACAACAGGCCCATGGGCCTGGTGCTGTGCTGACATTGCCATTAATGTCCAAGCTACACCCTGCCATTACAACATTAAACTCAAAGACTGGGGTGCAGAGCATTCATGAGATGACCCCTATATTCAAACTGGCCATTTAACCTTGACCTTCAACTCAGTTTAAAAAACTGTTATGTTAAAAATGTGCGCCCCACATCCCGCTTTCCGTACATGGTCTATTTGTTCAAATCGGGTAATAACTTTTTGAGTGATTAATAAAACCAATAAATTAGGAGGAGTGCCAAACTTCATATACCAGACGTTCTGACACAGGCCCAACTTTTCGCGAAATTGACTTGCAGACAGCTCTGGGGGGAACGTGCTTCTCCTTGATCAGCCGTTCTTTCTTGGCTTTTGGTAGGGAAATGTCTTTTTTGGATGACTTAGGAGGCTTGTGGGTGGGTACTGTCTTCTTTTGGACGCGGGAAGTGTCCTCTTTGTATGTGTCGATCTCGCCTTCCAAGTTGGAGAGCTCCTTCTGTAGCTGTCTAATCTGGGCCTGTTTTTTTTTTTTATTTTTGCAGGTCCATTTGCTTCTTTTGGATTTTGGCGGTTAATGCCTCTAACTGATCGTCGAGGAAAACGTCTTGATCGGACTCCTCCGACTTTGAATCGCCACCATTTTGACCTTCTGGACCTTCATCGCCATATTGGTTGTAATGCACAAGACACGCGACACTGGCCTCCTCTAACTTGTGTTCCGAGAGCTCATCAGTGGAGTCTCTACCCTCTGACATTGCTTTATAGTCAACACGAATGGCTCTTTTACCGGAGCCACTAGCCATCATTCCTTGGGCAGGCCTTCCCCTGTCACTCGCCAATGTAGCAAAATGCTATGAAAATACCACTTTGGCTATAATTTTTTACAATTGGCTAATGGTTAACAAATAAGAATGTCCCAAACACTGTATTATGCACACAAATTTGGCTACAAAATTTAAATTTCCAGGGGAAGCCCTGCATGGGAAACGCAACAAAGTGTCAAACAAAAAAACTTCACCAGCTCCCACATGTGTACCCAGTATGAAAACTAAACATGGAATGATTCAAATCAGCAGCGGTTAAAAAGTACAATAAGAGGTGCGTCGTGTGACAAACAACCCTCTGGAAGGAGAAAAGGTAGACCAGGACAATATGGGACTATGGGATACCTATAAAATCAGCAGTCGCTCTACTAATTTCCAAATATCGCCCAGTCTGCAATTAGTTATTTTGTGCAGCAAAATTTTACAATTGCTCAGTCATGGTGATCCAAAAAGTAGGTCATCAAGTACAGTTTTATGTACAATGTAATCATGTGTAATTTTGGTCTGAAAGCTCAATTCTTTTTGCCATTGATGTCCAAGCTACACACTGCCATTACAAAATCACCTCTGTCAACTTTACAGGCATGCTAACCTCACAAAAATAGGTCAAGGTCACTGAAATTATAAAACATTTTAACATTGGATATGGTCTATATATCCTATAATACACAATCCCACCAAAGTTGGTGAAAATCTGCAAAAAATTAAAGATGCTAGTGTTCACAAGATTTTCATATTTTTTAACCCATTTTACATATTATAGGTGGTGCGACCAATATTGAAAGGGACCTATCTTTTCATACACCCTAGAAGTCCTGAAAGTTACATTGGGCTAACTTGAAAATGTGGACGGCATAGCGCTCAAAACCCAATAGTTTACGGACGTCTCTAGTATGACACACTTATGTAGAAAAACATAACTCATATTCATAAATATCAAACCCAACAATGACAGCAAAGAGATTCCGGAGTTACCAAAGCATCAACATTCATCTTCCAATATCAATGTGAAGAAACAAATTACAGACGGATGGATGGACAACATGGCTGAGTGACATGAACGAACCTATAAGCTCTGTGACCTAAGGTCAGCAGAGCTAAAAAAAAAAATTGCAGTGCCACCTGGGGAAGATATTAAGAACTAGGAGTCCCTAGGAGTGTTCCTGTGTCATTCTAAAACAATTGGGTGAGCCGTTTTGGAGACAGAATTTTTAAGATTTGCTCTAAAAAAGAAGAACAAATTATAAAAAAACAAAACTCACTGAACCGTGACCATTTGAACAAACTTGGTAGAGACCCACCCAACTAGGTACATTCCCACCAAGTTTGAAGTGAATCTGGTTGATGGTTTTGGACAAGTAAAAGATGTGAATTGTTGACGAAGGACGGACGGAATGACAGATGACCGACAACAGATGAAGGACCATAAGATTAGCTCAACTGACTGACAAGTCTGCTGAGCTTAAAAATTATTTCCTGAAATGCATTTCTTCTGTGACCTTGAGAAAATCTGTCATGGTCATCCATATGATGAAATACAAAATTTCCACAATACACACTTGTGGTACATTAGTCTTAATCTTTCTCTATCTATGAATTTACTGTTTTGTGAACACATTTTGGTCTATATATTGCATTATACTGCACATTTACCCAGCAAATTTCAGTACATTTTCCATCTTTCTGTCTGATCAACATTCCTACCAGGTTTTGCTGTTTCATGAAGAACTGTATTGTAAAAATGTTCACACCTTGGTCCATATATTACATAATGATATAGATGGTGCCATCAATATCGAACTCGAACTGATTTTTATACCTTTTATAGTCCTGAAAGTTATAGGTTAGCTTGAAAACTGTGGACTGCATTCACAAGCATGACTTTACCTACAGGGGACATACACAAGTGCTGAAAGCTCTGACTTTCGGTCAGCACAGCTGAAAACGCAGTTTGGATAAATTATTGGTGTCAAAAGTTTCTGGTGTGAGACCTGACCATTCCTTGGTAAAGAACATAAAACTCCAAACACACCACTTTAAAAAAAAAATGAACATAGCTTCAAAGCAAAGCATTGACTGAAGGGTACGTCTTTGCGAGCATGTAATTAGGCTGCCATTTGCTCAAATTAGGTCATGAGGACACCAAAATTTAGTCAGTTCATCTTGCCAGGTAAGCTTAGTCTTTCTTACGACCCTTTGTTAGTTAATTCGTTATATAACAAAATAGCTAATGAATATTATAAAATAAATTAAGGAGGAGTCATGGCATCAAGTTTGAGCAAGACAGACTGTGAAACGGTCCTGGTCGCATCCGTTCGGTGGCTCTGCGGTGCCAGTCAAGAAACACACCGGCTGTGCAACAGCCACCCGAAACACGCATGTACACTTCGATAATGTGTGTTGCAGCAGGTCTACAGCTGGGCAACAGTGTCACAGGACCATGAACTGCACTGGCAGCTGTGGTACAGAAGTCTGGGCAACATCCAACAGAAGAACAAGGTGCATTTACCAATAAGTACCCCAATTGACAAAAGTAGTTAAACTCAGGAATCCACAGCAGTGCCACCTAGCAAACAACTTTGTTTAACCCTTCCACAAGGAACAAATCCACCAAGTTTCAGCCTAATCTGAGTGACAGTTCTGGAGAAGTGAAAACTAGCAAAAACACACACAAAAATCATTAAAAAAAGGAAAAATTGCACAGCCACCTGGTGAACTAAGTAAGAACAAGTTAATGAGTATTGCAGAGCAATACATAGTCCCCCGCTCGTCGCCCACGAGGTTGAATGGACTACATGTACTATATAGGGGTGTGACCTAGATGAAAAAAAAAATTAAAAGTATGGCACATTCTTAGATTAAGCTTCACATTTGTGTAAAATTTCATTAATCTAAGTAAAAGGACAAAAAAGTTATGGCCCGGACAAGATTTTGAATGGATTTCACAGTGACCTAGATATTTGACCTAGTGACCTACTTTTGCCATGTGACACAACAACTCCCCAGGTAGTATTAAAATAATAAATTTGGTAGCTGTAGGTATTATAGTAAGGGAAATATGGCATGGACAAGGTTTTACATGGAGTTTACACTGTGACCTAGATATTTGACCTAGTGACCTAGTTTTGCATCGTGACACACTTTATGGTCACAATACATTATCAGTAAACTTTTATAACAAGAAGTCAAAATTTTTTAAGAATTACAGTAAGGACATGAAAATACTGTACATTTATGTATTACTGTGACCCATATATTTGACGGACGGACGGACACATGGACGGTGCCCATTACCATATCCCCTCTAAGGTCTACCCACCATAAAAAAAATCAAAGGGCTGGCATCAATAATTTAGAAGATATGGCCCGGACAAAATTTGTATTGTATCTTGAGCTTGCTTAATGAACTTCGTTAATTAATGGAAGTAATTAGCCACAGAAAACAATGCGTATGCACACCTACTACCTAAGGTCTACACACCATAAAAAATTCAAAGGGCTAGCATTAATAGTTTAGAAGATATGGCCCGGACAAAATTTGTCTTGCTTAATGAACTTTGTTAAATAATTAATTAATGCAAGTAATTAGCCACACAAAACAATGCCTATGCACACCTACTACCTATGGTCTATCCACCACAAAAAATTCAAAGGGCTAGCATTAAGAGTTTAGAAGATATGGCCCGGACAAAATTTGTCTTGCTTAACGAACTTTGTTAAATAATTAATTAATGCAAGTAATTAGCCACACAAAACAATGCCTATGCACAGCTACTACCTAAGGTCTACCCACCATAAAAAAATTGAAGAGGTAGCATTAATATAGGGAAGATATGTGGCGGACAAAATTTGTTTCTGTATATTTACATATCGATCGGTGACCCAAATATTTGACCTAGTGACCTAGTTTTGCTTTATGACACTTTCTTAGACTAAGCTTCATATTTGTGTAACATTTCATGACTCTAAGTAAAAGGACAAAAAAGTTATGGCCCGGACAAGATTTTTCATACATATGTATTCTGTGACCCAGATATTTGACCTAGTGACCTACTTTTGGCACACCATACACCTCTATCCTAGGAAGTACAAACATATTAAATTTGGTAGCTGTGGGTGTTATGGTGTTGGAAATATGGCCCGGAGAAGCTTCGGACGGACGGACGGACGAGGTGCAAACCTATAGTCCCCCACCAAGTGGGCGGGGGACTAATTAGGAGTTCCTAGGAGTGGTCCTGTGTCATATCAAAGAATTGAGTGAGCAGTTTCAAAGAGCATTTTTTAAGATTTGCTCCAAAAAACAAAAAAGTTCATAAAATATCCAAAAATCACTGAAGCATGCATGACCATTTGAAAAAAGTCGAGACCCACCCAAGGTACATCCCCACCAAGTTTGAAGTAAATCCGGTTGACGGTTTCGAATAAGAAGTTGAAAATATGAATTGTGGAAGGACAAATGATGAACGAAGGACCATCCTATAAGCTCAGCCGAGTGTCAAGTCAGCTGAGCTAAAAACTGCAGATAAAAGAAAACTGTTAAATAATTGGGGCTTCACACAGCATATTATATCCTTAAACTGCAGAACTTTGCAGCTGTTGATATATAGTCAAAATTCTCAATAAATTTGTGACTAATATGATCACAAAATCTATCCCCATCCTTACACAAATTACGCTTTACATTTAATCATTGAGGGGGTTGAACACAAACACAAAATGCCACTCCTTGTATGATTAAATAGAAAGTTTATTCAGTCAAGTTCTGAATACAGGGTGACTCTAATTACATGATGGTGTGACAGAACAAGCAAATAAAATATGTATACCTTTTTGGTGAAGTCTTGGAAAGCTGCAAGGCATTATGGGTACAGAAAATAATTTGTGAATACTCTTTATATAGTGAAAGAGTAGGGACTTAGATACACAGTCTATTTCATCTGAACTAAAAATCAAAATAGCACCAAAAAATGTGCAAGTTTATTTTTGTCTCCAACTTCCACTTCCTGTATGCTGCTGCCCCCGTTCCAAAAATATAAAGAGCTGCTATGCTTACTTCAGTCCTTATGACCCATAATCCCTTGCTGTTAGTATCTACAAAATGACTGACTAAGCTGTATACACTAAACCTCATCTCTTTTTTTTACACCAATGAGTTTGGTCCTTTGAGGGTGCCCCAACAGAATACACAATTTTAGCAGCAAACTGCTCAGTTGATGCACAGGACAGTAATCCATCCAAAGCTGAAGGTATAAATTATACGGCCAAAGTACTGAACTGAAAAACAAAGTCACCCTTTAGCCACCTGAATAAACATTTTCATTTTTCATCATGTTGTGAAGCCTTTTTCAAGAAATACAAATTCCTCTTGCAAATGCACAGCTGCATTTAGTTCACTTCTTTCCTTCCTTCACTGTATTTATACACAAAGAAGTAAACACTTAAGCCCTTGGGGGTTCTCTTTGAGTTGCTCTCATGCGCAATGTACAGTAAATGACATAAAAAGTCTCAAAATTCCATGGTTTTTAGACCAAAAGGCCCATCAATCAGTCCTCCGATAGGAAACATTTGTGTGCTTGGTACTAGTCATCTGCTGGCCAAGCACAATGTTACATATATACAAATCTCAAGGCCCTTTCAAAATCATCTCTGGAATACTGGGCCTATCATGATACAAACATCATTCAACTGCTATTCTACAACTTGTTTACAATCTACAGAAGGACTATGCCCTTCAACACTTTTCTGGCACTGGCTTCCTTGCCGATGTGAAGAACCGGGCGCTAGTAGGCAGCAGGTGTGTTCAACTGTACACCAGTTTATTTACAGGTGCTGCAACTAGACACCCAGTGAAATGTTACCAGCTGGTCACTGTGAACCGGTCACATTACACTTGTACCGTGTGTAAAATTCCACATTGGAGATATACTCTTCTGTATGCAGCTGGATTGTGTCACTTGTCCAATCAAGTCACTGGGTATGTTTCATACCATGTCATTGGACAATACAAAGTATACACACTGTTTCAGGCAGTACATTCACACTACCATCAGGAACGTAATACTTATAGACACTTACGATGCACATCGTCGTAGTTCTGCAGGCTAAAAAAAAAAAAAAAAAAATGAAAATGAAAAACAAAAAGTATAAAACAGCCTACAACCAGCCTGAAGCAGTAAGAGTCAGTTGATGCACAAGAGTCTACAAGAACCTGTATGGAGCAAGCAAGTAGTTTACAACGTCCACTTGTGCATGTCCTGGCAAAAAGTCCAGTCTGATCTGCTGACCCATACAGGACAGACTATTTGTATGGACAACATCCATGGATCACTGTATGCATAAACATGCAGAAGCCATGTCCCCTTGTAAATGAACTTCAATGATCCGGTCCTGTTCAAGTGGCCTTCACTTCTCTTGAGTGTACAACAACTCATTCATGGGTTCAAGTCAGTATCCAGGGTCAATGTTTTTTTGTTTTTTGTCCGTATGCATGAATTATAGCTCACAGCCATGACCTGCTGCTCTATTAAAGCATCATTTGGTTGGTTTTTCAGTTTTTGGTCATCTTGCATCCTGGTTGCTGCCTGTCTGCAACAGAGCAAAGTTCATGGTAAAACTGTGTAACAAAATAATCACTATGTATACTTTAATCATAATGAAGCTCTAGTTCAGTGCTCGGTCAACCATAAACAGCATGTTTGTCCGGCAGAGTCATGTGCACACTTCATCCTCTTTAATGAGTGGAATTGATATACAGTTTGCCTTGTTCCAGCCATTTTACCCATCCATTGAATTATCAATTTGAAGTTTGCCGAATAAAATATGTTTAAACTAATAATCATAATGTATTTCTACATTTATCTATTCCAATGCAACTGAGTGCCAATCCCACTTTTGGCAGCAATCATTTACCCTGGAATATATATCCACTCTTCAAGCTGCTAACTAAAGAATCATTGCAAGACCTCCTCCAGGCCTGGACACATTCTGAGGACCCCTTGCATCTGCCAGTCATCCCTAAATCAGCTTCCCTAAGCTTCACATCAACACCAACTTCAATTTTCAAAGCTCTACACTCTCATTACGTTTTATTTAGGCTCTCTCTCCCCCCCCCCCCCAATTCACTGCCACATTTAATTGTATCCAACTTCACCTGTCACCATGGCATTTACTATCCCTACTATTTTTTACCATTTATCATTCTGTTCTCTATCTTTCTACTAGCTCAGGCAACCTTCTTTTGAATTGGCTCCCTATACTTAACTGATACATTCAATGCCATAAACTTTGGTCTCTTCTCTCTCAGTTTTGAATGATGTACATGTTAATCTAATATAATCAAGTGATTTATACCATGTCAGTTTTCCCTGTCCCTATATATTCCAAAAATCACCTCCCCTGTCGACAAGCTTTCTGATCCTATACCGTGTTCATTCCAATAGTAGCATGCACCCTAATAGAAGCACGCCCCAACTTTTCCTGTTGTGGACTCCACATACAATATCAAATTTTCCCCTTTTCAAAAAAAAAATAGTGACCTCTGTTAAAAAAGCAGCCAGTACTTATAGTAGTTACAGCTCGAGGCTTAGCATGCCAAGTAAATGTTTTTACTGTTTCAAATTGAGAAGAATTAACATTGCACTGTATGGCAATTACACAATTTGATTAAGGATATTTTGCCAACGTGCAACTCTTAGTGACTGCTAGTGCTATTGAACCGACAGAAAAATGCCTATGGGTGAAACATACTTGTAAAAATGAATCGCAACACTGAAAATGGAACCGAGCTTTTCAATTAGCAGAATCATAATCGATAACAGGAATTCCCAATGTTTTTTACTTTTGTCCTTCGTCTTTGATGCATTCATTTTACAGTAATACACTTTTGCATCTTCTTTACTTACTTCAAAATGTTGAAGTAAGGCAACCTGTCAATTCATTCCTGAGGCATACTACATGTCCAATTGTAAACAGCTGGGCATCATTATGTTGGTACCTTATCAAGTAGCCATATCCATGTTTCATTATACAGGGAGTCAGACTAATACAACATTATATTAACTGGAAATCCCTCGCAGAGAAAGGGCCAACCTAAATTGAGTGCTACCAATATGTCCTCTATCATTGCTGACACGAGACGCTACACACATATTGCCATAAGCAGAAAGCAAAAAAGGATCCAATAGCACTTGATATTTGTCAAGCCAAGGTGTGATAGCCATCTGAGGTCAAATTTCAACAATAACAACTTTCTTAAAGCACATTATAATAACACCAGTTTCACTAAGGTTTAGCAGAAATTATAACCCTTGTGGAACAATAAAACTATGAACTGTTTTGAGTATACTAACCTAAAGACCATGTCAATATACTAGAAAACAACATCTGTTTATGTCGATATTGTTTCCTTTTTTAAAAGGCAGCCAAATTTATTTGCATTGGCACAGCGTGTTAGTATTGGATGAATATGGTAAAAGCATTCATTCACAATATGATTTAATTATAAAATATTCTCAAAATTGCTTGACAATACAGCACTGACAAAATAAGTGTTCCAGTGTCTCAGTTTCCTCCTTACAAATAGGCACAACTCTGTACTATTACTGTGAATCAGAAATATTTTTGAAAACATGTCTGAATGTCTGTCACAATTCCTTTCACACTGAAAAAAAAAAATTTACTCACCTTATTCCATTTGTGGCTTGGTGGGCTCATCCATATATTCCACTGAGTACCTATTATAGCGGTAGTAAGGGGGCTTCTCCAGGTTGTTTTTATTGTTGCAAGTGGTCTTGCTGGGTTTAAGGTTGTCTGTGTTGCCCATGAGCCAATCTTGGCAGTTCTTTGATTGTTCCGGGGTAACATTCTCAGACCTCCAGTTGTCCACCCATGCACTGAATTTTGAGTGAAGACTCATGGAGACTGCCTTGTGAGACTATAACAAATCAAAACAATAAATTAAAAGAACTCAACCATAGGACACATGAGTCAAAAAGTGTGGCAGACCAGCTAACTTTAATTGCCAACAAGTGAACTGACAAAACTTGTGTCTCTCATGCAGCTGTCATTTTGTTGTAATAATGTAATTATGTTTCTATCCCAATTAAGATACTTTTGTCATAAATTTTCTTTTAAACTGCAACAGACTGCCAAGCTTTATGAATCATTATCATTATTATTGTTTTGAACAGCCAGACTCCCCGCTACCATAGTGACTTTGAAACAACTGTATGGGCTGTCAAGACTGTATTGTATGTGCAAGGTCATCAACTTTCTTATCATTTGATATTGAGGGAGAAATTTATTTCCAAGAGAACAGTGAAGCATTCCGCAAGGCATATTTACCTCCCGTGCCCTCTTCAGTGCCATTCTCTTGTACAGAGCACTCTCACTGTTGACCACATAGACCATTTTGAATGAGTTGACATCAAACTTGCACTCTGACTTGTCCATGATGTACATTTCATCGCTGAGAGACTTTTTGGGTGCTGTGTCCATACTGTTTTCCTCCTCCGATGCAGTCTCTTTGTTATTGTTGTCTTTCTGCTGTTGCTGCTCCTTGTTAGACTGCCGCCACTGGCGAATATTTCTGTTCACAAAAGAACCACACAAGAAAGTTGTATATGAGTATGTGCAGCACCTATAAAGTTAAACCCAGTGTCTGTTTACTACAATGTCTTATATACTTTAAACTTGCAATATCAAAATATAACCTTGCAAACTTTAGTAACTGCAATACCTCCCCTCCCCCAAGTAACATGATAAAAGAAAAGATAAAATATTGTAGCACTGACCTTGGCAAGAAAACTGGTTTCTTCCGAAGTTGTTCTTTGAGTTCTTCTGAGACTGTGTCATCATTTGCAATGTATTTCTCCACATACTCAGACCACCTTTCCACTTCAACTGGATCATCAGAATTCTCTGTTTCTGTATCCAACAGCTCTATGGACAGCAGACATTCATTCTTGTACTGCAAAAAAGAAAAAGAAAAAAAAATCTTTTTTGGGGGTTATGTTTTTAATGACAGAAATACTGCTTGTGTACATACATATTATCATTGGCTCTATACTCAACACTGCATTAATATTTGGGTGTACTTCTGACCATTTGCCACAAAGATTCCATTACCCTTAAATCAGTGCAATGGAACTAAACTGTAAAATAGAGAGAGAGAGAGAGAGAGAGAGAGAGAGAGAGAGAGAGAGAGAGAGAGAGAGAGAGAGAGAGAGAGAGAGAGAGAGAGAGAGAGAGAGAGAGAGAGAGAGAGAGAGAGAGAGAGAGAGAGAGAGAGAGAGAGAGAGAGAGAGAGAGAGAGAGAGAGAGAGAGAGAGAGAGAGAGAGAGAGAGAGAGAGAGAGAGAGAGAGAGAGAGATTTGGAAACAAACATAGAAATATATGCATGTCCAGCCACCATTGACATGTAAACAACAGCACCTTTTACGCACAAATGTGGCTATCTCAAATTATAAAATAGGCAAACAGCAGTTTTTTTCTAATAGTTCGGTTTTGTAACTGATGAGGATAAGATACCTCCAAAACTAGTCTAACATCAATACCAAAAAGCCTCTCCCATCTACAGCCTTATTCCCGTCAGATTTGCTAAACTGTAAAATAAGTTTTATTTTGCAGACCTCTACATCTGTACCCAAATAACTGAATTTCTGGTTTTACTGTATTTCAACGACCACCCAAGTCTCCATATTCTTTTCAATACAGTGAACCCTTTCTTTGGAGACCACCTTTAGGTTAACCAAACTGCAAACTCTCACAAAAGGTGGTGTTTTATAGAAGGTATGAATAACATGAAAAGCACTAAGCACAGTATGTTGAAAAAGTGGTCTTTAAAGAGGCAGCTGGTCTCTTATTGGGTGGTCTCTGAAGACACGGACCACTGTACTAATTTTACACTTACTATAGAAATCTTGAAGCAGTTTTCATCAGCCAGAAGTTGTTCACTGCGTCTCTGGTATGCCTGTTCAGCACTGAGATTCTGGTGTGCTGTGGCAACTCTGCCTCCTGTAGCTCCATTCTTCTTCTCTTCCAAGAAGAGTTCCATGGACTGTATGCAGATTTCATCACATACCAGGTGTTGTAACTATGTAATATAAAATGTTATCACACTCAATGACAGTCTGCATTACTGGAATGGTAAAATTACGCTTTAAGACCTTCCTGACAACACCAGTATTTTGTCCAAAATGACCAAAGCCTTTCTGGCTAAGTAACTTGTAAACATTTTGCTGGACAAACATGTATGAGAAATTCAATATTATAGCCTCAAAAATTAGTACTTAAACAGCAAAGAGTATTAATCTGCAGGTTTTATTACACAAATAACAGATCTTAAAGTATCTGCGAAATGTGTACCATTAAGAGTGCAAACGCTAAAACCACTTTACACGCACATGGGTCCTATGACCTTGAAAATGAAGTCAAGGTCGCCAAAATGCAATCAAGTCAAGAAATAAGTACAACTGAGTTTGACATGGCCTGTGAATCAGAAATACTTTGCATGCAAGGATTGTGCTGATGGACCATCAGACAAGCTACAAATGGAATAACTGCCAAACTACATCAGGAGATGGGTGGCGCAGAAGAGAATTTTTTTCTTCTGTTTGATTATCATAAAACTAGACCACTCTGCTGTATGACAGCTTTACGTACACAAAAGTTAATTCCATATAAAACAAAATAATCCTCTCCCTCCCTCCCTCCCTCTCTCTCTCTCTCTTTCTCTCTCTCTTTCTCTATCTATCTATCTATCTATCTATCTATCTATCTATCTATCTATCTATCTATCTATCTATCTATCTATCTATCTATCTATCTATCTATCTATCTATCTATCTATCTATCTTCCTTCAGGCATCTGTACACTACCTGTCAACTGCAGATCAAGCAACATAAACTCACCTGCCGTACTATGTTCTGAACCAGTTTGTCCATTGTGAAGGCAATGTAGGCATGAATCCCAAACATTTCTCGCAAGGTATCCTCATATACGGTGGCCTCCATGTTACCATCAAGTAAGCTCTTCACCATATCCAAGAAGTATGGGTAATATTCTTCAGGTTCAACCTCACCTGTAACAGTTTAAATGAACAAGATGACATCTCCTGTCCAAAAGATAACCCAACTGCATTTGTGTCTTTCTGTCCAGAACCACTTCCTAGTAGTCATTACCCTATCGCTAGGTAAAAGTCTGAACTTTCCATAAGCTAATACCTGTCTCTGTCCAACCTACGTACTGAAACCTACTATGCTGTACCAGAAATACATACCATCTACACATCTGCCTCATGCTGGTGGACTTAACTCCCTGCTTTTGGGATAATGCTGTACAATGTACATGTACATGTAGTACTTTGTACTGCCACATACGCAGTCAGCCTTGTTGATCATGACAGTCACACATATCTATCTCCCGTGAATGAACTATTTTTTTTTTTTTTTAATGTGAATGTGGCCAAATGGATATGTATGTTTTACACTTTTGGCCAGGTGATAGGTCCCAAAGGTGGCTGGTTCAAGACATACTTGTTTTGTAATCAGAACATAAAAAAAAAAAAAAAAAATGAATATATTCTGGTATTCTCTCAATGTTGGTGGACTTGAGTCCCTGATTTTGGGCTAATACCATATACAGTACTTTTTACTGGCCAATATGCCATCAACCCTGTTGATCAGGGACAGTCACACATATCTACCCCACTGAATATTTGTGTTTCCTTAAACATGTATTGGCTGGTAGCTACATGCTGGAAGCTGCTAATTCAGACTCGGCCATTCCATGCTAAAAACATTTTAAACTAGACATACCTTCAACGCAAAGTGTTGACTGAAGGGTCCGTCATATGCTCAAATAAGGTCATAGTGACACCAAATCTAATCAGATCATCTTGCCAGGTAAGATAAGTATACTGCCAAATTTGAGCAAAATACATGGAAGCATTTTGTAGATATCGCGGTAACGAGCATGTGCACATCCGGCCAGATGGACAACCCGAAAACATGAAGGGTCCACCCATGGGGCGGAACATTAATTATTCCTACCACACTTTAATTAGAGCATAATACATGGAGGCATTCTGGAGATATCATGGTAACGAGCCCTAACTAACATCTAATTAAGCTGCCATATGCTCAAATTAAGTCAAGGTGACCCCAAAATCTAACCAGTTCATATTACCATGTTAGATAATTATACTGAAAAACGTGAAGAAAATACATGTAAGCATTCTGGAGACATCACGGTAACGAGCCTTAACGAACATATAATTAGGCTGTCATTTGTTCAAATTGGGTCATGGTGACAACAAAATCTAACCAGTTCATCTTGGCATGCTAAATAAGCATACTGCCAAATTTGAGCAAAATATATTGGAGCATTCTGGAGATATTGCGGTAATGAGGCCTAACGAGCATGCCCATTGCTCAAATTATGTCACGGTGACACCAAAATCTAATCAGTTCATCTTTCCAGGTAAGGTAAGTATATTGCCAAATTTGAGCAAAATACATGGAAGCATTTTGTAGATATCGTGGCAACAAGCATGTGCACATCCGGATGGGCATCCGGACGCACAACCCGAAAAAAGAAAGCCTCCTCCCATGGGCTGACCCTATAAAATAAAAATCGGGCATTAATTATCCAGTGTGAACTATCAGTTTTTTTCCTTTCTTACATGATAAAAGAAAAGACAACTTACAAGGCTTTTTAAGCCTCAGTGCGATGGATGTGGATTCTTTCCTCTCATGTTTACACTTGGCTTCCTCTTCAGCAATGCGAACAGCATGTTGGTAGATTTTGTATAACCTTTCACACAGTATGTGATGCAACCGGAAGAACAGATACCAGTTGTTGTTTACATAGATCTGTGAGTACATGTCATCCTGCAAAGAGACAGATCCTCATGTTATATGTCGTCAAACTGGATTCTATGTAATTAGTGTACATACATCTATTCATGCCTTAACTGATAGAAGACAAAATTTATCGAAATATCCTTTCAGTGTTGATGCAACACAACAAAACTCATGCTCATCTGAAATATCAGGATTCAATTTCACCATAAAAAGTCAGTCCATTCAAGTACCAGCATGAATCGAGTTACAGAAATGATAAGAATAGCCCAGGTTGATACCTTTCTTCAACATGCTTTGTGCACTATGCTTTAAAGATACCAAGAAAAGCTATCGACACTGAATCTAGCCCAAAACTAAAAGGATTTTTAAAGAATATGTGGCCTTCTAAACTTACATCCATGTCTCACTCTGTATATTCTTTTTACTTAAAAGGCATTTTCCTTTCAAATAGTTGGAACATTTAAAACCAAATTAGCATAGCTAAGACAATGTAATGACAATTAACTTCAGTTGTCTCTAATCAGATACATATTACTTGACTTACATTGTCATCAATGATAGGTTGCTCCTTATCTGAGTCACTTAAGGTCCCGTTGACCAGAGGGGACTTCTTTGTTGCGTTGGCACTGTCAGTACTGGGAGGTGTGTTGTTGTTATTGCTTGGCCCCATTATGCTGGAGCTATTGTTTGTGCTGGTGGTTGATGATTTTTTAATATCTTTGTCAGACTTCTCTAGTTTGTCTTTATTGGCAGGTTTTTCTGACTCGTCTGTTTCCATATCTGGAGTTAAAAAATGCAAAGGTGTTGAGATAAGAAATAATGAATCAAACACATAAATGAATGAAAGCTAGTACATGTATCAGAAAAGCAAGCCATAATTATCATTTAAATTTGTTTGTGAAGCATTGGATTATTGTACTTAAGATATATCTGCTGTTGTAGTCAGCTGGAAAAAGGCATTACCCACAGGTGAATAAAAACCCATTATATTAGCTGAGTTACAAATGAGATAACCTGATGACCAAGACTACGTCATTGACACTCAAAACAAGATTCTTATCTGTTGCTAGAGAAAATCGCACCTTCTTCTCTGTCTCCCTCATCATCACTGAGCTCTCCTCGTGGCACAAAGAATAGGTCCGGAATGAAGTGATATAATAACTGTTTGATTTTCTGTTTGTCTTCTTTGTGAATACCTGTAAAACCAGAAGACAGTCTCTATTTTCCATGTGGTACATTTATCAACAGATTTCCGCAAAAAACAATCTGCGTGACACCATAACCAAGATTATAACTTTACCAAGTTCAAATGGAATGAAACCATAATACTGACTTATAAATACAATGCATCACCAGAAGTTTTTCTTTGCAACATACAAAATCCCAGTCCTATCTGACAGCCTAATACAGTAATTAATTTGTCAAATACAAGTACACAGTATGCCACATTAGGCTGTATAGAAACCACTGTAGAGGCATTTTTTTATTTTTAAGAGTGCTTTACTTTCACTTTTTATTGTTAAAATATGATGAACAAAATTAAACAGGCTATGTTTTAAATATAAAAATATTCAGGGTCTTTGGAACTCCATGCAATGAAAGAAATCTCTTCAAGGACATGCTCTATGGTGCCTTTTCTCATCTTAAACATCCCTCTTTTACGATAAGGCACACAATGAATTTATAACATATGGTTAAAATGCTGATAAGTCTTTTCAGTGTCTTTAGAAATCTGTGCAACTTTCAAGCTATACATGCAAGGCACATGGGACACATGCTTTTCTACAATCAGTACTGCTGCTTTTCATCGATCACCAATATAAGAAAAATGGCTAAACATGCCAGTAAGAATACTGGTAGGCTGGCTGTTAACAGTCCACTTACCAGTCTGTCTCTTCATATGGTGTATAACTAGGGTGCAGGTATCATCCAAGATGGACTTGTCTTTGTACACTAGATTCAAGTGTGGGTTTGATGTGGGGATCTCTGGGTTGCCATTTCCATCTGCATGTTCTTGTCTCTGACAAATATAACAGCAGTTTTATTGCCTTTCCACTCATTAAACACTTACTTCTACCATATGCAACCTTAGCATTACTAACACAGGAAAAATGTTGACAATCATAACAGTTTTATCGCCTTTCCACTAGTTTACATTTACTTCTCCCATATACAGCCTTAGCGTGATTGCACATAGGAAAATCTGGACTCTTCATGTGATGGTTAACGTTGGTATGCAGGCAACTTACAGTGCTAGGATACCCCCACAAACAATATCATACTACATCCTCGTCTCTCAGTCTTTTCCTATGCAACAACAAAAATAGCTTGGACTCCATTCTCCAAACTCATGCTGACAATCTTAACATTTGATTGGTTAAGCATGTAGCAAAAGCTTCTTCTATCAATATAATTTCATGGTTACTTTTTTGTCACTATATATATATATATATATATATATATATATATATATATATATATATATATATATATAACTTGTCCACTGCCATTCTCTTCCATGTAGTCCGAACACATTGGATTCTCCTGCTGACTACCACTGAAAGGAAGCTAAATTTCTTTAAAGGCTCCTTGATCATCACCCAATTGAAATGGATGTGCATACAGACATCTATTTCAAAGACAAGTTTCTATAGTCTTGCATGGTTGGAATGTAAGGAGACTAATCAAAGTGAACATAAATCTTTCATAATACAAAATTATATTAATACACTGTTAGCTTACCAGTTACACTCTCTGCTTTTCAGTTTCATTAAATACACAAACTACTAAACTGCAGAAACTTATAGCCATTCTGTTTCCACATACAAAACAATCAGACTTGTTTCTTCCAACAATCAAACAAAACAGTGGAATCATTTTGGTTACAAAGGTAAACTCACCTCATCAAAGATGGTTTCAATTTCATTGAGGAGAGCTTTGGATCGGATAGCCTTTACATCATTTTGCTTGAAATTGATACCCTGATGATCCAGAGATTTCAAGTAGTACTTCTCATTCTGTTCACGCCAGATCTTGTTGAAGCCCCTCTGTGCCTCCCTCCACTCATCTTCTTTGGCTTTTAACCTAAAAATAACCACACCAATGAACAAAAAATTACACAGAGAACATTTAATTTCGACTTAATGTAATGTATCAGAAATCTATAATGTTGTTTGCTGTATTAAAATTGTCCATGTCCTCTGGATCCATAGCCGATTTCCAATTTTTACACCATTAGATGAATAACAAACAGTGCATTGACTCCAAAGTAATATTTCATGTATAGCATGCCTACAATAGATATATACTCTTACCTTCTAAGAACAAGAGGCACTGCTACAACTGGGTTCTTCTTTAAACCATCTATGATGTCTGGTGCTTTATCCCCATAAATCCTGTAAAAGTAATTTGTCTCTTCATAAACCACTTACATTTGCATTTCATTTTCAAATGTGTTTTTCCAAAAAGTATAAATTCTCTACACTGAATTCTGGTATTTTACTGAGACTTTGACTCCAAAATATTTCATAAAATTCCCAATAAAATGAGTTTAAAATTATTTCAATTCAGTTTTATTTTAGAGTTTTGAAGCATCAAGTGAAATTCAATACATGTAACTGCCACCATACATTTTAGCCATTGCTTCCTTGTTCACTTCAGCTTATCATCAGCACCTGACGTTACATTTTCAAATAGTTTTTCACGCTTAACACAATATGCACCCCCCCCCCCCCGCAGGTGCTTCTTACCAGAGGCCATCCCTCTAAGAGGGCCACCATTCTTCTGCAAAATGTTTGACCTTGACCTTTGACCTCAAGATCACCTCTTGGCAAATTTGTCTCACTTCGGTAAATAATGACAAAGTTTGATGGACTTCAATCATACCCATTTGAAGATGTGGCAGGGAAACCATTTTATTTTGCAAGGCACTGTGACCTTGACCTATGACCTCAACGTCATCCACAATCATATGAAATAAACCCGAAAATCTCTGGAGTATCTGTACAAAAAGTTGTAAGTAAATCTACCTTAAGGTTTTGAAGAAGTCAAAAGGTAAACTACTATTGCAGACCCCATTGAACTTCATAACAATCAATAGGAATGCAAAAAATTACCCTCCCCCCCAAAAAAAACCCATTAAAAGGGAGAGAGACTTTGCAGTATAATAATTTACATACAATTTCCATATTGTTGTCACTGAAATGAAGAGCACTTTTGCACTTTTGGATGTGTTCTTGGGGCAAGCTCTGGCTACAGAGACCACTGTACTGTGTGTCATTCAGACGGCCAGCAAATAAATATTTTTCAAAAGCTTCATAGCAAGTTTAAAAATAATAAGAGGAATCTGGTTTTCAATAGGAATGTGATCCACTATAATGTGCATCTCCGAACAAAATTTGGTGAAACTGCGTTGGATCATTGTTGAGATATTATGGTAGCATTGTCCCCTTGTGCACCGCTCACACAGCCTTGAAGACAGATACTTTAAAGTTTAAGAAAAAGTTTATGAATACAAAGAAGCTGGTTTTAAATAGGAACCTGGTCCATCATAATATGCATCTCTGACAAAAATTTGGTAAAGCTGTGGTCAGTATTTTTTGAGTAATCACTTTAACCTTGTCAGGGTTGACGCCACTTGGATGGCCTTCAAGTAAATAATTAAAAGTTTCATAAAAAGTTTTACAATAATCAGAGGAAGCCGGTTTTAAATAGGAACCTGGTCCATCATAAGATATATCTCTGACCAATTTTGGTAAAGATCCCATCAATATTTTTTGAGATATCGCGGCAACATCATCAGGGTTGACGCCCCTCTGATGGCTTTCAAATGAATACATTCAAGTTTAATAAAAAGGTAAAAAATATTCATTAGAAGCTGGTTTGAATAGGAATCTGTTCCATCATAGGACACATCTTTGACAAAAATTTGGAAAAGCTGCTGAATATTTTTTGAGATATCGTGGTCAGGTCATCAGGGTTGATGACACTCAGATGGCATTCACATAAATACATTAATGGTTTCATAAAAAGTTTACAAATAATCAAAGGAAGCTGGTTTTTACTGTGAACCTGGTCCATTACAAGGTCCTTCTGTCAAAAAAAAAATTCCTGCAGCTACGGTGAATATTTTTTGAGATACCGCAGTAACATCGACAAGACAAACGGACGTCTCTAGTATGATACACTTATGTAGAAAACAAAACCCATATTCATAAATATCAAACCCAAGAAACAAATTTCACTCATGACTTGAGACAGGCAGTCATCCACAAAAGACAACCAGTGGTTTTAAACTGGTCCTCTCAACCTTTGAAATATTCTATTTTTTAAATACACACTAAAGTACGGACGGACATCTCTTTTAAAACTTGAAAGCTTCATACACTATTCCATCATACCGACACTGGTATAAACAGGTAAATAGTAAGACAATTTTTAGCACCATAAAGTTGACTAGAGGTGTTATGAGGTAAAGTGTACCAAGATATTAGCTGGAAGCCACCTCTCCCACTATACTGAATGAATATTGAAAAGAAAGAAATCCTGCAAAAAGTGAGCATGATCATGGTTTTCCAACTTAAGATGGACTAGAGAAAATTCTCTAGGTGGGTTAAGTATACTTTACCCCGGGGACTTTCCCTCTTACCACTCTAAACACTTTGAGGACTACACTTCGTCATTTCAAACTCCATCTTGACACAATTGGACTAATGTTCTTGAGTTAGTGTTGTATTTATTAGGTATTCGGTCATATCTCTGGAAACATTTCAACACAGTTTTGTGTAGTTGTTGTTTTTTATAACCTTTGTGTTGTAGTTTTTGCAACAAAGTTCTGACTCTATTGACAAAATTGTTAAAAAGTGTGGTGTTTCTAGCAATACGTATCACTTGTCCGATACAAACTCCATATGCTTGTTTCTCTGCAATGTTTCCTGTCAGGTCAGGGTAGGAGATAATATCAAATTTGAACTGGTCTCTCTTGTCAAATATTTTTGTTACATACTCATTGCTCTTTATTTATATATCCAGATCAAGGAAAGTGGCTTTTGTATCACTTTCATTTTCCAGATTTAACCCTTAAAGTGCTAATCACTGCTATAGTTGCTTTCTCATTACCATTAAATATATAATGGTTAAAAGAGTCAAATTCGTCATGAAGATACCTTTCATTCAAATACCAGCAAGCCTTGTCTGAAGCAAAAAGTAGTCTTAGTCAACAGCTTCCTCGGGACACTTTGCCCGCAATGCGTGCAAAGTGACCTGAGGAAAGCTGTTGATTCAATCTTAAATCAGCACTTTAAGGGTTAATATTAGTTCTTTGGGATATATGTTTTTCCAATTTCCCTTTATTTCATCTCCATTGTTTAAAGCTCATTGGTCATCTATAAATCTTCTTGCAGCTGTAAAGTTTGTTAGTTTGTTTAGTTTCTTTTTTTGCAAATTCCTCCATCCAACACACGGACAACACAGGGGACGACTATACCCTCTGGCACTTTATGTGCCAAGGGTAAAAATTGCTGAGTCACCAGAAAAATGCAACAAGGATTGGACCTTGATTATTATATGGGAAAAATACCCAGACCCATAGATTATCTGTACCAAATTAGGAGGCAACAGGTCAAAAGGGGACAGAAACATAAGGCAAATAAGATATGCGGTTTCAACGGGCACGGCGGATGAGACTTAACACTATATACATCCCTTCCTACAGGGGATGCATAATTATCACGCATAGTACCAGACACTAATGTGTTTGTTATGTACAATGTCCAAGCACTTTTAACATGTTTTGAATGTCATCTTAAAGATGAGAGGAGTCGAGTCACTACCTTTGAATAGCCTTCCGGTGTACAACTTCCGAGGTGCCCCCCAGACAATTGTCAAGGCGGAATTTGGCTGCCTCCTCTGAAGACATCCGAGATAATTTCTTTTGTACAGCTTCAAGCACCCTGATTGTGGCCATGTTGGTTTCAATGACAACATCGAGCTACAAAAATGAATACATGATATCAGATCTATTATCCTCGTGTGTGTGTGTGTGTTTTTTAATCATTAAAACACACCCCTGGACATAAACTTATTTTATAAATGTCACTTGATATTTAAAGCAAGGCCAGCAAAGCAAGTTGCGCTAAAATTAGCTGTGTCTGTACACTTCCTGTTGCTTCCACAATATACAATCAAAGATCTCTTTATTGCACTGCTTTACAAAATTATGGTCTTTACTTGGCTATTTGTTTGATTTTACGAGGAATCATTGTCCAGATGATAAGTGTAACAGTGCATTTACTTTGTTGTAGATGAGACTATAAGCATTCAGCTCTTTTGTGCATCCATCTGTATGATAAATTCACTGAATCACATCAAACAAATCAATAAACGACACAAAAGTTTACAACCTTTAATGATAACCTTCAATGATCAACAAACATTTTTGTATCAGGATGCGATGTGCATTGTCAAAACTTTTCCATTGGAATTCACATTATCTGAATCTGTGCTGCGAGTGCAGAAAATTTCCTCAGTGATGCATCATCTACTTAACCAACAAGTTATGACACTTCCCTCAAACCTACAGCGCTTGACCTAAAGCACATCCAATTTCACACCTGATATTGTTTTCAAGAATTCACACCAAAAATTGAAGAATCAACTATAAAAACCCCATGCAACATCTTAATACAGTGATATTGGTGTTTTTAACACCACCCCATGATCACACATACACAGCTTTTAAGTCCACGATGAAAGGCAACTTGCAAGGACACTTGTACACAGGTCACCAAACAGTGGTATAAAATGGATGATTTATCAGGGAAGTGGTCTTAAAATCACATTTCACTGCAATGAAGACATGATGAAGATTTCTCTCTTCAAACAGAAAGCAAACTTCATCACATATCGATGGTTATAAAAGTACAGTTATGTTTGCTGGTTTATTGCATGACACTGGAATGTCCAAATGCTTTATGGCATGGCCTGAACTGGTCTGCCTTAAGTTTGCTACCTGGTACCGCTCGTCTTCACATCTGTATACATGCTCCTCATATGAACTCTTCCGGGAACTCACAAACGTTGAATCTTCTGACCAAGAGGGGAAAGATACCCATGTATCATTCAAAACCTACATGTATGCAAACAAAAAGAAACAAAATAACAGCATGGTGTGCAGACCAGCCTGTCAGCCAAGCAATCAATGTGTGTGCAGGCAACAGACACATTGAACATACCTCAAATCGCTCATCTTCACATCTGTAAATATTTTCTTCGAACTGGGTCTTCCGTGAACTCACAAAGGTGGAGTCCTCCGACCATGAGGGGAATGACACCCAGGTGTCATTCAACACCTATGTGGCGAGTATAAAACATAACATATATTGTGGCTCCTCCAATGACTGGGCAACCACCAACAGTTGTCATCTCACCTCTGCCACTATGTAACCATCCCCAGACAGTGCTAGTTTTTACTGTCCCTTTTCTCATTTTTTTATTTGAGTATTTTACACTGCTGCATAACAATACTTTCTTCATGGAGTTCAGTAACACTTTGTTCTGACATAAGTTTGCTTCAATATATGCTCAAATGCAAGCAGGTCTTTCATCTTATGCATATTTTGTCAAAACACCAAAAAATATGCTGTCCATTAAGCTTGTTTCTGTTAAACTATATGAGAAGGCAGTTCACCTCCAAAATTTGTGCCACTGTCTGGTTATTGGTGAAGCTCTACATTGTTCTCACAGGGCATGCTGATTAATGTCTTCGTCCAGTTCTAAATCACAACTTGTAAGGTCGTACCAATTAAACTGCTTGTTTTTTATCCTATCTCAAACTCTGTGGCCCAAAAGAAAATTATCACCACTCAATAGCAAAACATGATGATTTGCTTGCAGTTCTTATTTAAGCATAACATAAATGCTATTGATTTATGTTTATTGCAATGTGTATATATATTAGGGTAGGGGAACCGGAGGGAAGAGGCATATTAGTTTATCAAATAAGATGTACTGTTTAGGTCCAAATTACCAACACAGCCAGAAGAATGAACCAAAAGATTGAAAATACAAATTCTATCATTATTTCGATTTTAAATTTTCCATAAAAAGGTTCTGCAACATTGTAAAACAAGCAATCACATTGGAGTGACAAAAGAGGTAACTGTTGAGCAAAAGATCTGGCAAGATACACATGCAGAAACAGGGACATGAGTGCCCATTAACCCTTTTTAGAAAGCAGTCATATGGATAAAGCCATGCTACAAAATTTGTCATTTCCCTCCAACTAGAATATAATTTAGTTTTTATTAATCATGTAAAAAATCAATAGAATAGCATTAGAAAGGATACATTCATTTCATATTTGTGTGTGTGTGTGTGTGTGTGTGTGTGTGTACACATGTGTGTGGGTTCAAAATGAACTTCTCTCAGAACAGGTTTCTTTTATAAGTTGTGAATAAAAACAGTAGCGACATTCTTTTCTCTGTGCCAGGTTTCAGATCACCTCCTTCAATGAAACTGTATGTTCAGTCTCAAACATGTTTAATAATATAATTTTCCATCCTTTCATATTTTTAATGCAACTCATATTCAGCAATTTCTAGTTGAGAGAGGCCATAGATTTATTCCTATTAAAGAATATATCACTTTGTCCCACATCCTGTACTTGTGACACATATAAACTTGAATGTCACATTTCAATGTATTACAATTACACATTTTCTCATTATTTATTACTAGTTTTTTCATCTAAATTAGCAAATTTCCCTCTTCACCCCAAACTCTAAATGAAAGACCATGCGCTCACCTCTTTGCACAGGGCAGTTCTACCTGAGCACTTTGGTTGCTGGTAGGTCTTTGGCAATGCTCTGTAGCTGGCTCCATACCTCTTGCATGACGCATAATCTGTACAAGGAACAAGCAGGCTTAGTCATTATGATGTTTGAGGTTCCAATTTCTGGTGTTAAAGGGGTAGAGCCTCCATGTTACAGGGCCAGCAAATGGCCCCACTGAATTTCTCAAATGACCCGGGACTCTCTATCCACCAGACAGCACCACTTGCTACTATATGCTGCTGTATACTGCCAACCAAATGTTACCATAATTTTTTTCATAAAAGTATATTCATCCTGAAGACAAAGGCTTTTCCTCTCTTGTATCCTTTCATGCCACTTTCACTTTGAAAGATATTTTAGCATCAAAGCCTGAAATATATAACTAACCCAGACAGTAACAACATTCTCAATACTTTAAACATTTTATTGTCCAAAGCAGGCCAAACTATAAGGCTACTATTGAATTCAACACTTTACAGGCAACAAGATCAATACTCTTAGACTTAATTATCACATTACTTTCCCATTTACAATCATCCAATCCAAAGTGTCAGTGACAATGACCTTGAAATAGCAAGGGCCTACCTATTTCCATGGCCAGATCACCACTGATTCGCTCCTTGCCTGTTGCTGAGGAAGGGACTGGGTCAACCATGCCAGACTCCTTGTAACCAAGGAAATCTTTGAACCACTTGAAAAGCTCTGGAAACTTTCTGCTGTGAAAACACAAACGGAAAATATTATAATTTTCATTCCTCAATTTCACTTTGCAGTCAGTAATTAGCACAATTTACTGCTTTGCAACAGTTTGTTCACCATGTGCCTTCAATAAATAAGGTTGCATAGTAACAACATAAACACTGGCTGTATTAATTCACTGATCTACTCTCATCATGAACTGCCATTACATTTATCAAGGGGGGGGGGGGGGCCCGGTGAAGTTATGTGTTAAAAGCAGTTATCAACTGGACACTTACCCAAGGAATGGCTGGACCAATTGCACCAATTCTGTCCGTGATATGACCTCTTGGTTGAACAGCACTAGGCAGCGCAGGAAATTCTCATACACCTCCTGGTTCCGTAATGCCTTGCGTACCTAAACAATTATAACACCACACTGATTATGGATTTCATGTATCAAGGTATATATGCACACTGCACCATGATGTGCACTTTAAATAATTTTACAACAAAAATTTACTGTCTTCAACATTTTCTGCTTTGTAATTTGTACATTTTTTGCTGCTTTATCATACTAAGTGAAGATAATATAGACAGCTTGGTTCGCATACTCACCTTATCGAAGAATGCATATTCATTGAGGGATCCATACTTCCCAGCCTCTGCCAGTGTAATGTCCTTTAATGTACTTGTTTTGAGTTTCTAAAATGGTTAAGATCAATCTTGTAAGATAAATACATTGTAACTCTTATATCAATCTGCTAGCCAACATGGCATGCCACAGTAAGCATAAAGCATTTCTAAGCTTAAATAGAATCACATGAAACTGGATGTTTCATTACAATAGCCACCATTGATGACAAAAAGAATTTGTGGTATTTGCTATACATGGCTGTGAAGCACACAGAAAAAACTGCCTTTAAAGATATTTCTAATTGATGTTAAGTGCAAATAAGATATTACCACAGAAATTAATTTGAAGCCAAACATCCTGAAAAGGTACTTTTCCAAGCCAAGAAGAACAGTAATCAATGCATAACCATCTTTATTCACCTTCTGGGGAGGCTGCGAACCCGCAGAGGGTCGTCTGATATGACTGGCACTCTTGTTATTTGCATTCTTATTGGAACCAAAACCTGGCTTTTTGACTGTTGATGAGTGGTCATTCCTCATGCCACCCAGAGCAGAGTCTGTGGCAGCTGCTGATGACTGAAATGGTGACAAGTCCATCTGCCCTCCCAACATCCCTTGCAAATTCTGAAAGTAAAGGTTTAAAAAATGGTAAATTTGCATAGTAATAATGTTCACTGCTCAACATCACATTCTTACTCATACAAATTCTAAATATCTTTACACTGCTTACATATATTACCCAGGAACATTAATCTGGAAAATTGGTAATTTCTTAACATGTTAGCAATACACAACTATCAACTACATTCAGTTTGATCTCTCCCGAGATTGTATCTACTCCCCAAATTTTATCCCATCAGAAAACATTTCTTCTCCCTGTATATTCCTCTGGACTGGGGGCCTGTGGCGCCCTGTGCCTGTGGACACCAGCACCCATTACTTGTCCTCCATTATTGACCAATCACATCAATTTCTCACTACAGACTACCTCAGAATGATCCAGATGCTGGGTGGGCTTCTGTGTAGTGGTTAGGCAAGATATAACTAACATATACATGTATGGAAATTATAGGTCAGCTTCATTGCCTTTGTGACCCAGCTAGAAATAGCATTTGCACAAATCACTGTGTGTATCTGCTGAATGCAAAGTCTTGTTCTTTAAAGGTAGAAAAATAGAGGGCATAAACCTTTCCTGATGGATTAGCACAACAATCTATCACGATCCTGCCAATCCAACTGAGCAGACTGAAAAGCCCACAAAGGCAGTAATCGGCCGATCAGGAGCATGTGTTTTACTTGTGAACAATGGGCTATATTTCAAAAGCACTTCTGTCTGGTCCTCCAACCAGCCTAACTTTGAATGGCAGAGGGTGCGTATTTCACCTCTTCTGGCCCGGAGGCTAACATGACCAAAAGAACTGTCTTATAAGACAGACAATCCCACCAAAGGGAGTCCCATGTACTTAGGTTTGACAACTGGAGAATCAAGTCCAACTAGAACCACCAAAAAGTCCCACTGGGGAAAGACATTGCGTCTAACTGGTCTGTTTACATAAAAACTCTCAACAAAAAGAGACAAAGCCATACTCAAGCCAACATTACTGCCTAACATATCTAGGGAAGAAGAGATCGCAGACCTAAAGCCCCTCCCACCCCCATCCCTGTGCCAACATCCAAAACCAGATCAAAAAGATGCATAAAAATCTTATTATATTTTAAACAAAGGTTTTCCGAGTGTCAATTTCCAGCTCCCATTATGTAAACCATGTGATGAGCCTAGCCCACTTGGAATCATACACTTTCAGACAAGTGGTGTGAAGTCAACTGGTAGAGGATGCCAAGGGCTTTCAGTTCAGAGGAATATGCAGAGAAATGTTTTCTGATGGGATGGAAGTTTTGGGCTGGATACATCTCAGATCATACCAATGTACTGGACAGGTAATGTATTGACACAAACAGTAATTAAAAGAAAATTACAGATTATGATCCAGATACTTGACCTAGTGACCTACCTGTGTTTCATGACACACCTTTAAGTCAAGATGTGTATGTGTAAAATTTCATGAACCTAAGTTAAATAAATAGTAAAGGAAAAATAGCCCTGACACGATTTTACAAGAATGTCACTGTGACCCAGATACTTGACCTAGTGGCCTACTTTTGATACATGATCCACCCTTATGTCCAGATGCACCTGTGTAAAGTTTCATTTTTCTAACTTGAAGGACAAGTGAATTGTAGCCCAAACACCCAGATATTTGACCTAGTGATCTACTTCTGTGTCATGACACACCTTTAGGTCGAGATACATGTGTGTGTCAAGTTTCATGAAACTGAATTAGACAGTAAAGGAATAATAGCCTGGACACGATTCTCCAAGGATATGTCACAGTGAACCAGATACTTGACCTAGTGACCTACTTTTGGTACATGACACACCCTTATGTGTAGATGCATCTGTGTGTAAAGTTTCATTTATGTAAGTTGAAGGGCAAGCCAATTATAGCCCGGACACGAAGTGCAGACGCACGGACACACAGAAAAAGCAACTTCTATATGCCTCTCCTCCAGGAGGAGCAGGGCTTAAATATTTCAAGTATATTGACTACACGCAGTCACAATACCAATCTTAGGTTCAGCTGAAGTTACACTTGACAATGTATTTTCCATTTGACTTACAGTACGAGTAATGAAACTCAAGACTCCTAAAGGTAAAACACTTCTGGAATGAATTTTAAGATTTTAAATGTAACCCCAAATCTTTGAAATCCATCATTTAACTTACATATGCGTTTGCTGAACCATTTGCGTCTGGCAAGAACTGACCAAACTCTGACAAGAGGTCTTCCTGGTTCTGGAACAATTTGGCCACTTGGGCATAAACTTCGGACTCAGTCAGTGGTTTGTAGCCAGGCTGAACCAACCCCTGTGGGGCTGAAGAACACTGCAACATAGAGACAACCTGGTAACGTTAATTTCTGTTCTCTTTTGACATATTGTGTATGAAAATCTTAGGTACTATTTCAAAAAGCAACATTATAATGAAGTATCATGAAACCCAGTTTTTATCCAAATTTAATAATCTAGTGCAAAAATAGATGCTTTCACCACAGGTCCCTCATTGCTAAGTACCCGCATATTTAATAGTAATAATGGATGACCACATCGAAAGAATTGACAGGAGAGTTTGCCACATTTGCAGTTGTACTCAGTGACTGCTGATGTTGCATATTATGCACCAATATGGCTTTACCCAATCACAGTATATAGCCAAGTTTACATGCTTACATTTACGAGCCTGGTCGACATAGTACCTGGGGATGATCCTCTGGAAGGACTCCATGCTTTTTCTGTCTTCCAAATTTGTCATTTTTAAGCATTTTGGTAATAATCTAAATTTCATATAGAATAGACTATAATTTATAGATTTTTTAAATTTTGGCATTCTATTAAGAATTATTTTTTTTTAGGTAATTTATATGTTTGATCCAGTCCCTTTTACCACTTACAGTAGCAGTGTTGGATCATCAGCAGAAACGCAGCTGCTTAAGTGGCATGTTAGGATGGATAAGAAGACATCTTACATGAGCAGTTGCTGCTCTCAAATAACATTTCATATTTGATTCTGAAGTTTCATTGGAATTGTCCTATTATCAGTGCTACATATGTTCGTGTCCCCTAAAGTTCAATATGGCCCATAAATTTGGTTTCCGTGAAAGCTGCACATTTAAGTTTGAAGGTATGATAAACACAGAGTTGTCATATGGAAAGGCTTATTTTGTGTTCTTCTCACCCTTGGAGATAAATAAAATAATCACGTTTTGTATCTGACATGCAGTTGTGCAAATGGCTATTGAAAAGAGCCACCTCTTATCCGGTATTTCAGATGATTATTTTATGCCTGGTTGAGAGCAACCATAGTCACTAAGTCAGTACCATGGCAGCAAGAGACAGGCAAATTAACTCTTTGACAAAGATACACAGAATCTAGCATGGACTGGCAGGTGCACAGATAACATTTGTGGTACGAGTTGAATTTTTATGTTTTCTCAAGGGTTGCTGAGCCAAAACCAAGAAATCTGAAAATAATCTCTGAATCAAACACGTTTCCAACTTCTGAAGTTGCCATTTTTGATGCTGATAGTATTACTATGTGCACCCATCAGCTTTACACTTTCATGATAACAAGCACAGTAAAAAAAAAAGTTCATCCTAATGAAACTATTATTTGCAATACTCTGACATAAGGTAAACATTTCGATGCATTTACAATTCATTTAAAATGACTGCAGAACAAATGCTCATATATATTAGACTTTGAAGGCCTGATGTCCCCACTCAGTAAATATGCAGTGAATAGATGCAGGGGAAAGCAGTGCACACCTTCTTGAGATCATTGCCCAACAGAATATTGGCAAAAACAAGTAATTAATATAAATTGGTTTGCCAGTTGCTGTTGTCAAAACTCTGCACAATGTAACCTGCAAATTTATTCCTGCACAAATCAGTCATGACTTGGAAATTTTCATAAACAACTACATGTACTGGACTGAATTGACTTCACATAAATATAGGCATGTGCTTCTCTTGTTTATACAAATCCCATAAAATCCTTACCTCTTTCAGACTTCTTTGCTCTTTCTGGTATGTGTGTAATATTTCTAAGAATGCCTTATAAATTTCAGGCTGGCCCTGAAACCGGTTCTGCAAGCAAAGAAATTTAGTTAATGTAACAGGTGCATAAGCAATGCTGCAAGATACTGATGGTTAAATGGAAGATGAGGAGAATTCCACACAGATCTATTGTTAAACAAAAAAACAAAACAAAACAAAACAAAACAAAACGCTTGTTTGTCAAAACTTAGGATATTCACATAGCCATATTTTGTTTCCTTCCCTCCCTTCCTCTGCCCAGATGCTCATGAGAGACTAACAAAATACTCTACCTTGATTTTGTTAACATAGTTGATGGCATGGTTGAACTCGACTGGCTGGCCAGCCTGCTGTGTCTGGGTTGCATGCTGTGGAGGGGTGGCAGGCTCTGGAGTAGGCCTTGATGGCTGGTGATAGGAGTGATGTGACTGGGTAGTTGTAGTGGGTGGCGTATTTCCTGGTGGTGGTGGTGTTGGTTGCTGAAAGTATAATGGACAGCTGCTAAGTTACCAGTGCTCACTCTTACAGTATGATGAATTGCTTAGTCTCATGTTAATTTTTCTCGTATTGGTCCATTAAAATTTGGGGTCATGACAAACATCTAAGAATTAATTTCTTTATATATATCTTTATTGTTATTGAAAAAATGTACTCCACCAATGGCAGTTGCCTGCACACCACAATAAAAAAAATCTCAGAAACTGAGTCAATTCACCCTCATAATTAGTATGTGCTACCTGCTTCCACTGATTCCATATTGGTTCCTGATTTTCCCCTATATTTGCTTAGATTTGAAACAAAGATTGCACATCCAAATTCTTTACAAAAATATACAAAGAGCCTTCATTAACATAGCCTGTGGCTTTTGCCAAGCAATAGAAAAAATACCAACCGAGGCTTTTACCACCAAAGTTTTGACTCGCATGAATATAATGAAGGATCAATACGTGTTCACCCAGCAAGTTTCTACAGTACTCAATTGTTTCCAGGGGCTTTTTATTTCTCTACAGGGGAATTTTTAGTCATCGCCAACAGTCTGGATACACCCTGCTTTGCATGCACATGGGTCCTGTGACACTGAAAAGGAGGTCCAGGTCACCAAAATGCAATCAGGTCAAGAAATAATATCAAGTTATAACTGAGGTAAATTTGAGTTTGTTGTGGCCTGTGTATCACGATGAGATATGCTCGCAAGGATTCTGCTTCGGACAGAGAGTCAGGTGGACAGTTTGACAAGCCTGAAACAGTCTACTCCTCCAAACTTTGCTGCAATATAATCAGGCACAACAATAGGGTTAAACCTGAAAATTCCATGTGTTTATTCCTTGAAAAAAAAGAAGAAATATTTAGCTTATTATGTCTCTTCTATTTTTGATTGAAATTTGGAAAACAACAACTGATGGTGCCACAGTACATCACCAGGTTTGGTTGTACTTTTTTCTCTCAGGACTGAAATCCAGCTTTTAACAAAACAACAAGCCTGCACTCACTGTGTTTGCATGTGTGACAGGTGTTGGGGGTCCCGACGGGTGAATTGACATGACCTGCTGGCCTGGTTGGTGAACATTGATTGTCTCATTGGCCTGAACTTCTATCTTGTAACCCGGAGGCAGGAATGTATTGAAACCCACAATCAGCTCAGGGTGGCCTTTGAATAAGGTGGACACTCTGTTGATGACACCGGGTGTGTCAATTCTGCAACCAGAAGGCCTTCAATTGTAGGTAAAACAGTGGCAGAATGGGGAAACACAAAGCAAAACAACAGCAAAGAAACTTGCAATTTCACCCACCACCACAAAATTTGGCACTTCTAAATTCAAATTGCTTTATACCTACAACCTGTCATTACATGGTATCTTGAGACCACAACCAGAGAGAAAGTAAACACATTAACATGCAGTTTTACTGTTCCAGTGGAAAAGGTTCACATGCTCTTTCTAGGGATCCTACATTCAGTCCAATGTCTGCTTTATTTACCATTTGATGCACAAAGTTCAAATAGCAAACAACTGTGACAATCACTTTATTTTTATAAGCAAAAAACATAAATACATAAAAGCGTTTACAACATGGAAACAAACTAAAGACCATGAACAGAAGTTGTTCTTACTCACGTTTGTGATTTGAACTCCTTCATGATGTCCAAAAAGTCATTGTAGACCTGTGGCTGATTGCCAAACTGCAATTTGACCTGATCCAGGTAAGACAAGGCATCTTCCACCTTCAGTCGTTGAAACTGCTGCTGTTGTTGGCCCTGCACCTGGGCCACATGGGCCTGTGCCATCAACATAATCTTGTGTCAGAAAATATGTACATTTGACAGTGAACTACATCAATATGTAAGACCACATACTCCTTTGCTGATCATAATATTCAAATTCAGAATTTGACTGTTCAAGTACTAATAATTTGTGAAACAGACTCAAAGACCCCACACTGCAAAGAATCAAGAGAAAAATATAGTGAACACCACATATTCTTTTTTAAGCACCCCCCCCCCTTCTCTGAAGAAGTTAAATTTACAATAACATTGAATTTTATGCATTTGATCCTTAGAGAGAGAGAAAAAAAAAACAATGTTATAAATTTAGGTTGAAAATTTCAGTCTTCAGCCCTACTTTTAAGTGCACCCTGAGCCAAAAATAAATAATACAATTGTACCTGCTATTTATGACCGCCCGTTCTGCCACCAAATAGAAACAGTCATCTCATCTTGCAGGTGTTCTTAACAGCCATGATGAAAGACCAATGTTATTTTGCCAATTAGGTGGATAGTCAAACAAGCTGTGTGTGCTGCCCCTCTCTTCAAACCCCCTGCAGATCTGTCATTTTTTCAGTGCATTTTTGGGCTTATTACTTGAGACCATTCTATTGCATATATACAGTGGAACCTGTTTTCACAGATCTTGGACTTAGCTGGTACAGTGGTCCCTGCTCTGGTAAGACTTACCCAACAGATTACTAGACTATGGTCTCACAGAACAGGTAGTCTTTCAAGACAGGGACCACTGCGTTCACTTTCTGTGTACTAAATGCAGAAAAAAAAACTGGGGAATAAAGTTCAGACAAAACCGTTACAAATGGAAGTTAACACTAATGATAAGTAACCCAACTGTTCTACAATTGTTTTCTCTCAAATGGCATGAGCTCACCTGTGCATGTGCTTGAGCCTGGTGGACCTGCTGCTGGTGGTGTGCCTGGCTCTGCACATTTGCATGGTGTGGTGGGTGTATGGCTTGCGCTGCTGCTGCAGCTGCACCAGGAGTTGGGCCCTGGTTCACCCTGCAATAACAGAAACACAACCAAACATCTAAAGAACACTACAGACTTTATTGTACTCAGTTACATTCACTATTATCATGAATGTACAATTATATATCTTACTGAGTGGAAAAGGGCTCCACTGCCTAAAAAGCACCCAGATGTAAAATGCGCGCTTAATGGTACTACTTAAAATCTACTGGTAACAGAAAATATTTTGAATGGCAATGAAGATAAACCTTCAAAGTAAAGACTATGCCTTCTGTCAACAACTTGCTTTTGCCATGGTTGGGCACATAGGGTTAATGTGGATACATGTATTTTGAAATGGTCTGATACTTAAACAGTAAATAGGAGGACTGTGACAGTCCTGTGCTCAGCTGACCTAACATGCATACACTTAAAGAGCCTACTGCACCACCTAGTATGACACATAGCATAATGTCCCTGGCTTAGGTGCTGGGACAGCTTGGTGGCACTGACAAATAAGGGTGTAAAGTACAAAATATATTGGACCATTAAAAGTTCACTCCCTCCTTTGTCAGCACCTCCAAGCTGTCCCAGCAGCTAGGCCAGTGTCATTATCCCACATGGCACACTAGGTGGTACAGTAGCCTCTTAAGTAGTCCTGTGGACTATAGAATTAAATCAAGGTCACCTTTGTTTAAAACCATCATCACCGATGCTAATACGAACATATCCCCTTACCAATTTTTCCAAATTCTGATAATTTGTTAACAAGAAGGCAGTGTGAACAGCCCATTCTCAGCTGACCTTCACATTCAACCCATAATAAGTCCCACTCTAGTCCAAGGGATGAGGATTTTGAAGAGGAAGTAAAAACTGTGAACTTCCATTGTAATCCCCATCGACCTACATGGTAATCAAAAGCAATGCATGCAATGCATTAATCAACAGGTGCCCAAATTGAAAAATTCATGAAAAATCAGGGATCCAGTGTATTGCCACCTAGTGAAAAGATTTGATTTATCATTCACCAAGCTATATTTCCACCAAGTTTTAGAAAAATCTGAGTTACTGTTTTGTAGAAGTTACAAATAGGGAAAACACACGAGAACTCGTTAAAAAAAAAAGCAGCGCCACCTGTTCATTAAGGTTTAGGGGTCCCCAGAAATGCCCCTATGTAATTCAAAAGCAATTGGCTGTGGCTTCACAGATAATGATTTGTTAAGATTTTCCAAAACAATTTAACAAAAAAATTTATTAAAAAATCTAGATGTCAATCCAGCATGACCATTTGAACAAAATCAGTCGAGACCCACCTGAGGTAGGTACATTCCCACCAAGTTTGAAGTGAGTCTTGTTTATGGGTATGCAGAAGAGGCTAAAAAAGTAAATTTCCATTGCAATCCCCTAGACTTACATGGTAATCAATCAGAGTGCATGCAGAGACCGATAAGTAAAAAATTTGTTACAAATCAGGGATCCACAGTATCACTACTTGGTAACAATCTTTGTTTACCCCTTCTACTACCTACATATCTATTAAGTTTCTGAACAATCTCATTGACAGATTTAGAGTAAACGAAAATACCCTTAACATACAAAAATTCTGCAAAAAATAGATAAAAAAAAAAAAAAAAAAAAAATGCAGTGCCAGCTGTTGTACAACTTAAGGTCTAGGGGTTCCCAGTAGTGTCCCTTTGCAATTTCAAAGCAATTGGCTTGAATGGTTTTGGAGAAGATTTTGCCAAAAAACAAACATAAAATTCATTAAAAATTAATCAATGGAGCATGACCACTTGAAAAAAACATGGTACAGACCTACCCCATGTACATCTCCACCAAGAGTGAATCTCATTGACGGCTTTGGAGAAGAAGTCGAAAATGTGAATTTACATTGCAATTCACATTGACTGGCATGGTAATCAATACCTGAATGCATGCTTATTCTGACAGGTACCAAAATTGAAAAATTCATTCAAATCAGGGATCCAGATAATCACCACCCAGGGAACAACTTTGTTTGAACTTCCCACAACCTACATTTCCATAATGTTTCGAAACAATCTGAGAGAAGGTTTTGGAGAAAAAATCAAAAATAACCTTAACAAACTAAAATTCATATATATAAGGCAGTGCCACCTATTGCACTTATTTAAGTCTGGGTGTCCAAAGAAAATAAATGGAGCATGACCACTTACAAAAAAAAAAAAAAAATGGTGGGGTCCCATCCAAGGTAAATCTCTACCAAGTTTGTGAGTGACAGTTTTTGAGAAGCCAAAACTGTGAATTTCCATTGCAATTCCCATTGACTTTTTCATCAATGGGAATATATGCAGTAACCAAAAGTACCCAAGTTGAAAAAATTCGTTATAAATCAGGTATCCAAATTATCACCACCGGCTGAAAAGTTTTGTTTAATCCTCCAAGCTTCATTTCTATAAAGATTCAGAACAATCTGAGTGACAATTTTGTAGAAGATGAAAATAGGATTAACACACAAAAATCCACTAAGACAAACAAAAAAAAAAAGGCAGTAACACAAAAAAATCATGTAAAAACAAAAATTCATTGCAGCATGAGTATTTGAAGAAACTTAGTACAGACCCACCCAAGGTACATCCCAAACCAAGTTTCAAGTGAATCCAGCATACATTTTTTGAGAAACAGTTGAAAATGGGGATAGTTGACCAAAGGACCATCCTATAACCTCAACTGAGGTAAAAATCACAGCACCACCAACTGAACAAATAACATCTAGAGGTCCCCAAAAGTGCCCCTGTGCAATTTGAATGCAATTGGCTTGCTGATTTTGGGTAAGTTTTTGCAAAAAATGAAGAAAAAATATTCATAAGAATTCCAACAATCACTGGAGCATGACCATTTAAACAAAAATTGGTAGTCACCTACCCAAGGTACATGCCCTCCAAGTTAGTTTAACAATATGACTTTCCATTGCAATGCCTACTGACTTGCATTGTAATAAATGGGAATGTATGTATTAACCCATAAGTATCAAAATTTAAACAAGAGGGCTGTGTGAACAGCCCATGCTCACCTGACCCAGACATTCATGATCAATTGCAGCTCTATGAACTTGGGATACGATCAAGGTCACCCATGTTCTGGGTAAGTCTGATCTTTATAGAAGTACACTAACATGTGCAACATCAAGGTTCCAGTTCAAGTAGTTCTCAAGTTATACTGAAGAGTAAAACTCCATGTATATTGCACTGTGACCCCAGAAATGAAGTCAAGGTCACTCATGTACTGTCTAAGCATGACTTTCATAGGGAAACATTAACATGTGCAACATCAAGGTCCTAACTCAAAACAGATCTCAAGTTATCAAGTGAACAGTAAATTTTGTGTCAGTTGTCCTGTGACCTTTGGGAATGAGGTCAAGGTCCAAACATCATTGGAGCATGACCATTTGCACAAAATATGTGGAAATTTATAAAAGGTACATCCCTACCAAGTTTGGCACAAATCTGGCCACAAAATTATTTAAGTTATAACAATTACAACAAATTCCCATGTTAAACATTCCTATTAAAACCTTTTTTTAAAGATTTTTGAAAAAAATCATGAAAAATCCAAAAGTCACTGGCGCATGACCATTTACACAAACTTGGTAGAGACCCCTACAAGGCACATTGCTACCAAGTTTGAAGTGAATCTAAAACACAGTTTCTACAGAGAAGTTCAAAATGTGAACTAGAACAGGCTGATTTTCCAACAGAAAATCAAATGTCTCCTCGTGCGCCCTTACTATTGTCACCCGTATTTTCAATAATAGGCATACCGATTCCAATGATCTACAGATATGGTGAAGGTACACTCTTTATTGACATTTCAAAACGTTGATTTTTGAAGAAATGGCCATGTGACCTTGAAAAATAGGTCAAGGTCATACATCTGCAGTTACAAGCAAGGTCTTATAAAAGTCTATATAGAAACCTAATCACACAAAATGTCAACCTCTTTAAGTCAAATCTTTCTCGAGTGAATCTACAATGATTTGTAAAAAGTGGCCATGTGACCTTGAAAATAGGTCAAGGTCACCCATCTGCAATCCCAACCTAGTTCATATTATGGTACATAATCATGCAAAATTTCAACCTCTCAAGTCAAATCCTTGTGGAATTATTGCGTCCACGTTAAATTTTACATGACATGCCCATGTGACCTTGAAAAATAGGTCAAGGTCATACATCTGCAGCTACAAGCAAAGTCTTACAAAAATCTTACACAGAAACATAATAACACAAAATATCAACCTCTTTAAGTTAAATCTTTCTCGAGTGAATCTGCAATGATTTTTAAAAGTGGCCATGTGACCTTGAAAATTGGTCAAGGTCACCCATCTACAGTCCCAACCTAGTTCATAATTTGGTACATAATCATGCAAAATTTCAACCTCTTAAGTCAAATCCTTGCGGAGTTATTGCGTCCGCGTCAATTTTACATGACATGCCCTTGTGACCTTGAAAAATAGGTCAAGGTCACCCATCTGCACTCCCAACCTAGTTCATGTTATGAAACATGATCATGCAAAATCTCAACCTCTTAAGTCAAATTCTTGCGAAGTTATTGTGTCCGTGTCAATTTTATATGACACACCCACGTGACCTTGAAAAATAAGTCAAGGTCACCCATCTGCAATCCCAAGCAAGGTTTTATATAGGAACATCTTCACAAAAAATTTCAAGTTCCCAAGTCAAATCTTTCTCGAGTTATCGCGTCCGCAACGCACACAACAATGTGTTCAAGAAGAACAAGAAAAACAAGAAGATGAAGTGGAAGAAAACGGCGCAAAAACAATATGCCCCCTCGTTGCACGGGGAGACATAATTACCATGACAATGCCCATTGACTTGCATAGTAAGCAACAGAAAGGGTGCATTTACCGATAAGTACCCCAAATGGGGGAAAAAAAAGTTAACAAGGCCTGGTGGCCTAAATGCAGGGGCAAAGCATATGTAGGCCTGTAGGGCTGTTGAACAAATTGAAATAATTGAAGGAAAGACTGTTCAGGTGTAACAAAAACATTTTGTTGAATATAATTAATGAAAATAATACCCAGTTCCTTGCTTATGCTTTACATAGTTTATAAACCAAGAGGACTTTGACAGTCCTGTGCTCAGCTGACAAGTACATATACCCTTGCCATTTTTTAAGAATTGCCCCAAAAAGAACAAAAAAATTCATAAAAAAATCCAAAAATCAATGGCGTGTGTCCATTTAAACAAATCTGTTAAAGACCCCAACCAAGGTACATTGCCACCAAGTTTAAAGTGAATTTGAATGCCGGTTTTGCATAAACAGGTCAAAATGTGAATCAGCATTAGAATACCCATTGACTTACACAGTAATCAATAGGAAAGGTGCATTTACCAGTAAATACCCAAATTAAAAATATCGTGAAAAATCAGTAATCCAGAGCATTGCCACCTAGTGAACTGTTTTGTTTGACCTTTCCACAAAGAACACATCCACCAACATTCAGCTTAATATGAGTGGTTCTGTAAAAGAAGTCGAAAATAGCAATCAAACACAAAAAAACATAAAAAATATAAATAATCGCAGCGCAACTTGGTGAACAAAAACAGAACTAGGGGTCCTTAGGCATGCTCCTGTGTGACATCAAAGCAATCGAGTGAGCAGTTTCAGAGGAGAAGAATTTTTTTTAAGATTTGTCCCAAAAAAGAACAGAAAAATTCATAAAAACTCCAAAATTTGATTTGAACAAATCTGCTAGAGACCCACCCAAGGTACATTGCCAGGTTTCGCAGAAAAAGTCAAAAAATTGAATTAGCATTAGAATGCCCACTGACTTGCATAGTAATTAATAGGAAAGCTGCATTGACCGACAAGTACCTGAATTGAAAAAATCTTTAAAAATCAGGAATCCATAGCTGTGCCACCTAGTGAACAACTCTGTTTGACCCTTCTACAAGGAACATATCCACCATGTTTCAGCTTAATCTGAGTGACAGTTCAGGATAAGAAGTTGAAAATAGCAAAAACACACAAAAAATCATTAAAAAATAGGAAAAAAAATGCAGCGCCACCTGGTGAACAAATTAAGAACTAGAAGTCCTTGGCAATGTCCCTGTGGGACATCAAAGCAATTGGTGGGGTGGTTTCGGAGAAGAGATTTTTTAAGACTAGTCCCCAAAAAGAACAAAAAAATTCATATAAAAATCCAAAAATCACTGGAGCGTGACCATTTGAACAAAGTTGGTAGAGACTCAACCAGGGTATATCCCCAAGTTTGAAGTTAATCTGAATGACAGTTCTGGAGAAGAAGTCAAAAATGTGAATCAGCATTAGAATGTCCATTGACTAGCATAGTAATCAATAGGAAAGCTATATTGACCACCAAGTACCTGAATTGAAAAAATCATTAAAAATCAGGAATCCACAGCAGTGCTACCTAGTGAACAATTTTGTTTGACCCTTCTACAAGGAACATATCCACTAAGTTTCAGCTTAATCTGAGTGACGGTTCTGGAGAAGAAGTCGAAAATAGCAAAAACACACAAAAATTTGTAAAAAATTAGAAAAAAATGCAGCGCCACCTGGTGAACAAATTAAAAACTGAAACTGGGAGTCCTACGGAGTGTTCCTGTGTGATATCAAAGCAATTGGGTGAGCACTTTCGGAGAAGATTTTTTAAGATTTACCCAAAAAAGAACCAAAAAAAATCATCAAAAATCACTGGACCGTGACCATTTGAACAAACTTGGTAGAGACCCACCCAAGGCACATCCCCACCAAGTTTGAAGTGGATCTGGCCAACGATTTTGAGAAGTCGAAAATGTAAATTGTGGACAGACGGACGGACGACAAACCCTAACAAAAGCTCAGCTGACTGACAAGTCAGCTGAGCTAAAAAACATAAACAAAAACAAAAAAACCCGGCAAAAATCAGGAATCCACAGCCGTGCCACTTAGTGAAAAACTTTTCCACAAGGAACTTCTCCACCAAGTTTCTGCTTAATCTGAGTGGTGGTTCTGGAGGAGACAAAAATAGGAAAAACACACAAAAAATGATAAAAACAAAAAAATAGAAAAAATCGAGGCCTCAACGATCCATGATTAAAAGAAGACCAATTTCTAAATTTATTTTTCATTTGAATTTGAATGAAAAACACTGTTTCTGGTGAATAATTTGCCAACACTGTATACGGAAATTGACTGAAATATACCGATAGCATCCATGCCCATCGCCGTAACCCATATATGGGTCTCTCCCTGTATTGAACGACCCCTCGTATAAATGACCACCCGGTTTGAAGGACCAAATTCGGTCACTTGTTTTTCTTTTATAATTTACCTCTTATGAACAACCACCTGTTAAACGCGACCAGCAACCATGCCAAATGAACAGATTTTGTGACATTATACAAATGGGGGAGGGGGGAGTGTTTATTTCGTTATCGGACCTGTTTACTTAACCGTGATTTGTGACTGAGTAAAAAAATTTGTATGCTGGGATATTATGGATCGTTTTCTGAACTAAACCTCAAAATGATCGGCAGAATTTTCCTTGTGGTGGGGATTTGGTCGCTCGCACTCATGATCGTTCACATCATCCACCTTGAAATACTTCAAATCCAAATGCAGGACGAATGTTGCCGACGCTCTCCGGAAATGTCCTGAACAATCTTCCGTCATTTCCCCGCAGAACAACAACCCACATGGTCATCTCTTTTTTGCATGCGAAACCTTACCTTACCCTGGCAGATACGAGCAAAGCTACAGAAATATTATTTAGTGTTCTCATTTCTAATTGAACGACGTTTTATGATAGAATATTTACAAAATGAACGATAACTTTCGCTGGATCAAAACCCCGATCAAGCACGTGTTTGCCTGCATGACTCGGCGACCGACACTGACGAAGTGGGTCGATCTATTTTTCCCACGGTTCAGATCGAGGTAAACATGGTGCCCAAAACACACGTGGTGGCAGGAAGAAAATGCCGAGTCTTCTTTTGATCCATAACTTATGAACTTCGGTGAGTTAGGCTCGATGGAACATGTAGAAGTGAGTTATATCATCAAAACAATTTTACGACAGTTAACTTTAAGCTCATTACTTCGCAAGCGAAAGCTCCGTACGGGATTGTGCATCCGCCCCATTGAGGCTGAGCGTAATGGAAAGACACAACTCAGGACCGGCAAATGTTTTAAAGTTGCGACACACGTCTTTCACTAGTTTCACCACCAAGGCAAGCGTTCTTTATTGAAATAAAGATTTTAAGGGTTGTAATGGTTAAATTTAATAAATCGTGTTTTTTCCCAAAGCATATGAAATCGATCATGATGAACTGGTGGTTGCAGAAATTTGCGTACCTCGCTACCACCAGGGAAAGGCCGCCCAGGATTTGAGCTGTTGGTGTTCAGCTCGCGAGTGTGGGGCTCCTCCAAGGAGAGACCACCTGCATTATACGACCGCTTTTTTGGTCTGCGCGGCGGTTGGTCGCTCAAAAGCGGGACTACTGTACTTTGATTTGTGCATTTTTTTCTTCGCACAGACGGCGGTTGGTCGCTCAAAAGCGGGACTACTGTACTTTGATTTGTGCATTTTTTTCTTCGCACAGACGGTGAAAGCGTGGTTTCCCTCAGTGTCTCACCACGTCGGCCTCGTACTAGTCCCACTGCACCAAGCATAACATAACAGATTAACTCGATCATCTTGTTTACTTCTTGAAACAGCGCCCATAAAATTTTAATTGAAAAGACCCGAAAAACTATATAGTGACGAATGTTCCAAAATCAATCCGCCTTCCCCGCCATTGCGTGTATGATGGCATCTTTCATGATGATGATGAACAAACGAAGCATTGTTGCGATGAAGTATTCTGCCAATTTGTACGCTAATTAAGCTTTTATTAAACAAAATTACCGCTCCACACTTTGTATCACAACCTCGTTATTAAAATCCACTAATTGTTGTCGCCAGTCCACTATTTCCCTTCGTGTGCCCAGTGATGCGTCTAAACGTAAACACTGGTCAACACGTGCGAGTCCAGTTCTTCCTTTGTTTAATGGTTGACCTTGACCTTGTTGACATGTGATAGCCTCGTGGCGACCGCTGTCACAGGACTGCAGCTCCTTTTCGTACAAAACAGTTCCTCTCGATGTACCTCAAACTTTATATATTTTTACAGTAACTTGAATATTTTTTCCGGTTTTTTTATTAGGGATGGTTTTTAAGAACATTGACACTAAATTCTGGCTCTGTCTGGCTGACTATAAACTTTGTCACATGGTACAAAATTATTTAAACCATCAACAAAAACTAGGACAACTTTACGATTTCTGTAGCGGTCCTTTATGATTCTTGAAACGACCCCTCAACAGTAAAATAGCGCTTTTAAAAAAAAAAGGCACGACACAACTTAAATAAAACATGTTGAATGAACATTTTATTGGCTCTTCTCACATCGTGCACACTTTAAATGGTATTATTTCAGACATAATCCAGTGTACTGTGGTGTATAGGTTACGTAACATGTACGCAAACGCCAGGATTTTCGCGATAACAATATGCAGGGGGCCCTACCCCTGCATAAAAAATCAGGAATCCACAGCAGTGATACCTAGTGACCATCTTTGCTTGACCCTTTCACAAGGAACATATCCACAAAGTTTCAAATTAATTTGAGTAATGGATCTGGAGAAGAAGTCACAAGTATCGAAAACAATCAGAAATTCATTGAAAATTTGAAAAAAAAATGCAGCACCACCTGGTTCACAAATTAAGAACTAGGACTCCCTAGGAGTGTTCTTATGTCATATCAAAGCAATTGGGTGAGCGGTTGTGGAGATGAAGATTTTTTAAGATTTGTCAAAAAAAAAGAAAAGAACAAAAAAGATCATTAAAAATCCAAAAACCACGCGAGCGTGACCATTTAAAAACCTGTTAGAAACCCACCCAAGGTATACATTGCCACCAAGTATAAAGTCAATCTCCAAAATGGTTTTGAAGAAGTCAAAAATGTGAATTAGCATTATTATGTCCATTGACTTGCATAGTAATCAACAGGAAAGCTGTATTGACAGATAAGTACCGAATTGAAAAAAAATCGTTAAAAATCAGAGATCCACAGCAGTGCCACCTAATGAACAACTTTGTTTGACCCTTCTACAAGAAACATATCCACCATGTTTCAGCTTAATCTGAGTGACGGTTCTGGAGAAGAAGTCAAAAATAGTAAAATCACACAAAATATCATACAAAAATAGAAAAAAAAAAAAAAAAAAAAATGCAGCACCACCTGGTGAATAAGTTCAGAACTAGGAGTCCCCCGGAGTGTCCCTGTGCATTATCACAGCAATTGGCCGAGCGGTTTCGGAGAAGAAGACTTTTTAAGATTTGCCCAAAACAGAACACCCCCCCAAAATCATAAAAAATCAATGGAGTGAGACCATTTTAACAAATTTGGTAGAGACCCACCCAAAGCACATCCCCACCAAGTTTGAAGTGAATCTGGCTAATGATTTTGGAGAGGTCGAAAATGTGAATTGTGGATGGGCGATGGACGTCTCTTTTGAAACATCATACACTATTCCACCATACCAACACTGGTATAAACACGTAAATAGTAATTCAATTTTTAGCACCATAAAGTTGACTAGAGGTGCTAAAAGGTAAAGTGTACCAAGGTATTAGCTGGAAGCCACCTCTTCCACTGGTATAAACAGGTACATGTAAATAGCAATACAATTTTTAGCACCATAAAGTTGACTAGAGGTGTTATAGTGTAAAGTTTACTAAGGTATCAGCTGGAAGCCACCTCTTTCACTGTACTGGATGAAGATTGAAAAGAAAGAAATCCTGCTAAAAGTGAGTATGATCATGGTTTTCCGACTTAAGATGGACTAGAGAAAATTCTCTAGGTGGGTTAAACACTTTACCTCGGGGACTTTCCCTCTTACCACTCTAAACACTTTGAGGACTATACTTTGTCATTTCAAACTCCATCTTGACACAATTTGACTAATGTTCTTAAGTTAGTGTTGTATTTATTAGGTATTTGGTCATATCTCTGGAAGCATTTCAACAGAGTTTTGCGTAGTTGTTGTTTTTTATAACCTTTGTGTTGTAGTTTATGAGAAGGTATAAGCCAATATATATGAAAATTGCCGAGTCAACTAAAAAATGCAACAAGGATTTGACCTCAAGGTTATATATTATATGGGGAAAATTTCTCAGACCCATTTATTATCTGTACCAAATTCAGAGGCAATGAGTCACGAGGGGACAGATATATGAGAAAAATAATCCATGTGGTGGCGGCATAGACGCTGGATGACGAGACAAAACATTATATACTACAAGAAGCCCTAATATAGGCTGGTGAGCCTGTCGGCCAATTGTTTTTTGAATAAGGTACGTTTAAACCAAAACATTATATGCATCCCCACATATAGAAGATGCATGATTTTTAAAGAGGCGGTGGAATTTCCAGCCTTAAAGGACCATTTATTTTAGATGCCATTATTTTTTTCATCTTTTTTTTTTTGGGGGGGGGGAGGGGGGGGGGGGGAGTTGTTTATCCAGGGAGACAAGTAGTATTTGAAATTCACTTGGCCTGTGGACAAGTTGATTTTCAAAAATTTGTAGAACCCTGGTCACTGGGTGTAGATTGTAGTTTGACCCTTCCACAAGATACATTTCCACTGAGTTTCAGAAGCATCTGAGTGAAGGTTTTGGAGAAGTAAAAAATAGAGAAAACACAAAAATTTGAATTACGAAATAATCGAAAAGTAACATTTGCCAAAATATGAAGAAAAGCAATTAATAAAAGACTCAAAAATTACTGAACCACAACCATTTGAAAAAAAAAATTGGTAGAGAAACATCCAAGGTACATCCCAACCATATATCAAGTGAATCCAGCTGAAGGTTTTTGAGAAGTCACAAATGTGAATTATTGATGGATGGACATTGCAGATAGACAAAAACTATAACATAAGCTCAGCTGACTGACAAGTCAGCTGAGTTAAAAAATTTACACAATGAAAACAAATTTACCATATTGTAACATACTTATAAATATTTCTCATAAAACATATAATGACAAAGAAGCAAGTATAAAAGTATAGATGGCCAAGATGGCCTTACCTTGCAACTGACCAAGCAAAATATGCACTGCAAGCCAAACTATACAAAAATTAATACCCAGATGAAATTTTACCAGAGAAAGTGCTTATATGTACTTTTAATATTTCTGAGCAAGACAGTAATTGTTATAATATGCCAGCCATCCATACTGACAGCAATGCTAACTGGCATTTCAACTTACGGATAGGTTTGAACACCTGGAAACTGCATTCCCCCAGACATATTTCCCCTGACCTCAGCTGGGATGCGTGGGGTGGGGGCTGTTGTAGACAACACTCTTGTATATGGCTCAGCGGGATTCACTACTCCAGAACTGAACTGTTTCTCCTGCAATAAACACTTGTTATCAGTTTTATATTCTATTATGCCAATGGGACATTGAAGGGAATGGACAAATTATTCATCATTTTCCAAAGAAAGCCACAATTCAACATATTATCTGTGTGTGGCCATTACCTTTAGCCCTTCTGTTTAAATGCATCCCTTTCATAGCCCAAGGAATCGATAGGGTGATATCACCAGAACTGTCACATCCGCATGTACATTTTATGCATGATGGGAGACTTAGCCTGAGTAACTCATCAGGTCAACAACGTAGGACTTAATTTTTTTTAATTGATTGAAAAGAGGACCAAAATAAGGATTCTGCTTCGTAAAAATGATTTTGGCATGACAGACGTATCTTTCAATTAATCTGATAACATATTTCCACTTTTTCAGTCAAGAACAACTCCATCTTGGAAACAGATTGCATTGTTTTAAATATATCTTATTAAAAACAATTGGGAAACAGGCTTTACCTATATAAATCCCTCTCGCAGATTGCATTCTGATGGCTGCTGTCAATCAGCCAGTTTGTTTTTATCTATTTGGCATGGGACTTTCTGATTGTGCAAGTCACACTCACTCATGCCCCTTTATGCACAGAACTTTCAACCGAAGACACATTCTGACACAAATCATGTTTTCAATGTACTTTATTAGAGTTATTCATCTTGCTTTACCAATTTTGGCCAAGAAGCCACTTCTTTTTTTTTCCTGGTCATTATCCATAGTTCCTGAAAGTCACTTGTCTGAAACTCGGCCTGGTTCAGTGGAGGTATGTTTGCCTCACTACTGGTAAGATTTGTGTTTTGCTTGCCCACAAGTTTGTGCACAGGGTTTAACTTGTTGAAATCTTTGCTCAACAGCCTCCACAAGTACGTGCAACATTTTCCTTGCAAGGCTCATCCTCAGAAATGGACTTTCACGCTCAGATTGGGTGCATTCACTCTAGTATAAATGGCTTCCTTCCCTGGTCCTGTCATCTGTTAACTTGGTTGAACTTGTCACACTTTATACGATTTTGTTGATCTTGTCACTACCCTGGCTAGCTCATCATGTACAATTAGCAGTAAAGCCTGAAGGCACTTTTGGTATAAAGTTGAAAGACAATTTATAATTTATTTTAAAAATTCACATCATGTGCTTCACATTTTTGTATAAATATTTCAGTAAAAAAAAAAAAGGACTTGGACCTAAGGAAAATGTAAAGCATAGGTGCCCCGTCATGACTGATGTTCAAGAACTAGCAGGGACCACTAACCAATTACCCAGATGCTACTGTTTCTTACATGTTGTCAAAAAGAATGTGAAAATGGCCAAAACAATTTTAAATGAATTTTCAAAAGGCCAAGACAATTTTTTTTTTTTTAAATAAATCATGTCTGTATTGCCAATTTTGGCTACAGATTTTTATAAGTCAAGATCTGTCCCTGACAAGGTCACTATTTAATGTGTACAAATTAGAATAAAACACACTTTCACTTTCTCCTTCCCGTTACACAGGGCTAACTCATGCACATTTAAATTTCAGTGCATGTTCACATCACTTTTATGTTGTTTTTGTCATTTTTTTTTCCTTCAGCAAAGGACGTGCACTAATTCAATTAATGCTTCTTCAATACAATTATCATTATGAGGATATGCTGCAGAAACACAATCAAACCACTTTTGTGTCTGTTGCTCCCCATCCATCAGAGCTGTACCATGCATGTAGTGTCCAGAGCTATAATTAACCATTTGAACTGTGTGTCTAATGTTTACACAAATCACTTTTGCTGAAAATCGTGAGCATGTTCCACATCAGAAGCCACGGGTAAACCATACACTCCTACTACTTGTCAACTGACCTAGAAATAAATCAATGCTGTCCCTTTGTCTGTCAAAAAAAGGAAACATATGCACACACCTGTACACACTTGTAAACTAGACAAATTCCACTGGTCACCATTTCACAAGGGTGAAGGCATTCAATTTAAATATACATGTTTGGTGGAGAATAAGTCAAGGACATGACCATCAAGTTCAAAGAAAACAAACAAACAAAAAGGTAGCACTGCTGGAAAAATTATAGTCCCAGGGTGCCCAATAGTTTGTCTGTAATTTCTCATGTGTTGGCTAAACAGTTTTAGACCAAAAAGAAAACAAAACAATATATATATATAATTAACAAAATGTATATCGCTGGAATGTGACCAAAGGATGACATAGGATACAAACTCGCACAATGTGCATCCCCAGCAAGTGCATAACTATCTACATGACAGACACAATTTTATGCAGATACATTACTTTTGACCCAGATACTTGACCTAGTAACCTACTTCTTTTACATGCCCCACCCTTGGGGTCAAGTTACAACTATAAAAAGGATTTCAAAACTTTTAAAACTGTCACTTACATAAAAAAGGAGGACAAACACAAATGCACTGCACTTTTACATGATTGTATCACTGTGCCTGAGATACTGGACCAGGTGACATAATTTTGTTGTATGAGACACCATTAGGTCAAGATATATTTCATTTACATGTACATAAGTTAAACACAAAGTGAATTATAGCAGGGTCCCTATTCTCTATCCATAATGAATTTCAATGACTTTCTATTAACTTTTAATGGACTTTTTCAAGCTTTATCATGCCCTTTTCCAAACAGAAATCCTAATACCCAATACTGTTGTACAGTGCCCATGGTACTTGATATGGCTGAAAAATCACGGACACCCATGGCTTGTTTGGGAAAATACTGAACAAAGATTGGAGGCAAAACATGTGTTTCCACATATTTATTTGTGCCAAGTCCATTGTGACTCTGTGACCTTGGGGGATGGTATCAAGGTCACCCATTTTTGAACCTGACCAAGCCCTATACAGAATTATCATCCTGTGCAACATAAAAGCCCTAGCTCAAAAACTTCTTAGGTCATCATGCAGAAACCAAATTCACAAATGTGGTTCTGTCACCTTGGGAATGGGGTTAAGGTCACCCATCTTCGAACTTGAGTGAACCCTTCCAGAGGACTATAATCCTGTGCAATATGAAAGCTTAAGCTCATAAACTTTGTAAATTGTTTAGTTCGCATTGATGTGTTGAAGAATTCATTAATGTGACTCTGACCTTGAAAAAAAAGTTAATACTTTATATTTACTTTCCCATCACCCTCACAGCATATAAACGCTGCTTTATCTCACTAACTACAGTAAAAACAAGTATACAGTGGAAACTGTCTTGAGAGACCCCATATCTTTTTAAGACCGCTCTCACAGAACACTGTGCTATCTTTTCCATGTTATACCTCTGATAAAAGACCACCTGTGTTGAGAGACCACATTTTTTACCTGCCCTAGAGGTGGTCTCTCAAGACAGGGACCCTGTTGTGGTTTTATATTTGAGGCTGGAATCTCCTACTTCAGACCTCAAGTTGCTGGTTTTCCCCTTTTCGAGGGTTGTGAACACACCTTTGTTCACATTGCAAGAGGAACCCCATGTGACGTCACAAGCACAACGGCAGTGACACATATATGTATACAAATGTTGACATGGCACTCCATACTATGTCACTGGATGAATGGACTGTAATTTGAATAAGCAACCCCCCCCCCCCCGATGCATACCTGGTTGACACTAGCAATATCAATATTATTGTTTACATCTCAGTACAATACCAGATGCATTCTGTACTTTGACAGTTCCTGACGATGCCCAACAAGCAGTGAAACCAGTCAAACTACTGCTGTTTCATTCTTTGTTGCTGTCAGGCCCTTGCCTAGTTTTCTCATTTACATACAAAGTCTGCCACATCTCCAAACCAAGACACATGGGTTCTCTCCCAAGATACATTCAATCATAACCAAAGATTCCAGCTGTTGTCACATCTTCTGTTAAGATGATCAAAGAATGGTTAGTCCACAGAAACTTACAAGCGGATGAGCTACAGGTTGCTTAACCATTGACAACTAAAGAAGCAGCTGATATCATGGAGACAGGCAATAAATCTACATTGTAAATGGGGAACCCCAAGCAGTGCACATGCCCATCATGTCAAGCTTGGTGCTGAAATATATATGGTTTTCATTGTTGTCCATGGAAAGAGAGCCTAGCTTTGGTGATTATGGAAATCTATCTGAAGACAAAACAAAGCTCCACAGACAAAAATACCTGTGACCTAATCAACTGCAACTGATGGTGAGTGGAAGCCAATTTGCTGACTATTTAGACACTAAATGTACAGTGTCAAAGTAGGAACAGTCTCCATACATAATCAGACTTGGCTGGATTACAGACATGATGTCAATGATCTATATATCAACCAAGTTTAAACCTGGCTGCATTCTGTCTACCATGCCTTCAGTATGTACTGCATACAATTATCAGACAGAGCACAGGCTTCCACAGCTGTTATCACTGCACAAAGTAACAACTGGTCAACTGTAGGCAATGGTTTCAGAAACAATGGATCTTTTCTCCTACCCCCACCCCCAATCTATCATCATGTTTAATAAGACAATTTTGTGAAACTGCCAGTTTTCTGTCTTGAATCTGCATTTCATCACATCAATAAAAATGACCACTTTTCCATTAATATGGAAAAATCATGGCCCTGGTTAAGGGTACAAGTGTGTGATTAAGCGTGTAACAGATGGGGGACAGGAAAAGGTATGGACTGTTCAGTGTAACCCATATGGAGAATCAACATAACCTTTTAAACCAGCCAGTCATCACTGGGCACTATGGTATTACAAGGCACAATTTGGGAATGTAGGTGTGCAAACTCCCATTTTTGCATAAAAACTGGGTCTGCACCTCGTATCTACTCCATTATAAATTTGCTAAAATCTGAGTGTTTTTGAGAAATTGGCTGGCTGATAAACGGGTGGGCACATCAAATTCAACTAAACATCAAAATTAAATGTTCTAGAATGTAACAAGGTATATTAAATCTTGGTCTGTCATCATCTTACATGTGACTGATAAATTTCCAGACTTCGCCTACCCATTGTTGCTATGACAAGATTTTGTAAACACAAGTTTACTCTAAGAGATCCCTAGTTTTAATTCAGTGTGACAGTCAAATAAAGTCATTAATAGGTAAGTCTTGCATCAAAAACATTTAATAAAGGAAAGCCCCAGTTTTCAATCCATATTCTTACCAGTTTACCAGGAGTTAAACCAGACCTTTACAATTTCTCATGCCTTTTTAAAACTTTCTTTTTTTACTCCCAGATAAGGTATTTCTATGTTCTAAAACTGAAAATTAATTTCCTTTAATAAAATTTTCACTGACATGCCTCAAAACAGGCACAATAATTGCAAGAAAAAACAACAATGCAAGTAATCACACATACAGTAATCCTTTTTTGGGAGACCATCTGCCTTATATGATCATTTTCACACTGCAAAAACATCTTCTAATGATAATTTACCTCTTTCAGAAGACCACATGCAGAGCCTGACAACTGACTACCCAAAATGACCCCAAAACACCACTTATCCATCTTGATATTCACCATTCCAGACAAGTAAAGCCCATCTTTTTTTGTACAAGATTAGTACAAAAATTTGTCAAATTTTTAGCCAGTTTACATATACAAAATATGTTTATAATACTAATAAATAGGTGAACACATGACTGCAAGATGGAATAGATGTAATAAGTATACATCAGTCATGTTTGGATCTAAATTATGGATGGGAATTCAAAGTACAATAGAACTTTTAAAGCTGTTAGGTAGGTGGTCTGAGAGTCAAACCGCCTTTGGGAGACCAACTACTTGATGTGAATTCTTGGATAGCACTCGGGGGTGGTCTTTCAAGGGAGGGACCATTGTATTTCAAAACTTCCTTCTGCTAAAATAGTCTGTGCTTCCCTTTGGATAGTTGTTTTGTGGATGGGTATCTATGGTTTCAAGCATGTCTTCAGTTTGTACACAGCTCTGTGTTAAATATCTACACATGTATGTTCCTGGCCTTTGTGTTGTGCTTTTGACACAGTACAAAAACTTTCTCTTTTTTGTTCGTCCACAATCATCCAAGAAAAGTCCATTTTCCACAAGTCGACCCCTTTTTTATATACCCTCTGCTTCACTTTCTCTTTGTGCTCAGACTGTTCATCACTTGCAGTGACACTGCCATTCTGTTGTTTTTGTTCAAACTTGACTCATCAACACAGTCACCTCGACCTTAGTGCTGGCTCTGTTGTTCTCCATCACTGGCAATGTCCACTGTCTTCGCAACTACTTCCAGGACATGTTCTGCACCTATTTTTTCTGCACAACCCCTGAACAATGCTTCCAGCAGAGGGCATAAACGTATAATCTTTCTGATAAAGCAATCACAGTGGTGCTTCTTTAGATTTAAATCATTCTTACCTGGTCTTCAAGGCGACGTTGCATCATCGCCGAGACCCTACTTTCCAGAAGGCTGGACCACTGGTTCTTATCCTTTAGATACAAGGTGCTTCAGAAACCTGCAAGTGAACCAAACACCAACATCAATTTTGAACGGATACTTGCGTATTTAAATGCCAGATAACCAAGCATTAACAATTCCATAATTTCTGGATTGACACAATACAATGACACACTCTCTCTCTTTCTCAGTACACATTTCCCACTTCTGGCATGTTAGGCACTTTGGAACAATGTGGAAGTAAATACATGTATATTGCACCTTTGCATAGAAGCTTCAACCATGTTTCATATCCATGTACCACTTTTCCTTGAATTGTATCATATACCAGCTTTGTGGTTCCTTAAAAAGTTGAATGTCTTGCCAGCAGTCATCAGCAATGTATCAGAAAGACCAAACATTATGAAAATAAACAGAAGCTAGTAAGGCTGAAACGATATACCACGATAACGGTACATCACGGTACAGTCAATCCACGATACCACGTATCGAAATTAGGTCCCCTGTATAGTAAAATACGATACATTCCATCATATAAGTAATTTCAGCTCTAACGAGAAAAATATGGAAGTAAAGGTCATAATTCATTAAAATTTACCATAATTTTGTGAAGATAAACTTGTCAATGGACCAACCATTCGTTGGCCTTCTGATTATGTGATCTATTTTTGCCTACAAAAGTGTTTTAGGATTCCCCTCATATATGCATGACGCTTTGTGGTGCTACATCATACCTTTGTGTGTAAAGTCTGACGGCCAGAAAAAGCAGCACACTCATTATTCAGGGGTCACATTGAGCTTGCGTCCTGCATCATAGACGCAAAATATGAAGAAAAGACGCCCGGAAATTAATAAAACAATGTCATTTTACGTCTCTGTGGTCGCACGCACAAAAACACGATGCATTTTGAATGATACAACTACAAAAATTACCCCAACTTAAGCGGTCACGGTGTTTTGCATCAACCATTATCAGTATCATGATAATGTATTATACTAATGGAATCCCCTGATGTTCGCCTTTCCATGTAACAAGCTCTCTTATTTGGTAAGAAAAAATATTCCTGGGGTATCCCTCCAAAAATTTCACAGAATGGGAATGGATGTACATCATTTCACCTCATTATAAATGCACAGAGAGCACTTTCAGGCTCCTCATTGTGTGGATTTGATCATGTGCCGCTCACTGTCCAATCAAATTCGTTGTTGCTCATGTGCCTGTCCCATGTCCGAAATGTAGGGAAGGTACAAGTCTTATTACGCAAATATTAGGCCTATTGGACCAAGATGTTAAATTTTCACATCATATTTTCACCAATAAAACACTTCCGTCGAACAAATCTAGACAGAGATAAAGGCACAATTGAAAATTCATTAAGGACAGCAAGGAAAATATGCATAGTACTATTATTAGTCATCGCACGGTCACACGTGAAGGAAGCGAAAATTTGCATTAGGCCTGACATGATGTTGTTGATCACTGTCTCCGATGGGTCACACAGTCATTGGTGTTTTTTTAACAAAATTTTGTTGTTTTGATTTTATCGAAATGTTTGAATGGAACAAATTTGTATGACAGAATAAGACGGGAATGAAATTTATTATCAAAGGCCGGAAAAAATGTACAAAACCATGCCTGGGTGCATGCTCGTGACAGGCTGTGTACACTCGCTTGTGTTGCACGGCTTGTAAAGTTGAAGGCCTACCGTGTTGCTTGGTGAAAAAAGTGACCACACTTAAGATCAGACTCTTAACACCGCCTATGGCATCAAATTTTTCAGGGATATTGAAATAGAAGGTGCACAGAAATATAAATCATGTAATTTCTGACCATTTCATCACGTCGAATCAATCGCAAAAGTAACAGAGCCCAGGCATGTTCAATCATGCATGCCGCTTGTTGTGCAAGCGAGTAAAAGAACTGTCCGGTGGCACGCAGTGTGTGATACCAGATACTGGCACAGTGGCAGCGTGCTAGGGGTTAAGCCCCCTTCACAACCATTTTTTGGTAGACCAGGGAAGTGTCATAGACTGAGTCTTAATAGCAGGTCCCTGGGCAGATTGAATCCATCCTTGGTACAGTCAACAACTTTAAGACCCTTTTACATCAAGTTGGCATATTGGTAACTTTTTATTCAATCTTAAAATTTTATAATAATGAGTTATCTACAGAAGCATATAGACCCTATGTTATGTTCTTTCTAGGCTAAGTTACCTGCATGTTTTATTTATTTATCATTTTGATGTATGTTGATTATACCAATTAAACTCAATTAATCAAATTACATCAAAAGTGTAGTTTGCACAATTTCAGACTGGACCCATCGATTCAGTTCATGGACCCACTATTTTTCCTGAAAAAGAAGATGGGTCCAACGGACCCATACTGAAAAATCCTTAATGTGACCCCTGATCATTATTATGGTTAAGTATCGTTTTGTATCGTATTGTTAGTTCCGTATCGGGATACGTATTGTATTGTGAAAAAGTGTATCATTACAGCCCTAGCAGCTAGTTCGTCATGCGAAAAGCATTATGCATCCCCCAGGAGGCACCTCTCACCAGAGGCAACCTCTCTAAGAGGGCCACCATTCTTCTGCAGAATGTTTGACTTTGACCGTTGACCTCAAGGTCACCTCTTAGCAAATTTAAGGGAATTCTCAACTGGTAAATAATGACGAAGTTTGATGGACTTTAATCATGCCAATTTGAAGATGTGGCAGGGAAACCATTAATATTTTATTTAGCAAGGCATTGTGATACTGACATATGACCTGAAGGTCTTCCACCATATGAACAAAATTCCCAAAATATATGAATTATCTGTACCAAAAGTTTGAAGTAAATCTGGCATATAGTTTTGAAGAAGTCAAAATGTGAACTGCCATTGCAGACCCCACTGACTTACATGGTAATCACTAGGAATGCAAAAATCAACCTTTAAAAAAAATAAAAATCCAAAAAATCATTGGAGCATGACAATTGAAAATATGGCCAATTGTTTTGCAGAAGTTAAAATGTGAATTAGCACTGCAATCCCCATTGACATAGTCATCAAGTTATGTATGCAGTTTGACCTTTCAAGGTCACTCACATTTAAAATAAACCATACAACTGAAAGCCTACAGGTACTTTCGTAATAAAGTCAGGGCTTGACAATTTTTCCAAAAATCACTTGTCTGCAGGGCAAGTGGATTTCAAAATCCACTTGCCCGTATGCAAAATTCACTTGTCCTGATAAAAGTTCTATAAACATCGTTTTTTCCTAACAATGCTAAGGCCCAGACAAACCATTTACCCTGAAATGTATTTGCCGCTTATTGTGGCTTGCAAAATCGCAAAACGTCAAATTTTACAATTCTTGCTGCAACTGTTCAACAGTGAAACTGGCAAAATATCAAAAATACAAATTGAAAAGTAAGTTACTTGCATGGGGTGACTGACGATGAAAAATACATTGTAATTTCTAGGACTATTGTAGTCTGTATCCCGGGTAAACTTAAATAACGATTAAATAGTTGCATTGGCTTCAGGATCCTTTCTCGCTGCCTCTGATGCCACAATGGGATGCATATCATTTGTGTACTTACCATGAATGCTATCTGTACATCGTAGTAAATTTGTGTATATAGTATTGGCAAGTTCATCGCAATAAAAAGTGTTCTTTAATCAAATTCAAACGAAAATTTTACTATTTCAAATCAGAAATTGAGCGTACGCACCATCAACACCTTTCCTGCAACTGTACTGCCATGTGGTCTGACGCACAACACATCACCCAATTGGTCAACTGAGTCACATGCAAAAATGAGCCAATCACGGCTCGTGTTACAGTGTTTTCAAAATGGCTTCCGCCGTGTGAACATGTGTGAATATGCTGTAATTTATGGCGGGAACACACAAACGGGAAGCTTTGTTTATATTGCAGCATGCGCAAATAAAGATTCCGGTGTTTATTGCAACAATTATTTGGAGTCGCAGGCAAATACGCAAAGGTAAGGGATAGAGGGAAGTGCCTGTCGAATGTGTCCCAAATCAGCCCGTAATAGTAGTTGCCAAGATGATGCTCTGACAGTGGCCCAGTTCACCATAAATCGACTCCATCCTGTCACTTACGTGTCACTCGCAATTCTGTGTATTTGCCCGGGAAGTCAACTCACGGCCCCCACACATGATCTTTATTTTTGCCCAATACTGTTAGAACCCACTGATAAGTGACAGCAATTGATGCCAATTTGCAGAAGTACAGGCCATGTGCAAGTTTCATTTTTTTTAACACTGCTTTGACCCTGATCCAGTAACAGGCTCAAGACAAAATATTATTGCTGGTACCTTTGATCTCATAATTGTATGCACCCCACACAGACACTGAAAATAACTGCTGATTTTGACAGGTATCAAGTAGGTAGCCAAGTCCTGTTGAAAACAACTGCTGACCAAGTAATTGCTGTTAAACACCTGGAATGTTTACTTACAGATTCTTATCACCTATTGGCATCCCCACGCACATGCCTGCACTGGTATTTACACATGAACTGCAATAATCGTCAACATATCGCGCGTTGCAAAGGCTCTGACTGTGGTTGTTTTCTCAATTTTTTTCGGACAGGTATATATGCGAGGAAAGTTTTTACTTGTCTGACTGGGCAAGTATTTTAAAATTTTCACTTATCTAACTATTGCTTTATTTGTTCGGGACAATACGACATGCGATTTGTCGTGCCCTGAATTTACAAAAACAAGTTAACGAGTATTGCAGAGCAATACATAGTCCCCCGTTTGTCGCCCACGAGGTTGAATGGACTACTATATAGGGGTGTGACCTAGATGAAAAAAAAAAAAAATTAAAAGGCCCTTCAATCCCAAGAGGACTAGTGTCAAGTTCACATCCCTCATTTCCAAGTAACCTCTACTTTGGTTTGGGGCCACAGAAGCTGTTCAGTTTTGCAACCAAGATGATACAGGTGACATGAAAATTAATCAATGCATTCTAATATATTATCACAACTACTTTTCTTCTAACCTAGTGACCTACTTTTGCCATGTGACGACAGCAATGCCCCAGGAACTATGCAAGCAACATTTTGGTAGCTGTAGGTGTTATGGTATTTGAAATATGGCCTGGACAAGGATTTACACGGAGTTTATACTGTGACCTACATATCTGACCTAGTGACCAATTTTTGCTCATAACACATTTTCAACTCACAATGAATTAACAGGTAAAATTTCATTACAAGAAGTCAAAAGTAACACAAAATTATAGTCAGGACGTGAAAATACTGAACATTTACAAATCACTGTGACCCACATATTTGACCTGGTGACCTAGTTTTGCTGTATGGCACATTCTTAGATTAAGCTTCACATTTGTGTAAAATTTCATTCATCTAAGTAAAAGGACAAAAAAGTTATGGCCCGGACAAGATTTTGAATGGATTTCCAGTGACCTAGATATTTGACCTAGTGACCTACTTTTGCCATGTGACACAACAACTCCCCAGGTAGTATTAAAATAATAAATTTGGTAGCTGTAGGTATTATAGTAAGGGAAATATGGCATGGACAAGGTTTTACATGGAGTTTACACTGTGACCTAGATATTTGACCTAGTGACCTAGTTTTGCGTCGTGACACACTTTATGGTCACAATACACTATCAGTAAAATTTTATAACAAGAAGTCAAATTTTTTTAAGAATTACAGTAAGGACATGAAAATACTGTACATTTATGTATTACTGTGACCCAAATATTTGACCTAGTAACCTAATTTTACTTTACAACACATTTCCATGTTAAGTTTCACATTTGTGTAAAATTTCATCAAACTATGTAAAAGGACAAAAATGTTATGGCCCCGACAAGTTTTTACATGGATTTCACATTGTGACCTAGATTTTGAACCTAGTGACCTACTTTTGCCATGCTACACTCCAGCACCCCAAGAAGTATGCACATAACAAAGTTAGTAGCTGTAGGTATTATGGTATAAGAAATTTGGTGCTGACAAGGTTTTACACAGAATTTTATACTGTGACCTATATATTTGACCTAGTGACCTTATTTCCCCTCATGACACACTTTTGGGTCAAGGTACATTATCATGTAAAATTTCATAAAAAGAGGTCCAAAAGTTACAAAAATTACAGTCAGGACCTGAAAATTCTGTATATTTACATATCGTGGTGACCCAAATATTTGACCTAGTGACCTAGTTTTGCTTTATGACACTTTCTTATTTGTGTAACATTTCATGACTCTAAGTAAAAGGACAAAAAAGTTATGGCCCGGACAAGATTTTTCATACATATGTATTCTGTGACCCAGAGATTTCACCTAGTGACCTACTTTTGGCACACGATACACCTCTATCCTAGGAAGTACAAACACATTAAATTTGGTAGCTGTGGGTGTTATGGGGTTGGAAATATGGCCCGGAGAAGCTTCGGACGGACGGACTGACGGACGGACGAGGTGCAAACCTCTAGTCCCCCACCAAGTGGGCGGGGGACTAATGACAACACATCTGGTGCTGATTGCTATGAACCATATTACCCAATATCATCTTCTACAGTTTTGCTTGAAGAAACATCTAGTTTTCTTTGATGTCTTTCTGATGAGTAGATTAAAAAAAATGTGTCTTAGATTTTTTGTATGATGTCTAGTGTCTTTGCAATTCTTGGGCAAAGTTGAAATCTTTTGATCTGTCAAAGAAGTGTCATCTTTTTAACTTCAAACTTCCATAGCTCCCAAACCGCACAAAAGAATATGAAAGCTCTCCCTATTTCCATGTATGTACATCTGGTATCATTCAATCTTTATTTAAATAAACATAAAATTAGGCTGTCTTATTCATGCTATATGTCATTACTTTGACAAAAATATGGCTGAAGAAAATTATACATGTTACGCCACATTTGTTAAAAAGGTAAAAATTCCATGTGCTAACCCAGGAAAATGAGACGGCCCCTGGCCAATCAGGATCCTGGTTCACTGTGACAAATTAAGCTCTGACTAGCTGTACAGAGCAGCATAGGAGACTTGGTATTACAACCTGGCTCCATTCTGTGTTGGCTATGACATGTTCAAGCAGTACCCCAGAAATCAATACTCCACAATGCTGATTCACCTGAAGCAACGATTCACGACTGCTCTAAACATGGCATTTCACAAAATTTCAAAACCACTACCGATTCCTGCTTTTTACAAATTTTCTGCTGATTCACCTGAAGCCATGATTCACAACTCTTCTAAATATGGCACTGCAGAAAATCAAAACCGCTATGGATTCTTGCTTTTTATAAATTTTCTACCATGTCCAGCCATCATTGTATTATACATGTGCAAAAGTAAAACACCATTAAATGAACCAAGCCATATGATTTACAACTGTTCGAAACATGGCATTTCGCAAAATACCAGACCACTATGAATTCTTGCTTTTTATAAATTTTCTACCACATCTAGCACTCATTGCATGTATGTGTAAAAACATCATCTAACTACACAGTTTTTTTGCCCATAGGCATCCCCATCCTCTGTAAGTCTGCCAACATGGTGAAGTAAATTTGCAGTGTTCTATGGACCCCCTCCAGCAACTAGTCACTCTAGGTCAAAATTACTGCCATCAATTGAAACCCCATGGGAGGTTTCCATGATCTGGGTACTTGACTTAGTGACCTAATTTTGTTACAGGACACATCTTTCAGCCAAGGTAAATGTGTCGTGAAGTTTCTTGAAAGTGAGCTGAAGATTAAAGGATTTACAGCTCAAAACCCTATTTTCAAAGGATACAGCAGTGACAGATACCTGACCCAGTGCCCTACTTTTTGTGCATGACACACCCATATGACCAAATACACATGCATGTGAAGTTTCATGATTCATTAAGTCAAAGGGCAATGGAGTTATGACTCAGACTTGAAGTGTATAAATTTCAGTTCAAGTCCATAGGTCTACCATTAAGAACATATTAGCCACTATGTCAAATTTGTGGACGTAGCAAAGCAAAAAAAGAATTTGTAAAAATCATGAAAAATCATAAAATCAATGGAGCATGACGGTACTTATATACGAAAAGAAATTCTCAGACCTGTAAATTATGTGTACAAAAAAAAAAAAAAATGTGAACAGGTTCTCAAGTTATTGGGAAAACAAGATTTAAGAAAGAGGTGGATCTTGTAAATTTGCTAAACACATAGATACGCATCCCTTTACAGGAGGATGCACAATGAACCAAAGCAAATCATTTTGATTTTAAGAGTATGGTACACTGACTCTCTTGCAAAATTGTTTCATTTTTGTCTACGGTTACCAGACAACACCATAAAAAGTATATATTTTCTGACAGAAAAGATAACATCACGTTTGATTCTAGTTTTAAATATAAAATTTAAGTATCTGTTGATGTAATAAGATTCGAATGAAAATTCTTAAATTTGCATAAAATTTAAAACACGTTAAAAAAATAATAGAAATCAGATCTATAAATAGTGTCAAACGAACATACCCACAATGCCCTCCAGAACTGTATTTTAAATTTTTGAAAAAGGGCTTATTCTTATTTTGTTGCCCTTTAAAAAATTTTTTTTTTTTTTATCTAAATACCCTGTAAATTTTGAACTTAACTCCTTATCCAAAATTTAAAATACAGTTTTGCTGGTAGAAGTGTACTGTTTCATTTCCTATTTATATAAGAAAATAATGTGTCCTATTTTAGGTGCCTGCACTATTTTGTTTTTCCACAAAAAAACAAAAAAAACAAAACATGTAGAACTAGATGTAATAGAGGTGCTTGCACCACTTAGGGGACCGCCATATAAAAACATGGTACAGTTTAGGGCAGCAACTATTGCTGCATGCTAAAAGTGTACCCCTCTAATAAGGTCACATTTCCAGTGCACTTGGGGCGGCCTCAGTAGAAGGAGAATCACTTCAGCAGGAATGGTGTCTTACCTTAGGAAATGTCAAGGAAAACTTGGGCATGGTCACTACAGTATGTTGCTTCTCCATACGCTGAAGAAACTGAAATGTTATTGGTAGTCCAAATATGGTCGAGTGATCCTGAGTGGCTGTGTGACCTTGAGAAATGGGTCATGGTCACTCCTGTTTGAACTTCACCTTGGTCCAATAGAAAACTATAATGATGTGCAATATTAAAGCCCTACCTCAAAAATTTCTCTCAAGTTATCATGCACAATCTCGCTGACACATATTAACTAATGTACATGGCTCTGCGCCCTTTAGAACTGGGTCAAGGTCACCCACCTTCAAACTTCACTTAGCCCTTACAGGGGGCTATAATCTTGTGCAATATCAAGGCCCTAACTCATAAGCTTCTCAAGTTATCCTGACACCAAATTCATTGATGTGGCTCTGTGACCTTGGAAATTGGGTACAAGTCACCCCACTTTGCCCTTCAAGAGGACAATAATCCTGTGCAATATGAAAGCCCTAGCTCAAAAACTTCTTAAGTTACCATGCAAACACCAAATTCACTGTGGCTATGTGACTTCAGAAATTGGGTCAAGGTTACCGAACTTTGAACTTGACCTAGCCCTGAAAGAGGACAAGTCTTGTGCACTATGAAAGCCATAGCTCAAAAACTTCTTAAGTTATTACGCAGACACCAAATTCACTAATGTGGCTGTGACCTTGGGAATTGGGTCATGGTCATTCATCTTTAAATTGATCCTAGCCCTAGCTCAAAAACTCAAGTTATCATGCAGAAAAGATCCGGACACTTCATCTTTGAAAGATGGTTTCTGACTGTAGACTGACTAGAGAAAATCTCCAGGTGGGTTTAAGTTAACTTAAAGGTATATAAAAACTATTGCCCTACCACCACTTCTATGTTGGCCCTGCCTAAATCTATAGATCTATGAAAACACTTCAACAGAGTTTTGTAAAGCTTTTTGGTGTCATAGTTTTTTTCATTACTATTCTTATTCTCCATACAAATTCACTTCTTTCTGATGGATTTCCAGTGCATAAAATTGATGGTCGCCCAAGTCGATTAAATTACTGTGTGGGCGATCGAATTGTTTGATCAAGTCGACCAGGTGGTTGAGTTAAAAAATTAGAAGTCACTTCCGATTTTTTTCTAGTCTGCTTTATGATTGTAATCGATTTTCTGTGTTGGAAATAAGAATTATTTACAAGAGTAATCCTGTACATTGTCTGTAATCGATTTTCTGTGTTGGAAATAAGAATTATTTACAAGAGTAATCCTGTACATTGTCTTTGCTGTATATGTTCTTTGTTGGACTATCTGACAGCATGAGCGTCATTCATATAACCTTTGAAGTGGCTCATTTAAGGCTGTCTCAAATTCCTGGTGTTGTTTATTCACTGGCAAGGATTCACATTTTATTGTAAAAAAAACGTCAGTTCTCGTCGATGGCTTTTTCGATATTGCGTTAAAAATGAATATTTTCCTTCCTCGATTTAAAATAATGATCGGGCCGCTGTTTGTGACAATTCGCATGATATAATTTTGCAAAAATAGGGTGATTTCATTGTCTTGGTCTCAATCTTTCTTTCATTTACCCGCCATTTTCTTCACATGGTCAGAATACTGAGAACCTGATCTATTTTAATAATAAGCTCTCTGATTGGATTAAACAAAAGTATTAGGGGAAACCCTGCCAAAACTGCTTGTATTTCAAACAGCTATGTCATCATTTCAGTCGGAAACTACGGAAGACGATTCTCCGGAATATTTTAGGCCAGTCAGTTGGCCAGAATCGATCACATGGTGTTCGCCATTCAATCAAATGCATCGTTTTTCTACATGATGTTTTGTTCGGGAGTACTCCCTACCTCGTATTGTGAAGTCTGGCTTGAAGGATGGGCGACATTTGTATAAACACAAATGACGATTACAGACAATTTATTAAAGCAAGAAACAAAATTTAACGCTGAAAATTGATCAGAATGATAACATACTTCCAGTCTTTGCGTACAATAGAACAGAGGGTCCAATTTTGCTCACGGCAAGTAAAATATGCCAGAAGCAGGTAAACATGGCTCGGATGAAAACACCGCTGCTGCATGTGTTGGTCATGTTGACAGTTTATCAGTGACTGGGATAAAGTGGGTTTATCAACTATTTACTACAGCAACAACAAACTGGACCACTATAATTTAATGACAACTATGACACACAACTGATCTTTAGAAAAAAATTAAGAGGAACGATCATTCGTGACGCAACCCAAGGAAAATGCACGGACAAGTGCCAATGCAATTGTATTCACACAGGCTTGACCGGTTTGATCAATTCGTGATTGGGATCGATACATTCACTTTGTCAGTGTGTAAGGCACAAGTTTTTGTTTAAAATGACAAGGATACCACACAGAAATGCAGAGAAGGTCACACTCAACAAAAGTCATGTTGATCATTTTGCATGAACTGCAAAAATTAAAAAGTTATGGCACTTTTACGCCAGCAAGTCACATGTGCAACAAAACAAGAAGTGTCCAGCGGCTGGCTGTGCCAGATCCCAAAACTGCCCAGTGTGCTTGGGGATTAAACGTTCAAAAGACCCCCAAGAGGGAGATTCAAACCAGTGAAGAGAAGAAGGCCTAGCAGCGGGACCATGCAGTCCGAGTGAAAGTCTAGCAGCAGGATACTCCGAGAGCTAACTAACGTTGTGAACAGGGCATATTAGCTCTATAACTGCCACTTTCCTTCAAGACTGACCCTCTTTCCCTTACCTATCCATAGGCAACTAGAACAGACTGATTTTCCAGCAGAAAATCAAATGTCTCACGGTGGAACACTTGCGTCTCTGAATAAGCTACAGGGGATAACAAATTACAAATGACAAAGTTTGCTTGAAAATTACAATCCTATTTTAGCTCTCACCTAGATACATTACTCTAGCAATTTTCTTCCAAGTTCTTCAAGACTTATTGCAGAGAAACCCATTTCACATAAATGACCCTGTGACCTTCAAAATTTGGTCAAGATCATACAAATGATAACCAAACATAGGCCTTACCCAAATATATAATCCTACCAAGTTGATCTTTGTATACAATGTTCAAAAATCAAAGGTTTGAATAGATTTGGCACCTTCCTTTTCGTTGATATTACCTAGGTCCTGTAAGATACCTGTGGTACTTGCAGTGATCCACATTCAATTCACTCTTGCGTATTTATGACCTCTTTCAGTATGGGATTTTTGGACAAGTTTCAGATCTTTAGTTAGTATCTTAGCAACTTGTTTTGAAATGCACTTCTTTGCTGCGATAATATACCTAAATATGATCGGTAATTTCCTGTGTTCATTTGGTATATAACAAATTTCAAAGCTTTGTTCTTGTCTACTTACACGCCAATAATTGCTTCAGTAGATTCTGCGTGCTGATGAAGTTTCACTATTTAATTCTTGCAATATGTTGTTGATATAGTATGTCTTGCAAGTAAGTGCAATGTTATTAGTTGCTTTGTCAATAGGTGTTTTGACAAATTTGTTATGTAGATCAAGTAATTCTTTGCTGCAGTTATTATCTAGCAGCACTTGTTTTGTTTGTTTCCATTTTTGAAGAGGTCCATTTCTCAGGAACTTGATTTTCTCATCAACTTTCTCCATGATTCTGATTTTCCATTCATAAAATAGTATAGCTTAGAATCATGAAACTTTACACACCTATGCATCTGGATACAAAGAGTGTCATGCATAAAAGCAGGTCACTAGGTCAAGTATCTGGGTGACAGTGACATATCCTTGTAAATTCATGTGTGTGGGGTAATTCCTTTAATCTTTAAGTTAGTTTTAAGAAACTTCACACATGCATATATCTTGACCCAAAGGTGTGTTATGAAGTAAAACTAGTTCAAACATAAGAGTCATTGGTATAGCCTGGTAAAATAGTGTCGGAACTGCAGTTCCTTTACTCATTATACCCCCACAGGGGTGGGTTTACCGGTTTGAGTATGTCCGTCCGTCTGCGTGGAAAAGCCTTGCCAGGGCCATAACTCCTTTATTACTGCTTACATCTATCTCTAACTGTACATTACTGTTGTTTATCACCTCAGGTTGTGCCATGAAACACCTTTGAGGTTTATAAGTCAAGGTCACACAGGGCCAGAATTTCGGCGAGAATCCAAGAATCCATTCTCGTAAAGATTCTCCTAAACTTGTCTTTCTTTAAACACAAAACTAATTGACAAAAATCCAAATAGATTCTCGCAAAATGTTGTGACATTCTGGCCCTGTCAAAGCTGACATCTGTAGCCAAACCCTTGTCCAGACCGTAACTCCTTCATTAATAATCACATCTTAAAACTTTTGTATGCTTATTCTCCTTCACTATATTGTGTGACATGTAAAATGTATAGATTTATCTGTCCAAGCAGTGCAAGTAATCATTGATAGTCGTTCATGGCAAGTAAAAGTACTGAAATATACAGAAAAAAATGCAAGTATCCACAAGTTTCCTTTCCCCATAGGGAATCCACAGCAGTGCTACCTAGTGAACATCTTTGTTTGACACTTTCACAAGGAACATATCCACAAAGTTTCAACTTAAGGGGCATTCTGTGGTATTTGTGACATGGAGACTGTCAATTACACTGCGCTGTCAACGAGTCTACTTACCCTTTTTTCTTTCGCGTCTCCCCTAAACTTAAAAGTTAAGCTTCCCATTTCTATGTCTTCTAAATATGAACTAGCTCTATATGCGACACATAAAGAAAGCTGTCGAGCAGGTTCGGTCAGATACTTGTTTGAAGTGGAACTTGAAACTACGTTTTGCCTTGCCGTCTCCACGTTTTCCATGGGCAGTTATAGTATATATCTGATAGTTGCATGTCTGGGAGCTTTGTGCCCGGTCATTCATTGTGACACGTTGCAATATATTTCTGACATACAGGCGGATTGTCAGGCCATAAAATTTCCGTAAGTATTTTGATATTAAGTTTTTGCGCTAATTAAAAGTATTCTGCGCATATGTCGTTATATCTGCTTGCCACGCCCGAGATGTAGAGTTTTCAGACTTGAGAATTTGAGTTGAATACATTTCAACTAGGCGCGGTTAAATGTTTAGTTCTATTATAAAACTTTAAAGCACCTTTCAGGTTTGAACTCAAACCTGTGTATTGATATTGAAAGTGTATTTGAAACTGAGTCATATTATCACTAGACATCATGTCTTGGTATAAATATTAATATTTGTTTGTCGAAGTTGTATTCATGTCACGTTGCACAAGATTCACTTGTGTCTGTTGTATGGGTTTCATTAAGATTATTGACACGCAAAATGTATTTTGTGCACGCAGTTGAATCATGAAATTTGTGCAAGAGTTGTCTAATTTGCATGGATAAAATTATATGCACGTCGCTAGAAATGTGTAAAGTTGCATCAGTATATGGATACATTTTAGCTATGGTCTAATGGTAGCGAGTAAATCAGGTTTTGTATCTATACTAAGAGACGGTTATTATATGATATGAAGTAAAAGTTAAATATTATATACTAGATAATATGCGAGATTTGAAAATTCTTGACGTGGGCTAATATGTAAAAGATTAAAGATTTCTGTGTATGCGTCGAATATATACTGAATTAATAAGTTAAAAAATGTTTCATGTATAAAAAAGTACTTCTCGTAATATGTATTAAGTCTATACGGGTTTGCTTTTCCAGTTTATGGGAAGCACGCGAAGCACGGGAATCTCAAAGGAATTTATATGTCGTTCGTGGTCAGAGGTATCGCACCTGCAATGTTATCTGTGCTCCCAATAATGGAATAAGAAATTGGTTCTCGTTGACAATCCATGCCTTCAGTTTTTGTGTATGACAGAGACTATTTTATTAAAATCAGATCCAGGGGCCAAACTGTATATTTTCTGAAAGCTAACATCTCCAAGGATAAAAAAATGTGAATTTTATATCCAAAAACTGGAGTCATTTAATGGGCATTCTGGTGAGAAAAAGTTAAATTTGTGTGACGGACGTGCCATTTATCATTTTCAAAATTTTCCATCAGAAACACGTGATTTTTTTTCCTGCAGAGACAGGATAAACTGTGTACTTTAATCAATCTGATATGGTTATTCAATTAAATTAAGAAATATTTTAGGATGAGAAGTTATATCTAGTTGGTTATGTCATGTGCGTCACAATTTTGAACAAAAAAAGGTTAATGTTTTCAAAAGTAACAAAACTTCGTATTTTCCTTGTCAGTAATATTAACATTTTTAGAACATATAATTAAAATTAGAAAATGTTGCACAAGTGACATTTTGGAAGCATTTCCTTTTTTTGTGATGGATGAGACTTTTTGTGACAGACATGACAGTGCCAAGAATGTTTATCTAGTAATCTGACTAAGGAAGAAAATCAATGCATCATTCGTCCCTTGCAGGACTTTATATTTACTCTTGGTATGCATGTACTGTCTTTAAAAATTTTTTTTTTCACACAATTTCGGTTATCTCTATTCACTATTTTTGAATTTGAACAGGCTGAACCAGTAACCCTGTAGTACATTAATCTTTTGATGACAAAAACAAGACCGGATGCAAGTTTTTACACCTGGATGTTGTACCCACACAACTTGCATCCACTCCTGTATGAGTACAATAACAAATCAGGATTAACCATTCTGATTAGGTAACAATAAACACAACATCATTAGCTGAACATTGTTTATGCTTCTGCTAGTCACAAATCCTGACCAGGAGCTGGTTCATCACAGAGTTGTGGACAAGTCTAATAACAGTGACAAGCAGGCAACCCAGCGCATAGCACCAGTGCTGATGAAGTTGATCAACAGCAAAGTATTGTCACAGGCACATTTGTCTCGGTGAAATTTAAAAATCAAGGGACCCGGAGCAGTAGTACAATGTGAAATTTTCATTCATTCACATTCAAGGAGAACAATAGTATGATTACTAGAATCTTCATGTGCAAGCAGTTTGATTTTGAAGAGAAAGATCATACAAAGAGGTATTTTCATCTATGTTTTAATAGTTTGATTTACCCATTGAATAGGATTTTTAATCTATAACTTTCGAAAAGATTTTGAAGTACATTCTTTTTGCAGATCACCGAGCATCTTCAAAATATACATGTTAATAAAACCTTCATTTTGGGAACACTATTATGGTATAGCTAGAGTATTTGAGTGAAGTTAAATTATACTCAGAAATATTGTTTGCGTGCTAGCTGAAACATTCTACAGCTTTCTTTATCCATTTCTTCATCACATTCTCTGTTGTGACCTATTGCCATGTTCATTATGTCATGTCTGTCACAGTACCTTTTTTAACAAAATCTTGGGTTTTTTTGGAAAAATACAAAACGTTTGACAATTTTTACTTTATATCATTGCAAAATAAAGTTATTTTGATATTGCACTGTGGAAATAAAAAGTGAAAAACAGAGCGGAGTTTTAAGGTTAAAGATAAAATTTTAAAATGCATGTCTGGCTGGCGTCATTCCCGTCACAGCTATTAATGTTAATATTTCTCCCAAAGTATTATCAACTTGATCCTGATTTTTCCCATGGTCAACAGTCACCCAACAAGGAACCAAAATATACCCAAAATGTTGAAGAGAACTATTTGAGTTCCTCTGAAAATGATTTTTAAATTCTCAAAATATCATTGTCCGTCACGAAACAAATGCCATGGAAGGGCCCTTAATCTGAGTAACTGTTCTGGAGAAGAAGTCACAAGTAGCAAAAACACACACAAATTTATAAAAAATTGCAGCACCACCCGGTGAACAAATTAAGAACTACGAGTCCCTATGAACGTTTAAATGTAATATCAAAGCAATTGGGTGAGCAGTAGTGGAGAAAATTTTTTTCTTCAGATTTGTCCAAAAAAGAACAAAAAAATCCATAAAAATCACTAAAGCGTGACCATTTGAACAAACTTGGTAGAAACCCACCAAAGGTACATTGCCACAAAGTTTGAAGTCAATCTGGAGGACGGTTTTGGAGAAGTCGAAAATGTGAATTAGCATTAGAATGCCCCTGGACTTAGTAATATAGGAAAGCTGCATTTAAACAATAAATACACAAATTGAAAAAATCGTTACAAATTTGGAATCCACAACAGTGCCACCTATTGAACAACTTTGTTTGACCCTTCCACAAGGAACATATCCACAAAGTTTCAGCGTAATCTGGCTGAAGGTTTTGGAGAAATCAACAATGTAAAATCTGAATGGGCAGACAATGAATAACCACCCATCCTATAACCTCACCTGACTGACAAGTCTAGAAGAAGAACATTACCTCCTGGTCCTCTCACAAACTTGGTAGAAGACTACCTCGAGCACATTCACAATCAAAACACTCCATGACGATGTGAATAATGGTTTCGGAGAAGTAAAAAATGTAAAAACTTTACTAACGGACAGATGCAGGATGGACGCAACCAGATTTTATAAGCTCTGCTGACAAGTCAGCAGAGCTATCATTAACAATCATTGAATCATTTTCCAAGTTAAATAAACAATGATTTATATGCGTCAACAATGAATGTACAGCAAAATCACATGGCATTATATTTGCCAGTTTAGGCCACTCTGATGAGAAAGATTTGAGACAGGAGGTTTTTTTTTTTGCTCAGCTGGCTTGTCGGCCAGCAGAGCTCATGCCATCGCTCTTTCTCCGTTCACAATTCACATTTTCAATGTTAGCGCTAGCAGTAGCCAAAAGCTACTCAAACTTCAAAATGGCTATTAAAAGTAGCAAATGGCTACTAAAATTTCTCAAAAATTCTTTATTTTCATGCAGAAATTTAACAGATTTCAAGTCTCTGTAGCTCTTTCCTAGAAAAATTTAAATTTTGGCTACTAATTATAAAATCCTAGCGGTAACCTAGCATTTTCAACTTCTTCAAAACGGTCAGCCAGATTCACTTCAAACTTGGTGACAATGTACCTTGTGTAAGTCTCTACCAAGTTTGTTCAAGTGGTGATGCTCCAGTGATTTTAATTTTTTTTTAATGAATTATTTTTGCAGATTTTGGGCAAATCTGAAAAAAAATCTCCGAAACTGCTCACCCAATTACTTTGATATCACACAGGAACATTCATACTGACTCACAGTTGTTAATTGGTTCACCAGATGGTGCTGCATTTAAAAAAAAGAAATATGTTTTTGTATTTTTGTGATTTTAAACTTCTGTGAAACCGTCAGCTGGATTCACTGCAAACTTGGTGGCAATGTTCCTCTAGTGGGTCTGCACTAAGATTGTTTGAATGATCATTCTTCAATGATTTCTATTTTTATGATTTTTTTCACCAAATCTGAAAAAATCTTTCTCCAAAACTGCTCACCAAATAGGTAAGGTCAATATATATTCAAAAGTGAATCTGTGAAAAAGTTAAAGACAGAACTCTACATTTTCACTTAACACTGATTGAGTGACAAACAATGCCACAGACAGGATGAAATGTTCTTCTGCAATACACTGTATTTATATTATTGTTAATATCACAACAGTACAAACTTTCATGAATATTGACCTCACTTACAGCACCTTAAAAGGTACCAGCATGAGCTGCAGTAGTTATGACTGTATATGTCCCAAGGAACACAGTGTACTTTTCTTATTGATTACTATGTAAGTTAATGGGCATTATCGTGCTAAATATCATGCATTTTTCCACCAAAGTATCAATGTTGTTTTCAAGGTTCTCTTTAAATATTTAATATCTTGTGCTCCAGTAAAATTTATATTTTCAATGAATTTTTGCTTTAGGCAAATCTTAAAAATACTTCCAAATGTCATAACCACTCAGCTGAAGCTCAACACAGGTCTCTTTCAGTTGCAAATTTGATTTTGTGTATAGGTTTAGGTCAGTTGAGCAGGGGCTGATTACACAGCCCTCTAGTTTGTAGTTTCATAAATGTGCACGAGACAGGTAGGTTTTTTTTCTTTCTTTGAATTGACATTTATTACCATATGTATCTTTTTCACTAGGTCTCGGGTTCAAGTAAGCTTTCATCATTATAATATCCAATGTAATTGTCTGCTTAGCCCCATTTCTTGCCATTTTGATATGGAACTGCAAATGATGAGTTTCATAGTTTTTATGCTTTACCACTTCAATCTCTTGTTACGACAGTAAATAAAAAATAAATATGGCAAAATTATAGGTATTATGACATCTTAATTTGCCTCCTCAGCAGATTTTCTCTGGTTCCCACATACATGTACTTTGATACAAAAATTTTCCTCCCAAGCCTGCACACGTTGTAACAGTTGCACACAAATGTTACACGCCCTCCCCCCTTCCCCCCCTAACAAAAACATGAGCTGTAACAGTCCTGTGCTCTCCATTGACCTACATGGTAATCAAAACAAATGCATGCATAAACGGACTCCAACACGTACCCAAATTGAAAAATGTATTTAGAATCAAGAATCCAGAGAATCACTACCTAGTGAACCACCTTCTTTAACCTGCTCACGACCCATGTTTCCATCAAGCTGCAGAATAATTTGAGTCACTTTTTTGAAGAAAAAGTTGAAAATGACAAACATGCACAAAACTCTTAAAAAAAAAAAAAAAAAAAAGAAGTTTCCTTTTAAGAAAGAACCAGACTTGACTTGACTGACATAAAAGGGTAGAAATCGGTTGGGACAAGTTTGTGTACAATAGCCCCGTTCTCACATATAGAGTTGTACGGAACTTTTCTGGACTGTAATTAATTATGCATCCACACTTGGCCCGATTCTCCAATCAGCAAGTGGCCAAGTCTGGCCCATGCCTTCATGTTTTCAACAGATGCCACAGCTAACGCTACTGATTACAGCATAAATTGTGCTGAACAGCACTTATCTTTTACCCAAAATAAATGTCACATCAGAGTTGTGAAACTTGCATTTTTAGTTTGCTGACAGTTCCATTTTTCATTAACCCCCCCCCCCCCCCCCCCCGCACGCTGTGTTCGAGCACACTCCAAATATATGTGAACCCTTATGTATGTACAAGTATGTCCTTAATTATATCAACCATTCATTTGCTGCCGGACCTAGGGCTCTGTTACTACCAGATGGTTTGGTTGCCCCATATGTGGCTGCAGTGTAGATTGAAATGATGTGTTGTCTAGCAGTGTTCTACACACCTGACATGAATATATTCTATAACTACAGTATGATCCAGCATTTGTCAAGATAATAATTGTAGTATATATTTATATATTACTTTGTACCATAACGCTGTAATGTTGGTCTTTTTAACATTAAGATTTCTATATATAGGAACATCGTGTGCCACCATTGTCGAGTCCAGCTGCACGCAACGCAAGCCAACCTTCATCAGCTTCCCGCTGGCCCGGAATGCTTATTTACCTACAAGTGTGTACATTTTATAATAGACAAACTTCAATACTTGCAGATGACTATTTCGATTTTGTGCTAAATAAAATTTTATTCTTATCGAATGGATAATTAACCAACAACTGCCCGTTTTTCACGACATTCTGAATGATACAACTGTAAAAGTTACCCCCAAAACTTGTTGACTTTGCACCTTTGCGGTCATAATGTTTAGCATCGTCTGCCAATGTTATGTTTTATACTGCTGGAATCCTAAGATTTTTTTTGTCTTTCTATGTACTCATTGGCCTAGAAAAAAAACATTCCTGGGATATCCCTTAAAAAATGGCCCAAAAGGAGAATATATTTTCATTTTCCCTCATAATGAACGCGATTAGGATATTTCTGCTCCTCACTGGGTGGATTTGATCATGTGTAGCTTACTGTCCAACCAAACTTGTTCTTACCTATATGCCTGTGCAATGTTAGGAAGGTGAACCAGTCGTTTTCACGCAAAGATTAGTGGACTAAGATGTCAAATTTTCACATTATATTTTCCCAAAAAACCTTTGCTCAAACAAATCTAGACACAGATAAAGCCAGGAGTGACAATTCCTTGCATAAGGCAAAGACTTAGACCGCACAGTGACAAAGCGAATATCTGCGTAGCTCCATGGTGTTATAATACCTCCATGGTAAACACCATGACAATGTGTTGATGATCGATGCGTCAGTGATTGACAATTTTAACACAATTCTGTTGTCTTAATTTTATTAAAATGTTCGATTGGAACAAATCTGTATAAGAGAACAAGATGGTAATTAAATTCATGATCGAAGGCCGGGAAAAAATAGACATACAAAGCGTAAAATCGTGCCAGGTGGCATGTCTGTGTGCCTTTGCTTGTGTTGCATAGTAGAAAAGTGACTGCACTCAAGATCAGAATCTTGACACCACCTACGGCATCATTTTTTTCCAGGTAAATTGAAATAGAAAGTGCACAGAAGTATAAATCATGCAATTTCCGACCAGTGTTAATCACTTGAAATGAATCGCAAAAATAAGAGCCCTAGCTGGCATGTTCAATCATGCATGTTGCTTGTTGCGCAAAGCAGTAAAAAAAACTACCCAGTGGCGAACTGTGTGCGAGACCAGATACTGGCAGCTTGCTGTGGGCTAAATCCAAGCACATCCTGTGTTTTAATTTCTGATCCTTCCATGTGTAATTCAGCCAACACGGTTAAACACAAAATATAAACACAGCAGGGTGCGCTTCCCGAAGTGAACCGAATAAACCTCAGCCCTATGAACTGGTCTTGATTGGACATGTGCGCGGGATCGCATGTATATGTTTTGCTCATGGTTACACAAAAATGGATGCTGTACATCGTGTAGTGATAGGCTAAAATCCACCATATATCTAAAACAGATATGTGTAAAAAATGATGTATTTTTTATTGAGAACATATGGAAAATATATGTGATGGAGTACCAAAATTTTTTGAAAGGGCTGAAGTGAACATGGTACACTGACTACCACGACAGCTTTGAAAATATGAATTTCTGCAGATTGTATTGGGACTAAAACTACTCAATTTGGATATATCATACACAATATATGTACACAATGTCCCAAAATCTAAAAAGTAACAAAAATCGGTTGACATTGCCTTTTTTATCAACATCAGACTGAAAGCCACTGAACGTACCACAAATTCAGAGACAAGGGGCACAGGAAGTTAGGAACTCCCCTACATACACGAAAATATATCATGCTTGAACATTGAGGACAAAAATCCTATTTTAAACATAAATATGACGGAAACTCTGACCTCTTATATTTGACTTAAGGCACAGAGTAATCCTACTAACTCTTTTATTTTGTTATTCCTGTCTCCCTTCCCTTCTTGGGAGTAAACTGGAAAACCCAATCTGGAATGACCCTTTGAATATCATGTAGTCTTAACACTGACCAGACAGTGTACCAAGTAATCACAGTAACATCCCATTTCAGCTGCTAAAATGACTCTGGTCCATGGGTCTTGAAACTATGTGGCTCAAATCTTCACATTTTTTTCAAATGTATGGAAGTTACATCACAGAAGTCTCACGGGGAATAATAGTTAACTTCCCTGAATTAGTGTATGGAACACCAGATGTCACTGTATTAGCACGACTGAGCTGCCCTGTGCAACTGGGGATCGTGATGGCGTCACTTGATATGAGCATGCATGCATTTGTAAACCAGGGGGAAGAAAAAGACCCCAAATGATATAGATAAAAGTTGCTGTCCATGACAAATAAGTGCATGTTTTCATCTCTGAAAATTCTAAAGGGTCACTAGTCTTGTTTATTTAGATGTAAAATTGGCAAAAATCTACTCTTCTCCCCTAAATTTCTCTTCTTGTGACCCCCTGAAAAAAATTCTCATAGAAACACTGATGACCATGAACTTGCTAAGACGTACATGTCTTTCCACTGTACCAAGTGACCACATCACCTATTTCCAGTATTTCCCACCATAAGTAATAATGTTCTATGGACTGCACGTGTACCTAAAATTAAAATAGTCTGTGTCCACCATGTTGCACTTTGACCACATAAGTCTTATTTTGCCTGATCTATGGACGACACGATCCTCCTCTCAAATTGCATTGGCACATTTCATTCACACAAATCGGCCACGCAACAAAATCAAAATGTATGATTGTTTTAATGGCATGTGAAAACTAATTACAAACAAACGAGAGTCAGAGTAAGTTTGAAAGTCCAGTTTTGTTGCTGTTCATACTTCTTGTCCACTATATTATTCTAAGGAACTGTCATATAACATTGGCTGGTCATTGTAAACACCAAACATACTTGGACCAATGGCAATGGATTGTATCTTTTACACACTTCAGAATCACAGACACCATCACTGAAATTATTCAGACGGGCCAAAAGCGAAAGTCTGGCACAAAAATGTGCCTGGACAAGATGTAAATGTACTGTTGACGGCCATTACGCATACAGTCCACCAATAACTGATACATGTTGTGGTTCCCGGTACTAATTATTTTTAGTACACAGAACAACTGTGTAAATGAGTCATCCTGAACTGCACTGCGAGCACCCTGCTCACTGTCAAATGATACAGTAAACACTGTCCTATCAGTTTGGCAGCACAGTAGTCAGGCCCCGCAAGTTGTGGCTCACTCCTGTCCGAGTTACTCTTGTGTACACTGTCGACAAAGCCACTAAACGGCTCATCGAGGGCTCGTCGTGCCAAGAGCCAACGACAGGCCGCATTCACAAAGCCTCTGTGGCAAACCTCCCCTTCTTGTCACACCAAGGCTCAAGACCTGTCATAAATATCAAGCTCGTTGTATTTCGTAATGATGCAACGCAGTCTCCTGTCATTATTATTCCCGACAAAACCCCCCTGAATACATTCCCGGTCCGTACATGCGTCAATTTGTCTTGCCACACGTACAATCGATGAAATTTTCCATTCAAACTCGCCGAATACACATGATCCTTTCAGTACGGTATTGAGGTCAGCGCGCAAGGAAATAGACCATACGCAACATGGCTGCCACACAGACAACGGTGCATCAAGATGTGGACTCGTCCAGCCTACCCATTGGCATTTCCTAAACTGTGCAAGTTTGCAGTAATTTTTATGATGTCACAATAAAATACCACTGGTAATGTTCCCCATGTGACAACTGGTGTACTACCTCATCACATTTAGTATCAAAAACTTCATTTTGCAACAACTCAGTCATCGTGTCGGCGCCGTAAACATCAGCGAGTTCATTGCAAGAAAGGGACCGGGAAAATATGAACTCGTCCACTATACACAAATATTTCATTCCAGTGTTGCTCTATGTTTATGCCAATTCCTAGCTAAGTTTCGGGACGAAAACTGACCTTTTCCATGTCTCCGTATGCTTTAATGCCTAAAGAACACAGACGTAACAAGACCGTACAACATAAAACTTATTAAATCTTGAAAAACGACAAAATCTGCAACCCCAAACCACATTTGAAATGACGCCAAAATGGTTGTCTAGTACCACGTAGAATTTGCCGACATAGTAAAGCATGTACTGACTTTACACGCGCCCTGAATTTTGTCAGGCGCTTATGTGTACATCGTTTTTCTTCCTTATGTTGAGCTGTCGAAATAGAACGAAAGATTTTCATCAAAACGCTACGCCCATGACGGATTTTTTTCGCAGAGTCAAAACTGGACGAGTCCACTGTAACCGTGCCGTGACATCATCCTGCATTTTCCCTCTGTTTCGACTATTTATTCGCCAAAATTACACAAAACCCTAAAATTTTATGACCGAACCATTCAGAGTACCAACAGGTAGGAGCCTGACTAAAATCCATCCTATGGTTAAAATACAAATTGAAGATCTGTCAGTCGGGGTGTAAGACGGCAGTCCGATGGCGGAGGCCCAACACAGAGGCTGTCAGCTGGTTCTCAGCAAATCCGATTTTTTCCTTTTGAGCCTCATAAAAATTGTCCATAATTTCCCTGACTTTGAAATAATGCTTTATGAACAATTTGAAACATCGCTCACCTGAATTTTCGCGCAGATGACGGTGATTTTTCTCGATGCTGAGTTCGGCTGGTGCCCGTCTTCCCCAAACAAAATTTTGCCAATGGATTTGTATTACGTTTACGTCATCAAGGTCAGGGAATTCCCTAACCAATCGCTGTGTATTTCATGGTTCGAAAATTCTGCGGGAACCACAAGCTCCGCCCACTTTTGGTCTGGCAAGTCCAAGGAATAACATTAGCACGTTTCTTCATCTGCAGACTTTCCAATGTCGCATTTCGTGATGGTTTTGTCGTTAGTTCATGGCAAATAGCAAAGTTGTCACACGAACGCAGTGACAATTCAATGATAGCATTTACAAAATGTACAGAGTACATTTGCAAACGCAAAAAAGAAGAGCGGTTTTTTAAAGCATAATTAGAAAAAAACCCAGATCCGAATCACGGATTTGTAGGCCTACGCTCATATCGATATTTAAGTGTCAAGTGATATGGCTAAAATAAACATTTCAACTTATTTGTACTCGTATTTATTTATACTAATTATTATTTATCATTGTCATGATTTTGATGTGTCACTCGCACGGATCGCAGCTTCAGTCAATGAAGGAGTGATCTTGGGCTACATGCAGGGCCACACATGAGATCAGACAGATTGACAGTGCTATGATCTAAGTCCATTTCATTTCATAATTCAAATTGGAAAATAAACATAATTAGCTGTATGAAAAAGATTACAAGCTTTATTTTTCAACACAGTTACCAGAACTGTCAGTACCAAAGATTCAAATGCATGGCCATGGATGAAGATTCTGGCATAAAGCATTGACAGCAAAATATATGTAGACTGGGACTGCAGTGTACAGGAGAGCATGTATGTAAGATTTGCAGCACACAAACTGTCACTGCCAGCTGTCTTAAACAATATTCATTTATTCATTGAAATACTAAGTGAAATCAAATTTACTCAAAATGGACACAAAATTGCCTACTTGTTTGTGTGTTTTTGTTTGTTTTTTAATGAAAACATCAGATGGCAACCACAATTGTTAACTTAATGTGCATCCATATTATCAGGATCATTGCTATAAATGAAACAAAAACATAAACACCTGCATGTAATAAAATAATCACATCAAGTGTTAACTTGTGAAGAAGCCTCATATATATTCATTATCAGTACCACGACTACACTTGGGATTCTTTCCTGATTGTGCATACTTTAGCATCCTGCTAACTTCAAATTCTTTTCTACTGTAATTTACATCATTAGAATGGGGTGCTTTTCAAGAATGGTGATCTATTTAGTGAGAATTTTACTAAATACACTTTCATATGAAAAACTGGGTGATACACAGAGGAAATAACATAAAAAATGCAAACATGAATAAGCATATATATGTATATATATATATATATATATATATATATATATATATATATATATATACACATGTGGGTTGTTAAGTCAAAGTGAGTAATAAAAGTTTCTATATACTACTGATCCTTTGATTACAACCATGTTGAGTGCCATGTATTTGGTGCAATGAGTTCAAGTGAAACTACAGTGACACAGAAAAAAAAATGTATGGAAACCCAAATGCATACATGTCCGTTTCCTCCATGACCAAGTCTCAAGAGATTATACCATCTGTTTGCACCACAGCACCTTGTTACCCATTGAAGACTGCAGGGCAGTTTCAATAATTGATTGAAACTTTACTTTCCAGGCATACATTCAGCCTTGACTATCAGTAGCAAAAATTTTAGTAGGGCATTCTTCACATTACAAATGTTGAAGTATGAAGCAAGAATGGAGATGTGCATATCCTTACTCAACAGTCAAACACAGGGTATGTTACACTGCAAGTGCTTTACCAAACTGATCTTACTGCTTGCATGGCTTATCATTATATAGCAAGATGGGAGAAGGCCAGATTTCCATAGTACACATACTTCTACACAACTACTGCACAAGTCCAACAAATAATAATTAATTTCAGTTCTTTAGTTATTTGCCTTGACAGGCAAGAGTTAAAGTATTGGATAAGGTCTCAAAGTTATGACAGTGAACAAAAAGAGTCTCTATGTGAGCCATAAAATTTCAAAAAAGTGTCTCTCACACCAGGTTACTAAGAAATCCATTAAACTTGTCTTGATACATTACATGAAATGCACTGACAAGCCAAGGTTCAATTTTTCTTTCCTCCCACATTTTCCTGTGTGTTAAATTTTGATAGAGATTTCTGCCTCTGACTACGGCTCACTTTCAAATAAGAATGAAAAGAAATCTTAGACATGAACTACTGAAAGCAAGTCTATGGGCATGGACAGAAAATTTGCACTTTTTTATGATCTCTTTAGCATACTTAAGTATATTTGGAACATCCGGCATAATCTGATATTGTGTTGATCTACTGACCTTGGCCGTTAGGTTTTTGACTCTATGTTCTACTGACCTTGGCCTTTAGGTTTTTGACTTTATGTTCTATACGGTGAGCTTGGTGTTGAATTTGTACTGTTTTAGCTTCTGCTCAGCTCAAGATGGCAAACATTTCAGGTGAGGTACTGTGTTTTGACTCTTTGTCCACAAGTGCTTGTTGAAGCTTCCTCTTTGTACTAGGGGTGGGTTTTGGACATATGTACCTGTGTTTGTTGATTTTGTCCCGTGTTCTAGTGGGATCATCAAAGGGTAGACAGTTTGTTTCATTGAATCTCTAGTCCCTGATCTCTACCAGTAAAGTCGTACATGTATACTCACTTTGCTTGGGGCTGCCTATTGACTGCAATACAGAATGAGTCACTGGAGGTGGCTTGTCCTGTATGGCCTCAGTGGACATGGAACTCAAGTCTGCTGTCTAGAAATTTGGTGCTGGAATGCCACCAGGGCACTCTTTATCATCTTTTTCCCTCGGCCACTAGTACAAAAAAAAAAAAAAAAAAAAAAAACACTCCCCAAAGTAATGATAGACAGGATTTACATATTTCTAGTAGGTGACACAGATTTTAATTCTGGTGTGCCCAATGTCTGAGTCCTCTCATCCAGCAGAGGAGAAACAGACTCACACACTGGTAGTGGTGCTGAGCTTTCAGGTCACACATCATTTTGGGTTATAAATGGGGCCATCCTGCTGAATTGTGTATTAGAGAGTGCCCGCAAGTGGCAACTTTAGACACTACATTTTTCAAATGTGCAGAGATGGTAGTTTCAAGCTCTTGCTGTGCAAATAAAACATGAAGATGCATGCCAATTCTTTTCTAATCTATGTCAAATGTGTGAACAATAATAGGAGAATATGAAGAACAAAGCAAGAGAATATAGAATAAATTATTTATCTAAAGCACATATTTTTATAAATTTAACATTGAACTCCAAATCAAAATGCTTTGTTATTTTTGAATATTTGTCTTTTATTGTACTCACAATTAGGTAAATACTTAAACCTCAGTAAATATGGATAATTTGCCTAAATCTTCTTTAGTTCCGCACATTCATTATAGGAGAAAAGTTTTATTTGTAAATAATACTGAAACTTTGCACAGAATTCAACTTTTTACCTTCTTTTAAGGTTGTTCTTGAAAAATTAATACACACATATGTTAATATATTCATTAGTTACATAATTCCACTTCGATACCACCTTATTGCTGATCTCAACCAGGCTCATCATATTGCCTGAAAATTGAGTGTGAACTCATCCTATTCCAGTCTAAAAAGACCAGACCTTCTGCAGTCCTGGTGGAACCCTCTGATGGCTGTTCTGTGAACTGGGTTTTTGGGGCTTGTGGCACATACAACCTGCATATCATTCTTTCACCAGCACATTTTTTGGCACACCTGAGTTGGGAGATCCTCACATTTTACATTTGATGAATCTATTAAACTTTGTTATCATTACCTGAAGCACAGTGTTCCCACCAGAATGCTTGCATCCATTCTGTCAGATGGAGGGCAAGTGGATGCTTTATCAGCAGTCCTGGAAGGAGCTCCATAGGTCCAAGCATAGGTGGACTGCCGAGCACAAGGCCTCCCAGGCTGTTTTTTCATGGAGTCTTCCCCAGCAATGCTGGTGGAGAGGTCAAAGTGTCCTCTTGAGGTGTGGCAGGTGACTGATCTACTTCTGCAACTCCTTGGAGCAACAAGAAGAGGAAGAGGTGTCACCATTGGAAGTTGGGGGCAAAGGATCTGAGTTTCCTAATTGCATTCCCCACCAATACCCTAGGACTGTCCACTCTTCTAAGGGCTATGGAGGAGAACCAGCCATTGCAGGTGAACCTCATTTGACAGCTGTCCTCTTTGCTGGAATCTTTGAACCCCTGTCCCAAGAAGAAAGTCAGCCATAGGCTCGAGCTTCAAGTGCCTCAGCACTTGGGACCTGAGTGCACTGAGACCAAGCCCACCTCTGGAAATCCCAGTGGGGGCCTAAGGGCTCTTGCCCAGGTATCCCAGGGCCTGATCTGGTTCCCCAGGCCCCTGGAAGGGGGGGGGGCGCTCAGGTTGAGCTGCCAGGCACATAGGCCTGAAGAGAGTGGCGATGGCACTGCAGACACAGCAGGCCCAGCATCCTGCCCCTGAGATGTCTTTGACTCACAAGGTGCCAGCAGCCCCTATTGCCAGGGTCTGAGCCACAGGTGCCAGTGATAAGGCTCCTCTTACCCAGTCTGGACAGAGACATATTGCTTTTCCCACTGCACCTCAGCTTTGAACCTGGAACATTGCCTCCCTCCTTGGAAATGCTAGCAGTTCAGGAGTGGGAGGAGAAGCTGTCCTTGCAGAAGCAAACCCTGTTTTTCCCCCGAGCCTTCTGATGCCACTATTCCACACAAGCAGGCAGGGCCAGACAAGCAGCTAGCTGCTACTGCCCTTAGCAAGCTCCCACTGGATGGCTAGGTCCAGGAGTTTTTGCAACTCCAAGAGGTACCATTGCCCTCTCTCTGTGTCCACAATTTCTCAGGCACCTGCAAGAGATATGCCAGAAGTCCTGCCTGGTAAGCCCTGCTGAGAGGACCAGACATGGGCTGCAGAAGAGATGGTGTGATGACAGACCCAGTTTTGTCCCATGTGGCCCCATCCCAGAGCCCAATAAAAGCCTTCTTTTCAACAAGGCACTAGGCGTGACAGCTGTCCCTCACTCATTGGATGCTGAGGAGAACTCAGTCCTAAACACCAAGGAGGAAGCTGTGTTGCTGTACTCGGACTATGAGTCCAGGAGCAGGCTGAGGCCATCTCCTCAAAGCAGATGATCATGCTGCACAGCTTCTGCTGGTCAGAGACCAGTAGTGTTATCTGCAGCCATGGTCCTTTGGCCCAACACAATGGACACTACCCCAACCCCTGCTCAGGGCTTTGGGCATGTTAAGGCTTTGATCTGGGCATATTCATGGGGGACCACGGAGTGGTACCACAGCCGGAGGAAGGGAAAGGAGCTGTGGCTCTGTGTTGCCAGAGCATGTCTTTGGAGGACACTAAGCACAGGTCCCCAATTGTTTTCTCACCCCTTGTAGCTGAGTTTTATAACCAGCTCAGGGTCAAGATATGTGGCACTTGGGTCCCTGTGCTCTGTGGAGCCACCAGCTGCTGGCTATCTGAAGCAGAGACAAGTCCTTCCTGTCAGGATGTCATGGGGAAATGGTAAGCAAGTCTAAGATTTATACTTGGCTCACCCACTTCCAGTGGATGTGATTGGGAAGTGTTTTTTCACAAAGGCTCCTTATTATATTTCCTTGCCTTTGAAGGCCTAAAGGAGTCTCAAGAGGACACCAGAGGCTTGGTCCTTACAGCATTATACTCTAATGTCTCACTGTCAGCCCTAAAATCCCTCTCAGATAACCTCCAGCACTCTGCCCAGATCACAGGGTGAGTGCTAGACTGACCAGACCAGGCATCACTGCTTGTTGTTGTGGGCAGTTGATCACCAGATTTGGACCACTTGCATGCAAGGGGCAAATTTGTACTTGTTGCATGGGGTTGCCTACCTCTCAAGACAGAAGTTTTCTGACCCAATTTACTGGCTAGCAGGACAGGTCCCATTACAGTAGTACCTTGTTTGAACGACCCCTCTAATGAATGACCACCTCATTTGAACGACGTAATTTACGTCTTATGAAAGACCACCTACAAAACGCGACCATGACCAGGCAAAAATGGGCCAATTTGTGACCACAGGTATCATTTTCCGGTCACCATTTCTTGGCTATTTAGGAATTTTCTTGTCTTTCTCACTAGAGATCGCACAGAATCATTACGGACACTGACGAAGTGCCTAGCGATCGCCTTAACAACGGGTTCGGCACTGCATGCATGGTGACAAAATGGCGGATCTTTGCCAAGTTCATTGCATTGTTCACACTTCATGCAATGTTTTCTCAGTGTTTTATCGGGTGAACTATTGTTCTGAATATGTATGATATTCTTTGATCAGTGAACTCCCAAGCTCTGCTTTGTTGATGTGTCAGCCTGAGTGGATTATGGTCATGAACCGTGCACAATGAACTGGGCTACTCAGTGACTCACCGGAATTAACTGTGCGGGAAAGAGAATGGAAAGCGTGAATTTTAAGACAATGGAATGGTCTTCTACTCTACATCAAACACAAACTCATGCACTTGGGTAGGCCTATGTGACACTTGAGTCTGAGTTTCTGCCACTTTGCCTAATAAATGTTGGGGTACATGGATTCACTATCATGCAGCGAGTACCAAACATGGGGAAAGCAGAGCGCAATCTAAATTCCACGAAAGGAAAGGTCTTAACCTTGGCAGAGAGAGTACAGGTTATCAAAAACATGAAGGCGGCAGCTCCTGTAGACAAATTGATGGGGAGCTCAATTGTGGGAAGACGCAAATACAACAGATAGTTAATGACAATGCGAAATATCTCAAACAATGGACGAGTTCAGCCACCAACAGTGACAGAAAGTATATTAAAGCACACAGAACAGTGTATGATGATCTGAAGGAAGCAGTGTTTGACTGGTTTGTTGCCGCACGTGCTAAAAGAACATTCCTGTCAGTGGCAACCTTATCCAGGAGAAGGCGCTAATGTTGTCAGTGGAAATGGGGTTAGACGATTTCACGGCTTCGAATGGTTGGCTTAATGCATGGAGGAACCACCGAAACATACGGCTGTCTTCGTTGTCCCGAGAGGCTGCGGAGGTCAATCCACAGGTAGTGGACAACTGGAAACAACGGCTGGCCGAGATATGTCAGGGCTACAAGAAGGAGGACATATTAAATGCCAACAAAACCGGCCTGTTTTTCAGAGCCCTCCCCCAAGTTCAATGACTGTGAAAGGTGACGAGTGCAAGGGGGGCAAACCTGCAAAGGACAGAGTGACAGTGTTTCTGGCTTGCAGTGCCACTGGAGATAAGTTAACACCGCTGGTCATTGGAAAGTCTGACAACCAATGGTGCTTCAAGGGGTGTGTTGACACTTGCCAGTGAAGTACTTGTCCAACAAAAAAGCGTGGATGACATCCAGCATCTTTTTGAACTGGCTGGATAAATTGAACAGCTCAATGCAGAACCAAAACAGAAAGATTCTGCTCTTTCTGGATAACTGTGGTGCCCACCCAGATGTGGAATTTTCAAATGTCAAACTTTCTTTTCTGCCACCTAACACTACTTCCAGGTTGCAGCCTTGTGACGCAGGAATTATACAAACAGTCAAACTGCATTACCAAAAGAAATTGCTTCGTCATGTGTTGTTCAATATGGATGAAGTTCAAAGTGCATCTGAGCTTGTGAAAAGTGTTAATGTGTTTTATGCCATCATGTGGCTAAATTCAGAATGGGATGTGCTTCATCCAGACACCATTAAGAAATGCTTTGACAACTGTCGATTCAACTTCAACGAGTCTCAGTCTGATGGTGACATAGAAACTCCGGGTGAGAATATCTTATTTAATAATATTTATATTCTAGATTATGAATGATTTGAGTTTTTATGTGCAGGAATTGCCCAAGATTTTGGTATTTACATGCACATGTTTATATATGCTGCATAAATGAATGTTCAAACATTTAAAAAATAAATATCCAAAGGGGGGGGGGGAGATTGGGGAGATAAAAGGAAAGAAAAAAATGGGGGAAGAAAAGGAGGAAACAGTGGATAGTAACAACAAAAGGTGTTCATGGTGCAATGAATGTAAAGCAACACTTGCATTGTTTTGACAAGCAGACATTTTATTGCAGATATTTGCATCTTTTTATTCCAGTCCACGGGGAGTTGATGGAAAAGCTGAGAAAAACCGTAAAACTGGAAAATTTTGAAAATATTACAACATAGGTTTTTTCCTTTGCAGGGGTGGCAGTAAACAAGCACACCAATTCATTGGTGTTTTTATCTGAAATAAGATTTAAACACACACACACACACACACACACACACACACACACAGAGTAATGAATTCAATTTGTTCTTGCAGGTATGGGCTCTCCTGATGAAGATACCCTTGTGCTGTTGGGTAATACAACCTGGGAAGACTTCATCACCTGTCATGATGGTGTAGCCACAACCAAGCTCCTTTGTGAAGACCGGGAAGCAGAAGTCATTGCCAAAGCAAAAGGTATTGAGGACGAGACTGTGATTGATGAAGATGGTAGTGATGAAGAAGCAAGTGAGCAACAACCTGATCCTGTGATAAATGCAAAGTGTGCAATTGAACAGTTGGACAGTTGGACCAAATTTGCATTCTATCATGATGATGCAAAGTTACTGAAGTTGATGAGTGAAGCGAAACATCCGAGGGTAGTTCACACCATGTGGCTAAGGTGTGGTACCCCACACATGGATCTGTTTGTATTAAGCCTGAATGCAATGCCTCCCATGTTTGTATCACTTGTCCTGGATCCCACAGCTCTAGCAGTAGACATTCTAACCATAGGCTGGAGCAACATATGGGCATACATGTTTCTACCTCTGCAGGTTCTTCCTAGAATCTTGCACAAGGTCAGATCTCACAACCATGACCTCACCTTAGCCACCCTGTAGTGGACAAGAAGAGAGTGGTGCCAGGAACTGCTGGAACTAAGTGTCAGGTCGCTGCTATGTCTACAAGCATGGCTGAACCTTCTGGTGCCGCCACAGACAAGCAGGTTCCACAGAAGTCCACATGTGTTGAACCTTCAGACCTAGAGGTTATTGCACAGTATCCTCAACAGAGGTTTCTTGAGGTCAGTCACCAATAAGAACACCACAGGAGGGCTTCAACACTCTTCTTTAGAAGTGCATTCAGCTCATTGGAAAATATTTCCCATTTGGGGTATAGTATGGTAGATTCGCCCATTGTTCCAAATCAGTCACAGACATTGCTGACTTCCTGCTGTACCTTTGGGTGGTACTGGGCAAAAGCTTGAGGACTGTCAGGTTTTAGGTTCACCATGTCCTCTTCCCAAAAGAACATGTTGATGTTTGCATAGGGAATGATCCTTAGCTATGGGTGCTCATGGCCTCTTTCTGCATGGACAGAGGTAGGCAAGTACTTCCTCTGTGCGATCTCCCCCAGGTTTTGACCATGCTCAAGAAATGGCTGTTTGAGTGCCTGGAGGACCTCTGCAGGGTGGACCTCAAGCTCTGGATGTCAAAAACATGTTTCTTGCTAATGCTCACTTCTGGGGCCAGAATTGAGATCCACAGTATAGCCTATGACTGAATTCAATGGTTGCCTGACCATTCCTAGGTGCCCCTGTGACCTCTTTTGGGTTTCTTTGCAAAGAACCAAGTGGTTTGAGACCCATCTATTGGCTTTTGAAGTTTTACCATTGGTGCCATGGGCATGGCTCTCTGACCCCCCCCCCCCCTGGAAACAGCCCCGTTCCCAGCTTGTGAGAGCCTTTCACTAGTACCTCTCATGCATAGAAGGTTCTATCCCCTTTCAGTGCTTGGTTCATTTGCTGCATTACACTTTGGAGTATGCATTTTGTCTGGAATGGATGAGATCACCCCCGTGTAAATCTGTTATCAAATGTATGACCTCCCACATTCCAAGCGCAAACTGACCTACATGGCAAATCATTTTTCATCCCACAGGCAGACTGTGAAATGAACTACCTTTAGATATCCAGAATTCTCCTTCAATTTCAATATTCAAATCCAGGATATCTGAGCCTGTAGCACAACCTATAAAATTCACTGACTGGTACAATTTTGGTAACTGATTTACAACTGTTCAGCATACACGCTTGCACTTTAGGAGCTAGCCAATTAAATTCTCACCTGTTAAAAATTGGTGTGAAAGATACAGCAAACTGCTCATGTGGCTAAGCTGCCAAAGATACCTTGCATTACTTTTTCTCTGGCCCCCTATACCTTATTCCATGTTCTAAACTACACACTGAGATATCTTGATATGTCTCCTTCACTGTTCATACAGTTCTATATGGCTCCACAAGTTGTTCCTTTCAAAAAAACTTAGGATTATCTCAGCAGTTCATGAGTTCATTGAAAACAGAGCATGCTTTATCTCATCAGGTATTGTGTGACTTACAGTCTATCTTACACTACTGTAATCCAAAGTGTTTTCTCTTTTGTGTGTGTGCTGAAGAATTGAGTGAAATGTGACATAACTTCAGACTGCAAACACGTGTGCATATCTATAGATACAGATTGTATGCAGTAAATGTTTTCCAGCAAATATTCAAGATTGCTATTAGGCATCATTATACAGCTAATCTATCAAGCAACCATCCAAGATCACAGATTTTATGTAATGCCACTCTGTCTGAGGCTGTAGCCTCATATGTTTCCATGCATCACATATCGTCCTGTTTCTTGTCCTTTTCCAAAGAATCAGAATTTATAAAGGGCTAAGCCCTCTTTTCCAATCACCATAGACCAACTGTTAAGCAACGATTTGTATTTATTTTTGAATAAAATATGTTTAAACCAAATCCATTATCTCCTGCTTTGACTATCCATCTACCCACCTAATCATTGTGTGATATTCATTTGTATCCTTGGGAAAACCATGCCATTTCAGAGGGCTTTACCAGCTCGACTGGAGCCGAGCTACCAGTTCTCCCTCTTTGTTGTCTTGCCTTAGAAATTCCTTAGAGTCTTTGTACTGAGGACAGTCATACTGAAGTGAGTTGATGCCATATTTTCGCATTTGGTTCAAGGTAGTTTTCACTATTCCACAACTTTTCCAGGAGATGATTGTAGCAATCTTTCCAACCAACACTGTGGTAGAATGTAAAAACAATTCAACAACACAACAGCCTGAATGAGATATAATGAATCCAATTTTAAGGTCCATGGACATCCAAGTGGCACTTCCAACACTTTCAAAAAATTCATATCCAATTAGTAGCACCTGAATTTTTACAAGGTAAAGCAACAGCTACCAGTTCCAGTCTTCTTACATAGTAATGTTTTTCAGCTTGTGCATGATTTACTGCCATAAACAACTAGCCTTTCAGCTTCCATCTGCCAGACCACCATAACCAGGAAAAACAGGCCCCCTTCACTGTATCCAAAGAATCAGCATTCACAATGAACATCCCTGCATTGTAAGGGTAAGCCATAACCTCTTCACAGCAATCAGCTGTTCGTTCAAACACTCTGCCAGCCTTCAGAAGCCATGAGAGTGGGCTGCTAATTGTGTATATTGCATGCATAAAATGACAAAGAATACAATTGAAAAAAATGATTGCATATTAGTTACTCTTTTGAATGTAGACTGGCTCTTCACCAAATTTTTATTTTGTGGGATCTGGTTTCATACCTTCTTGGGTTATACCTTGTGCTCTAAAAAGACAATATTTTTTCTCTGGAACTAGCACTTCTCTGAGTTTATGTTTAAATGCAGCCTTCCCACATGGGCAATGGCCTCATCTAGCCCCTGCACATGCTCGATGAACATTGTGCCTTAATTGATTATATCATCAAGGCACAAAAATAAGTCTACACCACTGTGATCCATGCATAAAGAACTCCATACACGTCACTGATCAAATGTGCTTGATACATTGAGAGACCAAGCATTTTGAAAAACTGTCCACCGTGGTCAGCAATGTAGTCTTTGGTTCCTCCACTTCATAAACCTCAATTTGTAGTACTCAGACAATGAATCCACCATTGAGTTTCAAACCACTTTGTTGTCCAAGCTGTCGTCAATGCATGGTACAGGAAACATGTCCATTTGTGCATTGCTGTTCCATTTCATATAATTCATACAGAGCCAGATGGTGTGATCCTTCTTACACACATAGTTCATGGGTGATTGCCATGATAATTTAGATTTCTCAATAATTCCAGCATCCAACTACTTTAGAAAAATCCTTTCCTCTCCAGCAAAGTCATGATATAAATGCCTTGAGGATTATTTATTCTGCTTTGCATTTCAATTGTTTATTTCTTGTATGACAAGTATTAAAGATACACCCAACATCTTTGGGAGATTGTGCAATTGAGTCCTTGTGGTTATTGAACAATGAGGCCAGAACATGTTGGTTCTCATTCATACCAGCACTGGGCTATTCAGAATGTCTTTTGTAACGTCACAAGCCACTTGGTCCTGTTTACTACACATTTGTCCCAGTCATCCATTTCTTATGATTCCACAGCATGCACCAGACACATAGAAAAGAATCATCTGCAGTATTCTGCGTCATCATTTTCAGTTTCTCCTGTACCAATCAGAGTGACAATCAAAGTGCATGCATTAATATCAGCTGGTAAAATATGGAGATTCCCACAGATGGAGCTTGTTTTACAAGTTTGAAAACATAGTCCTCAGTTGCGTGCACTGAGTCCTGGTTGATTGGTTAATAAATCTGTCTTTGTTTTCTGCTTGTTCCATGAGCCTGTCTAATTGTGCCCCTCCCTCCTAAGGCACTTATGGTATTGGTGGCCTTTTTCATGCCACTCATAGCACTCTACTTTCATTTTTATCTATGTCCCATCTTGGTCTGTTTGAGGTAGAAGTATCCGTGGGATCCCCAGCATTTTTAACCTCTGTGACTGGTTCAATGTGATGTCATCTCCAAACTTCACTCTTGATTGATCCATTCAGCAGCTGTAGTATCCTCACTACTGGGTGTTGTCATATGGAAGCTGTGCTTGCTGAGCATGTGAATGGTAACCAAAGTCAGTTCATAAGCTGGTACAATAGAATCTCCAATAAAGAACACCTCCATAAAGACACAATTTCTGTATTAAAGACCACCAATTTACAGATCGATTCTTGTTTATACTTAATGAAAGAATACCCCCCATTAAGACCAATTCCCTCTTCTGACCATATTTTTTTCAGTCCCATAGATGGTCTTTATAGGAAGATTCCACTGTATACATCTCAGGCTGTACATGCACAGTGTTAGGGTTTGCCATATCCACTGCCACAATGGTCTGTTCATCAGGCAACCCCCTCAGGAACTGATGCAGGGCAACGGCCTCCCTGCCCCAGTTCATATGCAGTAGGGTACCTTTTACCAACGTCCCCATATGTGCTGTGTGCTTGGATACTTTTTCTTTAGGCCGCAGCATGCAGCTTTCAAATTTGGCCAAATATGCAGTTTCTGCCTGCCTGGGTTACCCTCCTGGGCCAAAACTAACATTTGATAGTCATTGACTACTGTAGGTGGCAAGTGCAACAAAGCATTATACTCAGACAGAAACACTGCTCTTTGTAAATAAGTCCACAGTGAACATTTCACGATCTGTGATAAATGCATCGGGTAAATAATCTTTTTGTGTCCTTTTCCTAACCTATTCAAATTGATGTGCTGCAGATGCTTTCAGCATGTATAAATATCATACGGTTGTTTCAGCAAGTTTAAAATGTGTCTCAGAAACTCCACCTACTGGTTTTTCTATATTTTTTGTTTGATTCTTCTGGACAATTATGTGGAAACCTGGCAGTTGGTAACACAGCAAAGTGCAAGCTATACTCCACTGCAGGTAACTATACATCGGGAATATAAACAATATGCATGTATCAACAAACCTGCACTGTATATAATCTTATTATTATTAATTACATTAGGCTTTAGCACAAACACGAGGATATAACACTCATGTATTTTCAGATAGACCTTTTTCCACTTATGAGAAATTAACACTCATGAATCAAACTTTATGAAGTAGTACAATCCACATATAAGGGAATCATCCCAATGGATCCAAGATGCACAAAAACTGTATGTTCACCCCATACCATTTGACACCAGATGACACAAACCTAGGCTGAGTCTTTCAATCCAATTTTGTGTTTCATAAATGTTGAAGATTCCACCTCATGACAAGGGCCATGGTTAAAGTAGTAAACCCAAGTGTATGCACACTTGCTTCTTGAGCAGTATGTTATCCCATCGGCTTACACCATAGCATGTTGAAATAAGATCCACTTGAAGACTGCTGGGCAGTTTCCATAATTAATTGGAACTTCACTTTCCATATATACATTTACAGTTGACTATTGACAGCAGAAATCCATGATGGTTATCCTTTCCATTGCAAATTTTGAAGCACATATATGAAGCAAGGATTGGTTATGGACCTATCCCTGCTCAACAGCCAAACTAAAGGTGTGCTACACTACAAGTGCTTTGCAAAATTGATATTACTGCTTATGAGGCTTATTTTTATATTGCAAACTTAATGGAGGGACAAATGAATACACAACTCCAACAAATAATCAGTATATAAATTATTTAGTGATATGGCTGTGAAGAGGAGAGTAAAGGTGTTGGCTGAAGTCTGAGTTGAAAGTAAACAAGGAGAGTTACTGTATGGGCCATAAGCTTTCATCAAAGGGGATAGGCCGAGGTGTGCACTTCTCACACCAGACTCATTAAATTAGTGTGGATACATTACATGAAATGCACTGACAAGCTACAACTTCCTCACACATTTTCCTGTGAGGTAATGTTTGACAGGGATTTCTGCTTTTGTTCATAGCTCCCTTTGAAATAAGAAATAAATGAACAAGGGAGTCCATGGACACTACAGGTTCATGGACTTTCATTTTGGATTCACTGGGGTCAACTGCAGGAATCATCAAGAGAGCCCCTAGTGTCTTATCAGTGTCTATGTTCTGACTGTCAAGCAGTTTTAAATTCAATTAATAGCATTTTGGTTTTTCTGTATGTATGTATATTGATGTGTAATTTGTGATACAAAAATGGTAGGCAATGTATTACTTCCCAAACTCATTCAATGAATCTTTTTATATTGCAAAGCATAGAAACATTGAAAGTCTCTATGTCTGGCAAACACTCAGGAAAATATTCAAGATGCCCATGTGCATTTTATTCAAATTAACCCTTTACAATATTATTGTTTTGTTTAAAATAAAAATTAAAGATTTGGAACACAGCTACATGGAATAAAATATGTATATGTACTTATCTAGAAATAGTTAGGGTATCGGCTGTTTGACATACTATATAATTAGAATGGTTTCCTTCAAGTGAGCCCACCAATATGACTGAAGTAAAGTTACCTCATTAGAGGATGACTTTTTTGGAGGGTAAATAATTGGCAATATATTGAAAGTAGCATCTTTTCTATATGAGAAGATAGCCTCTGATGAGAGGGTGGCTTTTGACAATAAGAACAGTGCCAGAAGGTATCTTCTAAAAGTACATTTTCATGGTCCAACAAATGTACATTTTTTAAACTCTACATTTCATTCCAAAAAAGTGGAACATTTATCTTCTATTCTAGCTATTCATATAATTTCTTAATGGGGTACCTCTCTGATCCGAAGAAAACAAAGACAATAACATGCTTTTTATTGAAGAAAAAAAAAAGAGCATGTCATATCTAAAAAAATTAAACAGGTCACAGATTTGTGACCTGTTTAATTTTCTTGTCTTAGGCAGCTTGTTCTTTCAGATTTATATTGCCATATTTGTATGGGCCAAATAATGCTTTCCTACACTGCAATATTTAATCTAGGGTTACATGCAACAGCTTGTTTATAGACAAAGTTCTTGCCGCCATATTCATATGTAATGCTCCAAGTTACAAACTGCAATCTTCAGTTGTTATTTCTACTACTTGCAGCCTTTACAGAGGGGGAATTGGTGAAACACATACATGCCATGCTGATCTCTACAGCTACATGCTTTATTACTTGCTGACCACCACAGCAATCATCCACCATTGGTTTTGTACCAGAGTAAACCAGTGGATTCAACCATCTACAGACTCCACCTAGAGAAGCACCAGACATGAGAGTAATTAATCACTCTTAGGTAATAGTTCCATTCATGTATTATGGAGAGCCTTGTCAGAAAAGTGGAGGATGCCAAAATAACAGGATAATTTTGGTGATCTATAGTGGCAGATTTCAGCTTATATCAGGACAGGTTGAGTCTCTATCTTTTGCCTTGGTAAACTATTACCTGGCCATGACACTTTTGTTTTATTATTTTCCCTCCATAGGGGCAGATGCTCCTTTGAAATCCCCAGTACTGATCTGATGTAAGACTATTTCAGTTGTTCACTTAGTCCAGTTTGTGCAGACTTTGTTTGTTTGTGGGGGACGTGAAGAAAGGGGGTAGAGGTACGGGCAAGACAGGGGGATTTGCGATTTCATTCAAATGAATGAAACAATTGACCATAATAATCTACAAGTTGAAAAGTATTGTTATTGTATTAGGTCATCCCCATGATCAGTTGCATAGTACATGGATGCAGCCAGGCAATCAGATTTGCACAGATGCGCAAGTAAGTGTATTGTTGTGGATTCGAATTTTTGCTCTCGCACACAATGAACTTGAATAACTATATAGAGCCAAATGTAGTGGCCTGACAAACACCAGGAACACACAAACCAGAAGAAAAATATCAGCCCTCTCTCGGGACATGTCTTGATGTTCAATCACAATAGAAGCCTCTCTTGCTCTTGGGTTGTCGTTGCTGGGCAACTGGTGATGTCAAATATGTTGGCAATCATCTTTCAGACTTGGGGGTTATTCAAAAAGTACTTACCACACTACTTCCCCCTGCCACCATTGCATCCCCCCAAGTTATCTATCCAGACCCCATAAAAACTTCACTTTATAAAGAAACAAGTAACATGTTCTCCTGAAGAAATGTACAGGTATCCTATAATAATAGGCACTTTGTATGGTCACTCCCCAACACTACAGCATAGTTTTAGGGCACGAAGTTATGATTATTTCCATACATAACCGCCAATGAATGGAACTTTGGATTCTTGCTACTAAAAATCCGACTTTACGCTACACACAGGTACAGGGGAACTGTACATCTACTGCCACCTAGTAGAACTGTACATGTACCGCCACCTAGTAGTTCATATATACTAAGTCAACTGTAAAATTACAATCTTTTGGCACTATGTATGCCAATGTTGAACCAATGATTAAACATTGGTATGCATCTGTGGTCTGTCTCACATTGAGTCTTAAGACATGTAACCAGGATGACCTCTTAAAATGTGGAAATCGTGATCCGTCATAAATTCCTTGAAACCTGTAATAAACATATCCCTCCTCTGAGTACAGAGAATACACCAACTCCTGTCCTACCATTCTTCTTTTGCCATCCATTAGGTGCAACTGAATGTACAAAATCTGCTTCCACCAAATCAGGTTTCAGAGGGCCATAGGCATGGAGGGACCGCTTGGTACACATGCATCCCCTGGCAGAAACTCTTTATGGGCATATCTGCTGAAGTCTTCCCCTTCAAAATGAAATTGCCCAAGTGCCTATCCTCTCTCTGTGATCTCATGGGGTAAGGCACTCAAGGGCACCTGCAAGCTGTCTGCAATTCGACCCAGATATGATCTCTCCAATCATAGGACTGAACGGTGTATCATACAGTATATGCTTCAGGCCTATATGGGCCTGGAGATGTGACAGTGTATTCACATTCACTTCACATCACCAGCACACAGCCTGCAGCATCACAAACCAAGGCAGATGGTGGGCTTGGGTGTGCCTTTGCAGCATTGGTACATTGCTTTTACATAGAGGGCACCATGCATAGGAGCGGTTTGGATCGACAACCATCATTCCAACGTGCTCAGGGACATAACCTCTTTCCTGTGGCTGCATCCAATGGGGGGCTCTCCATCCCAATGGTTGGAAAGCTTGTCTCCTACTTCTCTGTCTGCCTGCATGTTGTGCTGGTCCTTTTGGTTCCTGCTCAGTGTTACGTTCCTTTCGATCACCTAGGTAGGGACCCAGAGGGTGCCCCTGCTGCACACTGGGTCCAGATTCTGGTTCTGGACTGGGAGGTACTGCGCTATGACAGTGCTAAAAAACCACAGGACCTGATGTCATCACTCGGCTGTTAGACACCTATGGCATAGGCAAGGGTGCCTGTGGAGGGAGCATGGACTCCTCTGATGTTACTGTCACAACAGGCTCATTATGCCTCCAAGCCCCCAGATCCTGAAATAAATTCCCATTGTCTACATAAATGCTCTCTCACCCAAGAGGAGCATGTGGTGTCACAATAACTTACCTGCAGATAAGGGCCTCTTACTGCATTGCAGTGTCAGGGCTGCTGACTTCCTCTGCACACTGGACTGTGCAGTCTACAAAATCACTGGCCTCGCTAAGAGAGGTTGCGATCCCCAATCGCAAAATCATGTTCATTTCACTCACCCATGTGGGTGCTTTGTCAGCCTGCCAGGAGCTTTCATCATCTGTCTGAATGGATGCATGTATTTTAAACTCTTGGGAAATAGTTTTCCACTCACTTCCATGGGTAGCTGCATTCTCACTAAGGGAGCAATATCCTGATCCTGTGTGACACAAATGCAGCTTCATAATTTGATATCGCATGGCCTGATGGCCTGGTAAATTGTGATAATCATTGAATACACTGACACTGAACATTTGACCTCCCCCTTCTACTCCAAAAACTGAGGGGTGATTACCCTGGCAGTAGTTACAATCCTAGGTGTCATGGTGAATCTGCAACCAAAAGAGACCCATAAAACACAAGAAATCTACATCAGTGTCACCAGTTTACCTTCTTCATACTAAAATTATAGTTCTTGTTATCCAAAAGAAAAAACAAACAAACACACACACACACAACCCCCCCCCACCCCCACCTAATGAATATGTAAATGTTTGTTATGGTCTACTGATATCATTTTGGATTAAATACCAGCCTACCCTGCTGTGTAGTATGCAGTGGCAGAGTGGCAGAGTGGTGGGTGGTGGGAGTTGCCTCTAGTCGGAGAAACTGCTTTGTCACAACGTGGACTCAGTTTCAGCCAGTTTTCACTTTCACTGGTGGCTGAGCATCTGGTGTCTCAGAGCTCTGCAATTCAGATCCCTCTACCCTCTGCTCTGAGACACTTTTGACAGCAGATTCTGGCTCCAACACATCCTCATGCATCGATGCAGTTTCTTTGTTGGCCATCATGGTTGGCTGAGCCATCAATATTTTTCAACATACTCTTCTCAGCCAAGCCAGAATATTTTCACCCTTGTACTTTTTCATTCAGTCTTGGTGATACACTCTAGCACCCTGATTCACCACATACAATGCATGCCGGCTTGGCCTTTCCACTATACAGGGTCCCTGTAACATAGCTTGAAGCTTGGGGCTCTTTCCAGGAAAGCTGTGGGTGTTCCTGATAAGTACCAGGCCTCCAGCTTCAAATGTGCTCCAAGACCTTTGTGTCATCAACCATCTTCTGGTGTTCTTTGTGGACTCCAAGGGTGTCCCTATCCACATCTTGTGCTTCCTCCAGCACATTTGCTTGGTCCTGCATATAGTTCAAAGAGGTCTCTTGCTCAACTGGGGTGGCTTTTTAGCTAATTCTAAATCCTGCAGCCATCTTGTTTCATGCCCCTGCATTAATTGGTTTGGGCTCATGCCCGTACTGGACGTGGGGTATTTCTGTAAGCAGCAACAACCAGTGCCACATGCACATGCAACTCACACTGATTCCAGCCAACATAACATCTGATCATCTCAAACAAGGTTCTTTCAAAGCGTTCCACCAAGCCTTTGCAACTTGGACTGTAAGGAGTTGTTCGTATTTTGGGAATTTCAAGCAGGCAGACTTCACAAATCAATGCCCCATCCACACATTTCGCCCTTGATCAGTGTGAATCTCCAAGGGGGTCCCCAACCATACAATAAACGTGTGAACGCAGTTCTGGGCAATAACAGCTGCAGTCTGATCCTCCAGTTGGCATGCTTCTACCCATTTGGTAAATGGTCGGCTATCACCAGAATGTACTTATGTCTATCATCTTACTGGCAGAGGCCCAAGGATGTCCAACTGGACTCAGTCCATGGGAGCTCCAGCCTGATAGATCTCATATGGGGTTCTGGGGCAACATTCTGGCCTTGTGCACATCCCACATGTGGGACAGATTTCCACTATGTCAGATACATCACTTAGCAGCCAAAAGTAGAAAAGCCTTAGCTGTCCCAAAGTTTTGATGATTCCATGATGCCCTAATGTGGGTGGCTCAGGATGTGACTAAAGCAGAGCCCTACCAGTTTTACGAGGAACCACTAATACACCCTATTCAAGAGTCCCTGCCATATTTGGAATGCTACTTATATCTGGTGAGAGAAACCAGAATGAGGCTGTGGGGGATACCAATTCACATCCCCATTCACTTACATGTTAAATTTGCTTACTTTGCTAACTCATTTCTATTATTAAAAACACTTTTGAATATAACCATTGTGTTATTCTGTTAGGAAATTTCGAGCACTACAACATAAGGGGAAAAGTCTTCAGTGTTTTGACTTTTCCTAATTGCCGTTGATATACATCTCAGTGCAATTTTGATACCCTGTACAAATGGACCCAAAGCCAGAATAACTGAGATGACTCGCTATACATTCTAGGAATTTCCAGCAGCAACTGTGTAACAAAATATGGGTGTTTAGGTTTGTATAATTAGCTGTCACAGATATACTTATTCTAAAGTTCAATAGATCTTATGCTCGCGACACAGCGCATGCGCCAAATATTTTGACGCGCAGTGCATTGTGGACTTATTTGTAGTATGCAAGCTGTTATGGCGATACCTGTGATACCTGTGTCGACTATGAAATTACACATGTAGCCATGAGAAGTTTAATTTGTTATTTGGCTGTGTGCTTTTCAACTTATTTCTGCGGCAAACAACGTAAATTTAATCCCTTGCCAACAAATAAAAACTGGGAAAACAATGGATAAGAAGAATTCCTGTCCTGGAAAGGACTGAAAATTGTGTAAATTCGTGCCCATGACCTCGTCATGCAACGTTTGCCGTGTAACTTTGAATGATGACATTTGCACATTGCGATCAGTCTATACAGTTTAGTTTAAATATATCCATTCCAATTGAGTAACCCTGTCATCTGAATCATATTCCTTTAGGAACCAAATCATATTGTGTGTTTTGCAACCAACGTGTAAACACTATGGCCAATGATAAAAGAACATGATAGATAGATATATAGATAGATAGATAGATAGATAGATAGATAGATAGATAGATAGATAGATAGATAGATAGATAGATAGATAGACAGGTTTGTAGTTAAACGAGCAAAACAACGAAAGAAAGAAAAAAGGAAGAAAGAAAGTGAAAGAAAGAAAGAAAGATTACGCTCCCTAAAATAACAAATTTTCCTTCCTTTATTACTGATTTTTCAAAGATAAATACAGGTTGTTTTTCGAGCAAAGTTGTTTCAAAACTAAGGTATTCTTCTACAAACTTTGATTTCGGAATAATCCGGGTCAGATATGAAAATAGGAAATGTTCAACTTTCATTACGCAATGTCATACATGAAAACAGGGACGTGTTAATCTGTAGCAGAAATTAATCAGATTGATAAGATGAGATTTTGCTCTTCCACCTTTGTCATATTCAGCTCGACAACCCATGTTATTAGTCATCTAGAAGTAATGTTGGACAATCCTGTATAAATACATATGTTTAAACCTATGAGGTGAGTTTTCTTAAACATAACCGAAAGAATATTCATTTTAACGTTTAAAACTACAGATATTTTTACCATGTGCTCCTCAACTAACAACCCGTGTGTTGTTTCTTGGCGTGTTGTTTTCACAAGTATTTTTTTTAAAGCAACCAGTACTTGTGCTAATCTCGTAAACTCTTTCATAGCTTAAGCACTGGGTGATTAATTTTATGCAAACATTGTTAACACAAAGAAAGGCCAAGTACTTAACAAGTACTAATGGTTTCAGAAAGCACACTTTGAAGACTTAGGAGCCAAATTCCATATCGCTAACACACTGTTTTCCCATTTTAAGTCGGTAGTTTTAGGGTAATTGCGTGAAATAAAAAGAATTACTGAAATGATACACATGTACATTGCAAAGATGTGCAACACGCTTAAATGTACAAAGTTGTATCAATATCCGCACAATGGATGGGCTCGTATAGGCATTGCCTGCTCCTCACTCATACATGTGGTTTGAGAAATAAAATATGTTTAAACCAGGAGAAACACACACACACACAAACAAACAAAAATATAGAGTGTTTGCAGGAGCAAAATGTGTCTTGCACATATGCTTGTTTGTTTTTATATGTCTTTCAAACCTTTTGATTACCAAACGGATGTCTTAATGCAAATGTACGTTCTTGATTTGAAGAGAGACTGTTGAAGTTTGTGCAAGTTGTCGTTAGTATTATTGTGCCTTTTGTTTGACAGTAAGTGCACCAAAAATGACATTTGGCTATGTTCGATGTGTCCACCAGTTTGCGGTTTCCCCTCATTGAAAGATCATTGAAACCCGCGCTCAGCCAGATGGATGCGGTCTATCTGTTGCATTTTTATGTTCATTTTGTCCAGGGATTATTTCTCACTGAAAGACAGACCTCTGCGTCAAAGAAAATCACACTTCTTAAAGTACGATCGAAACGTAACAGTTAACTCGGAAAAAAGGAGAAAAAGAAGGGAAAAATAAAAAACTACCCACAAGCGAAAGAAAAAGATGAGAAAGTAGGGATGCAAGCAAACAAAAAAACACCACAGTGAATTGATGATATTTGCTCAAGCCTCAAGGACATCCTTAACTTTAACTTATTTTTCCCCATTAAAGACGTAAATTTTCCATATTGTTTTTAGAGACAAGATAGTTTCTATACTACACCTTCAGAAACCAAATATATGTTACATTTGTCCGACCATATTAGTGAAAAAACTCGCTAAACAACGAGTGAAACTTATCACAGCGAGCTATCTAATATCAATGCAGCCCTCATACTGATCCCAGCAGCGTACGACAATTAATCCCAGAATGCAATTTCCCTACATGGCGCTAATTTATTCAAAATGGCAACTGTGCATACGATCTATTGACTTGTTAATGGAGCAAACTAAAGATGCACACATAATTTTTGAATCAGAACTAAAATAAAATCTGATGATACATGAGTATTAGACCATGTTTTGTTGTTGTTGTTGTCCCAGGTAGTACAAATTACACACTCAAATGAATGAATCGTTCTAAAATATGAATTCAATAGATTATGTTTTGGAATAAGATGATATAAAACATGTTGCCATAAAAACTTATTTCATATTAACAGACTACATCACATTAACTTTTCACAACAATGGATCAAACACTGAAGACCTGTTTTTTCCCTTCACTGTTGTAGTCCTAGAGTTGTCCAATGGGATAACACAATGGGTGTATTCAAAACTTTTTTTAAATGATAGATATGAGCAAGAGAAGTAAGCAAATTTAACATGTAAGTGAATGGGGACTTGGTTTGGTGTCCCCACAGCCTGGTTCTGGTTTCTGTCACCAGACATCAGTAGTGTTCCAAATATGGCAGGGACTTTTGAATTGGGTGTATAGTCTGTTGGTTTTACACACAGTAGCATTAATCCAATCATGATAGAGGACTCCATCAACAACTGATAGTTGTGACCATAGAAGCCAGTAATTTCTCCTCATAGGAGATGATCCTGTCATCTCTTGCTGTGAAAGCCATCCATCAGACACCCACGAAATACCTCTACTAAATTTGGATCACTTACCTGCAGACTATGCAATCCTGCAAGGGTCTTGGTTACTATCCAGTTTGATGGTTCCCCTGTGTCAGTTTCTCTAGTTTCATCCGCTTCCCGTGCACTTCTCATAGCCAGCTGGACCACATTGTCCATGTCATCCACAAACCTGGACCATAATTCATGAGGTCAACAACAATGGTCACAGCCTCTGCAGGACAAACTCTGGAATCCTTTGCCACAAGATAGCAGTTACAGATCTCTTTCCTTGAGAGGCTGTCTGTATTGGTATGTAGCACTCTTGGTTGAAGGTGCATTGTTAAGTCAAATTGGCTCCTAGACTCCAACCAACGGGCTAGCTGTCTTTCTGGTGACTTGAACCTAAAAAGGCATGTCAAGCTACTGTGGTCAGTGCAAAGTGTAAAATTCTTACCAAGCAAAAAATGTCTGGGCTGTCGCGTAAACCTGACTACCGCCAAGAGTTCTCTGTTGGAATTAGTTGAGTCATATACTTGCATATGCTATGGGCCCTTGTATGCCATCCTGGCACTGGGATTAAACAGCCCCAATGCTCACAGAGCTGGCATTGGGATCCAATACGCAAATTTCCAATTTAAGGTATTTGAGAATAGGGGGAGAGACCAACTTCTCTTTCAGTATATGCAAGACTCTGTCCTGTACTGGTCCCCTTTCAAATGGTACACCCTTGGCCAGTAAATCTGAAAATGGTGATGAAATTGTGGCATGGTTTGGTACAAACCTCCCATAGTAGTTTAGTTAATCCAAGGATGGATTGCAACTCTTGAATGTTGGTTTGGGGTGGCCACTTTGCCACATTCTAGGCCAGCACTGAATTGGTCTGGATCCCCTCCTGACTTACCAAATGGCCCAAAACACAGCTGAATCACAAAATAACTGACACTTTTTGGCCTGGATTTTTAATCTACCTGCATGAAACTGCTCAAAAACCTCACCTACAAGTGCTGAGAGAAGGTGGTATCAGTCATAATAACATCATCAATGTACATGAGCAGTGTTTTCCACTTGAGATCTCTAAGCACAATATTCATTGCCCTTTGAAATGTCGATGGGGTGTTACAGAGTCAAAATGGCATCCTGTGGTATTGAAACAAACTGTGATGTGTTGTGAACAGTCTTCTCACGGTCACCTTCATCATCTTTGATCTGATACTTACCGCTTTTCATATCAGGAGCAGAAAACCAGAGTGAACCACTTAGGGCGTCCAAACACTTGTCTCTTTTAAGTGACGGGTAGCTGTCTTTCACCGTAAGGATGTTTAACTTCTGGTGATCAAAGCACCACTGTACTCCTCCATCATGTTTCCGTACTAAAACTACACGAGCCCACTCACCATTGGAAGGATAAACAACCCCTGACTTCAATGTTCTTTTTTAAATGGGCCTTTTCCTCTGACTGTTAACCAAGGGGGATTCATCTTGATGAATCTCTACCAGATCGCACATTACCGTTGTAAATTTGATGCTTGACTCCTCCAAAGCAACACAAATTGGAGTCCCTTTTTACAAACATATCTTGATATTCCCACATCAAATCTCTAAATTCACGAGCTTCAGTTGTGGAAAGTCCCTTGCTACTGCCATTAAATAGTTCTTCCAAATGTGATGGAACAGTTAGAACTGTGCCACCCGGTAATTGCTTTATTTCCACAGTCTGTGCAGTGCCCTGGACTCAAGACCCCAACTGCTGGAGTGTCCAAGCTCCAATGTCACATGTCATCTCTGGCAGGGCAGTCTACTCCCCACCCCCGAGACTCCATCTGAGGCAGTTCCAGACGACACAAGCTCTCCAGGACCTCTGCTCCAGTCAGCCATCTCACAAAAATACCTAATGCTAGAGGCACTTCATAACCTGCCATTTTGCCGAGTGTCAATGGAATCTGTTCTTCCCCAAAAGCCAAGACAATGCCAACTAAGACATCATCATGCACACTGACTGGTTCTACGACAGCACACAAAGTTGGATTGGGGGACTCCACTCTACCACACAAAAATCTTTGACTCTGGCTTCAGATTGACTGTTTCTTCCAGAAAAAAATATATACAAGTTTCCTTATGACATGTGAATCCTAGTCTGAGTTGTTGTTAGTCACCATCTATCCACAAACCTCCTTGGGTCTTAACAGTTGCATCAACTGCAATGAGAAAATCCAAGCCCAGTAACACATCATCCCTAGCAGGTACATTAAACACAGGCCATTTTATCTCTTTTTTTCGCAAGCAAAACTTCACCAAAATTCCCCCTTTTCCTTCAACATACCCATCCTTGCGAAAGCCATGAAATTTTACTTTAGGTAGGTTTGCTTTGTTTTCAGCGAAACCACCCATATCCCCCACCATTGCTTCTGAGAGGACCGTAACCTGTGCACCAGTGTCTACTACTGCTAGCTGAGTACACCCTCCTACTCCCAACTTCAACCATCAGGGTGACTCCAATCCCTCTTACTTCCCAGACACTAACTTCAGTTTCATTCCCTCCTCAATCCTATTCTTCCAGTCCATATGCTTCCTCACATGAGTTACAACCATCATGATTGGCTAAAAGCCTGTCAACTTTTGGGTTTTCTGTGTAAGTACTCTTATTAACTATTGTCTGGTGGCCTATTTACATGTGGTAAAGACAATTTGTCGTTGGCTGAACCCCAGCCTTCCAACTCAGCCCTTGAGAGAAACAAGGCTAGGACTGTAAGGGCGCCACTGTGGACACTCACTTTTGTAATGTCCTAGTTCATTGCGCTTGAAACAGTGCTCTCCACTTCTCTGGGGCTACTCACCCTCACAGGGGATGGTGGACACTGCAATCATTTCCTTTGAGATGCTCCGAGAGACACTCTGGGGCATCTCACATAAGCCCTTTGCAATTTCCCTCATCATGCTACCCAACTGACCCTCACTAACTACATCCTTAGGATTATTCATCCATCCCATTCTCTGACATGCATATTCGTTTGCCGTCTCCTCAGCAGAAGCAGTGGCATCATGGGCCCATGCTACATTCCTTACCCGAGACTTTGAGAGAGATGCCTCTCTGGGAGTCCCATGTATGTGCATGTATTCACACTCCCTTGCCTTCACCAAGTCTTCAGCTTCTGACAATGTTTGAGGGCTTTGTGCCATGACCAAACATGCAACTTCTTTGTTCCTGCATCCTTTAAAAAATACATCCACTGCAAAGACTTCTTGATTGTGTGAGGCCACAGAGTTATACACCAGGGGTACCAGTCTCCAGATCTCCTCTATGAAATCCTCAGGGGGTCTGCTTCCCTTGTCTTGCCTCATACTTCTTTCACAAAAAACTTAGGGGGTCTCTAATTCCAAATCTCTCTTTTCTAGCATTTGACAGACAACCGCATATCTAGCTATAGCAGTTGCAGCCAAAGAACACAAAAATCTCATCGCTACTCCTTGAAGACACTCGTAAAATTGATCTTTTGACATCAGTCCATAACGACAGACATATTGTTGAAACGAGACTTCAAAAGACATCCGATCGCCTGTTCCATCAAACCTTGGTGGCTTGGACACAGGTGGGTGGGGGTTTCAGCTCTTGCACCCTCCACCCTATGTTTGGCTTCACGTCCTGTAACTGGTGTATCTCAAGGGTGTTTATCTGGATTGGTCCTGCCTCTCGGCACGTTGTTCTTGTCTCTGTCCACCACTGGCAGTCTTTTGTTATTAGCAGCATACCTATTTGGTTCAACCGAATCACAATTGATACAGGTTCGCTTTTCACATTCCTTTCCACCTTTTCAGAGCTTGCATTCACCTTCCAAAATTGGGTGTGGGATCTGGTAACCACCATGGGGTATATGTAGTTCATCACTATTGCAATCAAAATCTAGAGTGTTCCTTCCTCTCAAATCATCCGTGACTGGCCTAAGTGTCTGTGCTGGCTCAGGTGCAATATCCAATAGACACCTGGGACCTTGTATATGGGCCATACCCTGGGGTCCAAGCGCAAAATTTCAAGTGACCCCGGTGGCCATTATTGGGGCCATGCCTGAAAACACTGGTCTCCCTGGGACTTCATATCCTGATGGTAGGAGAACATGCATAGACACACCCATTGTTGGATTCCCATAAACCCAGGGGGCCATACATCACCTGACCATCACCAGTACCATACCCACACTGAACCCAAGTACTTAACTTATATTGTGGATGGGGGAACCCATGGCCTACACTTTTAGCACTCAGGGGATACATTCCATCCTACACTCATATTGACAAACAACTGGTCCAAATTTTCCCTTCCACTCGCTTGCTGGTTCGGCAATGTACTCATAGAAACTTGATCTCTGTCTGTCCTAGTTTCAAATGCACCAACTCCAATGAACTATCCCATGATGAAGCCAAATTTGATCCCACTGACCTACTTGACACCCTGCGTGCATTATCATCCACTCTTCTCTCCCTTACTTGAAAGTCATTCTTGCTTAGCTTTGTCCTATCCTTACCACTCATACTTGACAGGGACCCTGACTATGGCTTGGGGCTTTTGCTGGGGTTTTGGGAAGACTTAAAGAGTGTTTGGACCTCTGTACCCATACCTGGGCCCTGTTCACAGTCTTGTCTTGGGGGTCCAACCCCTTCACCTGATTGTCCATTCATATTCATTGAGGGACCAACATCTAGCTGCTTTCATAAATATTCCCTCTCAGGTAGGCATAGTTACGTCTGGGCCCTGCACATACTCTGCTGGTGAACGCAGAACTAATTCTCTAGGACCACTGACTTCCGGATCATGTTGGGCAATGAGTAGCATAGCATACCCTTCTGCACTCATGGGGGGTATTGCACTTGTATCCTTTTGCCCTAAATTGCTCCTTGATCAATGAGCTGACCTGCATGGCCTTGCTCTGTGGCAAATTCATGGCGAAGGCATGCCAGTTTGATTCAAGTAGCTTGATCATGACGAGAAGACTGCTGTCTTGGCATCTCCCATTGCTTTCATAAGATCATCCTTCATGTTTGTTATGATCATGCCAAGTTGAGCACTTGAGATGTTTTCACCTGAACTGTCCTCCAATGATGATTGTTGCCCACTGGGCCCTGCTACTTCACCATCACTTATGGGGCATCCCCACTTCCATCGACTTCCGACTCATGCCCCTCTTGGTCCCCTTCAAGGGATCCCTGAGGTTTCTGGTTTCTCTTTCTTCCTCCAGCCATATTGAATGACACAGAAATATTGTGACACAAGTACACATGCCACATACAGAGGAATAAGTAACTCGCTTAACTTCAACACTGAGTTTTTCAATACGGTCTGTGCATAAGTTCACCAAGCGGGGAAACCCCAGCAGAGATTCCGATGTCAGAGCCAGGCACGCACAGGTTTCTGGGTAATTTGCGGGACACTCAGTCTTACCGCACAGGCTACAGCACTACTGAATACAGCAAGTAAGGAAGAGTGAAACACGGACCACGATTTCTTCTTCTTCAAAAAAACCCCCAGAATCTAGGGTGCCTGAAAAAGACAAAGGAATATCAGTTGATGGAAGGAATAAAGCGGCACTTTTATTTTTGATATTTGTTAGTTTGATGTGTCTTCCTGGTATCAACATTACAGCCCACTACACAACAGTTAGTGGTGGTTTACCATGATAATTCGCCTTATCACTCAACGTTCTAACTATCAATGCTTTCCGTACTCCCTCCGCCAGCGCTCTACAATGGTAAACTTCTATATACCTCCTGCATTTGGTGCATTTCCTGCTTTTCTGTTCATGTTGACACAAACAAGATTAGTGTCCGCCATCATGCATTATCGTGACCACTTTTGAGAAGGTGCACAGCGTGCCACCTGATAGCAAAAAATCAGCCTGCATGCGTCGCTTTCGTAATGGGTCACCTGCCGGGGTTTTCCTGCTTGGTGAACTTATGCATAGACCGTATTGTACAAATTTGTCACCCGAACTTTATATCCAAGGACAAACAGTAACCTTTCAAAACAAATTTTCCGATACATTCCATGTAACAGCAGGGTGGTTTTCTGTCACCAAATGGTGCGTAAAAGTTTTTCCCATCCACTGTTTGAACATGGTACAGTGCTCATTCACCCCAACTTACAATGTTGTTATACAGATCTTTATGAACACAATATACAGACACGATCTTTATGGTGTCCACTCTACCTGAACACAATGTTACAGTGTTCAATCAATCAAAGTCACACAGTGTTTCCACAAGAGTCACAGAAAGAAACCTCCTGAAATCAAGGCATCTCAAAAGCGACTTAAAGAAGCACACAAACTGCACAAACACATGGCCACAACAGCAAGTGCTCTCCTCACCACAATTACTACACTGTACCTCCACAGTAGCAACTAACAGAAGCACTGAACGAAGGAACGTCATGTGTCTCCAGAATAACTAAAAGAAACTCGAGAAATGCGAAGTACAAAACATGCAATTTTTGGCATCACACATGGCTATGATATCAACATTCCTGGGTTGAGCATCAAGACGTAGCCTTCATCTCTGTTCTGTGCATCTGTGAACCAAATGTTGTGATTCAAATTTTTGGTCTCACCTGGTACACAACAAACTTGATAACTATAGGGCCAAATGTAATGGCCTGACAAACAACAGCAACGTACAAACCCTTTCAGACTCGGGGGTTATTCAAAAAGTTTTTACCACAGTATTGTTTATGCCTAAAATCCAAGCTTCCACTCTGACAATATATATATATTGCTTACCACTAGTTGGGGAGAACTCTGCTCTACATAGGTTAGCCAACTTATACATGAAAGTTTCTAGCGATGGATAGACCTGAGAGTTGTATAACAAAAATTGAAAGAATTTATTGAAATTGACAAGTGGTTCATGATGCAAAGATTAACCTGGGGGCAAGGAGGAGGTTAATTCCCTAGATGTTTGGTGGGAGTGTGTAGTTCAAACCTTGCACAATTTACCATTTCAAAGGGCAATTTTTACAAAATACATGTAGTACCTTGGCTTGTGGATTTCAATCCAAAAATATAGTTAAAAAGTACAGGTATTTGGTGTCAAAAATGCTCTGGCAACAATTTTTTTACCACTACATGATAATTTGATGTACTTCAGCCCAAGCAAATAGTAACCCTTTTTCAGGAAATTTTCAACAAAATGTTGAATCTTTGTTAGGGACATTTGACTAGACCTTCAAAGCAGTATGCACATAAGTTCACTGATGGAAGTTTCCCCCCCCCCCCCCCCCCATCATCCGCTTGCCATTGCCATTGTAACCTACATCTATCAAACCTGACTGAATGCTCATTATGGACTGAGAGACATCCACCAGTGATTAAGCTTTTGCATTATGATCCTAACAAACTCATCAAATCTCAGCTAGACCATGTTGTAGAGTGTCCCTATCTTTAGAATAGATGTCTGCTCACCGAAATATTTTAGTCTAGTCAATTGTTGTCAATCCTTGATATTGAATAACACATAATAATCTCAGCATTCTTAAGGCAAAAAAGTGTAGGCTAATACATGCCCATGGCTGGGCATCTTGCCTTGGGCAACAATCAAGTTCAACAAGTGACATCATTTCTCAGAATGCTGGCTGAAAACTGATACAAAAATACTTTGTATGGCTATAACATTCTTTGTGTCAAGAGAAAAAGATAAGGTGTATTATTGGTCGAAGGTTTGGACATGCAATAATGGTGAGTGGCTATTGTACTATAAATTGCACCATTTAATCTGTCCTATAAACCAGACAAGACCTCTGTGCCAAACACTGGAAGATACAAGATGCGCATTAATCTTTTAAATGTTATCATTGTGCTCTTACAAGACAGTGCATCACTATTAGCTCTTTCCAGTCGGAGTCCACATAAATGTGAGCACACACAAATTACCGTTGCAGTCGGAGTCCACATATATGCGGACTCAGCTTCCTAGATCTCTTTGCAGGTTATGTTGCATGAAAGAACCACGATTTGTGCTAAATATCATTGTTTACATGTGCACTTCCCCCTAATAGCATTAATTTGGTGATTAGAACGTCATCATAAATTTTGTTTGGATTCTTTCAGTTGCAGTGGGCACCTGTCAATATTGATATGTGTGAAGGTCACATGGGGTATATTGCATCATGGCAGCCAGAGGCTGTCAACTGGAAGTACCACTTGGTTCTCTGAGGCAACATTATGGCAAATTCCTTACTGAATTATTAACGGGCTAGAACAGTTTACAACAAAATTAGAAAATGCTAGTTTTTGTTGAATATCATATTGTGTATTCTACAAGTTTCATTAGAACCCATAAAAACTATATATTTTATGAAAGAAGACAATCGTCATCTTGATAAATGTAAAACCAGCAACAGATCTTTGGTAACTGTTCAGTCATTAAATATTATTGTTTTTTTTAAAGTTAAAATATAATTTTTCATATTTTGAGTATACACAAAAAAATAGCTCAAACACATTTCCAGATAAACATTTGGTTTTGATCAAAATAGACAGAGCACATTGTTGGTTGAAAAAAACATATTTTAAATTTTTCATCAAGGGTTTACAATGTAGTTCAATTTAAAGCTTTTAAAACTTTATTGAAACATTTTACAAATTCAATGACCCATAACAAAATTATCTAAGCCCTTTTAAAAAAATCTGAGATATGGTATTTTAGAAACAGGTGCTAGCTATAATTTGATACTACAAGCTAACTCGTTTGTTAATTTTTGAACATGCTATTATATTTTTATGTAAATTTGCAGACTTTAATTAGAATTAAATTGAAATAATTGTAATGATTAAATCTGAAATTCAATAGTAAATTTAAATTTAGACAAATTTTTTCTTTCAGAAAATATATGCTTTGGATAGTCTTGCATGAAAAACGAATGAAATAATTATATATTTCAATATGAAACTCACAAAGTGTACTAGCCCCTTAATTTCAGAGCTAAAGTAGTATGAATTGCATGGAAAGGGGGTCATTTATTATCTGTGCTGCATTTCCAGTCATTCAAGACATGTTTGGGATTGATTCATAATATTTTCTTGTTCATTAATGATCAAATTCGATGAAATAAAAGGAAAAATCCAAGATGGCAGCCATGTCATGGGACCTTAGCTGACCTTGCGATAATTTCAGCAATGCATATTCTTAGGTCTGCTTGCAGCTTTCCTGCAGCAAAAGTCTCTCACTCACAAACTTTCCACACAGAAGCACACCCAATATACCTGGGGTGACTGAACAAGGGCCATGGGTCTTGTGGGAGCACTAGTACTAGAAGGGAAGGTGGAACTTGATCCTCAGAGGTTGACACCTAAATCATCACTGTTGGGACCACTCCTGAAATCAATGATATCGGTAACTGGGATGGTTAAATGCCAATTATCAAATAGTTCCAGGGTCAGAGTGTACTGGACTGGCACAAGGAGTTATAGGTTTAAGCAAAAACTGCAGAAATGCTTTAGCCAAACTTGGGTTTCATTAGCCAAAGACAAAATCACAATTTCCTTGTATTCATATCAAAACTTATGGGAAGATTAAAGTTTCATGAGAAACTATAAGAAGCACAGGGTTTTTCCCCCAAAAAGTTAAGCTTGATATTTTTGCTCATTCTCTGAGGCTGATCTGTGTCCATCTACTCCTGCAAAAGGACTTGACATTAAGATTTTTCACAAGTTGTCCAATGGCATGGCAGCATTTTATGAAATTAGGAAAATTTTATTGTAAATGTCACTGTAGGACTTCAAATTTTCAATTGTCCTTATCTCGGTTTAACTTGTTACGTGCACTAAGGCAATCAGTTACATATATATCAGTAACTCAAATACAAAAAAACCCCAAAACATTCAGCCAATTTGGCTGGAAGATGAAAAAATTCCTGCAGCCAAGTCCCACTTCTGTTAGCCTATGGCTGATGGCTTGTACCAGCCAAGGTGTATAGGGTGGGGGTGGATAGATGAGGCTCTGAACACAGACCCCAGAACTGAGCAATAGTAGTAGTCCAGGACTTGCACCCCACTCTTGGGTATGTAAACCATGGTCTGATGGGTTTGGGCACTGGGACTTAATCTCCTGGTGGTGTGTACCAGTCCCTAGTAGAGATTTTTCATACCAGTTTGCGATCCACTGGACTTCGTGGTATGGATGTTCAGCTTTGAATAAAAAAAAATCTCCCATTCCAGAGATTTTTCAAATCTTGTTTCAAGCAAAAAAAAAATCTTGTCTTGAAACAAGAAACGGAAAATCTTAGAGTATGAGAGGATTTTTTCCGAATGCGAGTGACTGGAGAGACCTTAGTCCAGCATATAACAGCTGCCACTATAATATGGGATGTTCAATTCATCTAAGTTTACCACATTCATACACTTACTCTTATATTGAACAATTGCCTTCAGTGGCACCCAGGTAACAAATTAAACTGTCACTAAAGGAGGTAATGTGTTAAAGGGAAAAAACATCCATTTTAAACATGTTTCAACAAATGTCAAAGTTACCTAAGGCCATGGACCTATAAACATTTATAGGTCCATGCTAAGGCCTAACACAAATACATGTGTGGTTCCAGTAACCCAGCCGACCATACTGAAAAGGCCGGACCCTAAATAAATTTTATGAATCATTAAAAAAAAAAAAAGTTTCAAGCCGCCCTTCCATAATAAAATTTGATTAACCCTGGCTGTAAGATTTTATGGAGAATGTGGCCATCATGTGCCGTGGTTTTGCAGTTAAGTCAACTCAAACACAGCATTTTATTTCAACTCGTCTGGAGAGTTAACTTGGGCCGGGGAAACAGCAGCTCTGCATAGCCACTCTTGTTCAGTGAAACAACACAGCCCTGATGATGGTTGTTTGGTGTCACGGTGATCCTTATGGTAATATATCACTAGGTTCCAGGTGTCCGTTCTCCTAGTTACCAGGGCAAAAGATTGTTCAAGCACTTTTAAAAAATGATGTACTATCTTAACTTTAATCTGCCTGCTTGGTTGTGTCTGAAACAGTTATCATCATTAGTTACAAATCCAATGTGACACAATATCCTGGCACCTTAGAACATTTTGAACATGGCGCAATGCATCTGATGCATTGTGGGACAGTCGCACAAAAATACCTTTGATTTGGATATCAAAGTGAATCACGGCCACAGCATAAATCATATCATTATTGATGCTCTCAAATATTTGCAAAATATACACTTTTGGTTTCATATATTATAAACCCAGCACGTTAGTCCCAATACTATCCTGATTTACAAACCAGTGGGTGCGGAAACCACAATTTTAAAAATGGCAGCCAAGACTGGTGGCTAGTCCTGATTGGATATTTGGAAGAGGCAGTATTGAAAATATATGTGTGATTAGTGTTAACGTAATGTTTATTTGACGAATGAATGTATACTGGGACTTTTCCAGTGTGAGCATTGCCTAAAAATGTAAATAAAATGCCTTAAACTTTAAATTTGTCTGCGGCAGTGGGCCCCAGAATTGGGATATTGTATCAGACACTAAAGTCGCCCCCAGGCTACGAATTAAGTGGCAGCACAGGGCACATGGAGTCAAAGCTGGAGCCTAGTGCAGAAGGTTGCCCCGATAGTGGATACAGGTTTGAAAGTACTGGCGTGTTTTATAGAAGTGGTAATAACATGCACACACATAGAGACAAGGTCTGCACAACCAAAAGTTGCACATACCTCCTACCTATTCCCAAGCTTTATTTCAGCAAACATGGGGACAGGGCCATATCATTAGGACTTCCTATGATTTTTATTTACAAGTACATGATCCCATACTTGGGACAGGTGTATCTAAGGCTGTAACTTGCACGTGTGGCACATGTTGCCATCCTGGACAAATGGACCGTTTTTCTAATAACGTCTGCCAACCCCGGCTGACGCATGACTCCTTGGATCAACACACGTTATTGATGTCCAACCCTACAATTCAGGACGTTACAACAATAGTCACATTTCGAGAAGTACAGTGATGCAGCCGTTATATTTTCAGTTCCTGTAAAGCTCCACTTCGGAGACACTGGTCGAACTTTTCACTCCTGCACTTAATGGAGCCTTGCCTTCCTTTTGTGTTTTTCATTGATTTTTCTTAACATAACAAAGCTGAGAAATCAAGAGAATATTTATCTATTTTTCTTGATTATATGAAATTCTTCTTTTGAGAAAAAATATTTTAGTTATCTTAAAAAATCTTAGTCAAGATAATGATCTTTTACTGTGAGGTATGTCACAATTAGGTTTTCCTCATCCTGAAAATGATATTACCAAAGCTATAGACAGTATTTTTTCTACATAGGTTATCAATAAAAGTGTAGGACTTCTTCTCCCAGTGACATCAACAACAGGAAATATTTAATTCTTCAATGCTGTCTGTGAAAGGGAGAATATTTCCACTGACAAATCTTGTCTAACTGTGGCACCAGCATGGACTGGGATGGCCAGGATCTGACCAAAAGCCACACCTAAAGCAGGGGGCCAGAATACAGACCAGGTATTAAAACTAAAAGTTGGACTATGAGTGAGAACTGTAGGTATGGGCTTAAGCAGTACCAGACTAGGTGGCAGGGCTGTCAACCTGGGCAGGCCAGGGCTGTTGGTCCAGGCGCCCTTCCAATAGCATCAAGCCAACTTGGACCACCACAAAATATTGGGCTGTCCACAGCAGTACTTGCTATGAAGGCAGGGTTTAGCCTAGAACCACACCTGAGCAGCATACTGCTTGAAGGCAAGACTAGCCAAACCTGGATCTGGTCTCATGCTGGTAACAAGTCTGAGTTCTGTGCTGGACCAGCAAAGGATGCAGGGACAGAGCTGACAGAAGACATTCTTGTCTCCATTTTAGATTGCCATGCAGTAGATACACTCTGTGTCACCACATTTTGCTGATTTGGAGCAGGAGGCACCTGCCCATAGCTTTGGTAGATGCTTGGTCCTCTCCTCTTCCAATGAACTTCCACTGCTTAGGAGTCCATGAACAGGTGACAGTGGGCTGTTCTTGAAAACACAACATGCACATCATATGTAGGGAAGTCTCATATATGCAGGATGCATGCCCAAGGAAGCTAATCTGTGACCCTTTGGATCCTTGTAAACTTGTATGGAAGCCAACATGATGGGAAAAAAGCAGCAAAACACAGCATTTGAACTTCTACTTGTAACTGGTACATTGACGTGATATGTAGAAACTGATACCAAACACCTGCAAGGTCTGTAAAGGCAGAACCACATAATATTTCAGCGTACAAAAAGCACCACAATGGCAGATGCCGTGAGAACATCAAAGTTTTACAGCTGGACTGACCACAACTTCACAACCCTTGATCTACAGCTTTGCTCTCTTGGAGTAGCTGATCTATGAAGGTTCTAGTCCTATGGTGGTCCATATGTGATGTATTGTGACACAAACATACAATTCTTCTGTTTGAATAAAAATATCTTTATTCATTGGAAAACATACAAGATTTTCATCTTTACACCTTATGAAAAATTTCCATTGGTATTTTCTAGGTCTTAATAACATGCTGATGAATTCTGGATTTTAAAATGCACCCCTGCATGTTTTACTTTACATAAATAGCACACTGTAGATATTCTGGATGGTTTTTGGGAAATCTGTTAACTTGTGGAAAAATAATATGACCTACAGACCAAAGATGTGTGTGTGTGTTGAGGGGAGGGAGTTTTGGAGTCCTTATCAAATTAAAAAAGTAATATTCTATGTTCATGTACATATTGAATAGGAGGAATTCATAAGTCACTGTGGACATGTTCTTGCTACCTATGTTGCTAGGCAACAGAACTATGCCTCCACCATGACCAGGGCACTTTCATCAATTTTGTCACTGAAAGATCTGAAAATTATACTTTTTCTGTTTGACAAATGAAAAGTTCTGAATATCTTAAGCAGTTGTTTATGTTTTGAACCACATGAATGACTTTTCTTATGCTTCTGTTTTCTCAGATTGCTATTTTTTAGTACAAAGCACATTTTGCCCTACTAAATACATGAATCTGCCCTCCTTCCTGTCAAGTTCCTTGTTGTGGGATAGAGGGCAGCACATGACCACAGTTACTTATGAATACGTCCTATTAATGCATACCAGTACATTTATGGTCCTGTATGGCAAGTGGTCTCTCAATGGAGGTCAATTGATATGAAAAGGATAACACTTGACCTCATGCATGTTTCTTTAAAAGGCAGGTGATGCCCTATTGGTGTGGTCTCTTAAAGAAAGAAATACAGTCATCTTGAGATGAAGGGCTTTTTATATTCATGATTCCTTACATGAGGGCATGATACAAATTAATAAGAATATGAAAGGTTGCTACTGACACCAGCCACATCCCCTGCCTGCACACAATGAGCTTTTGCACCCAGGGAAAGCACAAGTGTCTTAGCTATCAATATGTAATAGTAACTATGGTCACAAAATGCATGATTATCCATCAACTGAGATTGCAATGTTGATAGCCTTGATTCACATTTAAAGGTCACATCCAATAGGACCAAGTGAAAGCTCATGTGTCATATCCTATTCATGTTTATCAGTAAGTATAGTTCCAAAAGGCACCATTTTCCATCTGCATTAAATTAATGTGTACCAATTACATGCTTACCAAACCTTGCTGATTACTTAACTGAAAAGGACAATTAGCCACACAGAGTATCCAAAGGCACCCATATAAGGTGAGGTGTGTCTGCCAGATACCAGATGCTATCGGGTAAAAAAGTTTCAGTACCAAGATGTAACATATTTAGAGCGATGATCCAAACAAAATTGGCTGGCCAGTTGCTATTAGCTTACAGTTCAATATCAAATTAAGACCACCTTCATAAAGAGACCATTCTACATTAAGACAACCAATTTATAGAACTGTTTTTGTTTATCCTTGATTATGTATCCCCACTGAGATACTCCCCTATTGAGACCACATTTCAGTCCCTTATGAGGCCTTAAAAGGGAGACTCGGCTGTATCTCCATCCAACTACCCCCATCAGCACCACCTCTTGTCTTCACCAGATGACAAACATACATGAAGGTGAGAAACATCTGAAGGCTGAAATACTCCTGCTTATGGTATGTGCTACTGCCAGACACAAGGTGAGAATGTGACAGGAAAACAAGTATATTGTACAACAAGGAAGCCCTGAGCTGGATTGTACATTAACCATTCCAATTGGCACAGCAACCATATACATGTACATATACTCAAAATCCCAAAGTCTGCAATATGTTTGTACGCTATGATAGTAAAATCTCACATGTTGATTATCCAATTTAATATGTTGTGTTTACTAAATTAACACATGCATTTTGGAGCTATTTTGACAAGATGTAGACAGCATAAAGCAAGGCAAACTAACAGGAGCAAGAGTATTGGCACACACTTCCTGTGGCCATCATGCTACAGCTTTTGAAGCAGATACACAAATTTACATTACATTACACATGTACAGTGTTATCCCTTTTAAGCATCCTGCCCTGTTACCCCCCCCCCCCTAATTCATGAAGCAAAAACTTTTAAATAATGCTAAATATTATCAGCTATAGTATCCCAAGCAAGTCTACAATTGAGGCTTGCTTCAGCTAGTCACTGACACTCATTAGGGATAATACAGTATTGTGTTGCTCCATACCAACACACTGACTCTGATCTCAACTGCATACAATCTGCTTAGGCTGTTACAATACACAAATTTTAAATAAAATGGCATATCTGTTTACTCTGGTACAAAGCACCCTTGCTTTCATGGAAAAGTTGACTTTACAAGTCAAAAGCACCTATCATGTAAAACTACATTTGGAATGCCTCCAGCCAAAGTTCAGGATGGATATTGCTACTTTACAGAATGTGAAAAATATTACAAAGTAACAAGTGGGAATACCAGACCTATTTAACAATACCGTATTTATCTTAATAAGTGCACAGTGTGCTATAAAAAATTTCATCCACAAAAGCTGAAAAAAATGTAGATTCTAGAGTAATAATATCTTCTACCACTCATTTGAAAGCTATGAGATATTTTGAGGGTCTTTTCTTTGAAAAATGGGGGGGGGGGTGCACTTATTAAGATCAATACAGTACACCATGTCTGCACATATGATCTTTATATAAATGCAAAACAAATTTATGATTATAATTTGCTTTTCATAACAATGACACACACTTAAGCTAGGTTTCCATGTGCACGTATTGCACACTGTGTACAACGTATTGCGTAGTTGGGGTGCGTATTGCGTACACCATTTTCCATGTATCCACAAACCAGGCGCATACTGTACCGTAGTACGCGTACAATGTTTACTTTGGTAAGATTTGGCGCCATTTTGTGTATGTTACGCGCGTCTACCCTGCGTGATGCGTACACATCGCTACACAGAGCGATTGAAATGCATAGGCAACACGCAGTACGCACTACGTATACATGGAAATAGGTTACTTAATTTTAAGTCAATCAATTATTACGCCCTATGCAGTACGCAATACGCAGTGCGCAATACGCGCACATGGAAACCCAGCATTAGCTGTCTTGTTGCACTGGTACAACCAAAGTACCAAATAATTGGAAACTGATCATTCTAAATATTTGTTTTGCAGATATTATGCTTTTGGTTAGAACAATTCAGCAAACATGAACTTTAACATACACATATCCACACTTGCCTCCTAAGAGTCATTACAGAGTAATACTAATCTGATTTTTAAGACCAAAACATACCATTGTATCTAAATGCAGTTGCGTAGGCCCATCTGCTTTCTCAAAACAATATACACTGTACAGTATTCCTCCTTTCAAAGACCACTTCGTCTTCTATGACCAGATTGTCTTGTGACACATGCTGACTTTTCTGTGTTCTTTGATTTCCACTGGGAGACCACCTGCCTCATAAGACCCCTTTTGGACCTGCTCTAGGATAGTCTCTCAAAGGAGGGACTACTGTGTTTTAATAAAAATGATAGGACCACAGCAGCATGAACTAATCAATTGTTGATGTTGGGGTGATTTACAATTACATGTAGTCTTGAGTGAGGTCAGTTCATGACTCAAGGAATCTGACAACACCACAATTAAAGAATGCTGTGACTTGGTGAAGTCAGGTCCCTAGGATTATATCAATTGACCAAACTCACAGGCTAATTGTACAATTACTTTACATGATAATGAAAACTGTCATGACATTACACAGCAATGTAAAACATTATGTTCTTATATAATTATTTTAGAGGTCATGACATTGTCTAGTGATTGGTCATTTACACATACTTCTACACACAGATTTGTGATTGCACCTCGAGTGCCATGCCAGAGCTCAATTTGCTAAATATATGTAAAGAAATGTGCCTCCACAACAAGACCTTTTTGCTGCATTATAACCACCCGGAAGCAACAGAATTCTCAAGTTCTGCTACATTTTAAAAACTGTCTGTATTTTGGCAACCAAAACTAATTCCTCATTCAATCCCACACTGTGGTGGCAAATGGCTCCTAAAACATTTCTGTCGGGAACCCATGGCACTCTTTCCACCAACAGCATATTTAAAATGAGGAAATCATAGAGAAAATTTGCACCATGCATGGTAAATGTTGCATGCACTTGCACCACTTTGAGACCTATCTATGTCTTCCATACTTGCCAAATTTGTTACAATGTATCATATTGGAAAATTTTTTTCAGAAGGTTTCCAATATGAAATCTGACCACAAAACCAAAATGTATCTGCACTCTGTGGGCTGTTGCTACCTCAGTGAAATATTTTAAAATCACACCAATAAAGAAATTAAGTTCTGAAAATTTTGAATGAAAGATGTACATATGTAGCTTTGATTTTTCCAACTAGAATAAATGAAACAAATCCAAAGGATCCATGTCCCTCACTGTCATACATTTTTTTTAACATGTATCAGGTTTGTTGCTCTGTGACCTTGCATGCAAATGGGAGTCGCAACATGTTTTTGTGTTAAATATAAACAGTTTATCTTGAAAGAATCTTGAGATATGACCCTACGACATGGTCCTGCTCACTGCAATATATATACCGACAATGAAAAATGAAATGAAATCAAATGTTTTATGTTAAGTATTTTGCACATTTGCTAATCAACCATCTGAATGAATTACAGTAGTATACTCAGCAACATTTCAAAGAAGCATAGATGTATAAAAGTTATGAAGCATGATATTTTTAGTGTATTACATAACATACGGAGAATTTGTTTCTGTATCAAATGTCAAAATCACTTGTTACAAATGTATTCATCACAATAAGCATGCAATGCATCTCTGGTGCTTGCTTTACATCAAACACCACATCTTTGGATTGAGATTCCACTCTTTAAGGCATGAATGAGCTATTGTCTGTTAAACTGTTTGCTCATGAAAGAAGAGCTCATATCTGCCTGTCTTGTTGAGATAGACAGACATCTGCATCATGGTGAGTGACCTGCCATGAATGGATTCTAGATCTGGGTGGCCAGCTGATGGTGGATTAGGATATTTGACATGCAATTTACTAAAGCCTCAAACCAACTTGTGTGATGCCTATGGCATGGTTATGTCAGTACTTCCTCGTAATGGCATAATGAAAATTGGAAATTCCTACTTTTTACTTCTGTCACCCTTCACATAACAAATAAACAGCAGTTATAAAAACAATCTACACAGAATGCTTACAACTGTGTCCCCCTTCTGGGGGTTATATTCCATAACAGAGCATCTGAGTGCATTGATGCATCTTAAGACAACGCTGGATGATCAAATCAAAGAGGTGGTCATCCATGGTTAGAAATTTGTGATTGAAATGTATCTATATCCTCAGAATTAAACAGTTTAGACAGCACTTTGTGCATGCATTTGCTTTGTCCAGAACAGTTGCTCCTGTGATTGAAAGCAAGGCAAGGTCGCCCAGAATAATAAATGCATTAAACCTCCATGGAATGTTGCTTTTGGTGTAAAAAAAAAAAAAAAAAAAAAAAAAAAAAAAAAAAAAAAAGACTGATGGTGTGTGTTTACTTATCATTACTATATTACACTTGATGCACAAATCTCAGTATGTATATTGCTCCTTTGACCCCCGAAAATGGATCAAGGTTACTCAATGTGGTATGTACATAGGGGTTCAAGGATATGTTCCTTTGTGTCAATTTGCATGAACATCTATTCTGAGGAGTTCTTCAGATATAAAGCGAGATGGGCATAGCATGTATAAACAGAAAAACATCTACATGTACTAACTTCCATGTCCATCTGCACCAGTTAAAGAGGTGGAGGCCAAAAAAGTTATCACTTGGTTAGTTAACTTAAAAATGATGAGTAAGTCAACAAAAATCATTAAATGTTATGTGGAATATTTTCTATAATTCCTCTTTCTTTTTTCGTTTTGTTTCATTTTCTCTTGTGTCTTGCTTGGTTGTCTTCTTGCCTGCTGCATCCTTTTTGGACTTCTTGCTTGCTGTACCACTCTTTTTACCACTGCTGCTTTTTTTACTGCCACTTTTACTTTTTTTCTTTTTGGTTTTGTTATCCTCCTGTTTCCCCTACAACAAACAAGATAAAATCAAACACTACATATGTATTATATGTTTTAATTTGTGCCCTGGAATGCTTGTTGACCTGTCAGTTTTGACCTTTTGTTTTCATATCATAGCAGAAATGAAAGCGATGTACAGCTTCTCAAACACATTGATGATATGATCACCAACCATCCCTTTTTAGTGTCTCTGCTCCCTTAAGCATCCCCTCCCACTTTTGACAAATAAAATGCTAAAATAATATCTGGGCTTGGCAATCTGCATGTCCAAAAGCCTGGGGCTTGTTGAAGTGGGTCTCGGGCTTGTAATTTTTTTTTAATGCTAGCCCTACAGAGAAGTAAAAATTCAAGCATTTATAAAATTTATTTTCCATCATGTCACAGCTGCACCTTTTGCACAAACATAAACCTCTGCTCACGGCCGAACCCTGTACAACCATCTCGATGATAGGTGATAACAATCCCTAAGTAAACATTCCAGGTTTAAACAATTACTTGGTCAGCAGTTGCATTCAACAGGACTTGGCTACCTACTTCATTTCTGTCAAAACAAGCAGATATTTTCACTGTCCGTCTAGCGATTACGAGATCAAAGGTACCGGCAGGTCACAGCAAGTCACCATCAGTTTGATCAGCCCCAACGATGTCAAAGCACCGTCAAAAAGTATTTAAAATCTGCATGGGGAATTCTTCTGCAAATTAGTAGCAAATGCCATTTATTGGTAGGTTCTTATAGTGTCAGAAAAAAATAAAGATCATGTATAAGTGCCGTGATATACTTCCCGGGCAAACACTGCACACAACTGCCAGTCACAGCCAAGTGACAGCGAGGAGTAGTTCTACGGTGAACTGAGCATCATCGTGGGATCCACTCTCACAGACTGATATGGGACGTTTTCCCTCTATCCCCTACCTTTGCATATTTGCCTGTGACTCCAAATAATTGTTCTTACAAACACTAGAATCTTTATTTTCGCATGCTGTAGTATGAACAAAGCTTCCTGTTCGTGTGTTCCCTCCGTAAATTACGCCCGATTCACGCCTCTTTCACCGGGCAGAAGCCATGATGAACACACTAACATGAGCCCTGATTGGCTCATTTTTCCATATGACTCAAATTGACCAGTGATGTGTTGTGCATTAGGCCACATCTGTTTGTGTACAGTGAAAGGAAAAATGGTCATTGTGTGCACACTCGATTTCTTATTTGAAATATTAAATTTTTTGTTTGAATTTGAATTTGAATTTAGAACACTGTTTATTGTGAGAACTTGCCAATACTGTATACGCAAATTGACTACAATGTACCAATAGCATTCATCGTAGGCATGCAAATGAAGTGCATCCCATCAGTGGCAATGAGAATAGGATTCTGAAACAAATGCAACTATTATTCTTTAGTAAAGTTTACCTGGGAGAGTGACTCCTATAGTCTCAGAAATTACACTGCATTTTTCATTGTAAGTCACCCCATGCAAATAGCTTACTTTTCAATTTGTATTTGTATAATTTTGCCAGTTTCATTCTTAACAGTCGTAACTAGGATCGGGGTAAAATTTGACATATTTTTGCGAATTTTCAAGTGACACTAAGTGGCAAATTAGGGTAAATGGTTTGTCCCAGCCTTTGTCTATGGATTGATGAAAAAAATTGTTTATAATATAAAGTTATATTCGGACATGTGGATTTTGCATATGGGCAAATGGATTTTGAAATCTACTTGTCCTGCAGATAAGTGATTTTTAAAAAAAAAATTGTCAAGCCCTGAATATACTCTTAAATTTTTACCAATAGTTGTGTTAAATAGTGATATAATATAGAAAACATGGATCTGAACTTTAGTCTTTTGTTATATTCAAAGTTGGAGTGTTCTTCAGACACTAATTTGCTAAGTACCCTGGGTGCTGAATAGCAGTGATATGGTAAGCCTATGTTAGAAGTGATATGGTAAGTCTATGTTAACAATGATATGGTAAGCTTATGTTAACAGTGATATGGTAAGCCTATATTAACAGTGATATGCATAAGCCTATGTTAATACTCATATGGTAAGCCTGTTAATACTGATATGGTAAGCTTATGTTAACAGTGATATGGTAAGCCTATGTTAACAGTGATATGCATAAGCCCATGTTAATACTCATACGGTAAGCCTATGTTAATAGTGATCCAGTAAGCCTGTATTCATAAACATTTGAACAACATTTATAAAAGAACAAAGTTTTGGTTGATTTATAACTGGTAAAGAATAAGTTGTAATATTCACAGAGAAGATTGTGAAAATTTCCTGACACAACTGATGGTGCTCTTATTTATTATATTCAGTCTTTTTGTTCCTTGATTATCTTCTTGACTGTTTAAATCATTTTTGAGTTTCATTTGCAAAATAAAGTTTATCAGAAAAAAGAAATAAAATAAATTTCAATCACTTACCAGTCAAATAAAAATATGGCATCATTTTTTTAGGTGCCTGAGGTCTGGGGTGCTAATAGTCAAATTGTTCACCTATATTAAGAATACTGCAGTCTATTTACTAATGATGGTAAAATGGAGAACACTTAACATTATCATGAATATTTCAGAATTTTATTTTGGATTCAGAGACAGGGGATGAGCTTGCTTAACAGAATTTGATAACATACAGCTTGTCATGATAACACTACCCTAAGTGATTACCTGCAGGACTATATCACTATGATATGATCCAAAATTCATACTGTGCCATTAATATGGTATTATCTCTGTAGCATTTTGTAATTGTAGCCTGCCTATATTTTCAAACAAAATGAATCAATATTTCATCCAGTGCCATTGAATCTCAGACAAATCAGACTTTGCAAGACTAATGCTTATCTCATGCTGGATAACTCACACTGATGGCAATACACAGGTGTCACCAATATCAATTTTTTAAAGCAACATGCACAGCATGTTGACACAAAATATAGTAACACAGTTCTATAGTAGTACATATTTGTCATGCACCCCTGGTGTTATGACACGCACACCTGTGCAATAAATAGTATTAATACAGTTCCAGATATTTCAGCCATAGAAACACAGTTTACATTTTGATATGCAAAATGCATTCAAAACATGTTGTAACTACATGGCTGCTTACCTTTTCTCCTGGAAAGACTAACACAGAGGAAAGTCTGAGATTTTAATGTTGCTTGCTTCAATTTAAGCCACAACTTGAAAATGACAAACCTGTTTGGATGCTTTGCCAGGATAATCTTTGCCTTCTATGGTGACCACTTCACATCTGTCTTGAGATACCAGAAAGTCTTTGACTTCCCATGCTAATGCTCCATCCTTCAGCATAAAGAGCACTCTGTTTTCCCCAACAACATACCTTAAAGAAAAGATTATGGTTAAAATATATATTTGACCTTTCCACAAAAAACCCCCAAAACTCCCAATTCATTTTCAGTAATAAACATACCACATGAAACAATCCTTCTTGTTTTTCTGTATATCATGCAAATTTGGGAAGAAAAATCCCCCCCCCCCTCCCCAAGTCATCAACATTTCAGAATTTCAATGGATTTTCCTTATTTATTTTGAAATTATATTTGCTTATTTGTTCAGAGTAGTCATGAAAAATCAGGATCACAACCTCATGAGCCTATGGAAACTGCAGCAACTGATGATGCTGCAAGCTTACTATATCTTTGAGTGCATGTTCAAATCATGCAGATTGCTATTGGCAGTGCACAGTTTGCAATATTCTATTGCTAATGGTATAACATATCTTTGTGCTGTTCATTGCTGTGCATTGGCAGGATTTTTCCTCTCTTAAAAATATACACAACTGTAATACAAATGTACTCTAACATATTGGTAATGCTGTGGTCAGAAATAGCTTCGGTTATTTTACATCACATTTCACTCTTATTGTTGTTTTGAAACTATCACATTAGAAACGTTCTTCCAGCTTATGGTTCTATATATGTATAAATATTCCCCACCATCCCTTCAATATGATCCAGTGCATTTGTTTTTATTATTATTTTTTTTTTGGTACCTCAAAGAACCAGATCTATGTAATCATGCTTGATTCATGATTGTTCACTTTTTTGTTGATCATCCATTTTGTATGCAATCTGAATAAAGGCCACTGGCTAAAGCATAATACATGGTCATCAATGTGTATTAACAAGTCACTGATATGCAAGTTACCCACACAATTACATACATCTGCATGATGTAACTTGAATTGAATTTGCTGTATCTTAATTGGAACTTTTTGCTGTACCGGTCAGACTATAGCTCTGTGTACCTCGAGTCACCAAGGCCCTTGCCCCGTCTCATTTGCTCTTTTTGCTGTACGTGTATCTTTACTTAAACTGAATTTTGATGTGTAATAATACACATGATTAGATTAAAATTAGAGTGGAAAAACAGTGAAAAAGTAGTTTATCACAGATTTGACAGATAGTTGTCCAAAGGGGGAATTAAAAGCTTCAATTTAAAAACAAAAACAAAAAACAAAAAAACAATCAAAGATTGCTGGATCCATGCCTTGCTGATAATCTTGGTATTAATGGTAATCACAGGTCTCATTTGGAACAACTATAGTCATGAAGAGTAACAAAAACACAAGGAAAACCATGCAATGTTTTGTACCGTAACACCCTGTGCCCTTGAAAAAAGAGGTCAAAGTCAATGGGTCATTGGGATTTGAACTTAAACTAGGCCTTACAGTGGTGCATCAGCATGTGGAGGTTGGAAGTCCTAATTCAAAAAAGTTATCACCCAGAGAGAGGCTGGATGGATGATTGGACTGAATGGATGGATGGACAGACAGAATCTGTGCCATATTACATCTTTCTGTACAATATGAAAGTCTTATCTCAAAAACTCCTCAAAGTTATAATATGGAAACCCAATTCACTAATGTGGCTCTGTGACCTTGGGAACTGGGTCAAGATCACACATCTTTGAACCTGACCTAACCCTTATAGAGTGCTATAATCCTTTGTAAAAGGAAAGCCCTAGCTCAAAAATTTCCCAAGTTATCATGTGGAAACCAAATTCTTTAATTTGGATCCATGATGTTGTGAATGGAGTCAAGGTCACCCATCTTTAAACTTGACTTCCCCCATAGAGAGAACTATAATATTGTGCAGTATTAAAGCCCCAGGTCAGAAAGTGTTGAAGTTATAGTGCAGAAACGTTGTGGACAGACAGATAAAGTGATTGCTATATGCCTCCTCCTCCTCCTCCTCTTACAGAGGAGAGCATAAACAGCTAATATTTATACACTTAACACAAGATCAAGTATTGCGCAGCATTACATAGTCCCCTACTGGACAGCAGATAACTAAGCGACATGCAAGGACAGGAACACAATATAATTTGAGGTCTGAAAAGATGATCAGCCACAGTTATTTGGTCAACGATCAAAGGTCAAGGTCACAAGGACATTATTTGGTATGAGATGCACTCCAAGTCCAAGAAGCATCCACACACCATGTTTGTTATTTCTAAATATTACAATACCGGAAATATGGCCCACATAATCATTTTCTATGACGGGCAAAGGTCCAGGTCACAGTGACCTTATTTTTGGGATGAGACACACTCCTATCCCAAGAATTATCAACACAATAAGTTTGGTACATGTATCTCTACGTGTTACGGTACAGGAAACATGGCCCACACTAGTATGTTTTGACAAGGTCAAAGGTCAAAGGTCAAGGTCACAGTGATCTTATTTTGATGCGTGACAGGCCTCTACATCTATGAAGTACCCACACACCAAATTTGGTAGGTGTAAGTGTAGGTGTTATAGTATAGGAAATACAGCCTGGACAAGCTTTGTTTGAAGGATGGATCAGGAGAAAAAGGTGTAAACATATAGTCCCCTGCAGGAATAAAGCAATTCACAGTAATCCTTGTCTTGAGAGACAACACATCTGTTGCACAAAAGTTGTCTTCCAAGGAAGTAGGTCTTCTACAGCTTCTGTAAAATATTTTCCTTGTGAAAAAGTTGTAAGTCACTCACAGCAGGGGTTTCTTATGTCATTTTTTTTGTTTTTTTTTCATTGGTTGTGGTTTTATGGCTGTGTAAAAAAAATCAAATTAAAAAAAAAAAGGAAAAACTTCTTTTGCCTTCTGCAAACTTGGTAGAACCAATATTGCATCTACAGAATCTCAGATGGCAAGGCGTTTGAAAATGAAATTCGTGATGGGGACAGCACATTTAAAGATTGTACAAGTCTTACCTGCAGGTACTTCAAAGGACAACTTAGGAGTAAAGATCATCTTTATTCAATTCCCTTATGTTTACTTATACCAATTACTCTGATACGGCAAGTTGTTTTCCCTCTTGTAGGCCACTTGGTTATTGTGACACATGTAGTGAACAATTAAAATGCATTCTTCAGTCAGTCTTAAATGCCTCATTAATTTTACTGTTTATCAGTGATATGAGGATTTCATGGGAAATTAAATACTATATGTACACTACACTTTTCTTGTTCCAGGATTTACAGGGTTGGTATCAGCACGTTAGACCAGAACAGTGTATCTGCACTGAATTTGCACAACATATACATAAAAAGCATTTTTGACATTTTCTGTGGTTAATAACTGTAAATCAGGAGGAACAAAGCAGTGACTTAAGACTGTTCATCTGTTTTATCATGGACATTAAAAGGTACCTTGATTTATGCATTAAAACCTTGCAATTTCCTCTTTATTTTGATACAGTCCAATCTAGGTTTCAACACCTGGAAAGCAAAGGAAAAAAAAGGTTTACACAAAAAACAGTCTGAAATGATTTGTAGAGTCTGCACTGTTTGTGATGCAACATTTCTTACCTCTGCACTTCCTTGTTGGCATTAAATAGACTGCTCTGCCAAAGCTGAGTGATCTGCTCTGTATCCTTTTTAGTGGGGTTTCCTGTCAAAGACACATGACTATATTACTTTATTTTGTTGTAATTTTATTTTTGCTGATTTTCCTAACAAAAAATGTTAAAATAAAAATACAAAGCACCTTAAATATGGATTATATTTGAGAGGTGTTTGAATTAACAGCTTTGAAACAACTGAAAACACATTGTAACAATATTCATTGATGACAGAGGTCATACAGAACAATGAAATGTTTTAAAATTCAATGAACAATTCAATATATAACCATTCAGGATGGATAATATCTACTTTTTCAGGTTGGCTGCTGATCATTTATTCAAGGCTACGAAGTACATTTTTAACTCATTCCGTACCGGTCCCTGATTTTTCCGTATATTTGCCTAGATTAAGGAAGACAATTGCATTTTAAATTCTTCATGAAAAGTGTTTTCGTTCAAGTACCAACATGCCTATAGTCTAAAGTCAGTGGTTCTGGCACTGACCAAGGCCTGTGACCATAGTGTGGAATGATCCAGTACATGAACCACCAGGCTGAAATACTGGATGGTCTCTATCAGCTTTTAAAAGTTTCACTATTATTGTAAATTCTTATTACAGTTTTATAACAATAACAAATTCTTTGAAAAAAGTGTTCATATTTAAAGCCATCTGAAAGTAACTTAAAAAGGCGGCCCATCAAATTTACCTGATACTGTGGCAAACATCATTAAAGTTTTGCCCTTCTTGGTCATCTTTAACATGCCCTCTGGGTCATTGGGGTCAACCTTGGACAAGTCAATCTTCGGTTGTGGACGTTTCCATTCTGGTAGCTCATCGTCCTCCAATTTTTCATCGTCAGCATCCTGAATGAACAAATGACTGCATGAATGAAAAAATGACTGCATGAATGAACAAATGACTGCATGAATGAACAAATGACTGCATGAATGAACAAGTGAACAAACAAACAAATAGTAAATCAAATACACACACAATACAAGTATTTCAATTTCATCATGCGGCTGTAAAGCAGAAATTATAATCACTTACATATGAGGGCTGGCTGAAAAGTTCTAAGCCTAGCTGTGAAAGACCTGTACAAAGTTGATGGTCTTCATTTATTTCTCTTCATAGTTCCCTTCCAAGTTTATACACTTTTGCCAGCTATGCTGCAAAGCCTGGATGACAGTCAAGAGGAAATTTTCTTCAGCCACACTAAAAAAGTCATTCACAGCGGAAATGACGTCATTATTACCAGGAAATGGCGACCGGCTAGTTCCTTCTTACTTTGGGAAACAGGTGGAAAGTCTGACAGGGTTAAATTGGGTGAATAAGGGAGATGGTCACTGAGTTTGAAGCCACAATCATGGATTGCTGACATAGCAACCACAGATTTGTGAACAGGAGCATTGGCTTGATGGAACAGGACTCCTTTAGTGAACATTCCCCATCACTTGGCTTTGATAGCTTCACCCAACTGTTCAGTAGGTAAGCATAATATCTTCCATTGATAGTCTGGCCTTTTTTTTCAAAATAGTCAATCAGCAGAATACCCATGGAATCCCAAAAGACTAAAGCCATCACCTTTTCACCAGAAAGAACCGACTTGGCTTTTTTGAGGGGTGGTGATCTTGGACGCTTCCATTGTTTAGACTGAATTTTGGTTTCTGGTTCAAAATGATGAATCCAGGTCTCAACCATCATTACAAATTGGGCCAAAAAATCATCGGTATCTGCTTCAAAACAGCATAAATTGTCACAGGACTCCAGGAATCTGACACGTTTCTGATCAGCTGCCTAGAGATTTCGCACCAATCTTGCAGAAACTTTTGTTATTCCCAACTTCTTGGTGATAATGTGCTTAACCCTCTCATGAGAGATGCCCACAACACTGGCAATATATTGAGTGATCAATCATCGATCAGCCATCACCTGTCACGCACCCGGTTGATGTTTTCGGGAGTGGTTGCTGTTGAAGGCCTTCCTGGAGGAGTGTCAGCGTCAAGGCTCTCTCTGCCATGCTTGAATTCCGCAGCCCACTTCTTCATAGTGGAAAAGTAAGGGGCATCATCCCCTAAAGTGGAGACCACGTCAGCATGTATCTGTGTTTCAGTTAGCCCTTTCAGTTGCAGCTACTTGATGACTGCCCTATAGCCAGTTTTGTCCATTTCTGGTGATTTCAATGGGTAGGTTCACAAGATGGTCTGGTACAAAGACACTAATCACACTACAGTTACAGTTCTTATGTCTGTGATTCATTAAATGATTGCAGTTGTTGGTAGCAAGTTTGTTTCAATCTGATTGAGATATCCCTCTTAGCCTGAGAAATTTTCAGTCAGCCCTCTAATTAACTAAAACAGATTTTTCTACCCCATGTCCTATCACCATATGCTGACAATTCAAATTTCTGAGCACAGCGGTTGGTTGTTTGCAATATCATTTTGAATTAAAGGGCACAGCACTGTTACCTTTGACTAAAAACAAACTGTTAAATATGCAAGATCTTGACATGATCATAATAGCAATACCACCACTACTAATAATTAGAAAGAAACTTGAAACCACGAAATTGTCAGTGGTCTTGTCAGGCCATAGACACAGGTTACCACAAACACAAAAACATGCTGGCCTCATGGGAAGCATCACATAACTGCAAGGGACTTAATGCTGTTGTATCAGCATATCAACTTTTTCCCCCATCACATGCAATAATTTCCCTTTCCCCTTAAAGTGAACAAAACCTGCTGGGGGTTAAATGTTGTCTGCTGCAGGGTTTGTGACAAATTTCAACAGTCATGAAAACAATCTGAATTAGAATTGTAGATGTGAATTATTAAGATTTAAATGCGACCCAGGTCAAGAGCTTTCCTCGGTGTGGGTTGGGTGCAGTGCATACAAACCACACCAAAAAGAAACCTGTTAATTCAACCTTGATTCAATGGGAAAGGGCTAACAGTTAACACAGAAATTGTACAGCATCATAAATGTCTGTTCCTTTTCTTTCATTGAGAAATATAGAAGTGCCTAGTTTTCAACCCTTTTCTGGTCAGAGTGCGACAGTTAATAGCTTTCTTTGGTGGTCTGGAGCGGGTGCATTACACCCAACCCACACCAAGGAAAGCTATTGACCTAGAGTGTGCCATCAATGATCATCATGAATGGTCTCACATACAAATCTCAGTAAAAAAGTTTTATATAAAAAAAATTAAATAAAAATGTTCAGGCAGATGACAGTTTACATCCGGGTGCTTTTGGGCGATTTGAGTGGATAAGGGTTAACAGCTTTCCTGAGCACATTCTAGGTGCACTAGTGTGCAGCAAAGGCTCTTGACTCCGTCCCCAGCCACTTAACTTTGCATCATTCTGTAATGAAAACTTTTATTTTTAAATTTCAAAAAGACGCCCAACTGTTAGAAATATTTGATGCTTGAAAGTAGTCTTGTATAGCATGCCACTTTGCTTTGGAAACCAAACACATATCCACTTGTAGGACAGGTACATATATGCAAAGCCTCTTCTGTCATGTCACTGGGTTGATAAAAAACATCCATGTAAGTGGCGCTAATATTTACCTAGCCATCGCTTGCATTGGAGGAGTGGATTTGTTCAGCTGCTGGGCGAGAGAGCAGCATGGAAGATTGTTATTTGCATAAGTGATATTATCATCATGACAACCAAAAGAAATTACTTCCTCTGTGTTAATCTCATTTTGAAGTACTTGTACACATTTCTCGTAATCCAGGACACAGGCAAAAAATTCCCTGGTAAACAGTAAAACAGGACAATATTGTAAACAACCAGCTTTGTGTGAAAACTTGGATCAAGTTCTTATCTTTTGAAGTATGTCAAAATACTCAAACTGAACACTACATATACATTACAGTTATCTTTTCTATGGAACCTGTTCAAGTACTGCCAATGTAAATCTTTCCTTTTTAAAAGTTATTGTGAATTGATATATATATATATATATACTAGTCAAAATAGAGGAAATGCAATTTTCCTGTGCATGGACAATCATTTTACATATTTTATTTTCATTCATACACAACATAAAAAATAGATGATTGAGCTCAGTTACAGGCATGGCCTCCCTTGCACCAATGTCAGCTTAAAGCTTACATACAATGCACTGGCTATGTTAAGGGGGGGGGGAGGGAGGGTCACTCTCTTTTTTCTTAAAAGGTGGCACCAGTCTGATGTGGTAGGCCTAAACAAGCTGCTGGGGAATGTCATTGCAGCTCATCCCATGAACGCTGTTTTCAAGTCCCATCTGCGTGAAAGGCAAGGTCTGACCATCTTGCTCCTGCAGATGTGTCAGTCAGGTGTGATCTTGGCAACACAGTGTATTGTGTTGTGTCACTGCAACAGAATCACTTTTGGGTATTGCCTGACAAAGAACAGCAGGTGTAGCAGCAACACCTTATCTCTGCAGCATGAGATAGTCAGACTGCAATGGTAATGACAACCACTTCTGTTGCGACACCGAAGGTTACGCCAGCGCAGACTATGACACTTGGCCCTCCCAACTAGTCATGCTCCACTATGTCATACATGCCTCACTCAAGCACAAAAAACCTGCATGCACAGTTCAACTCTGAAAGTGTGGTTGTTGCTTTCATGGTTGACCAAAGTTCACTTTGTCTCTTAAAGAATGTCAGAAGATGGGCAGTACCTGATTATTCTCTTGCATAATCCGAGCGGCAGTTTTGGAGAAGTTGAAAAGGTGAAAAGTTGAAAACACAAAATAAACAAGAGAATTCCAGCACCTCCTGTTGAATAAATTAAGGTCCAGGAGTTCTCAGAAGCAAAGGTTCCTAGTCATTTTCTCCCAATTCAGGAGATGTTCCTGATTTATCAGTAGGAATAAGTTACGCAACGTTACCTCTTGACCACCACTTGCCAAGACCTCTGTGTCTGGGTTGAAAGCCCAAGAAATCATGTTGAGCTAATTCACTTGATTCCTGAAAACATGTAGACTTGCACAAGTCCCTGGTGCATGTCCCTATTTTCCCATCCCGTGGTCCCACCCAGAAGTGCAATACATTTTCCCCTCCACAAAGTTAACTGAATAATATTATGCAAACTACACGGTGTTATTAAGTAGGTCCTACTGTTTTTTTTTTTTTAACTGGTTGACACTGCCGCCATGTTGGTTTCAACAGTAGCAGCTATTGAGTCCTAGTCAGTTCTAATCCCATTATTATTGCGATAAGGCTGAGTCGAAAGTGGTCTTCGAGGAATGCATGGCTAGTCACTGGCCACTCAAGCGAGACAAAGCTGACAGTCTCCCTCCTGCTGCCGACACCAGGGCCTTGTTAAACTTGCACAAGCCCACTCTGGACTACCATCAATTCGGGAGCAAAAAAAAAGAGATCAAGATCGACACGATGAAATCACCCCATTTTTGCGCAGTTTTGCAAAGTTACATCATTCAAATTGTCACAAGCAACGATCACTGATTTAAATCATTGTAGAAAGAAGATATTCATTTTAACGCAAAATCGAAATAGTCATCGCCAAGAACTGACGTTTCTCTACAATAAAATGTGCGTGCTTGCATGTAAATAAACAACAGTCAACACAAGGAATTTGAGAGGGCCTTGAATCGGTCACATGCTTGACTGCTCTTGAATAATTCATAGCAGCGACAAGCCGGCAAGCTTTACAAGTCTCACTGGACGCCCTCCGCCTGACGCGGTGCACTGCAATTAATCCTTCATTACACAGTAGCTCAATTAACAGCTTCTGAAGAGGGATACGTTATGACCGCTCGCTTGTCTGTGTGAAAAGAAACACAGTGCAGACCGCCCAGCGCTAATCATCTGGAATCAATGTTATCTGGATATATACACGTTCCATGCCAATTAGCTAGGTAACTTGAAGGGCCCACCTGTATTGTAACAGAACAAGGCTACGACGTTGACGTGTGTTAAAATACTTAAAATTTTATTTTGCAATGAATTTGATTTTAAATAAAATATGGAAGATAGTCCAGTGAGACTTGAGCAAGTCTAGAAAACATGACGGTCCCATGGCGTCATCTCTCGGTTCCTTGGGGAACTGGTGGTGACTCCTGGTGCATATGTATCATCCTTCCTCTTTTGGGCACCACAACTGGCTTGCTCTTTTAAGTTGAAGCTCCCTGAACTTTTGTTCACACTCACTGTTTTAGTGCTTTACGCACGTTCCCTTCTGTGGAAAATCATTTGTCAGTGGTCTGCAACTCTTTGGATACCTAAATAGCTGATATCTATCTTGCGGATACCTCTGAAATAGTTGATAGTAGAGCTGGTAGATTGGCTTGAAACCTAGATTTTCAAGATGGCGTCTCGACGTTCATATCACAGAGAGGGGGAAGATGGTGCACATGAGGCGAGTGTTACCTTTCAGCGGCAAGCTCTTGGTGTTGGCAGAGTGACCACTCCATCCTCATTCTTGTTGGATCATGGGCAGAAGTTGTACTCATGGAACCACTACATGTATATGGCAGCCTGGGACGATCATCAGCATTGCTTTGATTGTTGCCTCCAGTTGGGTCAAGTTTGCTATCATGAGCACATATGCAAATACTGTGAGGATTGGGGAGAGAACAAATGGCTGCTCTTCAAGCAGGTGGGGGGGGGGTCTCTTCATGTAAGGCATAGGTGGCAGGCTGTAGCTGCCAAACGGAAAGCTGTTGAGTGTGACTCACTTGAAAAGCGTAGATGTACCCACATGGTTTGGCCCTCCGGGTCTGAGTGCTTGGAGCAGAAGTCACACAAACCGTGCGTCCAGAATGGAAACCATCTGCTTCCCGTCCAGGTATTCCGGAACCTCAGCGGGTCTGCGTGCGCAGATCCTAAGTTTAGGAGATCTGGAAAACCAACCATACATCGGCAAACTTCCTGAGCTCCCTGCTCCGAGAGCTCAGATTGTAAGTCAAGGCATGTGGGAGATAGAAGGAAGGCACCCAAGTTTGTGGTGGTGCCTTCTGCCTTTAGTGGGTCTTTGGCCCTCCAGTGACCAAAGTACCACCTTCAGTTCCCCCACCCACAATATTTATGAAAGCTAGAAACAAAATTTAACTCTGTAAATTGGTCAGAATGATGACATATTACCAGTCTTTGTGTACATTAGCACAGAGGGTCCAATTTTTTCACGGAAAGAGAGTAAAATATGCCACCCGATCCATTCGTGATTGAGATCAATATATGCCCCCTGTTAGGGTGAAGGGCATGAGTTTTTGTTTAAATTGACTAAGAAACCATATAGAAATGTAGAGAAGGTCTTACTCAACGAAAATCATGCGGATCATTTTGCATGAAATGCAAAAATAAAAAAGTTACGGCACTTTTACCCCAACACGTCGCGTGTTGTCCAAAAAAAAAAAAAGAAGACCTTCCTTTGTTGCAAAGGTCACGTGACGAGAAAACGAGACCTGAATCAAAGGGGAAACAAAGATAGCGAGCGAAGCTTGCTGCTAGCATGTTGCCCAGTCGAGGCGAAGTACCTGTTCACAGAATTCGCGTAGATGAAACGTAACTCGTGCAGCTATATGGCGTGCCAGAAATTTGAGTGCAAGAGATTGGCGTGCTATTTGTGATGGCATATCCAGACAAAAAGTTGGCAACTAAACACACTCAAATGTGCTGCGCAATGCGAAAACGGTACTGTAGGTCCTACCCAGATGGGACTTTCTGCTGGTTTTAGTCATGTTGAAGGAGTGGCCCTTTGAGTGCCTTGCAGATCCCCCGGCAGGTGGACCTGGAAGACTTGTTTTCTAATAACACTTGCTTCAGGGGCTCAAAGAAGCGAGATCCACGCTCTAGCTCATGACAGACTCCAATGGTCACCTGATCACTCCCAGGTTACCCTGAGGCCTCACTTGGGCTTCCTCGCAAAGAACCAAGTGGCTCAAGATCCAGATATGGCCTTCAAGGATTTATCCTCTGTGCTATGGATACTGCTCTTCCCTGGAGGAAAGAGCCTTGTGTCCCTTGAGACCCCTTCACTGGTACCTTTCTAGCACAGATGGATGCAGAAGACAGAGGTCCGCCCTCGTCCTACCCCTCAGTAACCCTTGTCAGGAGCAAGTTTGTAGACACACAATTTCTTTGTGGATTAAGCAGACCATCCCTAAGGCCTATGGGACCTGGCTGGAAAGGCCTGGTACCTTGCAGCTTGTCTCAGCCAGAGCTCACGAGGTGCGAGCCTTTAATGCCTCCTGGCATGCCCTCCGGAATATCGCAAACGTCGACATTCTGCAGGCCTGCTGATGGCCATCATCTATGACCTTCGCCGAGCACTACCTGTACAACATGATAGTGATAGAGGAGGGTTGTGTACCTTTGGGGGCATCACAGGCTCCTCTGCTTAGGTTCTGATACTCATCCATTAGGCCTTTCAGATGCCATCAGGAGCCACCTATTCCAGGTTATGCTGCTCTTGTGGCTTAGATCTGATGCAGTCTAAAGATTGGTGCACTGAGTGGGTTATGGCATTGTGCTTAATTGACCTAATCTTGGACCCATATCAAACAGCTTGTCCTAATGTCCTGGCCCGTTGCTGGTTGAGCCAGGAGTTCATTGCCCTATGGAACCATATACTAGCCATCCTGCACCTGCCAGTTTTGCAACTAGGTCCTGTTAGATCTCCAGGTCTAATGGAGCTGAAACAGAGGGCATCTACCCAGGAGGCGGACAGCTATCATATTGGTTGGCGAGTTCTGGGGGGTTCAGTGTGGTCCCATGCTGGTGGGTAAGGAGGGTTTCTGGTTTTGGCCGGATTCCACTGTTGGGGGCCTCAAGTCCACATACCTCTGAGGTTTTCCCTTCAGACATCTCTTCCTAACTCAGACCAATGGTTTCCCTCAAGCTGCCAGTCCTGGCTGTCAAATGTGGTCTGTATTCCAGTAATGTTACTCCCTCCGCCTTTGTGTCTCCATATTGGCAAATTGTGGTCAAGAGGTAATGTTACATAACTAATACATGAATTTTTTAATGATTTTGGTATTAGTAAGTACACTTACCTTTCAATCACCAGAAAAGCCCACTCGGCCACACCGCATCCTTTTTCACCTGACATCAACTGACCACTCTTCAAAAGAGGAAGGATCATACGGGGAGCATGCGCACTGGGAGTCACTATTAGTTCCAAAGGAACCGAGACATGACACCAGGGGACTGTCAGGTTTTCAGGAATCACTTAAGTGAACTCAACTCAATTTCATAAGCATTCGTCCCAGACACAAAGCTCCAGGCAAAGGGTAGTCAAGGGGCAAGTAAACTTGTTAATACTAAAATTATAAAAAAGTTCACGGATTCCAGAGATTGCGCAGACAATGGGGGGGGGGAGGGGGAGGTGCGTCCCTGGTGACATGAGACATTTTTGCAAATATATAGTTAAATTGGGGCATTCTAGTGATAATTCGGGATTTTTTTTCAAGATTTGGGACATAAGGAGACTTTAAAGAAACGAGTTACATTTCGGGAGATCTCCTGAAAACTCAGGCATTTTGCAACCTCTGCAGGAAGAGATCCTTTGCAATTTTAAAGCAACCGATGATGTGTTAAAGCCACTGGTAACTTGGGTTTGGAATCTGGCTTCTTACAAGAGCCACCTGATGGGTAATCAAATCTATCCTTAGTGATTGGCTGCTGGTTGCCCACAGGAAGTACTGTAACACATACTTTTGTTCCACAGGAAGTACATGTAGTGTCATATAAAATTTACTTCTTGTTTTTGCCAAGCAGTTATGGAAAAGATTCTTTATGATTTGTAGGGAAAAAAATACTGCAGAACAAACATTTGAACAAATTTGGTTGGGCACTACCTAAGGTACATTCCCACCAAGTTTGAAGAAAATCTAACATGTGGTTTTGGAAAAGTTGAAAATGTGAATTGTTAACATACAAACTGACAGATGACAGGTCACCACCCATTCTATTTGCCTGCAAGCAGATCAAGTTCTATGTTACTGTACTTGGTCTGCCCTTCCACCTTATGACCTTTCAGACAAGTTGTTTTAGGGATGTTGGTATGTCGACCAACACACACTCAGACGAAATGGATTTTTGGCATGTTGACAGTTCGGCAAAATGGTTTTTAGACATACTGTCATAGACCCATTATACATGAGCAATTTTCACAGAATGCCAATTCTGCTTTAGATACCAACTTTTTTTGGGGGGGTGGGGGGTCTTTTTTACAGAAATCCGACACCTTTATGTGTACTGTCAAAACTCTGCAGCATTTCTAAATTGTATTTTTCTGTTCATTCTTGTCATTCTTCACATTCTTGCATGATGACTGCAGATCATCACTCTCAGTCATCTGCTGTAATGGAAATTGGTGACAAAGCAAACACGGAGCCTGTGTGGGGCACGTGAGGTCTATTATGACGTGAAAAACAAATAATTTTTATGCTAACATGTCATCCGGATGGTTAGACTGGTAGATCTTCTTCTGAATGCATCTGCGTTAATCTTTATTACGTTGCGCAATGTCCTGTGGCAACATTACCCACTGTATAAAAGGCAGTGTAATTAATGGTGTTTTCACTACTCCCTGAAGAGCTCACTCCTCAAAGAGGGAAACCGGTGGGAGTTTATATAATTACCATTCTAGTTTTGACTGCCACTGGCCTTGCTAGGTCTGATTGTTTTCTAAAATGTACCTGTACAGGCTTGAAGCCCACATGTACAATAGAAATATAGTAAACATCAGTATTGATATTCGAAATCGATTGAACTTGTGATCAGATTTATGCATGTAACCTTTGGGCTTGTGTGATACTAGGAGGATGGGTAGAGAAACAAGAAACAGAAAATTATTTCTATCTAGCCCTACCAAAATCCAGCTCCATTATAAAGGGCAGCAATGGAAAATATCATCAAAGAGTGTACAAAAACATACAAAGGAACTAAGGTTCATAAATCAATTATGCAACTACACATGTATATACCTTTGGGCAAAAGATGTACCGGAAAATACCATCCAATGACACAATTAAGAAACAAAACATACAAACAATTACATGTAGTACACAGCACATGATCACCATTTTCCAGTATGGTCAATGATAGAATGAACTTCATGAAAAACATGACTTATTTTGGTTTTTACTTCATGTGGAAATGCATCAGTAAGATTACGGTAGTTAAGCTATGCCCTCAAAAAACTAAGTCTACTGTCTCATTTTAGCCACATAAAGTGAAAAATAATCACATAAACATGGTTTGGTAGTTTGACCGTACGAGTTGCCCGAGCTTTTTTGCCGTCAAAATTCATCTTTGATGTCTTCTTTTCTTGGATTTTTACCATACATGGAGGAATGAAGGTTTGAGGGCCAAAGTGTGTGATTTCTGGTATGCTGGATTTGGCGGATTGTGATTTATAGGGACATTTCTTGACGTTTCTCTTTGTTTGAATAACCCGCCGTTCAAACTTGCTTGACCTTTGTTACATACAAGTGAATCAGTGCAATCATGGCCACGGATAATACTGCAATGTCAAGTTCTGCTCGGAACCCACGTACGCCTGTGGGGGCTACTCAGAGTCTGAAACGTCCATGGATAGACGATTCACCAACTGGACATTCTCCTCCTACTAACAAGCCACACGTGGATTCAGAAACTTCTGGTAAGGATGATACTTTATCAGTTAGCGTTCAGCCTAAAAGTACTGTCGACGATGGTGAAATGAATGACTTTTTCTGTAAACTCACAAGCCCCCGTATAGAAGCGTGGCTAAAACGTATCATAGGCGAAGCTGTCCAAGCCCAGGTAAGCGCCCAATCAAAAAAAATCGAAGAACTGGAGAAAAAAGTAACTAAGCTAGAAACTGAACTGAGTGAGGTCAAAGTATCCGACTTCAAAGCCACGGAAAATGAGAAAAGAATTGTACAACTGGAGTATGATTTGGACGAGCTGCAACAGTATGGTCGCAGGAATGCTCTCAGATTCTGGTCAAAAGATGCGGAGTCAGAAGGTGAGGATACAGACAATTTAGTATTGGAACATATTAAGAGTCTTGGTGTAAATGTGGAAAAGCATGAAATAGGACGCACCCACAGAGTTGGCAAGAAACGTGATGGCAAGCCACGTGCCATCATTGCAAAGTTTATCTCATACCGGGCTAGGCAGAGAGTATATAATGCACGGAAAAAGAACAATAACGTTTTCGTCTCAGAGGATCTTACACGCAAGAGGGCCCACATCATGTTCTTGGCGCGAGGTATGAGGCGAAACAAACTGATAGACTCTTGCTGGTCAAAAGACGGACGCATTTATGTGCGCGAACTAAATGCATGGGGCACCGCGACTCCAGGTCGTGTTGTCCAAATACACAACAAAGAGGACCTCAACACGTTTCATAAGTGAATGTTCGCCCTCTAGCCAATACGAATTCTCAAATGCATTGCCTGGACTTCTATCCAAGATATTATTTGGACTTCTAGTTAATAAGTTTTCAGTTCTGATATCTTTACATACATCCCAGTGCTTTATGTAATACCAAAATATCGTTATTAGTACAGTACATTCTTTCTGCCGTTTTCTCATTGTACATATTATATTCAAACATGTATAGACCTATCTTTGTAACTCTTCTTGACTGCCAGCATGAGTCAATTTTTTTCCACAGTGATGTTTCACTTTACATTTTATACATGTATATTTCCAGCTTCTGGTCTGGTCTGGTCCCTATTTTTACTAAAGAAGAACAAACAGTTCGGCCGTCCAGTAAAGCACAATACTTGCTGTGGTACCAAACACGGTTTACTCTGTTGTCTACCTGTCATCACTCCAATCAAAGCTCATATTGTCCGTGGGTTTTATATTATGTCTTTCCCACCTTGATCACAATGTATTGCTTTTCACAGTATTGTTTTCTCTATTTGCTACGAGTCGCAATACGTTCATTTATAGCCACTTGCGTTCCATCAAGGTGTGAACTTCACATGGTATATATTGTGTCTTGAAATTGTTTTTCTGTTTGGCAGAGCCGTCTTGTGGTGACATTCATGCAGGTTTCCGCTAGTTCAGGTAACCCCTGTGTCCACTCACGTCTATGTCATTCAGTTCACTTGCTGTTTACACCTGTCGATCATCAATTTACCCTATGTCAATATTTATTCCTGTTAAGTTGTATTTAAACTCAGGCTTGTCGTATTTATGTCTTCCATCACTGGAAGTTTGATGTGAAATTTAATCAATCCATCTAAGTAATCCTTCAGCAAATGAGCATATATACGAGCATGTTGTGTATATGATGGTTTCAGAGTGCACATACATGATCATGTTATCGAATTATTTTCTCAAATGTACTGCTAACGATTTTTTTGTTAAATTGTTTCGTTTACATGTTTCCATATTTCTTGTGTGTGAACGTCAACTACTCGAGTGTCAACACAAAATTCATGTATTCCTGGTCATTTACATCCAGAGTCACAACTGTTGCGTTTTTTTTCATACTTTGACAACCATGTTCCTCTTTCTTTCTTTTTTATTTTTTGTTTCGTATGTGATCTCCATGATATTCGTGCTACATATGCGTTTTTCATGTTTCGTGTCAGTCCTTTGTATTCCATTCTTATGTCAGTTTGCTCATTTGCGTTATGACATATGTATTTGTGACAAAGCTTGTATGTACCCCATGTACACCGACATATTAACTGATTCCTACTTCATAACTACAGCAGTGATTATATTACCAGAATTTTCAAGAATTTGTCTTCATGCTTTGTCTGGGCACCATATCTTGACGGATAATTGTTACGTTCTGTTATATCCATGGGGATAAGTACACAGCAATATAGAGCTGTCATTGGCTCATATTATTACCGCAAATGCCTGGTCAAAATCATATCTTGTACTACCTTTACACCTGATCATGTCTTACCTGCATTTAATTTTCTTGCATTGTTAACTACCTTTCTCCTGCTTAAATTATATTGTAACCTCAGACACGTGGCTGAAATTTTATGCAAATTGCTCGTGTTTGATGTCCACCCCAATCCAGGGCCCACGGATACATTCACTCAAAATCAATTCAAAATTTGCCATGCAAACGTCCGTAGCATTAAAAGTCCTGACAAACTTGATGAATTACATTTCTTGGCCACTTCGGAAAAACTCGACGTTATTACTGTATCTGAAACATGGCTAGATTCAAACTACCCCAGTGAATTATTATGCATTGATGGTTTTGGTATGCCCATACGCAAGGATAGGACTGTGGGTACTGGGGGAGGGGTGGCGATCTATGTAAGGGACAACTTACCCTGTACTCACCGAGCGGACCTCGGATCTGCCAACAGTGAATGCTTATGGGTTGAATTTCGACTCAAATACGGTTTAGTTCTCTTAGGTGTGTACTACCGACCACCAGGGCAATATGCCGCAGACAGAGATTTGTTTATTGAGGAGCTCGATCTTTCTATTACTTCAGCCCTCGAGTGTAATCCTAAAACTCTAATCATAACCGGTGACTTTAATGATAGGTGCCAGTTATGGAATACTGATCATTCAGATAGCGACTTAGGACTGCGCCTAGTCAATGTTTTATCCCAAAATAACTTATTCCAATTAATAAACGAACCGACCAGAGTAAACGATGTATCTGAAAGTATCCTTGATCTCATGATCACAGATTCACCAGGTTATGTTCTAAATTCAGGTATCTTACCACCCATTTCTACATCCGATCACTCAGTTGTATTTTGTACTTTTTCGATTTCCCGCCGCGTAGACCACCCCTTCAAAAGGAAAATTTGGGACTTCAAGAAAGCTAATTTTGAAGATTTAAACAAAGCTGCCCTTGACGCTCCTTTTAACACAGGATTTGAAGTCTTTGATGATATCAACGATGTGGTATCTTTCTGGACAGATCTTTTTAGCGGCTTATGCAAGGACTTCATCCCTTGTCGTGACATCCTTGTACGACCCAAAGATAAGCCATGGGTCACTTGTAAAATTAAACAGTTACTTAGACAGAGAAATCGTGCTTGGAAACGTTTCAAACGTTTTAGCAACAAAATTCGTCCCTTTACTTATATCGAGTTTATTGCTCTTGAAAGACTCTACATGTTCTATAAACGGAAGCGCAACACTGCAGTCAGCGCCCTTCGTAGTTCCATGAGGTCATATTTTTCAAAAATTCGCAGTGAAATGGATTCTAATATCATTAATCCAAAGAAATGGTGGAACCTCAGCAAGAGTTTTCTAGGTTCCAAGCTCAATCATTCCATACCTCCCCTTCTCGAAAACGGCACTGTAATATCCAGTAACGTTGAAAAGTGTGAAGTTTTCAATAATTACTTTGCCAATCAATGTAAACTTCCTCATGAAGACGATCCTATGCCCCTGCCTGACTTCTCATATCGCACCGATGCGAGGCTCAGTGAATTCCAAATTGATGAAAACGACGTTAAAAAGGTTTTACAATCTCTTAAGTCCAGCTCTGCTACGGGACCCGATGGTATAGGTAACCTCATCCTAAAGAATACGGCTTCTGGCCTCTCCCCATCACTTACCAAACTCTTTAACCTCTCTCTTGCTGCTTCGTGCTTTCCAGATTCTTGGAAAAAATCTAATATGTGCCCTGTATTCAAAAAGAACGATAAGCAGGTAAAAAGCAACTATCGCCCTATTTCATTACTGTGTAATGTTTCCAAAGTTTTCGAACGTTTAATATGTAATATTCTGTACGAGTACTTTATTCGTCACGATCTACTGACGCACAAAAACTCTGGGTTTAAGAAAAACGACTCTACCATCAACCAGCTTATCAAAATCGTTCATGACATATATAATGGCCTAGAACTACGAAAAGAAGCCAGGATGGTTTTTCTCGACATCAGTAAGGCTTTTGACCGCGTGTGGCATGAGGGTCTTCTTTTCAAATTAAGACAGCTGGGTATTGAAGGTGCTTTACTCCAGTTTATCGGTAGTTACTTATCAAATCGCTTTCAGAGAGTTACGATTGGTGGTCAGTCGTCCTCCTTGCTTCCTGTACAGGCAGGGGTACCCCAGGGCTCTATTCTGGGGCCTCTTCTTTTCCTAGTTTATATTAATGACATAACTGATAATATTGTGTGTGATATTAAGCTTTTTGCTGATGACACTAGCATTCTGGAGATAATCCATGATCCCGTTACCTCTGCAGGTCGGATGAACGCAGATCTTGTTCATATCTCTACATGGGGCAAACAGTGGAAAATGTCTTTCAACGCTATTAAGTCTCTAGCTGTTTTGTTTTCCACTAAACATAACAAGCCAGATCACCCACCTTTACTCCTTGGCAATGCTGTTATACCAGAAGGTACTAGCCATACACATTTGGGCGTTACACTTTCTAGTAATCTAAAGTGGGATGCCCATATTACCAGAATCGTGGAAAAAGCGAGGAAACGTCTGTCTCTCCTCCACAGACTTAAATTTAGGTTATCCCGCAATACTCTGATTCGGCTTTACAAATCCATGGTACGACCCATCTTAGAGTATGGATGTATAATTTTTGACAATTGCTCACAGACTCTCTCTGATTCCCTCGAGTGTGTTCAGTATGAAGCAGCTCGCATTTGTTTAGGAGCCCTGAAACGCACTCCCCGTCATCTTATGCTTAATGAATTAGGCTGGCCTACTCTAGCTAAAAGACGCCAATATTTCAAATTAATCATGTTTTATAAAATTGTTAATGGTCAAACTCCCGCTTATCTTTCGGATCTCGTTCCGAATAACAATGGTCAGCCCACTGTCCAGTTAAGAAACCGACGCAGCCAAAGACAAATCAGGTTTAACTCCTTACGGTTCGGAAATTCGTTCATTCCTTCCTCTATTGAACTATGGAACGATCTCCCCGACGACATAAGACGTTCTGCAACTTTATCCAAATTTAAATCTACTTTGAAAAATACTTTATTGTCTGTAGATCCTGTTCCTGTTTATTACTCACACGGTAGTCGATTTTCTAATATCATACATACCCGTTTGCGCTTGGGCTTCTCCGGACTAAATTCCCACCTACACAGATTTAATATAATACTGTCCCCAGCTTGTAAATGTCTAAATCCTGACGAAAGTATTCTTCACTTTTTCCTAGAATGTCCCTATTATTCAGTTCCCAGGAAATCCCTTTTAAAAACGGTTTGTTACATTCTAGCTCCAGGTGTGAATCCTAGTCTTGTAGTCTATCTAGCAAGTGATATACTTATCCGGTATCTTATACATGGTAACAATGACCTTTCTGCAAACCTTAACATTAAATTATTTGATGCTGTCCAAAAATTCATTTCTGACTCCAGACGATTCATATTTTGATTAACATGTTGATCCTGTCAATATACGGTTTATGGCTAAGACTGTCGTCATTTTTTCTTTTTTGGTTACCGAGCTAGTGACATAGTGGATTTTTCTGGATCAATAACTTGTACTCATTCTTTAATCGACATGTCTCTGCTTGTGAGTATTTACTTCATAGCATTCAGGAAAGTGTATTTTTCAATATTATTGTAACAATGAGTGGTACATACAAAGCATTTCGTGAATTGTATTGTCCTGTGTGTATTGTATATATTCTGTGTGTCTCTCTATGTCTGGAGAGCCTGTTTTTTAGTATCTCGATGTATACTATTAGGTGATCCAGAATAAATAAATATGTTTAAATTAAATTAAACATAAAAGTATACATTTGTGGAAATGTCATGATTAATAGGTTGCAAACACATTAAAATTGTAACTCTTTGATTTAAATTGTTGTATAAACAACCATTTCTTTGATCAGAAAGCACAGTATGACATGCATAAACAAAAGTGGAAATAACTTCTTAATGGTTTTATCAAACTCCAAACTGTTTTCAGATAATTATTGGCCACACTTGTGGCAAAAAAAAGCATCCCACAAAATTTGTTTATCTGTATTTGTTTTGCAGTTATTTCCACATTTGTATACCCATGTCATATCACAATATCAGATCAAAGAAGAGGATGTTTACACAACAAATATAAACAAAGGATCATAATTTCATTTTATTTAGGTTCTGTTGATCATGGCCTTTCCAGAAATGTATACTTTGCTTAGGTTTATATGAATACTTGTCACTTTATTTAGCCTTAAAGGGGATAGTAGCCTTAGTTTACCAGGCATAGCACGACTACCTCACAACTTAGGTAATTATGTCAATCTGCCAACACAGGCATTGTTTTTCTGATTCTTTATTTCTTCATCTAATTTTGTCTAATATTTTTATCTGACACCATGACACATGGAAACTCCAAATACAGTATAATGGTACAGTTGAGATTCAGCAACTTTTTTTTTTAACAAAACCCTCATGAAACCTAGACTGGAACAATGTTGATCCACTGCCAATAGAAGTGCACATGTATACAAAATCGGAGAAATAGCCCGCACCAAATCATAGCCAATAGGTGCATTTATCAAATAGTTTTGAACACTTGTGAGACCCATGTGCAAAGAGTACAACCAATTTAACTCTTTCAGTGCCGTTTACGTCTTAAGTTGATATACTTAAATCAAACAAGTCCGAATAATCATTAGGATCCCAGGTTCGTATTCATTGTCAAAAGACCTTTCATTCAGGTACCAGCATGCCTCTAGTTCCAGAGAAAATATCCCAGGTCAACAGCTTTTCTTGGCAATAAAAGCTGTTGACTCAGTCCAAAATTTGGCATCTTCAGCCAAAATTGAAAATAACAGCAAAATTCAAGGAAACTTCTACCCTGGTCCTATATTAATTCATTTTTAAACAATTTAGCCTATAGCAAATTTCTTGAGCCAAATTTAAGAAACAGTAGCATTTGGCTAATTGGCTCTGGGTACCAGCAGTCCCTGCATTTTAAAATTACAGTTGAAATCTTCAATATCTTTATTTTTGTTTCCCTTTAATTCAACAAATGTAGATAGAAAGCTACAGTAATTTCCATTTTTCTTCCAGTATTCATATTCAACTTTTTACAAATACTGTCATGATCAATTTCTTGCCTCACACAAACATAAGGCTTATAGAATCTTCAACACTTTGACAGATGCTGTTACATAGTTTCTTGCCTTATACATATAAAAAATTTAGTCCATATCAAATGTAGATGCATGTAGTCACCATTATCTTTGTTCTTTTTTATTTTTTAAATCACACTTGTACTACTGTGTTCATATTTTTAACAACAGCAAATAAAAAAAAAAAGAGTGTAGATTCAAGATTCAAAATATGTTAAATCTTTAAAATTATAATAGACAGCGATGTCATTCAACTTTCAAGGTTTGACAACTGTACATCTAATGGATATTATGGTCAAGGTCACAGTGTTTAAAATTATGGAGATTAAGGGCATTCAAAAATTGAAATCTTGAAAATCTTCAAATCCATTACAGATAGAGGATCCAGTTTTACATATTTGTGAAACAAACTGTTTTGCCATGGAGTTCTACATCCAATAAACATTAATGACAGTTGAAACATTTAAAATTGTTAAATGCTAATATTTTCAAAACTATAAATTACATTAAATACAGATGTCATTCTAACTTCTATCTACATGTATATGTTTTGGATGATTGTGCATTTAATTTTAAAGACCAATGTCATAATGTTTGAAATAATATAAAATCTGAAATACTGTGGATGTATTATATGAAGAAGATCTCTTCCACTGGCAATATGTATACTTGTAATCAAGGCACATCCAATGAATACTGGACCAAAGGTGCATTGAAAATTATGCTTATTAGAAACACCTGAAAATGTACATACGAGTTGAACATCTGTTGTTGTTCATTAACAGTTTCTTTATTCACTAATGCACCTATGTGAACAGACTGTTACATGGTTATTTCATAGCCTCCATGTCTCCCACCTCGGCAGGAGATCTCCCTTTTTAGGGGCACTATTTTACAAAGTCTCCCACTCTCCCACTTTGCATAAAATGTCTTCCGCTTTTTGTAAAATTACAAAAAAGTTGCATTATTCCATTGGTAAAGTTGTGCTGTTTTGCCATATTGTTCTACAATATACACATGGAATATGTCTATGATGGTGCCTGAAATGGTTCAAAATGCAGGAAATGAAGGTGCAAATTTCATTTTTTTCCAGGGGAAGCATGCCCCCAGACCTCCTAGCTATGCTTTACGCCTTTGGTGCTTGCCCTCCCACTTTTCAGTACACATGAAGGAGGGAGATCCCCCACTTTTAACATAGGCTTACTTGGAAGGCCCTGTTATTTTTGTGAGTTACATGAGGACAGGGAAAATGTTTTCTCATCACTTTGTCAATCAGTATCAAACACGTTTTTTTGCTTGTTTGCAAAGCAACAATTTTGATTTAGTTGTACATGTGTTCTGTCATTTGGTCATAGTATGAATTTGGACAAGTTCAGAATCAGAACTGTACTAACTTCTTCATGGGCACATTAAATTGTCAGACAAAATAAAAAACCTTGGTTTGGACACAGTTTGTGGAGAACTTCTTTAGGAGGCTGGCTGTAAAGTGAAACACATTATCAGGTACAATTACATTTTGTTTTACTTCAGCCATATGATCATTTATATAAATCTAGATTTTTTATGAACTTAATCTTCCTTCTCACGTGTACAATTAAGAGGTCTGTTAGCACAAAGGTAAAAAAATAATTAGGTGCATCTTACATAAGTGACAAAATTTCACCAGATTAATGCCGGAATTTTACTTCAAAATGTCACCAGTAGGATTTAAAATGCATATATGGATCAGAGATAAGACATTTAACCACAGTACCTTGCAAAACAGATGGGCCACAATGTCTCACTGCAAAATTGTTTATATTTTCAATCGAATGGGCCAACACAAAAGAAATGAATGGTAGGCCAACAGTTATATTTTGCCTGAACAAAGTTTTCCCTCCTTCTTTCTGGGGTCCTTGCTGTTACAACTCTTTGCCATACCCATACATTTAAATTTATACTGACAATTACCATGTCCCACTAAACAGGTTGTATGCTTAAAAATCCTGTATCAAACAGTGCTTGAAATAAAAAAAAAAAAAAAATGAGCTATGAAAACCTGTAACCCAAGAAAATGATATATAAAGGTAAATTTTATGACTATGCCTGCTTTAATACCAATTTAATGAATATTGCACAAAATCAAACTCTCTCCATTCTATTGCTTGACATTAGGTTAGCCATATTGTTTGGCACAAATAAATTTCAAGTTAAGACACTGTAGAATGCTTATGATTGGACAAGTAGTGACAAACTTTAAACCAAGCTGAGTTCATTTTATGATGTACAGATCTATGGTTTCGTGTTTGTGCAACAATTTTAAGTTGATTAATGACAACTTATTGGAAGAGCAAATGAATGGCCTACTGAAAAGACAATCAGCTTACATGTACATGTATGTTCATTTCTTAAAAAGGTGATCAAGCGAATCACCAGCTATGATCCAGCACTTCCTCCCCTGAAAAGTATGTACATGTACCACTATCCAGGACACTGGAATATCCTTGATGCTTCATGTTAATATGCTCAAGATTTGATCAACAACCATGTGATCCTCTGATTGGATGGGGTCAAATCTTAAAGATCTGTTTGGTTAAATTTACAACCAGATGTACTCAGACACTACCCAACCTGACTGTTCAACATCAGAAAACAAAAAAAAACAAAAACAAAAAAAAACAACAAAAAAAAAAGACAACCCCCCCAAAAAAATTTAAAAAAAAACAAAAACAAAAACAAAACAAAATAACAAAACAAAACAAAACAAAAAACAAACAAAAAACCCCCACAGCAATACCAAAAACTGCATCAGTTTGTTTTCAACAACACTTCAATTTTAGCCTCTATTTGTCAAATAAAGAGAAAAAACATTCTTTAATTAGGTTGCTGTGAGTGCTGATTAAAACTGGTTCATTTTTTGTTTTGTTGTAACTATGCACACTTTGCAGGCTATCTGCCCAGTCTAATTCATTTTATGACAACTTAGTTTATAGACAACCATACATTTTGCTATCAGCTTGCTATTGACGTTTGCCTCCTTCCCTGCCCCCTAGTTGGGTTGCAAGTATGTCAATGGTTGTAATTCCGGACTCCCGCTGCTCCTCCCCCCCCCCCCCCCCATCATACCCACACGCACAAGTGGAGCCACTGTGCACAACTGTTTTTTCATCTCCATTGCCAAGAGAAAACCCCTTTACTAGAGATGGTCCTGAGCAATATACTACAACAATGGAAGGTGGTTTGTGTTGATGCTAGTTCCATTTTGCATGGTGAGGAACTTAAGTCATTCTAAAAGATAGAACAACAGAAGTGACTAAATGAAGCTCTTCAACAAAGTGAAGGTTTTAAACAAAACTGATTCAAAGAAAAAAGGGACATGAATAATTGTTCTGATTCAAGGCACAACTTGCACATATCTAAAGATAATGATCGATCTTGAATTAATGTATAAGCAAGATTGTGATGTTACAGTCATTTGTAGTTTTGGTTTTTTAAATGATAGCAGCAACACTTAGAATTGTATTTACAATTTGATGCTGAAATACAATGAATATTTTTAAACACCTCCACCATATGAACATCAACACTGCCACATACCAAGTTAGAAAAATTATGGTATAAGTTCACATATTCGTACACCTCTTGCAAAAACAAGTCTGTCCCAGATCATAGAAAGAGGGCTTCTTGGTATACACACTCTAAACACTCACACATTCCGCTTGCCAATGAGCACAAATATATCACAACAAAACGGCATTGACTTTTATGACAAAAGACAAAGCCATAAACAAATATTTAGAAATACAATGTGCATTTGAAAAACTTGAGTAAAGTTTTACATGATTTGTGAACTCTTTTCTTAATGACCAGTGCTCTATTTTATTATATTCTTATGCCACTGATTCCATTACTCACTTTCAGTGTTTGTGCTGTTCCACACACATCCTCATACATGTATTTTCAATTCCTTCTAAATTTGTTAGTTAAAATGTATGCCTAGGCTGTATATCTAATATGCACTGCACAAAGTTCTTCAATGCATGTATTGCAACAAACCCTCAATGTATGCAGTATACAAAATCATCTTTATTCCATTATCCCCATATTCAGCCATGTCTCTTCCATGTGCTACTACTAGCTACTATGCTTCAATCATGGAACTATCATGGTATTGAGTGATGGCTTTTTTTCCTTTTGTTTTATCCATCATTGGCAACACTAGCATTATTTTTGTATGATAGGAACTCGTCACTTCTAAAAGTATGGTAGCAGGGCACAAAAATTTGTATGTCCAATTGTCTGGGACAAGTAAAAACGGTGGCCAGACAAGTAGATACTTCCCTCATCTTATTCCTGTTTGGGAAAATGGAGAAAGCAACCACAGTCAGAGCCTTTGTGACTCGTGATATGTTGGTGATTACTGCAGTCCATGTGTTAC